>CM054057.1:561891220-563229755 GCA_028641055.1 Alopecurus myosuroides
GACCGACATTTCTATATTGAGTTCAAGATGGTGACGAAATGGAGGGAGGGACAAAACATATGGGTGGGCGCAGTCGCGGACCTTAGTGGAGGCCAAAAGGGACCATGCCCCCCCCCCTCCCAATTTAAATACAATTTGCACAATACTACATGATATTTATCATTTTTTACCATACAAAACACAAAAAAAAATTTGCCCCCCTCAGCTTCCATCTAATTACTTTTGTCTATTGGGTATCAAATTGTAACAAGAAATTTGTTCAAAAATAGTCTACCGCTATTGAGTATCAAATTGTAACAAGATATATCAAATTCCTAAGCGACCGGAAATATTGGTTGGAACCTAAGAGAAGTTAATAGAGTATGTGCTCTCACATGTGAGCAAATTGTGGGTTGGCCCATCTATTAGAGAAATATTATCTAGAAATGTCAACATAAAAGGCTTAAAAAGGATATCAAATGCAAGTAGTTAAATCCTTAAGTATTTTGAAACATGGGGAGTTTTGGGGATCAAAACGGATGTAGTGTGCAGCTCCAGAGGTGGCAGAAAATGGCGACGTGCGGGAGTAGCAATTGGGTGATGTGGTAGATGGTGATGGGTTTAGTAAAAAGTGAGACATGCACTTACACTAGTAGAAAAAAACCTACTAGAAGCATGCTAAATCACACGGGGCACGCTGCTGATATCCTGTTGCTGGTATGTTTACGGAAGCGTGTAGTCTGGGCATGGTTTCAGTATATGGAGTATGAGAAGCGTGTGTTCTTACGTACACGCTTCTAGTATTTGATTGTATCAAAATCGAAGCCCTATAAGCACACACTTCTACTACGGTTTTTGCAAATTAAAAAATTGTGCTGCTCCATTCAATCCTTATCAGTACTAATCATAGAAAATCATACAATTATCCAACACAATATGAGATCTGTACGAAACGAAGAGAGGGAAGAGGAGAGATCATACCTCCTCTCGGGTCAGGGGCGGTGCTGGCCCTCTGGGCCGGTTGTGGATGCGGAGCTCGGGGCCGGCGGCAGCGACGACGCTCGGGGAGGGCGGAAGCGGCTGCGGCTCTCGGGGCGGCGGCATTACTTGGGGCTCTGACTAGAAGCGAGGGAGTATGCTTTCGATCGATCTAAAATGAGGGCTCGAGGCCTTGGTGCGCCCTAAATTATGACATATCAAGTCGTACGCTTCTCGAAAGGACCCAACAGAACATGGTTTAGCGGAAGCGTGCGTTTTCGGTAGTACGATTCTAGTAGCTAGCTTACTGGTTGTGTGTGGGTCGCACCACATGCTCCTACTATGTTCTATCTTGGCGGAATGCTATGGCAGCATGCGGGCCACACCACACGCTGCAGATAAATTTTACCGGAAGCGGTCTCCCTTCCGAACACGTTGACACTAATTAGAAGAAACATGGCCTGGTTAGCTCGCTGTTAGTAGGTTTGCCCCTATAAGCTTTTTCCTAAGAGTTGGAGATTCGCTAGCTATGATATGAGGTGGGACCGCTTAATCATCTCTAGAGGTTTGGAACGCTTGCAAAATTGTCTTAGTTGGAACTCGTACTTACGCATCCTAGAATTCCTCCTCGAAAATGAAATGGCACATGAAATTATACGAAATTAAAATGCGGAACAACAAAACGACACATGAAATAATAGGCAATAATTTTCTTGTAGCACAAATTAATAACAACCAGGAACAAAATAACACGTGGAAAATGGCATGCAATAGTTCTCTCCAGGCATACAAACAATGTGAAACATTAAAACGACATGTGAAATGATAGATAATAGTTATCTCCTAGCATAAATAATAACGGTCAACAATGAAACAACACATAAATAGTAAATATTCATCTCCTAACATAAATAATAACGACTAAAATCGAAAATGGCCCATGAAATGGTATAAAATAATTATCTCTTAGCATGCAAAAATGAATCGCGACGACGACATGACACGTGAAATGATAGGAAAAATGATATCTCCTGGCATATAATAATAAAGTTCGATAAGGCAACACCACATAAAATTATACGAAATAGCTATCTCACGGCATAAAATAATACTGCCTACACAATAAAATGACATGTGGAATGATATGCAATGGTTGTTTCCAAGCGTAAATAACAATGCTCGACACTGAAACACCACATGAATAACATGCAATAGAAATCTCCTAACATGAAATAATAACACACAACAACAAAAATGATATGTGAAATGATATGTAAAGTCATAGTTGGAATGACAAAGTTGGGCGGACGCCGATGTAGCCAAGAACATCGAGGAGGATCGACTCAGGAAGCGAGGCCAGGTTGTTGGCAAAGTGGATAGGTGAGCCCCTGTCGCCGTTGTCGTCCTCCTTAATGGAGGTTTCGTACTTGTCATCCTCCTCGTCCGTGGAGTTTTCATCCTCGTCCTTGCTCTCCTCCTCCGTGGATATCTCGTCTTCATCTCCAACATCGTCGACAGTGAGGGACAAGAGGTTGATTCGACTCTCTTCTCGTCTATATCCATGTAGTCCTCTTGTTCGCGTTGGTGATTCAGTTTATGGAGATTTCCGTGATCACCCTTTTAGGTCATGAAACTCGGAACAATGCTTTAAAAAAAAGAGTTTGAGAATGTTTTGCAAGATTTCAAAGATTTTTTATAATTTTTGGTCTTGTATTCCTTCATAGCCTCGATGTTCAAAAAGATGTCTCATCTTGGATGTCTATACTACAAAGAACTTATGTGAGATATGCCCTATCTGACATTTTTTTTCATATGCCTTATCGGATACTTTTACGTGTATCGGATTTTAATCTTGCATGATATACTTTCTCAAATCGTTATTTCATTCTCCAACGACAAATTATATGTGGAAAATAAACTTGATCTTGACATATATGGAAATACTTAGTGCGTATTATTTCATGTGGAAAATAACCTAATCTAGAGAATTTAATTGTGTTTATGTGATTAGTTAATCTCTTATTGTTTGCCCTTTTTATTATGCAAAATGAAGTACCACTAAACTTCACTGACTAATGTAAGGAAATCATGATTAAGATAGTCTGAGAAACTCTAAACCAAGATTGCCCCAAGCTAGGCCCCACTTTTGTTGAAAGATTTATTTATTATAAGGAACTTTTGATACCACTCATCAACCTAACATGACACTTTAATACATATCCTTATTGTATGCTACATGATAATTCTTACCTATCATTTTGTCGATTATTCTTGTAGAACAATAGGAAATGTAGGTTTTCCATTACTTGTATCTCATGAGGACAAAATTAAAAGATAACACACTTACTTTTGTGTTTTCGCGCCAAAATGTTGCGACTAATTATTATCTAAGCAAACATTATCTAGTTTGTAAGCATCAATATTTTGTATCACAACTCCACCTTGAGTCGTATAAAAAAGTTATGCCTCTCGAAAAAATATTCTATGTCAGTCCAAAAAATTGATCTGCAAAATCTCGAGGAGGACAAAAGAAATGAAAATAATATGGTTAAGTCCCGAAAATTGGGTTGTAAAACAAAAAATGCCAGGAAAAGCTCGAAACTAGTGGGAAAAGATAGAACAATATATCTCTATAGCCATCCATTAATTAGTCGGTAGAAACATAACATAAAATAACGACCATGATAACGCGCGACGATCAAAAGAAACTGAAATGATGGACAATACTGTCTACTAGCATAAAATAAAGACACTAGTAACACAACAAAATACATATATACCACTTGTTTAGATAATCACCATAGCAACGAATAAGTGTCGCTCGACAAATCAAGACTAGTCACTCCATTAATCTACCTTTCGATACGCCATCGAGGAACCAAAAACCTCAACTAGTCGTGATTAGTTGTGACTAGACGCAACTAGTCACGAGTTGTCTACTTGTCGGTACCCAGTGACAAGTTGTGACTCAACGACCCATAATCCTTGCACCATAGAGAACATTGGAATGGGTAAACCCAAATAATATGTGTGTCATAGCCTCTGAGAAATAACATGTGTGTTATGGCCTAACACAAATAGTTTGTTATAGGCTCCCAAATATGTTCTGAGGAAATGCCAAAATGAAATCATAAGCAATAGATATCTAATAGCATAAAATAAGGACACATGACAGCGAGACTACACATGAAATGATGGCTAGGAGCCATCTCGATCATGCCTGACTCCTATGTTGCCCTCCTCAGCCTCCGTTTCCATGCTAATTTGTCGGTTCTATGATAAGGTTTCATCGTCTGGCAAGTAATGAGGAGAGTCCGTCCGCATGGGAGGGAACCGCCTCCACCGCCAAGGATGGTAGTCGACCGGACGCGGCCGCTGAGTACACGGGTCCCCGCCAGGTCCGGCCGAGCCCGCGGGCTGTAAAGCCCTGTAGGGGCACACTAGTCCTAACATAGTCCAACCAGGCCCAGAATGGGCCCGTAAAACCCGCCGCTACGCTGCAACACGTTGTCGTTGCACCATGCAAGATCTAAATCACCACCATCTTCAGAATGCACCACCGGACAGGCCCGCCACACCCGCTGATGCGGGGGCGGCGCAAGGGAGGGTTTGGGGGGCGGAACATCTCCCCACGGCCAAGGAATCCGACACACTAGTAGCCATTGACATCAGACGAAGCACATCAAGTACGTGATGCCCCACGAGGTCCTCTTTCGAGACGTGGGCCAACAGGCTGTTCTCTAGGCACCGGGTCTCGCAGGTGAGCTTGGCAAGGATGGTCATGAAGGTTTTGCGGTCCAAACCGACGCTAACGTTCTTGAGTGGGGCCGTTGAATATGCAATATGGAAAGCAGAGACAGATTGGGTCAACAGCGAATTAGGATGCCTAGTCGAGGAACACGGAACAATCATGCGAGCATGGGTTCGTGGCTTGCACTCCATCCACGTCAGCATGAGTTCTTCGTCGTGAGGCCTCTTCCGTTGGACCGTCGTATTAGCAAATTTTCATGGGAGTAGTGTCGAGGTGGGCCGCAAACGCGCCCGCTCATGCCTTCGCGGTGGGACCATGGTGTTGCTTTGTGGCCCTCCTGCTCAACATGGAGGCGCTCGGCTCAGGGGAAGGTGGCGATGTCTGATTTCCGTGGCACACAGAAGGTTCTGGGGAAGGTGGAGCTGTAGGGGGAGGGGCATCAGAGGGAGCTGCGCGTGGTGGCGTCACGCGGGGGCGGGGAATCTAGGAGTCGATATAAGGAGAGTCATGGGAGGCAAAATGATGTGCAGACTTTTATCCATGTAGGGCACGCGATGATTCGATGGATCCACAAATGTTTTGTCAGAAATAGCTATTTTAGTAGTACGTAGTCTTCTTTCCCACCTAGGCAAATCACTCTCTCAAATAATTAACGAAGTTAAGTAGAAGCATCTAAGTCAACGCGCATGCAGCAAAGTACGTACACATCATTTTATGTGCCATTTTGTCGTGGTAACTTTTTTCAACTAGGTATATATGATTGTCCAGCGACATGCAATATAAGGAAGTGCATATTTTGATTATTGTGTTGTATATGCGCGTGCGGATTATTTTCTGACGATATAAGAAAGTGCATATTTTGATTATTTTATTGTATGTTATTGTCTTGCAATATAAGAAAGTCAGGTGGTTATAGAAGTCTATGAGTGTCTCATCTTTTTAAATTTGAACCTCAAGAGAGGTAAAGTATCTAGGATTTTGTAGAGAATTTTTTAGGTTTTGGAGGGGAAAATATATTACTTAATTGTTTGAACTAATTGAAAAAGGTGTGTGTTTAATGGGCTAGAAATCCATGCAAGACTAATTGGAAAAACAAGAAGACATCTGATCAAACTACATAAAAGTATAGTAAATGCTGGCACATGTTGAAGAATTGCTATCTTTGTTTGACGTTGGGTTGATGAATTGTTGTCTCGGTTTTCTGAGCGGTGTGGTTATCGACGTAGGATTGAGCAATGGTAGCACATCATGTGTGGTGACCGACTGGAAGATATTGAGGCGGTCTACGGTGGCGAGGGTTGTGACCAGTGGCACCGTCGAAGGCCATGACTGCTGTGTCATCGACTTGCACACGACACACATAGCGGTAAAAGCTAGCCTTGTCGTGGAATCCAATCACCTAGTAACGTACAGTAGTTAGCTACAAGAAGTGTAATCACCTCCTAGTAATGCTTCACACATATCAGGTAAGTACTAGCTAGCTAGGGGGATGCGAGATAACGGACACCCACGGGCATGAACGATTTTCTGACAGCCCACGGTGTCGTTTAGCTGCCGAAAGACAAGGGTAAAAGGGAGAAGAAGACCACCGAACTTGTGAAAGATACCTATTCGAACCGCCTCGCCGCACCACCCTCCTCAAACCTCGGCCGCCGCCCGTCCTCCCCGCCCCAGCCTTCACTTGACAGTCCACCGCCACCCGGGAGGTCTCCATCGCCGACGCACCCATACCCTCTTTTTTTGAAACAGGGCAAAAGCTTTGCCTTTTGTATTGATATAGGAGAAGAAAAAAGGAAGAACGAGGCCTAAAAGTAAAAATGCTACAACTCGAGTCGACGACCACGTCGCCCTAGCAACCATACCCGACAGTACCACGACGGAGGCAACCTCACGCAAGACAAAACCCGGAGCTCCGCCGCTCTGACATCCACGCCGGCCCTAAGGCCGCACCCCTAAACTAGTCGACGACCATGTTGCCCTAGCAACCATAGCTAAACGCGGCGGAGACAAGCTTAACGCAAGACGGAAAACCCTGGAGCCGCCGCTCCGACCTCCACACCGGCCCCAAGGCTGCGCCCCTAAACTAGCCGACGACCATGTTGCCCTAGAAACCAGAGTCGACACTAAACACGACGGAGTCAACCTCAACGCAAGACTTCCGGAGCCGCCGCTCCGACATCCACACTGCCCCCGGGGCCGTGCACCACCTAGCTGATGACGAAGAGTCGCCATCGCCAACCACCATCACTCCACAGCTCTCACTGGCCGGTGGAACATCCAAGGCGAGGGCCCCAAGAGGCACGCGACGCAGAAGAGCCGCCTCGCCCGATCGACAAGGGATCTAGGGTTTCCCCTAGAGAACCCGGCGCAGAGAAGCGAGAGCACCGCCTCGACGAAGCCTTTAAGAAGGACGCGGCGCCCGGAGGCGTCGCTGTCGTCGGCCTGGCCTGTCGTCGGGGCAGGGATTTTGCCTGGCGATGTATCACAAACCCCGCAGCCGCCCAAGGGAGAACGGCCAGACCACCAAACACCGCTAGCCGCGCCACCCACGACACCTCCGGGGCCGCCGCCCCGGCTTCCTCCTCCCCGACCAGCATCACCGACACCTGCACCACCTTCCACCAAAGTTGGGCCTAGAAACCGTCGATCCTGTGCCCCGAGCACCGCACCGCGCGGAGGCACCGAACGGAGAGGACGGCACCTCCCAGCACCATGCCGGCAGGAGTTCCAACACCACCAAACTCCGGCCACCACCAAGCAGACACGTCCGCAACACACACCGACACTCCAACCGCTCAGTTTTTTTCCCACCCTTCTTCCCGGGGCCGCCTCCCCGACGTCCTCTTCCCTGGCCGGCACCACCGACGCCCGCGCCACCCGTCGACGCGTCCGCGCCCAGCAGAGGCTCCCAGGACGCGGCGCCGCCGTCCACCGCCAACCGGCCCTGACGGGCCCAGATGGGGCCCTCCCTAGCCCATCGGGCGCGTGAGCACGCCACAGGGGCAGAGGACTGCGCCGCCGCTGACTCCATGCCGCCCCCAGGCCACTCGCCGTCCATCGCCCGAGCACGCCGCCCTCCGCTCGAGCCCGCCGGCCCGGAGCCCACCTCCCTGGCCGCCTCTGCCCCCACGGGCCGGCCAACCACCCGACGCAGACAGCCCCCACCACCTTTGGCAGCGACGGGGTGCCGCCATCGCCGCGAACGAAGGCCGCCGACGTCAGCGGTAGGAGGCGCTCAGCTGGGAGGGCCTGGCAGCGGCGCGGGGGGTCGCCCCTAGCATCGCTGGGGAAGCGACGCGAGGGGGAGTTTTACTAGGATATTTTCAGTTGTGGAGGAGCACCCATAGCCGCACCGTTAATTTTATGCCTTCTCTGCCGCTGCTCCCTAGCGGTCGAGGCGGCATCGCCGACGCTATCTCGGTAGCCGGTGTTGGATGTGGTGACCGGTGGAGAGAACTGCTTGGAGAAGGTCATGGCACTCGCGTCGGCATCGGGAGAGAAAATTAATGAAAGAAGATAACCACATGGAGAAGATGGAGGAAGAGATAAAATCATGATGGAGCCGACACCTTTTTGGTAATCGCGTTTTCACGGGAATTCGTTTGCCCCGTTGACACAGGTAGTTTGGAAAGAGACGGTTCGGCTAGCTAGTACTTTTTAGTTTTCATGCATCTGTTTTAATTAACTATGGTTCGAAGTAAGTGCATGTTATAATTATGTATTCAATACGTATGGCTAGTAGAGCTAGCTCGTAGTACGATGCACGCCTCATTGTAGAGTAGAGCTAGGTAGTTCATCGGGCACAATCTCAACCGTGGAAATGCATTGTCGATCCGCGTCAACTCGTCTCCAGCCAATCAGAGGACAAAGCAGCCTGCCAACCCTATCGATCCATTCCCAATCCCACCCAACGCAGCTGCGCTCTCCCAAGTCCCAACCTCCTCTCCTCACTCTCTCCCCTTTCTTCGTCGCTCCAGCGCTGCATCCCCAATTCCCCATCCGCGACGCCCTAGCTTATGCGGCGGCCGCATCCCCTTCCGCACCGGCAGCATCGAGACTCCGGCGAGGCCGCTGCTCCTCCGATTGCCATCCCGTGCCACCTCTAGGACTGCGCCGTCCCTTTCCATCTCCCCCTAGACCACGTTGCCGTCGCCGGCCAACCCACTCGCCGCCTCGCTCACCCACCTGCAACTCCCCTGCTGCCCTCACCAACCAGACCTCCATGGAGGAGGGAACACCAAGAGGAAAGGGATCTCCTGTTTTTTTTCTGGACCCGCCCCTATTGGATCTGCGCAAGCGCATGATTTGCCGGATCCGGCGGCGGCGCTCTGCTACCAAGGTCGTCCACCGCGGGATGCTGCTGCTCTTCCCAGCGGTGTACTTCTACGAGGAACGAGGGTACGGTGCTTCTGTGGTGGTGCCCGACGACCCCGTCCTCGGCGACCATGCTGACACGCTCGCCCAGCGACTGCGACCTCCAGGTAATTAATCTTCCAACCCTCGTGTAGGTTACTACGCTGTAGATGTGATGCTCTCTCGCAAGTACATAGATGCTAGGACATATATTTTGTGCCTTTGGGGAAGATGATGTACTCTGCACAATATCTGGACAACACTTACTTAAGATTTCAGAATACACACACTTTCCTAGCTTGCAGACGCCTAGCTAGAGCACTTGTGCTGGTATGTATAGCCTCATAGCAACACGTGTTTCTTCTACCTGATTCCCTTCCAGCATGTCAATTTTTACATCCAAATCTATGCTACAGCTTGTTGGTTCATTACCCAGCAACTAAGAGTTGCAGCTGCTCGTCCCATTGCAACGTTTATATCCTTAGTCTTGGAGTTGTATTTCACCCCGAGTAGTACCTATTCATGATCAGAGTATAAGACTAGTCATACCAATACATGGCATCTACTTTGTTGGTAATAAAATAAAGTGAGCTGATTTATTTCTACCGTCCCCAGACAGTTACTGCTGCAAAGCACAAATAAAGTCAGAGCTATCTCGAGCAAGATCTAGCCAGCTGAAGAGCAAGCTACAATGGAAAGTGAGAATCAAATGCAAGTCCCTTCCTCCTGCACGTGGTTGTAGGCCCTCAACTTCAACTGCTTCCGCCTTCTTCTACCACACATTGCAACTTGTCGTTTGAGGTGGGGACATCAGTGTTCGGTGGTCTGCGCCTGGGTCGCAGATTCCGGGCACCGCTGCTAACTGGCCTCCTCCGCCGATGATGTTCTACGGTAGGCGTCTTCGCGGGTCGCCCGGCGGCAGTCGACGTGGCCTCTACTCGCCATAACTGAAGGCCGGGCGGACTGGTGCTGCCGTTTACAGCTTTGACCTGGCGCTCCTGCCGCCGCCCGTCCCGCACTCTGTATGTACGTTCCTAGTTATGTTATCTTCAAGTCAAAATCTGAATCAAAATCATGCAAGATCTTGTTTTGAGCTTGAGGTTCTTTTGTTCTAAAATTTCTTAGTGCTTAGTAACATGAACCTTAGATCTGCTTTTGTTTTTTTAGCACAACAGGAAGCATTCTCGATTTGTGGTGCAACCTGAGTTGTTATATACAGTACAGTCGAGTTCAGTCGCTATTTCACAAAGCTTTTATCATGTGCTTTATTTCCAAGAAGTGAAATGCTTTAGTGAACAGAGGTTAACGTTCCAACTGACATTCATGGAACAATCTCTGTTTCCCTATTGTATTTTTTGTATATAGTTGTATCTATTTTTTTAGTTGCAAGAACACAATTTAGTTCTTATCATGCCGATCAAATCTAGTTCTATAATATAATGCAGGTCAGGCTTGTGACTTTTGATGGCTTTGAATATAAATCTTGTGTACGAAAATTGAGGGTCTTGCCTGTTGCAATTGTACTTTCATTTGTTTGTTGGTATAGATGATGGATAGGCTTATGCAATCGATGCCCAATTCAGTCCTTATCTGGCTTAGTTTTATGGTCTGCATAATTTGGATGTAGTACTTTGCTAGTCTGACAATTTCTTTTACTTGTTGTGACAGGTCAAAGGGCTCCACAAAGGACGAATTACGACCTGTAGTGGTTACTGGTTTACCTCGTAGGATTTAGTCAATACAAGATGGTAGTGCACTATTGCTACTGTGACAAATGATGATGGAACTTGGGGAACCTAACGATCCCTTATTCGTGATGCCACAACTCTCTACTAGGTGAGTTTCTGGTTCTTCCCTTGTCTCCTCTACGTGCTCTGTGATGTCTTGGCCACGTTGCGTTTGTTATTCTATGCACCAGCCATCAAGCCGATGATATAGGACTCAGTTGTGTGGTTATTATGATTTAGTCATGGCACTGTTGTCGGGTGCCCTCTTTATAGTTATAACTGTTGAAATCTTGTATAGCATCCGTACTTTATGCATGACTAGGTTTTAATATGGCCAGGCTCAAATACCCGGTGTAAACGCTGCACACGGTGTTCTGTTTTCTTGTGCATTTTTTATGCTTGAAGCGTAGAACATAAACTTAACTTAGTTCACGGGTTAATTAGGGTGCCCTTGTTACCTTGTTTGTTGCTGTGATGAATCACCAAGGACGGTATCTGAGTAAGGTGTGTCTTGAAGAAGGCCTCCTTCCTTGATTATGCATCCTAGGCTGATCATATATTCTGAGTAAACTCTAGACCGAAAAGAAACTCACATGTTTGTGATTTTTGAGCTGTTTTGTCATGTTATCTATAAGAACTAGCTGTTTGCTTTGATGAATCTACAAGGACGATGACATACTAATTCTTGGTGATGGTATAATAGCTAGGCTTTGGCTATTTAGGATTAGTATTCCTCTGTCCAAATGAGAAGAACACATGGTACACTAGAATTGGTTTTCTTTTTAGTAGTATACCTGGGCTTGGCAGGATTAAAACACGAAAGAATCTGTATTTTAGTTGTTAAGGGATGTTATCAGGCTGCTCCTCGTATGAAAGGTATCGTGTTTTTACAATCTAGGTGCATCTGTACATAATATAATGTCTTTGTCCCGCTCTGGCCGTCGACGTTGACATGTCCATGTAAACACACTAGCTAGCCTTTAAGCTTTGAGTAGTGTAGCTGTAATGTGTGTGTATTGCTACCATAGAGATGATACTTGTCCTAAAAAAGGTACCAATATGTTAGGAAAATTCTATGTGACGACTTGAATATTCTATGTATTGACATTTTAAGGATAATGAAAAAGAATTCAAAACTTGCAGTGACTAGTTTTGGATTCTTTTAGTCTTGGGTAATAGCATTTCAATTCTTGTTATATTCATTCGAATTGGTTGATTAACAATTTAACACCTTGTGTCTAGGAGTTAGAGGCTTAGAGCAACCTTTCTTTGGTCCCAGTTGGTTATGTTACCCACAGGGATTCATCTCTGGCTAGTAATTTACCTCTCAGGCCGCTCACTACTCCTCAGCTCGCTCCTTCCTTGCCGGTTTGTCGCTGGAGGCAGCTCCAGTGAAAAAGCAAGGCTTCGTTTTCGTCACCGCCGCAACTGGGAAGATTGGCTCCCATATCCGTAAGGTACTCTCCTATGTGATCTTCTATCTGTATGTGGTATTATGAATGGTGATCACATATATGGTAAATTCCTTGAAAGAAGTTTTTGTATTTTTCTTGTGACTGGTGCATTAAGGAACTTAGTTTGGTGGGGTTTTGATCAAATTATTATAAATGAATTCGGGAATGCTAAGATACTCTCTTACTAACTCGACGCATCCCAAAACGTACCAGTGTGTCTACTGGTACACATTCTGGTCATTGTGAGTATAGGTTGACTGCAGTTCTTCATCAGTGGAAGATAATGAAAGCGCCCATTGGTTTTATCACTGTTACTCCTGTGAATTAGTCCCAATTTAATCGGAAGTCCAGGAATCTCATGAGTAGTGGTCAGTATGCATATACACTGATCTTTTTCGAGACAATTTATTTTTTATCTACAAGTACTGAATGAACATCATTAATGGTGATTTGGAAATGATCTGGTGCTAACTACTCTAGATAATTATGTTGAACCGTTGGTCTACAATTTCGTTGGAATACTCATAATTATCACTTATTGAACTTGCTATGTGTACCCCGAAATTGTAACTGCACTAGTGCTGGTGGTACTCCGAATTTGCAGTTGTATGGTTGACTAGGTAGCTGATCAACACTCTGTACAATTGTGTGGTGCACTGCAATTTCTCGTGTTGTACTGGCTGGTTGCTATCAGCTGGTTCTGCCCTAGCATTTCCCTTCTGTTTTGTGCAAGTGAATTATTTGTTTGTCTTTTCCTTGTGCTGATCCAGAATCTGACGCAGAAGTGTCATGCATTGATTTTTTTGTTGTGTAATCCTTATCCACTTTCAACCCTCTAATTGTGTAATCTTTACCCATTTTTTCCCCAGGAAATCTAAGAACATGCTATTACCATAATTTGTTGAAGCCTCTGCTACCACAATACATGGAGCAGCAGACGACCGTGACACTCGTGAAGGTGAGAAGTGTGACCGGCAGTGAGCTATGCTTTCTTTGTCTATTTCTTGATCTGGTGTTGCAGCCGGTTAGGTACTAGTGAGCTGAATGTCAAATGCTGCAGTGCGTCGTCGTCGTATCCTGGACCAGAGCAATGGAGGCTGCTAGTTTTAGGGTTTTGCTAGTTGAGGCGACGAAGCACTGCTGAAATTGCTTATATTGTTTTGTTGTTGTTTCCTTGACTTAGTTGTATTGAATGTGGCATGAGCTACATGTATTGAGGTCTTGGACCTGGGATTCTATTGCCTTCACCTGGGCAACATTCTATAGCTAAACTGGCTATGGTGTTCATGTTCACATTTGTATGCATCATTCTCTAGACATATATTTTTCTGTTGGCTTGCTTGCATGAATGTTAGATCAATTTACATAAATGTGTTCTGGGTCAATCTTTTTCTTTATGCTTATATGTTTATTGTGACTGATTTATCGCGACGAGCTGTTCCATGAGTACGCCAAGCTAGTGTGGGAGGTGTACTGCAAGGAGGAGCGCGTTGCAAGCTTATTTGACCAGGCGACTCGGTCTTTCCGGAAACAGTTAGATATAGAACATATTCAGGCATAGAGTCTTCTTCAAAAAACCCATATATCCAGATATATAGGTATCTCTAGAGCTTCTGAACTAGATCATCACCTCACCTGGATATTTTACAAGATAAACACTATCCCGTCTACTTAATCGTGTATTTCTTGGCATGCTTAACACTTGACAATGGACACGAAGAAGTCAAGTCAGTCTTTGTTTTGGATGAATATGGCATAAGTCTCATACCATTTTGCTTTATTAATTGCCATGTTTAGCAGTAGGCATGATCAAGTCAAGTCCTTCCTCTGTTTTTATATGAACAGGGCACAAACTCAGTTTGTTGTCGTGCAGGTGGACGTGCTGACCTTCATCAGTAGGAGAAATACACGGATCAATAGATTGCAACAGCAGCAGGCAGATCTGCCCCTTGAGTACATGGATCAACAGAATGCCATGGTGTCCGTGAAGAGGAGAAGTGGTTGCGTCCCTGATGCAGCAGCAGCAGGCAAGAAGTTGAGTCGGAGCTAGCCAGGAGGTAGCCATGACTGCCAACTACTTGCTTCACATCTGCCCTCGCTGACGTACGGTGGCGGCCAGTTCACCGTGGTGGCTTTCTTCTACGACTCCATGGTTTAGGTGAGTCTTCGGGTTCCTCTTCTAGCCATGATTGTACCGTGCTCCGTACATGGTTCTCATGAACTATATTTTGACTTATGGAGATGATGGCCATCTAGCTTCTACTTCTGTTACTAAGAAACCGACATCTAGGCCTGGTTATTAGATGTTTTTCTAGAAGAAAAGCTTGGCTCCTAATATGATGATGTTTATTGTTACTGATGTTGATATATTTGCTTGTAGCATGGTTATGTTTTCATGTGGTGTTTATCTAAACCTGACAAGGATGTATATGCTTGTTTGATATTTAATTTTCACGGTTCATGTGTAGTGCAATAGTGAATCGACGAGAACATGTGGTTTCTAGACATTGAGTCGGTGCGTGTGATGTGCTTACTAGTCCATTGTGGTGATGTGGGTGTTAAATATCATCCATGCGTTTCTATGTGTTGGTACAACTGGAATGCATGAACCCATTCTTCCGTAGCAAACTGGTTTGGAATAGATAGGGCATAAGCCTTGGACCAGTTTGTTCGAGTGAGGCCCAAATATCATCCATTGCAGTTTAGGTTTAAATATCATCCATTGCATTTTATTGCACGCTTTATCTTGCATTTCTATCTTACCTCATATGCATCTTTGTATTCCTGTGTTTATATATTGCATCAACCCATTGAACAAGCAAAAATCGAGCTACTCGGGGCAGGCAGCTCATACTGGTGCTATTTTTAATTATTATGTGGTGTTTTGTTCATGTACGGTTCATATTCGGTCTGGAATTAGATAGGTTCCCTCTTGTTTGAAATCATATAGGAGTGTTGTAAATATCAGTACCCCATTAAGTACCCCAAGAAGTGATATTCCCTGCTGTTTGTTTCTTTGTATGAACATAAAACCAGTGAGCGGAACCTGTAATGCTGGTGTATTTGTGAGGTGATAATCTGTCTTGTGGTGTTCGTCTAGAACGGCAACATGTTTGCAGTAGTACAATAGTTTCAGTTTCAGGTGTTAAATGCAGAATGCATGTACTTATGTCCTGATGGGAGGCTACTGTTGTCGTGTTACTTGCTGGGTTTCAGAGTCTGGTTGGATGCATATTGCATGATCCAGTTTGAGTATTATTTGAGTCGTAAATGTGCGAGTTAATCTGCTTCTACTTCTTGTTTAGACATGTAGTAAAAGTGGTAAATCTGGTGAGATACATGTTGTTTGGGACTTTCTGATTGTCCAATCTGTCAATGCTTTCTACGTTACGTTCAAAAGTAAAAATAGAGCTTTCATGGTGTAATATATCCTTGTTTGCAGTCATAGTGGCGCACGCACATTCCTACTATGCACTTTCCCCCCACTAGTGTTCAAGTGTACTCCTAATTTGGAGCTGTATGACTGAGTGGGTAGCTGATTAGTTCAACGGTCTATGCATGTATTTATACATCTTGCCATGTTCAATACAACCTGAAATATTCTTCTTATCTCGCCTTAGCTGTTTTAAGCCAAGCAGATGTTCAAGGCATGTCTTGTTGCTCTCACTGGTTCTGGCCTAGCATTTCCTTTTATTATATGCAAGTGAATTATTTCCATCTATTGATGTATTGACGTGAAATGCACTTTGTAGCCTTGTAGGGAGCTCACCATGTTAGGCTTCCGAGTTTATGTTGCTGTCCGATCAAGGAGAGGTCGCTGGAGCTGGGGAGAAGTGCGGCCAGGAGGGAGGCATGCTTTCTTTGTTTATTTCTTGGTCTGATGTTGCAGCCGGTTAGGTGGTGTAGTGCTTTGTCGTTTTCTGGCCTGAAGCAACGAAAGGTAGTTCCAGGTTTGTGCTAGTTGTGGCGATGAAGCACTAATCTCATGGAAGAACTTGAGAAAGCAACCATCGTGATGGAGAAACCATGCTCCTTCTTGGGCGTGATAGACTCAGGTAGAGCTGGCAGGTGTTGATTTGATTTTCTTTTGCATTATTATTACTTTTACCGCTTCTAAACCATTTAGGTTCAAATGTCTTGCGGAATGGTTTGAGATATTTTGAGGTCTTGGACCTGGGAGCTATCGTTTTGTCGTATTCACCTAGGCATCAGTCCCTAGCTGAACTGACTTACAGTATTTGTGATCCCAACAATATCTGTTTCCAGCATGACTACATTGAGCCAAAATCTGAGCTTAATGATGCTTATATCATATTATTTACTTGTCTACAGATTCTTAGCTCTACATGTTTCTTGTTTGGTTGTAGTAATTGATTAGAAACCACTCTTTCTATATTTTCCTGTTATCTTGCTTGCATTAATGTTGCAGAAATTTGCAATACCGTGTTTTTGGTAACTCTTTCTTAATGTTGCCTTATTTATAATTATCTGGATGTTGGCAGGCTGCTCATCGTGACGAGTTGTTGTCCGGGTATGCCAATGTGGTGTAGGAGGTGTAACATGACGAGGAGTGCACCTCGAGCTACTTCGACCCGACGGCCAGGGCTTCCCCGTACTTGCGGCACATGCAGTCTTCATGCAGGACATGGCGACGGCACGGCCTAAAGACAGCAATGAGTAGTTACACGGGTCTGGCAATGACCCGAACCTTGCTATGATGGTGATAGGAAATGGTGTTCTTCTTGTTACAGTCCTGGAGTTGATCCAGAATAATAATTGTAGCAAGCTAGTCGATTGTGTGTGCATTGTTAACTATGATCATCTAGCTCGGCTTCTTGTACCATCTCAGGTGTCAGTGCAGTGTTTTGGCGTTGAACGAGGTGAAGAGAAACTGTGGACAAGCATCAGTACGGAGCCACATGCTCATGAGAAAACCAAATTAAATACTGAGTGCCAGTGGTGTTTTCTTCACGTTCTATTTTGGTGTTGTGTGCTAGTAATCGATGGCACGGAAGATATGCTCTGAAGTAAGATAAAGCGTACGTGATGTAACATAGAGCTAAGTTCATTATGAAAAAACAAAAACAAAAAAATAACTATGAAAAAAGAATGTCTAGCTAGTTCAAAAGCAAACAACCTGGCATGCAAGGTGCAATTTAGGCTGAAGACGCGAGTGTTCCAGAAACTTATGTACCAACAATCCACGAATTGAATGGCCGCAATCCAAGTAAGGTTTCACGTACAAAATTAATTATAGGCGGCATGATTTATATGGCCTTTTAAAAGCAACCTGCCGAATCATAGGGTGGCATGTCTCGGGCAGATCCACAAGAATAGAAGAAGCCGCCGCACGCCATAAGTTAACCTCCTAGAAAAGTGAGCCGCATGCAACAATTAATTCCTTCATGTAGTACCCCATGACTCATTATGTCCGGCTTTCCTCCACGTCAGCGATCCGCGTCCTTGCGCATCGATCTTGGCCGTCGATCGTCCCAACAAGCAACAAACAGAACCGTCATCTTCTTTCCCGATACGTGCTACCACCTCCCTTGTGTTGGACATGGCTCTATAAATACAAGTCCATGGTCACAAGCCGCGTGCGGTATGCGCGTGACTTGTGACTTTGGACTGTGGGCGAGGGGAGGGGAGGCGAGGCGAGGCGAGCAGCCACCGTTACCGTGAGCATTCGGAAGGTCGGCGGAAGTGAGCTCTTCTCGTGAGTCAAGCAGACAGGTCATCCATCCTATCGAATCCGGGGAGTAAAACAGTGGATTCAAGCAGGCACTCCGTCACCGTCAACGGCCAACGAGCATCCGGAAGGCCGGCGGAAGCGAGCTCTTTCCGTGATTCAAGCAGGCAGGTCGGTCATCGATCTTATCGAATCTCTCCAAAATTCGTTTGGACTCCCATTAGCGTGCTAGGTAGATGGCATTCAAAGGCAAAGGGCAATGGAGCACGTGGATGCGACCATCCGCGCCTGGCCACCATTGTTGTTGGCGGCAGCGTGGATGATTCCGAGTACGTGTCGTCTAGCAGCGCAGCAGTGAGGGGAACGAACTCTACATCATGGGAATAGGAAGGGCTGCATGAAACCCGCGAAACATGTTGGTCGCCAAGATGGGCGGGGCGCCTACTCCTTGAGTCCCTGACATGAGTCAGGACGTGTAGTACATGAGTGCGCGTCGTGTCTTTTACTAACTGCCAGTAGGTACATGCATGAGTGGAGTGTGCCGACGCCGTCGTCCTCAACCTGTGCGCGCCCCGGCTAACACACGTCAATAACTACAATGTTAGGCAGTGATGATCTGAGCTAGCTGATGAATATAGATCATGAGATGGCCTCACTATATATAGACATTAGTATACGTACGTAGATCAGCCAGTAGGAACGGTAGGGTTGACTGACCTGAGCAGCAAGTCGACTTCTCAGAGGCGTTGGTGTTCAGGGGACTGCTCGGGGGCCAGAGAAACTTAACTACGTACTACTAGTAGCTTTGTGTAATGACCCCGTCGGGTGTGTTCAGGGGGGACTTCATTCGTGCTCGCATCCGATATGACACTCGGGAGCCATTAACCCGGTTCCTTTCAATTGTCAGAGGAGGAAAGAGATCCCTGTTCGCTGTTAGATGGACCTGGTTTTGTTTGGGGCCCGCTTGTCTGTCGGATGTGTTTTCTTTTGTCCTGTCTGTTTCTTGAAGAGATAAAGCCTCTAAACCTGCTTGTCTGCTTCTATATAGGTGGGTAAAATGGGTTACAAGATTTCTACTCGAGCTCTCCTAGCTAGAGGAAGAAGAAGGAGCTAACAAGAAACTAGTGGAATGAAGAGTGAAGCGTTCGTCGTCTGGCTTTTGTGTCCCTCGCGCGGGAGGACTTGGCCACCTTATATACTGGTGGCCAGAGATACATGGTACATTAAGTAGGCGGAGGACACTGTGGCGCAGCGCACACCGTCCGACACAAAGCCGAAAGTCCAACCTGCGCCATGTATTGTTTGCTGTGTCCCCTCTGTCAGAGACAAGACGTGGTCTCACCTATGCCTGGTCACTGCTCCCACCTACGCTCTGTGTCAGCCAGTATGTGCTCGCCTAGTAAGTAGAACCACGCATGTACCTCTCCATGAGATATGGGATTCACCTACTCCATTGACCCTTGTCCGAGATCACAAGTTCTTCAGCTATCCCGGCTTCCCCAAGGATAACTCGGATAATCCGACCTAGCTCTTCTTGCAAGACAATATAGAACAAAGTAAACATACCGACATAACCTTATGTCGGTCAACATATGCCGACAGGGGCACTATGTCGGTCAACCTCGACTTAGTCCACTCTTTGGACACATATGGCTAATCTGGATCAACCGTATCAACATGGTTTGACCCATATGGCTAATCTGGCATGGCATCTCTTCTCTTGTTCCGGTAATCCGGACGGTCGTGCCTTCTGGAAGACCCGAGACCATCATTGCTAGAGTACCTATTACTCGGTTCTACCGAGGTCAACAGAAGCTGTGTCGGATCACCCAATGCGTACATATCCACAATTTGGATTGTCTCGGCCAGGGTAGCCAGCACTTCCCTCTGCAACCTCTGCCACAACATGGTGCCATGTCGACATCCTTGGAAAACCAGGCAATAGCATGTGATTTAATCACCCCCTCGCAAGTGTTGCCCATGGTGCTCCATCTTGTCAGGTACTCCCGGTCAGTTCATCTTCTATTTACCGACACATGGAGAGTTGTTTAGGACAATTCGACCTCTTATATGTGCTGGTGAAGTTGCTGACGAAGGCTTCCGTGAAAGCTAGCCAGCAGTTAATACTATTCTCGGGCAAGTTGTTCAGCCAGATCTGGGATAGGCCCTCCAACATCTGCGGAATGTACCGCACCTCCCATCGGCGATGCCCTCTAGCGATATGAACCGCTATGACATAGTTTTCTAACCAATCTTCTGGCATGGTGATGCGGTCATATGACTTTGTGCCTCAGGCGATCTGGAATTGCAGCACTTGAGGCTCTCTCATTATTCGGGGTCCGAAACATGCAGGCTCAGGAGGGCCTTGCTCCTCAAGAAGTTCCGACATATAAATTATGTCAAGCTTGTTGCGGGCATCATGTGCCGGCAAGAAGTGTGGTCCCAATCGGGATCCAGAGCACCCTCGAGCACCAGCTCCTCATACCTTGGATAACCGGCTTTCTCCATAGCCGAGTAGCCATCATCATACCGATCATTCATCGGATGATTTCCAGAATTCCGCGAGGCATGTTCGACACCATGTGCCGGATTCCGAGGTGGAAGACCTCGGTTAGCCGGGTTACTATGTTGCCCAGCAGGGTGAACTTGATCAGCACCTGGGTTGCCCTGGCCGACATGGCCCTTACCGGCATTGCCCCTAACGGATAAATTCTTTCCGGCACGAACCGGATCATAAACTTGAAGCTGCTTGCCATGGCCAGAATTTACACTCCGGGTACGTTCTCCCTCTATGTGCGGCGAAGAAGCCTGACCACCAGATTTTCCACCGGCACCTCCAGCCGAATGAACCACTTGTGATGCACCTGCACCAGGATTCGCCTGTGATAGGTATCATTTTTCCTGTTAGCCTCAAACACTAACTCTTTAACCTGGTCAAGCTGCCTACAGCGAGCTTCACCGGTCAAGTTTGATAGCTCGGCTACTGCTTCCTCTGCAGGCCTAAGATTCTTAGCATGAGAGCTATACTTAGGTTTACCAGCCGACACAATACTAGCATATCTACTAGTTCTAGTTTACCATCTCTAGCTATCACGACATTGAGGTCTCTACCTTGGTTGCGCACAACATGTATGCGATTAGGATTGGTTACTACAGGAGTAAAACCATGAGCCTTGTTATATTCACGGAGATCGATTTCGAATTTTTGCCTGGCGCGGGACATCTCGACCTCCTCATTCAGCATGTTCTGCCGCTGCTCCTCTAGTTGAGCCTGTACCAGTGCCGGATCCGTACAGGTAGCCACCGGCACATTGAGCTTCTCGATTATGTCCTAAAAGGACTGGGCCTTGCAGACGTAGTAGAAGGACCTGCGTAACCCGGCTAATTCTCGGGCTTCTCCATTGGCTTGTGCGCCGCCCGGGTTGACTTGACACCGGCACCGGTTTCACCGGCCGCACCTTTCCCAGCTTCAGCCGGCGATATCATCATAACCTCCATGCAGTCCGTGGGGCGAGCGATATGCCGGTTGCGGACCGCGCAAACCGCATGGGGATCTGTGGACACGTGCACACTTTCGGGATACCCGCGGACGACCTCGATGGCGACGTAGACCAGGTGAGCACCAAAGTCGATGAAGAAGCCACCCGCTCGCAGCGGCTTGCTGCCGGAGTCGGCTGCGTTGTCGCTGACGAAGTTGAGCGAGCCGAACCTATGGAGAAAGCCACAGACCACGCGCTCGCCCGCAGGAAGAATGGATCCCATTCGGATAGAAACTCCACCCAGCACCGCCTCTGGCCCCATGGTGGGCGCCAACTATCGTGGTGGTATCACGGCAGATGCCATGTGATGGCTTGAGTTGGGGGCGCCAATGGACGCTGTTGGTATCCGGGGAGGGATAGTGCGCTAAGAAGCACACACGGAAAACACAAAGCACACCTGATATACCCACTTCCAGGGCCCTCGTGAGGAGGTAAAGCCCATATTCCTGCTTGTCTGCTTCTATATAGGTGGGTAAACTGGGTTACAAAGCTTTCTCCTTGAGCTCTCCTAGCTAGAGGAAGAACAAGGAGCTAACAAGAAACTAGTGGAATGAAGAGTGAAGTGTTTGTAGTCTGGCTCGTGTGTCCCTCGCGCAAGAGGGTTTGGACACCTTATATACCGGTGGCCAGAGACACATGGTACATGAAGTAGGCGGAGGACACCGTGGCGCAGCGCACGCCGTCCGACACGAAGAAAGTCCAACCTGCGCCATGTACTGCTTGTTGTGTCCCCTCTGTCAGAGACAAGATGTGGCCTCGCCCATGCCTGGTCACTGCTCCCACCTACGCTCTTTGTCTGCCAGTATGTGCTCTCCTAGTAAGTAGAACCGCACGCATGTACCCCTCCATGAGATCTGGGATTCACCTACTCCATTGACCATTGTCTGGGATCACAAGTTCTTCAGCTATCCCGACTTCTCTAAGGGTAACTCGGATAACCCGACCTAGCTCTTCCTGCAAGACAATATAGAACAAAGTAAACATACTGACATAACCTTATGTCGGCCAACATATGCGGCAGGGAACTATGTCGATCAACATCGACTTAGTCCACTCTTTGGACATTTCATACCTTTCATGACCCTACCCATGGGTACCCCCCCGGCAATAGTTGAGCTATTCCTTCTGGACGACATGAAGGAAGTTGAACAAACACATTGATAAATAATATAGTAGCATTCGATGATAAGACATAAAATAGGCAACACATGAGTGCATCGTTTTGGACCTTTTTGGGTACATGGCTCCATGTAGCATGGTATTTTGAGAAAAGAAAAATGATCCTCCGTCTCAAATTAATTGTCACGAAGATGGACAAAAGTTAATGTATCTAACACAAAATTATGTCCAGATACATCAACTTTTGTCCATCATTGCGATAATTAATTTCAGACGGAGGGGGTATGTGGAGGAGTAAAAAACTTCTAGTCTTTTGTCTGGATACATGCATATTAATTTGGCTTACAAATATCGAAAGTTTCGTTAAAAAGTGTCGTATTTTGAGCTACAAAAAAAAATCATATTTGTGGATCTAAAAAGGAAAAAAACAAAACTCACTTTTGATCTCCACAATTTTTTTTTGTTTTGGTGTAGTTCATCGATAATATTAAATTTGGATGAAATTTGTTCTTATTAGTAGACATGTAGCTATATCCACATATATACTTTTAGAATATTTATAGGTTTCAAATGTGGTTTTGCATTATTTTTAAAGTGCTCCAATAGCACTATTTGGGCAAAGTAGCGTTTTTCTTCTGCTTGAGCTACCAATATATGACAAACTAAGGTGAAGAAAGTAAGGCTCCATTTGGCATCAAAATATTTTTAAAGTATACATGGAATACTTCGTTTTCTGAGAATACTGAAGTATTGAATACTTTAAGATGTTTGGATGTAATAAATAATGTGGTTTTAATACTGAAGTATGCTGTAAAAATGCATTTTTTTGAAGTATTAGAGAAAGAGGTCTCACCCTCTTTTTTCTAAATTGTAATCTGTTTGGTAGCTCCGTTTTTTTGAAGTATTTTGATGATACTTCAGTTTCTAAATACATTGAAGTATCAAATACTTGAACGCGTTTGGGTCGATGTAGTGTAGAAAACTGTAGTTTTTTTTGCCATATTGGAAACTTCAATCTAGATCACTTCTTTTATAAACTCGTATTGCACAAAACAGCAATATTCATTTGCCAAGAGTTCCAATACTTTGGTTTTCTAATACTGTGGTTTTAAGAAAAGTGAGGTGCCAAACCGAGCCTAAGTATTTTCCAAAACTGAAGTATTGCTTAGCCTGGCAACAAAATACAATGGTTTTGCAATACTTTGACTTTGAAAATACTTAGGTGCCAAACTAGGCCTAAATTTATTCCACAACCATGCACATCTCCGTTGTTCAGCACCGAAGCAAAAGAATGAAAGGTGTCTGGTAACTGCACTAGCAATCCTGTCAAAGCATAGCATCTCTGGCGGGTTCACACCATGAGATATGAGATATATATCACGGCCTAATTGCGGTCGACCATAGAAGGCTGAAGGCATCTCGATGAAGCATCCAAATGAAGGTACACGAACAGCTCAACACGTACGCATGGTGAAATACAGTGCAGAAGATTTTCCAAATCAAGAAAATCAACATGATCACCTCGTTGTGTCAGGATAATAATAATAACTGAACAGAAGAGTTGCAACTTAGTAAAAGGTGGATGGATAAAATATACGTAGATGGGTACTAGATGGGTTACATATAGACATATATATAACGACATATGAATAGCAATCTGAGCCAGAATAGCCTGTGCGACTCAGGTGGACACCGGCCGAGTCACGGCGGCACCGACCTCTTCCTCCTCCTTCGCGGCGGCATGGTTCTGACCAACACGACGACGGTCACAGGGGGGCTTGGGGAAGTCCACCCCAGGAGGACGGACACAGCAGTCGGGGAAGTCCACCCACACCACGTTCGGGTTGTTTCCGAACAACTTCTGCATGTTCGCGGCATACCGTGCTTTGATTACCTCAATGGGCTCGTACAAGTCCGAGTCGCCCCCTTCCTGCTCCGCCAGCTGCGAGTCCACCGCCTGCCAAGCCTCGTCCGCCGGCGGCACGCTTGGGTCGCCGGCGCCGGGATCGACCGAAGGCTCCTCTTTGTCGGCCATCGGTAGATCGGACGCCTGGACTCACCGCGGAATCTGAATTTGGTGTTGGGTGCGGATTTCTGGGAGAGGCGGCGGCGGCCCACTGTGTATCTAAAGGCGGAGGGATCTGTTCGGCCGGGCTCTTCTTTTTTTTTTGAGCAATGTTCGGCCGGGCTCGGTCGGTATGGAGTCCGTCTTCGGACCGGTTTCACGTTTGGCCATACATGCACGCCGGGCCTCGAGCCATATGCATGAAACAGCAGTCCTGCAGCCTTCCATTTGCTCCACGTACGAGAGACCCAACGTAGCATATTTTTTTCTCTGTAAAAAAGAAAAGCAAGCAACGTACGAGAGACTCTGATTGGTCGCAGCCCACGCACGCATGGGCTTCAAAGGTCCTCCTTTTTGCTTATCTAATAAATACGTAAACCTTTTTCTTTTACTTTTTCTTTTCTTTTTAAGATCGATGCTCCATCGCTTCTCCTACCCACGGCGGAACGAGCAGATACTTAGGGGAGTCGCCAAAAGGTGGCTGATCGAAGAGATCTTCCACGCCGGGCCTAAGGGAAACCTATTCATACACCTATAAAAAAAAACAAGCTCAAGCTCAATCAAAGAGCATTTGTGCCATCAATAGGATCGTCTTATTCTCTCACAAGATGCAAAATTACTTGACCATCAAAGCCCTTCAGCTTGGCTGGCGCTTTAGCTACACAACTAAAGTATACAATCTAAATTCTTCACACCACAAGCATCCATAGCATGGTGGCCAGAATATACACACATGGTCCGCATCATTTTTGACAAGTAAATAAAGTCCAACCTGCAAAGTAAGATCAAATACATGCACTATCAACAAGTTGATCCAATCTAAACCAATAATAACTCCAAGAAACCCCAAGTCAGAGCTGAGAAGAGTAAGAGGGGGAACTTAACATCGCAGCCTTTCACAAAATTCTTGACACTCCCAAGGGTCGCAATTCTGTAACCATTCAGGTCAAGGCACAAACATCAGGCTATATATAAATATAAATACTTGGCGTGTTCCTGCGCACAAGAGAAACCTGTTCATACATCTATAAAAAAAAGAAGTCTTTGTATTCGATGCAAAAGGAATAGATGAAATGCACAACTTAAGCTCAATCAAAGAGCCAAGATGCTCAGCCCACAAGTAATTATGCCATCAATAGGGTTGTCTTCATCTCTGAACAACATGCACAATTTATTTGACCTTCAAAGCCAGCACAGCATTGAGGCCAAAGGCACCTAGCTAGTATGTCTAATTCATGGACGACCAAAGCAAGTGACACAAACACACAAAAACGTATGTTCGAATCCAACATATACGTTCAGCCGGCTGGTGATTTGGCTACAGATTTACAATACAATCTAAATTCTTCAAACCACAGGCATAAATAGCATGGTGGCCAGAATACAAAACATAGTCCGGATATCTAAAACGAACAACAACTCCGTGAGAGCACAGTGCTTAGCAGATACAAGAAAGCTTGTTTCACACTAAACTGTAACTTAAGGAAATGTATTCATTCTCTTGCATTATTGACCAGAGAACATAAAACAAACTTACATGGCAAACAGGACGGGGAAGAAACCGGCAGCAGCACCTCCGGGTGGCAACTGCCCGAGACCTGCAGAGCACACAGGCACAAAAGCAGATTAGCTCTTGCTTCAGAATTGGTCCACAGACAGACATGGGCAGATCAGACACACGATATACACCATTTCCTCTAAACCGAACACAGAAATTAGAGATGCCATCGCTGATTGCTAATTACAAGTCGCCGCATTTTTCACACAAGAGATGTCCTATATTTAACGATAAAACTACAGCTTATCTTACACTTACATTGCAAAAAGAACGCACCCATCTGGTGCTTCTACACACAGAACTGCATTCTAATTGCTACTGGACCAAGTTAGGACGTTGCGTCCAGGCTGATGCAAGCACAGAGAGGGCGTTGTGTTGTGCGGATGCGACCTGAGCCCGAACATTCAATCGTCCAACACAAGACTTGCACTAGGAATAAATTCAGGTAAATTACAGAAGGCCGTCCTCAGGTCAGACACAGGCACAGTGGCACTGAGCTAGAGACTGGTTTCAGGCTAAAATTTCGCTGCCAAGAATTCTGCATACCAAGCAGCAATCTGGCTAGCGAATCCCTACACAGCTTGCATGAGAGGGCTAGGAGCAACACTGACAAGAACAGGTAGAAACAGCTCGTTCTGCTCCAACGGACGAACCATATCTCGGAGAACGAGGAGGAGTACCTGCGTCGTTGTATCCGTGGGCGAAGCGACCTTGTTCGTCGGAGGAGTCGACCAGGACGACTGAGCCCAGGCGCTGCGCCGGCCGCCGTATCCTTTGTTGGTCGGCTCGGTCTTCCCTGCTTCGGCTTAGGAGATGGATGCCTAATCCGAGCTGCGCGTGGAGGACGACGGCCCTGCGGCGTGACCTGGTGGCCGGCGGTCCATCGCCGGTGTGCAGCAACTCACCCAACTCCCTCGGTCATGCGCGCGACGCGGTCCAGCGAGCTCGACGGAACCGCGCACACCGACGTGCGCCGGCGCCGGCGAGCAAGCCAGTCGCGCCGCCATGGTTCCGTCGTCGGGAGTGGAGAGGGGGGAGCGGAAACGGGAGCCGCCATGATTCCGCCGTCCGCATCGGTGAGGGAGGGGAAATGAGCGTTGGGTAAGGGTTTGCTTTCGGCAACGGTTTTGTCCAGGCCGGGACCATCTGTTGCCGTTGATTGACATCGGACGGCAACGAGCGCGCCTAACCACAGAACTGGGCCGGATTTTGCCACGGGCTTTTGGCGGAAATAGGGGAAGTTTCTTCTCAACAATAAAAACCAACTAGGAAAACGAGAATTTTGGCGCTAACTCGGAAATTCCTGGCACGCCCCCTTATGAAAATTCTTTTTGGCGCTCCTATAGCTAGCAACGTGCTTGCATGTAATGTGCTAGCTACACATACTACACACGACTAGTATCATGCATTTTTTTTTTCACCAAAGGGTAACATCATGTACATACGGACCCAAATATTCCAACAACTGCGTGAGTCTCGGCCTTTTGTCTTTGTCACGGGTACCACACCATTTGCGCTTGCATTCCTCCCCTATGCTTTGCTCACGCAATCCCCGGAGAATTATAGCCGGCGGCGGTGATATGATCAAACTAGTAATGTATCATGACACCATGAACGGCAACATGGTACTCCCTCCATTCAACAATAGATGACTTTCACATATCTATATATGGATGTATCTAGATATGTGGAAGTCATCTATTGTTGAACGGAGGGAGTAGTGAACAACATTCGGCGTGCAAAGCCTTGGGACAATTCAACACCGACATGAATCCAACAAACAATAAGAGACTCATGTCGGACTCCCATGCAACCCCCCCTCCCAGTCGTCACCCTCGAGACACAATACACACACACACACACACACACACACACACACACACACACACACAAAACGAACAACATGAGAGACCTGATCTCACCGGGAATAGGCGACGAATTGTCCGATCACGCCAATAAAAAAGACCGACATGAATCCGACAAACAATAAGAGACTCATGTCAGACTCCCATGCACCCCCCCTCCCAGCCGCCACCCTCGAGAAACACAAAACAACACACACACACACACACACACACACACAAAACGAACAACATGAGAGACCTGATCTCACCGGGAATAGGCGACGAATTGTCCGATCACGCCAATAAAAAAGACCGACATTTCTATATTGAGTTCAAGATGGTGACGAAATGGAGGGAGGGACAAAACATATGGGTGGGCGCAGTCGCGGACCTTAGTGGAGGCCAAAAGGGACCATGCCCCCCCCCCTCCCAATTTAAATACAATTTGCACAATACTACATGATATTTATCATTTTTTACCATACAAAACACAAAAAAAAATTTGCCCCCCTCAGCTTCCATCTAATTACTTTTGTCTATTGGGTATCAAATTGTAACAAGAAATTTGTTCAAAAATAGTCTACCGCTATTGAGTATCAAATTGTAACAAGATATATCAAATTCCTAAGCGACCGGAAATATTGGTTGGAACCTAAGAGAAGTTAATAGAGTATGTGCTCTCACATGTGAGCAAATTGTGGGTTGGCCCATCTATTAGAGAAATTTATCTAGAAATGTCAACATAAAAGGCTTAAAAAGGATATCAAATGCAAGTAGTTAAATCCTTAAGTATTTTGAAACATGGGGAGTTTTGGGGATCAAAACGGATGTAGTGTGCAGCTCCAGAGGTGGCAGAAAATGGCGACGTGCGGGAGTAGCAATTGGGTGATGTGGTAGATGGTGATGGGTTTAGTAAAAAGTGAGACATGCACTTACACTAGTAGAAAAAAACCTACTAGAAGCATGCTAAATCACACGGGGCACGCTGCTGATATCCTGTTGCTGTATGTTTACGGAAGCGTGTAGTCTGGGCATGGTTTCAGTATATGGAGTATGAGAAGCGTGTGTTCTTACGTACACGCTTCTAGTATTTGATTGTATCAAAATCGAAGCCCTATAAGCACACACTTCTACTACGGTTTTTGCAAATTAAAAAATTGTGCTGCTCCATTCAATCCTTATCAGTACTAATCATAGAAAATCATACAATTATCCAACACAATATGAGATCTGTACGAAACGAAGAGAGGGAAGAGGAGAGATCATACCTCCTCTCGGGTCAGGGGCGGTGCTGGCCCTCTGGGCCGGTTGTGGATGCGGAGCTCGGGGCCGGCGGCAGCGACGACGCTGGGAGGGCGGAAGCGGCTGCGGCTCTCGGGGCGGCGGCATTACTTGGGGCTCTGACTAGAAGCGAGGGAGTATGCTTTCGATCGATCTAAAATGAGGGCTCGAGGCCTTGGTGCGCCCTAAATTATGACATATCAAGTCGTACGCTTCTCGAAAGGACCCAACAGAACATGGTTTAGCGGAAGCGTGCGTTTTCGGTAGTACGATTCTAGTAGCTAGCTTACTGGTTGTGTGTGGGTCGCACCACATGCTCCTACTATGTTCTATCTTGGCGGAATGCTATGGCAGCATGCGGGCCACACCACACGCTGCAGATAAATTTTACCGGAAGCGGTCTCCCTTCCGAACACGTTGACACTAATTAGAAGAAACATGGCCTGGTTAGCTCGCTGTTAGTAGGTTTGCCCCTATAAGCTTTTTCCTAAGAGTTGGAGATTCGCTAGCTATGATATGAGGTGGGACCGCTTAATCATCTCTAGAGGTTTGGAACGCTTGCAAAATTGTCTTAGTTGGAACTCGTACTTACGCATCCTAGAATTCCTCCTCGAAAATGAAATGGCACATGAAATTATACGAAATTAAAATGCGGAACAACAAAACGACACATGAAATAATAGGCAATAATTTTCTTGTAGCACAAATTAATAACAACCAGGAACAAAATAACACGTGGAAAATGGCATGCAATAGTTCTCTCCAGGCATACAAACAATGTGAAACATTAAAACGACATGTGAAATGATAGATAATAGTTATCTCCTAGCATAAATAATAACGGTCAACAATGAAACAACACATAAATGATAGTAAATATTCATCTCCTAACATAAATAATAACGACTAAAATCGAAAATGGCCCATGAAATGGTATAAAATAATTATCTCTTAGCATGCAAAAATGAATCGCGACGACGACATGACACGTGAAATGATAGGAAAAATGATATCTCCTGGCATATAATAATAAAGTTCGATAAGGCAACACCACATAAAATTATACGAAATAGCTATCTCACGGCATAAAATAATACTGCCTACACAATAAAATGACATGTGGAATGATATGCAATGGTTGTTTCCAAGCGTAAATAACAATGCTCGACACTGAAACACCACATGAATAACATGCAATAGAAATCTCCTAACATGAAATAATAACACACAACAACAAAAATGATATGTGAAATGATATGTAAAGTCATAGTTGGAATGACAAAGTTGGGCGGACGCCGATGTAGCCAAGAACATCGAGGAGGATCGACTCAGGAAGCGAGGCCAGGTTGTTGGCAAAGTGGATAGGTGAGCCCCTGTCGCCGTTGTCGTCCTCCTTAATGGAGGTTTCGTACTTGTCATCCTCCTCGTCCGTGGAGTTTTCATCCTCGTCCTTGCTCTCCTCCTCCGTGGATATCTCGTCTTCATCTCCAACATCGTCGACAGTGAGGGACAAGAGGTTGATTCGACTCTCTTCTCGTCTATATCCATGTAGTCCTCTTGTTCGCGTTGGTGATTCAGTTTATGGAGATTTCCGTGATCACCCTTTTAGGTCATGAAACTCGGAACAATGCTTTAAAAAAAAGAGTTTGAGAATGTTTTGCAAGATTTCAAAGATTTTTTATAATTTTGGTCTTGTATTCCTTCATAGCCTCGATGTTCAAAAAGATGTCTCATCTTGGATGTCTATACTACAAAGAACTTATGTGAGATATGCCCTATCTGACATTTTTTTTCATATGCCTTATCGGATACTTTTACGTGTATCGGATTTTAATCTTGCATGATATACTTTCTCAAATCGTTATTTCATTCTCCAACGACAAATTATATGTGGAAAATAAACTTGATCTTGACATATATGGAAATACTTAGTGCGTATTATTTCATGTGGAAAATAACCTAATCTAGAGAATTTAATTGTGTTTATGTGATTAGTTAATCTCTTATTGTTTGCCCTTTTTATTATGCAAAATGAAGTACCACTAAACTTCACTGACTAATGTAAGGAAATCATGATTAAGATAGTCTGAGAAACTCTAAACCAAGATTGCCCCAAGCTAGGCCCCACTTTTGTTGAAAGATTTATTTATTATAAGGAACTTTTGATACCACTCATCAACCTAACATGACACTTTAATACATATCCTTATTGTATGCTACATGATAATTCTTACCTATCATTTTGTCGATTATTCTTGTAGAACAATAGGAAATGTAGGTTTTCCATTACTTGTATCTCTATGAGGACAAAATTAAAAGATAACACACTTACTTTTGTGTTTTCGCGCCAAAATGTTGCGACTAATTATTATCTAAGCAAACATTATCTAGTTTGTAAGCATCAATATTTTGTATCACAACTCCACCTTGAGTCGTATAAAAAAGTTATGCCTCTCGAAAAAATATTCTATGTCAGTCCAAAAAATTGATCTGCAAAATCTCGAGGAGGACAAAAGAAATGAAAATAATATGGTTAAGTCCCGAAAATTGGGTTGTAAAACAAAAAATGCCAGGAAAAGCTCGAAACTAGTGGGAAAAGATAGAACAATATATCTCTATAGCCATCCATTAATTAGTCGGTAGAAACATAACATAAAATAACGACCATGATAACGCGCGACGATCAAAAGAAACTGAAATGATGGACAATACTGTCTACTAGCATAAAATAAAGACACTAGTAACACAACAAAATACATATACCACTTGTTTAGATAATCACCATAGCAACGAATAAGTGTCGCTCGACAAATCAAGACTAGTCACTCCATTAATCTACCTTTCGATACGCCATCGAGGAACCAAAAACCTCAACTAGTCGTGATTAGTTGTGACTAGACGCAACTAGTCACGAGTTGTCTACTTGTCGGTACCCAGTGACAAGTTGTGACTCAACGACCCATAATCCTTGCACCATAGAGAACATTGGAATGGGTAAACCCAAATAATATGTGTGTCATAGCCTCTGAGAAATAACATGTGTGTTATGGCCTAACACAAATAGTTTGTTATAGGCTCCCAAATATGTTCTGAGGAAATGCCAAAATGAAATCATAAGCAATAGATATCTAATAGCATAAAATAAGGACACATGACAGCGAGACTACACATGAAATGATGGCTAGGAGCCATCTCGATCATGCCTGACTCCTATGTTGCCCTCCTCAGCCTCCGTTTCCATGCTAATTTGTCGGTTCTATGATAAGGTTTCATCGTCTGGCAAGTAATGAGGAGAGTCCGTCCGCATGGGAGGGAACCGCCTCCACCGCCAAGGATGGTAGTCGACCGGACGCGGCCGCTGAGTACACGGGTCCCCGCCAGGTCCGGCCGAGCCCGCGGGCTGTAAAGCCCTGTAGGGGCACACTAGTCCTAACATAGTCCAACCAGGCCCAGAATGGGCCCGTAAAACCCGCCGCTACGCTGCAACACGTTGTCGTTGCACCATGCAAGATCTAAATCACCACCATCTTCAGAATGCACCACCGGACAGGCCCGCCACACCGGCTGATGCGGGGGCGGCGCAAGGGAGGGTTTGGGGGGCGGAACATCTCCCCACGGCCAAGGAATCCGACACACTAGTAGCCATTGACATCAGACGAAGCACATCAAGTACGTGATGCCCCACGAGGTCCTCTTTCGAGACGTGGGCCAACAGGCTGTTCTCTAGGCACCGGGTCTCGCAGGTGAGCTTGGCAAGGATGGTCATGAAGGTTTTGCGGTCCAAACCGACGCTAACGTTCTTGAGTGGGGCCGTTGAATATGCAATATGGAAAGCAGAGACAGATTGGGTCAACAGCGAATTAGGATGCCTAGTCGAGGAACACGGAACAATCATGCGAGCATGGGTTCGTGGCTTGCACTCCATCCACGTCAGCATGAGTTCTTCGTGAGGCCTCTTCCGTTGGACCGTCGTATTAGCAAATTTTCATGGAGTAGTGTCGAGGTGGGCCGCAAACGCGCCCGCTCATGCCTTCGCGGTGGGACCATGGTGTTGCTTTGTGGCCCTCCTGCTCAACATGGAGGCGCTCGGCTCAGGGGAAGGTGGCGATGTCTGATTTCCGTGGCACACAGAAGGTTCTGGGGAAGGTGGAGCTGTAGGGGGAGGGGCATCAGAGGGAGCTGCGCGTGGTGGCGTCACGCGGGGGCGGGGAATCTAGGAGTCGATATAAGGAGAGTCATGGGAGGCAAAATGATGTGCAGACTTTTATCCATGTAGGGCACGCGATGATTCGATGGATCCACAAATGTTTTGTCAGAAATAGCTATTTTAGTAGTACGTAGTCTTCTTTCCCACCTAGGCAAATCACTCTCTCAAATAATTAACGAAGTTAAGTAGAAGCATCTAAGTCAACGCGCATGCAGCAAAGTACGTACACATCATTTTATGTGCCATTTTGTCGTGGTAACTTTTTTCAACTAGGTATATATGATTGTCCAGCGACATGCAATATAAGGAAGTGCATATTTTGATTATTGTGTTGTATATGCGCGTGCGGATTATTTTCTGACGATATAAGAAAGTGCATATTTTGATTATTTTATTGTATGTTATTGTCTTGCAATATAAGAAAGTCAGGTGGTTATAGAAGTCTATGAGTGTCTCATCTTTTTAAATTTGAACCTCAAGAGAGGTAAAGTATCTAGGATTTTGTAGAGAATTTTTTAGGTTTTGGAGGGGAAAATATATTACTTAATTGTTTGAACTAATTGAAAAAGGTGTGTGTTTAATGGGCTAGAAATCCATGCAAGACTAATTGGAAAAACAAGAAGACATCTGATCAAACTACATAAAAGTATAGTAAATGCTGGCACATGTTGAAGAATTGCTATCTTTGTTTGACGTTGGGTTGATGAATTGTTGTCTCGGTTTTCTGAGCGGTGTGGTTATCGACGTAGGATTGAGCAATGGTAGCACATCATGTGTGGTGACCGACTGGAAGATATTGAGGCGGTCTACGGTGGCGAGGGTTGTGACCAGTGGCACCGTCGAAGGCCATGACTGCTGTGTCATCGACTTGCACACGACACACATAGCGGTAAAAGCTAGCCTTGTCGTGGAATCCAATCACCTAGTAACGTACAGTAGTTAGCTACAAGAAGTGTAATCACCTCCTAGTAATGCTTCACACATATCAGGTAAGTACTAGCTAGCTAGGGGGATGCGAGATAACGGACACCCGGGCATGAACGATTTTCTGACAGCCCACGGTGTCGTTTAGCTGCCGAAAGACAAGGGTAAAAGGGAGAAGAAGACCACCGAACTTGTGAAAGATACCTATTCGAACCGCCTCGCCGCACCACCCTCCTCAAACCTCGGCCGCCGCCCGTCCTCCCCGCCCCAGCCTTCACTTGACAGTCCACCGCCACCCGGGAGGTCTCCATCGCCGACGCACCCATACCCTCTTTTTTTGAAACAGGGCAAAAGCTTTGCCTTTTGTATTGATATAGGAGAAGAAAAAAGGAAGAACGAGGCCTAAAAGTAAAAATGCTACAACTCGAGTCGACGACCACGTCGCCCTAGCAACCATACCCGACAGTACCACGACGGAGGCAACCTCACGCAAGACAAAACCCGGAGCTCCGCCGCTCTGACATCCACGCCGGCCCTAAGGCCGCACCCCTAAACTAGTCGACGACCATGTTGCCCTAGCAACCATAGCTAAACGCGGCGGAGACAAGCTTAACGCAAGACGGAAAACCCTGGAGCCGCCGCTCCGACCTCCACACCGGCCCCAAGGCTGCGCCCCTAAACTAGCCGACGACCATGTTGCCCTAGAAACCAGAGTCGACACTAAACACGACGGAGTCAACCTCAACGCAAGACTTCCGGAGCCGCCGCTCCGACATCCACACTGCCCCCGGGGCCGTGCACCACCTAGCTGATGACGAAGAGTCGCCATCGCCAACCACCATCACTCCACAGCTCTCACTGGCCGGTGGAACATCCAAGGCGAGGGCCCCAAGAGGCACGCGACGCAGAAGAGCCGCCTCGCCCGATCGACAAGGGATCTAGGGTTTCCCCTAGAGAACCCGGCGCAGAGAAGCGAGAGCACCGCCTCGACGAAGCCTTTAAGAAGGACGCGGCGCCCGGAGGCGTCGCTGTCGTCGGCCTGGCCTGTCGTCGGGGCAGGGATTTTGCCTGGCGATGTATCACAAACCCCGCAGCCGCCCAAGGGAGAACGGCCAGACCACCAAACACCGCTAGCCGCGCCACCCACGACACCTCCGGGGCCGCCGCCCCGGCTTCCTCCTCCCCGACCAGCATCACCGACACCTGCACCACCTTCCACCAAAGTTGGGCCTAGAAACCGTCGATCCTGTGCCCCGAGCACCGCACCGCGCGGAGGCACCGAACGGAGAGGACGGCACCTCCCAGCACCATGCCGGCAGGAGTTCCAACACCACCAAACTCCGGCCACCACCAAGCAGACACGTCCGCAACACACACCGACACTCCAACCGCTCAGTTTTTTTCCCACCCTTCTTCCCGGGGCCGCCTCCCCGACGTCCTCTTCCCTGGCCGGCACCACCGACGCCCGCGCCACCCGTCGACGCGTCCGCGCCCAGCAGAGGCTCCCAGGACGCGGCGCCGCCGTCCACCGCCAACCGGCCCTGACGGGCCCAGATGGGGCCCTCCCTAGCCCATCGGGCGCGTGAGCACGCCACAGGGGCAGAGGACTGCGCCGCCGCTGACTCCATGCCGCCCCCAGGCCACTCGCCGTCCATCGCCCGAGCACGCCGCCCTCCGCTCGAGCCCGCCGGCCCGGAGCCCACCTCCCTGGCCGCCTCTGCCCCCACGGGCCGGCCAACCACCCGACGCAGACAGCCCCCACCACCTTTGGCAGCGACGGGGTGCCGCCATCGCCGCGAACGAAGGCCGCCGACGTCAGCGGTAGGAGGCGCTCAGCTGGGAGGGCCTGGCAGCGGCGCGGGGGTCGCCCCTAGCATCGCTGGGGAAGCGACGCGAGGGGGAGTTTTACTAGGATATTTTCAGTTGTGGAGGAGCACCCATAGCCGCACCGTTAATTTTATGCCTTCTCTGCCGCTGCTCCCTAGCGGTCGAGGCGGCATCGCCGACGCTATCTCGGTAGCCGGTGTTGGATGTGGTGACCGGTGGAGAGAACTGCTTGGAGAAGGTCATGGCACTCGCGTCGGCATCGGGAGAGAAAATTAATGAAAGAAGATAACCACATGGAGAAGATGGAGGAAGAGATAAAATCATGATGGAGCCGACACCTTTTTGGTAATCGCGTTTTCACGGGAATTCGTTTGCCCCGTTGACACAGGTAGTTTGGAAAGAGACGGTTCGGCTAGCTAGTACTTTTTAGTTTTCATGCATCTGTTTTAATTAACTATGGTTCGAAGTAAGTGCATGTTATAATTATGTATTCAATACGTATGGCTAGTAGAGCTAGCTCGTAGTACGATGCACGCCTCATTGTAGAGTAGAGCTAGGTAGTTCATCGGGCACAATCTCAACCGTGGAAATGCATTGTCGATCCGCGTCAACTCGTCTCCAGCCAATCAGAGGACAAAGCAGCCTGCCAACCCTATCGATCCATTCCCAATCCCACCCAACGCAGCTGCGCTCTCCCAAGTCCCAACCTCCTCTCCTCACTCTCTCCCCTTTCTTCGTCGCTCCAGCGCTGCATCCCCAATTCCCCATCCGCGACGCCCTAGCTTATGCGGCGGCCGCATCCCCTTCCGCACCGGCAGCATCGAGACTCCGGCGAGGCCGCTGCTCCTCCGATTGCCATCCCGTGCCACCTCTAGGACTGCGCCGTCCCTTTCCATCTCCCCCTAGACCACGTTGCCGTCGCCGGCCAACCCACTCGCCGCCTCGCTCACCCACCTGCAACTCCCCTGCTGCCCTCACCAACCAGACCTCCATGGAGGAGGGAACACCAAGAGGAAAGGGATCTCCTGTTTTTTTTCTGGACCCGCCCCTATTGGATCTGCGCAAGCGCATGATTTGCCGGATCCGGCGGCGGCGCTCTGCTACCAAGGTCGTCCACCGCGGGATGCTGCTGCTCTTCCCAGCGGTGTACTTCTACGAGGAACGAGGGTACGGTGCTTCTGTGGTGGTGCCCGACGACCCCGTCCTCGGCGACCATGCTGACACGCTCGCCCAGCGACTGCGACCTCCAGGTAATTAATCTTCCAACCCTCGTGTAGGTTACTACGCTGTAGATGTGATGCTCTCTCGCAAGTACATAGATGCTAGGACATATATTTTGTGCCTTTGGGGAAGATGATGTACTCTGCACAATATCTGGACAACACTTACTTAAGATTTCAGAATACACACACTTTCCTAGCTTGCAGACGCCTAGCTAGAGCACTTGTGCTGGTATGTATAGCCTCATAGCAACACGTGTTTCTTCTACCTGATTCCCTTCCAGCATGTCAATTTTTACATCCAAATCTATGCTACAGCTTGTTGGTTCATTACCCAGCAACTAAGAGTTGCAGCTGCTCGTCCCATTGCAACGTTTATATCCTTAGTCTTGGAGTTGTATTTCACCCCCGAGTAGTACCTATTCATGATCAGAGTATAAGACTAGTCATACCAATACATGGCATCTACTTTGTTGGTAATAAAATAAAGTGAGCTGATTTATTTCTACCGTCCCCAGACAGTTACTGCTGCAAAGCACAAATAAAGTCAGAGCTATCTCGAGCAAGATCTAGCCAGCTGAAGAGCAAGCTACAATGGAAAGTGAGAATCAAATGCAAGTCCCTTCCTCCTGCACGTGGTTGTAGGCCCTCAACTTCAACTGCTTCCGCCTTCTTCTACCACACATTGCAACTTGTCGTTTGAGGTGGGGACATCAGTGTTCGGTGGTCTGCGCCTGGGTCGCAGATTCCGGGCACCGCTGCTAACTGGCCTCCTCCGCCGATGATGTTCTACGGTAGGCGTCTTCGCGGGTCGCCCGGCGGCAGTCGACGTGGCCTCTACTCGCCATAACTGAAGGCCGGGCGGACTGGTGCTGCCGTTTACAGCTTTGACCTGGCGCTCCTGCCGCCGCCCGTCCCGCACTCTGTATGTACGTTCCTAGTTATGTTATCTTCAAGTCAAAATCTGAATCAAAATCATGCAAGATCTTGTTTTGAGCTTGAGGTTCTTTTGTTCTAAAATTTCTTAGTGCTTAGTAACATGAACCTTAGATATCTGCTTTTGTTTTTTTAGCACAACAGGAAGCATTCTCGATTTGTGGTGCAACCTGAGTTGTTATATACAGTACAGTCGAGTTCAGTCGCTATTTCACAAAGCTTTATCATGTGCTTTATTTCCAAGAAGTGAAATGCTTTAGTGAACAGAGGTTAACGTTCCAACTGACATTCATGGAACAATCTCTGTTTCCCTATTGTATTTTTTGTATATAGTTGTATCTATTTTTTTTAGTTGCAAGAACACAATTTAGTTCTTATCATGCCGATCAAATCTAGTTCTATAATATAATGCAGGTCAGGCTTGTGACTTTTGATGGCTTTGAATATAAATCTTGTGTACGAAAATTGAGGGTCTTGCCTGTTGCAATTGTACTTTCATTTGTTTGTTGGTATAGATGATGGATAGGCTTATGCAATCGATGCCCAATTCAGTCCTTATCTGGCTTAGTTTTATGGTCTGCATAATTTGGATGTAGTACTTTGCTAGTCTGACAATTTCTTTTACTTGTTGTGACAGGTCAAAGGGCTCCACAAAGGACGAATTACGACCTGTAGTGGTTACTGGTTTACCTCGTAGGATTTAGTCAATACAAGATGGTAGTGCACTATTGCTACTGTGACAAATGATGATGGAACTTGGGGAACCTAACGATCCCTTATTCGTGATGCCACAACTCTCTACTAGGTGAGTTTCTGGTTCTTCCCTTGTCTCCTCTACGTGCTCTGTGATGTCTTGGCCACGTTGCGTTTGTTATTCTATGCACCAGCCATCAAGCCGATGATATAGGACTCAGTTGTGTGGTTATTATGATTTAGTCATGGCACTGTTGTCGGGTGCCCTCTTTATAGTTATAACTGTTGAAATCTTGTATAGCATCCGTACTTTATGCATGACTAGGTTTTAATATGGCCAGGCTCAAATACCCGGTGTAAACGCTGCACACGGTGTTCTGTTTTCTTGTGCATTTTTTATGCTTGAAGCGTAGAACATAAACTTAACTTAGTTCACGGGTTAATTAGGGTGCCCTTGTTACCTTGTTTGTTGCTGTGATGAATCACCAAGGACGGTATCTGAGTAAGGTGTGTCTTGAAGAAGGCCTCCTTCCTTGATTATGCATCCTAGGCTGATCATATATTCTGAGTAAACTCTAGACCGAAAAGAAACTCACATGTTTGTGATTTTTGAGCTGTTTTGTCATGTTATCTATAAGAACTAGCTGTTTGCTTTGATGAATCTACAAGGACGATGACATACTAATTCTTGGTGATGGTATAATAGCTAGGCTTTGGCTATTTAGGATTAGTATTCCTCTGTCCAAATGAGAAGAACACATGGTACACTAGAATTGGTTTTCTTTTTAGTAGTATACCTGGGCTTGGCAGGATTAAAACACGAAAGAATCTGTATTTTAGTTGTTAAGGGATGTTATCAGGCTGCTCCTCGTATGAAAGGTATCGTGTTTTTACAATCTAGGTGCATCTGTACATAATATAATGTCTTTGTCCCGCTCTGGCCGTCGACGTTGACATGTCCATGTAAACACACTAGCTAGCCTTTAAGCTTTGAGTAGTGTAGCTGTAATGTGTGTGTATTGCTACCATAGAGATGATACTTGTCCTAAAAAAGGTACCAATATGTTAGGAAAATTCTATGTGACGACTTGAATATTCTATGTATTGACATTTTAAGGATAATGAAAAAGAATTCAAAACTTGCAGTGACTAGTTTTGGATTCTTTTAGTCTTGGGTAATAGCATTTCAATTCTTGTTATATTCATTCGAATTGGTTGATTAACAATTTAACACCTTGTGTCTAGGAGTTAGAGGCTTAGAGCAACCTTTCTTTGGTCCCAGTTGGTTATGTTACCCACAGGGATTCATCTCTGGCTAGTAATTTACCTCTCAGGCCGCTCACTACTCCTCAGCTCGCTCCTTCCTTGCCGGTTTGTCGCTGGAGGCAGCTCCAGTGAAAAAGCAAGGCTTCGTTTTCGTCACCGCCGCAACTGGGAAGATTGGCTCCCATATCCGTAAGGTACTCTCCTATGTGATCTTCTATCTGTATGTGGTATTATGAATGGTGATCACATATATGGTAAATTCCTTGAAAGAAGTTTTTGTATTTTTCTTGTGACTGGTGCATTAAGGAACTTAGTTTGGTGGGGTTTTGATCAAATTATTATAAATGAATTCGGGAATGCTAAGATACTCTCTTACTAACTCGACGCATCCCAAAACGTACCAGTGTGTCTACTGGTACACATTCTGGTCATTGTGAGTATAGGTTGACTGCAGTTCTTCATCAGTGGAAGATAATGAAAGCGCCCATTGGTTTTATCACTGTTACTCCTGTGAATTAGTCCCAATTTAATCGGAAGTCCAGGAATCTCATGAGTAGTGGTCAGTATGCATATACACTGATCTTTTTCGAGACAATTTATTTTTTATCTACAAGTACTGAATGAACATCATTAATGGTGATTTGGAAATGATCTGGTGCTAACTACTCTAGATAATTATGTTGAACCCGTTTTGGTCTACAATTTCGTTGGAATACTCATAATTATCACTTATTGAACTTGCTATGTGTACCCCGAAATTGTAACTGCACTAGTGCTGGTGGTACTCCGAATTTGCAGTTGTATGGTTGACTAGGTAGCTGATTAGTTCAACACTCTGTACAATTGTGTGGTGCACTGCAATTTCTCGTGTTGTACTGGCTGGTTGCTATCAGCTGGTTCTGCCCTAGCATTTCCCTTCTGTTTTGTGCAAGTGAATTATTTGTTTGTCTTTTCCTTGTGCTGATCCAGAATCTGACGCAGAAGTGTCATGCATTGATTTTTTTGTTGTGTAATCCTTATCCACTTTCAACCCTCTAATTGTGTAATCTTTACCCATTTTTTCCCCAGGAAATCTAAGAACATGCTATTACCATAATTTGTTGAAGCCTCTGCTACCACAATACATGGAGCAGCAGACGACCGTGACACTCGTGAAGGTGAGAAGTGTGACCGGCAGTGAGCTATGCTTTCTTTGTCTATTTCTTGATCTGGTGTTGCAGCCGGTTAGGTACTAGTGAGCTGAATGTCAAATGCTGCAGTGCGTCGTCGTCGTATCCTGGACCAGAGCAATGGAGGCTGCTAGTTTTAGGGTTTTGCTAGTTGAGGCGACGAAGCACTGCTGAAATTGCTTATATTGTTTTGTTGTTTGTTTCCTTGACTTAGTTGTATTGAATGTGGCATGAGCTACATGTATTGAGGTCTTGGACCTGGGATTCTATTGCCTTCACCTGGGCAACATTCTATAGCTAAACTGGCTATGGTGTTCATGTTCACATTTGTATGCATCATTCTCTAGACATATATTTTTTTCTGTTGGCTTGCTTGCATGAATGTTAGATCAATTTACATAAATGTGTTCTGGGTCAATCTTTTTCTTTATGCTTATATGTTTATTGTGACTGATTTATCGCGACGAGCTGTTCCATGAGTACGCCAAGCTAGTGTGGGAGGTGTACTGCAAGGAGGAGCGCGTTGCAAGCTTATTTGACCAGGCGACTCGGTCTTTCCGGAAACAGTTAGATATAGAACATATTCAGGCATAGAGTCTTCTTCAAAAAACCCATATATCCAGGATATATAGGTATCTCTAGAGCTTCTGAACTAGATCATCACCTCACCTGGATATTTTACAAGATAAACACTATCCCGTCTACTTAATCGTGTATTTCTTGGCATGCTTAACACTTGACAATGGACACGAAGAAGTCAAGTCAGTCTTTGTTTTGGATGAATATGGCATAAGTCTCATACCATTTTGCTTTATTAATTGCCATGTTTAGCAGTAGGCATGATCAAGTCAAGTCCTTCCTCTGTTTTTATATGAACAGGGCACAAACTCAGTTTGTTGTCGTGCAGGTGGACGTGCTGACCTTCATCAGTAGGAGAAATACACGGATCAATAGATTGCAACAGCAGCAGGCAGATCTGCCCCTTGAGTACATGGATCAACAGAATGCCATGGTGTCCGTGAAGAGGAGAAGTGGTTGCGTCCCTGATGCAGCAGCAGCAGGCAAGAAGTTGAGTCGGAGCTAGCCAGGAGGTAGCCATGACTGCCAACTACTTGCTTCACATCTGCCCTCGCTGACGTACGGTGGCGGCCAGTTCACCGTGGTGGCTTTCTTCTACGACTCCATGGTTTAGGTGAGTCTTCGGGTTCCTCTTCTAGCCATGATTGTACCGTGCTCCGTACATGGTTCTCATGAACTATATTTTGACTTATGGAGATGATGGCCATCTAGCTTCTACTTCTGTTACTAAGAAACCGACATCTAGGCCTGGTTATTAGATGTTTTTCTAGAAGAAAAGCTTGGCTCCTAATATGATGATGTTTATTGTTACTGATGTTGATATATTTGCTTGTAGCATGGTTATGTTTTCATGTGGTGTTTATCTAAACCTGACAAGGATGTATATGCTTGTTTGATATTTAATTTTCACGGTTCATGTGTAGTGCAATAGTGAATCGACGAGAACATGTGGTTTCTAGACATTGAGTCGGTGCGTGTGATGTGCTTACTAGTCCATTGTGGTGATGTGGGTGTTAAATATCATCCATGCGTTTCTATGTGTTGGTACAACTGGAATGCATGAACCCATTCTTCCGTAGCAAACTGGTTTGGAATAGATAGGGCATAAGCCTTGGACCAGTTTGTTCGAGTGAGGCCCAAATATCATCCATTGCAGTTTAGGTTTAAATATCATCCATTGCATTTTATTGCACGCTTTATCTTGCATTTCTATCTTACCTCATATGCATCTTTGTATTCCTGTGTTTATATATTGCATCAACCCATTGAACAAGCAAAAAATCGAGCTACTCGGGGCAGGCAGCTCATACTTGTCTGGTGCTATTTTTAATTATTATGTGGTGTTTTGTTCATGTACGGTTCATATTCGGTCTGGAATTAGATAGGTTCCCTCTTGTTTGAAATCATATAGGAGTGTTGTAAATATCAGTACCCCATTAAGTACCCCAAGAAGTGATATTCCCTGCTGTTTGTTTCTTTGTATGAACATAAAACCAGTGAGCGGAACCTGTAATGCTGGTGTATTTGTGAGGTGATAATCTGTCTTGTGGTGTTCGTCTAGAACGGCAACATGTTTGCAGTAGTACAATAGTTTCAGTTTCAGGTGTTAAATGCAGAATGCATGTACTTATGTCCTGATGGGAGGCTACTGTTGTCGTGTTACTTGCTGGGTTTCAGAGTCTGGTTGGATGCATATTGCATGATCCAGTTTGAGTATTATTTGAGTCGTAAATGTGCGAGTTAATCTGCTTCTACTTCTTGTTTAGACATGTAGTAAAAGTGGTAAATCTGGTGAGATACATGTTGTTTGGGACTTTCTGATTGTCCAATCTGTCAATGCTTTCTACGTTACGTTCAAAAGTAAAAATAGAGCTTTCATGGTGTAATATATCCTTGTTTGCAGTCATAGTGGCGCACGCACATTCCTACTATGCACTTTCCCCCCACTAGTGTTCAAGTGTACTCCTAATTTGGAGCTGTATGACTGAGTGGGTAGCTGATTAGTTCAACGGTCTATGCATGTATTTATACATCTTGCCATGTTCAATACAACCTGAAATATTCTTCTTATCTCGCCTTAGCTGTTTTAAGCCAAGCAGATGTTCAAGGCATGTCTTGTTGCTCTCACTGGTTCTGGCCTAGCATTTCCTTTTATTATATGCAAGTGAATTATTTCCATCTATTGATGTATTGACGTGAAATGCACTTTGTAGCCTTGTAGGGAGCTCACCATGTTAGGCTTCCGAGTTTATGTTGCTGTCCGATCAAGGAGAGGTCGCTGGAGCTGGGGAGAAGTGCGGCCAGGAGGGAGGCATGCTTTCTTTGTTTATTTCTTGGTCTGATGTTGCAGCCGGTTAGGTGGTGTAGTGCTTTGTCGTTTTCTGGCCTGAAGCAACGAAAGGTAGTTCCAGGTTTGTGCTAGTTGTGGCGATGAAGCACTAATCTCATGGAAGAACTTGAGAAAGCAACCATCGTGATGGAGAAACCATGCTCCTTCTTGGGCGTGATAGACTCAGGTAGAGCTGGCAGGTGTTGATTTGATTTTCTTTTGCATTATTATTACTTTTACCGCTTCTAAACCATTTAGGTTCAAATGTCTTGCGGAATGGTTTGAGATATTTTGAGGTCTTGGACCTGGGAGCTATCGTTTTGTCGTATTCACCTAGGCATCAGTCCCTAGCTGAACTGACTTACAGTATTTGTGATCCCAACAATATCTGTTTCCAGCATGACTACATTGAGCCAAAATCTGAGCTTAATGATGCTTATATCATATTATTTACTTGTCTACAGATTCTTAGCTCTACATGTTTCTTGTTTGGTTGTAGTAATTGATTAGAAACCACTCTTTTCTATATTTTCCTGTTATCTTGCTTGCATTAATGTTGCAGAAATTTGCAATACCGTGTTTTTGGTAACTCTTTCTTAATGTTGCCTTATTTATAATTATCTGGATGTTGGCAGGCTGCTCATCGTGACGAGTTGTTGTCCGGGTATGCCAATGTGGTGTAGGAGGTGTAACATGACGAGGAGTGCACCTCGAGCTACTTCGACCCGACGGCCAGGGCTTCCCCGTACTTGCGGCACATGCAGTCTTCATGCAGGACATGGCGACGGCACGGCCTAAAGACAGCAATGAGTAGTTACACGGGTCTGGCAATGACCCGAACCTTGCTATGATGGTGATAGGAAATGGTGTTCTTCTTGTTACAGTCCTGGAGTTGATCCAGAATAATAATTGTAGCAAGCTAGTCGATTGTGTGTGCATTGTTAACTATGATCATCTAGCTCGGCTTCTTGTACCATCTCAGGTGTCAGTGCAGTGTGTTTTTGGCGTTGAACGAGGTGAAGAGAAACTGTGGACAAGCATCAGTACGGAGCCACATGCTCATGAGAAAACCAAATTAAATACTGAGTGCCAGTGGTGTTTTCTTCACGTTCTATTTTGGTGTTGTGTGCTAGTAATCGATGGCACGGAAGATATGCTCATCTGAAGTAAGATAAAGCGTACGTGATGTAACATAGAGCTAAGTTCATTATGAAAAAAACAAAACAAAAAATAACTATGAAAAAAGAATGTCTAGCTAGTTCAAAAGCAAACAACCTGGCATGCAAGGTGCAATTTAGGCTGAAGACGCGAGTGTTCCAGAAACTTATGTACCAACAATCCACGAATTGAATGGCCGCAATCCAAGTAAGGTTTCACGTACAAAATTAATTATAGGCGGCATGATTTATATGGCCTTTTAAAAGCAACCTGCCGAATCATAGGGTGGCATGTCTCGGGCAGATCCACAAGAATAGAAGAAGCCGCCGCACGCCATAAGTTAACCTCCTAGAAAAGTGAGCCGCATGCAACAATTAATTCCTTCATGTAGTACCCCATGACTCATTATGTCCGGCTTTCCTCCACGTCAGCGATCCGCGTCCTTGCGCATCGATCTTGGCCGTCGATCGTCCCAACAAGCAACAAACAGAACCGTCATCTTCTTTCCCGATACGTGCTACCACCTCCCTTGTGTTGGACATGGCTCTATAAATACAAGTCCATGGTCACAAGCCGCGTGCGGTATGCGCGTGACTTGTGACTTTGGACTGTGGGCGAGGGGAGGGGAGGCGAGGCGAGGCGAGCAGCCACTCCGTTACCGTGAGCATTCGGAAGGTCGGCGGAAGTGAGCTCTTCTCGTGAGTCAAGCAGACAGGTCATCCATCCTATCGAATCCGGGGAGTAAAACAGTGGATTCAAGCAGGCACTCCGTCACCGTCAACGGCCAACGAGCATCCGGAAGGCCGGCGGAAGCGAGCTCTTTCCGTGATTCAAGCAGGCAGGTCGGTCATCGATCTTATCGAATCTCTCCCAAAATTCGTTTGGACTCCCATTAGCGTGCTAGGTAGATGGCATTCAAAGGCAAAGGGCAATGGAGCACGTGGATGCGACCATCCGCGCCTGGCCACCATTGTTGTTGGCGGCAGCGTGGATGATTCCGAGTACGTGTCGTCTAGCAGCGCAGCAGTGAGGGGAACGAACTCTACATCATGGGAATAGGAAGGGCTGCATGAAACCCGCGAAACATGTTGGTCGCCAAGATGGGCGGGCGCGCCTACTCCTTGAGTCCCTGACATGAGTCAGGACGTGTAGTACATGAGTGCGCGTCGTGTCTTTTACTAACTGCCAGTAGGTACATGCATGAGTGGAGTGTGCCGACGCCGTCGTCCTCAACCTGTGCGCGCCCCGGCTAACACACGTCAATAACTACAATGTTAGGCAGTGATGATCTGAGCTAGCTGATGAATATAGATCATGAGATGGCCTCACTATATATAGACATTAGTATACGTACGTAGATCAGCCAGTAGGAACGGTAGGGTTGACTGACCTGAGCAGCAAGTCGACTTCTCAGAGGCGTTGGTGTTCAGGGGACTGCTCGGGGGCCAGAGAAACTTAACTACGTACTACTAGTAGCTTTGTGTAATGACCCCGTCGGGTGTGTTCAGGGGGGACTTCATTCGTGCTCGCATCCGATATGACACTCGGGAGCCATTAACCCGGTTCCTTTCAATTGTCAGAGGAGGAAAGAGATCCCTGTTCGCTGTTAGATGGACCTGGTTTTGTTTGGGGCCCGCTTGTCTGTCGGATGTGTTTTCTTTTGTCCTGTCTGTTTCTTGAAGAGATAAAGCCTCTAAACCTGCTTGTCTGCTTCTATATAGGTGGGTAAAATGGGTTACAAGATTTCTACTCGAGCTCTCCTAGCTAGAGGAAGAAGAAGGAGCTAACAAGAAACTAGTGGAATGAAGAGTGAAGCGTTCGTCGTCTGGCTTTTGTGTCCCTCGCGCGGGAGGACTTGGCCACCTTATATACTGGTGGCCAGAGATACATGGTACATTAAGTAGGCGGAGGACACTGTGGCGCAGCGCACACCGTCCGACACAAAGCCGAAAGTCCAACCTGCGCCATGTATTGTTTGCTGTGTCCCCTCTGTCAGAGACAAGACGTGGTCTCACCTATGCCTGGTCACTGCTCCCACCTACGCTCTGTGTCAGCCAGTATGTGCTCGCCTAGTAAGTAGAACCGCACGCATGTACCTCTCCATGAGATATGGGATTCACCTACTCCATTGACCCTTGTCCGAGATCACAAGTTCTTCAGCTATCCCGGCTTCCCCAAGGATAACTCGGATAATCCGACCTAGCTCTTCTTGCAAGACAATATAGAACAAAGTAAACATACCGACATAACCTTATGTCGGTCAACATATGCCGACAGGGCACTATGTCGGTCAACCTCGACTTAGTCCACTCTTTGGACACATATGGCTAATCTGGATCAACCGTATCAACATGGTTTGACCCATATGGCTAATCTGGCATGGCATCTCTTCTCTTGTTCCGGTAATCCGGACGGTCGTGCCTTCTGGAAGACCCGAGACCATCATTGCTAGAGTACCTATTACTCGTTCTACCGAGGTCAACAGAAGCTGTGTCGGATCACCCAATGCGTACATATCCACAATTTGGATTGTCTCGGCCAGGGTAGCCAGCACTTCCCTCTGCAACCTCTGCCACAACATGGTGCCATGTCGACATCCTTGGAAAACCAGGCAATAGCATGTGATTTAATCACCCCTCGCAAGTGTTGCCCATGGTGCTCCCATCTTGTCAGGTACTCCCGGTCAGTTTCATCTTCTATTTACCGACACATGGAGAGTTGTTTAGGACAATTCGACCTCTTATATGTGCTGGTGAAGTTGCTGACGAAGGCTTCCGTGAAAGCTAGCCAGCAGTTAATACTATTCTCGGGCAAGTTGTTCAGCCAGATCTGGGATAGGCCCTCCAACATCTGCGGAATGTACCGCACCTCCCATCGGCGATGCCCTCTAGCGATATGAACCGCTATGACATAGTTTTCTAACCAATCTTCTGGCATGGTGATGCGGTCATATGACTTTGTGCCTCAGGCGATCTGGAATTGCAGCACTTGAGGCTCTCTCATTATTCGGGGTCCGAAACATGCAGGCTCAGGAGGGCCTTGCTCCTCAAGAAGTTCCGACATATAAATTATGTCAAGCTTGTTGCGGGCATCATGTGCCGGCAAGAAGTGTGGTCCCAATCGGGATCCGAGAGCACCCTCGAGCACCAGCTCCTCATACCTTGGATAACCGGCTTTCTCCATAGCCGAGTAGCCATCATCATACCGATCATTCATCGGATGATTTCCAGAATTCCGCGAGGCATGTTCGACACCATGTGCCGGATTCCGAGGTGGAAGACCTCGGTTAGCCGGGTTACTATGTTGCCCAGCAGGGTGAACTTGATCAGCACCTGGGTTGCCCTGGCCGACATGGCCCTTACCGGCATTGCCCCTAACGGATAAATTCTTTCCGGCACGAACCGGATCATAAACTTGAAGCTGCTTGCCATGGCCAGAATTTTACACTCCGGGTACGTCTCCCTCTATGTGCGGCGAAGAAGCCTGACCACCAGATTTTCCACCGGCACCTCCAGCCGAATGAACCACTTGTGATGCACCTGCACCAGGATTCGCCTGTGATAGGTATCATTTTTCCTGTTAGCCTCAAACACTAACTCTTTAACCTGGTCAAGCTGCCTACAGCGAGCTTTCACCGGTCAAGTTTGATATCTCGGCTACTGCTGCCTCTGCAGGCCTAAGATTCTTAGCATGAGAGCTATACTTAGGTTTACCAGCCGACACAATACTAGCATATCTACTAGTTCTAGTTTTACCATCTCTAGCTATCACGACATTGAGGTCTCTACCTTGGTTGCGCACAACATGTATGCGATTAGGATTGGTTACTACAGGAGTAAAACCATGAGCCTTGTTATATTCACGGAGATCGATTTCGATTATTTGCCTGGCGCGGGACCTCGACCTCCTCATTCAGCATGTTCTGCCGCTGCTCCTCTAGTTGAGCCTGTACCAGTGCCGGATCCGTACAGGTAGCCACCGGCACATTGAGCTTCTCGATTATGTCCTAAAAGAAATGGGCCTTGCAGACGAGTAGAAGGACCTGCGTAACCCGGCTAATTCTCGGGCTTCTCCATTGGCTTGTGCGCCGCCCGGGTTGACTTGACACCGGCACCGGTTTCACCGGCCGCACCTTTCCCAGCTTCAGCCGGCGATATCATCATAACCTCCATGCAGTCCGTGGGGCGAGCGATATGCCGGTTGCGGACCGCGCAAACCGCATGGGGATCTGTGGACACGTGCACACTTTCGGGATACCCGCGGACGACCTCGATGGCGACGTAGACCAGGTGAGCACCAAAGTCGATGAAGAAGCCACCCGCTCGCAGCGGCTTGCTGCCGGAGTCGGCTGCGTTGTCGCTGACGAAGTTGAGCGAGCCGAACCTATGGAGAAAGCCACAGACCACGCGCTCGCCCGCAGGAAGAATGGATCCCATTCGGATAGAAACTCCACCAGCGCCGCCTCTGGCCCCATGGTGGGCGCCAACTATCGTGGTGGTATCACGGCAGATGCCATGTGATGGCTGTTGGGGGCGCCAATGGACGCTGTTGGTATCCGGGGAGGGATAGTGCGCTAAGAAGCACACACGGAAAACACAAAGCACACCTGATATACCCACTTCCAGGGCCCTCGTGAGGAGGTAAAGCCCATATTCCTGCTTGTCTGCTTCTATAGGTGGGTAAACTGGGTTACAAAGCTTTCTCCTTGAGCTCTCCTAGCTAGAGGAAGAACAAGGAGCTAACAAGAAACTAGTGGAATGAAGAGTGAAGTGTTTGTAGTCTGGCTCGTGTGTCCCTCGCGCAAGAGGGCTTGGACACCTTATATACCGGTGGCCAGAGACACATGGTACATCAAGTAGGCGGAGGACACCGTGGCGCAGCGCACGCCGTCCGACACGAAGCCGAAAGTCCAACCTGCGCCATGTACTGCTTGTTGTGTCCCCTCTGTCAGAGACAAGATGTGGCCTCGCCCATGCCTGGTCACTGCTCCACCTACGCTCTTTGTCTGCCAGTATGCTCTCCTAGTAAGTAGAACCGCACGCATGTACCTCTCCATGAGATCTGGGATTCACCTACTCCATTGACCATTGTCTGGGATCACAAGTTCTTCAGCTATCCCTACTTCTCTAAGGATAACTCGGATAACCCGACCTAGCTCTTCCTGCAAGACAATATAGAACAAAGTAAACATACTGACATAACCTTATGTCGTCCAACATATGCGGCAGGGAACTATGTCGATCAACATCGACTTAGTCCACTCTTTCGACATTTCATACCTTTCATGACCCTACCCATGGGTACCCCCCCCCCCCCCCCCGGCAATAGTTGAGCTATTCCTTCTGGACGACATGAAGGAAGTTGAACAAACACATTGATAAATAATATAGTAGCATTCGATGATAAGACATAAAATAGGCAACACATGAGTGCATCGTTTTGGACCTTTTTGGGTACATGGCTCCATGTAGCATGGTATTTTGAGAAAAGAAAAATGATCCTCCGTCTCAAATTAATTGTCACGAAGATGGACAAAAGTTAATGTATCTAACACAAAATTATGTCCAGATACATCAACTTTTGTCCATCATTGCGATAATTAATTTCAGACGGAGGGAGTATGTGGAGGAGTAAAAAACTTCTAGTCTTTTGTCTGGATACATGCATATTAATTTGGCTTACAAATATCGAAAGTTTCGTTAAAAAGTGTCGTATTTTGAGCTACAAAAAAAATCATATTTGTGGATCTAAAAAGGAAAAAAAACAAAACTCACTTTTGATCTCCACAATTTTTTTTGTTTTGGTGTAGTTCATCGATAATATTAAATTTGGATGAAATTTGTTCTTATTAGTAGACATGTAGCTATATCCACATATATACTTTTAGAATATTTATAGGTTTCAAATGTGGTTTTGCATTATTTTTTAAAGTGCTCCAATAGCACTATTTGGGCAAAGTAGCGTTTTTCTTCTGCTTGAGCTACCAATATATGACAAACTAAGGTGAAGAAAGTAAGGCTCCATTTGGCATCAAAATATTTTTAAAGTATACATGGAATACTTCGTTTTCTGAGAATACTGAAGTATTGAATACTTTAAGATGTTTGGATGTAATAAATAATGTGGTTTTAATACTGAAGTATGCTGTAAAAATGCATTTTTTTGAAGTATTAGAGAAAGAGGTCTCACCCTCTTTTTTCTAAATTGTAATCTGTTTGGTAGCTCCGTTTTTTTGAAGTATTTTGATGATACTTCAGTTTCTAAATATATTGAAGTATCAAATACTTGAACGCGTTTGGGTCGATGTAGTGTAGAAAACTGTAGTTTTTTTTGCCATATTGGAAACTTCAATCTAGACCACCTTTTTTATAAACTCGTATTGCACAAAACAGCAATATTCATTTGCCAAGCGTTCCAATACTTTGGTTTTCTAATACTGTGGTTTTAAGAAAAGTGAGGTGCCAAACCGAGCCTAAGTATTTTCCAAAACTGAAGTATTGCTTAGCCTGGCAACAAAATACAATGGTTTTGCAATACTTTGACTTTGAAAATACTTAGGTGCCAAACTAGGCCTAAATTTATTCCACAACCATGCACATCTCCGTTGTTCAGCACCGAAGCAAAAGAATGAAAGGTGTCTGGTAACTGCACTAGCAATCCTGTCAAAGCATAGCATCTCTGGCGGGTTCACACCATGAGATATGAGATATATATCACGGCCTAATTGCGGTCGACCATAGAAGGCTGAAGGCATCTCGATGAAGCATCCAAATGAAGGTACACGAACAGCTCAACACGTACGCATGGTGAAATACAGTGCAGAAGATTTTCCAAATCAAGAAAATCAAATGATCACCTCGTTGTGTCAGGATAATAATAATAACTGAACAGAAGAGTTGCAACTTAGTAAAAGGTGGATGGATAAAATATACGTAGATGGGTACTAGATGGGTTACATATAGACATATATATAACGACATATGAATAGCAATCTGAGCCAGAATAGCCTGTGCGACTCAGGTGGACACCGGCCGAGTCACGGCGGCACCGACCTCTTCCTCCTCCTTCGCGGCGGCATGGTTCTGACCAACACGACGACGGTCACAGGGGGGCTTGGGGAAGTCCACCCCAGGAGGACGGACACAGCAGTCGGGGAAGTCCACCCACACCACGTTCGGGTTGTTGCCGAACAACTTCTGCATGTTCGCGGCATACCGCGCTTTGATTACCTCAATGGGCTCGTACAAGTCCGAGTCGCCCCCTTCCTGCTCCGTCAGCTGCGAGTCCACCGCCCGCCAAGCCTCGTCCGCCGGCGGCACGCTTGGGTCGCCGGCGCTGGGATCGAGCGAAGGCTCCTCTTTGTCGGCCATCGGTAGATCGGACGCCTGGACTCGCCGCGGAATCTGAATTTGGTGTTGGGTGCGGGTTTCTGGAAGAGGCGGCGGCGGCTCACTGTGTATATAAAGGCGGAGGGATCTTTTCGGGCGGGCTCGGTCGGTATGGGTCTTCGGACCGGTTTCAGGTTGGGCTTGACCAGGATTTACATATTTCTTTTCGATGGGGTTGGGTTGTGGTTATTGGACATCATGTTACACCATGTGTATTTCAGTTGTTCTCTTTATAGGAGCTGTTGGGTTTCTATGTGAGTGGTCTTTGGTTGTATTTTAAACTTGGATGATTACCTATTAATAAAAGCCGTGTGCATCAGCCAGATGCAGAGGCTGGGTTTTCCTTTTCAAAAAAAAAATGAAGAGGAAGGTATGTATGTGCACGCAAAAATTTAGGCGATGACCTGGCTCGATGAACGGTTTTCATTTCTGGTCACTATATAATTTTGACCAAATGTACTTACTAGCAAAGTAGTGAACCGTTGTGGGATGCTCGAAGTCCTCTAACGCTCGGCCGCATGAGAACTCTTCCGCGGTCCTGCACTCACCATCATTTTGCGGTCCGAACCACGGTGGCCATCGTCTACTTCGGCACCATCTTGTCTGTTGAACCGCCACCACTACGGGTTCGCCACTGTCCTGACCACCCCTATATGAAAATGCCATTACGCATCCTCGAATTGAAAGAGTGAAACAATTCTCAGAAGGAATCGGATCTTCTTCGATGCCGCGATGTCCTACACATCCTGCCATCGCCCTATCCACCCATCTAGTCTCAGAGGGCATCGGATCTTCTCCAACACCCAAGATTTTGCGATGGCGACAGTCCTCCCCCATCCCTACCTATACGTTGCTTCCTCGTCTCCGTCGTAGCCATCGCCTCCGACTCGGAACATCCTTGTAGTTCCATCTCCGCCGCATCCGGCCGTGGCATCACCAACTTCGCTCGGTCGACGTTCGTTGGCTCCTCTCCCCATCTCTTCTTCTCGCAGGTTTCATATGTCTCCGGATGCAGGCGAGAAGGTTAAGTTTGAGGGGTATAGGAGCCACCATTTTGTGGCACGGTTTGTGTCTGCGGTTTTTCGGACCACTCGACCGCAAGCAGTCAACCGCTAGAGAGTAATTAGAAATTATTATTTTTGGAATTTTTTGGACATTTTAAATTGTGTTTTGGATCAATAAGAGCTATGCTCAAGCCATCTAAACTTGATTGCCGATCTGTAACCCCTTTCAATACTTTTCCTACCGGAAAATACGTTTTGAAAATTAAAAAAACTTCGGAAATGGCATCACACACAATGCGCACATACCAAGACTACCACAGTTTTTTATGCACATGTCCTTTCTCCAAGAAATGCTTGGGGGGGGGGGGGGGGGGATAAACCGCTTAAATTCCAACTTGATATTTCCATCTTTTGCAACCTTCTATATATTTTCGTAACTTCTTGTTTTCTAATTATTAGAAAATCTAGCCACAACTTTAAAAAAAAAAGATACTCCAAACTTTTAGAAATCTCTCAAATTCTTATTAGTGTAGCTGCAAGTTAGTTGAACCGAGCGCACGTGCGAGATGACAAACCTCTCTCCTCCCGACAAGGGTCCACCTACCTCTCCTTCCCCATCGTTGCACCTCCCCTGTTGCGCCACCCAACCCTGTAGGCGGGTGAGAGAGAAAATCATTGTGTCATGGAAAGGAGTATGATTTTCTCTCGTAAACCAACAAGTTGGGTATTGCTTGGATTATAAACAAGTACCCCCTCCCCCCACCATTACATTTATTTTGTACTCCCTCCGTTCCATATTAGATGACTCTCAAATAGATGTATCAAGTACTAAAATATGTCTAGATATATCTATGTGGAAGTCATCTAATTTGGAATGGAGGGAGTATTTATGAGAGAAAAGTGAGTTCAGAGTACAAACTCGCTTTTTCGTCAAAGAAGTTGCTTTCAGAAATTAGGGCTCGGCCCATGCACATAGATTAGATTCTGATTCACGTGACTCGTCAACAAGCCACCACCCGAAGTGCCAATCGTACTACAATTCCAGCAGCTTTGGAGGCACGCATACGTACCATGAACAGAAAATGGCCTCTCTATTATACATACATGCCGATAGGCAACATTATAGTACAAACATGATTTTCTCTTATAAAGCCGACAAGTTGTCCATTGCTTGATTAAAAACAAGGCCGCCTCCTCCTCAAGTTTGTGAGAGAAAAACAATGTTTATACTAGAAAGGCATGTCTTGACCATAAAATTGTTATTTGGCGCATGAACACAAAGTTTATTTTTATGATATAAAAATAAATTTATTGTACAAAAATTTGATTTTTGAAAATATTCGTCGAAACATGTTTATACGGGATCTAGTTTCGAATATCTTTTGCATTTATAACGCAATGGTTTGTATGGTGATGAATGATGATATCCTTTATTTCACCTATATGTGCAGACTTTCTTCCTGCATGTAAGGATACACTGCTGGTCTACTGTTGGGGGAATGACTAAGGGGTCCCCAGTTCCATTGATTCTAATCTGGTTTTGGCTAAGGGCCAAAAGCCGGTTTACAAAAGAAGCCGGTTTATCCCAGAACTACGGAGAAGACCTGTACTAGGCTGGAGGCCCTAATTTGGACTCTTAAGATAGAAGGACCAAGATCCGGCTGAGAAAGAAGACCCGGTATTCCGAAGACAGAGCAATGCATAAGGACTCCGTCGCTGGCCGGGCCTCCAGATCCTGCTTTTTACCTCAGACCCGATTTCCATCATAAACCGGCAGGGAGGTCTCTCGCTTGGAAGACAAAGAAATCTTGGCGGATCTAGACTAGGACTCCAACATCGGGTGTAACCCGGATCTTTCTGTAAGCCTAGGAACCCAACCACTATATAAGGTGGTTCCTGGGACGTAGAAAACCAAGATCTACTTCATAGCTATATCGCTAAAGACATCAGATGGTAGAATCGCTTCTTGTAATGGAAACCTCGAATCACCAGTAGTAAAGAAGAAGGAGTAGGTTTTACCCTCCATAGAGGGGCCGAACCTGGGTACACTTGTGTCTCTCTCGCTTCCACCATAACCCTTTCGATACTTCATCTAGAAGCGATGTCCTCACAATCTAGTTCTCATATGAGGACACATGTCGTGACAACCCTACGACAGTTGGCGCCCACCATGGGGCCTGCTCGTGGAGGCATTGTTTTTTCGGAAGGAGCTCTCCCAAGGATCGAGAGGTTCGCAATCGGCCGGCTCAGGAGGAGCCGGTGCGGGAACTACTACAGTCGTGATACATGGGCCCCGGAATTTGCATTCGCCGAATTCGGTTTTTGGGTCCCCTTTGGAGGAATTCAGGTCTTCGCCGGGTTCGTTGGAGGATCAAACTTAGAACAGGTTAAGGAGTTAGACTCGGTTTTTGGAGAAGCCACCATAGTCCACTCGGATGGAGAATCGTCGGTCGGAAGTAATGATCTCGACGAAAACTGGATCAATGCACCAACTTTTTGGAAAAAAGGGTAAAAGAAAACATGGAAGTGGAAGAACCAGAAAGATCACAGGAGTCACTACAGCACGTGGCCGTGTATATGACAGGCGAAAAAGAACCTGCAACCAAGGTATGATGCTCAAGGTAACATAGTTCATGTAATCATTGGCCATGACCTGGTTCTGGGAGCAAACAAAAATATTGTTCAAGGAGCACCGGGAGCGTCACGATCAGGGCCGCCAATAGCAGAACCGACAGTACCTCCTATTTTCGCAACCGAGACCTGGACTGACCGAGACGACATATACAATCTACGCACTGCTTCAGACCCCGATTAAGGCTAAGAACCTAGAGGAGCGCAACGCAGAGATTGCGAGATTTTGGGAACAGTTAACCCGTGTTCGGAGAGAGCTGCAGGAAGAAACATATTGGATAAACACGGCACATGCATGAATTTATCAGAAGTCTAGTCGTTTGGACGCAGATGAGATTCATCTGGGTTTCCAACAAAGGGTACTGTCCATAGTACAACAGATACGTCATCAGAGCTGGCTTCCTCCTAGCTTCCGGGAGGTGACACTTTTCAGACCCCGACGAATATGCCAGTGGGCAATATTGGAGTACCTATCGGACCACCCATCGGAATACCGGGGACCGGACCAGAAGTAGCACCACCTGGAGCCGGCGTGAACCTGAATCCACCGCCGGTTCAGCCTATCCATTCCAGACGGTTCTCCAACAAGAAATAAATCCAGTTCAGGCGACGGTTTATCAGCAACAACCACAGCCGGATCCTCAACCTTAGCAACCGGTACGCTTCCATACGCATGCTGGTCATTTTTCTAATCCATTTGATAATGTTTGGGCAGCGACACACAACCTCTCCCAAATTCCTATAAACGCAAATAATCCGTCTGAAGTGGAAACACGAAAGACAATCGAGTTATTGCTAACAATAGTCGTTCAACAGCTAAATTACAGCAATCAGGATCGGCTTCATTTAACCGCATACAATAGTCATAACTCACCGATGAGGAGTCATCATGAGAAGTCATCGGTTCCTGCCGAATCCAGCAATGCAAATCGGCAAAGGGAGCAACCAGTACAAGTTCAGCATATACAGACGGTCTCACAAGCCCCGGTTATCATCAATACTAGGCACATGGCGGTAAACATTGGGAAAATGATCCAGAAGTATATTCAACCTTCGGTCATCCCACCTGCCTCTGAACCCAGTAATTACTACACCGGCTACTTCTAGGTCTCGAAGATATGGTATCCAATGTCTAGGTCCAACTCTTAGAAACGAGCGGATTCCAGCAGATTTCAAATGACCTCGAAAGGTCGTTAATTCCACCGCGGACATGGAACCAACAGATTGGATAGAAAGCTATGAGATGGCTATGGAAATTTTGGAAGTCAACAATGTCGTATGTGCAAGGTTATCTAAATAAGCTGCCAGAAGGACCTACAACATCCTAGTTGAAAAACTTGTCTCCAAACTCGATCAATACCTGGCAGGAGTTGAAGGAACAGTTCATCAACAATTTCCAGGGAACCTACAAGCGTCCAACGACAATTACATACCTATAAACCACACTCAAAAAGAAGGAGAATCCGCTCAACACTGGTCATGATGATTCACAAAAATTATCCACACGTCCGTAGTTATCACAGCACATCAAGCAGTTATAGCTTTGGAGAGGAACTGTAAATTTGACCCCCTATGGCATAAACTGGGGAGGAACAAAAGATATGTCACCGATATGAGTGAACTGATGGATTCCATGACCAAGTATGTCGAGGCCGACAAAACTAAGGATGCAGGTTCAGATGATGAAAAATCAGGAAAGGGAAAAAAGAACGAAGGCAAGGGTAATCAGGACCAGAATTAGAGCAATGGAAACAATCAGAACCAAAATAACAATAAGCGCAAGAACGGAGAAGGAACCTCAAAATTTGTTGCCAACAAAAATATAGGTTACAAGAACCAACATTAGAATAATAGTTTTCGAGTAAACATCAGAAATTGTGCCCAAACAACTATTCACAAGCAAATCAAGCTCTGAAGGGTCTGTGTCCTTGCCATAGCAAGAACGGAAGAATATCAAACCAATTTTGAGAAGACCGCTTCATAATGCAAGGTTTCAGATCCAATGGAGGTGGTGGCACGGACCTGGAAATAATGGAGGTGGTAACCCAAAAAATCTAGGAGGTCATCTTGGAACTAGAAATTCCGGACCTGAAAAGCGTGGACCAGGTCATCAAGTTGCTGGCAACCAGGAAACCAGCCAAGGAGAGCCCAAGCCGGGCGGACAATCAGGTTTTCACAGTAACCCGAAAAAGCTTAGCCAAGGACCACAAGTTCGAATAGAAGGGACGGAAAATTGCAGAAGCGAGCAGTCAATGCCATTGTACCTGCAGTATCAATGTGGCTAAACTGGTATGAGCAACCATTAACCTGGATCAGAGCGGATCACCCTCCCATATTTGATAACCTAGAAGGAGTAGCCTTGGTTTGGGCTCCACGGGTTGGTGGATCTAAACTGACAAAGGTATTTATGGATGGAGGAAGCGACATACATATATTGTACTATGACACCTTCAATAGGATGAATCTTCAGGAGAAACAGTTGCAACCATCATCAACCATATTTCATGGGATTGTCCCTGATAATTCAGCACATCCCATTGGAAAAATTTATCTCAAAGTTGCACTTGGAGCTATGGAGAATTACAGGTCCGAGATTCTGGCCTTTGCAGTTGTGAAGTTCAAAATTCCATATCATGCTCTGTTTGGATGACCTTTTTATGCCAAGTTCATGACGCGACCCTGCTCATGTGAGCCAAAGGGGAATATTATAGTTGATGGTGATAGAGATAAAACTCCGGAATGTGAGGAAGGATATGCAACATATGCAGAAGAGGAACTGAAAGTTTACAAACTTCAGGTTGACCCTAAGGACATAACCTCGCTCAAAAATCTAGCTACAGAGTCTAAACTGAAATTGAAATCAAATCAGGACATAAACCAGGCGGATTTCAGCCTAGGCCGTTTCTCCAAGCAGTTTAGCGTGGGGGCTCACATGACTGAAAAATGGGAAATCGTGCTCATCGGATTCCTCCCTGGACATATTTGCATGGAAACCTTATGACATGCTTGATGTACCGAGGGAACTCGCTGAGCACAGTCTAATTGTGGAACCACTAATGAAACCTATCAAGGAATTTTGTCGTCGTTTTAACAATGTCGACGCAAAGCTATTGGAGAAGAGATAGCCAGGATTCTTGCAGCCGAGTTTATTGTGGAAGTTTTTTATCCCAAGTGGTTGGCTAATCTAGTTCTAGTGCTAAAGAAAAATAGTTCTTGGAGAATGTGTGTTGATTATAGGGATCTGCCCCCACATTGATCAGATCATAGACTCTATAGCTGGTTGTGAACTGTTGTGTTTCCTAGATGCTTACTCAGATTACCATCAGATCAAGATGAAGGAGGAAGATCAGGAAAAGACATCCTTTATCACACTCTTCACAGCAATTTGCTATACATCTATGCCTTTCGGATTGAACAACATAGGTGCCACCTACTAGCGGTTTATTCAGAAATGTTTAGAAAAACAAATTGGACGTAATGTGCATGCATATGTTGATGACATTGTGATCAAGTCTCAAAAGGGTGATACTTTGATCTCTGATCTAGCAGAGACGTTTGCGAATCTTCGAAAGATGAAATGAAGCTTAACTAGAAGAAGTGTTTGTTTGAAGTCCCAGCTGGAAAATTACTTGGTTTCATAATTTATGAGATGGAAATCGAGCCAAACCCGAAAAAAATTCAGGCCATCAATAACCTCAAAAAACCCGGCTTATCTCAAATGTGTCTAGAAACTTGCAGGGGGTGTTGCAGCTCTAAGCAAAGGTTCAAACCAACGGGCGGGAACGAAACCGTTTTTGCGCTATTTGTTTGCCAAGTGCGATACTCGGCAAAAGTTTGAAGCAAATGGCGGAAACGAAACCAAATTTTTGTGCCATTTCTTTGTCGAGTAAGACACTCGGAAAAGATAGCTCCGTTACGACAGACAAGATGTCTGCCGAGTCCCCGTTCGGCCGACACTCAGCAAAAGGATGCCCCGTTTTAACCACAGTGGCCTCACAAGAAATTGGACACGTGGAAGATATGTGCGCTGAAGCATTGGGAGCACCATCATTGTTCTTATCATCCTTGCGTGTTCCTGTTTGCCGAGTGTTTGGCGTGTGTTTGCCGACGTATATTTTTTTTTGCCCGAGTGCCCGCTGCAGAGCATACACGGTAGAGGAGAACACTGCCGAGTCCATCATATTTGCTGAGTGCTCGGCGTAGATCATACTCGGCAGACACTCTCTCTGCCGAGTGTCCTGAGCAGTGACGGATCCAGGCCCAGGGCAACACGGGCCATGGCCCGCGGCGTGGCCAATTCCTAGTTACCATCCGTAAAAAAAAGAATTTTGCCCGAGGTGCAGCCTTTACTAGCCCAAGAAGCCAGCCTTTCACATGAGGCTCAACAAGAGGAGTCGTGAATACATAACGTGGACTACTTGTGGTACCCTGCTTCGCATCGTAGTATCTGAGAAACACGCGGGCCGCGCCACGCCGTCGCCTCCTGGCTCGCTGCTCTGGCCGTCCTCCACTCCTCCGGCTCTCCCGCCCGACCGGCCTTGTTCGGCTTCTCCCTCCCCCTGCTCCGCCAGCTTGTCCATTTTCCCGCCATCCTGCCCCTGCTCCACCCCTCCTCGGCTCGCCCAGTCTGACCACCGATGCAATATGCAGCAAAAAATTTGGTAGCAAGCAGGCACTGATATTCTGGTACGTAGCAAGGCCAAGGTGAGTAGTCTTTTTATTCAGTCCGAAACCTTGAATCAACTCATTAAGCAATAAAAGTTTCGGTGAAGGTCTTGAAAATCTTGCTGTGAAGATGGTTCAGACTAATAGACACATGGTTTTTCCTATAGTGTATCGCCTCATTGAGTTGGCATTAATTTTTTCGGTTGCAACAACATCCGTGGAGAGAGCATTCTCGGCTATGAACATTATTAAGACCGACTTGAGAAATAAAATGGGTGATGAGGTGTACTATATTGAGCGAGATGAATTTCACTCTATCAGTGATGATGATATAATATATCGTTTTTAAGCATATGAGTCACGTAGAGGAATTTTACCTCCTCGTCGTTTTGGTAAGTTCTTACATTTGTGTCAACGATTGATTGATTAACTATTCATTTGATGTGTATGCCTTTACTTACGAATTTTTCTTGTTTTTCTTTAAACGTATCGATTCTTCTTCAGATTCTTCTTCTAGCGTTGATCAAGTCATGGGAGCGTCGGATGAACTAAACCATTGATATGGTGGTTTGGTACTATCTTTTGTATCCCCGTGCTACTCTTTCTGGTTTAGTATCTCTTTCTCTTATGTACGTTGATCACGTTAAACATTAGATATTTGGATGATTTGAAAGTGCGCCATTCATCTTTACAATTGTAGTAAGTATTATTTTTGCCTTTACGGGAGTTTTTTTAGTAGTTATTTTTTACGCTTTGGTTTTGGCATGGGTTTTGCTCCGTTTCTAGATCCGCCACTGGTTCTAAGTATGCGGAGTGTGTTTTGTCTTATCTCGGCTGATAGCGTGGTATGCCGAGTATCCCGAGATTTAGCACTCGGCGTACTGTCAGGTACTCTTCGATTTCCAGTTTGAGGGCGGAAAGTCAATCTATCGAGCTTCATGAACCATATCAAGTGTATGTGGATGGATCATGGCCCTCATGGGTGTGAATAAAAGCTGACGACGGAAGAACGTGTACAATATAAAATTATATATATTGATCTTTCGATACAAGCATTTTAGGCTGGTGCCATTGCGGGCGACACAACGGGCGGGAGGGGGGCTTATCGCCCCGACCCGGGCGAGAGGAGGCGAGTAGGGGGGCGGTAGGGAGGCGCCGGGCGACGGCGGGGTCGCCCGTCGACAGGGCGGTACCGCCCGGCTTACCGCCCGCATAGGCGGGGCGATAGCGGGGGCTCGGGGCGAGAGGGCGATAGGTGGGGCGGCGCGTTGGGCCAGGCCGGGCGAGAGGTGGGGGGGCGAGAGTGGCTAGCCGTTTGGGGGCAACGGCTAGCTGACGTGGCGCCCCCCTATTGGTCCACGTCAGCTAGCCGTTGGGGGTTACCGTTGCTGTCAAAAAAATTGGAAAAAAAATTCGAAAAAATTGAAATTTTCAGCTGATCCCTCCTATAAATACCCCCTCATATGCTGCACTCATTCCACACCAAATTCATCCTCTCTACTCTTCATTTCCACCCTCTCGACGCCATGTCTTCGTCAAGCAGCAGCGATTCGAGCGACGGAGTGGAGGGTGAGATGATCGCCGCAATGCAGGCCGCAATGGAGGCCGAGTACGAGGCGGCGATCCAAGCGGTGCCAAGACCGCCGCGACGCCGTCGAGAGTTCATCAGGCGTGATCGTGTTGGCGCCCACGAGCGGCTCTACGACGACTACTTCGCCACCAACTGCGCTTATCCTCCGAGCTTCTTCCGGCGAAGGTATTGGATGAGGCGATCCCTTTTTCTACGCATTGTGGATAGATTGGGTGAATACTCTCCGGCTTTCACCCAAAGATATGATGCTCTGGACCGTGCTGGTTTTTCTCCGCTACAAAAGTGTACTGCGGCGTTGCGTCTGTTAGCTTATGGATCCGGTGCTGATACATAGATGAGTGGCTTAAGTTAGCTAGACAAACTTCGTCAGACTGTCTAGATGAATTCTGTGAGGGCATCATCGACTGTTACGGGGAAGAGTTTTGCCGTCGACCTAACGTCGCGGATACTCAGCGTTTGTTAGCGAAAGCCGAGGAGCGCGGCTTTCTGGGCATGCTAGGGAGCATAGATTGCATGCATTGGCAGTGGAGGAACTGCCCAGTTGCGCATGCCGGTCAGTTCACAAGGGGAGACATCAAACACCCTACCATAATCTTAGAAGCCGTTGCGTCGTATGATCGTTGGATCTGGCATGCTTTTTTTGGAGTCGCCGGGTCCAACAACGACATCAATGTGCTCAATCAGTCGTCATTGTTCACGGATGTGCTTAGAGGAGAAGCACCCATAGTGAACTTCACGGTGAATGGACACCAGTACAACAGGGGTTACTACCTTGCCGACGACATCTACCCCTCCTGGCCGGTGTTCATGAAGGGTGTTACTCTTCCACAAAGTGAAAAGCAACGTGTCTTCACTGCTGCTCAATCGTGTTGGCGCAAAGATGTGGAGTGCGCATTTGGAGTGCTGAAGTCTAGGTTCAACATTTTAGCAGTTCCCGGACGCTCCTACTCCAGACGCACTCTTGGGTTGATCATGCGTGCATGTGTCATTCTGCACAACATGATCATCGACGATGAGCGTGGTACCAATTTGGAGAACATCTACGAGACAGTTGCGAGCACTGTCGGCCCTCCAATACATACCAATGCACCACCAAGCCTAGCAGCAAGGATTCAGATGGACAACGAAATGCAGGACTCGCCGATGTATACACAGCTCCAGCAGGATTTGATTGAGCATGTGTGGGCTCAAAACTAGATTATGTAATTTTTTTCATTTTTTTATGTAATTTTTATTTATTATTATGTAATCGGTACAATTTTAGTTGAATAAAATAATTTCTTCTATTATTTGCAATGTTTTTAATCTTCAAAATAAATGTTGACGTGGAGGAGAGAGAAAATCTGATGTGGCAGAGAGAGAAGCTATAGCCCGGGCTATAGCCCGTGCACTAGCACCGTGCCGTGAGAGTGGCGTGAGAGTGGTGAAAAAAGGTGACGTGGCGGGGCTATAGCCCGTGAGAGTGTGTGGTGCATTGGCACCAGCCTTAGGGACAGCATGTTGTGTGTCCTTATTGAACCATATAAAACTTAATGGCACACCAATCTAATTAAGCAAGAATACATGCATTATGCATGTTAGCAAGCAAGCAACAATTCTAATTAGCCTTGAGTATACACATGCAAGCAAGCCTACAATAATGTAGCATACATGGTATGACGATGGTCTAGAAGAGGAGTGCCCATGCAAGTAGCAGAGAGGCTATCACCATGATCGATACCTTCGAGGGCGCTGGAGCCGCCGACCCCTCCTCGAACGTCAGCTTCCCAGCACCGATGTCGTAGATCATATTGGTGCCCGCCTACAGCATGCTTCCCAGAACGGAGCCGAACGGCGTGCCCGCCGGCGTCGGCAGCATGGTGAGGCACTGCAGCCCCGTGACGTTGTCCTTGTAGAAGTAGTGCACCGTCGTAAGGTACATGGCCGGCGCGTCCCCGCCGTCGAACAGCAGCGTTAGTTTTGGGAACGTCAGCGCTGCCACGGACTGCATGGTGTAGCACAGGTCGAAGATGCCGCCGCCGAGCGCCGAGCCGTTCACCGCCTGCGCCTGGATCTTGCTCATCAACGCCTGCTTCAGTCCTCTGTAGGCATCCGTCTGGAGGTACGTGATGGGGTGGGTCATGCTCATGACCACCCCGCCGGAGTTGCCGTCCGCCGCGAGGTCAAACGCTCCCGTCGGGATGCCGCTCAGGGCCACGCCGTCGACTTGTATGCTGGTGAGCTTCACGTAGTACAGTTCGGGGTAAGCGTTGCTCCGGAGCAGCGGCGTGGAGCGGCTGTTTTTGGTCTGCGGCACGGCGGCATCGCCCAAGAGAACAATGCTCTCGGAGATAGTGGTTTCAGGGTCATCGGGCGCGAGGAAGTACGAGAACCTGAGATCGATTCAATTACACGAATATTCAAAGCCACACCTACATGAATGTCCCCGTCGTATCTCGTCCGTTCACCTCTGTTGGAGATTGATGCAGCGGGTTGACCATTGATGCAGCGGGTTGACCAGGTTAGCATGGCTTAGCGAGCCCCCCCTCCCTGGCCCACCAAGTCAGCACGGAACAGGGTGCTCAGCTCGTTAACCTCCTAATCGAACACAAGGGTCCTTTGGGCATTTTTTTTCTGGTCCAAACCGTATCCTCCCACCTCCAGACCTAGTTCCTCTTCTCCCACCTCCATTCAAGGCTACAACGGCGAGGAGGGCAGCCTAACCGGCGGTCCCCAAGGGCGACCTCGCCAACGGCGAGAAGGGCGGCAGGAGATGGAGACGTCGACGGGCCTGTCCTCCCGGGGTGGCCGTGCCGGTCTGACACGGGGAGGAGACCGCGGCGGCGCGAGGCGTCTTGCCTTCGAATCCAGCCATGGCAGCGCCGTCCATGTGTGGGCGGACCGAGCTCTCCATTAAGATCGATCCGGCCATGCGGGCGCGTCAAGGATTTATTTTCTCAGATTTTTTTTGATCCATATCCGTTTTGCTCAAGATCCATTTTGCCCCTGATATGTTCTTCATTTTTTTCTTGCTCATGATATGTAGTTTTGTCTCAGATCTGAATCGTAAGGATTTTGTTTTGTCAAGGATCCGTTCTTCCTTGATTTTTTTTTCGCTGACGAGATATTTGTGTTCGATATATGTGAAATTGCTGGGAAATTTGCTTCCGAATTGCTGGAACGAGATCTGTGCGTTAATAGGCAAGTTACATAATGACCAGCTGTTTTCATATTTGTGCAGCACTCAATCATAAAGAGATCTGTCCGGATCCGAGCCTCTCCAGCAACATCTACCCGGTCATGGAGGAGGAGTGGGGCTAGGAGCGCCACCTGACTCTTCCCGGCCACGGCTGCAACAGGACTGCAAAGATGCGCTCTTCTCTTTTTCGTTTGGATCTGATTTTTTTTTGTGTGGTGTACGACGAGTTGATCCCGCACTTGGTGCCTTTTTCTTGTATGTAAGTCTGAAAATGCACGGGCTGAGCTTGGCTCCCTATGCCGGATCTCTTTGATTCTTAAACTTTTTTTTGTTTGGATGTACAATATTGACGTATGGATCAGAAAAATAGTGTTTTTTATAGAGCATAAATTTTTGTTTCATTTATCTTCTATCAATCTACTGTGAAACTTCTACAGAAGATGCTAGTTCATGCAAAGCTTCTTCACCACCGGGATTTCTTCTTCACCGGCAGTACGACACAGGATTTGACCTTCCTGTGTATTTTTTTTGTTTTCAGGCTAGATTCAATCCCCTTGGCCCATATTTCTATATCCAGAATTATTTTTGTAGTTTCTTTTAGTTGAGAATTTCTGTCAGTTATTTCCCAGATCTAAAAAAAATACAACTTCATTTCAATATAATTCTTAGGTGATGCAACCACATGTAATCCTAGTTAATTTTCTGTATGAATCTTGAATCGATCTGGAATCATGTTTTCCTCCTACATGCTTCAGTATTTTTTTGCCGATATTGAAATGGTTGTTAATTCATCAAAATATGAGCAATTAATTCTGTGAAATATGGTATCAACTTTGGATTGTTTCCAAGAAAAATATGCAAAAATGGTTCTCTGTATGTGTGTCTTTGCTTTTTTGGGGTGAACAAAATCCGTGCCTTTTTTCTGATGGATGTTCATGTGTGTATTTTCATACAATGAAAATTATTGGTCATCTGTATTGTTTCTACGTGGACTTGTTCATGAATGTTGTCCTGATTTTCCTCGAAATTTCTTGTTGATAGATGCAAAAAAAACATGAATTTGCCCCGATTTTCCTCGAATTTTCATAACGCGTCTAAACAGAAAAAATATTGCTGCATATATTCATCTGATATTATTGTTAATGCATGTATCCGAAAATGGTTGCTAATCCATAAAACTCAAAATCATGTACCCTAAGCCCTTCTACATGCTTATAATATTTTTTTCTGATATTGAAATGGTTGTATTCATCAATATTAGAAATCATTGTTTATACATCAAGATCCGATATTGTTGACTCCACCATTTTCTGGATATATGCATCCGATTTTTTTCTAATATGGAAATGGTTAATGAATAATCTTTATTTAGGGTACATACATCAATTTTCTGATACATGTATTCTCGTGTTGTTAATAAATAATAATGCATGATAATTTTCTGATACGGTCGTTAATGCATAATCCATGTGAATTATCTGTTTAAGCACGATTCTGGTAAAAATAATTTCATTTTCCGGTAAACAAATTGCATGCTTTTAGAAGGTAAAAATGATTCTGTAAAAAATGCATTTTCTAAATAACCATTAGATCGGTGAAAAAAAGTACCCGTGTCACCTTCTATCTCCTGCTGGATAGACCCAAGGGTATTTTAGGCACTACAATCAGGACGAGTGGAGCTTTGCGGGAGATTACGCTTTTTCTGGGAAGTCAAATCCCTCCCATGCGCTTCGTAGGAGCAACTAGCTGGCTCATATCCCTAGTTGAGTGAACGGTCAGGATAGATGGTGGATATCCATGTAGGTGTGGAAAATCCGCTCTCTCAATTACAGCGTGAGTAAGTTGAAAGCACAATATCCAAAGGTTTTTTTTTTCCTAGAATCCTTTTTGTTCTGTACAAAACATCCAAGTTGACTAGTCGATTGAGATTTTGTTATGTCCAATTCAGTCTAAAAATGCAACTCTAGTAAATTTAATGTAGGTGCAATTTTTCACCCACATAAATGCAAAAAAAAAAAACTTGCACAAAAATAATCTACTCCCTCCGATCCATATTAATAGGTGCTGAAGTGGATGTATTTAGACATGTTTTATTGCTAGATACATCCACTTCAGCACCTATTAATATGGATCGGAGGGAGTACATACAGATTGCACTTCATACAAATTGGCTTAATTAGAAGTACATAAGAAACTTTAAATCTCACGTGACTTAGAATTTGCAAAAAAAAAAAAAATCTTGTTTTCAGATTGAGAGAGGAAGGCCACACAATAGAACTGAGGTCAAGCATCTTCTTGAAATTCTGTGGTGCACACTACCTCCATTCCTTAAAAAAAGGCATATAACTTTTTCTAAAAGTCAACTGACAATACAAAAACAATATAGGAAGATACATCATGAAATATACTTTCGCATAATATCATAAGTGTTGATAGTTTCTTCTAAAAAGTTGGTCAAACTTTACATAGTTTGGCTTATAGAAAAATATACATGCCTTATTTTGAGAAACATGGAGGCAGTATAATTTTTCGCATTACTTTTTTCAAAATGCTGTGAAATATTTTTGCACGTTGGTAACATCTTCCTGATTTTTTTGTGTGAAAACATTGTTACATAACCACATTTTTGTTGCATTACTTTTCAAAATGTTTCAAACCTATTTTTGTAATTTTTATAACATGTGATTTGTTGCAATAGTATATATATACTCCATCCGTCTCAAAATAATTGTCGTTGAAATGAGTTTAGATGGATGTATCTAGACTTGAATACATTAATTTAGATATATCCATTCAGTTTCAGTGACAGTTATTTTGAAATAGAGGGAGTATATTTTTACCATGCGGGGTGAGGATTTTGTTGCGAAATACGGCTAGCTGAACCAGATTTGTCGTGATGCTCGAACGAACGGTGGGAAAACCGACCGATGTTCCGCCCATAGCCCGACCGACCAACGGCTAGCATGCCCCATAAAACGTTATACTAAATTTTACATAAATGTTTTAGATTCTTTTTGGTGAAACCTAAATATCTACAATATTAGATTTTAGAAAAAAAAATCCAAAATTATCTGCGGTGTAATTCTTGTATTGTCGATCTACCAAGTTTCAAGTATATTTTCTAAAAGTTGCACCTGCGTAGGTGGTCAATTGCAGATTTCCACTTTCGAATTTAAAGATAACCGTACCTGGAGATGTTGAGCTGCGAGATGAGGGAGAGGTTTCCCCTGCTGAACCCAACGATGCCGTTCTCGCCGTCGAGGGGCACCGTGTTGTGATCGCTGCAGCCGAACACCACGGGGCCGGTGATAACGGGCTGATCTGTACCGACGAGGGTGAACGTCTCGTCGGCGAGGTAGCCTGTTGTGTTCCCTGCCCCGTACACGGCGACGTACGCAGTCGCCGCCGCCACCTCCTGCGGTTGTGTTGGTGCCGCAGTCGTCGACGGTGGTGTTGAGCGCACTCTGGCACGTCTTGCTGGCGCAGGTGACCTTGGAGAAGGCCGTTGCCGGCGCAGTCGGGCACTGCACCCATACGAAGTCGTCGAGGATGTTCACGACGCCGGAGAAGCTCCGCTGCGAGGGCGCCGATCCGATGGAAACATTGTAGACGACGAGGTCGGCGTCGCCGGCGGCGGCGCTGCCCAGCTGCTGGTCATTGTTGTTGCGGGCGTCGAACACCTTCCTGTACAGGTCTTTGGCGTCCTGCGTGGCCGCCCATTTGCGCAGAAACGTTCCGATCTGGCCCCCGATTCGCCTGCTGGTCGGGGAGCCGCCGATCGGCCTCACCGCCCTCGCTGCCCCCGCCGAGGAGGCCGGCGCCGGCAGCAGGAGGAGCTGCAGACTGAGGAGCAGCGTCACGGCCACTGCACTAATTCTTCTCGCTGGGCTTTGGCGAGCCATATTGCGGACACCCAGACAAATTAAGATGCTGGTAGACTGGTCTACAATGTTAGGCAGTGATGATCTGAGCTAGCTGATGGATATAGATGATGAGATGGCCTCTCTATATATAGACACTAGCGGAATACCCCGCGCGTTGCAGCGGGTATCTCTTTAAAAAAAATCTATAAATAAAATGGGTATAAGGTGTATAAAATATTTCATTATCAAGGTTCAATTGATCATATAATTGATATACTAAATTTAATTTGCGTGAAATTGTTGTATATTTTGAGAAATAAATATTAGTGACATAAATAATTATATGGTTGAAAAAAGATGGCATGGTTATGTCGCATAAAAATATGTAATATCACAATTATTAGTGGAGATGACATGGCTAATTGATTGGCTAAAATGGTGGGTGATGTGTATAGCTTGCATGTTGAGATAGAAAAATCATAAATGCATCGTAGTGGGGTTTTGCTTTATAAGAAGTATAGATTAGTACATACGGAGTACGTACGTAGATCAGCCAGTAGGAAACGGTAGGGTTGACTGACCTGAGCAGCAAGTCGACTTCCGAGAGGCGTTGGTGTTCAGGGTACTGCTCGGGCCGGGGCCAGAGAAATTTAACTACTCCCTCCGCTCTCAAATTAATTGCCTCAAAGTTTGATAAAAATGGATGCATCTAGACATAATTTAGTGTTAGATACATCCACTTTTGTCAAACTTTCAGACAATTAATTTGAGACGGAGGGAGTACTACTAGTAGCTTTGTGTAATCTTCAAAGAGTTTCTTTCACCGTTGGTAATTTGTTCCACACGTCTGTCGTGGGAGACACTTCAACGTACATACGGTTCCACGATGTAATTGCCACGTGACTCGATCCGGATCGATGCAAATGTGCAGTACATTTGTACGTGGAATGCTCTCTGCGCATCGCCGTCATGGGGAAAACTTCTATGCACACACGGGTACTTCTATCTTTTTTTTTTTTTTTTTGCGAATAGGGTACTTCTATCATTCCACCCTGCGTAACGATGAACATGTGTGTTCGTACAGATCGGTCGAATATACGTGTGATGCATGGAGCTGCTCATCCAGTGATGTCAATGGCTCGCCATTGCCATGCGTAAGCGACTATTGGAGCAGTTCAAGGAAACAGGAAACTTCACTTGTTTCATTCTGATTTTTGGGATACAACTTCAGGTGAGTAGAGATTTGGTGCACCTTGGCACCGGAATTTAAAAAATTGAAAAAAAAAACTTTTTACAAGTTTTAGAAAAATCTGAAAAATGGATGTAGCCACTGGTATATCCCACAAAAGTGCAAAATTTCAATTTGAAATACAAAATGGTGTGGGCTACACAAAAAGGTGGATCTGAATAATGTCTATTTTCAAATCTCTAGATTTTATCATTTTGTCATTTTTATGTAGCCATAATATTTTGTATTTCAAATTGGAATTTTGTGCATTTATAGTATATGTCATTGTCTACTCCATATTTTTTTGCGGAATTGTTTGAAGCTTATCAATATATATTTTTTTAATTTGGCAGATCACTAGCGCTAGTGAGCCAAATACACACTTTGTTTAATGCAATTATTTGTTACTTGCAACTTAATACCTAAGATGGTTCGGATGATAACCTGAGGGTGGATTATTAGTCACAGATGCAGATGGATGTCGGTCTATGTATCTTGTTGTAATGCCCACACTAAATATCATAGTAATCTTCATGGCATATTGTGCACTACGGTGCAACCTCTATTTGTCAATTGCCCAGCCGTAATTTGTTCACCCAGCATGCTATCTTTTATGGAGAGACACCACTAGTGAAACTATGAAGCCCGGTCCATTTTCCACATTGTTTAACAAACCACAATAATTTACTGCTTTCTTTACTTACTGCAAGCATACGCTGTTTTCCACACTATACGTCTAATCTTTGTTTTCAGCAAGACCGGTGAGATTGACAACCTCACTGTACCGTTGGGGCAAAGTATTTTGGTTGTGTTGTGTGCAGGTTCCGCGTTGTTGCTGACAACAGTGAAGCGCCAGCACCACCGTCAGTGGCATCAACCTTCCGAAGGTCCTCTTTCTCCTACTGGATTGCTAACCCTGGTTCTTAACTAAGGGGAAAACTCCTACCGTTGGGCTCATCATACCCTCCTCTTGGGGCTCCCAACAAAGTGCATCATGGGGTACTGATGGCTAGGTTGAGACTCCAAGTGCAGAGTGTGTAGCTAGTGGCAAGCCTTCTTCCCCACGAGGGTGACTCGATGGTTTATATCGAACTCTTGGGGATCCAGTATTTCAGCAGTTGTCTTCCAAGCTTCCTCCAGGATCCTGCAAACAAGTAGAGAATTTTGTGCCCTCAACCTCATCAAGTGGTTGTCAAGCACAAGGTGTGAGACTTCTAAATTGCAATGCAAAACTGAAAGTAAATGTGCAATAATTAAATCTACAACTAAATGCAAATGAGAAAATAAATATGCAATGGATTGTTTTTGTATTTTTGTGATGCAAGTGGTGATGGAGATAATGTAAATTCGAATTGGAGATGCAAGTAAAGTAAATTGCAGCAAAGTAACTAGAGTGTTTTCTTATAATTAAAATAGGACCGGGGTTCATGGTTTCACACTTGCATTCTCTCAAATAAAGTGGTAGACGGTGGACATAAAGAATTACATGTGAGATTACAATAACATGTTTAACATTGAGTACTTTCATATGGGCATCACGTCCTAGCATAGATATCTCTACGGTCATATTGATCCCTCTTATACTCCACCAAGATGGGAAATAAATCATAACACCTCGATAATTAAGGAAAAACCAGAGTATAGGTTTAAGCAATGTGACATGAAGTTGAAGTAAGAACTTGCTAGATCTATTCATGGAGATTGATTAGTGTCACTTCAAATCCCCGGTAACAAGGTACTCCTTTTTATCCCTAGTGAGGTAACTAAGAAAGGTTTAACAAAACCTAAGTGGATCGCTGAACTTCTGTCACTTTCACAGCACTACCACCCCCCGTTACTCCAACTAACTAATGCACCCATCACCCCACACACGCTCTCAAGAACTAGATTGATCAAAGCTAACAAATAAGAACGGGGTACGTAAGATACATCTACTCAAATAACTCAAGAGAAACAATTGCAATTTCAGATTCAATAACTCATACAAAAGATCCACCACATAGGAATTACAACGGTGCCCGTAATCATGTGAGGCAGCTCATACAGATCTAATTAGTGAAGCACATAGAGAGAGAGATACAAGTGCTACTTCCACAAACCCATAGCCATGGGGTGGACTACTCCCTCTTCATGGAGATGTCGATGGAGATGACGTTGGAGGGGTAGGAGATCACACCGGCGACGCCCCGCCGGAGTTTTCCCCCTCCAATCTGGAACTTCTGGTCTCTGTTTTGGTGTTTCGGCGGCGCTCTCCTCCGTAAGGGTACGGGGGACCCTTTTTATAGTCGGTTTTAGGTCAAGACGGAGTCGGTAAGTCGAAGATGGAAGGAATTGGGGCCACAAGGGCCAAAAGGGGGCCTCTCACGCGGCCAAGGAATCTGGCCGCGTGGAGGGTCCTCTTTTGGGCCTCCTTGCCCAATTCTCGTGGATCCTTCGCCCGCAAGTATTCTCCTTCCAAGAAAATGACCCCCCGCAGATTTTCAGGTGATTTCGCGGAAGTTTGCCCCCTGAAACGTCAAAAATATAGAAAACGAGGTTTCTGACAGGCAGGGTTAATTCCATAAAAGTTGGGGGACTTTGTAATTTAACCCCAAAATACTATAAAACATTGAATTATACCCTTATATGCAATATGTAATAGAAAACCATGTGAAAATATGCAAAATTCATTTATGCATTTTACATGCATCAACATCCACAAGCTTAACCCATGCTCGTCCTCGAGTATGAAGGTGATAAAACTAAGATGGGTTTTGCATATTGAAACAATCATGGGATATCAAGGAGGATTATTCATGCTACATATAATCAAATGATTAATACAAGAAATGAGTAGCAATATACAATTCATGTTGTAAGAAATATCAAATATGCAAGCAAAGATGCTTCATTTAAGTTCACAAAGTGTATAATGAAATAAAAGCACTATGGACCAAATGCATACACAAAATGAAAAATAAAATCCTATATTGGTCAAAGAATAGCATAATGGAGAATAGAAAATATGGTGGACACTTTGGAGAAAATTGAGTAGAGGTAAAACATGATCAAGTCTTATTTAGCCTCTAAATTATTCAACTAAAATTACTAATTGAAATATGGTATCCATTGATTTAGGACTCTCATTGCCCCTTTATCACTATCATCTTAAAATTGTGTTGAAGTAATGAGAATGACAAGGTGGTTGAAAGCCTCATGCCCCGTGAGTGTGAAAACCTACTCCATGATTACTCAACTTAAGATTCCTAATAAGCTTTGTACAATCATAATAAGTATTAATGACATCATAAAGAACCGCAAAGAGGTACCTCTTGCCCCATGACATGGAAACAAGCCCATGTTACAATGACAAGATGAACAAAGGGAGTAGACTCATCCTTTTTATTTTCATTCACTATTATGCATAGCTTCTTATTTTTATAGGATGTGTTGTGAGTCACTCAAGCTGTAAGTAAATTTCCACCATGATAAAGCATGGCTTGGGTTAGTGGCCCAATGCGTTTCTCTAGTCATATAGATACTTACTCATCAAAACTTACTATTCCTCTATTTCATTTCGGCTTGGCAGGAGTCCAAAAACAAAAGTACATGATATCAACCAAATGTAAATTTTTTGTGCAATGTTGAAAGCTTTCCGGTGATACACGTTTATAGCTCCAACCACACACTTCAAACGCAAAACTTGTGGCTCCCATTATTGGGTCATGTTTATTAGATGCATAAAAAGTAAAATGTGCCTTCAAAAGTTCGTGAGAGTCCTATCCCAAGTTCAACCCATGACAATTAATAAAGTGAATATCTTAATTTAGAACATAAAAACACAATAACATGGTGAACATACTCGGAATAGCAATGAAGCTAATGGGAAGATATGGTGGACTCACTGAAATACTTGGCTAAGGAGTGTTGGAAACAAGTTTTTACTTGTTGGAATTTTTAAATTTTTGGGCTAGCAAGAGGGAGATAGTTGACCAGCTACTATGCATGCATATGTCCATAGAACTACTCATTTCATGACAAACTAAATAAACCAGCAATTAACATCAAGGACATGAATAAGAGATAGCTCAAGACAACATTATTGCAAATTTCTACACATAAAAAGCCTATAAATCATGCAAACATATGTAGCTCTTCAAATCAACCATGGCATCCCTATTCCAAGTCATAATACTAGCATCCAATACATTCCAACTCCAAACTCCAGTAGCTCAATCTCATATAAAATGATGGTGGGTCTTATCAAAACAAAAATAAAAACAAAAACTAGACGCTTCAAGTCTCTACGATAAATGTTTTGCTTAGAAAAACAGAAAGTAGACGTGTGCTAACCAAAAGAGTGTAGCTCCAGTGGGGTGTTCATCACATCCCCAAGCTTATGGCTTTCACCATTCTTGGATGTCTTGAGGCGCATCTCCTCTATTCCCTGTGAAAAAACTTTACAAAACATGTTTCTCCCATTCTTTTTCTGTGGGGTGAGATTAGCAAGGACAAACAAATCACATGCTTGTTGTGAAAAATTCCAAATCAAATGCTCCAGTAGATAGACAATAAATTCATTATGTTGTTTTCACTCTCTTGCTTGAAAGAATCATGGATTCGATTCCCAAGCCCAAAGAGTGCATAAAACAAAAGAAGGCAGAATCTGTCCAGAAAAGCAGCAGCAGCAAAACGAACGTTTTTTCCTATGCTAGACTCGTCAAAACTTTAAGCCAATTTTTTTGATTACAGAGGACGAAAAGTTGCACAACATAGAAAAAAATTAGCTCAATCTGAAATACCAATAAAAAAACGTAAAATCATACGGTGAGCAGACTCGTGCTGAAACAGAAATTTCATGCACTAGGATAGCAACTTATAAGTCCAAATGGGTTTGACTTGACTCTTTATTGAAAACTCCAGAATTAAAACAAAAAGAACTAATCTCTTGAGACAACAAGAGGACACTAGGAAAATCCAAACAAAAACAACCGGGTTGCCTCCCGTAAAGCGCTTTCTTTATAGCCATATAGCTAGGCTTTACTTACTTGATAATCAAGAGGGATAAAGCTCATGAGGGAGCTTGTTCTTCAGCGTGCCCCTCTTCCTTGGGAAGTGCTCCATGCTTTTCTTGTGAGGGAACTGAAACTTGACATTCCCTTCCTTGGAGTCTATGATTGCACCTGTAGTACGAAGAAAAGGTCTACCCAAAATAATAGGACTAGGGGATTTACCCCCCATATCCATAATAATGAAATCAACGGGTACGAAAGTCATGTGCAATTCAATCATAACATCTTTTACTTGTCCTACAACATGTTTAGTAGAGTTATCAGAAAGGACAAATTCACTTGAGCACTTTTCTAAATTTTCTAGTTCTAGCAATTCATATAATTCTTTAGAGAGTACCGATACACTAGAACCTAGATCTAACATAGCATGGTGAATTTCTTTTCCAATTGAAACTAGCACCTTGGGATCCATGCATCCCCAAGCTTAGGAGTATCATGGCCTCATTACTACAATTTTTTTCTTGCAAGACATGATTAGCAATATAAGATCCAAAGCCAGGTTGATTAACATTTATAGTGGGATCACTAGCAAATTTTTGTAGAGTAGCAATAAGTTCTCGCAAGCTACTTTTTTCTAAATCAAGCAATGGATCCTTAATTTCAGTAAGCATCATAATGTCCTCTACTTTTCCTTTTCTATTATGCATATTAAAAATCTCATAGCGATCATCAAAAATATCCTCGGGTACTTCAGCCTTTTTTAAGCTCTCTTTAATTTTAACCTCTAAGAGCAAACTTTCAAGCAAAACATGGGTATTTGCATCATTAGTACTAGTAAAAGATCCCCCACATTCATTATCTAAAAAGGCTCTAGAAGTTTCAGAAAGTACCTTATAAAACATATGCATAAGTATCCAATCTCTAAATCCATGCCCTATTCCATATGCTCTACTTCTAAATCTCTCCCATGCTTGTATCATTGATTCATCTTTTTCTTGTTTAAAGGTAATGAGCAATTGTTTAACATTGTAATTCTTTTCAGCATGACAAAACCTTTCAATAAATGCAGCCCTTAAGTTGAACCAAGTAGTAAAATTGCTAGGAGGCCATCTTAATATCCAATCTAATGCTTTGCCTCCTAGTGAGTAGGGAAAGAGTTTAACTTTAGTAGTGTTGATGTTTGCATGATTCAAGTTCAAAGTTTTACATCTTTCATCAAATTTCTTAAGATGGAACAAAGGGTCTTCTTTAGGCTTTCCATAGAAACGAGATTCATAAATCATTTTAATAACACTAGGATCTACCTCTAATTTTTCAACGGGAATATTTAGCTCTTGAGGGAAATTCCTAACACTGAATGGCCAATAAGTTCTCTTCTCCATTTTCCAAGTTTTTATGTAGTTTTTAATTTTTATGCAAAACTTAAAAGTAAAGTAACTAGGCAAATTCGAAATACTAAAATAAACTAGATAACTAAATGCAAAGCTAAAATAAAATATGCAAGACAAAACAAAAACAAGAACAAAAACAAAACAAAAACAAAAACAAGAAACAAAACAATCTACTTGAATGAAGGTGGAGATAGAAAGGACGGTACTCACGTAGGTGCAACCTCCCCAAGCTTAGGTGTTTGCACACCTTGTTGGTGATGAAGACTTCTTGTGAGCTCCCTTGGACAACTCTCACCTATGGCTCCCCGGCAACGGCGCCAGAAAAACGCTTGATGGCTAGTTGAGACTCCAAGTGCAGAGTGTGTAGCTAGTGCAAGCCTTCCCCCACGAGGGTGACTCGAGGGTTTATATCGAACTCTTGGGGAGCCAGTATTTCAGCAGTTGTCTTCCAAGCTTCCTCCAGGATCCTGCAAACAAGTAGAGAATTTTGTGCCCTCAACCTCACCAAGTGGTTGTCAAGCACAAGGTGTGAGACTTCTAAATTGCAATGCAAAACTGAAAGTAAATGTGCAATAATTAAATATACTACTAAATGCAAATGAGAAAATAAATATGCAATGGATTGTTTTTGTATTTTTGTGATGCAAGTGGTGATGGAGATAATGTAAATTCGAATTGGAGATGCAAGTAAAGTAAAGTGCAAGCAAAGTAAATTGCATCAAAGTAACTAGAGTGTTTTATTATAATTAAAATAGGACCGGGTTCATGGTTTCACACTTGCATTCTCTCAAATAAAGTGGTAGACGGTGGACATAAAGAATTACATGTGAGATTACAGTAACATGTTTAACATTGAGTACTTTCATATGGGCATCACGTCCTAGCATAGAGATCTCTACGGTCATATTGATCCCTCTTATACTCCACCAAGATGCGAAATAAATCATAACACCTCGATAATTAAGGAAACACCAGAGTATAGCTTTAAGCAATATGTCATGAAGTTGAAGTAAGAACTTGCTAGATCTAGTCATGGAGATTGATTAGTGTCACTTCAAATTCCCGGTAACAAGGTACTCCTTTTTATCCCTAGTGAGGTAACTAAGAAAGGTTTAACAAAACCTAAGTGGATCGCTGAACTTCTGTCACTTTCACAGCACTAGCCACCCCCCGTTACTCCAACAATGCACCCATCACCCCACACACGCTCTCAAGAACTAGATTGATCAAAGCTAGCAAATAAAACGGGGTACATAAGATACATCTACTCAAATAACTCAAGAGAAACAATTGCAATCTCAGATTCAATAACTCATAGAAAAGATCCACCACATAGGAATTACAACGGTGCCCGTAATCATGTGAGGCACCTCATACGGATCTAATTAGTGAAGCACATAGAGAGAGAGATACAAGTGTTACTTCCACAAACCCATAGCCCTGGGGTGGACTACTCCCTCTTCATGGAGATGTCGACGGAGATGACGTTGGAGGGGTAGGAGATCACACCGGAGACGCCCCGCCGGAGTTTTCCCCCTCCAATCTGGAACTTCTGGTCTCTGTTTCGGTGTTTCAGTGTTTCGGCGGCGCTCTCCTCCGTAAGGGTACGTGGGACCCTTTTTATAGTCGGTTTTAGGTCAAGACGGAGTCGGTAAGTCGAAGATGGAAGGAATTGGGGCCACAAGGGCCAAAAGGGGGCCTCTCACGCGGCCAAGGAATCTGGCCGCGTGGAGGGTCCTCTTTTGGGCCTCCTTGCCCAATTCTCGTGGATCCTTCGCCCGCAAGTCTTCTCCTTCCAAGAAAATGATCCCCGGAGATTTTCAGGTGATTTCGCGAAAGTTTGCCCCCTGAAACGTCAAAAATATAGAAAACGGGGTTTCTGATAGGCAGGGTTAATTCCATAAAAGTTGGGGGACTTTGTAATTTAACCCCAAAATACTATAAAACATTGAATTATACCCTTATATGATGCAATATGTAATAGAAAACCATGTGAAAATATGCAAAATTCATCTATGCATTTTACATGCATCAGGTACACCCGACGCCCTTCAAGAAGGAGGGCGGCGCCCGCAGGCGTCGTCGCACCGGTGCCGGCAGAAGCCGACAAAGTTTCTCCTAACCCCCAGCACACCACCGCCACAGCCACAACACCGGCTCTGCCGCGCTCGCCACCCAATGCGCCCACCTTCTTGGGAACATCATCGCCGTCTCACCGTGGCAAGCAATGCGAGGCCGACCGGACTAAGAGGAGACATCGACATATAAGGTCGGCAGTTTCGCAGCCATGTGAGAGGGATCGACCTCCACCGCCATAAGGCAGTAGCCGTCCGGACACAGCAGCAACAGCACAGTAGGCAGCGAAGCCCGGCCGGGCCCAAATCAGGCCCGTGAAGCTCCCGCCGCCGCGCTGTAGCAAACACGACGTCGATTCCGCCAACCTCACCATGAGCCCCTTCTCAGTCCAACCGAAGGCAACGCAGGGACTCCGAGTCGAGCCCGCCCTGGCCCAGATCGGGCCCATAGGGCACATATCTTGGCTTTAGGGCGCCGCCGACCAGGAGCAGCCCCGCAGCCGCCCAGACGCCAAGGGGCGCCGCCATCTCACCGCTGCCACCACGCATACGCCGGAACGCCGCCGACCGAGGTGCACCGCTGCCCGAGCTAGGGGACTGCGTCGGGAAGAGTCGGGCCCGCCGCCATCGGCCCTGCACAACACCGCGCGGGCAAGGCACGACAGCGCCCGCCGGCGACGGCGGCGAGAGGGAGGAGGGGAGGGGGAACGCTAAGAGGAGGTCGGGGAGACTCCCCGGACAACTCGCTCAGGGAGGCGCCGCGAGGGCGAGAGGGGACTACTACACATCTCTTCGGGTGCTAGCTATGTGTGCATAGGCTTTTGTCGTCGAATAAGCTATACTTTTTCTAGGGCTTTTGGATAAGTTAAATAATTAATATTTTCCAGACATGCATCGAACAAGTACGTGAAAAAGTTTATGAAAGAGAATATAATACAGAGTAAAAAAAAATACGGAGTAAAAAAGGCGTTGCCGGCCAGTGCATTTGTGCGGCCCAGTATTTTCTTGCCAGAGTCTGGCTTCGTCTCCATCCCCTTCCTCCCTCGCTAGCTGCACCCTTCTCCTCTCCGGCGGCACCCACATTCTCCTCTCCGGATCTCAACCTGCCACCTATTTCCGGTAAACCATCGGGGGACCGAATCCGCCTCGCGGCCGCCAGTAGGCCAGTCGATCCGTGTCGCCGACGCCGGGCAGCCAGCCGCGCTCGTCCTCATCCTCACCTGCTGCGGCCGCGCTCCGCTTCGTCCCGTACGGCGCGGCGGTGTCCGTCGTCCGGACCCTCAGGGCGCGTCCCACGAGGACCTCCAGCTCCGCGTCCACGAGCTCTCCAGCTCCCTCAACGGCGGCACCGTGCCGTAGAAGGCGGCGCCCTTCTCAGCCGGCGTCCGGTTCCCCGAGGGCATCCTGTTTCGTCTACGCCGACCGCGCGCCGCTGGCGCTGGCGCTGCGGGAGGCCACCCGGGTCATGATGCAGGTCGGGGTGAAGGACGCCACCCACGGGCCCCGCGAGGAAACCCTGCAAAACGGCGGCAATTTTCGCTAATTTTTTTTGTACAAATGTTTGCTACATTACGTTTTTTCTTTTGCTTTTTTTGTACAATTTTTTTGCTACTACAACTCCGGCGAGGTCCGATTTTTTGCTATAATAGAATAAATATTTTGCTACAATAAGGTTATGTTTTTGCTTTTTTAGAATAAATTTTTTGCTATGTTTTTTCTCCGGCGAGCAAAAGTCTCCGGTCATACCTCCGGTGAAATCGACTTTTTTGCTACTGTAGCAATTTTTTCTTTGCTACAGCTCTCCGGCGAGTCTCCAGCGAGATTTGTCATTTTTTCCTTTTTCCGAAACGAACCGTTTTTTGCTACATAGGAGCAAAAACAGGCATTTTTTTTTTGCTACCGAAGCAAAATTGCGTTTTGGGGGAAAAAACGACACATGCAGCCTGGGATGCGGGGATGGAAAATTTTCATCCCGGGGACTCAAACCCCCCCCCCCCCCTCCCAAAATACAGTTTTTCTTTGAAAGCTAAAAAAAAAGAATAATACGGACTAAAAGGCGTTGCCGGCCAGTGCATTTGTGCGGCCCAGTATTTTCTTGTGAGAGTCTGGCTTCTTCTCCATCCCCTTCCTTCCTCGCCGGCTGCACCCTTCTCCTCTCCGGCGGCACCCACATTCTCCTCTCCGGATCTGAACCCGCCACCTATTTCTGGTAGACCGTCGGGGGATCGAATCCTCCTCGCGGCCGCCGGTAGGTCAGTCGATCCGTGTCGCCGACGCCGGGCAGCCAGCTGCGCTCCTCCTCATCCTCACCTGCGTCGGCCCTCGCTTAGGATTTCTGCTCCAAGTCCCGTGGTAAGCCGTCCTTTGCGTTCTTGGTTTTCACGCATGTCTAATTGCTTGCTGAATCGTTCATCCCCACGCAGAAACGTTTGATCCCCCCCCCCCCCCCCCCCCCCCCCGGATCCACTCCACTGTCTGGCCTCTGCCGCCATGGAACATGCCTGCTTAAACTTCACCAGTGTTGCGCGCTCGATCCGGCTGCTCAAGGTCGACGGATTCAGCTTGACCGACAGCATGGGCAACGACGACTGCGTGAAAAGCAGATGGAGTTTCGATGGGTATGAGTGGGAGATCCGAATCTTTCCTGCAGTAAACAGCTCGGTTGCACTGGAGGTTGCCTTTCTGAGCAGAGCACGCAAGGGCTGCGTGAGGGCGGCCATAAGCTTCCAGCTGGTCGACCCGAGAGGGGTGATCAAACCATCAAATGAAGTTTGTGTGTCGTGGGTGTTCAGCAACACCCAACAGTGCTCACCGAAAAAGTTGCTCGCAGGAAGGCGTGAGCTAGGAGCATCTGCTTATGTCAGGGGTGATTCTTTTACTATGCAGTGCACCATTACCGTTCTCAAGGAACTGCCTGATGCAGTGCCGGATCCAGTTGAAGAAGTGCGGGTGCCGTCCTCAAACCTGCACCGACACCTCGCTCAACTCCTGCAGAGCGGCACGGGAGCGGACGTCACGTTTCTCGTGTCCGGCGAGTCCTTTGCCGCACATAAAAGCATACTGGCTGTAAGATCTCCGGTTTTCATGGCCGAGTTTTTTGGAGACATGAAGGAGACGTGCTCCCGGGGTGTGGAGATCAGGGACATGGAGGCTGCAGCATTCAAGGCTCTGCTTCACTTTATCTACACCGACGTTGTGGCCGAATTTGATGAGAAGAATGAGGCGGCGACGGTGATGGCTCAACACTTGCTTGCAGCTGCTGACAGGTATGGAATGGACAGGCTGAAGCTGATTTGCGAAGCCAAGCTCTCCGGTGGCATCAGTGTTGACACGGCAGCGACAACTCTGGCTTTAGCCGAGCAGCACAATTGTCCACAGCTCAAGGCCAAATGTGTTGGGTTCATCGTTAAAAGTCGCGCAGTTCTTGATGCTGTGTTGGCGACGGAGGGGTACAGCCACCTGGCGGCAAGCTGCCCGGAGGTGCTGGCTGACCTTCTAAAGTCAAGTCTGCGCATGGGAGGAAGAACTGATGCATAATTAGGTGCTACTTGAGGTCCTAAATATAATCGATGCATAGTCTCTGTTTGTACTTATGATGTATGTAGGTCTAGTTAACTTGCCCAGCGAACCGATGCTCTGCTAGATTCGTCTCTGTCTATGCTTGTTATTCATGCATGTCTAGTACTCCTGAGTCCTGACTTATGTTATGTGCAACATTACTGCTTTCAGTGCCGCTTTAGTGTGATGTAGTTTAGTTCTAAATGGTTCGACATTGCGATTTGTCTTGTGTATGCTTGTGAGGGGCACCTGACCGGTGTGGGCAAGGCTTGGCAAGAATCACCCGTCCAGTGATCTTTGTGAATTGCGATTCATTTTCTGTCGCCTCCAGCCACATAATCCTGGTCTTTGTTTCAACGTGTATACCGGCAGTTTATCAACATCTTGACACCAAATTTGGGAGTAGGACTACTAATTTTTTTTTGGAAACTGCTAGTTGCATGTCTAGTAGTAAATTGTGTTTCCCTGCCTTATGCTCTCTGCAACTTTACTCCCTTCGGTGCCCCATCAGTCTGATTTTATTTAGTGCTAAATGGTTCTGGATTTGGTATCTGTCTCTTCTATGCTTGTCGGTGGCAAAACGAGGCCAGTGTGAACAAGGCTTGGCGAGAACTTCTGTTCCAGTGTCAGCTGCAGCCACACATTCCTAGTTTTGTGTTTTCACCCTGCGTACTGGGATTTCTTATGAACATCTTGCCACTAAATTGGTGATAACATTACAAAAATTCCATCTGACGGTGCTAGTCGCAAAGGAAGATGGCTCACATCTCACACGCTGAGGGACAACATCCTGATTCTTGGGTTTGTATATTTTTCTTTAAAAAAGGACCTCTAGATTGTTTTTAATACTCTTCAAAAGATATTAGGAAGCTCCGTTTGTTCTTTTCATTTTTCTCATCGAATGAGAGCTGGTGTGCGGCAGTGGGGGATGGCTCTTGTTTTGATAGGCTCCCGGGCTTGCATGATTAGACAGTGTAGGATTTGATTTTTAATTGCCCCTGTGTTTGGACTTTGATCATTTTTTCTTCAATTTTATTTTTTTACTTTGATCGTTTGGTGAGCACATATCTCATCCGCTTGATACCTTGAACTATAGATCCGTAGACTCATGTGGATGGTATGTGTTGCCCAGGATGTTGAAATCAATGACGTGTGCTTCTAGACCTGCAAGGCTGCAATGTCAAGGAAGGAGCAGCATACCAGATCTGGACAGAAGTTCAGATCAGGAGTAGCAGACGAGATAGGCTATAGCGGAGTCTCTACATGTTTTCTGAATCATCTGTTCTCTGAACCACAGAAAATGCTGATGGAAAGTAGGACATTCTCATGCTTTCGACAGTCAACATCAACTACTTGTGGAACATGAAACTGAGAAATCCTATGAAGACATTCCTTTCCTGGACCCCAAAACGGTCAAAAGGCTGACTGAAGATCACTGGATCTCGAGTGCGGATTCTTCGTCGCTGTAATTGGCCGATGCAATTGCTACAACATTCTGGAGACAAACTTTTTATTTTTCAAGAGAGAAATAAGTAGATTTTACTAGCACCACCACAGGGCAGACAAAAAAGGTCAAGGACACCAAAATAATTTTTTATGGTGTGGGTTGGGAAATAAGGGATCTGTATGAAGCTAACATCCTGATGGCGCATATCAACACGGAGCAAGAAGTGCACTGTGGTTGGAAAGCTGCCTCAGGACTGCCCTGGCTGAACTCACCGAGTGCAAAGTAGATGACACATTGGGTACATGGGTGCTCGAGAATGAGAGTTAGGAAACAGGGGTCTGTGTGTTGAAGAACCCAGACATTTTCCACAGGTTATTCGTGCTGAGCCTATCTTCGAAAGTCCACTAACGTCTCCCGTCAGCCTACAGACCCTCACACTGCGGTGCTTCACTTACCAAGCGTCCATACGAGCAATGAAACCGTCAATACAGCCCATGGTGGTTCACCGGTGTTTATGGCCCGCAGGGCGTGGAAAGGAAGCGTGAGTTCTTGCAGGAACTCCGGGACATTCGCGACCTTCACGCTGGTCCCTGGCTCGTTGCCGGTGATTTCAACCTCATCACTAGTCCAGAGGACAAAAACCAGGGTGGGCTTCACCGCCCCATGATGGGTCGCTTTCGTCGTACGCTCGCGGACTTGGAGCTCAAGGACATGTACCTAAACGGTAGGAGGTACACATGGTCCAACGAGCGGCAGCAACCTACCCTGGAGAGGCTCGATAGGGTCTTTTCGACCGTGGATTGGGAGCTATGTTTCCCAGATGCCTTCCTCTCCGCGGGCTCCTCGGGGCCGTCTGACCACTGCCCGCTTATTTTGAGTCTGTCACCTGACCTTCAGAAGGGACACCGGTTCCAGTTCCAGTCCTTTTGGCCCAAAGTGGATGGCTTCCTCGATGTGGTTCGGGAAGCGTGGACGTCGGCAGGTCACAACAACAACAACCCCTTTAAGCGCCTGGATGAGAGATTTAGGGCGACCGCTAAACGCCTCGCCTGCTGGAGCAACAAGTTCATTGGGCACATCAAACTCCAGATTCTGTTGGCACAAGAGGTGATCCCGAGGCTTGATGTGGCTATGGAATCCCGCCCTCTATCAGGTGAAGAGCGGTCCTTACGGCGCCTGCTCAAAGGGAAGCTATTAGGGTTAGCCTCTTTGGAGAGGTCGATGGCCAGGCAGAGGGCCCGGATTCTGTGGCTCCGTGAGGGTGATGCGTGCACTAAGTTCTTTCATATTCATGCCAGTCATCGAAGGAGGAAAAACTTTGTTGGGCACCTCTTAGTAGACGGGAGGAGGCTTACTGGTCACGAGGAGATGGCTGAAGCCGTGGATACCTTCTATGATGCCATTTTGGGGGTGGAGGTGGACATGCAATATGCGGCGGACCTGGACTTCCTGGAGTTGCCTTCCCTGGATCTAGGCCACCTTGAGGCGGCTTTCTCCGAGGAGGAAGTGTGGAACGCGATCAGGACCATGCCACTAGATAAGTGTCCGGGGCCAGACGGTTTCACCAACAGATTCTTTGTGGCATGCTGGGGGGTCATCAAAAACGATGTGATGGCGGCTTTCAGCTCGTTGGCACGGCAAGACGTGCGTGGATTTGGGGCAGTGAATCAGGCTTTCATCACCTTGCTGCCTAAGAAGGCCGGGGCGGAGGAGCTAAGAGACTTCCGCCCCATTAGTCTCATCCATGGTTTTGCCAAGTTGGTGGCGAAAGTTCTAGCCAGCCGAGTTGCTCCAGTCTTGCCCCAGTTGGTCGGGGCGCACCAGAGCGCTTTCGTGCGGGTCGGTGTCTCATGATAATTTCATGACTGTCCGGGAAACCGCCAGGAAACTCCACAGCTCCGTCACCTCAGCGGTGCTCCTCAAGTTGGACATCACCAAAGCTTTCGATACTGTCAGTTGGGCCTTCCTAGTGGAGGTGTTGAGGAAGATGGGTTTTGGAGATATCTTCTTATCCATGGTATGTGCTCTCCTGTCTACGGCCTCTACGAGAGTGTTGCTCAATGGGTGGCCTGGTTGGAAGATTTTCAATAGGAGGGGCCTCAGGCAAGGAGACCCCCTCTCGCCACAACTGTTTATCCTAGTTATGGAGACACTGCATCTTATGATCGAGAAGGCAACGACATGTGGACTGCTCTCTCGCCTTTCCCAAAGTGGGCTGAGACACCGGACTTCTTTTTATGCGGATGATGTCGTCACCTTCTTGAGGCCGTCGGCCGTGGATTTTCGTGTCTTCTCGGGGATTCTGGAGGACTTTGGGGAAGCTTCAGGGCTGAGAACCAACATGGACAAGTGCTCGGCACACTTGATTAGGTGTGGGAGTGACGTGGAGGAGTTGATAGCACGGGAGCTCCATTGCCCTATCTTGCCTTTCCCTTTGCGTTACCTGGGGCTGCCGCTCTCTCTCAGGAAGCTGTCGGCGGCTCAGCTCCAGTATGTGGTGGACAGTGTGGCGGATCACCTGCCTGGCTGGAGGGCTAACTTGCTAAACCGTGGTGGCAGACTCGAGCTGGTCAAGACCACCCTGTCGGCGGTCTCGATTTTTTCCATGATGTCACTGGATCTGCCGGTCAAAACAGTTTTGGACATTGAGAAGATCCTGAGGGGCTTCTTGTGGAAAGGGAGGAGAGATGTCCACGGCGGCCACTGTCTGGTGGCGTGGGATAGGGTTTGTATGCCCAAACAGTTGGGGGGCCTTGGTATCCCTAACCTCCGTTTTATGAACGTGGCGCTCAGGACGCGTTGGCTTTGGCTTAAGAGGACTGACGCCTCAAAGCCGTGGAGGGAGTTCAACATCCAGGTCCCTAAGCTCGCACGACAGTTGGTCGAGGCCGCCACCACCTCGGAGTTGGGAGACGGCGCGTCGACCTACTTTTGGTCCGACAGATGGCTTAGGGAGGACAGGGTGAAGGATCTCGCCCCCAACCTGCTGATTCGGATCCCAAAACGTGCCCGCACCTCGCGTCGGGTGAGAGAGGGCTTAGCTGGTGGTTGGCTAGAGGACATTCCCCCAGACCTGGGCGTGGTGGAGTTGCATGAGCTTCTCTCCCTGGCAGATTGTGTCGCCAGGGTTACCCTCACAGTGGGTGTGGAGGATACCTTCCGATGGAATTGGGAGGTCAATGGAGCCTACTCAGCCAGATCGGCCTATAAAGCCTTGTATTCTGGGGAGGAAGGCCTCGGAGGTGCGCAGCAGGTGTGGCAATCCCGTGCCCCGAACAAGTGCAAGTTTTTCCTGTGGCTGGCCTTGAGGAACAGGTGTTGGACCGCCGACAGATTGAGCCGTAGGGGCCTCCCCCACCCAGCGGCTTGCCCCTTCTGTGACCAGCATGGCGAGAGCATTGATCACCTTTTGCTGGGATGTGTTCTGGCCAGACAGGTGTGGACAGCTCTGTTGAGCAGGTGGAGGCTGGTATACTGGATCCCAGGCCAGGACGATTCACTGGTTGAGTGGCTACCTGACCGGACCATGGCCGGTGGCGACAAGAAGGACTTGTGGACAGCCGTATGTCTGGTGTGCTGGTGTTTGTGGAGGCACCGGAACGCTGTGGTGTTTGATGGGCACGCACCATCAGTGGAGAGCGCACTCGGTTTGGTTGAGGAGGAGGCAGCTTTGTGGCGCGCCGCCAATCTCTTTAGAGGTAGCCTTAGGCAGGTGGATAGGTGGAGGGGTGGCGAGTAGTCCCGACATGTAGTGGGTGTGTGTGTGGGTTGCGTTTCTGTGTGTCTGTACCAGAACGCGTTGTACTTGGCATCTTGCCACTTCTACTATGAACCAGATACGTCTTTCCATGACGTATCCTTAAAAAATACAGCCCATGGTTCGGAAGCCTCACAACTCTGCTACGACTTGTGTGCAGAGCGGGTTAGTCGTTCGTGGAGAAGGCAGGCTGAAGAAGTGGAAATGTACAGGATCAACGCCGTCGGAAAGTACGTCGGCACAGTCACAGTACAAGACGTCACATAAGAGATCCCTCAGTATCCGAGGCCACAGAAGGAGAACATTTCGTTGGCGAAGAAGATATCGGTAAGCTGCAGCTTGGGGATGTTGGCCATCTTCATCACGAAAAAGGAAGTATAGAGTAACTAAGTTGAACATCATTAGCAGACTAATGATCACAGGGTTATTGACATTGAGGTTTTAGAGCCAAAAAAATACAGGATTGCTCCTCTACGGGTGATTGTTCGTACGGTCAAAATTCAACCCTGTCAAACTCTTTTCTTTTCCTCTCACAATGCACATGTAAATGAAATCATATGTGGGTCTACCCACATGCATCATTAATCTTCCGTTCTCTCTTTGCTTTCTTTTTGCAAAACATATTACTACTTGCCATTTTGCCCCATGAATACACTACCAAAATAGGAAGTTACCAAATAATTAAGTAGCCATAAATGGAAACCCCATGTCTGAATTTTGACCTGTGTCATGGTTAACCGTAAGCTAGCATTGCCAAAAAAAATAGATGTTTGATTGAAAAATGGTTGTTCAATCTTTTACATGAAGAAGCTCTGGCTGCTCGGCAAGCCCTGTTCTTTGCAAAATCGGAAGGTTTTGAGCAAGTGATTCTGGAGTCTGACTGTCTTTCCATGATCCAAAGGGTAACTTCTCCACAACTTGATCGTTCCATGTTTGGCCCAGTCACTGAAGATATCAAGAAGATACCTTCTCTGCTTGCTCTATCAAGCATATTTATCGTACAACAAATGTTGCTGCCCATTCCCTAGCTTGTTTGTGTGAGAACTCTCCTAGGTGTGTGTCTCGTGGTGTGACTCGGGACTCTATCCGTGAGTTTATTTGTAATCACATTATGGTTATGTGATCAATAAAGCCCAAGTTTCCCCGAAACAAAAAAAAAAGGGATTTTGCAAGAGCTTTTAACAAATAATATCTTCACTCTAAAACTCTATCTCAAGCACTTGCAAGTGAAACCAACTGATTCCACCGTGTGGAAAGAGCTCGTGAGAGTTAAGGATGATTTATTTTCTGGAGGGTCCTTCGTTGTAGGACATAGCCAAAACACATGGTTCTGGGAGGTCTTTCTCATCAATATCCATCTCTCTATAAAATTGTTCAACACAAGTTTTCATCGCATTTGTTATGGAAGCAAATCCTTTAAATATAGCTTTCAGATGAACTTTGACCGGTATTAAATGGTGTAGATGGGTTCATTTGGTTAATCGATTAATGGATATTGATCTATCAGAAAATATGAATGCCTTCAAATGGAGATTAATTACTTCTGGTTCCTATACGGTTAAATCTATGTACATTCCCAACTACATTTGGAAAATCAAAGTGCCATTGAAGATTAGATTTTATGTGGTTTCTTCACAGAAAGGTAATTTAACCAAGGATAATTTGGCTAAAAGGAACCGGCAACGAAATATTAAGTGCTGATTTGTGATAGAGGAAACAATACAACATTAGTCTATATCATGCCAAATTGCAAAAAACTATACAGTGTATAGGGTACATGACTTTTAATACTACTCGTCCCACCAATATAACAAATTTGGTTAGGAATTGGTTGAATGTGATTGCAATAAAAGATAAAACACAAATTCGAGTGGGTGTTTGTGCTTTACTTTGGGTCATATATCATATGCATAGTGATTTTGTGTTCAGCAAATCAACATCTCCTTATTTACGGGTTATTCCTTTGGCCACACATTGGATCTGTATGTGGTCCTTTCTTCAACCGGTGGAGCGCAACTAGGCATGAATTCTAGATACAACCGTTTGGAAATGGTTGCGTGAGATTTATACAACTATTGCGCTCTTGATCATAAAATATCATGTTGATCCATAGGCTATACATGATTTTATCTTTAATTTTCGATGGCTGGTACAAATCTCAGCGTTATGTGATCCATGAATTGTACTTTTGTTTGAACATATTTTAATAAGGAAATAAAGATGCTATATGCCTTACTTTTATGCAGAGGCTAGTGCTACCCCCTTAAAAAATAATATATGTTTCGGAGTTATCTCCATTTATGTTAAAGATAATTTGTGGGCCATTTTTCCTCTTTCTAACACTACAGGAATCGTGTTATGTGCCGACGGCTAAATATTGTGCCGACGGCAAAATATCGGGGGCCGTCTGCACAGGCGGCTGGAGACCCAGCCTGCCAACTCGGCCGTCGGCACGGGGGAGGCCGTCGGCACAGTGGAACAGAGCCCGACGGTGGCCGTCGGCACACCGGCTGCCGTCGGCACAGTCTAAATGGGGCCGACGGCTGCCCTCGGCACCAAATCAGCCGTCGGGACAGGCCACGCGCCCGGTTGGCTAGGCCCTACCAAGACCTATGCCGACGGCAAAGCCGTCGGCACAGGTTAAAAGTTTTTTTTTTGTTATTTTGTGGTGGAATGTGTTGTTATTAATTCCTCACAATTGATAAAATTAATATGATAATATTTCATGTTTAAAATATATAAACTCACAATCGTTACCGAGTGTATCGAGATCTAAGTCCATTTTTTTTTGTAATACTAGCTTGTTGCAAAGTCCGACACCACTATCGAGTGGCTTTCTACCTAGTTGTTTTATGTTCCTATGGCCTACCCTAATACAACCAAGCACCTAGTTCCACAATGCTACCCCCTTTCGACGCCGTTACCGCGTGTTTCCGTATAAGTCCGGTATTTCTCCAGCGGGTCTAGGGTTTCACCGGAGGGGGGCTCCGGATCTTCTGGACCCCAACCCAAGCAAGGTGGTTACATAACATGTTATTATAGGTGTTTTGTGTGCTTTTGATGGCAAAGATTTCACTCCGGGGTGTGGGCCGCTTCACCGGCATCCACTTCTCTCTCGTGAGTTTACACGCGCTTATAGGGTGAAACTCCCGTATCGGACGAAACGTCGTGAATCTTCCGAAGAGGTGGGTTCTACCTTGTTGTTTTATGTTTCTATGGCCTACCCTAACACAACCAAGCACCTAGTTCCAAAATGCTACCCCCTTTCGACGCCGTTACCGCGTGTTTCCGTATAAGTCCGGTATTTCTCCAGCGGGTCTAGGGTTTCACCGGAGGGGGGGGGGGGCTCCGGATCTTCTGGACCCCAACACAAGCAAGTTTGTGCCATAGCATGTTATTATAGGTGTGTTGTGTGCTTTTGATGGCAAAGATTTCACTCCGGGGTGTGGGCCGCTTAACCGGCATCCACTTCTCTCTCGTGAGTTTACACGCGCTTATAGGGTGAAACTCCCGTATCGGACGAAACGTCGTGAATCTTCCGAAGAGGTGGGTTCTACCTTGTTGTTTTATGTTCCTATGGCCTACCCTAACACAACCAAGCACCTAGTTCCACAATGCTACCCCCTTTCGACGCCGTTACCGCGTGTTTCCGTGTAAGTCCAGTATTTCTCCAGCGGGTCTAGGGTTTCACCGGAGGGGGGGGGGGCTCCGGATCTTCTGGACCCCAACACAAGCAAGTTTGTGCCATAGCATGTTATTATAGGTGTGTTGTGTGCTTTTGATGGCAAAGATTTCACTCCGGGGTGTGGGCCGCTTCACCGGCATCCACTTCTCTCTCGTGAGTTTACACGCGCTTATAGGGTGAAACTCCCGTATCGGACGAAACGTCGTGAATCTTCCGAAGAGGTGGGTTCTACCTAGTTGTTTTATGTTTCTATGGCCTACCCTAACACAACCAAGCACCTAGTTCCAAAATTCTACCCCCTTTCGACGCCGTTACCGCGTGTTTCCGTATAAGTCCGGTATTTCTCCAGCGGGTCTAGGGTTTCACCGGAGGGGGGCTCCGGATCTTCTGGACCCCAACACAAGCAAGTTTGTGCCATAGCATGTTATTATAGGTGTGTTGTGTGCTTTTGATGGCAAAGATTTCACTCCGGGGTGTGGGCCGCTTCACCGGCATCCACTTCTCTCTCGTGAGTTTACACGCGCTTATAGGGTGAAACTCCCGTATCGGACGAAACGTCGTGAATCTTCCGAAGAGGTGGGTTCTACCTTGTTTTTTTATGTTCCTATGGCCTACCCTAACACAACCAAGCACCTAGTTCCACAATGCTACCCCCTTTCGACGCTGTTACCGCGTGTTTCCGTATAAGTCTGGTATTTCTCCAGCGGGTCTAGGGTTTCACCGGAGGGGGGGCTCCGGATCTTCTGGACCCCAACACAAGCAAGTTTGTGCCATAGCATGTTATTATAGGTGTGTTGTGTGCTTTTGATGGCAAAGATTTCACTCCGGGGTGTGGGCCGCTTCACCGGCATCCACTTCTCTCTCGTGAGTTTACACGCGCTTATAGGGTGAAACTCCCGTATCGGACGAAACGTCGTGAATCTTCCGAAGAGGTGGGTTCTACCTTGTTGTTTTATGTTCCTATGGCCTAACCTAACACAACCAAGCACCTAGTTCCACAATTCTACCCCCTTTCGACGCCGTTACCGCGTGTTTCCGTATAAGTCCGGTATTTCTCCAACGGGTCTAGGGTTTCACCGGAGGGGGGGCTCCGGATCTTCTGGACCCCAACACAAGCAAGTTTGTGCCATAGCATGTTATTATAGGTGTGTTGTGTGCTTTTGATGGCAAATATTTCACTCCGGGGTGTGGGCCGCTTCACCGGCATCCACTTCTCTCTCGTGAGTTTACACACGCTTATAGGGTGAAACTCCCGTATCGGACGAAACGTCGTGAATCTTCCGAAGAGGTGGGTTCTACCTAGTTGTTTTATGTTTCTATGGCCTACCCTAACACAACCAAGCACCTAGTTCCACAATGCTACCCCCTTTCGACGCCGTTACCGCGTGTTTCCGTATAAGTCCGGTATTTCTCCAGCGGGTCTAGGGTTTCACCGGAGGGGGAGCTCCGGATCTTCTGGACCCCAACCCAAGAAAGTTTGTGCCATAGCATGTTATTATAGGTGTGTTGTGTGCTTTTTATGGCAAAGATTTCACTCCGGGGTGTGGGCCGCTTCACCGGCATCCACTTCTCTCTCGTGAGTTTACACACGCTTATAGGGTGAAACTCCCGTATCGGACGAAACGTCGTGAATCTTCCGAAGAGGTGGGTTCTTCCTTGTTGTTTTATGTTTCTATGGCCTACCCTAACACAACCAAGCACCTAGTTCCACAATGCTACCCCTTTCGACGCCGTTACCGCGTGTTTCCGTATAAGTCCGGTATTTCTCCAGCGGGTCTAGGGTTTCACCGGAGGGGGGCTCCGGATCTTCTGGACCCCAACACAAGCAAGTTTGTGCCATAGCATGTTATTACAGGTGTGTTTTGTGCTTTTTATGGCAAAGATTTCACTCCGGGGTGTGGGCCGCTTCACCGGCATCCACTTCTCTCTCGTGAGTTTACACGCGCTTATAGGGTGAAACTCCCGTATCGGACGAAACGTCGTGAATCTTCCGAAGAGGTGGGTTCTACCTTGTTGTTTTATGTTTCTATGGCCTACCCTAACACAACCAAGCACCTAGTTCCACAATGCTACCCCCTTTCGACGCCGTTACCGCGTGTTTCCGTATAAGTCCGGTATTTCTCCAGCGGGTCTAGGGTTTCACAGGAGGGGGGCTCCGGATCTTCTGGACCCCAACACAAGCAAGTTTGTGCCATAGCATGTTATTATAGGTGTGTTGTGTGCTTTTGATGGCAAAGATTTCACTCCGGGGTGTGGGCCGCTTCACTGGCATCCACTTCTCTCTCGTGAGTTTACACGCGCTTATAGGGTGAAACTCCCGTATCGGACGAAACGTCATGAATCTTCCGAAGAGGTGGGTTCTACCTTGTTGTTTTATGTTTCTATGGCCTACCCTAACACAACCAAGCACCTAGTTCCACAATGCTACCCCCTTTCGACGCCGTTACCGCGTGTTTCCGTATAAGTCCGGTATTTCTCCAGCGGGTCTAGGGTTTCACCGGAGGGGGGGCTCCGGATCTTCTGGACCCCAACACAAGCAAGTTTGTGCCATAGCATGTTATTATAGGTGTGTTGTGTGCTTTTGATGGCAAAGATTTCACTCCGTGGTGTGGGCCGCTTCACCGGCATCCACTTCTCTCTCGTGAGTTTACACGCGCTTATAGGGTGAAACTCCCGTATCGGACGAAACGTCGTGAATCTTCCGAACAGGTGGGTTCTACCTTGTTGTTTTATGTTCCTATGGCCTACCCTAACACAACCAAGCACCTAGTTCCACAATTCTACCCCCTTTCGACGCCGTTACCGCGTGTTTCCGTATAAGTCTGGTATTTCTCCAGCGGGTCTAGGGTTTCACCGGAGGGGGGGCTCCGGATCTTCTGGACCCCAACACAAGCAAGTTTGCGCCATAGCATGTTATTATAGGTGTGTTGTGTGCTTTTGATGGCAAAGATTTCACTCCGGGGTGTGGGCCGCTTCACCGGCATCCACTTCTCTCTCGTGAGTTTACACGCGCTTATAGGGTGAAACTCCCGTATCGGACGAAACGTCGTGAATCTTCCGAAGAGGTGGGTTCTACCTTGTTGTTTTATGTTTCTATGGATTACCCTAACACAACCAAGCACCTAGTTCCACAATGCTACCCCATTTCGACGCTGTTACCGCGTGTTTCCGTATAAGTCCGCTATTTCTCCAGCGGGTATAGGGTTTGCTAAAACACATAATGATTGTTTAGTCTATTTAGCAACAACATACACTTAGGTCGGTTCGGTACTATTGTTACCCTAACAATAAACTCTTATGTTTTGCTAGAGTTTCTTCTAAGTCCATGATCAATGGATTTAGTGTTTCTATGTTGGGCATAATGACTCGACTCTCTTAATTTTGGGCATCGTGCGTGACACATATCTATGGATTTAGTGTTTCTATGTTGGTTCTGCCCTCCCATTGGACATATAAAGTAAATAGAATATTATGTTTTACAATCATATTCTATACTAACAGTGAATCAGAATGTTTTTTTTTCATATTACAATTTTTACAATTTTACTATGCCCTTGTTCTTATTTTTAGTTTTTTATTTTATTAAATCACACTCGAAACACTTTACAAATTTTCACTATTCTTTTTTTATTATCACTAATAACTTGGATGCAATTTTCTGAGGAACATTTGCAAAAATCGGATGCCCATTTCCTAAGCTCTTCTTGGAATCGATACTCTTGCTTTGAAAATAGCTATAACAAGCACGTGCACTTGCATGCCATCAAAATCCAAGTTTGTTTCTCTATTGATAAGGACTATTCAGGACTATTCAAAAAACCCATTTAACTACAAAAACTCCTTGTAAAACCGCATGCTACCAAAATGCAAGCTCTTTCGCTTCTCTCATTATTTTGATAGGGTGTGGATCGCCGACCGCCTTGAACATTGAGATAGTCAAAATGGAGGCCATTGTCAAATATGTAAACTAGAATCTGGATCATCGATGAAAACTAAGAAGGAAGAGGCATATAATTATAGTTTACATGCATATAATTATAGTTTAAGAATGAACACACGATGACCATATATATAGTTTACATGCATATAATTATATCATCTCCCTTAGAGCATTTTGAATAAAAGGGAGTAGTATAGCATTTTGAATTTAAAAAAAAGACGTGTGCCGACGGCAATGCCGTCGGCGTCTGTAATAAAAAAAACGGAGAACGAGTGTGCCGACGGCGTAGCCTGATCCGCAGAGGGATATCGGGTCGCGACGACGCGGTCATCCCATTCCTTTTCTTTCCCCCCTGCTCCGCTCGATCCCGATCCACGCCGTCGCCGCCGTCTCCCCGCCGTCTCCCCGCCGTCGCCGCCGTCTCCCCACCGCATCTCCACTTCCCCGCCGCGCCTCCATCTTCCCGCCGCCGTCTCCGCCTCGGCTCGAGCCCCGCCGCGCCGGCGCCCTGCTCGGCGCCCTCTGCCCCGCCACCTTCACCGCAGGAGCTCGCCGCCGTCTCCTTGCCTTGCCTCGCCTCTCCTGCAACGCCGCCTAGCTGCTCCCCCTCCCAGCTACCTCCCCCTCCCAGCTGCCTCCCCCGGCCACCCGAGGTGAGCTTTCACATTTTTTTTTCTTGTTTAGTAGTCATGGACATAGGAAAACTTGAGGACCTCGAGGGCAGGCTGAACCTCATAGATGATGAGTTGAACGACGATATCCGATTAGTTGGCAGAAATGAAGAAATCTGAATTTGTGTTGGATTTGGTGCGTGTGCATGTGAGGCCTTGTTGGAGCAGTGGGTAAGTCGGAAGCGACGCTAGCTGGAGGGAGGCGGATTGCTCTTGTAACCGGATTGTAGCGAGGGAGGAGGAGCATCGGATTGTAGCGTGGCGAGGGTAGGATTGGAGGTTGAGGTTGGCCGGGAGGGAGCCATGAATTTCTTGGAGAGGGCTGTTATGTTTTGGTGCGATCACCTTTATGTACTGTATGCATGAGTGAATTTGTATTGACTAGGGAGTTGAATTCTGTGTTTAATCATGGCACATATCATTATTGTCATATATATACTCCCTCTGTTGCATACTGTAAGCTGATTTGGCAAACTAAATTAACCTACTAGCAAAGGTGGCATCGATGGATTTGGCTGCGTGGATGCGTTCTTTAAAAAAATAAAATAAAATGGATGGATGCGTTTGTTCATACAGTATGTCGTAGCGTCCGGTTGGTGACAAGAGCAGATTATTGCTAGATAGAGAGCAAACCTGATCGATCCAGAGCTAGCTAGTCAAGCCGGGTTTTTTTCTTCCGTTCCGAACTTTTTAGTGGTGCCCTTTTGATCGAAAAGGAAAAGGAGAGAGCTAGCGAATCGATCGATCGGGGAGATGCGTGCTTGTTTCTTTATCCCTGCTACCGCACCCTTAAACAAGAGGTAGCGAATCCGTTTTTTTATTTCTATAGGAAGGAACGCAAATGGATCGATCGATCGATCGCGCAGGACTAGCTGACTCGCATCTGATGCTGTACCTCGTGTTTGGAGCACGCGCACGGCGCATCTGACGATATCCGAGCTTTTCCGTCCTGCGATCCGGCGGCCGGCGCCATGCTAGCTCGCAGCACTGTGTTGAGGAAAGGCGAGATGGAGTGGAAGGGAGACGCTCTTCCTGGAGGGGATAGGGAGATCGATGCGTTTGCGTGTCCATAGAATAGAATGGCGTAAACGGATAACGCCTGGAGGTGGGCGGAAACAATTTTCTACAGGGATGTAATTTGATTACGTGGGACCTGATTGCATAGGAGAAGCCGCCGTTCTTGACGAAGTCCGCGTCCGGGTTCTCGGCGAACACCACGGACGTCGACGGGTCCACGGCCGCCCTCACGGCGTCGAAGATGGTGGTGCCCACGGTGGTGCGTCCGGTGTCGCCCTGCCACTCGGTCGTCCACCCGACGCACTGGTAGCCCAGGTTGTCGGCGTGGCTCCCGGTAGAAGTAATAAAATAGGAAAAAACACGAGTGGTAGTTTATCCGTGATGATGCTATTCTAGTGAAATATTCATGTTGTCATACAAATTTTCTTACATATGTTGTTTCTGTGTTTTCAGATGGACTAGGTCTCGCCATTCACCAGCGTAGGCCCGCCGTGCTCCGGTGCACGTCCTCGAGCTTCTCCTTCCTTGCTGCCCCACCGTCTTCGCTTTCGCCCTGTGCGGTTGAGGTGAGCTACATTTCCATCACCTCCAGGTTTCCACCCTTTGCTCTGCCCCGGCCTTCGAGCCGATGACACATTTACATTCATGTCTAGTCGCGTAACCGTAGGCGTCTCCCGTCCGGGAGAGTTGCAAATTTATAAATATGCAGGACTGTCCGTCTCTGCATATTTATAACCGTAGCTCTTCCGGATTGTCCACGTGTTGGACAACTCGGGTATGTGTAGTTCGGTTCGTGTCCCATGTTCTGCTCCTTCCTGAGACGGATTTCGGCAGCACCCCCCGTTGTTCTTCGGATGCACACCCTCTCGGCTTGAAAAGTTCGAGACGTGTATTCTGAAGAACAGCGGGGAGGTGCTGCCGAAATTCCGTCTCGGGTCGGGGTAGAACATGGGACACGAACCGATCTACACATACCCGGGTGGGATTAGGCCCCTACCTATTAGACATGTAGGTGAACCGTTGCATGCTGTAAAATATAAAATTTTGTCGTAATTAATCCGATGACATTGTAAAAAAGTATTATAACTTGTTTGTCTCCCAATAAAGCAGAGGATGTCTGGTAATGAGTGGATGTATAGCGGCCGTATTTCTGTGACTGAAAGAACAGATGAGTGGGAATGGAAGACCAACATGTTAGTGAAAGAGTTAGCGCGTGGTTCAAAGTCAGCGGTTCGCCCATTATGCCCTTACTCTAATTGTCGGAGGCGGCATCGTCATGGAAAGGTTGAAATGACTAAACACCTGTGGTTGCATGGATATATGCAGAACTACGTGACGACTGTCGACTTTGCTCAGTACGAGCGTGATAGAGGAGAGGTGATGCGCCAGCGGATCAATGGCATTGAGTACGATGGGATTAGGAACTTGTTAGATGATTTCCGTGATGCCGAGCATGCCTGATTCGCCACCTCAAGTGGAGGAACCGCCCGAACCGGAGGACCCGGATGAACCCGAGCCCACAGCGAAGGCCTTCTTTGAAATGATGGGCTCGGCTAAGAGGCCGCTATACGAGGGTGCAAAGATTTCTCAACTCGATGCCATCTCTCAAGCACTAGCCGACAAGGCCCGGTACTCCACCACCCGTGCTGGATTTGAAGCTAATCTGAAAACCTATGGTAACATGTTGCCCGAGGGGCATTGTCTGCCTAAAAGCATGCACGAAGCGAAGAAAGTCTTGAAAGGGCTCAACATGGATTATACAAAGATAGATTCTTGTCCAAAAGGCTGCATTCTGTTTTGGAAACAGTTTGCGGATGACAAGTACTGTAGCATTTGTAAGGCGTCTAGGTATCATGAGGTAAAGGGAGCCGATGGTCAGTTGAAGCAGACGAAAGTCGCTATGAAGATTCTTCGGTATCTCCCATTCATTAAAAGAATCCAGCGGCTGTATTGGTCCGAGGAGACTGCCAAACAGATGACTTGGCACAAGATGGGGAAGAGATACACAGACGAGCACGGACGGGAAAAGATGGGACATCCATCTGATGGTCAGGCATGGAAGAATTTCGATGCAAAATACCCCGATGAGGCAAAAGAGGCTCGAAATGTCAGGATTGCGATAGCAACAGATGGATTCAATCCATATGGTATGTCGACTGCCTCATACAGCTGCTGGCCCGTGTTTGTTATTCTGCTCAATCTCCCTCCTGGAGTCTTAATGCAAAGGAATACCATATTTCTGTCGCTGATCATTCCAGAGCCAGAATACCCGGGAAAGAATCTGAGTGTCTACATGCAGCCGCTTGTGGATGATTTGGACCACTCTTGGCACCACGGGACGTTCACATACGACCGGGCATCAAAGAAAAACTTCTTAATGAAAATTTGGTTCCAATACTCCATGCATGACCTTCCAGGGTACGCTCTATTCTGTGGATGGTGTACCGCTGGTAAGTGGCCATGCCCAGTGTGCAGGAACCGATTGGAGTTCCTCTGGTTAAGCGCGGGTAAGAAGTATTCCTCGTTTGACATGCATCGACAGTTCCTCAAAACAAGGCATCGATTTAGAGAAGACAAAAAGAACTTCAAGAAGGGCAGAGTTGAGCGTGTAGAAAAAAAAGATACCAACATTCGATGGTGCAGCTGTTGATGCCGAGCTACGTGCTCTTGTTCCCGCTGGGGGAAATGGCCCACGATACGTCGGATATGGTAAAACACACAACTGGACTCACGTGGCAGGCTTGACGCAGCTTGATTATTACAAGGATCTCGAACTTCCCATAACATCGATGTGATGCACACCGAAAAGAATGTCGGAGAGTCACTCTTTCACACAATCCTGAACATTCCTGAGAAGTCGAAGGATAATGTGAAGGCTAGAGTCGATGTCCAGAAACTCTGTGATAGAAAGAGATTACATATGCAGGCTCCTGACCGCCGGCGAAAAAATTGGTTTAAACCGCTCGCCGACTACTGCCTTGACAGTATTCAAAAGAAGGAGGTATTCAAGTGGCTCAAATTCATTGTCATGTTTCCTGATGGTTATTGTTCGAATATAAGCAAGGGGGTCAATCTTTTTAACGGGAAAAGTCAACGGGCTCAAGAGTCACGACTATCATATATGGCTTGAGCGGCTGATGCCGGTGATGGTTCGAGGGTATCTACCCGAGCGTGTCTGGCGAGTGCTCGCGGAGTTGAGCCATTTCTTCCGCACGCTTTGTGCTAAGCAGATATGTCCTGTGATTATTCAGAAGCTGCATGATCTAGTGCCGGAGTTGCTATGCAACTTAGAGATGATATTTCTGCCAGGCTTCTTTACTCCGATGGCACATCTTGTTGTGCATCTCGCGAACGAGGCACTTTTGGGTGGACCGGTGCAGTTTCGTTGGCAGTTTTGTATTGAGAGAGAGTTCAAGTACATTAGAAACAAAACTGGAAATAAAGCTAAGATTGAAGCATGCATAGCTGAGGGAGTATGTCTTGAGGAGATGGCAGACGCCGCGACAACGTACTATCCTGCTGAAGTTCCCACTATGCATAACCAGGCATCTCGGTACAATATCGACGAGCCCAAGCATGACCCCCAGCTCCTCCTCTTCCAATGTCCCGGTGGCAAGTCAGGTGGCCGAGAAAAATATACCTTGACCAAGGAAGAGCAAGATTGCATAATGCTCTATGTGCACGAACATGAAGGAAGTGGTCGATTATATCAGGTAAAATGGTGGTACAAATTACTTTCCAACTAGTAACCCTGTTTCGATCTAATACGTATTCTCTTCTTTTAGAGAATTCACGGATGAAATGTGGTCTGGAGCGGAGGAACCATCTATCGGAGAGCTGGACACTCTTCTGAAAGAGGGTGCTCCCGGACAGAAAAAATTTGTGTCTTGGTTCATGAAAAAGTAATTTCTAACCTCTCCCTATTACCTTGCAATATGTGACTTGTCCCTTTCGTTACACCTATCTAATGCACAAAACAATTTGTATCGTATTTGTAGGGAGCTAATCCCAACGTTCAGATGACGGATGAGTTGAGATGTGTTTCCCAAGGTTTTACCCGTAGCGTCATGAAATATGAGAAGTATGATGTGAATGGGTATCGCTTCCATACTGAGGATCACCAGAAGAGTCGGCCGAATGCAAAAACGGTAAATACCGGGGTTTTCACCCGAGGCGCCGATTCCGTAGACTACTACGGAAGGTTAGAGAAGGTATACGAGCTGACGTTCAATCGCACCAACGTAGAACTCAAGCTCGTTGTGTTCAAATGCCACTGGTTCGACCCCGTCCATGGATACAAAAGTACCCCTTCCATTGGGTTAGTTGAAGTTAGGCCTTCAACCACCTATAGCGGAGCCGATGTCTTTATTGTGGCTCACCAAGCTAAGCAAGTTTATTATTTGCCTTACCCATGCCAGAAAGAGGCACTCAAGGGTTGGGAGGTCGCGTTCAGGTATCGCCACATGGTAAACTACCCATGCCGTCCGACGACGATTATAACAACATTGACCCGAAAACGTACCAGGGAATTTTTCTATCAAGAGCAAGAGGACTTCGGGGACTTTGACTTACAAATGGGTGGTTTGAGGACCTTGAGAACAATGCAGAAACTCGTGGTGAGTCAGTGGTGGATCTAAAGGACATAGACATGCTCACCAAGTTACATACAGACAATGAAGACATGATGAGCCACCACCGTTCGAAGATCCTCTAATTTACTACTCACGTGATAGTGATACGGATAGTGAGAACGAGAACAACCTAATTATGAGAGTGATGATTCTAGGTGATGTCTTTATACTTAGTATTTTATCTTAGTATTTTTATGCAAGTTTCACCATTTTATACTTAGTATTTTTCCTTTTGAACATGCCTAGTGATGCTCTACATTTTATGCCAAGTTTCACCATTTTATGCTAAGTGCCTACATTTCACCATTTTATGCTAAGTGCCTATATTTTTACTATGTATATGTGATTTAATTGTTTTCTATTTCTCGATGCAGGTGATTGGACAATATGAGCCAAGGCAAGGAATCGTCGTCGTCCTTGCTGAAGAAGATTACACGGAGTGGTAGATCCTTGATTCGCAATCGGCGCTACCCCGTGGACGACGATGCGGTTGGAGGACGAGGGCGCCGGGCACGAGGTGGAGGTGGAGGACGAGGACGAGGTGGAGGTGGCGGGAGAGGTGTAGACTTGGAGCCTCCACCCTCCGCGTCTGGTGACGTGGCTTCCCAGCTGCAGATAGAGTATAGGGAGGAGGGGGAGACGGAGTCCAGACGGGAGGAGGAGGAGGAGTACAGACCGGAGGAGGAGGAGGAGGAGGAGGACGAGGACGAGGAGGTGGAGGTGGAGATGGAGGGGGAGGTAGAGGGAGGAGTAGGAGCACCGAAGAAGCTGCGAGTTCGTGCGGAAGAGGGAGTCCCCGGTGCGGATAAGGAGCCTGCCACGGAGGAGGAGAAGACTCTTATTTATCCAAATAAGAAGGAGTAAGTTTACTAATTTTGTAATTTTAAATATGTAGTTTTATTTTTGGCATATGTACTAATGTTTGATTATTATGCAGCAATTGGACATATGCTGAAGGGAGCCACCAGCCTTCGAGCTTGATTGGAGCTCTGATCCGGCTTTATTGGCCGGGCTTTTACACCACGGCTGTGGATGGCGAGCCGAAGTTGGCCACTTCTTGGCTGGACTACGAGGCTGCCGATTGCCCGCCCTTCGGGAAGGCTTCTGACGCCGTGATCACCAAGTTTTGGGTAAGTTATATTTTCTTGAGTTTCGTTCGTAGTTGATGACACCACCGTTCTAACTCGCAATTTTCTTTATGCATGATTGAAGTGCTTTTTCCGGGTGCTTGAGGAGGATAGAGCCGCGGCGGTTCGGGTTCTCCGCCTGGCGTGCGTGAGGTTGACCCGCCAGGTGTGGTACAACCAGAAGCACACCGCCATCAGCGCGTTCATGGCCGAGAAGGGCAAAAGGGCCAAGAAGCATGAGAATGTCGAGAACCCGCCCAAGATGACACCCGAGGATTTCATGAGGGTAAGTAAACTATCTATATCATTCTACATTTCAGTTAAGTTGCCATTGCATTGCCTCCTATTTACTTCACTATTGCATTCTTAGGTCATTCCACACTGGGCCGAAAGACACGAGGACGCATGGGCGGCGCTGGCTAGGAGGTGGGCCGGGGAAGACCCCGAATTCGATGCCCTGAGCAAGCGGAACAGGAGGAACCGAGGCCACGGGGGCACCCACAGTGGCGGCAGCCTCAGCACCGACCGCTTCAAGAGAGGATGGTATGTACATACATGGAAAAGATGGTTTATTTTCTATCATGCATGTTTCTACTTGATACACATAACGTTACTTTTGCGATGCAGGAGAAACAGAGTGGGGTGCCAGCTACTTACTTGGGGGCGTGGCAGAAGATGAGCAGAAGAAGTCCGTTTCGGACGCCGCCACGTCCTCGGCTCCTGAGTACTACGGCACAGCCGAGGAGGACTTGCAGTCTTACTGCTCGGCGTTCCAGATTCTGCACCCGCAGGTCGAGAACCCATCGAGCACGAGTACGACGAGACGGCGTTGATGCTAGCGGGGAACGGGAGGGAGCACGGCCGTCTGAAAGTCCTTGATAAGGTGGCCACGCCTACCGCGAGCCTCACTCGTATCAAGGCTACCCTCCCCGTCGACGCCGTCCCTTTCCAGCCTCGTCGACGGCGTGCTGGAGCTGCCTTTGCCTCTGCCGATGTAAGTTGTCCTCTCATTCTCATCATGTTTTCTGACATTCCCCTCTGCATTGCTAAGTTGTCGATATTAACTTGTTTCCTAAATTGTAGCCGGAGTTCGATGCGGCCTATGCCGCCGCTTATGCGAAGTACAAGGAGGACCTACAGGTGTGGCAGCAGAGGAATGAACTCTCCACTGCGTACACTAACGCGGTATCAATGGTAAGTTTTCAATCCATATTTCTGCAAAATATGACAAGTCTAAACCATCTTGGCAACACATGACATCTAAACCATCTTGTAGGCGATGGTGAGGTGGATGACCACCGGAGAGGGAGGAGCGCCTCCTGAAGCGCCAGGGCCGGTCCCGATATTCACATCGAGGGAAGAGTTTGCCCTCACATACTACGCAGAGACCCCGGTATGTGTTCTTTTCCACACGTCGATTACTGATTTACTTTGCCTCTAAAGTGTCTAACTCGTGCTCGAACATGTAGGGTACTGGAGCTTCGGAGAACACGGCTTTTGGCCGGGCTTCTCCTAGTGGCTCCCCGGGTTCGCGCCAGACGACGCCGATTCACGGCCGTGCTTCGGCCACTCCTGGTACCTCGCCTGGTGACTCCGGAGCTGGTTCGACGGACACGACACATGATCGGCCCGTTTTCACGAGGGGAGACTTGGGCTTCACCCCTTCTCCTCCGGACCGTCTGTAGCTAGCTAGGGATGTATCTAGATCGATGTATGGATGTATCTAGATCGATGGACGTATCTGGATCGATGTATGACATTAAACGATGTTTGTATGGATATTTTGATGGTCAATAATGATAGTACTGTGCTTCTACATGTTTTTGTTGCATTGAATTATTATTTGTGCCATTTCTATGGTTTTTGGAACCAAAACAGCACAAAAAAGGGCAAAAAAAAGCCTGGGCATAGGCTATGCCGACGGCAATGCCGTCGGCACAGGTCCTACGCTGACCAAATGGTCAGGACTGTGCCGACGGCATTGCCGTCGGCATAGCCTATGCCCCAGGAGCGCACCAGGCGGCGCCACGTGTCCCTCTCTGTGCCGACGGCATTGCCGTCGGCACAGTTGCCTCCACCAGCCGCTCGTCTCCTGACATCCCGGCCCCACTGTCAGACCAGGTGGGCCCCACATGCATGTTTTGCCGACAGGGTTTCTTGTGCCGACGGCCAAATGAGCTGAGCCGACGCGGTGATACGCCGACGGCACTGTGCCGACGGGAATCGTGATTGTGCCGACGGCTTCAGCCCGTCGGCGTATCGCGCGTTTCCTGTAGTGTAATGGCATCGGCAGAAAAATTACCGATAAAAAAAAATGAAGATAAACATTCCAAAATAAAGACGTGGCTTGGAGTTATCTGGAAGCCAGTTGATCCAGTTGGTACGGACAACTAAGGACAAACATCCTAAACAAGAAAAGAAATGAGTTGAATAACTAGGAATGGAACGGTCATACTGTAAGATCAACAATCACAACAATTTTTTCTTTAACCTTTGACAACAAACTATCAAGATATGTACCACTATGAACAATTAACCTCATGTTCGATTCACGACACTTATGGTCCAGAATTTTCTTTCTCATGTTAGAAGGCTCATTTGTCCTCATACACGTCCTTAATGAGAAGATACGGTAGATTTTCACCACTCGTGTGGTTGTGGCGGCTCATGTGTAAGATTCTAAGATCCCCGACCTCATGTTGATGCTTCTATCAAAATAAATACAATTACTTATACTTTTTTAATACTTGTTCATGATTTTTTTTGTTAATTCATACACATGGTTAATCTGTTGTGGAAATTAAAAAACATTATATAAGAACAAATCTACCATTTTTAATAAATTGCACCAGAGAAAGATATTTAAACCAAACCCATCAAATCTGTGAAAACAATGAATGATTAAATCACATGTCTTGTTTTATTAATTCTATCACCTGCATGAATATAGTGTTTATGAAGATGTGTGTATCCTTACCTTGGTACATGCATCTACATTGTATTCTAAAGAATATATTGATACAGGTTTCTGGTTTACCATTAATATACTCAAATAGAAACAACTATAATATATGTGGTATATTGTTACCGGATCATTGCCATGTTGCTATCATTTTTCGCGCAAAATGTATCTTAGTAAAATAGTTAGTTCAATAATCTTTTGATGATGTATGACTTCTGCATACTATGTAATAAAATAGCATCACTCTAGCTAAGATTGCTTCTATTACAACATGTAGGACATTCACCCGAGAGAGACTAGTGGCCTTACTAATGTGGTTGTCACTGCCGATCAGATTGATTGGTTTCTATGTGACACACAATTAGTTTATCATGCAGAATTAGTACTATCGATTGGATTTATTTTTTAAGCTTTTTTACACATTTATTAAACACCTTGGCCGTAATAATTAAGTTTTAATACACATTATTAATATGTGGGCAAGGGCTTCTATCCCTCGTGGTTTGGTGGCCCCCCTATGTGCTTCCCTTGGGAGCTAAAAAGGATGGTGGAGACTACTAGAGATTCAACTAGCAAGAGACAAGGAGCGATATAGTTGACGTCCGCAAAGGGGCACTGAAGCTTACACTTCCATTTTTATGATTTAGTTCCTTTGCGTTTGATTTTCTTATTTTCCTTGTTCAACTCTCGTAACTTATTTGTATGCACTGCATACGAAGTGCTCGTGATAAACAATAAATAATGATTTCTTTTTATGAAAGTTGGCGTGTAAGTATACCGGAGAAGTGCAATGTCATGAAACTTTCTAGTTTCTATTCCAATCTTTTTTATCCATATATCTATTGGGACGATATTTTGTCTCTCGAGCTCAATTGCATATGTAATGTGAACCACTCAAAGTCATTATGGGTTATGTGCCAAAACAAATTCCTAGGAAATTAGTGGGTCAATATGGAAAATATAAGTTAGTTTTATGTGTATACAACTATACCATTCTCATGCGTTACATCTCCGTAGAATAGAGAGCTTTGAATTACTAATTTTACAAAAAACACACTGCCTAAATTTTATTGTATAAATACTCTAGATATCCCGTTGAATCCCACTGAGATGTGTATTTGGAATATTTTGGATCATCCTTCAAAATTATAGATGAATATTTTTTTATTATATTCTCGAGGAAACTGTAGCATTTCAATGAAGTTCCCTATGCTTCTTGTCTGAAATTGCTGGCCATGTCATCTAAAAACACAAGGATGAAATGTGAAGTCACTTCACGGTTGCAATTGATGTTTGTAGCTACAACCGATCTATTTCTGTGTCCATTTTTCAATGGACCTATATACATTTGCAATGTTGTTTGATTGATTCAGTGTAGATTGGCAGTCTACACTTCATTTTGTGTTCTAAGATGGTCTAAACCTAATATGAGCTAAGAATAAACAACTCTTTTCATCATTAAATCGATTCCAAGTATCAAAACTTTGTGTTGGGTAGACATCAAAACTGTAACAGCCCAATTTTTGGAAGGCATGAAAAACTTGTTTTCAATAACCCAAAAATCAGGGCCAACAAAAACTTTTTAATATGTTTGACTAATGCTTGTGTTTCTTTTCTATTTTGCTTGTTGTATGTGTTTGTGTTGGTGTTTGTTAACAACTAACATTAAAACCAATGATCGTAACTTTATTAAAACACAACCCTTGTGATCAAGTCATGACAAGAAAACTTATCATCCACATCCATCACCCTCTTTTGGCAAAAACCTTTTTGGAAAATGTTTTGATTTTAGAAGAAACCCAAAGTCCATGTTCTGAGAAAATAAAAGATAATTTCCAAAACTATATGAATAGTATTTTTGAGCTAATCATCTCCAACCTGTTTTCAACCAATATGTTTTTGCAACTATTTCAAAAACTCCCTCTCACTTCCTTCTTTTGCAAAAACTATAAGAGGGGACTATGTTACCCATGTGTTTTACCTCAAATATATTCTTTTGGAAATAACAACTTTTGAGCTGAACCTCTTTATAAAACCTTCTTGTCATGGTATGTCTTGATCACTACCTAAAATTAACACTTGAGAGAAACACCTGGTAATTAATTTGAAGAACTCAGTTGCTTGAGTGATCTGGTGTGACTTGTTATTTTATCTGCTTGTTGTGTGATTTTATCTTGTGTTTGCTTTCAAGTATTTATTACTGTTTGCTGATAAGTGTGTACTATTTTAAAGATAATAAAACCTAGTAATATCAAGATTAAACATCAATACCATATTCCATCTCATGCCCATGTCATCTTCTATTTTCTTAAAAATCTCCAATTTTGGAGACAGGCTTCTTTGACAATCTTGAGCTAATCATCAATGCACCATCATACATCTCATTGTCTATATCTATGCTATCCATACAAGTTGTTATTTTGGTTATTCAAACTCTTTTGTATCATCTATTAAAGTCATTTGGAAGGCATCCCCAAAATAATGAGCATATCTCCCTCATTATGAAGCACTTTGTCCATGTTACTCCAAATCCCTCCTTATTGTTTTCAGGCCCAATGAACCTACCCTTGTCATCTTCATGACCTATAAATCACCTCCATATGGTCTATTTATTTTCCAAAGACCATTTGATTATTTATCTCTCATGGTTTTTATCCTATTAAATAAACTCCTGTTTTCACCATCTTTCCACTTGGTGTCTCAAATATTTTCAAAAGAGTTGTTTATTAAAAATCACTTTTGAGACCTAAACTACCTCCGTTCCTATGAATAAGGCGCACACGCATTTCAAGACAAACTTTGACCGAAAGATTTGAGTAATAATATCTTGACTACATAGTGCAAAATTGACATTGTTAGATTCGTATCGAAAAACACTTTCTAATGATATTGATTTTATACCAAATACTAATATATATGGATTAATTCTTGGTCAAAGACAAATCTCAAAAAACGTGCACGCCTTATTCATTGGAACGGAGGGAGTATAATGTACTATCTCATCCTAACTCAAAAATATTTGTTTTAAAAGCATTTTACTATTTATTATTTTCCATTTTCCAAAAGGCCAGAAATGGACTTTAAAATATTTTGTGAAGAAAAGTATTTCCTAAAATCTTGGAAAAATTACCCAACATGCCTATGGTCATATGGGACTTACTTATACAAAAACATTTGCAAGTTGTGTTGAAAATTCTGGAGAAAACATTTAAAAACAGTTTCTGCCATTTTTGAAATTCCAAAATTTTGTGAAAGAAATATTTTCAAAAACTCTTGAGGCTACCACCCCTAGACTCCATTTTCCATCCTCTATCCAATGAACACAATCTTTCACATATGTTCTATTCAAAATTTTGGTGAAAACAATCAAAAACCATCTCTGGTATTTCTGGTCACTGTTGAGAGCAGGTCTAGCCTGGACTGTTCTCACCCTCTCCCTTACTCTCTCCTACACCTGGGCATTGGATTTTAGTCCCTCAACCTCCTAGACAGGGTCTACCCTCCCCATACCTTCTCTCTCTCTATCTAACTCAACCCAAACGCAAATGGACAAGGGTGGTGAGCACCCTCCTCTTCTCTTTCCACGTCCACAACGCATCCCCGAAGAAAACCTCGCGCCAGCACACTCCTCCATACCCCCGTGACTCCCTGGCAAGCGCTCTCCCTTTCCCCTTGTCTCCTTCCTCTTACCCGTGCGCTGGCCATGGCGCCCTGGACGCGCGCGCCACGTCGATCGCGTTCTGCCACTTGGGATGCATGCCCGAGCTCGTGTCCTTGTCAACCAGCTCCACGAACTCTCCAGGAACTCACCCGTGAATCTCATTTGACTCCTCTCGCCCTCCTTCTTCCCCAGAAGCTTGTCGAACACCTGCGGGGTGCCGAACACACTCCCTCGAGTTCTTCCATATCGGGCCTCTTCCTCCACTCTAAATCCTTCCTGGAGGACTTGATAAGCATGGCCACACTCTCAGACATCCTCCTCCCTGCCCTCGCGCATCCGTGTGTGCTTTCCCTGATCGCCGCACGGACATGCACGCCGCCCTTCATGGCGCGGCCACTGGAGACCTCACCTTTGCTGTAAACCTTGCCCCACCACCTCCAAACATCCTCAATCGACGCCAAGCGTCGAAATCCCTCTTCCTATCCCTCTACACCGCCGGAATCGGGTGCCGCTACCCGCCGGCGAGCTACTCGTCTATCCTTCGATTCAAAGCCTCCACGGACAATTCGTCTCCTCTATTAACTTCCTTGAGATCCCTTGAGGCTCGTGCCCTTCTCATTCGCTCTGTTGGTTACCTGCAGGAGCGGCGCCATCTCCGACCCGCGCGGTGGCCGCCGGTTCCCGTCGGGAATCCTCCTCGGGCTTTCCCCAGCAAGCACCGGTGGGGGCATCGCATCCGCGATCCCGTCCTGGTCCTCCTGGTGCTCGCCAAGTTTCCAGGCGACCACGGAAGACCCCGGCGGCGAGCTCGCGCCTCCGCAGCGGCGGCCGGAGAGGACTCCGCCGTCCGTTTTGGTTGCCGTCGACGCCTCCTGCGTGGACGCATCGCGGCCGTCCGATCTGGATCGGACGGAGGCTTACCCCTTCGCCAGTGAATCCTTGTTGGGCTTGACCCAGGCGCGGACCATCATTTTTTTGAATCTCTTCCCGCGCGGCAGAGCGCCTAGCAGGCCGACCCAGTTCACAGATCTGGCCCACTTCCATTGCGCAGGTTGATTCTTTTTCTGTTTTCCTGCAGATCCAGATCTGATGTTTTGGTTTAATTCAATATGAAAATTCAAATGAGTAAAACTTGCCAAACTAAAAATCACAGATGTAGATCTACTAATTCCTAACCATCTCCAAGTTGCAGATCTGCATTTTGTGGTATATCTTAGGAGAAATAAAATAAATGGCAGAGGGACTCATTAACACCTTTTATTTAATAACTTGAGTTTTAAGTATCCAAATCTTGCAAACTCAACTGTTCTGAGTAGCCCTTGAATATGTCTATCTGTTGCAGTTGAACTTGTGTTGACTTGAGTTGTGATGTGAAAATGACATACATGTTAGTTTTTAGGCCAGAGAGCACTTCTGTGAATTGTTTAATTTCATTGGTGTTGAATTTTGATGTGAATCCAATTGTGTTGGTTTGCTAGTGACTAGGAGCACCTCATACTAGATTTTCATGATGTTAGGAGTTACATAATAGGAATGGTGCAATATTTAGTGTTTAGTTCTTTTCTGCATTTTATTGCTATGCCCTTATTTAAATTGTGTGTTATATTATTTTGTTATAAAATTGATTCCTAGCATGTGTAGGGTATCAATACATGTTTTATTTGTTTTTTGAGTGTGTCATTATCATGTTAGGAAAATGTGTGTGAAAAGCCATGGTTGTTATAGTTTTATTCTCTTAGGGTGTTTTCCCTAGTAAAAATAGGTTAAAAATATGTTATTCTTCATATTGGTTTGATGAATTAAATAAATGATTTAGTATTGTTTTCCATAGCATAGCTACTGTTATTCTACCATATTCTACTTGCTTGCATGCTTGAGTGAGCTCTAGATAATTTTGGCATGCCATGCTGGTTTTAGGTGATTTCTGCCATAGTAGTTATTTGCATGCTTAGTTTTTGATAAATTGTTTAGGTTGTTATTTTGATATTACTAGCATGTGTAGGTGTTGTTTTCTCTGCTAATTGGGTGTCATCTTACATATCCATCATGTTAGAATAAATCATGTTTGATGACCTCTTATGGATATGCATGTCTGCTTGTCTAAATAGCCTTTTTGCATGTCTAGTTTTAATAGTTGTTTTGCTCCATGATTATTTTCATGCATTGAGTGATGCCATGGTATTTTTGGTATTGTTTTGTCTCTGTTATTAGGTTGCTTAGGTACTGGTTATATTAATTCTCCATGATTAGAAAAGCATGTGATACTATGGGCTTGTAGTATTGCTTGATAATTTTTCCTATGCATGTGTAGTTGTTTCTAGATTGTTTTCTTGATATTTTGTTCTCCTCATGAATGACCAGAGAGTAATTTGACCTTATTTGAGCATGTTATGAGAGTGGCACACCCACTGGACTCATGCCATTTTTGTTGAGGATACATAACATCAATTCTAGTGTTATTCGTGTGTATTGTTTGTGCCTGTTTTGCTTGATGGTGTGCACCCTAGTACCATTGTTTGTGAGTGTACTTGTTTGATGAAATGCTTGCTGTAGGATTACTTTTTTTCAAGTGCTTGCCTTTGTTTGGTTCTGATTGGTTGTTTTCCTTTTTGTGTTTACGACGCTAGATAACGAAGACGGTATTATTTCCCGGATAGGTTTTATTTGCAACTCTTGTTTATTTCAAGAGCAAGACCAAGACCAGTGCCAAGGCAAGCCATTCTAAATGCTTGCTGTTGTTTTACTTATCATTATCCATCATGCATGCTTTACTTCTGAAGTTTTACAAAAGTTTGATTCGAAAACTATTCTTTTAAGTGGAATATACCACTATCTATTTTATGTATCTAATATGCTATATCCACTATATAATCTTGGTGTTACCAAGCCCTTTAGATATTTTATTATCATCACTTAATCCACTTAAGTCCCCTAGTGGACATTTTAACTTGATTTTTTTGGAAAGCAAAAGATTGGAAAAACCCCGAGGAAAGGTGGGACCTTGTCCGAGGGAGGTTTGTGAAGAAGGAAATGTTTTCGACTTGTTTTCCAAAAATGACACATAACCTAGTCTTCGCCGGACAACCAAGCCGTGCTGCCACATTACCTCAATATGGGAACGGGGTCTAGCTAATTGCTTGTCGGAGTTAGTCCGTGTCTACCTCAATGTGCTATAGGGGTTAGAGTCCCCCGAACCGAATTGTCGCCGGGAGGGAGAATGGGACATTCACAGTGTGGGATTAAGTTCACTACCGGTTGCAGCAATTGGGTATCCTGCCATGGCGGTGTGTTGTCAGGGGAAACCGGATCGATACGGCTGACTCACTCGGTGCCGGGGAGAACAAACCCAGTTGAAGAGGTAGTCATTTACTAGCACTGACATAGTGGATGGTTAGGACCAGTCATCCGATGTTTGCATACTGTCTCGGACAGTCCGTGGTTGTTCACGGCGGATGTACTGGATCTTGTGGATTGTGTACACCTCTGCAGAGTAAAACTATTCAGAATAGCCGCGCCCTCGGATATGGGCAGTTGACTGGCCATGTAGCTAGTATTGTGTCAATGTTTTCAAAAAGATGGAAAAGTGTTTCGGAACTTGTACCTGGGAGGTACGTTGAAAGGGAATGATTGTACCTTTGAGGTACCGGATAAATGATGATCTTAAAGATGTGTTTTTCCAAGAAGTTTTGCAAAGGGAAATGTTTTCTTTATCTAGAATGTTTTATCAAAACCTTGTGGACATGTTTTATCTACAAGATAAATGAAATATCTTTTGAAGTATCTTCCTCAACAAAGGAAAATAAAACTTGTGCAACTATGATGAGTCTTAAATTCATCATGGCTAGTTGAGCCCTAGTTAAAGCCTTCCTACCACCTTTATATCTGCATACTTGCATGTTTAGCTTTCATTTGGGGTGTCTTGCGGAGTACATTCAAACGTACTCACATTGGTTTCGTCCCTGGCTATTTTCTTAGCCAGACCTTGAGCAGAAACCCGGAGAACCTGAAGAAGATGGTGTCGCTGACGGCTATGCGAACTAGGAACGTCTCCGAGTCAATAGCCTGTAGGTAGTCAAGGCGTGACCTGGGTTTTACCACGTGAGTGTTTTGTAGTCTTCCGCTGTTTCTGGTGTGTGTTCCTGCCCTGCGTGGCAGTTGTTTTCAGCTGAGTCAAGTGACCAGTTGTGTAAGCCGTGTATTCGTGTAGTGGATGTTGTAATCTGCAATGCCAACTCGAGTATGTTGTTCACGACTAACTGATCATGGGATCGTGAATGTATGCATACTGGAGGTCTCGGACTGCTAGTCTGGGGTCCCCACAGAGTTGGTATCAGAGTCATCCTGACTTTAGGAGACCTTAGTTTAGCATGGACGTCTGATAGGAAACAAAACTATTTTTGTAAAAAACTATATTATTGCCTAAACAGTTTTATCTAAGGAACCCTAAGCATGGTTTCCATTTTTCTCAAATTTTCGAAAAAAAATATTGCCTTGTTTATAAAACACTTTTTAAAGAAAACCAGAGAAAATAGTAAACATACCTTTTTACCCTTTTGTTTTCATGGCTCAAAATGTTTTGTAAATAAATAAACATGAGTTTATAAAATTTTGGTTTTCATTTAAAAGTATATCAAAAGGTTCTCTTCTATTATTTTCTCTATTAAAAAGTTACATACTTGGCGATGTCCCGAGAAGACCGTAGTAGTTAGCAACCCGAAGAAAAAGAAGCTTCCTTCCGAAGGCCTCAACATCAAGATGAGATAAAGAGGAGACTTCAACAACCCTTTTGTCGACCCAGCCTCATAGGAATTGATAGGTTTCGCTCAGTTGTTTTACCTGAGCTACCCGTTCTTCAGCGGTAATAAACGTTTGCTGGTACTAAAGGTACCTTGTTTGTCGATTGCCTGGGTGCTAATTATGTGTTTTTACTCTTGCGTTGTGTTTTTACTTGCTCCCTTGTTGTGTGTGTTTTCGACTTATTTTTTTCATGCGTGTCTCACAAGCACGCCTTTTCGGCAAAACAAAGCCACCACACTTTTACCTCTTGTTTTATTCCTGTTTGTTTGCAAAAAACTCTTTTTGCCATGTCAGCCTTAGTTATACTTTTGGTATCTCTTCAAAAGTCTGACTTAGCAAAAGCCCTTTAAAAAAAAGGGTTTTATCTCCCATTCCCTCGTGAGAACTGCAAGATTGTGGAGCGCTCTCTACTCCAACCCGAGAGCCCAAGATCTCTAAAATCTTCTTCAAGATGGACGACGGACTTTACGCGCCATTTTGTGCAACTACATCAAGAGCTCTCATGAAGAACGACAAATTCAGATTCAAGCCCGAGAAGACGCGAGATGTGTCTCGTGACAACAACAAAAACTTTTACCAGACTAACACTTCTAACATAACTATCTAATTTTAGACTAACATCTAACCGAAAGTTTGCTTAAGGCACCAGATCGTTTTTCCCGAGGGAAAGCTAGCTATGTGATACTAAATCACCTGTGAAGACGCCTACAAAGCTCCATAAAGATCAAGACCCAACAAATTCTTCCACGACCTGCCTTCGCCACCAAGCAAAAATGAGACGAATACGAAGATAATCCCCGACAACCTACAAAGACCAATCAAAGGGGGGAAGCATCCGCACTTCAACGCGGTCGACCACTCAAGAAGCCAAGAAGCACATAGGAGTTTCTAACGGCTTTCATAGAAATAACCGGAGAGAGTCAAGTCTACAGACCGGAAGGCCTGTGAGTCCAGATAGTTGACGTGAGTAACTATCTGCGATACCCCTAAAAGAAGGCCAAATCCAGACAACGACAGAAGGTCAGCGAAGCAGCAAAATCAAGACCCTTCATTTGCTTGTGTCGTTCCACCAACATCAACAACAAGGAGATGAAGTGTCAAGTGAATATATCCATCTCCTCGACAAGCTCCATTCTGACAACATCAACACTTCGAGTTCTCAGAAGACCACCTCGTCAATGGATCTTCATGTACAAAAATTGAAGAAGCACGAGATTCTTGTTTTTAGTTACACTCTTAAGTACCCACTTACGAATCTCGGGGACGAGATTCATTTTAAGGGGGGAAGAGCTGTAACAGCCCAATTTTTGGAAGGCATGAAAAACTTGTTTTCAATAACCCAAAAATCAGGGCCAACAAAAACTTTTTAATATGTTTGACTAATCCTTGTGTTTCTTTTCTATTTTGCTTGTTGTATGTGTTTGTGTTGGTGTTTTTTAACAACTAACATTGAAACCAATGATCATAACTTTATTAAAACACAACCCTTGTGATCAAGTCATGACAAGAAAACTTATCATCCACATCCATCACCCTCTTTTGGCAAAAACCTTTTTGGAAAATGTTTTGATTTTAGAAGAAACCCAAAGTCCATGTTGTGAGAAAATAAAAGATAATTTCCAAAACTATATGAATAGTATTTTTGAGCTAATCATCTCCAACCTGTTTTCAACCAATATGTTTTTGCAACTATTTCAAAAACTCCCTCTCACTTCCTTCTTTTGCAAAAACTATAAGAGGGGACTATGTTACCCATGTGTTTTACCTCAAATATATTCTTTTGGAAATAACAACTTTTGAGCTGAACCTCTTTATAAAACCTTCTTGTCATGGTATGTCTTGATCACTACCTAAAATTAACACTTGAGAGAAACACCTGGTAATTAATTTGAAGAACTCAGTTGCTTGAGTGATCTGGTGTGACTTGTTATTTTATCTGCTTGTTGTGTGATTTTATCTTGTGTTTGCTTTCAAGTATTTATCACTGTTTGCTGATAAGTGTGTACTGTTTTAAAGATAATAAAACCTAGTAATATCAAGATTAAACATCAATACCATATTCCATCTCATGCCCATGTCATCTTCTGTTTTCTTAAAAATCTCCAATTTTGGAGACAGGCTTCTTTGACAATCTTGAGCTAATCATCAATGCACAATCATACATCTCATTGTCTATATCTATGATATCCATACAAGTTGTTATTTTGGTTATTCAAACTCTTTTGTATCATCTATTAAAGTCATTTGGAAGGCATCCCCAAAATAATGAGCATATCTCCCTCATTATGAAGCACTTTGTCCATGTTACTCCAAATCCCTCCTTATTGTTTTCAGGCCCAATGAACCTACCCTTGTCATCTTCATGACCTATAAATCACCTCCATATGGTCTATTTATTTTCCAAAGACCATTTGATTATTTATCTCTCATGGTTTTTATCCTATTAAATAAACTCATGTTTTCACCATCTTTCCACTTGGTGTCTCAAATATTTTCAAAAGAGTTGTTTATTAAAAATCACTTTTGAGACCTATATAATGTACTATCTCATTCCAACTCAAAAATATTTGTTTTAAAAGCATTTTACTATTTATTATTTTCCATTTTCCAAAAGGCCAGAAATGGACTTTAAAATATTTTGTGAAGAAAAGTATTTCCTAAAATCTTGGAAAAATTACCCAACATGCCTATGGTAATATGGTACTTACTTATACAAAAATATTTGCAAGTTGTGTTGAAAATTTTGGAGAAAACATTTAAAAACAGTTTCTGCCATTTTTTAAATTCCAGAATTTTGTGAATGAAATATTTTCAAAAACTCTTGAGGCTACCACCCCTAGACTCCATTTTCCATCCTCTATCCAATGAACACAATCTTTCACATATGCTCTATTCAAAATTTTGGTGAAAACAATCAAAAACCATCTCTGGTATTTCTGGTCACTGTTGAGAGCAGGTCTAGCCTGGACTGTTCTCACCCTCTCCCTTACTCTCTCCTACACCTGGGCATTGGATTTTAGTCCCTCAACCTCCTAGACATGGTATACCCTCCCCATCCATTCTCTCTCTCTATCTAACTCAACCCAAACGCAAATGGACAAGGGTGGTGAGCACCCTCCTCTTCTCTGTCCACGTCCACAGCGCATCCCCGAAGAAAACCTCGCGCCAGCACACTCCTCCATACCCCCGTGACTCCCTGGCAAGCGCTCTCCATTTCCCCTTCTCCTTCCTCCTACCCGTGCGCTGGCCATGGCGCCCTGGACGCGCGCGCCACGTCGATCGCGTTCTGCCACTTGGGATGCATGCCCGAGCTCGTGTCCTTGTCAACCAGCTCCACGAACTCTCCAGGAACTCACCCGTGAATCTCATTTGACTCCTCTCGCCCTCCTTCTTCCCCAGAAGCTTGTCGAACACCTGCGGGGTGCCGAACACACTCCCTCGAGTTCTTCCATATCGGGCCTCTTCCTCCACTCTAAATCCTTCCCGGAGGACTTGATAAGCATGGCCACACTCTCAGACATCCTCCTCCCTGCCCTCGCGCATCCGTGTGTGCTTGCCCTGATCGCCGCACGGACATGCACGCCACCCTTCATGGCGCGGCCACTGGAGACCTCGCCTTTGCTGTAAACCTTGCCCCACCACCTCCAAACATCCTCATTCAACGCAAAGCGTCGAAATCCCCCTTCCTATCCCTCTACACCGCCGGAATCGGGTGCCGCTACCCGCCGGCGAGCTACTCGTTTATCCTTCGATTCAAAGCCTCCACGGACAATTCGTCTCCTCTATTAACTTCCTTGAGATCCCTTGAGGCTCGTGCCGTTCTCATTCGCTCTGTTGGTTACCTGCAGGAGCGGCGCCATCTCCGACCCGCGCGGTGGCCGCCGGTTCCCGTCGGGAATCCTCCTCGGGCTTTCCCCAGCAAGCACCGGTGGGGGCATCGCATCCGCGATCCCGTCCTGGTCCTCCTGGTGCTCGCCAAGTTTCCAGGCGACCACGGAAGACCCCGGCGGCGAGCTCGCGCCTCCGCGGCGGCGGCCGGAGAGGACTCCGCCGTCCGTTTTGGTTGCCGTCGACGCCTCCTGCGTGGACGCATCGCGGCCGTCCGATCTGGATCGGATGGAGGCTTACCCCTTCGCCAGTGAATCCTTGTTGGGCTTGACCCAGGCGCGGCCCATCATTTTTTTGAATCTCTTCCCGCGCGGGAGAGCGCCTAGCAGGCCGGCCCAGTTCACATATCTGGCCCACTTCCATTGCGCAGGTTGATTCTTTTTCTGTTTTCCTGCAGATCCAGATCTGATGTTTTGGTTTAATTCAATATGAAAATGCAAATGAGTAAAACTTGCCAAACTAAAAATCACAGATGTAGATCTACTAATTCCTAACCATCTCCAAGTTGCAGATCTGCATTTTGTGGTATATCTTAGGAGAAATAAAATAAATGGCAGAGGGACTCATTAACACCTTTTATTTAATAACTTGAGCTTTAAGTATCCAAATCTTGCAAACTCAACTGTTCTGAGTAGCCCTTGAATATGTCTATCTGTTGCAGTTGAACTTGTGTTTACTTGAGTTGTGATGTGAAAACTACATGCATGTTAGTTTTTAGGCCAGAGAGCACTTCTGTGAATTGTTTAATTTTATTGGTGTTGAATTTTGATGTGAATCCAATTGTGTTGGTTTGCTAGTGACTAGGAGCACCTCATACTAGATTTTCATGATGTTAGGAGTTACAGAATAGGAATGGTGCAATATTTAGTGTTTAGTTCTTTTCTGCATTTTATTGCTAGGCTCTTATTTAAATTGTGTGTTATATTATTTTGTTATAAAATTGATTCCTAGCATGTGTAGGGTATCAATACATGTTTTATTTGTGTTTTGAGTGTTTCATTATCATGTTAGGAAAATGTGTGTGAAAAGCCATGGTTGTTATAGTTTTATTCTCTTAGGGTGTTTTCCCTAGTAAAAATAGGTTAAAAATATGTTATTCTTCATATTGGTTTGATGAATTAAATAAATGATTTAGTATTGTTTTCCATAGCATAGCTACTGTTATTCTACCATATTCTACTTGCTTGCATGCTTGAGTGAGCTCTAGATAATTTTGGCATGCCATTCCATAGCATAGCTACTGTTATTCTACCATATTCTACTTGCTTGCATGCTTGAGTGAGCTCTAGATAATTTTGGCATGCCATGCTGGTTTTAGGTGATTTCTGCCATAGTAGTTATTTGCATGCTTAGTTTTTGATAAATTGTTTAGGTTGTTATTTTGATATTACTAGCATGTCTAGGTGTTGTTTTCTCTGCTAATTGGGTGTCATCTTACATATCCATCATGTTAGAATAAATCATGTTTGATGACCTCTTATGGATATGCATGTCTGCTTGTCTAAATAGCCTTTTTGCATGTCTAGTTTTAATAGTTGTTTTGCTCCATGATTATTTTCATGCATTGAGTGATGCCATGGTATTTTTGGTATTGTTTTGTCTCTGTTATTAGGTTGCTTAGGTACTGGTTATATTAATTCTCCATGATTAGAAAAGCATGTGATACTATGGGCTTGTAGTATTGCTTGATAATATTTTCCTATGCATGTGTAGTTGTTTCTAGATTGTTTTCTTGATATTTTGTTCATCCTCATGAATGACCAGAGAGTAATTTGACCTTATTTGAGCATGTTATGAGAGTGGCACACCCACTGGACTCATGCCATTTTGGTTGAGGATACATAACATCAATTCTAGTGTTATTCGTGTGTATTGTCTGTGCCTGATTTGCTTGATGGTGTGCACCCTAGTACCATTGTTTGTGAGTGTACTTGTTTGATGAAATGCTTGCTGTAGGATTACTTTTTGTCAAGTGCTTGCCTTTTTTTGGTTCTGATTGGTTGTTTTCCTTTTTGTGTTTACGACGCTAGATAACGAAGACGGTATTATTTCCCGGAGAGGTTTTATTTGCAACTCTTGTTTATTTCAAGAGCAAGACCAAGACCAGTGCCAAGGCAAGCCATTCTAAATGCTTGCTGTTGTTTTACTTATCATTATCCATCATGCATGCTTTACTTCTGAAGTTTTACAAAAGTTTGATTCGAAAACTATTCTTTTAAGTGGAATATACCACTATCTATTTTATGTATCTAATATGCTATATCCACTATATAATCTTGGTGTTACCAAGACCTTTAGATATTTTATTATCATCACTTAATCCACTTAAGTCCCCTAGTGGACATTTTAACTTGATGTTTTTGGAAAGCAAAAGATTGGAAAAAACCCCGAGGAAAGGTGGGACCTTGTCCGAGGGAGGTTTGTGAAGAAGGAAATGTTTTCGACTTGTTTTCCAAAAATGACACATAACCTAGTCTTCGTCGGACAACCAAGCCGTGCTGCCACATTACCTCAATATGGGAACGGGGTCTAGCTAATTGCTTGTCGGAGTTAGTCCGTGTCAACCTCAATGTGCTATAGGGGTTAGAGTCCCCCGAACCGAATTGTCGCCAGGAGGGAGAATGGGACATTCGCAGTGTGGGATTAAGTTCACTACCGGTTGCAGCAATTGGGTCTCCTGCCATGGCGGTGTGTTGTCAGGGGAAACCGGATCGATACGGCTGACTCACTCGGTGCCGGGGAGAACAAACCCAGTTGAAGAGGTAGTCATTTACTAGCACTGACATAGTGGATGGTTAGGACCAGTCATCCGATGTTTGCATACTGTCTCGGAAAGTCCGTGGTTGTTCACGGCGGATGTACTGGATCTTGTGGATTGTGTACACCTTTGCAGAGTAAAACTATTCAGAATAGCCGCGCCCTCGGATATGGGCAGTTGAATGGCCATGTAGCTAGTATTGTGTCAATGTTTTCAAAAAGCTGGAAAAGTGTTTCGGAACTTGTAACTGGGAGGTACGTTGAAAGGGAATGATTGTACCTTTGAGGTACCGGATAAATGATGATCTTAAAGATGTGTTTTTCCAAGAAGTTTTGCAAAGAGAAATGTTTTCTTTACCTAGAATGTTTTATCAAAACCTTGTGGACATGTTTTATCTACAAGAGAAATGAAATATCTTTTGAAGTATCTTCTTCAACAAAGGAAAATAAAACTTGTGCAACTATGATGAGTCTTAAATTCATCATGGCTAGTTGAGCCCTAGTTAAATCCTTCCTACCACCTTTATATCTGCATACTTGCATGTTTAGCTTTCATTTGGGGTGTCTTGCGGAGTACATTTAAACGTAATCACATTGGTTTCGTCCCTGGCTATTGTCTTAGCCAGACCTTGAGCAGAAACCCGGAGAACCTGAAGAAGATGGTGTCGCTGACGGCTATGCGAACTAGGAACGTCTCCGAGTCAGTAGCCTGTAGGTAGTCAAGGCGTGACCTGGGTTTTACCACGGGAGTGTTTTGTAGTCTTACGCTGTTTCTGGTGTGTGTTCCTGCCCTGCGTGGCAGTTGTTTTCAGCTAAGTCAAGTGACCAGTTGTGTATCCTTGTATTCGTGTAGTGGATGTTGTAATCTGCAATGCCAACTCGAGTGTGTTGTTCACGACTAACTGATCATGGGATCGTGAATGTATGCATACTGGAGGTCTCGGACTGCTAGTCTGGGGTCCCCACAAAAACCACTTTATGTTGGATGTATGCCCAAAAGGAAATAATATTTGTACATGTATTTCATAATTATGATTCATATAAATATGTTGTAACTGACGTGGATCCTCAATATGAGATTCTCAGTGGAAAGCTCATACTCACGTGAAGTAACACGAACGCAATATCAAACCCTAGTTTTGCCTTTTATGACTAATTCATCGGATGCTTGATGACTGTGTTTTCCTGGTCAAGGACATTGTTTATGTCAAGATCAATGAATAGAATATTGTGAGAAAGGAACAATATGGCTAGGTATACCCTAGTAGTTGATATGCTAAGAGATTCCATTAAGACATCTTTGTCCTTAATATCATATCATAACACGGTTATATTACAATGTATCCTTTGACCATGACCATGAGCTTATTAGGGTAATATATTCTGGAGGTTTTACTTTGGTACTATCTGGAGTCACACCATAAACTAGGTGAACATAAAAGTAGCCACTTGGTAATTCTAAAAGAGTATATTGTCTCGATGTTCTGAGATAGGAATTACTCCTCTATAAAAACAGAGATACAAGACTGGGCCCACTCAGTATTCCTGATATACATAAGTTCTGTAGACAATGCATGATGATGATGCATCATGTGTGATATCATAATACAATAATGAGAAAACTAAGCTTACCGGTTAACGATATAGACAAAGGTACAGTGAACCAAATATTATTTCACGGCAACAATCTACAATATGTTCGGTATCGTGAGTAATGGAAAAATTGTACAATAGCCAACATGTAAGCAATTTATTCATATAGTATGTGGGAGTCAATACGGGTGTCCATGGACCTGCTATTGATCATTAGAAAGGAAAGAGTTTGTAGTTTCATGTCCACACACTATTGAACATGTAGGGGAAACACACTTAAGTTAGGGTTGGTTTATGTGTATATCGGTAGGTCCAGATCAACAAGGAGTATCATCGGAATGGTGTTTCTACGTGATAGATATATTTTATATATCCGAGATAATTTATATTGAGGGAATTAGATGTCTCAGAGTAATTAATTTCGGAATTGTTCAGAGAGAGAAAATGAGGCTGCACGCTTTACGTAGCAAGTGCAGGTGACATGAGATGTTCCGGGGTGTTGGAAATATATTTTTGACATTGTTATATAAGGTCGATGGTTTTATCTAAAGGGTTCACAGGGTTCCGAAAGAGTTTCGGGAAAAAAAGAAGGGATGGGGTAGTGCCGGAGGGGGGGGGGCAGGAATGCCCCTCATGGCCGCACTCAACTTTGGGGCAATCTAGGTGGGCCCAGGGCACCATGCATTGGCACATATAATCCTTGAATTTTTCCCGGATTTAATTGGGGAGAAAAGGAAGAAAATAAAAGGGAAAAAGTAATAAGCAAAAGGGAGGCGGAGTTGGACTCCACTTGGGGAGTCCAATTCGACTCCAGCAAGGAGAGGGGGTGTGGCCAAGCCCCCTCCAAGCCTAAGTAGGACTCCTCCCCCCTTTCGTATGTCTCCCCTCCCCTCCAACTATAAAGGACCCCCAAGGCTTGAGGAAAAACATAATTTTTGTGAGAAATTGTCTCTCAAGTCTCTCTCTCTCTCTCTCTCTCTCTCTAGTAGAATTAGAGCTTCTAATTAGAGGCCCTCTAATTGAATTAGAGATTATTCTAATCGGGGTTTTGAGGTGTCCTCTCCTAGTTAAATCTAGGTTATATTACTCTCTCTATCTCTCATGTGTTGAGAACTCCACCTTCATATACACCTGCGACGTCTCGTACTGGACGGCGAAGTGCTGCAGACTGGTCCCAACATATGTGTGCATATTCTCAAAGGGGTAATAGATACGTCGCAAACGATCTACTTTTCCAACCACTTTTCTTGTTGTTTCCCCTCAAATTTGCATGATTTAGATCGAACTAACATGCACTAACGCAGTTTTTAGCAGAATTACCCGCGGTGTCTTATTTTGTGCAGAAATTCAATTTCCTCATCAAATTCCAGAAATTATTTTTCCCCGGAAGACTACCACAGCCCGAAGGACAGCTGGAGGGAGGCCACATAGCCTCCAGGGGGTGCCGGCCGTGGTTCTCCTCTGGCCGCGCCTGCAGGGCCCCTTGGGGCGTGGGACCACCCAAAGGGTCCCTTTTGGCATAATGCCCCCTCCGTCCTCGAAACGCAGAAGCCCCGAAGGATTTTCCCGAAAACAATCCGTAGCTCCGCGGACACCGAAACCCTAGTTCGGGAGACAAAAGTTCTTGTTCTGGCACCCTGCCGAGATGGAGATTGGAGGGAGATTGCCTCCATCATCATTGCCATCACCTCTCCATCAAACCTCCATGATTCCCCCTTCGATGTTTGAGTAATTCTCCGTTGTAGTCAAAGGGGGTGGTAGGGATTGGATGAGATTAGTATTGTAATAGATCACGAGATTGTTAGGGCTTGATGCCTAGTATCCACACTACAACGGAATCGGTCTATTGCAACGAAAATAGTCGTTGTAAAAAGTGACTTATCGTCGCAATAGGGTTTTGTTGCACCGAAATCGGTTTCGTTGGGAGGCGTCGCGAAAACCTCCGTGGTAGAAGCCTGTCTCCGCGCACTTAGATTCGTCGCTAAAAAAGAATCCAGTTGCAACCATTTCCTAGGCCAATTGCCACGCACTTTTCCGTCGCGTCTCGCACATAACGCTACGTACGTATTTCGTTGGTACACCTCTAGTGCAACAAATACCCAAACGTGGCGAGTGACCAATGTGGCAACGGCGAGTGTTCCGTTGCGCTTGTTCTTTCGTTGCAAAAGTCGAGTTTATTTGCCACGTCCAATTGTGTGGCAAAAAACTATGGCAACAAACATTATACGCGTGGGAACAACGTTTTGCCACACACAATCAATCGTGGTAAGATGATTTTGAAATAGTAATCGCTACGGCCTTCATATTAGTATCCATAAGCAATCGCGACAATTTCAACTATTCGTGGCGCCATTCAATTTCTACAAATTTTAGTTTCGTGGCGAGATGTAGTATTTGCAACATCCACATTTTATGTTGCTACAAGCAACTGCGACAATAACAACTTTTCGTGGCGCCATTGTATTTCGACAAATTTTATTTTCGTGGCGAGATGTAGTATTCGCAACATCCACATTTTATGTTGCTAGAAGCAACTGCGACAATAACAACTTTTCGTGGCGCCATTGTATTTCGACAAATTTTATTTTCGTGGCGACATATACAATTCGCAACGTACAAATTTTAGTAGCTAGAAACAACTGCGACAACTTCAACTATTCGTTGAGCCTTTCTATTTCTACAAATTTTAGTTTCGTGGCGAGATGTAGTATTCGCAACATCCACATTTTATGTTGCTAGAAACAACAGCGACAATAACAACTTGTCGTGGCGCCATTGTATTTCGACAAATTGTATTTTCGTGGCGACATGTACTATTCGCAACGTACAAATTTTAGTAGCTAGAAACAACTGCGACAACTTCAACTATTCGTTGCGCCTTTCTATTTCTACAAAATTTAGTTTCGTGGCGAGAAGTATGGGAATTCTGTATTGCAACGAACATAGTTTGGTGGCGTGAATGAAATATCGCAACAAAGTTAGTTTGGTGGAGAAAACATATTGCGACGATGTCTCCCTCATGGTGGTGAGAGTCTATTTCAACAAAACACTTTGTTGTGGCGACTGAGGCTTCACGCAACACTACAATTATCGTGGTAAACTACCTATTGCCACGTTATAGAAAAAAAAATAAAAAAAATAAGGAAACAAATAATACGGGCATTGAATTGAAATGTTCAAAACGGTACGTAAAATATGTTTATGTACACAAAATAATAGTTCTCATAGATATTTTTAATATATACAAATGAAATTCTCGTACAACATGGATCAAATCAAGATCAAATCAAACTGAAATATCCAGTGCAGCTATTTGTTTCCATCAGAAGTTTGATTGCCGTCCTGCAATCAATTGTAAAAAAAAAAGGTGTGAGTCTAGTCAGCAATAACACATGCTGAAACATAAGAACCAGCAGACTATAGTGTGTGGATGAAGCAAAAACAGTTGTTGTAACTCAACGAAGCCACAACCCATAGTGAAACATAAACTGTAGCAAGTATAGGATGGGTGCAGCAACGCTATGTGGGTGAAGCAAAAACAGAATGTACTAGTACCAAACTGTACAAGATTGTGACTTACAAGTGCTTTATACATTCGACTTTTCTGTATCGTGCTGTGCGGAGGAACTATTTTCTTAGCAGGACTGTTGGTAAGTGATGGTTGCTGGTTCGACTTCTTAGACGTCTGCAAAAACAAAGTGCACTGTTAGCAACGCAAGTAAACAACTAAATCTTACTAGTTTGCAATTGTATGACTATCATCACCTGAGGTGTAGTCGTCTTCTGCTTTTCCATCTGTGCGGAGAGCTCGTCAAACTTTGCCTGGAACTGTGACTTAAACTGTGCAACCAAGTTATTTTCAAATTCTTTTCTTGAGTTTCTCTCCGCCTCCATCAGTTTTTCCCTTTGAGCAAGCTCTTCCATTAATCTCTTCTCAAGATTTTCTCTCTCAGCCCGCTCTACATTAATCTTCTCTTCCATGCTTGCACGTTCATCTAGTAACTTCTGTTCTAAAGTAGTGACCTTCGTGGTGAGCTGGGAGTTAACTTTTTGGGTCTCTGCCGTAGCCCGAGCTTGCTCCTCTAACAGCAACTTAGACCGCTGAGAACTAGTTTGCACCTGGGCCATGTATCCGAACCCACGAGGCTGCGATGACTTGCATTGAACTTTAGATTTATATGCTTTCTGGAAAATATTGATTCTTTGTTCAGCTGACAATGGAACACCAGTTTCCTCTAATCTGTTTTCAATCTCTTTACATGCTGTTTCCTGATTACGAAAAAAATCTCAAATCAGATGAAGAAACATCCAAGATGGAGAACAGTAAATATGTTTAGAGTAGCTTCTAAGTCAGTTAACTCACGTAAACATCCTTGGACTCTTCTGTAGTCCATGTTCCATTCTTTGTGTGGGTCAGTCTCCAGAGAGCAACACAGTCTGGCTCTTCTCCAGTTTCCGAATCCCTCTGCAAGTAGTGCAACAATTAGATACTATAAACATTAAAGCAAAGTGAACACCGACGCATGCATAGTGAGTAGGCCCATACATTCTCAAAACTGAGTTGAGAGTAGGATTTTGATCCTACTCTGTGTTTGTCTTCATCTGCGAACGGTTATCCTTGTTCATTTGGCTGAGTTCCTGCTCATTCAATTACAAAAAAAAAACTTGTCAGACAAGCCATTTGATGATAGTACAAAATTCACAAACAGGTAGTATAGAAATAACCAGGAATTTCGGATCAGTGCCAAAGTACTCGATCAACCATTCCCACTCTTCTTTTTGTAAATCTTCTGGGACAACTGCCCTTCTGGCATCATCTGTTCTGTATGCCTTGTAAGTGCTGCTTAGGTTTCCTCGCCAGCCTCTGTAGCGTTCTTTTGCAATTTTAAGAATTTTTTCGTGTGTTTCGTCTATATCTGGCATATCATATCTGTCCTGTAATGCGTAGAACAAACAGATAGACTTAGTTTAGTAGTAGTTCTTTTGCTGCAGTTTAGTACATTAATTATGGACGAAAAAAGCAGACAACACATGTGAGAAAGGTTGTACGCACCAACATATCTGTGACGATCATGCGATGGATGTTAGGGTGAATGTCTGTCCACCTCCTCACTCCAATAATTGGTAACCTTCTTTTCATTGTGATTACCAAGTCATCCTTGAATGAACGGTTGTTCATTCCTACTGGACCACCCAATGTTTCAGAGAAATCAACACCTAGCTTTCCAGCTCTATTGGCATGACGCTTCTTATTGGCTTTCAAACCTTTCACAACACCTCACCCTTTCTTCTTCGGTATGTCATCACCTACATCCCAAAACACACACAAAGAAACAATTTATTTTGTAGTTGATTGAAAGAAATTAGGACACAGCGGTAAAAAAAATAGCTAGTACCTTCTTGTAGTTGTAGCTTCGGGCGATAGCAGCGTGCATGGGAAGGCCAATCATCAACGGAACACATGTCAGTTTCAGACACATCAGTGTTAGGTTCAGTTCCTGTTTCAGGGTTAACATTTGTACTGAATCAGCAATCGTAGATTTTATCCATTAAAACAAATATTAGACAGAGCTTAAATGTCAAAAATAAATTACCACGTCTACGTTTTCCCTGACTTTTTTTATATTGTAGTATACTTTCAACCCTTGTCATGCAGACAGATCCTTTCTTTATTACTGAAAATGTTAACAATAAATGGACAAAGCATTTGCATTGTGCATAATTCAGAAAGCTGATTAAGAATTAATGAACTTGTGTACCATTCCCAAAGGAGTAATCTGTATCTTCTTCTTCGTTTGAAGCTTGTTCCTCTTCGGTTGCATCCCTAACTGCATGTTTATGAAAATTGTGGATTAGGTAAGGAATGCATAAAATAGTTACCGGGGAAAATATTTATTAAAGTCTGTATTGAAGGAGTTGTGAGTTGGAGATTTGGCATGAAAGTATAACCTGTGAGAGTGATCTATCGCTTTTTTCTGGTGGATCCAGTTGCATCATCAAGCAGAGACTCTTTGGTTGCAATATCAACCGCCCTGGCCTTCTCCCTAAACACACACAGGGAGATCTTCTTATCATTAGAGTGTATGCGTTTCAATTGCTCAAAATCACTACCATGGTCTATTGGAACAAGTTTTCCTTTGCCAGGGCCATTATTAAGCCTGCAGTACAGGTAATCACGCGCGCCACTGAAGCCAACGTTTTCAATCAAATTGATGAACTCCATATAGCAGATTTCCTTCGGTTCCATGGCTGCTTCCACAACTTTTTTGTTTTTATCACCTTCCTCATAGAAAAGTCTAACTTTCCAAATGGGTTCGGTCGTCTACAATTAGATAGAAGGAAAAAATGAGAACCCAAATATGCAGTGAGTTAGCAGATCTGAAATAAAAAAAATAGTTACATGGCATTATTCACATAGAAAACCAGATACACATATGATCGACTAGGTGTTCATACACGGATTAACGCTTCAACCAGAGGAAGAACAGAGAATAACAACCAATATCGAGACCATATAAGAGACGGCGAGATCACGGAGATGGACGAGAGAAGCAGATTAGACAGGAAAACCTGAGAGGATTCACGTTCCATGGAGTCCGATCGCGACATCGACATGTGTAGAGCTCTGAACGTGATGAGGGCGAGATGAGATCTAATCTGCAATGGCGAAAGAGGTGGCCCGCAGATTATGCTATGGCGAAACAGGAGGGGGCATCGTGCACTTCTACATACACTTTAGCGGGAAATTTAAAGTGACTGCTTTTATTTTTTGGTGGGAACACAAAATTTCGCTACACTTGGCGTTTAGCGGGAGGATTTAATTTTTTTGGTGGGACATCGTATTCGAGCAACCACAACGCCTTGTCGACAATATAGGCGCTAATAGAGCAGTTAAACAATGCATGCAATCGCAGGCTGCCTAGAAGGCATATTTTGCATTGAGTTTCAAGGCGTCAGGCTCTTAACTATCGAGGGAAAACTAATCGGATTTATTCCCTAGCGCTTACAACGTAGGATTGAAAACATGTGGAAGTCTCGCATGAGTCATGTAATGTCACTGAACAATTATTTCATGCAACTTATTAGCTGCCGCCGCCTTGTTTATTTCTGCAAACTTGAAATTGCCACTGAAAATATAAACAGGACAAGTAATCTTCACTGCAGATGAAGGTTTGGGTGATCAAACCACTGAAGCACATCGCTGATGGCAGTACGATAATTACATACATCCATACGTTCATGATCCGATGAGAATGTCCAAGTTGGCAGACTACGTACTACAACCAGGGCGACACCGCCCGCATCACGATCTTCACGTCCAAGTGGCGGTTACGGGTGCTCCTAAGTGTAATGAGAATAGCTTGCTTTTCATATAAATGCTTGCCTTCAAGGAATTCCGCCATGCATTCCTGCCAAACATAATGTGGCCGTCCCTGTCCGTGTTGTATGGAACGGTGGTGAACGCCTCTGATGATCCGAGGCATAGCCCAGCATGGCCTGAAGACGGAATGCCAGCACTGTCCGCTATGGACTGAGGTAGTTTCTGGATTTCGAGCGTGTGGATGACATACAAAAAGAAGTAGGTCATAGTAAGGCACACGTTGTAAGCATAAATTGTATTGAAAACATAAATAGCATTGGCACCTTACGTACCATCTCATATCTGGCCACATTTGTCCACGTCAAACGAGTCACGTATGGCACTCCAATGTATTCATCTATTGTGGGTAGAAGCTCACGAACGTGGTCCTTCTCATCGTCATCAAGATCAGCTCTCTGGGAGAAGATGATGGAAGAGTCGAATGGATCATCCTCATCCATGGACTGCTGATCCGTGGACTCCTCATCCGTGGACTCCTCAACAGTCCTAGGATCTGGGTCAGTTTCATTGCTTGTAGTAGCGTCGTGGTCGTACAAGTAGTGCCTGCGGCACATGTCGAACTTGAACACCTTGACGGTGAGCAAGGCGTCGCCGTCGTAACTGAAGAGGAGGAACATGCCGCGCTGCAGGAAGTAATATTGGGCGAACTTGTCCCAGCCGTGCCCGAGGAAAATGCGGCCAGCTTCATCGAAAAGCACATCCATGTCCCAGTTCTTGCTACTCGATCGTCCGCCTCACGCAGCTTAAGTTCACGTGGTTCACGGCCCTTCAGCAACTCCACAAACTTCTTAGGCAGCACCTTTAGCAATATGAAAGTTAAATGGATAGAAAAGAGTGCTTACTAGAAATAAATTTACTGTTTGATGATGGATGAGTACTATAAAAATGTAAACAAGTAGTACCTAGTAATCAGTTATACTAAATCTTAGTTGAGCAATGAGGGTGTTTGCCACATTAATTCAAAAAGATGAACTTTCAGTGGGAGCTGAAATGTACCATATCGAGTGAACATATTCACGTAGAGCAATTGAGCTACTACAACCCATCTACTAGACCTTAATTTGATTCACAAATTTAACTAGCTACAGGATCATAGCTCAGATACTATGTCAGACTAAATAACTGAAGTGGTGGTGTGGGTCGATGAAGCGTACCAGTTTGTCCGATGTAGCGTCTACTACGAGGGAGTAGAACTCAAAGTGTGCCAACTCCATCTTAACAGATCCCTCTGTTCATCATATAATAGAAATGCAAATCAATTTCCGGCTACATATAATCGGGAATTAACATTTTGGTGATACAGTCCACGTACTGAATGCCGCGTTGTATTGCAAGCGGCAACTGCTTAGGTCGAACATCTTTACTGTGATGACATTGCGGCCGTCGTAATTGCAGATCAGAATAAAGCCTCTCTGCAGTTTGTAGGTCCGGGCGAAACACTCCCAGCCGCGCTTGAGGAACATGCGGCCAGTGCTGTCGAACCACACATCAACGTCCCACGTGGTGCTACGCCGATGGACGACCTCAAGCAGCTTCAGTGCACGGGGTTTACGGTCCCCTAGCAACTCTGCGAACTTCTTAGGCAGTGACTGCAGCAGAGGATAGAGCAAACCATGAACATCATTCCACCTATCTGACTAAAATGACAAGTAAAATGAGTACAATACCTGTTTGTCCGATGAAACATCATCTACGTAAGCGAGGAACTCGTAGTCCATTGTATGCAAACCCGCCTGTAGATCGTACTAAAAAGTATGACTTCAGTTACATTTAGCAGACGTGCCAAAACAGCAGAGGTTAAGAAACATGAAGGTTCACTACAAATTTAGGAGTAAATGCAGTCTAGCAGCATCATGGTTCAGAGACATTCATACACAGGTGCAATTTAAATTTGACATGCATTCAAGAATTTCATGGAAGTACGGAACTTCAGAAAAGAAAATCTACTAGTATGTCAAGGAAATGGTGCCGACAATCAATTGTACTGCTTTAGCAAATTAATTGAAATAGCTACTGGTCCTAAAAAATGGCTCACATCTATTGTCCTGCTGAAGATTAAAAATGGAAATTACTAAAAATAGCGAGTGAACCTAAAAAGGGGTAAAGTCAACTGTACTTGTGAATAGTAAAAAGGGAAATTACTAAAAGTAGGTACTGGTCCTAGATATGCCAGTGTGAGTACCAGAGGTCTTACTTTCAACATCACTAATTACCTACCTAGAAAAAGGCACACACAACAACAGCTACCAACATCAATTGGGCACCTGGAACTATCAAAATTAACATGAAGGTATAGTGCAACATCTCAATCAGATGCATGTAAGTACCATTTACTTTAGTCATAAACGTGTAAAAGACAAATCAATCATGAATGACATCGAACATAAATACGTGCTACCATCTATATGTAGCACAAGATTTCACATTTCTTTCCTGTCTAGACAAGTAGGACACTAGTTACCTTATAGAAAATGAGTGTTTGAACTTAAATCGTTCTGCAATGCATCCACAAGAGGTGAAGTTCTAACCTGAGTGTCGCCCGCGATGGATCAGTGGTGAATCGACGCGCCGTGGGTCAATCTACAGCGCGATGAAGAGACTGGCGACGACGGCGGTCGCGAGAATGCGGCGGCCCAGAGAGGGATGCTGATCGAGGGGCGGCGAGGTCGAGAGATGGATGGCGGCGGCGGCGGCGGCGACGGTGTCGGTGAACTGCGGAATAAGGGTTTTCTCGGAGCAAATAACTGTAGGTACACAAAGAGGAGGAGTGCGAACTTGACGTGACAATACGAGAGGAAGATGATACTTGGGCACACCTGTAAGTCTGTTACCACAAATGGTGGGTACATTTCCGCGGGGCAGTTGCCATTTTTATGGTTCCTATCTGAAGTGCCACCGAGCGTCTCCCCTCCCCTCGCTTCATTTCAGCAACATTGCACGTGTGGGATCTCAAAAAGCCGCTTCCATTCTCAAGTTGCCTACCAATCTTATGTCGTAGCCGTTTCCGGGGACTTTCGGTCCAGAACATTGTTCCCTTCCACCTACGATGCCTGGAATACAGCAGAGATGAGAATGTAAGCCACACTTGGCAATGTGGGCCCACACAAAATGCTCGTGAGGCACAATTTGGATGTTATGCACATCGAGAAGAACATTTGTGACAGCATTCTGGGTACTTTGCTTGAGATGGATGGGAAAACAAAGGATGGTACGAAGGCTCGCCTAGATTTGGAGTTTTTGAAAATTAGGGAGGATCAGCACGCAAAGCCGCCGTAAGGATAAGTACAAACTTAAGAAAGGCGTGTATGCTTTAAAAAAGGAAGAGAAGATAATGCTGCTCAGGTTTCTGCAGAGCATACGGATGCCTGATGGCTATGCTTCACACATTAAGCGATGTGTGGTCCTCGAGCAGTGCAAGTTTAGTGGACTCAAAACTCACGACTGCCATGTTATATTACAGAAACTTCTTCCTATTGCGTTGCGCAAGCTTCCGCCAGAGAATGTCCTTACCCCATTGCTTCAGCTCAGTAAATTCTTTTCCGATTTATGCTCCAAGGAGTTAAGGGATGACAATCTGTTGAATTTGGACGAAAAAATTGCAGTAATTCTATGTCAGCTAGAGATGATATATCCACCAGCTTTCTTTGATATTATGATGCATCTCCCAATTCATCTAGCTCGAGAAGCATGGTTGGCAGGGCCTGTACAGTATAGATGGATGTATCCGGTTGACAGATACCTGCGTACGTTGAAGGGATATGTACGTAACAAGGCTCATCCAGAAGGTTCAATTGCAGAGGGGTACATACTTGAAGAGTGCATGACGTTCTGCAGTCGATTCGTTAAAGGCTCGCCTACAAAAATAAGTCAGTCCGAACGCCATGCAGATGGAGCTACAGATGAGGCACCAACAGGGATTAGAATAATGAGTGCAGTTGATTACTCCAAGAAAGGTTTTGCCCGTGAATCACTGTCTTTGGAAGCTCTTAATCAAATGAGGCACTACATAAAACAAACTGCGAGGAAACCGAGCCATATATTCAGTAAGGAAACTTATGTATTTGTTTCATATCATGATATGCATTAACACTTTGGTTATGAAGTAACCATATATCATTTCTTTTTGAAGGGAACATATTGACGAGCTCAAAAAGAACAATTGTCCTAATCCTAAAAAGAAACACAAGGAAGATTTTGTTGGCTGGTTCGAAAGACGGGTAAGTTACTTTAGCATTTTCATAAATGTTTCTCGTAATAAAAAAACAATGGTGTATAGTACACTCACACATATTCTATTCCATGAAACAAATCACACAACTCCATAAAGATGGGAAGGTCAACAGTCTGTTGTATACACTAGCTAAGGGCCTGATCAAATTGCTCGTGTGTTCAACCGTACAGTACTGAATGGATATTACTTTCGTAATACCGAAATAGAGCTTGACTTGAGTACCCAAAAGTGGCGTCGTAGTCAACGCGCAAGGAAGCACCAGCAGTAACTGATTATTATGGGGTGATAAAGAAAATCATGTTTCTTGACTTTCCTCCTGATAAGGAGGTTGTTCTATTGCAGTGCGACTGGTTCGACGTGCCTCCTGCCAATAGAAATCATAGTAAGGGGTATAGGAGGGACAAGTATGGAATTATTGACCTCGACACTAGTGTACACCGATTCACGGAAGACCCTTACATTCTAGGCATCCAAGCTACACAGGTTTTCTATGTGAGAGATGTGAAGAGCCCTAATTGGGCAAGTGCTATAAAAATGAATCCACGCAATTTGTTTGCTCTCCGGTTTCAAATGGTCAGACCTAGATGATCTTGCAGAAGGAGATGAACGGTGATGCAGATGTACAGGATGTCGTCGATGCAGGAATTACAGTTCCAGAATTTACTTTTCCTGACGTTATTACTACTTGGTGCAGAAATGAGATGAAGGAACCAGCGTTGATGTTTCAGTCATAAATAATTTAAGACCTGCTGATTTTGACGAAGACCAAGTCGAATATGATGCTGATACTGATGATGATGAGGCTTACATAAATGATGGTCATGTTGCTCCTTTGTAGAAGATGAATTGGATGATGACCATGGATTCTTTGTGTAGGCTGTCTCTGCACTGTTTGCCTTAAAGGTTTTGCCATGAACATGCATGGATGAAAGATCGTGTAATAACATAATTTTTGTTTAAAGATTCCAAAGTTCCAGTGTTTAGAAATTTTGAATTTCCATGATAAATGTACTAGTGAAATTGCGTCTTATATGAGTTCTTGATTGATTATTAAGTACTGTCACTAGTTGCAACATTAGTAAAATGCTAAGTGCTGCAGAAATTCAGTTGCAAACAATATTAAAAAAAATAATGTGCTCACCAAACTGAGATACTGGACCAAAAATGAAGTGTAGTCCTAAGAAAATTGCAACAGTGATCAAGGGCACGGCCCATGAGGCCCGTTAAGCTAGTCTATGAATGGTCGTTGCAAAATAACTTGTTCATTTTCGCAACAGTACGGTGATTGTTTCTTTACCGTTAACCTATTACCATACGACCCAAATTGTCGCAGTAAACAATAGGTATTGCCGCAGGGTAAATTTGAGGCGAAAAACATATGGTATTGCCACACGAAAAATTTGGTTGCAATAGTTAGCTTTTTTTTTTGCAACAATATTTGTAACTACCGCAACACAAATAAAGATGTTGCAATAAATGACTAAATATCACCACAAATTCTTATTTCGTTGGAATACCATGTCTCTAAGGCAACAAAAGGAGTGCCTCGCGCAACGAAAATACTCTGTCGCAAAAACGCGGCTGTATTCCAACAGCTGTACAAATCGTGGCAATAGGAGGCCTCTACCGCAACAAAACGACAATTTATCGCCACCAAAATGAGTCGTGGAAATACGAGTGCCCTATCACCACAACCTGAGAAATCGTGGTAATTTGTGATTATATCGCAACGAAAAAAAAAACGTAGCTACAGATTTCGTTGCATGAGACCGATTCTCTTGTAGTGCCACTATTGTTGTTTATTACCATTGTTGCAACTTGGAGTGCCTAATGTTTGTCACTTGGGGCCTAAGTGCCAAGATTTCAGATCTGAACATGTTATGTTTTCATGAGTATAATTTTTGTTTTGGATCATATCTACTAGTTGTATACACTTATTATTGTCCGGAACCCGGAACCCCAAGGTGACATGGTTGAGATATCAGAGGGGATGGACTCTAGTTCAAGGATTCATGTTTCCACTGTATGTTAATGATTTGCTCTGGTACTTGGTAGAACAAGTACCTTAATTCATATTCGTTCCTTTTTGGCCCCGCAGCAACGAGATGGTAGGACACAAGACGTCGTGCAAGTTCTTATTGCAAGCACGTACGACAATTCTCGGGAAACATGTCTATGCTAGTTTGTGACTTGGATACTCTCTTGTTTATCCGTGGTGCCCTTTGTTACCTCTATTACATGGTTAATATCATTCATGCAACTCCCGTACATCCATCCCTATGTCTACGGTGTTTTCAGCACTTCTACCCCACATGTTTACATTCACTGTTACTATTAGTACTACTTTTTTTTACTCCTACTGTTACTATTAAACCACTACTGCCATTATATCACCGTTAATACTAATAAGTTGTGTGAAGCAAGATACTTTTCAGGTGTTGCTGAATTGACAACTCGGTTGTTAAGACTTATAAATATTCTTTGGATCCCCTTATTTCCAATCAATAAATTGGGCTATATTTACCCTCGAAGACTGCTGCGATCAGCTACACTTGTGGGTCATCAAGATTATTTCTGGTGCCGGGGAGCATAAATTTATTTGCAAGCTCACTTGAGAATTATATTGATTGTTGTAATTTATTATCCATCATGGGAAAGACTACTAATCTTAAGGTTCCAATGTTACCTTCTACCACAAGGAAAGGTACAACTCTGAACACCGATGTTGTTCTTGATTCACCTTTCGTTTTAACTCAGCTTGTTACCCCATCGCATTCTTTCGTGTGCTATTAATGCTGAGTCTGATACTATGTCTGATGAATTTGATTATGATACTACTTTGCTTGATACCTTTGGTTCTCTAGGTTCTTTTTTAGACACACAAATTGCTAGAGCTAAAGAAACTAAACATGCTGATATTCTTGATAAACTGTTATCTACCCCTGAACAATCACCTGAATGACCTGATCCTGATACTGATAAGAGTTATTATTTAGAGGAAACTTATACACTTCATGATGAATTCTTTAAATATATGAAACTGATCCTGATCCTGAGACCTTTAAGAAGACGCTTGAGAAACATTCCATGAAAAACAAGTTTATTCTTGATCCCGAATTCGCTAAATCTCCTGTGGACATTATAGATGAGAAGTTTGATTTCTCTATTGATCTTTTACTTATTCCTATGGTTGAAATTGAACCCTTTGATGGTATAGACAATAAGGATGTTCTAGCCCACTTGACTAAATTGTTTGAGATTGGCATGTTGTTTTTTGATGAAAATTTTATAAGAGACTACTATGTTGTTAAGTTGTTCCCTTTCTAATTAAAAGGGGATCCTAAAGTCTGGTATGATAATTCGCCTTATGGTTGCATTAAGACTCCTCAATGATTGACTCGTGTCTTTTGCGAGAAATATTTTTCTGCCCATATGCAACATGCTACTTTACAAAAGTTTTTTAACTTCAAGCAATTGGAGGATGAGAAACTTCGTAAAGCTTGGGGAGGCTTTGTGCTACCCTCCAGGGAAGGCATGATCATAGTATACCTAAGAATTAGCTTATTTATATATTTTATAATGGACTAATCACTTAATCTAGGACATACCAAGATAGTTGTGCTGGTTGTATTTTTAGGAAACAAATTGTAGACAAAGCTGAAGAGTTATTGGGTAATATAGCCAAGAACCATGATGATTGGGATATTCTTGACCTACACCATTTCCTACACCCAAGAATAGAGGATTTCTTTTATTATTCCTGAAGACATGCAAGAAACTAAGAAATCTAATAAAGATAAGGGTATTAAATCAAAAGACGTGAAGAATCTACCTCCAATTGAAACTCTATGTGAGCCTACCACCCACCCTCCTATGGTAGAGGTACATTCTGTTTACAAATTTAATGCTAGTCATATTTCCTTATGATAAACCTCCTGATCAATACTTAGATGAATTTGATGATTTCATTATTAAACAAACTCATTTTATGCACAAGTGCAAAATGAATTGAATGAGAATTCTCTTTGTATCAAAAATCTGCATGCTACTTTAGGAAGAAATTGTTAATGATGTTAAAGGTCTTGTTAAACACTTTGAAATGATTCAGACTCAATTAGAGAAACTTACTAAAGTGCAAAATTATTTATTTGCTAAAATGTCTGGCCAAATTAGAGAACAAGCTTGTAGTGTTAAAACTAGAGGTGGTGCTTTTACTCAGGATCCTATTTATCCCGAGGGACACCCAAAAAGGCTTGAACAAGATTCTCAAATGCTAGATGAAAATGTTGTTAGCTCTCCTAAAAAGAAAAACAAGAAGAAACATACAAGAATTAGAGAGGATGATGATAATTGTAATGATGCTAATAAATAACCTGATAAAGACCATAATATTATATCTATTTCTAATGCTGAAACTGAAAGTGGTAATGAGCATGATAATGATAATGATAAAAAATGATGTGTACAATAAGGAAGAAAGTGATGTAGAACCTGAAATCCCTCCTAAGAACAAAAAGTATGATAAAGAAGGTTTTACATCTAGGAAGCATGGTAAATAAAGAGAACCTTGGAAGCAAAAACCTATGCCTTTTCCTAGTAAATCTCTCAAAGGTAAAGAAGAAGAACATTATAGTAAATTTTATGAGTGGACGAAACGTTTCTTCTTGAAAATTCCTTTGACTAGTGCTATTAAGTTGCCTCCTTATTCCAAGTATATGAAAGATATTGTTACTAATAAGAGGAAAATCCCTAATGAGGAAATTTCCACTATACTTCCAAATTATTCTTGAGTGGGAAAATTCCTAAGAAGCTAGCCCTAGATATTCCTACCATTCCTTGGTCTATCAACAATAATTATGTGAGAACTGCTTTATGTGATCTTGGTGCTGGAGTTAGTGTTATGCCTCTCTCTCTTTATAAGAGAATCTATTTAGATAAATCTAAATTGATTCCTACTGATATCTCTTTGCAAATGGCTGATAAATCTACTACTTTTCCTATTGGTATTTGTGAGGATGTTCATGTTCAAGTTGCTAATTGTTTATTATTAACTGACTTTGTTGTGTTAGAAATGCCCGAGGATGAAAATATGTCTATTATTTTTGGAAGAATTTTTCTTAACATTGCATGGGTTGTTATTGATTGCAATAAGGAAAGGTTACTTTCAATGTCAATGATAAATAACATACTGTTTATTTTCCAAAGAAGATTGATAAGAAATATGGTATAAAATCAATTAAAAATATTGAGACCATCAAGATTGGAGAATTCTATTTTCCCATTCCGGAGCCACAAAAATAATATGAAACTATTATGATTGGGATTATGTCTATAAAAATTGAGTTAACATGATTGTTACAGTGAAGTGCAAAGTTTTATTTCATTCAAAATTTGGTTTGGTAGACTTGATCAACCTTGCTAAGAAATTGATTTTGAATGAATGAAACTATGTTTTCACTTTGTTTGCTTATGTTTTCACTTGATTTCCTCAATTTCCTCCTCGTTTTCTCTTGTTTCCACTTTGTTTTCCTCCGTTTCCACCTTGTTTTCTCATGTTTCCTCTTATCATTTGCACTATAGCATATCTCAAAACTTATGTAGAATTAGTTTTGCATTTGTTTTCCATCACTTTGTGAACATTTTTCCGCGTTTTAACCATTCGTTGAAATTTTAGAATTTCCCAAAAATAAAGTTTTGTGAAAATTCCATAAAATGTATATTAATTTTTTATGCTAAAAGGGGGGCAGAATGGCACCTCGGACAACCCAGGGGAGCCACCTGTCAACCAGGGGGAAGCAGGCACAGCCACCCCCTAGGCCGCACCTTGGGGTCACCTGGGGGACCCCAGAGCCCCACTACTTCAGTGCATGCCTCCCTATTCTTTATCTCCCCCGAGAAACACCTTTACTCTAGGAAATTTCGAGTTCATGCTATTCTTCCTCAGATTTCTTTGATCTCCTCATTTAACCCACCATTTGTGCTGAAATTTGATACATCTCTTCTCCGATATGTGACTCCTCCGCCTGTATTTGTAGATTTATATTTGGTGTTGTATATTTTGAGTATTTTGTTGCACTAGGTGGCTGGTTGTTTGAGCTTGCATTCTTGTTTTAAGTTGATTTAAGTTGCTTTGATGCATGTATTAGTTCTCCTAAGGTTGCTAGAGTGGTTCCTATAATATGTATCCTCATAGTTAACTTTTATTGGGCCTGCTAAAATTTTCAGAATAGGAGTATGAAGAATTTTGGAGGAAAAATTGCACCTTCCTCCTCAAGAGAGACTAGGTATTCTAAGAGAAAATCAACCACGATACCTTCTCTCAATGAAGATATCACTGATTCGGTTATGCTAGACTTTGATAAGATGAAGGATGTGTGAGCCTCCGCGTATCCTTTCAATCAACTCTTAACGGATTTGGGTATTTATGAATCTTTTTATGAACTTGTTACCAATGCAGGTTTGGTAGACTTTGGGACGAATGAGGTAGCTCAATATCGGAGGCTAACTTTTATATTTGTGCAAACCTTTAAATTCTTTGATGGTGTTAACCCACATGTGGAATTCTCTCTCTATGATAGAAAGAGGACGATGTCCCTTGATGATTTTTGCAGGGTTATTAACGTACCTAACGTTGGACATACTAGGAGGACAATGAATCCCACTGACCCCCACAATTTATACTCGAAGCTATGCCACCAAGACATGATAACCGTGTAGCGCAGTAAGAACTCTTGCCCGCAATTCCCTGCTGTTAGGTATTTTTCTTATTATGCTGTTAGAGGAGTTCTTGCTAGGGAGAACACCAGCAAATCCAGAAACTTTGATCTTGCCATAATGCTTGTTTCTATTGATAGATATTATGTTTATAGAATTGATGCGCAAATTGCTAGACATACTGTTAATAATGCTAGTAGAGGACCTGATTTTGGAGGCATTGTTGCCTCGCATATTTTCTTTGCTCAAACTGATGTGCCTCTAGATCTTGATGATGAACTGTTGCTCCCTGGTAGTTTGTATTTTAATGCTATGTTGTCGCATGATTTCTTTAAATCCAAGTCCTCTTATGGTGACTTTGAATATAAACTTTTATTTGAGGAGGGTGACATGAAACCGTGCTATGTTAGTTGATACGTCCCAAATGTATCTATAATTTTTGATGCTCCATGCTTGTTTTCTACATGTTTCACTATGTTTTCCTACATTTTCTATCATTCGTTGGACTAACCTATTAACAAGATGCCCAGTGTTAGTTCATGTTTATTTGTCGGTGCATTGCAGAAATAGGTCAAAAAATCAAAGTGCTCGGAATAAGCTGAATTTTTTTGACGATTTTTTATTGACTGGAAGATTCCAGAAGCCGAAAGGGGGCCTAGAGGGGGGCCACAGGTCACCGAGGGGGCACCAGCTGTGGCCAAGCCTAACCGGCTCCTGGGACACATTTGGGTTACCCCGACACCGCCTCGCGTCGCCGCTTCGCTTATAAATTCACCCTTGGCATAAAAACAATGGAACATGCGATGATTTTTCGAGAAACACATCTGAGCGTCGCCGCCATTGAAACCCCTAATTTGGGGGACAAAAGTTCCTGTTCTGGCACCCTATCGGGACGGGGAAGTGCCCCTGGTGCCATCTCCATCAACTGTTCTTCCTCCATGATGCTTCGTGAGTAGTTCCACCGTGGACTATGGGTTCATAGCAGTAGCTAGTTAATAATCTCCCCCTTGATGTTCAATACCACGGTCTCTGGAGCTGCCTCACATGATAGAGATCCATCTGATGTAATGATATGTGTTGTGTTTGTGGGGATTTGATGAACCATGGAATTACGATTATTTTGGTCATGTCATTATATGAGAATATTCACTTATATCCTTAGAGTGCTTTAATGTGTTCTTGCATGCTCTCCGATGTGTATGATTATCTTGATGACATAGTTGTATTCATCTCCAAGAGGGAGTATATATACTAGAGAGTGGGTTCATGCCTCCTTGTTGCCTACGCTTGAGTGACAGAAACATGCATGGGGGAGGATGTGTTGTTTCCACTAGGGACAAAAAAACGGTGCTCTTGTCTATAGACGAGAACCATTTCTTAAATTATGTAGTGTTCTTAATGCAATTGTCTGTTGCACACAAAGCAATCAGTTTGTTGCTGCAACTTAATACCAACGAGATTTGCTGGATAGCTTTCTCAAGGTGGACTATTAGATATAGATGCATGCTGGATAGCAGTCTATATGACTTGACCCAATTCCTACCATGTTAGAAACCGTGAACTATATCTCGTCATAAATACCATTTTTTTGCGCCCATGATTTGTCAATTGTCTAGCTGTAATTTGTTTGCCAACACTTGTTCTATTGTTTGGAGAGTTGCCACTAGTGAACCTATGACCCCGGTCCATCTTTTACTATTATTGCTACTGTTTTTTTACATGCTTTTACTACTTGTTTCCTTGTTGGTCAGTTTATTATAGACAAATATCACTTGTTCAACTCCGTATTCCACAACATTAACTATCTTTTTGCTGAACATGTGCATCTATACAATTGCCATTGTATTATGTGTGTTGCGGACGCAAGAGAAACATCACAACACCAGTCCATCCTCTATTTGCCTGCACCTTGTGTTACTAAGATCTTTTGCTAAGTGAAAGTGCAATATGGTCAACTAGAGGGGGGGTGAATAGGTGACCTACAAATTTTAATTCTTTTTCACTTTTAATGGGGCTTTTAAGAAAGTAAATGCTTGATTACCTAAATGTGCAACTAAGTGAAAACCCTAGGTGATACAAAGCAAGTAGCAGCGGAAATAAGGAACGGTACAAGATGACAACAAGTGAAAGCACGGAGACAAGGATATGTTTCCCGTAGTTCCTTCTTAAAAGAAGTACGTCTACGTTGGAGAGGTGGGGAGCCACCTAGGCGCTCCTCAATAGCACGGATGTGCACACCTTGTTCTCCTTGAGCTTCTCCGGTGAGGGAGATTCTCGTTTCCACTATGAGGTCGACTTGAAGGCGTTGACCAAACCTTTACAAGGGGTTGAGGCTACTCCACAAGTGAGATGGAGGCTCTCAACAATCGAAGCTTCTTGCTACAAGGTGGAAGCTACAAGCACTAGGGTTTCCCTTGGATGATAAAGCAACCAAGAGATTACAAGATCCCAAGGGTTGTGGTGTGGGTACACACGTTTTGGCTTGGTGGAAAGGTAGATCTAGTCCTCCTCCATGAGATCCTTGAAGGGCATCGAGTTTGGTTGGAGGAGGAGGAGATCGGGGCGATTTGAGCTCTACAACAATGGAGGAGAGAGAGGAATGGACGAGCTACCTATCTAGAGGAAGAAGACAGCTATTTATAGGCTCCTCCAAATTCTGACCGTTGCAGTCCTGTGGGACCGGAAATTTCCGGGGTAAAGGCCGGAATATTCCGGTCTGAGGTGGCCGGAAATTTGAAAACTCCGGGGGGCGGATAATTGAAATATCCGGGGGCGGAATTTTCCGCCCCAATACTCCGCCCCCATTTCTGTGCGCAGGCATCAACATCTTGAAGAAAATTGCTAAGGACCAAGGGCCGGAGATTTGCTCCGGAAATTTCCGGGGCAAATTTCCGCCCCACCTTCTGTGCGCGGGCAATGTGAAGTAGACCAATTTCTGCTAAGTCCTTGAAGGCCGGATTTTTTGCCCTGAAATTTCCGGGGCAAATTTCCGTACTGGCTTCTGTGCGCGGGCAGACAAACACTTAGTCGTTTTCGTGGAAGCCAGAAAGGGGGCCGGAAATTTCCGGTTAGATGGCCGGATAATCCGCCACATAAATCTCGGAATTTCCGCCCTATATACTGAAAAATCCGGTGGCTGAATTTCCACAATAGAGAGCTTCTCTTTGATCTTTTGACAAGAATATACTGATGATCATCTAGGACAATAGCTGCACAGAATGAACCACATTGTTAGATAGGAGATATCCGTGTTAGCATCATCACCAAAATCATTAGAGGGATCATGAGCTTTCAATCTCCCCCTTTTTGGTGAATGATGACAACACGGGTATTTGCAGGGAATAAAGCTAACAATGTAGGATATGAAAAACACCACAGATAGCATATATAGGAGACATGCCTCCCAATAATAATAGTTCAACATAAATGACGAGTACGGTAGAACGAAGTTCGAAAAAGACGCACGAAAAACGGAAATGGCAACGAAGAACAAACGAAACCCTCCGAAGCAAATCCCCACGATCATCTAATTCTTCTCCCCCTTTGGCATCAAGACACCAAAAAGAGAGAAGAGATAGCTACGTCCCATGGAGCACACTCTAGGCCTGGGTGTCCTCGTCGTCCTCTTCAGCTTCACTGTCGGTGGCAGTCTCCATGTCCTCATCTTCATCAACACCGATATCCCAGTCAACGTCACGGTTGTTCCAGTTCTTGTAAGCAACCCGAGGGGGAGGAAGAGGTGGCACAGTGGGAGTCTTGAGGGAAGTCATGATGTGGTGTTGGTTCTCTAAAATAGTGCGGCGCTCCACATAGGCAGCATAGTTCTCCTTGTGGACGCAAACCATCAAGCTCAGCACCTTCTCAACGCCACGAGCAAGCCACGAGCGCTTCTTCTTCCCAGGAGGAGGAGGACGCATGCGAGCATCCCTGTGTCCCTGTCCAGTTGCACCAACATTATGAGCGGCCTGCTGAGTGTGTGCAGACTTCTTATAGAGATTAACGTCCTTGTGATCCTCACAGTCCAGCTCCAAGTCTTCTCGAAGTGCTTCAGGATAGCGTGCCTTGATGAGCTTCATGATGTAAGGGGCATATGGAGGCACCTTACGATGGAAGAGAGCATAGTGGATCTCATTGAAAATGAAATCCATCACATCAATCCGGTGAGCCTCCATATCAGTCATATCAGTCTCAGAGAAGGTCAAGAAGGCATGGTGCATAAGGTTGACCAAGCCACCACGAATAGCATAATTATTCCCCGCGCTTGGAGCAATGGACTCCCTGAGCATGCGCAGGAGGATATCATAGACTGGAAAGAGGCCTTTAGCCGATCCAATTGTGCCTTGAGAACCATAGAGCTCAGCAAGCCTGTTCTTCATACTCTTCCCCATGGATATGCATACGGTGGCCCTAAGGAGTGTTGAGGCCAGCAAACGGATAGTCAAGCACAGTGGCAAAGTCATGAAAGTTTGCAGTGAGCAGGTGAGGCCGACATCCAAGTCATCCCAATCTCTTCAGAATCATCAATGACAAGAGTAGCAAAGAACTGCTGGATGTAGGTGGTGTTGTAAGAGCAACGAGTCTCCATAAGTGGGCGCAAACCAAGAACCTCAGCAAGCTGAACAGAAGGGTTGAAGTAATCTGGGTTGGCAGCAAGATGAGCAAAATTGATCACTTTCATGGGGCACACTGGTTTGCTCATTACGGTGTACACTTGCTTGAAGAGGGTCTCCTGCTCGACGTGCCAAAAGCATGAGTCAATAGTGGGGTCCTGAGTGCTCTCCGTGTACCAAGCCTTGTTACGCCATGCCTTAAACTCAACAATGGGCATGGTGCCCACATTGAGAGTTGCCTTTCCTTGCTGCCTACCAGCTCTGCGAGCAGCCCGATCAGCCTCACGTTGCTGCTCATATGCGCGCTGAGTATCTCTTTCACGCCGGCGAGTCTCATTGTCTTCTACAAAGGTCCCCTCCTTATTTTCTGTCAGATGACGGAGGCGTTTGCGGGAACTGAGCAGCTTGCCAGACCTAGAGGTGGAACCATCTGCGAGGAAAGCAAATAGAAAACCAAGGAAAAGCAAACAAACATCAAACACGGGGGCTCACGAAATGAGGAATGCGGAAGATTCAGTATAGGCCTGAAATTCCGGTCATGAACACGGAAATTCCGGAGGACGGAAATTCCGGCCTCAGGGAAAATTTCCGGGGGGCGGAAATTCCGGCCCTGGGCGGAAATTTCCGGCCTTCGGGATTTTCGAATCCAGATCTGAATCTGGGCCTATAACGAATCTGGAACAGAGGATCTAGTACGCGGATGAATAGATGGTACTTTGTGTTGAGCAAAGAACCATGCTAGAACAGGAAAAACACTAGATATAGTGATAATGCATCTACTCAACCCAAAATTTTGCGGAGAAAACGAACACGTACCAGGATCCATGATCAGGAAAGGACGTGCGGTCTCTTGATCCGCAAGGGAAGAGGAGAGGATGAGGAAGGGAGGCAAAGAGGCCTCCCAGAAGTCTTGGAGGCGGCGGCGGCTGGCTGGGGGCGAGAGGAGAGACGAGGGGAGGGAAGCAACGCGGACTGCTCCCTCCCGTCGTCCTTATATAGTCCCAGACCAAGAGCACCAGAAATTTCCGGCATTAGTACCGGATATTCTGGGTCCCGGAGATTTGGGGCCGGAATATTCCGCCCAAATATCCGGTGTGCCTTCTGCGAGCGGGCACACTGGATAGTTGGGGGATTATTCGAGTCCAAATCTTCCTCCGGAAATTTCCGTGGCTTAAGACACGGAATATTCCGGGCCCCGGAAGTTTGGACCGGAAATTTCCGCCGGAATTTCCGGAGTGCCAATGCCATCCAAGATTTGTGGAAGATGGATCAAGTCGTGAGCCTCCAAAAATGCAAAAAGACACAAACACTCGAACAAATACGAGGAAAACATCAAACAAAACACATTCACAAGGAAAAAGTTGGTGGCCGGAGCCACCGTGTTTGAGTGACACCAAGGAGCCGCGAAGATGTATCTTGGACTCAAGAGTATCACTCACGTTTAAAGCACAATAAGTCACGAACTGACTAGATATGCATTACGTTTTGATTGTTTTACGCATGATAGGTGGAGTGTTTGTTCATGAGTTGAACTACGCATATAGTGAAGGTACACATGCAAGGGTTCAAGAGAAGTTAGACGCATCGATCACATTTAGTTCATTCCTCAAACCCCGAAATCTTGGTTCATCAAGGGCCTTCGTGAAGATATCCGCGAGTTGATCCTTGGTTGCAACATAGGAGAGGTCAATATCACCCTTCTCAACATGATCCCGAATGAAGTGATGCCGTATCTCAATGTGCTTCGTCTTGGAGTGAAGAACGGGATTGTAGGCGATCTTGATGGCACTCTCATTGTCGCACAAGAGAGGAACGTTGTCGAAGATGATGCCATAATCTCTCAATGTTTGCCTCATCCAAAGTAATTGAGCACAACAACTAGCCGCGGAGATGTATTCGGCCTCAGTGGTGGAGAGAGCAATGCAGTTTTGTTTCTTGGACGACCAACATACCAATGAGCGGCCAAGAAATTGACAACTTCCGGATGTAGATTTCCTATCCGTCTTCTCTCCCGCATAGTCCGCATCCGAATACCCAATGAGCTGAAAGCTTGAACCCTTGGGATACCAAAGACCAAAGTTTGGGGTATGAACTAAATATCGAAAGATACGCTTAACCGCTTCAAGATGACTTTGTCTTGGGGAGGCTTGAAACCTTGCACATTTACCAACGCTATACATAATATCGGGTCTAGATGCACAAAGGTAGAGCAAAGAGCCAATCATGGAGCGGTATACCTTTTGATCTACCTCTTTACCATTCGGATCGGGTTTCAAATCAACCGTCGTGGACATGGGAGTCTTCATAGGTTTAGCATCATGCATATTGAATCGCTTGAGCATATCTTGAGTATACTTGGCTTGCTTGATGAATGTGCCTTCGGGATGTTGCTTGATCTCAAAGCCAAGAAAATACTCCAACTCTCCCATCATAGACATCTCGAACTTATCCGTCATAAGCTTGCAAAACTCATCATTGAAAGCAACGTTAGTGGAACCAAAGATGATATCATCCACATAGAGTTGGCATATGAACAAGTCACCTCCGACCTTTTTGGTGAAAAGGGTGGGATCGATTAAACCAACATTGAACCCTCGAGCTACCAAAAACTCTTTAAGGTGTTCGTACCACGCACGTGGAGCTTGTTTAAGCCCATATAGAGCCTTATCGAGTTTGTAGACATGATCGGGGTGGTTGGGATCTTCGAAACCCGGAGGTTGCTTGACATAAACCAACTCATGGATGGGACCATTCAAAAAAGCACTTTTAACATCCATTTGTTGCAATTTGAAGTTATGATGAGAGGCATATGCAAGTAAGATACGAATAGATTCAAGACGAGCAACGGGAGCGAATGTTTCACCGAAATCGACACCTTCGACTTGAGAGAAGCCTTGAGCCACCAATCTAGCCTTGTTGCGGATGACGATGCCGTCCTTGTCTTGTTTGTTCTTGAAGATCCACTTAGTGCCGATGACGTTCTTGCAATCCTTGGGCCTTGGAACCAATTTCCACACTTTGTTGCGCTCGAAATTGTTGAGTTCATCGTGCATAGCTTCAAGCCAATCTTGATCTTCAAGAGCTTCATAGACCTTCTTTGGCTCAATGTGCGAGACAAATGCATGAGCTTTGCTAAAGTCCGCTAGTTGCCTCCTTGTGACGACCCTTCCACGAACTTGTCCAAGAATCATATCCTCCGTGTGACCGGCACGAGCAAGATTATCTAGCCTTCTCTTTGCTCTACGAGCTAGCATCTCCTCCAAAGTTTCCTTGGATAGGACTTGATCATCACCTTCATCATCGGAGACATGTCCACCTTGGTCTTGATCATTGATGGGTGGATCCCTAATGTGATGAATTGTATCACAACCATGTGTATCTTGTTCTCCATTATGAGCTTGGCCTTCATCATGAGCTTGGCCTTGAGTGTTTGCTTGGCCTTGAGGTGAGGCATGAGGGCTTGGTGCATCTTGTTGGGTAGCATGGTTATCAATGGATGTAGTCAATGGCTCCACTTGTGTAGAGCATAGTCCTTCTCCCTCCGTCATCCGGTTTTCCTCAATGGGGATTATTTCACCAACCCCCATTCTTCTTATGACGATGGGAGGAATTGCATCTCCTACAAAACCATGATCTATACGGCCCCCTTGGGACCCATTATCCTCATCGAACACCACGTCTATAGCTTCTTCAACTTGTCCGGTGGATTTGTTGTAGACTCTATAGGCGTGAGAGTTTGTGGCATAACCAACAAAGATACCCTCATAGGATTTAGTCTCGAACTTTGACAAGCGTTTTCCTCTTTTCCGAATGAAGCATTCGCATCCAAAGACCTTGAAGTATGAAACATCCGGCTTCTTGCCCGTGAGAATCTCATAGGGGGTCTTGTTCAAAATCTTGCGGAGATATAATCGGTTGCTAGCATGACAAGCGGTGGAGACGGCCTCGGCCCAAAAGTTGTAAGGAGAAGAGAACTCCGCAATCATGGTACGAGCCGCATCCATAAGAGTCCGATTCTTTCTCTCCGCCACACCATTTTGTTGAGGAGTGTAGGGAGTGGAATATTGATGAGCAATGCCTTCCTCACTAAGAAATCCCTCAACGGTGTAGTTCTTGAACTCGGATCCATTATCACTCCGGATAGCCATGATGCTTGTATTATGTTGTCTTTCCACCAAAGTGATGAATTCGATGACCCGCTTTTGAGTCTCACTCTTTCTCTTGAAGAAGTACACCCAACAATATCGTGAGTAATCATCCACAATCACCAAGCAATACTTCTTGCCTCCAAGACTATCATATGATAGAGGACCAAAGAGGTCCAAGTGAATGAGCTCGAGGATTCTTGATGTAGTGATGTTCGTCTTGGTGGGATGTGCTTCTCCATGTTGCTTTCCTAGAACGCAAGAGCTACACACACGATCTTTGGCAAACTTAGCATTTGTTAGTCCTAGAACGTGATTGCCACTTTGAAGGTCATGCAACGTCCATATTGGTGTGGCTAACCGGCGATGCCATAGCCAACCCACATCAACTTTAGCCATTAGGCATGTCGCGGCACACGTGTCTCCTTTGGAGAAGTCCACTACATACATGCCGTTCTCGACATGCCCAACAAAGGCTACTTTAAGAGTCGTTTCCCAAGTGACAATCACATTCTTTATTAAAGAAAGAGGTAAAACCACTTTTAGCAAGTTGAAGAACCGAGATGAGATTGTAGCCAAGGGACTCAACAAGAAGAACATTCTCAATTGACAAGTCATTTGAGATTGCTACCTTGCCTCGTCCCAATACCTTTAGTTCGGAGTTGTCACCAATAGTGACGCAATTGAGATGAGGTAATGGAGGATGAATATCACTCATTGCGTCATTGCTTCCGGTCATATGTTGGGATGCACCACTATCCACCGTTTTGCTCGAACCGGAAGCACTTCCCTACAATAGATTAGTTGCTTGATTTAGGAACCCATCTTTGAATGGGTCCTCTCATGTTAGCGACAAGGGTCTTAGGAACCCAAATACTCCAATGATAATCGTCACCATAAAGAAGTACCAACATATTTAGCATATACATGACCATCTCTAGATTTCATAAGAACATAAGATGGATTATATTTCCCGGCAAAGTTATTGTGAGTGGTCCTCCCCCTAGAGGTCTCACCACCCACAATGGTGTTGGTCTCCTTCCCTTTGGTCACCTCTCCCTCTTTCACAAATCTTACTTCTTGTGAGGAGGAGGTGACTCTCTTCTTGTTCTTCTTCTTGTACTTCTTCTTTGACTTGGCAATATAGCCAAGTCCCTCCTTTCCATTGTTGGCATGATGAGAAGCAATCTCATGGGAACTCTTCTCATTTCCTACAAGATTAGTTGTACTACAAGCATTGCTAGACAAGACATTCAAGCTAGAAAGTGAAGTGGATACAACTTGCTTGTTTGATTGTTGAGCTAGAAGATTGTCACGAGATTTGGTTAACTTGTCATGAATTTCCTTAAGAGACATGAACTCTTTTTCAAGTTTTTCATAACGAGTACCAAGTTCCTCGTGAGCAATTCCTAGCTTCAATTCTTCATGCTCAAGAGTTTTAATTAAGGCAAGAGATTGAGCATTTTCCTTCCTAAGCTTAGAGACACTTATGGCAAAGTTTTCTTCAAGACAAGACAATTTCCTCAAGTGAGGCACGAATGGAACGCTCATTATCAAGAGCTTTTTCAAGCTCTTGCTCATTGCAAGTGTGACCTCCATGGCTTTCTAAGGTCATGATGATCTCCTCCTTTTCATCAACAAGAGAGTTAGCCTCATCAAGTTGCCTCAAAAGGGAGTTCACCTTTTCCTTAGTCTCACCCTTAAGGCGAGATAGCCATAAGCTTAACTCATTAGACTCACTATCCTCCTCACAAGCATTTTCAACACAATCCAATAACGAAGGAGGGTTAGTGACAATGGTCTAAGAGTTGGGAGAGCATACCGAAGTGGCTTTTGCCATAAGACATGTAGGTCGGGTAGCCACATTCTCATTGGGGGATTCGAATAGAGAGATCGAAGGTGATGATGCGGTGGCCTTGGCGATGTGAGCAATTCCAACTACCTCATCTTCTCCTTCATCTCCGGAGATGTAAGTCTCAAGAATCGCCCCTTCTTGTACGTAGAGAGCTCTTGGCACCTTCCTTGCAAAGTTCTTGTTTTGAGGAGGCTTGGTCTTATTCTTGCGAATGAGCTTGCCTTCGTTTTCTTCTCTAGGCTCAAAGGGGCACTCCTTCACGAAATGGTTAGCGCTACCACAATTATAGCATGTCCTTGGTCGCTCCCCCTTCTTCTTGTAGTTCTTGTTTCGTGGAGGCCTTGGAGATCCGGTCTTGTGAGCTTCCCATCTCTTCCAATATCCATGCATAGCAAGGGCTATGCACTTGTGAGCTCCGGTGTAAGTATCTTCATAGTCTTCCTCATCATCATCATCTTCTTCACTTTCATCAACTCGGGCCATTGCCTTTGACTTCAATGCAAGATTGGGAGATTTTCCTATCCCTCTAGAGCGAGCTAGAGCATCATCCGCACTCTTGTGTGAGAGAGAGATTGCGATGAACTCACTAAGAACACCAATGGAGTTGAGAGTATTGTAGTCCGCTCTTGTCCGGATGCTAGTGGCGAGATTCTTCTCGAAGGGTGTGATAGCCTTGACAAACTTCCCTTTTCCATTCATCGGTGATCTCCTCCTTGCCAAAATCTCTTAGTTGATTGGCAAGAGTGACAACTCGTCTATAGAGCTCTTCAGGAGTCTCATCCTCTTGCATAACGAAGTTCTCGGAGTTGTCAATGGCCACATCATACTTGGAAGACTGAATACTGGCATTTCCTTGAAACAAGGTATCAAGTTTGTCCCAAGCTTCCTTGGCGGTCTTGCAACCTCGGATGTGAGTGAGATGTTCCCTTGGAAGAGCCTTCTGGATAATCACAAGAGCAGTTTTGTTGAGTTGAGATTCAACATCCTCTCTTGGAGTTAAATTGCTTGGATCATGAGGATGAAATCCATGGATCACGCTTCTCCACAATGCCGTACACGATCCTGAAATATGAGATTCCATTTCAAACTTCCAAGAGGAAAATTCGTTAGTGTTAAGGATGGGTGGAACTCCAACATTGAGGATGTGTGGCATGGAAACGATTGGGTGGATGGAATCATATTTTTGCGGTGGTGGAACTTTTGAATTGGACCCCGAACCATTAGCCGTTTGAGACTTGGAGCCACCGTCACTCTCCTTAGCTTTGGCTTTAGCCTTTTGTGCGGCTTTAGCCTTAGCTTTGGCAATGTTTTCTTCGATTTCGGAAATGTCCGGATTTGTTTCCTCATCCGAACTATCCTCGTCGGTGACATGGGGAGAGTGGGACGGCTCCTTGGTTCTACCCATCATGTTCTCCAACATCTTCTTGATGGAGGAGACCTCCGAGCCCACACTAGCTAACCTTCGACAATTGGGTTTGTATGGTACAAACCGTTGTCTCAAGGTTGGCTATAGTGTCGGCCATTTTGGAGAGCTCCTCCTTAGAAGTTTCGGGAACATCCCCGTTGACCATGATTACTCTTAGGCGGTTAAGCCCGATAAAAGAGCCGAGGCTTTGATACCAATTGAAAGTGCAATATGGTCAACTAGAGGGGGGGTGAATAGGTGACCTACAAATTTTAATTCTTTTTCACTTTTAATGGGGCTTTTAAGAAAGTAAATGCTTGATTACCTAAATGTGCAACTAAGTGAAAACCCTAGGTGATACAAAGCAAGTAGCAGCGGAAATAAGGAACGGTACAAGATGACAACAAGTGAAAGCACGGAGACAAGGATATGTTTCCCGTAGTTCCTTCTTAAAAGAAGTACGTCTACGTTGGAGAGGTGGGGAGCCACCTAGGCGCTCCTCAATAGCACGGATGTGCACACCTTGTTCTCCTTGAGCTTCTCCGGTGAGGGAGATTCTCGTTTCCACTATGAGGTCGACTTGAAGGCGTTGACCAAACCTTTACAAGGGGTTGAGGCTACTCCACAAGTGAGATGGAGGCTCTCAACAATCGAAGCTTCTTGCTACAAGGTGGAAGCTACAAGCACTAGGGTTTCCCTTGGATGATAAAGCAACCAAGAGATTACAAGATCCCAAGGGTTGTGGTGTGGGTACACACGTTTTGGCTTGGTGGAAAGGTAGATCTAGTCCTCCTCCATGAGATCCTTGAAGGGCATCGAGTTTGGTTGGAGGAGGAGGGAGATCGGGGCGATTTGAGCTCTACAACAATGGAGGAGAGAGAGGAATGGACGAGCTACCTATCTAGAGGAAGAAGACAGTTATTTATAGGCTCCTCCAAATTCTGACCGTTGCAGTCCTGTGGGACCGGAAATTTCCGGGGTAAAGGCCGGAATATTCCGGTCTGAGTTGGCCGGAAATTTGAAAACTCCGGGGGGCGGATAATTGAAATATCCGGGGGCGGAATTTTCCGCCCCAATACTCCGCCCCCATTTCTGTGCGCATGCATCAACATCTTGAAGAAAATTGCTAAGGACCAAGGGCCGGATATTTGCTCCGGAAATTTCCGGGGCAAATTTCCGCCCCACCTTCTGTGCGCGGGCAATGTGAAGTAGACCAATTTCTGCTAAGTCCTTGAAGGCCGGATTTTTTGCCCGGAAATTTCCGGGGCAAATTTCCGTACTGGCTTCTGTGCGCGGGCAGACAAACACTTAACCGTTTTCGTGGAAGCCAGAAAGGGGGCCGGAAATTTCCGGTTAGATGGCCGGATAATCCGCCACATAAATCCCGGAATTTCCGCCCTATATACTGAAAAATCCGGTGGCTGAATTTCCACAATAGAGAGCTTCTCTTTGATCTTTTGACAAGAATATACTGATGATCATCTAGGACAATAGCTGCACAGACTGAACCACATTGTTAGATAGGAGATATCCGTGTTAGCATCATCACCAAAATCATTAGAGGGATCATGAGCTTTCACTAAGTGGTTCTCAGGTGTGTCTGAATTGACAATTTATCTCCTAAGGCTTATAGATATTCTTTGGTTCCCCTTGTGTCGAATCAATAAATTTGGTTACGCTTACCCTCGAAGACTGCTGCAATCACCTACACTTGTGGGTCACCAATACTATTTTCTTGCGCCTTGCCGAGAAGCATAGCTCTATCTATAAGTTCACTTGGGAAGTACACTCTTGATTTTTACTGGCTTTATTATTTTTGCTACCAAAGGTTAATTTCTTTGAAACTAGATCTTATTTGCAAGGCGGGTTCATGGAAGAACAAAAAAAGTATTATAAGTAACACTGCTTGTCATAAAAAGGGATACACTTATGGTAACAAATAAATAAATTGAATGATTATGCTAAAAACTTGTGCTCTACTTATAATGTTTCATATCGCTTTGATAAATCTTGTTGCTGTAGAAGGTATAAACACCTTCTCTTTCAATTTGAGTATAATGATAATCATACCATAGCTTCTTATGGTAGAGGAAATTATGACATTTATGATGTGGAACAAATTGAAGAACTTATTGCTTGGAAGGGTGCATTCGAAATTGCTTATTTTCTTGAAAATATGGATGATGCCGCTTACAAATATGAGATTTATGATATACTTGAATATTTCTTTAAAAATTACAAGGATTTTAATGGCTATATAATGAAACATCTTAATAAATTCTCTCCCCCAAAGAAAGAGACTAATGCCTTGCAGGAGCCTATGGAAGAAGACATTGCTGAAGCTGAAAGTTGATTGGATAAAAAAGAGGAGGAGAGTGGTGAACAAAAGGAGGAAGAATAAAGTAGATACCCATTTCTACCCTCTAGAGAGTAACTCTTTTAACGCATACATTATTTTATTTCCCTCCATGCTTGCCAAAGGAGGATGAGTGCTATATTGATGAATGTGACGATCCTATTGATTATTTTGAAATATCCCTTTTTGATGAAATTGATACTTGGTATACTTGTAACCTTGATTCTTCTATGGATTAAACTTGTGAGAATTATTTTTCTACTGTTATTAATAATAATCCTTCCTACTTTGATGAATCCTATGATAATCCTCTATTTATTCCTACTATTGATATGCATGATAATGAGGAAGTTTGTTTAGAAAATTTATATGATAATGCTCTAGATGATGGTCCTATGTTAGTTAATAATATAAATTATAATGGTATTGAATGGGATTGGAGAGGTGCTTTTTCTAAAAGTAGTCCCATACCTTTAGAGAGTGATCAATCATCTTGTTATAATATTTCTAAAAGTGGATTGGAAAAGGTCATGATTTTAAAGTTTGATCTCACTATTTTGGAGCTTAATATGAATTATGTGCTTTTAGATCATGCAAACCATGCTCTATATGATAGTTATGTTGTTGAGTTTGTTCATGATGCTACTGAAAATTATTATGAGAGAAAAATATGGTTGTAGAAATTTCTTGTTACTAAAATACCTCTCTTAATTATGTTGAAACTTTTGAAGTTGTTCTTGTTTTGCCATCTTATGCTTGCCAGTTTGTGCTTCTTTAATTTATTTCTTTACAAGATTCCTATGCACAGGAAGTGTGTTAAACTTAAATGTGTTTCATATTTGATTCTTGATGCTCTCTTTTGCTTCAGCTCTTATTTCTTATGTGAGCATCTTTTAAAATTGCTAAGCCTATCTTGATGGCTAAAGAAAAAGCTCTTGCGAGTCAACCCTTGTTATTTTTTCTTTCAGTTTTTAGTTGTTTTCTATCTCCTTGATTGTTAGGGAACAAGAATTATAAAAAAATTAGTTTTACTTGTTATCTAAAACTTTTTAAAAAAGAGAAGTGATTAAGAAGGTGAGCACTGATGAAATAGGGGTAGACCTTAAACACCTGTGTTCATGCCTACAAAAATAATGCAAATCTTCTCATGGAAGCTTCTCAGCTAAAAATATGTGTAATTTTTGTTCTCTTCCATTGTATCATAAAAATAAAGCCCCTTAAAATAATTGCCTAGTTAAAAAGCGTTAAAGAATTGCCTAGCAACTTCCCCAAATCACACTACCTACCTTTTTGTGTTTCATGTTCTCTTTGTCGTTGAAGGCTCACCAAGACAGCGAGGAGTTATGCTGTGAGGGTGTGTTGTCGTGGTTTAGTCGAGAAGATCAGATAACTCCTTTGATAGGAGGTTTTGTGCTTGTGTTACCTTGAGCATGGCTCAGCGGGTAAAAACGCAGCGGCCAACCAGGAATCTCTAGACGTGGACGGTTTGGATCGCATGGGAGAGTCGATCAGGAGGTCCATAGGTCAAATCGCTGAGAAGCCTCCTTGTTCCCCCAAGGATGTTATCTTTCGATGTCAAGATTTTCTTAGATATGGCTTCTTGAGTTGAGACCAAAGATTTGGATATTGGAATGAAAAAACCCCGGCGGGGTTGGCGACTTACGGTAATAGTGGTTACCATAAATTACTGGTTAGACAAGATTCCTAGAAAAAATATGAATTTTAAACTTGAAAACACCAAAACACTCAAAGGGAGCATTCTCACTCAACAACATCTCTACAACTGCAACACAGCCACTGACAACTTTGACATAGTGTATTGTCCATACCGTCGTCGTGCCCACACCATGTGATCTTCATGACGCCCTCCTCTTTGCCTTGCAACTGCCCTTCTTCTCCATTTCATTATAGATTCCAACGATGGTCAATGGCACCATCGAGATATCACGTTAAAACATTGCTTTACGTCTTGCAATCATGTATGCATAGTTACGAAAGGCTTCAAGTGGGCAACCCACAGCCTACACAATGTAGAGCAACTTCACTTGAAGTTTATGTGTGTATGACTTGAGATATAGTCACATAGGGACAAGACCTAGTGCGCTAGTTCAGAATTCTGAAACCAGTTTTTACACCAAAAATATGTGTTCTACTAGGTAAACAATCTAAAACGGGTATATACAGATTACATCGGCGTATAACACCATAGCGTGTAGTTAGCACCATTACAAGAAAATCCCAATTCGGACATATTCTAGGTCAGTCAATATTTGTCCAATTTTACGTGCTCCCGAAGACACCGAACTTGGACAAGGCATCAAAACGAAAAAAACACAAATTGCTAGTTCAAAAGCAGCAGAAAAGGTCCCCATCGACACTTGATAGATCCCTTGAATATGTAGAGGAAGCTTATGTTATTACCAATAGCGCTCAGGTGTTGGCTCTTGGCCTGTAACATTTAAATCACCTTTCCATTGCAATTTACACTTTCAGCTGGAATTTTTCAACCAAATTATGTAACACTGTGTTCCTAAGCCGTATGAGCTCCCAGTATGAAGAGTGAAACACAAAGCAGGAATCTAGGGTTGGTTTTGTGGCTGTAAATCAGAAAACGGTAAAATAGTACCGTCTCATGTTGTATTATCCTCGACTCATTCACACTGAAAGTTTCTTGGCAATCCTGGGACAAATCGGTCATGTATCACCTTGTTCCATCAATAATCACACAGGAGACAAATACCAAATATCATGGACATTTTAAGTTTTTAACACTAAAATAACATCACAATGAAGAAGTACCGAAATGAGTAGGTTGCACATAACAGAGGTCCAGAAAACAGAAGTTACTAAATAGACATTCATGCATAACAGAAATGACCAGAGACTAACCTAGCTGAGATTTAACACAGACTATGCATCATCACTGGCTCTGCGTCAATTGTTTCTCCCACACGCAAACTTGAGAAGGTCAGCCAGCACCGAAGGGCAGCTTGCCACCAGGTACTTATACCCATTCGTTGCCAACACTGCCTCCATTCTTGCAGGAGTGCTAACGATAAACTTGACACACTCGGCCTTGAGCTGCAAAAAATTGTGCTGCTCCGCCAAAGCAAGAGTGTTTGCTGCCGTGTCAACCGTGATGACGCCAATGAGCTTCATTTTGCAAAGCAGCCTGAGCCTGTCCAGTCCATACCTGTCAGCTGCCACAAGTAGATGCATAGCCATGGCCGCCACGGCCTCGACTGGTTCATCAAGCTCGGGCATGGTGTCGGTGTAGATGAAGTGGAGCATGGCCCTGAATACTTCCGGCTCCATGTCCATGATCTCCACGCGCCCTGTGCACTTCTCCCTCATGTCTCCGTAGAACTGGGCCTTGAAAACCGGAGACCTTGCGGCGAGTATGTCCTTGTGTGCAGCAAACGACTCGTCACCCACAACAAAGGTGATATTGGCCCCTATCTCGCTTTGCAAGAATTCACCGAGTTGCTGGTGCCAGTTGGGGGGCGGTGGTGTGATAGATTCCTCGTCTGATAATTCCTTGAGAACCGCGACAGCGCATTGCAGAGTGAGGGTATCGTCCCTGAGATAACCTGAAGTTAGTACTTCATCTCTAGATATGATCTCCACCATATGTGAGCATTCCTTGGGATGATAGAATTTTCCTGACTCGCTCTTTTCTTCTGATGGTTCGATCTTTCCCGTCAGATCTATCATCTGACAGCATAGGCTCGCCATCGAGCCGCCCGTCCGGGATTCGCTGAGGAACACGAGCTCCAGTTCTACCCATTCATCACTCGTATTGGGGTGAATACGAACCTCCCAGTCGTACCCACCAACACTCCACCTGGATGGGATGCAATCATCGTTGTCCATGCTCCCCGTCGCGCTAAAACCCTCGATCTTGATTTGCCGCACCGAGCGTGCCGCACCAGCTACTCTTTTAGCGCAGGAATTTTCCATGGCAAAGGTCGGGCAGGAGGGAACGCAGGGAGATTCGACCAGATTTGGAGCACGACGAGCCGAAATCGCCTTGTGTTGGGAAGATGGGCGGCGTGGGAGGGGTCTGGGAGGGGGGGCGTTGCCGAAGGCAGTCAAAACCTAGATCATTATATATGTACTCCTGTTATGGGCACAAATACTGACCGGGCTTGTACCCTGTTATGGGAAGATGGGCTCTAGTAGCACCTTGTACTGTGGTGCATGACTCGGACAGTGCACACCACGAGCGTGGATCAGAACTCTCTCAAAAACAAAAACAAAAACGAGCGTGGATCAGAACTCTCTAAATAAAACACACACAAAAAAACGAGCGTGGATCAGCTGATAGACCGTGTGAATCAAAGGAGGAAGAAGTGACTAATGACTTTACTTGTTTCCTTGCCCAGTTCTTTGGGGTTTTTATTGTTCATTGCGCAACATTATTCGGTACCTGTTACTTGTACTTACAGATCAGTGTAAAAAAAAGTTCTGCAGAAATATGTACATTGTTCGCCTACATTTGATGTTCTTCCCTAATATTTCACAATCACCTTTTTTTGGTGGATATTGTTATATAGGGATCACATCCGGGGAAAAAGATCAACATGCATAGTGATTCACTACTTTGTAAGTGTTTGTGGAGATCAACATGCATAGGGAAAAAAAAGTATTCATCAAATTAAGTATTATTAGAAAGCTAATTTGTAACATTTATACATACTTGCACAAGGAAAAAAACCGAAATGCAGCAAATTAACAACATTCCAGTGAAAAGGACCTCTTATGTGAATACTATGTTTATGTACACTTCATTTATGTAGACAGAAGGCATTATACCCGGCTTTATAAATAAGTCAAAACATGTGGCTAGTGCTCGCCCACATCCAAGGCTTCCAAGGCAAAATGCGCGTCACCAACACAATGACCGCCAAGACCAAGAACCTTCTCAAGAAGGTAACCATGACAATGATGCTAGTGGATGCCGCGAAGCATATCTCCAACAACATCACCACAATGACCATCGGCGCCATCCTCCATCATGACCGCCAACGCCAAGCCAATGAGGATGACCCACATGACCTTCCACTTCCTCTCTTTGATGAAGACCCCAATGAGCGACCCCATCAACAAAAGTCAAGTGAGGATGCTCCACATGATATTTCACTTCCTATCTTTGATGAAGACTCACATGAGCGACCCTATCAACACCAAGCAAGTGAGGATTATCCACATGACCTTTCACTTCCTATCTTGGATGAGGACCCACATGAGCGACCTCATCAACAACAACAAAGTGAGGATTCTCCACATGACCTCTCACTAACTATCTTTGACGAGGACCCACATGATCTACCCCATCAATAGCAAGCAAAGGAAGATGCTCCACATAATCTTTCACCTCCCATCTTGGATGAAGAACCACATGAGCGACCCCATCAAAAACATGAACACAACACTTTGGGTTCCCTTTTCCTCAATGCCCCAAGGTTCAAGGTCCATGAACGTCATCATCCTCATGTGAAGTGGGAGCCTCCACCTCATCGCCACCAAGAATGCGCCATACCTTTGGACCCCGCCTTCGACAATGATCAAGGCCTACCTTGCCATGGATGTCATGATCCTACTCCTTCATTAAGGCACGAGGCGAGATTCCCCTCACCACCAACAATGATTCACAACGTCCATGTGCGACATCCTATGAGGAAGGACTATGGACTTCCGATTAAGAGCATAAGCATCCTCCATCACCAAAAGCGCAACGACAACATCAAGGGTGCGAAGTTACTCCTCCAATACCACAAGATCGACATCACCATGAACATGAGGATGCAACTCCACCAATCTATGATGAAGACTTTTATGCATTTGACCTTTTTGAAGATGTTTCTTTCTTTCCAACCTCTCCAAGGCCACGTCCTTGTCACCATTGTCACCAAGAATATCATCGTCACCATCATCAACCACTTGAGGATGCTACAAGGCATGGCTTACACTAACACATCACGGAGATGATCGAGCCTTCTTCGACACAAGCCATGACACTACCGCCTCCTCCAAGCAATGCAACAACTTCGACAAACCCGCACACCTCAAGTGCCAAGAATTTGTAGCCTTCTATTGTTTCCTCTCAAGCTTCTACTGAGATGAGTGGTGAGAGAGAGATCCACCTTTCCGTGAGTGAGATCCACAAGCCTATAATGAGTGGAAAAAGCATGAGTGTTCCAAGAGGCATAGCCTTGATTTCCACCAAAAGTGAGATGAGAGTTGAGAGCAAAAACCCATTTGTGCTTATTGACACTAACGGCTTACGAACTCTCTCTCCATCTTTGTTGTCTCTTTTGCAGAAATTTGCTGACCCTATCAAGCATGCTAGACCTCATGGACTCTTCACCATACATGGCTCTCCACCACGCATGAACCTCAACACCGACTTGAAGACTTGGCAGGAGTACATTCCGCTTGTCAATCTCTAAATGGAGTTCGACAAGCGCATCAATGACAACGCGTTCTCCGTCTACATCTTACTCGTCAACATATCCATGGACTTTTCCAAGCGGATCAACGACTATGCATTTTCCGTCTACATCCCACGCGTCAAGATGTACATGATGTTTGATAGGCGCATCAACGACAATGCATACTTCGCCTACATCCCACAGGTCAAGATGTACATGGAGTTCAACAAGCGCATCAACGATAACAACATGCCACGACTACATCCCATACATCAAAATGTACATGGACTTCGATAAAGAATCAACGACAATGCAAGAAATGGAGCGGAGTGCAACGAATGCATCAAGTTCTTCTTTACCCAAGCGTTTCCCCAAGCAATGAAGCAAGCACCTCTTGAGCTATTCGACGACTACTACACCGCCATTCGCGATCTTCATCAACCAGCCAAAGAGGACCATTTCAAGATCTTCATCGCATTTGGGCTACCCCCACTACAAGCATACCTTTGCATGGTCTTCGATAAGCGGCTGAACTTCAACGACATCTTTGTCGTCAACATTCCTTCTCCCTCTCATGGTTACACATGCGAAAGGTTGACTCAAGAGTCGAGGACGACCCTTTTCCAAGGGGGAGATAATGTAGCACACCCCATTCCACCAAGCCCTACATCGATACTAGACAAGGTGAACTCACTCCTCTCTATATGTTTTCGGTGTCTTGGTGAATGGTGCGATACCTCATGGATTACCCTTATACGTGCATCGGTTTGATCACACCATGGAGCCCAAGAAGATGCTCAAGATCATGCCATAGACGATGGCCCAGAAGTTATGGAAGAAGTCCGAGAAGACGACATCGAAGAAGGAGAAGAGAAGAGGAAGGGAGGAGGAAAACTGGGAGCCCGGCCTCAAAGCCCGTCCAGGCCGGCTCCCCTTCCCCTCCAGGCTGGACCCCCAACAAAAGGAGCCGACCTCCACTCCAGCCTCGGGCCGGCCCAACTGTGCGCCAGGCCGGGAGCCCACCCGAAGGGACCAGCCCCCCCGCGCCCCCAGGTAGTCCGCACAGCTGCTGCTCCCACCCCGGGCTGAAGGCCCTACTGCTGCGGAAAAGAGGGGAAAAGCCCTCTTTTCCACCTCCACCTACCCCCTTGGCTATAAAAGGACCCCCTCGGGCTAGATCTAGGTTTAGAGATGAATTGAGAACTTTGAATTTGCTCTTGTACCCCTCTTGTGAGGCTACTCCGATCGTTTGTACCTAGGACCGTATCAAGACTACTCCTCTGATGCGTATCTAGGATTGTATCAAGATTCATTGGGTTTCATATCCTTTCCCATTGGGATTCAGTTAGGGACTTCCCAATTTTCCTCAACTAACCCTTGAGGTTCTATTGGCGTGGTGGACTGGCCACGGGTGTGAAGAGGTTCCCGATAAGGTGAGTTCGGTTGGATTGATCGTTCCGTAGGCGGCCGTTGCGGCTTAGTTAACGGGAGATTTGGGTTCTTTAGTTCTTCCTAGTTATCTCCCCTTTGTTTCCCCACGATTCCCCTCGTTTCCCCTCTCGTGTTCTTGGTCGATTCGTGAAGATCGGACCACCAAAGAGGTTAACCCCTACATCAACAACTCCGTGGGCGCGCTCTCGTCGGTGGTCACCAGAGAGAATGCGCTCGTACACCCACACGATCTTCATCCATATAGTCGACATTGTCGAGAGTGGGCCGATCATCACCGACAATCCGCGTCATTGCTCAAGCGACGACGGAGGACACGCCTTTAGAGAAAGATCGGGCGGAGCAACATTCTGATCGACGTTGGTTTCATGTAATAAATAATCCATGTATTGCCATTTGCACCCGTTTTATCAATAAATTTATGAGGCCAACGTGCCGCCGCAGTACTTGGCAAATGGTCTTCAGTCAACACAATTACAATATCCTGGTCAATGCGACCGTCACACTCAACAAAATATACGAACTCACACATATATTCGGACGACACGATGTATTCGTTTTGACGCCGATTTTTCCGTCTTGGCAGTTTTCGCCCCTCGCTGTAACTTGAATTTGGGAGTCGACTGCAGTCAGACACATTTCATTTTTTTGTCGCTTCCCCTCTACACCGTCCCAGCGGCATACCTTTCCCCACTAACTGCACCGCCCCTTCCCTTCCGATGGAGCAGCGACGTCGCCAACCCCACCCCGGCCACACCCCTCTCCTCATCCTCTTCGCCGTCTTATTGGACCCAACGTCCTCTCTTCCCCGTTAATGGTATGTGGTTTCTTTGGATCTATGAAGTACAATAGGGTGGATCTAATTTGATATATGATTCATTTCGTACCTCTAATTTTTAGGAGGATCACTGCCGATTCTGCCACAACCCCGAAGGCCCGTGCGACTTGAAGAACGAAGGAAAAAGGTCTAGTTTTGTCATACGTATTACTGAGTGAAAAAATTACATGGTACATATTGGTTCACCAGGTGCTCGCGTAACTACCATCCAAATAGCAGTTCAACACACATGGATTATGTGTCTTGTAATTTTGGTTTTGTAAAATCGATATTTGATTGCTGTTTGCTGTAGTTTGCTCCTTGCTGTGTCAGGAAACAAGTAAATAACACAACTGGGGACCAAATGAAAATTGCGACTCCAGATGGATTTCTATATAAATTTGTTCTCGAGAAAGAAGAGGACAGCACAGAGATAACTGGTCCAGACTGGGACGACCTTCTCAAGCACTACTGATTATAATACTTTGATAAGATAGTGGTGGATTTGGATCACCTTGAATTCTTCAAACCTACTATACTTGATCACTCCAATGAAGAGAATGACCTGCTCGTTCAGACATGTTATATATATAACATCCTCTATCTGCAAAGGCAAGTATTGATCTGTAGTATGCAGATGTATATTATACTAACATTAATTGTAATGTATGATATGCAGATCAATAAGTCAATGTGTTTCAGTATATGTTAGCTATGCAAGGTAACAAAATTAACAATGAATAGTTGATGCGTAATTCATATCTATTGTTATTGATTTCTTCAGACTTACAACTTCATACTGCATAGCTAGCTATTAATTTAAAACGTTGTTGTTTCTTTCTTATTTTGTAGAATACGCAGAAGTACTTGATTGTTTCGAATACAATGAGTCATTATCGTCACTGCGTTCTAAACATCTACAAATAATTTGTCCATAAGGTTATAGACAGAAACATTAGGGGTGCTAATTAGTCAAAATCAAATTCCCATTCACATATTTGAATTCTACGTGCAGCATCATTGATTTGTCTGGTCCAATTTGCGGAAGATTACAAATGGATTTCATCAACAACTTATCATCCCTTCGTCAGGTCTACATCCCTGTCGATGGAACGATCAAGCCTTAAAGACAATGCACCATGGTTTGTAGATAAAAGAGGCGAATTTACGCGTGGAATAAATTTGCTAGCAACGCTGGGATTAAAATCGGATCGGTCATTGCTCTCTGCGCTGAAAGGATCAACGGTGCTATCCATATATGTCTCCATCAAACAATGTGACAGCTATAGTATTCTGTTCAATAGGTTACTTCAAACATATGACCTGGCACTTGTAGGATTTAGATCAAGATCTGTGAAGATTCTATGGATTAAGTATTACTTCGGTATTTGGTCATCATGTACTGCAATGGCAATGCTCAATTATCAATATATATACTCATTTGCACCAATGTCTGGCAAAATCCGGCCCATCCAATTATAGTACGGAATTTCTGAATTACGTACCCCATCCAAACATTTCCGGAGCCTCCAATAAATCATCAGCCGGTTGTAAATCGGAGTCGCCACTTTTCAGAATACGGCTATTAAAAAAAGACAGACTCGCGTATATAAATATTCGGATCCCCTCTAGATCGCGGACATCCTGGATCTATTGGAGTTGGCCGCCAGAATAGGCCGCCTCATGCGGCAACGTCGGCCAATAAATTCGGCCGCTTCCGATGCCCAACATATCAGAGTCGAGCCATTTTTAGAAATGATCTGAGGATGTCGTTTCCTAGCTGGCCCGGAAACCCGGCACGAATAAGGCCTGCTTATTAGCACCTTATGCAGCGAACCGGTCAATGGGACCACCGCAAGCCTATGCACGAGAACCTGCTGAGATAGTGGGTATAAGTAGTGTCACGAGATCTACAAAACGGAAGCAAGGAACAGATAATACCACAGAAAGCAGGACCGTGGCCGCGGGAGGAAACCGCCTCCACCGCCCAGAACAGTAGTCGACCGGACGAGGCGACCAAGCACACCGGTCCCCGTTAGGTCCAAACCGGCCTAGTGGGCTCGTAAAGCCCCACGGAGCACACCAATCCCAACAGGGTCCAGCCGGGCCTAGATCGGGCTCTTAAAGGTCGCTGCCACACTGCAATATGCTGGCCACCATCACCGCTGTCTTGAGCACCATCTACCTCGCCGCCATCGACTAAACATGTGGGGAGACATGCCAGCCCGCTCCAACCCAGATGGGCCCCGCAGGCCCAGATCTGGGCTGCAAGCACTACCGGTGACGCCGTCAACACGCATCCGGCCTTGTTGCTACACTGCCCTGCAGCTCCAAGCCCGCACCACCGTGGCCGACCACCACCCAGCCAATGCCGGGCCCGACGCCGCCCTGGGCCGCACCGCCGCCGTAGGAGCGCCGCCCTGCGATGGCTCCAATTCGAGCGGGTAAAGGAAGACCGTCGCCGCCGGCACCACCCGAGCCTCGCCTGGTGGCTCGCGCCGACAACGGCGGGAGGAGGAGGACATGGAGGGGGAGACGGGAGGAGGGGCGGAGCCAGCCGTGCCGGCTGCCACGGGGGCGGCGCGGACACGGGTAAGGAGGGGGTTTCGTGGAGGGAGCAGTTTTTTGGAGAACCACGGACGGGAAATAGGCCATGTATAACTTTCTCTTCAACAACCTTTCAATTCTTTTTTGCTTTCATGATATTTTTTTTAGTCTCAATCATCGCCTCACACCTTACCCAAAGTAAATGCATAAGAAAACGAGGGTCTGATGTTTTAAATGGTTAATCTAGACAAATTGTTACTACATGGGCTAATTAGTGTCGCAAATGCATACCTAGAGGTTAAAATGTGGAGTTCACTCGAACAAAAATGGAGAAATTCTATGACGGAAGCCACTCCTTTCTTAGATCGAAGGAGGAAGCTTAGCCAATGTAGAAGAGCAATTTTCCAAATCAACATAAGAGATATCTTGTAGGGCAATAATGCTTCTTGAACACATCAAAATATTAATTCCTTGTTACAAGAGAGATCAAGTTATATTGATGATGTGTAAACCGACGGATAGCAACATTCTGCATTGCAGTTATTTTTTTTCCTTGCACAAGTATCTATAAATATTATAAACTAGCTTTCTAATAATGCTTTTAATTTCATGACTAGTTATTCACCACTAAATTTCTCCACAAAGTACTAAACCATTGTAGATGTCTATTTTTTTGGTGGTTACCCATGTAAAAAAAATCTGATAAAGAACGCGATTTTAAAATTTTAAGGGAGAAAATAAAACGTAGGCGAGCAATGTACTTAATGTGCACAACTGTTATTTTTTATTTTATTACTTTCGAGCTTGCCATCAAAACGTAATATTTTCGTTCACTTATTATTTTTTTTATTTTTTTTGCGATGTAATATTTTGCTTCACGGCAAATGCGCATAGTACCGAATATGTAAATGTACCGAATACCTTCTTCAAGGTACCCGTATAAGACTACTCGTCCTGGCTTTTTTTTACCGAAATAAATGTTCCTACTGATCATTGTTGAGCAAATAAACAATAAGAGATACCAAGGAATTAGGAAAAGGAACAATTAAAGTCATTAGTCGCCGATCTTCTTGTTGGTTCGAGTCCCGGCCGGTCACCGCCTCGATCCAGGCTCTCTGCTAATCCACGCTCGCGGTATCCACAGTCTGTGTCATGTACGAGGTGATACTAGGAGTCCATGATAGCCAATTTGCCGAGTTCGGGTCCATAACAGCTAACAGGGTACTAGCCCCAACCGTCAACACGTGTGTATATACAGATCTACTCCCTCCGTTCAACAATAGATGACTTCCACATATCTATATATGGATGTATCTAGACACTAAAATATGTCTAGATACATCTATATCTAGATATATAGAAGTCATCTATTGTTGAACGGAGGGAGTAGGGTTTTAGCGGCGTAAACAGCCTTTGGCGACGCCCACCTCCCACGCCGCCCATCTCCACAACACAAGGCCCTTCCGGCTCGTCGTGCTTCAAATCCAGCCGGATCGGACGCAAAGACAGGAGAAACTTTCCCAGCGTTCCCTCTTGCCTGACCTTTCCATGGAAAATCCTTGGATAAGCGCCGCACGCTCAGTGCAGCAGCTCAAGATCGAGGGTTTTAGCGCGACGGGGTGCATGGACTACGATGAATGCATCCCATTACGATGGAGCGTCGGCGGCTACGACTGGGAAGTCCGTATTTATCCCAATAGAGGTGACAGGGTAAAACTGGAGCTTGCGTTCCTCAGTGAATCCCGGACGGGCGGCTCCATGGCGAGCCTATGCTGTCAGGTGATAGATCCGACGGGAAAGATTAATCCATCAGAAGAAACGAGAAATTCAGCAAAATTCTGCCTTCCCAACGAATGCTCAGCCATGGGGTACCTCATGTCTAGAGATGATCTACTAACGTCAGGTTATATCAGGGATGATACCCTGACTGTGCAATGCACCGTGGCGGTGCTCAAGGAACCAGTACAGTTTATTTCGGCCGAAAAAGTGATCGCGCCACCGCCCCCTGACATGCGCCAGCACCTCATCGAACTCCTAGAGAGCGAGTTAGGAGCCAATATCACATTTGTGGTGGGTGACCAGTCCTTTGCTGCACACAAGAACATGCTCGCTGTAAGGTCTCCAGTTTTCAAGGCCCAGTTCTTTGGGGACATGAAGGAGAAGTGCACGCGGCGCGTGGAGATCAACGACATGGATGCCGAAGTATTCAGGGTCATGCTCCACTTCATCTACACTGACACCGTGCCCGAGCTTGACCAACCAATCGAGGCGGTGGTGACGATGGCTATGCATCTGCTTGTGGCTGCTGACAGGTATGGACTAGACAAGCTTAGGCTGATGTGTGAAATGAAGCTCACTGGTGGCATCACCGTCGACACAGCAGCGCACACTCTTGCTCTGGCAGAGCAGCACAATTTTACGCAGCTCAAGGCCGACTGTGTCAATTTTATCGTGAGGACTCCGGAGGTTCTTGAGGCTGTGTTGGCCACAGAGGGGTTTAAGCATCTGCAGGCAAGCTGCCCTTCGGTGCTGGTTGAGCTTCTCAAGTTTGCGTGTGGGAGAAAGAATTAATGCATAGCAGGTGATGATGCATAGTCCCTGTTAAATACCAGCTAGCTAGGTTAGTCTCTAGTTGTTTCTGTTATGCATGCCCCCATTTACTATCTGTATTCTGGACCTGCGTTATGTGCAACCTACTGTTTTCAGTTCTTCTTCATTGCAACGGTCATGGCTCAGCATCTGCTGGCTGCTGCTGACAGGTATGCACTGGACAGGCTCAAGCTCATCTGCGCCGGCGAGCTCTCTCGTGGCATCAATGTGCACACACACAGCGGCGGCAACTTTGGCATTAGCCGAGCAGCACAACTGCCCAGAGCTCAAGGAGAGGTGTGTTGAGTTCATTATTAGAACTTCTGCCATTCTTGATGCAGTGTTGCTAACCGAGGAGTATAAGCACTTGGAGGCAAGCTGCCCTCTGGTGGTGATTGACCTTCTCAAGGCTGCGCGTGTGAGAAGAAATTGAAGCGTATCTTGGGACTATGGGGCCAAGAGTTGATGGTGCATGGTATGTTACTGTACTTTCTTGAGCTTGCCAGGCAAACTTGTCTAGTACTACTTAATGTGTGTCTTTCAGTAAAATTAAGGAGAACTTCTATGTCCGTCTGTATATGTTGTGGGCCACTATTTTGCTTGCATCTCCCCTTCACTTTGATGTGATTTTGTGCTAAATGGTTTGTTTTTATTTGTGCTCGTCGCTGGCAAGCATTGACAATGTGATATATGAGTGTGTGCAGACATGATTATGTCAGCTGCAGCCACACAATACTGGTTTGTGCTTCAGTCTGTATACTGGGTTCTTATGAACACCTTATTAACACATTTGGGAATAACATTCAGCCAATTCCATCTAACAATGTTTTTTGGGAAATGCAATCCTTTTATTGATTTAACAGTGTTAAGTGCCAAGGTATATTGATCTCTCTTCTATAAGTTATCTAGGTTTTCTACCACCCTGAACTTCATTGGTTTAAATAATACTTCTGGTCGTGGATCACTGTCCAGAATTATATTATTTGTGGGAATGGAAAAAGATTCGATGGGTTCTTCAAGATTGAAGGGGTCTAGCGGCAATGTGGATGGTGAATTTCCATCTCTGTCTCAGGATGCAACGTTTGTGTTCCTTCTGATGCCTTGTGCAGGTTGGTGTCATCTGGTCGGTCCATTTTTTTTTAAATGAGTCAACCCAGCCTCTGCATCAGGATGATGCATACGGCTTATTTATATTAATAAGTAATATTTGAACATCCAAGAATACATCCACCGAAACAAATCACGGGTCTGCCAACGTTGCTACAAAAATGAGACAACGCAAAAAGGAAACAACGCAATCAGCCATTATCTATCCTTCTAGTGCGCAACCAACCAGCCTGGTTGAACACAGCCCGAACGACCCCCATTAGCCGAATGCATCCAGTATCCAAACGCTGGCGCTGCTCCAAAGACACCATGTTGGACCACAGATTGATCCAGTAAATAGCTCGATGAACCACTTGCAAGAAATTTCCCACCATTTCATTATCAAAAATCACCCCATTACGGCTATTCCAGACCGTCCATAGAAAAGCACATACTCCGATGCGTATAACTGCTTTAGAATGTTTATACATCCCATTTAACCAATTCCCAAGTAAATGCTGAACAGAAAAAGGTGAAGCTATACTAAAAGTAAAGTGAAAGAGACGCCAAATCTTTTTAACAAAATCACAATCCAAGAAAAGATGTTGAACAGTCTTTTTTGAGCCACAAAAGACACACTTAGTGCAACCACTCCACTTCCTCTTAGCAAGATTATCTTTAGTCAATAATTCCTTTCTAGAAAGAAACCACATGAAAATTTTAACCTTAAGGGGCACCTTCAATTTCCAAAGCTTAGATGTAAATTAGCCGTGTTACCATTCAAAATATTAGAGTAGAAAGACTTGACTGAGAACAAACCCGTTGGTGTTAAGTTCCAACTCACTTTATCCGGACTATTTGTAATATTTACTCCCATGAGTTTTCCTACCAAATCCATCCAGGCAGCCCACGTGTTACCAACCAAATTCCGCCTAAACTGAATATTTGGATGATCATGATTAAGAACCTCAGCAATCGAGGCATTCTTATGCCTAACGATTCCGTATAGAGTAGGATATTGGACCGCAAGAGAGGTGTTTCCAAGCCACACATCCTCCCAAAACCTCACCTCAACTCCATTACCCACAGTGAATTCAATCCTATGAAAGAAATCCTGTTTGACACTCATAATCCCATTTCAAAAAGGTGAATCCGTAGGCATACTCTCAACCTGAGCTAAAGTCTTATCGCCCAAATATTTATTATGTAGGAGTTCCGCCCAAACCCCGTCCTCAGTCAATAATTTAAACAACCATTTAGCCAACAAACACTTGTTCTTAACATCTAACAACTCAATACCCAACCCTCCTTGATCCTTAGGCCTACAAATGATGTTCCATTTAGACAAGCAGTATTTTCTCTTAAGATGATCACTCTGCCAGAAAAACGTGATCTAAAGAAATCTAATCTCTTACGAACCCCAACGGGAATCTAAAAAAAGGACAACATAAACATCGGCAAACTGGTCAACACCGAATTAATTAGAATTAGGCGGTCGCCATAGGACAGAAGTTTACCCATCCAAGAGCTCAACTTTTGTTCAAAACGCTCCTCAACAGGTTTCCACTCACTATTAAATAGTCTACGATAGTGAACAGGAATTCCCAAATAACGAATAGGAAGGGTCCCTACCTCACAACCAAACATAGTACGATAGTCAAGTAAATGCTATACAGTTTTACCGAAGCAAAAGATCTCGCTCTTACTAAAATTAATCTTTAAACCCGATAATTGCTCAAAAATAGAAAGGATCAACTTCATATTAACCGCTTTGTCTAAATCATGTTCTAGGAACAGAATCATATCATCAGCATACTGCAAAATTGAAAGACCACTGTCCCCAAGATGCGGTATAAGCCCTCCAACCTGACCATCCTCTTTAGCACGAGCAATCAAAACTGCTAACATATCCGCCACCAAATTATAAAGTATAGGTGATAGCGGATCTCCTTGCCTCAGACCTTTTAGAGTTTGAAAGTAATGACCAATATCATCGTTAACTCTAATACCCACACTCCCTCCCTGTACAAAACGTGCAACCCACTCACACCACTTAGTACTAAAACCTTTCATCCGTAAAGTTTGCTGTAAAAAAGACCAGTTCACTTTGTCATAGGCCTTCTCAAAATCAATTTTCAAAATCACCCCGTCCATTTTTTTCCTATGTAACTCGTGAATAGTCTCATGTAGGGTTACAACACCTTCTAAAATATTTCTACCCGGCAAGAAGGCAGACTGGGAAGGCCTAATAATGTTCTGAGCAATACCAGTCACTCTATTAGTACCTACCTTCGTAAAAAATTTGAAACTCACATTCAGCAGACAAATGGGTCTATACTGCTCTATCCTGGAAGCATCCTCCTTCTTAGGCAGAAGGGTGATAATTCCATAATTAAGTCTACCCAATTGTAGGCTCCCAGAATGTAGATGATGAAAAAGACGCATCAAATCTACTTTGATAACGTCCCAAAAAGCCTGATAGAACTCAGCTGGGAAACCATCAGGACCTGGCGCCTTATTCAACTCCATCTGAGAAATAGCTTCTAACACTTCTTTCTCAGAGAAGGGCGCAGTTAACATTGTATTGTCCTCGACGGAGACCTTGCTCAAATCTTCTGTTCTACTCTCCAACAGAGTTACAGAAGAAGGAACAGGTGGTCCAAATAGCTTTTTATAATAATCCGAGATGAAAATTTTGAGGTTCTCATGACCAATGATCGTGCCCTCATCCTGCTCTAATTGGAAAATCATCTTTCTCCTATGTTTCCCATTAGCAATTAGGTGAAAATACCTAGTATCCCCCCTTGCTGAATATGCCTCACTTTAGCCCGTTGAGCCCATTTAGACTCCTCCTCTCGACGCAATCTAGCTAAAAACTCATCCGCCTCCTTCTTAATATGTCTCTCTTCCTCACTAAGAGGAACAGTCTCTGCTTTAAGATCAAGCTCATTTATAAGCAGTAAGAGACGATCTCTTTCCAACTTATATTCACCACTAACATGTTTAGCCCAACCACGCAGAAAACTCCTAAGATGTCTAATCTTGTTCTGCCACACCTCAATCGGTGACAATCCATTCGAAACGGACTGCCACTCTTTCTTAACCATGTCCAAAAAACCGGGTTTATTTAACCAAGATAACTCAAATGAAAACACCGATGTGTTTCCAACATGATCAGGAGATCCAGAATCAAGTAATAAGGGGACGTGATCAGAACCATTCTTACTTAGAGCATGAATTGTCACCAATGGAAATTTTTGCTCCCACTCCACACTAGCCAGCACTCTATCGAGCTTCTCAAAAGTCGGACTATCTCTCCTACTAACCCATGTATACTGTCTACCTGATAGTTCCAGCTCTTTCAAATCCAAGCTTTGAATAATCGCACTAAATATATTCGACCATCTAGGATTAAAGTTATCGTTACTTTTCTCACTCTGATTCCTAATAACATTGAAATCACCACCAATCAAAATCGGAAGTGTTCCCCCCCCCCCCCCCCCACACTCCGAACTAATTCGGCCAGGAAATCGGGTTTTTTAACATCTTGGGCAGCCTCGTAAACAGCCACTAAAGCCCACATAAAGCTATCATCCTTTGACTTAAGATGAAATTTCACACAAAAGTCACCTCAGAAAACACCATTTACTACAAATAGCGTATTATTAAAGCCCACTAGAATCCTCCCTCCCCCGATCTACCATGAGGAGGTAAACAAAACCAATTAAAATCACGACCTCCAACAAGGTGAGATAAAAATTGCCCTGTAAAATTTGATCTACCAGTTTCTAACAGAAGAATGAAATCTAAATTATGCTCCCGCACTGCCTCATTGACAACCAAATGTTTGGCGGTATCCCCAAACCCATCCGAATTCCAGAACATGCCTCTCACTACTACTTTTATATTAAAGTTTTAATTTTAGAGCTCCTACAAGTTGCCTGTTTACTAACAAAACCCTTCCTACGGGGTTTATTAATCTTAGTAGCCATCAAAGACACACATGGATCATCTAAACCGAAATTCATCTCGGTTTCACCATCCATATAAGAAATAAATGCACTATGCATTACAGAAATATCTGGATCCTCTGTCTAAATCGAGCCAAGATCATTATTCAAAATCGTTAAATTCCTAGCACATTCAATAGACTTTAGTTTATTAACAGCTGAATTAGCTACAAATTCAGAATCCCCAAAAGACACTCCCAGCCTAGATGCCTTGTCTAAAATATCCTCATTCGAAAAATCAGAGAAAGAAAGGTGGCGTTTGGCAGTGGTACCTGATAGTAACTCATCACGCATCTCAGCACGACGCGAGGCCCTCTCCTGGACTAAAACATTAGCATCTGGTTGAGCTCGAAGACGAGAACTGGACCTCAACCCTGCTGACAGTGGTTCCTGGATGCCCCCATAGGTGATAACTTGCTACACAGAAGGCCTAGTAGGTCAAGACAACCCTTCACTCTGATTCATTGTCCCTGTAGCAGATTTAAGCAAAGAACCTAAGCCCACCAAAACAGTACTATCAATACCAGCACAATTACAAAAACCAGAAGGAGTAGAAGTGTTACCAAGAGAAGGAGATGCATTAGGGGCATCATCGACATGATCCTCCAAACCATCAAGAGCATCCCCTGTCGCCAACGTTCCAGGGCAATGACCAAACCTTCTCTGAACCAAATCAACCCCAGCGGCGCCCGAACTAGCCACATGTTTGTCGACACAAGGAACCACATCGGGAAGAATAGGTGCCTGAAAGCACTTCTCTCCCACCTGAGCAGAACCGAACCCTGCCACCCCTTCCTCCGCAGGTACAGAACCACGAGCAACCTCCAGGTTACACCCCATTCCTTCATTAGCACTCATGGCAGACACAATCTGACCAGCGTCTGTATTTTCTTTCCTATCATCTGACCCAGCCGAAAAACCCTACGTTGCAGAGATGGCACGAAGAAACATCCCTTCGTCAGCAGTACCGTAATGATTCACCTGCTCCGATAATACCTGGACGTCAGCCAGGACGTCACCCTCCTTGACACCCCCATGTCCCTCATCAGCTGGTACTCCCCCATCGTGACCCAAGAACGATTCGCTACACTCACCCTCCTCCATATGTTTAGTAAAAAGCACCAACTCGGCCCGTACCCTCTCAAACTGAGACCGAACCAAAGGTGAGAAGACAAGACCCCTGCACCCCTTGTTGACCTGATTACCATCAGAAGCCGAAAGAGACCCTCCCTGCTCCAACATCGGATCGACACCCGCTGCATTCCCACTGTTTTTCCCCCATTCTTCTTAGCACTAGCCTCCTTTGCCAATGCATCTTGGAAGTCATCGCCTAACCCCTCATCATCTTCCTCATCTCTCTTTGATTCGCCATCACCACATCAGTATCCTCTTTCAATTGTTCTCCTTCCACCTCAAAGAATAATTCATATAACCCATTTTTGATAAACATTGGGAAAGACTCCGGAACCTTGGTGTAATCAAGACACCCCACTAGAATGCGTAGTACCTTATTCTCCCTAGTATAAGCAATGTCTAATTTCAATGGTTTTCCCAATAGAAAACCGACAGACCATAGAGCAAGATAATCGCCAATATGCTCCTCGGGAATACCCGAGACCCTGATCCAAAACTCAGGTAAAGTATCAGTAGGCTCAATTCTCTTTTTCCAAGTGTCAATAGTAACTCTACATTGACTATTAGGAATACAACAAGGACCAAACTCCCTCAGCCTATCAAGTTCCTGTCTCGAAGGAAACTGAACTTTCAAAATATTGGCCCGCTCTACGAACATCCCACTGAAAATTCTCTCTCGGTACCAATCTCTGCAGCTGTGTGATAATTTGAGGGATCGTCATATCACCACCATGAACCACCAGCGAAGCCAAACAATGATTAAGCAATTTTGGTCTATAAGTGTCAGTGCAAGGCATACCAAAAAATACAAGTTCTTCATGGGCATAGCCATATTGAATCAACTGAGGAATTGTCACCGATAGCAAAGGACAATTACCACTGTTATGCATTGGTCCGTCACAAATAATACAAATATTAGTCTCACATTCACCAAGCAAATGACCAGAAAGACCACACCTGAAGCAACGCTGCCTCTCGGGTACTTTAGTCTTCTTAAGTGCCTCAGCTAGCTGCTGTGCGGAAATTGAATTCTCTGAACTAGTAGCCACACCATGAACATTACCGACAGCAGGCGGAACAACTCCCGGCACTGCCGCAACACTTGCACCTACTCCCTGAGCATGAGCACCGGTACTTTTGTTATTAGTACACAGATTTACAAAATTATTCTTCAGATGTCACTGCTTTTATGCATTGCAAGAAGCTATGAATAATTAGCAATGGAAGTTTCAAGGTATATGCTATGGTTTGGTTCGCAACTATATATCATAATACAAAGTTCTAAAATCTAATTTCACTCGACCGGAAAAATCTTAGACAAAAATTGAGTGGTAAACTGACGGTTAGGTAGAAACTCACCCTAACTTGATACTTTATTCTTGTCGCCATATCATCCCAATCGTCGTCTCAAAAACATCTGGCTGTTCAAACTTGTAAGAACAAATGTGGACTTACTTGCAGCTGCCGACAAGTATGGGCTGGACAGGCTCAAGGAGATTTGCGAAGGAAGGCTCTCTGATGGCATCACTGTCGACACGGCAGCGACAACTCTGGCTCTAGCCGAGCAGCACAATTGCCCGCAGCTCAAGGTGAAGTGTGTCGAGTTCATCGTTAGCACTCCTGAAATTCTTAATTCTGTTTTGGCAACTGATGGATATAAGCATCTGGAGGCAAGCTGCCCTACCGTGTTGCCTGACCTTCTCAAGTCTGCGCGTGGGAGAAAGAACTGAAGGGTAACCATAATTCTAGAGCTCAAATATTTCTATATAGTCTCTCTATTTGTGCTCGCCATGTTTGTATGGTCAACTTGTGTCTTATTCTCCTAAAATGGAAAACTTATGTCCAGCTATCTATGTTATGAGCAACTTAATGCTTGCATTACCCCTCCAACTTGGTTGTATGCTAAATTGTGCATGATTTATTCCCTATCTCATTTTGTGCTGGAGTAAGTATGGACACAAGGCGATGCATATGGAAAGAGATTTCTGTTTTAGCAATGTTAAGGGTAGGATAATTCACGATGTCCTAGATGGTCTCCTTGAGTGCTTGCAATATGGTCTCCTGTAGGCTTCGATTATCTTTGTAATTCATTGTAATTCCTTTTTGGGCAGAGACAAATATGCAGGTATGAATATGATATGGTGTGTTGCTATTGTCTGTGCCATATGGAAATGAGAAGTAAATCTTGTTTTCAAAGAATTCGTCCTGGGGACCCTACTGATGGTATCCTATTCGCTTGTCATTTTCTTCACCTTGGGGCGAGATTACAGAAAAACGGGCTTCGAAAACATCTGCTACGCGGAGTTGACATGATGGTGATTGTGGCACAGAGATCTTTGGTCAGCGACATGGCTGGAATCCAGTGAGACGAAGAATAACCATGTAATCGTCCTCCTTCGTCAGCGACATGGCTGGAATCCAGTGAGACGTGATTGTAGTAGACCGTTACCCCTCGGTTTTTGTTTTCCAGTTCTGTAAGGTTTATCCTGAAGTTGGTGCGTTGTGTTCTGTTTCTGGTCTGAAGTCTGTTGTACTAGTTTTAGTCCTGAGCATGGGTTGTTCCGCCGTCCAGTCCAGTCCTCGGTGTTTCGTTTGAGATCCTCTGTATTGGCAGACAAAACACTGAATTTTCTAATGAAATTGGATTTGCATCAGGAACCCGATTTGTGATGAAATTGGGTTTGGGTCGGATTTGTACGATTGCAACAACATCTGACTCAAACACTAACTGTTAGTATGACTCGGATTTTTACCAACTAACTCGATTCGGAACTAGCTTGTATTAGTACCACCACTACTAGGGAAGTGCCTTTGTATGGAATCGATTCTGTGGCGCACCCCTATTCGGTGCGCCACAGAAATGTAATTCTGTGGCGCACGGGTGGGCATGCGCCACAGAAAACAGGAATTCTGTGGCGCACGGGACCGTGGTGCGCCACAGAAAAGAGGAATTCTGTGGCGCACGGGATGGGGGTGCGCCACAGAAATTAGCTGGGGGCCACACCAATAATTGCCACACTCCCTGTCGTGGTGGTGTCACGGCAGATGCCATGGGATGGCTAAAGATGTGGGGACGAAGGACGCTGGAGGTGCTCGGGGAGGGATCACGCGACGAGTAGCCGCGTGAGGTGAGAACAACGTACTGCAAACAACACGATCTACCCAGGTTCAGGGCCCTCGTGAGGAGGTAAAACCCCTACTCCTGCCTCTCTGTATGTATTATGATGTTTCTCCGAGTAGCCACAGTATAAAGAGTATCGTTACCGAGTAGCCACTCTCCTCTCTCCGAGTAGGGCTAGGTCAAGAACTTAGGGTTTCTAGGGTTTACGCGCGATCCAGTGTCTCGTATGTGATCGATCCTCACGCAGGAGGCGGCGGGGCACCTTATATACCTGGTGCCCAGCCGGATACGTCCAAACATGGACAAGTGTCGACATAGTGTGCACATCGTCCTTCTTCCGGGTTCCCGCTGACAGCTTTGGCTCCTAACCTTGGCTTCATCTGGAAAGTCGTTGGGCAAAACTAGGGGACAGACTGGTATCACTGTACCTAAGCACAGAGTAGGCCCCCCTTATCCTGCCACGGCCTGCTTCCATGCTGTCACTGTCAGGCAGGCCGGTCCCATATGAACAGTAGTTCGAATGCTGCCAAGTACGGACCCAGGATACGCGGGATCCTGTGTCAGAACGGCTCCTTTGACTTTCTGGCCCGAGTAGGTTCCCGCCAATTGTTCCCGCCAATTGTACTCGGGCCAACTCTTCTACTCGAACGTAGAGCACTTGAATGATTCTTCCTTCTGGCCATCTTGAGGTAAGACCGAGTAGCAGCCTGCCGGGTAGCGGGTACCGGGTAGTCGGCTACTCGACCAAACCTCTCTTCTGTAAGCTGCTTTTACCACTTGCCTTTACCCTACTCGGGGGTAACCCCCCGACAGCAGTCCCCGAAGCTAGTTGAGTCTTGCGAACTCGTTCACTAGGCTCTGCCAGCTTAAAATCAATCTTTGCCTCATAGCCCTTGAACCTCAAGATGTCGAGTAAACGGCCTCCGAGTAGCACTCTGACAAGTATCTTCTGTCTCTTGTCTTCCGAGTAGCACTTGCTTTCTACTCTGTAACCGAGTAAAAAGACTTAGAGAATTTTCTTGAATTGAGCCGTTGCGGCGCAGGGCACCATCCAGCCGTCCGTGCCGCAGCCGGACGCGTGTCAAGCATCCATGACCCTGTCGTTTCGCTGCCCACGACACATCGTGCCACGCGCCCAGTTTTCACGGGGCGGGCCCACCGGCTCGTTATGTCCCATCAATCGTAATAATAGGCCACGATTTGGCCGTGGGATCCACTGTGGCCGTTACGCGCGCGTTCCGCGCTTGCGTGCGTTTCTATCCGGCCACAGGCCCCACCACACGGCCATCATGGCCACGATTGATCCCACTACGCCGATGGTAACGGTAAATCCGCGGAGAGGGTATAAATACCCCCGCCGGTAACTTCCTTTTCCCCTTCCCTTGCACTATTCCTCTTTCGTCCTCTGCTTTCCTCCGCCACCGAGCTCTCCGCCGCCGCGCAAGCTCTCGCGCCGCCGCGGACTCAATTCGCCCAACCAATTCCGTCCAATTTCTTCCACTCCTCCTACTTGCAACGATGGCTAAAGCCGGCTGGGCGGGCTCAATCGTCACCAGTGAAGATTTCGCCTGGCTCGTGAATACCAAGCGAGTTCCTCCCGGCGTGGAGTGCCGGGCGCCTGACGATGAAGTCGTGCCAACTCCGCGGGAGGGTGAGCGCGTCGTGTTCATGTCGCACTTCGAGCGCGGTTTCGGACTGCCGGCCTCCGAGTTCCTCCGTAAGTTTCTGGACCACTTCGGCCTTCAGATGCATCATCTGCCGCCGAACGCCGTCGTCTTCCTCGCCTACCACGCCGTGGTGTGCGAGGCCTTCCTCGGCATCCACCCGACGGATACCTGGTTGAGGTATTTCCACCTCCGCCAGCAGACCGTCGGGAAGAAGGAAACCGCAGGCGTGGCCGGCCGCGCAACCGACACCAGCTGCGCCATGATGGTGCAGCGGTCCCAGACGAACCATCCCCGTGTCAAAGGGCTGGACTCCGTCCGACTGTGGCAGAAAACGTTCTTCTACGTCAAGAACATCCCCGCCACCGCAGGAGCCCAGGTAAATGATCGAATCAACCTTCCTGCCTGGAGCCTCCGTGCTCCCACTCAGAAGAACTGGAAAGAGAAGCCCGCCAATGACGACAACGCCATCGAGATAGAGAATAGGCTTGGCTGGCTGATAGAGCAAGGCCTCAAGAATGATGATCCGGTGGCTTGCTGGATCCAGCGCCGAGTGCTGCCTCTGCAGGAGCGCTGCCATCTCATGTGCTACATGGGAGGCCCCCGCGACTGCACCAGGACGACAACCATCGAGATCGACAACATTGATGTTCCCGGGCACGCAAGGGCCATCTTGATGACAGGCCTCAGCGACAATTGGCAGTACGGGTTCGTCCCGTATAGCCGCACGAAGCCGATTGAGCGGGTACGTCCTCCTTACTCTGTTTCTGCATATGCTTTCCGAGTAGATGAATCTTCTTCTTGCCGCGAGTAGCAATTGCCTTCTGCACCGAGTAGGATACTTAGCCAAATCGCCTAGGCGTAATGTGCTTTAGTGCTTGCACGCCTCGTCGGGTAGCCTACTCATGAATAATTCTTAGGCTTAGTGTGCTTTGTGCCTGCACGCCTTTCCGGGTAGAAACAATTAGCGAGCTGCCTAGGCTTAATGTGCTTTGTGTCTGCACGCCTATCCGAGTAGAACTCCTTCCTGATACTCGGCTAATCTGTGATCCCTCTCTGTATTTCAGATCCTTACTCGCCAGAAAATTGAAAGCTGCGAGCGCTTTGATGGCAACTTCTCTGCCGATCGCGAGGAGGACGATGTGCCCTCCTTCGATGCCGCGGATCAGATCAATCTCCCTCGCTCCCCAACGACGGAGAAACGTGAGGCCGAACCGTCTCTTCGCGATTGGTCTGAAGACGAATTCGAAGGTAACAACGTACTCACTTTGCTTGCTCGCGAGAAGCGTCAATCCTTTGCTTGCTGTTCCTAATTTTCTTCTTTTCTTTTCTCGAACCTGCAGATGAAGCTGCTGACGAGAACGAGGACGAGGACGATGACGAGGACAAGGACGATGCGGTCCTTGTCGTCAAACCTCTGTCCGTCGCAGCCCCCAACACCCGCAAGCGGACTGGCAGTGACGCCCAAGAGCCTCCAGCTAAGAAGAAGAAGCCAGCCGAGAAGAAGAAGCCGACCAAGGCGGTTGCGAAGAAACCGAGGCGGACGCTCCCTTCCACCACTGCGTAAGTTTTCTTCTCGGTCGTCTCTCCTCTCGCGCTGTGCTGTTTTCCCCAATCTCCTTCTAATTTCTGATTCTTTCTTTCTCGGCAGACCTCCCATGGACGCGAATGCCGTTCTCGCGCCCGACCAGGCCAAGAAACCACCAGTACCTCTGATCAACCTTGACGATGACGAGGACAACACTGCCGACGCTGCCGCCGCGCGAGCACAGGCCACTTCTGCTCAAGGAGCAGATTCAGAGCAGCAGTCCCGTGCGGAATCAGCAGCACAGGACACCGCTGCACATCATGAGAGACCCCCTTCTCCTCCGGCCAACACCGCCGAGGAGACCCAAGATGAAGAGATACAGGACAACACCGCCCTTGAGCGGCCAGAAACTCAACAAGAGCAGCCAAGCACCGGAGCTGCTGACCAAGTGAACCCCGCTGTCGAGCAGCGGGTAGAAGACGTCACCGCCACGGATGCCACTATGACGGATGTCTACCCATTGAGTGATGCGCATACAGGCGCCGCACCGACTAGCGCCCAGCCAGATACTACGCAAGGTGATGGGTCCGTGGCGCCTCCAATCGATCCTGCCAGGCAGCAATCCCTTGATGCTTTGAGGGAGGAGATCGAGAAGAGGGCAGCCGAGAAAGAAGCTGCCGAGAAGACCGAGGCTGAGAAAGAGGCAGCCGAGAAGGAAGCCGCCGAGAAGGCGAAGGCGAGAGCTGAGGAAAAGAAGCCCGAAGACTCCGAGAAGCCGAGAGCCGAAAAAGAGAAGGCGAAGAAACGGGACAGAGATCAGAATCAAATGCCGCCGCCAGCCTCGGGTGGAGCACTGGTTATTCGCGCTCCCGGCCCGGTTGCCACTGCTACCTCCGCCGCTCTTGCTGCTGCTGGTCAACCTTGCTTCCCGGACTACATGGTTCAGGTTAGCCATCAAAACACAATCGGCTTCTCTCCCAAGGATAAGCAGCTAGCCCTTCTGAGGGGAAGAAAGGCCGTAGCCGTGAACTCCCCTCCCCCAGATCCAAATCAGAACCAGTCCGTCACTATTGCTTCTCGGGGAGTCCAAGATCCAACGATAAAATCCCGGAGCCTTGAGCAGGTACTCGACACCATTGGCTTCATCGACGCCAAGTGGGACAGCAAGGTTCTCGGCACGGATAACTGGCACGGTCTTGGTCTCGGCGCAATCGACCATATGCGCGTCGACTGGAACAAAGTGGATCTGGGATACAAGCCCATGGCCGTCTCCACCGCCACCGCCACTCTCGCCGCCAAGATGTTCCTGCATCGCAAGAACGCCGAGGACATCGAGCAAGCGTATGCAGTAAGTCTCAGCTTGCCCTTCTCCGAGTTGAATTTTTCTTCTCTTCTATTCGCCTTCATTCTTCTTTACCATCACCCAGTCCCCGAGATTCTGGCCGAGTAGGCGGATACTCTCCGAGTAGCCTCCTACTCGGGTTGAATCTTTTCTGCTTCGTCTAACTTGTTTTCTTCTCGCTTCTCAGGATAGCGTCCTGAAGCGGACCAACTTATACCGCGTGCTCCTCTGGAACCATTCTATCGCCAGGAGGCGAATCGCTGCATTGGAGAAGGAAAAGGCAGCTGCGGAGGCAGCGAGCAAGAATGCCAGCGATAGCACTCAGCAACTGGCTGAAGTGAAAGGTACGCTTTTAGATGCGGTTACTGCGTTCTTGTTTACGCCCGCGTCTGCTTTCTTTTGCGCTAACCTTTCCTACTCTGCAGAGAACCTGAAGAACTTAGCTGAGGAGCACGAGAAGTGCCGTGCGTTTGTGGAGAACGGCGAAGCCACCATCAAGAAATTAGAAGGTGAGTAGCCGTCCACTCGGCATCATTCTTGTTTCTATTTCATCTCTGCTTCTCTGCTAACCTTGTCTGTCTCTCCGCAGAAGATCATAAATTGTTCGTTGAAGAACACCAGGACTGCCTCAAGCCCGAGGAGGTGCAGTAGCGGCTGTCCGACCAGGCTGTCGAGTTGGTGAAAGACCATACGACCGAGATGGTGCAGCTGCAACTCCAGCTGCAGAAAGCACTCGAGGACGCCATCAACATTGGCAATGAGAGAGACAGAGCGATCGCCGAGAAGGCCAAGGCCGAGACAACCTTCAGAGCCAAAGAGAAGGCCCTTGAGCTGGAATGCGAGACGCTGAAGAAAACCAACGCTGATCTCTTTGCTCAGATGACCACTCTGCGCGAGATTCAGAATAGACATATTTCCAACGAAGAGTCTTGGAGGACCCAGCTGCAGCATCTGCGCCGTGAACTGACCCGTGAGTCTTTTCTTCACTGCATCTTTTCTTCTCGGTCGATTTTCTTCTCGGTTTTGAATCTTTCCCTTGCTATTGCAGAAATCTGGCCTCATCTTGATTCCACTAGTGCGCCTGCTGTGGCCCAGGCAGCTCGCCTTGCGAAGGGTGAGGCAGCTGATACCAGGGCCGAGATCGAGGACAGCCTGCTGGTGCTGCGAGGGTATTTCGAACAGCTAGCCGGCGTTGGTACTGACTTGGTGCACGTGAGCTTTGAGCTCCACAAGCTCTTCTGGCCTCAGGAGCCTGAGCCAACCACCATGCGGGGTCTCGCCTTCAAGCTGCAGAATGTGAAGGCCGAGTTGAAGAAATGGCGTGCCTCGGGAGCTCGGGCTGGCGCGGACATAATGCTCCTTGCATTGCCTCCTGGTATGAAAATCTTAACATGCAACTCATCCGCGGGAAGCGCAACGACTCCAAGTGGGAGACAGACCCCGACTGCGTGGCCGCGCGCAAATTGATTGCGTACGAGGTCGCGGAGTGTGCTGAAACGGAAGTCTTCATCGACGGCCTCCCCGAACCCGACACCGAAGTGGAGGAGGACGAGGAAGGATGATGACGCGGAGTCCGACTTGGACGGCTTCTTCGAATCGCCTGAAGGCAAGGCCGGGAAAGGGAAGAACGTCGCCGTCGCGAGTAGCGATGAGGACGAGTACGCGCATATCGACACCGCGGCACTCGACTTCGGCACCTCCTCAGGAGCTGCTCTTGACGACACGGTACTCGCCCCCAGCCGAGCCTCCGGTTCCTCTTCAGCTCCAGGGCCCATCTCGGTGGCCACGGCCACTTCTGACCAGGCAGCCACCGAGCAGGACGCCGTGATGGAGGAGTCCACCACCGTCCAGTCGGAGGCGGATGCCACCCATGCCAGCACCGAGGAAGACGCAGCAGCCAGGGCCACCACAGAAGCTGCAGCAGCCAATGCCAGCACCGACAACACCGCTTCCTCCACATAACTTTACCTGCAAACTTTTTTACTCGAACACTTATCAGATCCCCGGGATGCCGGGAGCAGATGTAACAGACTATCTTTGTTTTGCTTGCTACTCAGTTTTTATGCCCACTCTGTTTATTTCGACATTAATCAATTTGAGCAACCCTGGCTCAATGCCGAGTTGCGTTTCCATGCGAGTCCCCGAGTTGCTTTCCTTATTCACCCTATCTTTTCATCTCTGCTCTACCCGCAACTTGTTGCTTTTTTGGTATTCGAGTCACAAGAATCAAAGAGTAGAGCTGCAAATACTTAGCCGCTAGAAACAATCATGGTAACGCAGCCCACCACTTAGCCGAGAAGACGAAACAGGGAACAAAAGTAACAAACAATCTACTCGGTTCCTGCACTCTTTCTTCCTTAGCGATTTTCGTGTGCTCATTGACCTTTTGCTTGTTCTCTTGCTTGCCATGAAGCCGGGTTTCGGACAGCAGCAGAGTCGAAGAGTTGGCATATAGGTTTAAACACAATACTCAATGCGCTTATGAGTTCTGAAATGGAGCAACCGAATAGACAAAAGGTCAAGCCGAGTAAAAACACTTAGAACAATTTTCGGACGAGGGCAGTCCCCGAGAACAATTTCAGATTGCAGAGTAGAATTTCAACTCGGATAAGAGGGTACATACACATCTTTGCTTACGAATGAAAACGACGAAGTAGAGCTACATTCCAGGGGCGCTTGGTTTCCTCTCCAGCTTTATCTGCCCTGTTCGCCTGCGATGGGCGCACATCTACAAGGTAGTACGCATCATTGTGCAGCGCTTTGCTCACAATGAAAGGCCCCTCCCATGGGGGAGACAATTTGTGCATCCCGGCTGTGCGTTGCACAAGCCTAAGGACCATGTCTCCTTCTCGGAAAACCCTTGGGTTCACCTTTCGGCTATGATAACGCCGCAGGTTTTGCTGGTAGATAGCCGAACGTGACAGAGTCAGCTCTCTTGCTTCTTCAAGCAGGTCAACGTCGTCTTCTCGAGCTTCTCTCGCCTCCACCTCAGTGTAGAGGGCTACGGGGGGAGTCATGCTCGAAGTCTATTGGCAAACACGGCCTCAGCCCCGTATACCAAGAAGAATGGCGTGTAGCCGGTTGACCGGTTAGGGGTAGTCCTTAGACTCCACAACACCGCTGGCAACTCTTCTAGCCAACACCCAGGTGTTTTCAGCAATGGCTCAATCAGCCTTGGCTTTATGCCTGCCAGTACCATTCCATTTGCTCTCTCAACTTGCCCATTGGAGGCAGGGTGCGCGACTGACGCAACGTCTAGTCGGATATGCTTATCTCTGCAGAATCGCACCATTGCCCCCTCTGCAAAGTTGGTGCCGTTGTCGGTGATGATACTGTGCGGGTAGCCATATCTCATGATCACATCCTTCACGAACTTCACAGCTGTGACCCCATCGCACTTCCGAATAGGCTTCACTTCAATCCACTTGGTGAACTTGTCCACCATGACCAAGATATGTGTCATGTTGCCTTTAGCCGGCTTGAAAGGGCCAACCATATCCAAGCACCAAACTGCGAATGGCCATGTGATGGGAATTGTCTTCAATTCGGAAGCGGGCATGTGAATCTTACTTGCGAACATCTAGGAGCCATTGCACTTCCTCACAATATCTTCAGCTTGCTGCAGTGCAGTGAGCCAGTAGAAGCCATGCCGAAAAGCTTTCTTGACCAAAGCCCGAGATGAGGCGTGATGCCCACACTCCCCTTGATGTATTTCCAGCAGAATTTCTTCTCCCTCTTCCGGGCTCACACAACGTTGCAGCACGCCAGTGGCACTTCTCTTGTGCAGCACATCTCGGACAATAGTGTAGCCCTTGGACCTTCTTTGAATCTGCCTCGCAGTCACCTCATCTTCGGGTAGTGTGCCGTCCCTTAGAAAGGATAATATGGGCATAGCCCAACTCGGTGTCTCCCGTATGGGAAACACTGGTTCGTCCAATTCCATTGGGACGGGCTCTTGCGGTTGCACAGGAGGAGCGGGAGCGCTTCTTTGCAGCCCAGATCGATTGGCGAGAACTTCTTCAATGAATGCGACAGCCTCTGGGTTGAGGGCGGCAGTCCCCGAGTACGGAGTGGCAGTCCCCGAGTACGGAGTGGCAGTCCCCGAGTACGGAGTGGCAGTCCCCGAGTAAGGAGTGGCAGTCCCCGGGTAGGGAGTGGCAGTCCCCGAGTAGAGAGTGGCAGTCCCCGAGCAGGGAGTGGCAGTCCCCGAGTAGAGGACGGCAGTCCCCGGGTTCCCTGCAGCACTCTCCCAGTCAATCTCCATTGGGTCAGATTCTTCACTTGGCAGAGAAGGAACAAATATAGACTCCGAGTTGGGAGAAGGCTTGATGGATGGCTTCCTCAAATGCTCCAAGGCGATTCCCGCCGGGATGGATTGCCGAGAAGATCCCAACTTGGACAACTCATCTGCTGCTTTGTTCTCTGCTCGGTGAATGTGTTGGAACTCACAACCCTCGAAGAAACCAGTCATAGACTGCACCAGGAAACGATACGATGCCATGTTGGCATCCAAAGCATCCCAGGTACCTGAGACTTGCTGTACCACCAGATCTGAATCGCCATAGCATATAATGCGCTGCACACCAACCTTTGCTACTCGCAAACCATGCACCACTGCCTCGTACTCGGCTACATTGTTGGATGCCTTGAAATGAATCTGCAGCACATACTTGAGCTGATCTCGCTTGGGTGACGTAAGCACAACACCAGCGCCAAGGCCTTCTTTCACCTTTCGAGCCATCGAATGCATCCTCCAATAGTTGGAAACTGGAGCAGGAGGTTCATACTGCATCTCGGCCCAGTCCACAAGAAACTCCGCCAGGACCTGGGACTTGATGGCTTCTCTTCTCGTGTACGCGGGAGCGTATGCTGCTAGCTCAATTGCCCACTTGGCTACTCTGCCACTTGCCTCCTTGTTGCCCATGATATCCGAGATGGGAGCAGAGCTCACGACAGTGATGGGGTGCTCCTGGAAAATGTTTCAGCTTCCTGGCGCCCAGGTACACACCATATGTCATCTTCTGGTAGTGCGGATAGTTTTGCTTGGAACTGGACAGCACTTCACTGAGATAATAGACTGGGCGCTGCACACTCTTGCCTTCTTCTTCTCGCTCCACCACTATCACCACGCTGACTACTCGGTTAGTCGCAGCAATGTACAACAGCATAGGCTCCTTGGGTAGCGGACTAGCCAAGACAGGAGCGCTAGCCAGCATTGCTTTCAGCTCATTGAATGCCACGTCCGCTTGCGGAGTCCAGACAAACTTGTCACTTTTCTTCATCAGCTGGTATAGAGGCAGGGCCTTCTCGCCCATTCGGCCCAGAAAACGGCTCAGAGATGCCAGACAACCCGTGAACTTCTGCACATCTTTCAGTGATCTCGGTAAAGACATGCTCTCAATAGCTTTTATCTTAGAAGGATTGGCTTCAATGCCCCGACTAGAAACCAGAAAACCGAGTAGCTTTCCAGCCGGTACACCAAAGGTGCACTTACTCGGATTCAGTTTCATTTTGTACTTGCGTAGGTTAGCAAAGGTTTCCTCCAGGTCGGCAAGCAGAGTATGTGTTTTATTCGTTTTGATGACAATGTCATCTACGTACACCTGCACATTCTTGCCGAGCTGGTCGTGCAAGCATTTCTGCATGCATCTCTGATAGGTTGCACCCGCATTCCTCAAGCCAAAACACATGACACGATAGCAATAAGCCCCGTACGGGGTAATGAAAGCAGTCTTTATTTGATCAGTAGGGTTGAGTGCAATCTGGTGGAAACCAGAGTAGGCATCTATGAAAGACAACAGTTCACAACCAGCAGTGGAATCGATCACCTGATCGATGCGAGGTAGCGGGAAAGGATCCTTGGGGCATGCCTTGTTCAAGTCGGTGTAGTCGACGCACATGCGCCATGCAGTGGCAGCCTTGGGATCCTCCTTCTTCTTCTCGACCATGACCGGGTTGGCTAGCCAATCCGGATGCAGCACCTCCATGATGAAATTGCTTATCAGTAACTTGGTGATCTGGTCACCAATGGCCTTCCTTCTCTCATCTCCGAAACGGCGCATAGCCTGCTTCACTGGTTTGGCGTCACGACGCACATGCAAAGAGTGCTCAACCAACTCCCTCGGGACTCCTGGTAGATCTTCATTAGTCCAGGCGAACACGTCCCGATTCTCACGGAGGAAGTGGATGAGCTCGCTTTCCTATTTCTCCGCCAACCCGGAACCAATGATGGCTACGCGGGGGGAATTCGGGGTCGACCTGGACTGTCTTGGTCTCCTTGGCAGCTTGGAAGGCAGTACCATGCTGGGTACTCGGCACACCTTGTGCGCCAGCTTGTGCGGACTAAGCCATGGCCACCACCTCGTACATCTTCTTCTTCTCGGCCTCAATCACCATCGACTCTGCCAGCTTGGAGCTAGCTGAAGCACACTCCATGGACTTCTTGTAGTCACCAGCGATAGTGATGATGCCATTGGGACCAGGGATCTTCATCTTCAGATAAGCCACATGAGTAGAGGCCATGAACTTGCTCAGAGCAGGCCTGCCGAGTAGAGCATGATAGGGGCTCTGATGATCCACCACCTCAAACTGCAGACGCTCTGTGCGGCAGTTCTCCCGGGTACCGAATAGCACATCAATCCACACTCGGCCAATCGGGTTGCATGAGATCCCGGGCACGATGCCATGGAAGGTGGTCTTGCTAGGCAGCATCATGTTCTCGGCCAGGCCAAGCTTCTCGAGTGTGTCCTTGTACACAATGTTGATGCTGCTGCCGTTGTCGATTAGCACCTTGCTGAACCTCACATTCTTCTCGGGACCCAGGAAAGTAGGATCCAGCACCAAAGCATATGTACCCGGGTTGGGCATCACCTTGGGATGATCTACTCGGGACCACCTGATCTCCTGGTCGCACCAGTACATGTAGTGAGGAACAGCAGGAATCACTGCATTGACCTCCATGGCCCGCCTGTGCTGTGATTGCTTGTCGACTGCCTCGGACGTGAAGATCATATAGCTCTCATGGTGCTCTTGGTACTGGTTGGAGCCATTGCCCCCATTGTTGCCATTGTTGTTGTTGCCCTGATAGTTGTTGTTGTTGCCTCTGTTGTTGTTGTTGCGGTTGTAGTTGTTGTTGTTGCGGTATCTCTCATTGTTGAAGTTCTGGTTGGCTCCTAAAGCCACTTGGTTCACATTATCTCTTCTCGGGTACACTGGCGGCCGAGTTGCGGGTGCGCGAGTAGGCTGAACAGTAGCATTGGCGGCTGGCAGGGGAGGAGGAGGAGGCAAGCCATCACTCTTGATCACATCCCACCATTCGCACTGCCGAGTAGTGTGGTTAGCAGGCCTCGAGGGATGGTGAGTGTGAAAGCTGCATGGGACATCCTTCATGTCATCGAACAAACTTCTTCGGCTGCTCGGAGTTCCCGCTACCCGACTGAGCAGTACGGAACGGTTTCTTGTTGCCCTGGCCCTGGTTCTGGTTCTGCCCGTAGGCTCCAGCAGGTTTCTGCCTTTGGCCACCACCGCCTCCGACATTCACTGCATTCACCTCTTCAGGATCATACCGAGTATCTACTCGGCGCTTGTTGTGGAACTCGTTGCGCTTGCTGCTGTTGAAGTTTCTTCTCGGCTCAGAGGAGTCCATCAGTGGCTGAGTAGGATCACCGAGTGCGTACTGATCCGCAATCTTGATGGTCTCCGCCAGAGTGTTCGGCATCTCCCTCTGCAATCTCTGCCAAAGCATGCTGCCATGTCGGCAACCCTGCGCAAACCAGGTAATGGCCTGTGCTTTGTTCACACCCTCACATGTGTTCCTCAAAGTGCTCCACCGAGTAAGGTACTCGCGGTCCGTCTCGTCTTCTCTCTGCCTGCAAGCTGATAGCTGCTGTGGCCTATTCGGCCTCTTGTATGTACTCGTGAAGTTGCTGATGAAGGCATCCGAGAAGTCCAACCAGCAGTTAATGCTGTTCTTGGGCAAATTGTTGAGCCAAGTGCGAGCTGGACCCTCTAGCATCTGCGGCACATAGCGCACCGCCCATCTCCTGTTGCCATTCGCGATATGGACCGCGGTGACATAGTCGTTGAGCCAATCTTCAGGCTTGGTGCTGCCATTGTAGCTCTTGGTGCCTCTTGCAAGCTGGAAGCCCTTCACGGAAGGCTCGTTCATGATGCGCGGGACAAAGCACTCGGGGCCAGGAGGGCCCGTGCTCTCTAGCCGCGCAGACAAGCTGATACGGTCCAGCTGGTGCCTTGCATCTCCAGGCGCCAACACGCGCTCGCCAACACGGTCATGGATGTCATAACCAGCCATCTCCATAGCCGAGTAGCCATCATCATACCTATCCACCCGCATAGCAACAGGCTGCTCCACCGGGTTGACGACTGGTGCCACTGCGCGCGGCTGCTGCCTCTGCCGAGTAGGCTGAGCTGCGGGTTGCTGAGAAGAACCTGGACGCGCGGCATCTCGGGCACGGCTTTGAGCTTGATGGGCTTGAGAGCCTGCTCTTGCAGCGTTGTGTTCCCGCCCGGGCTGCTGCGGCACAGCAACCTGTTTCGCGGCAGCAGCCGGGTCATACACCTGCATTTGCCTGTCTCTACCCGAGCGCCCGCTGCGGCTCTTCTCGCGGCTAGGATGCGGAGATGAGGCCTGATCGTTAGATCTAGCCGCGTGCGAGTGAACCACCTGCGAAGCTCCAGCACCCGGGTTGGCCTTCCGGAACTCCTCGTTCTGCCTAGCGGCCTCCAACACCAACTCGTTGAGCCTCTCCTGCTGCCTGAGGCGCGCCTCTCCATCCAGGCGCGGCAACTCGGCTGCCACGGCCTCTGCAGCCCTGAGCGTCTTGGCGGGCGTGTTGTACCTTGGCCTTGTGAAGGTGTTCGCGGTGGCGGACTGAGCGGGCACCTCCGCAACCGTTGCCATCTCGACACCCAAGTTACGCCGCGTAGCGCCTACTCTGCTAGGCCTCCTGGCGACCGGCGTGAAGCCGTGAGCCTTGTTGTACTCGAGCTGGTCTAGACTCAGCTCAAGCCTGATCTTTTCCAACTCCGCCTGCTCAGCAAGCAGTTCTTGGCGTTGCCGCTCGAGCTGCTCCCTCGCAGCTAGGAGCTCGATGTCGGTGGGAGTGGGCATACCGGCTCGCGCAGCAGACGCGGGGATGACCGTAGACGTGGAAGGCGGCAAGTTGTTCTCCCTCTTGTAGGGCCGGTGAGTCCTGCCACCAGCAGGCGGTTCGTCAACCTCCTCGACGACGGCCGCAGCGCCAGTAGCGGCTGCGCCAGTGTTTGCCGCCAAACCCGTCACCATCACCTCAGCGCAGCTCGCAGAGCTGCACGCGGGCCTTCCGCGAGCAGCAATCACCGCGGGAGGATCCTCCGCGTCATGCACCAGCTCGGGGTACGCGCTGTTGGCGACGGTGGCGATGTAGACGAGGTGAGAGCCGAAGGAGATCACCGAGCCGCCCTCAGGCATGGCCATGCCGCCGAAACAGCCGGCGTTGTCGGTGACGAAGTCGAAGGAGCCGAATCTGTGGACAAGGCCACAGACCACGCGCTCCGCTGAAGAAGATCCCGTCCGAACAGAAACTCCAGCCAGCGCCGCTGCATGCCCCACGGTGGGCGCCAACTGTCGTGGTGGTGTCACGGCAGATGCCATGGGATGGCTAAAGATGTGGGGACGAAGGACGCTGGAGGTGCTCGGGGAGGGATCACGCGACGAGTAGCCGCGTGAGGTGAGAACAACGTACTGCAAACAACACGATCTACCCAGGTTCAGGGCCCTCGTGAGGAGGTAAAACCCCTACTCCTGCCTCTCTGTATGTATTATGATGTTTCTCCGAGTAGCCACAGTACAAAGAGTATCATTACAGAGTAGCCACTCTCCTCTCCGAGTAGGGCTAGGTCAAGAACTTAGGGTTTCTAGGGTTTTGCGCGATCCAGTGTGTATGTGATCGATCCTCACGCAGGAGGCGGCGGGCACCTTATATACCTGGTGCCCAGCCGGATACGTCCAAACATGGACAAGTGTCGACATAGTGTGCACATCGTCCTTCTTCCGGGTTCCCGCTGACAGCTTTGGCTCCTAACCTTGGCTTCATCTGGAAAGTCGTTGGGCAAAACTAGGGGACAGACTGGTATCACTGTACCTAAGCACAGAGTAGGCCCCCCTTATCCTGCCACGGCCTGCTTCCATGCTGTCACTGTCAGGCAGGCCGGTCCCATATGAACAGTAGTTCGAATGCTGCCAAGTACGGACCCAGGATACGCGGGATCCTGTGTCAGAACGGCTCCTTTGACTTTCTGGCCCGAGTAGGTTCCCGCCAATTGTTCCCGCCAATTGTACTCGGGCCAACTCTTCTACTCGAACGTAGAGCACTTGAATGATTCTTCCTTCTGGCCATCTTGAGGTGAGACCGAGTAGCAGCCTGCCGGGTAGCGGGTACCGGGTAGTCGGCTACTCGACCAAACCTCTCTTCTGTAAGCTGCTTTTACCACTTGCCTTTACCCTACTCGGGGGTAACCCCCCGACACTCCCTTTCTGTGGCGCATGGTAGTTAGTGCGCCACAGAAATATGACATTTCTGTGGCGCACCACTGCCACGTGCGCCACAGAATTCCCATCCGAAAAAATTATGCCCTCACGCACCAACTCCACCCCCCCCCCCCCGGGAACGCCTTTTCTAGTTTTTGACGGAAGAGTTGGAGGTCTAAAAAGCATCAAAAAATAAATCCCTTATAGATGCACGGAGAGTTTAATGTCTACTTTTTAATCATATTTTGAAATATGAATTTCGACTTTCCTAGCAAAAGTTTTATAAAAAAAGTAAAATGGGCATAACTTTTGCATACGATGTCGAAAAAAAATGATCAAGATATTAAAAAAAACTAGAGAGAAAAAGGAATCCAACCTTCGGCCTGTGAGCTTTTTTTAGAATCGCCAAATTCCAAAAGGAACAAAAGTTATGGCCATTTTAAGATTTTGACTAGAAAATAAAAAAAAAATAAAAAAAAATCTGTGGCGCACCAAGGGGGGTGCGCCACAGAATTTTGAGGCAGGATTCGAAATTTGCCTTCTTTTCTTCTCTTTTCCCTCTCCCTCCACTTCTTCCCTTCTTCTTCTCCTCCACTTCTCATCTTCTCTCTCTCCTCCTCCCATCACCACCACACCACCACCATCACCACCACCTCTCCTCCTCCTCCTCCACCACCACCACCACCCTCCTTCTCCACCACCACCACCACCACCCTCCTCCTCCTCCTCCTCCACCACCACACCACCTCCGGCGAGCTCTCCTCCTCCTCCACCACCACCACCCACCACCACCTCCGGCGAGCTCCTCCTCCTCCTCCTCCACCACCACCTCTCCTCCTCCTCTTTCTCCTCCTCTCTCCTCCACCACCCTCTCCTCCTCCTCCTCCTCCTCCTCCTCCACCACCACCACCACCACCACCTCCGGCGAGCTTCTCCTTCTCCTCCCCACCAACTCCGGTGACCCCCATCCTCCACCGACCAACTCCGGCGAGCATCCGACGAAATCCGGCGAAATTTCGAAATTTCGAAAATTTCCCGCGGCCAGATCTGGCCGCCTTTTTTTTTGAAATTCAAAAAAAAATTCTGTGGCGCACCCCCCCTTGGTGCGCCACAGAATTGCAAATTTCTGTGGCGCACGGCTGAGGTGCGCCACAGAATTGACATTTCTGTGGCGCACGGCCTCGGTGCGCCACAGAAAAAAATTCTGTGGCGTGAATTCTGTGGCGCACCCCTCTGCCCCCTAGGTGCGCCACAGAATCCCATTTTGGTGCGCCACAGAAAGGCCTTTTTCTACTAGTGCACCTATATATGTAGGCAGCTACCTAGCTCAAAATACACAAGACCGTACCTAACATAGTTTTACCCACCAACAAGATCGAATGTAAGGATCATGGGAGCACGGGGCAGCTCTTTGGCGTCCACTAAAACACCGTCCTACGGCGACCTACCGCCCAAACTCCTAGACCTCATTATTGCCCGGCTCCCAGATCCTGCTGACCGTGCCCGCACCCGCGCCGTCTGCCGCACATGGCACTCAGCCGTGCGCCGCCATGGCGCCCAACCCTGGCGGTTGCCTAGCACAATGTCCACCTGTCACTGCCTCCGTCGCTTGCCCCGCGACGCCGATCACATCAGCTCCACCGACGACTGGCTCGCCGTCCGCATATGCAAGGACCACAAATATCTCTTGAACAATCCATTTTTCAATAAGACCGTGCCGTTAACCGAGCTGGACGCCGTCATGGGCCACAAGCAAGCTTTCATCTACAAGTTCCTCATGCGGTCAGGTGTCAATGACTTCTGTGCCGTCATCACCAACAACCTGATGTATGCTTTCATGGTGATTTGGCCAGGAAAGGGTGTGTGGTTGCCATAGCCACGGACACGTCCCTACATCGATATCATTGACTTTGCTTTCCTCCAGGGGGACTCTATGCCATCACCAAGGCAGAGGACCTCATCTCCTTTGATCTGGCATTAGATGTCGAAGGAAGACATGTGGTTACCATGGGAAGGCACCTCATCAGACAACCGCATTTTCGTTGGAGGAATTGTCGGTGGCCGTGAACGATTTGGACACCGAGAAGGCACCGGGCCCGGACGGATTCATCGGTGGCTTCTTCAAGGCCTGCTGGAGCATTGTCCATTCTGATCTCCTCGACGTGGTCAACCAGATGCACTCTCTGAAAGGAAATCATTGGAGGCTGTTGAACACCGCAACAATTGTTCTGTTGCCTAAGAAGATTGACGCTGCCGACGCGAAGGATTACAGACTTGTCAGCCTTATGCATAGTGCAGCAAAGATTCTGTGCAAACTGCTCGCCAATCGACTGGCTCCTGTCCTCGAGAAGCTTATTTCGCCCAGCCAGAGCGCCTTTATCAAGGGCCGTTCGATACAAGACAATTTCCTATACGTCAAAAATGTGATCAAGGATGCACAGAGGAAAAAAACCCCTCTGTTGTTCTTGAAACTAGATATTGCCAAAGCTTTTGACTCACTAGACTGGGGTTTTCTGATCACGGTGTTGGAGAGGATGGGTTTTGGGCAGCGGTGGAGGGACATTGTGTCGATCATCTTGGCTTCGTCCTCTTCTCGGGTTTTACTAAACGGAGGGCCTGGTGTTCCGTTTGTGCACCGGCGGGGTCTCAGGCAGGGGGGACCCCCTTTCGCCAATGCTCTTCATCCTCGCGATGGAACCTCTTCAGTGTCTTTTCGAGCGGGCGACGCAGGAGGACGTGCTCACTGGGTTGGCTCTCAGATCAGCTCGATTCCGAGCCAGTTCCTATGCAGACGACGCAACACTGTCTGTTAACCCAAAGAGAGATGACATCACGGCTGTACAACAGATTCTACAGATGTTTGGCGATGCCTCTGGGTTGAGAACAAGTATGGATGTAACATCCCAAGTCTGAAAAATAGCCTTTAGAATGTTTGCTCTCTGTTATTTTATGTTTTGCATCATGGCATCATGTTGATTGCAATTGTTTTGTTTGTTTTCCATTTGTTTTCCTCTGTTTTCAGTTGTTTTCCAACTGTTTTCCTTTGTTTTCCTTTGTTTTCTATTTGAATTTCAACTCAAATCTCAAACCTTTTGTTTCATCCTTGTGATGTTACAATTTCTAAAAAGATATTTCAAAATAAAACAATTATTTGTTTCCATTAAAGTGTGATTCCAAACTATTTTTTTATTTCTATAAAAAATGCATCCAATAATCAAACCCTTTTCAAATTCAATTTGTTTTCCATTTGAAATTCCAAACCAACATCCAAATAGTTGTTTACAAATAAAAACCTTAATTGTTTCCAATTATCCCATAATGTTCAACTAATAAAATGGTGCTTTTATTTCAATCAATTAATTCTATTCAATCCAATTTCAAATCAAATGCATCAAACAGAACCACTTTTGAAGTTATAAACTTTAACAAGCCAATCAAACTAATCTTTCAATCAAATTAATCATAGAGGTTCCCCCCTATTCAAAGTTGTTTTTATTAAATGGGCACTTAATTAAATACACCAAATTTGAATTTCAAACAAACATCAAGCTAATTTAAAATTTTCTGAAAAACAAAACTTGGTTAATGTTTTCTTTTAACCCAACTAGCTTAACCAATTTTTTTATGACATCTTGCTAACCAAAATCTCATGGTTTTCTTCCTTTTCTAATTTGCTACAAAAAAATAAAAGAAACAGAAAATAAAAAGGAGAGAGAGAGCAGCAGGCCCACTTTTCTCTAGCCCATCTAATTTTTCCCTTTGGCCTTTCCCCCACAAGCCCAGTACCCCTTCGTGAGCATCTTCCACCTCTGGCTGACGTCAACGTACGAACAGAGAAACAACCACACGATCTCTCCCTCCTCCGCTTGATTCTCTGCCGTACCACTCTCCTCTCCCCATAAAAACAGCCGAGTTCCCCTGCCCTAGCCAAACCCTAGGCCCTAGCTCTCCTTCCTCCTCTAGCCGCCATCTTCTCTCTCTGCTCCCTGTTCTTTCTCTGAACCTCGTTGTAATTCCCTGCAACTCTGAACCCGACCACCATGGCCGAAAATTGAGGAGGTTGGCGTGGTCGCTGGAGGCTGTCCGGGAGCTCCCCATGGCGGGAATGGAAACGCCCAAGTACCCTCTTCCTCCCCACCCCGCGGCGCTGGCCGGGAGCCAGCACAGCGCCGCCGCCGTCGCCGTTTCATCGCCGGCCGCCTCCTGCACGTCTGCAGCGCCCTGCTGCCCCGACCCTCTGCTCCCGAGCGCCCTAAGGTGAGGCCGTCCCCTCTCGCCTCCTTTCCCCTCTCTGGCCGCACCGCAGCACACCCCCACGGCCGCCCTAGCATCTCCGGCGAGCATCGCTGCCTGTACCTCCGTGAGGTAAACGATCTGAACGAACAAGTCAGTTTAGTTCGCCAAAACTGCACCTTATACCCCCCATGTTTCCCATTTCCTATCAACAAGCGCACACACAACCCTATGGCAACAGCCGCGCGAGTACAGCCACAGGTCGCGGGTTCAAGTCCCGCACCCCATCCTTTGCTATTTTTCGTTTTAGTTCAGAAGTTGCAGTTCTGAAGCATATCTCCCCCGCGGCTTCCATCCTGTCAACACACAGCGAATTACCCCACTGGGTTTGGTTCCCCCAAGCGCAAGCAGGAGGTGGGGGGATCGAATCCCACCCCCTGCAGATTAAACACTCTTTTGTTTTTTTTTTCCAGGCCCAACAACTTCCAAGAAATCACCTGTAGGTCCCTGTTGTTTACTTTCTAGCCCCTGCAAATTAATTCTAAGTCCCTGCTATTAATTTCTAAATCCCTGGATATTAATTAAAATGGCAGATTGCATCCTAAACTTCTAAAATGCATAATAAAATCATTGTAAACACCAAATCCAACATTTTTGATATGTTTTCAATACCAAATTAAATGATCTATCCAAATATAAATTTGTTTACTGTTTGAATTTTTTAAATGGTGCAATATTTGAAAACTTGTCAAATTCACTTAAAATTGCAAAATTCATAATTGGTTCATAAAAATTCAAATTTCACAAACCAAATATGTTTCCAATCAACTTTCTTGTACTTTTCCAAATATAAATTTTGTTTGCTGTTTTTGAATATTTTTTAAATTGCTGAGAAAAAACTGTTTCTCAATTATTGCATTTTAAAATTGCCAAATAATAACTTGTCATTTTAAATCCAATTTCCACAATGAAATATGTTTTAGAAATTAAAACCCTCTTAATATAAAATTTGTTTCATGTTTGAATAATTAAAAAAGTGGTTAAATAATTAAATCTTATTTAATTCATTTAATAATGTTAAATTTATAACTTGATCAAAACAAATTCTTTTGGGGCATATAAAATATGTTTTCAAACCACAAAAGTATAAACTTTTCACATATGAATCTCACTTAATGTTTTGAACACTTTAAATTGATGAAAATAACAAATGCTTGTGTGACACCTTTAAGAAACCAAAATTCCATAACTTAATAAATGATTTTCTAAACTTGTTAAGCCTTATTTCCATTTGGTTCTATTGTTGTTATTTTGCTGTTTTCCTCATCCATGCATCATGCTAAATCACTTACACAAGTTGATTAGTTGTAAAACAATTAATTCAACCATAATTCATGGGCTTTCCATATGCAATCCAATTGCATATGGGTCCATTTAATCCTGTTTCTATCTTGTCAAATAGTTTATTTTGATGCATCTATTAACATGTCATGCATCATCTTTGATTGTGCACAATGCCATGATAATGATTGTTTATCTTTCTGCATTGTTTGTTTGCTTTCTCGGATAAACGACGACGTTGAGGCCGACGATCCTTACGACACCCCTTCTAAGGATCTATCTCAGTACCAGGCTACTGGGTTTTGCAGGCAAGTTATCACTCACATGAACCATTGTGTTCCTTTCGACCTTGGTTACCGATACTTTCCGTTGTCTATTTCTGCTAGCCTTAGTAGTAGTTGTTTCTGTTACGAACCTCACATGAATCCCTTAACCCTGATATTGCCTCATCTCCCTTCCTACAACCATTGTTTGAGCCCGTGTCTTACTAGCATGCTTAGGTTGCTTTGCTCGAGTCTGTTACCCGTTACTTTCAGTTACTATTTCATTATGTTCTGGGGGCTCGATGTTTAATCAATCAATCATGCTAATGTTACTATTAATAATAAAATTGATAAGGCACCGGCAGGAGGCCCATGAGAGGTTTTGAAGCCTGCTAGTGTCGACCCTAATAGGAAAAGGGTCTTGTCTACTGATCCATGATGAGCGCACTAAACGCATTGGGGAAGCGAGTATGGGCGCCCCCTCAACTTGACTGATTCGCATCTCGTCCAAATCGCCTCATTTAGTTCGTGTTTTCCATTTGCCGCATCATGTTTTTGCGAGCCCAGGCCAGGGTGGAACTTTCGTAGTCGGCATATAGGGGACACGTTCTTAGAGTGCTATGAGGGTCCATTTCTTCTGGGCTCGATTAGCCGTGCGCCAAGGTTCTTTGGGCTTGATGCGAAGAATGGTTGGTTGTGTTGAGTGCCCCGCTTGGTGGGTGTGATCTCCCATCTGGGGGCCATTCATGCGTGTACGGCCAAATTGGTGCAACCCATGCAGGGATAATCTTCTCGAGAAGCCGTGTTTTTCCGCGGTTATGGATTACTTGGTGAAAGTACTGGCTAACAAGTACTCAGGACAACTTAAACATAATGATCAAACATGCTACACCCAATGATTATAAATTTGACTAGTAATAGGTTGATGACACAATAATTTGATTCACCTTATTACAACTGTGTGAGTTATCCTCGGATCACTTCTTTGGATAAGGGGCGAGATCCAGGATGGGTTTGTTTGAAGTTATCTTCAGTTGGTTACAATCCTCGATCTTATCTCCTTTCTGTTAGCCGGAAGTGGTATCTCTGTAGATGGTTAGCGCAGCCAGTTGCAGCATATTTTATACCCCCTTCCTTCCGTTGAACCCAAAGCATCTGTGCTTGGTGTTGACGGGTTACACTTTGGTGAACTGTGAGTCTTGCTTGCCAGTACGTTTATGTACTGACCCCTTTGGAGCTGTGGTTTCCGCAGACCTACGTTTCCGAGGATCTACATGGTGGCTACTACGTGGAGTATGACGAGACTGCTGACGAGTAGATAGCGGACCCGGGCAGATCCGAGACCTTCGTGGATGGGCTCCGTCTGTTGTTTCCGGCCTCTTAGGCCTATTTGGTTCTTGTCTGTACTCAGACATGTTGAATGCTTCCGCTGTGATGTAATGATGATATGTTGGGGCATGTGCCCTCTGAATGATTGTATTTGCTATCTCTGCTCTAATGAGAGCCATTTGCAACTTTATTTCAATCTTTTGTGTCGTAGAGATCTGTTGTGATATCAGTTGTTCAACGCCGTTGACGTACCATGTGTGTATGGTTTGAAGTACGTCGACGGAAGTGCCTTTGATCTCTAGTGGATAGTTTACATCGACGATGGAATAGCAGGGCTTGTGTTGTCGCGCATAAGCGCAGGCCTACCAGGGAAGCTGGGACGTTGGAGCATTATGCCCCATAATCCAAGCATTGCTATCCAGTTCGTACGGTCAGTATCCCCTAGAAATCAGGGTGCGACAAATGGTATCAGAGCCTGTCTGCCTGTAGGATCCCTTTTTACTGGTGCAGTTGAGTCTAGAAACTATTTTGTAGCTATATAGGAAAAATGAAACGTGAGAGTAGGAATTCTGTTCTTTTTTCTTCTTTCCCCACCCACCCTCCCTTTTTTTGGTAAGGAAGTGCAACGTTGTTTTTCCCTTCTATCTAAACTTTCAAGTTAGGATTTCACGAATTCTGGTTTCTCTAGGATGGTTATATCTACTAGACCATAGGAATGGAGGTGGTTGTGACATGATTTATCATGTTTGCCTACTCATGATTGAGAACGTAGGCGTGTAAGCCCGGAAGCAGATCCTCTATTCCTTAAGCAGTAGATATTGATCCTTTAGAAACCCGGATGGGTTTTCCGTAGTACCTCAGGAGTGTTTTGATCTCGTTTTTCCGGTGTTGCTTCGTTATCCTGTTCTTCTCAACATCCTTTTCGTCCGTTGAAATCTTGTTGTTGTTTCCACTTCAATTCTTCTACCAGCGTCTAATCAAGTTTCCCCGTTCATCTGCTAAACTCTATTCCAGCTAAAGTATTGTTTGATACCGGAGCATCACATTCTTTTGTGTCAAAAATCTTTGCCACAACAAACTACCTAATTCTGGTTCCACTAAGCAATCAAATCACCGTTCACTCTCCGGAATCTCAAGTGTTGACTTCCAAGTTGAGTCACAGAAATCAAATTCTAATGGGAGGCCACATATTCCTTGTTTCTCTCATGTTGCTTGGCAATTCTGACATTGATGTCATTCTGGTATTGATTTGATGTCAATAACTCTGTTCCACCATTCTAGCCAGATAATCTATTCTCCAAATGAATCAAGTTCCATTCAGCTATACACCCTCCATACAAAACCTATACCTCTACTAGTATTGTTCCGGTGGTTTCCAAATTCCCTGACGTCTATCCAATATGCACGTTGTGTTTCACGTATCACAGCTCAAGAGGATCTTCCCAAGAAGTTTCCGGACCTTTTCTTTTCTCAGTAGGAATCTCGGGGCGCGATTCCTTCAAGGGGGGGCGTTTTTGTAACATCCCAAGTCTGAAAAATAGCCTTTAGAATGTTTGCTCACTGTTATTTTATGTTTTGCATCATGGCATCATGTTGATTGCAATTGTTTTGTTTGTTTTCCATTTGTTTTCTCTGTTTTCAGTTGTTTTCCAACTGTTTTCATTTGTTTTCCTTTGTTTTCTATTTGAATTTCAACTCAAATCTCAAAACCTTTTGTTTCATCTTGTGTGATGTTACAATTTCTAAAAAGATATTTCAAAATAAAACAATTATTTGTTTCCATTAAAGTGTGATTCCAAACTATTGTTTTATTTCTATAAAAAATGCATCCAATAATCAAACCTTTTCAAATTCAATTTGTTTTTCCATTTGAAATTCCAAACCAACATCCAAATAGTTGTTTCAAAATAAAAAACCTTAATTGTTTCCAATTATCCCATAATGTTCAACTAATAAAATGGTGCTTTTATTTCATCAATTAATTTCTATTCATCCAATTCAAATCAAATGCATCAAACAGAACCACTTTTGAAGTTATAAAACTTTAACAAGCCAATCAACTAATCTTTCAATCAAATTAATCATAGAGGTTCCCCCTATTCAAAGTTGTTTTTATTAAAATGGGCACTTAATAATACACCCAAATTTGAATTTCAAACAAACATCAAGCTAATTTAAAATTTTCTGAAAACAAAACTTGGTTAATGTTTTCTTTTAACCCAACTAGCTTAACCAAATTTTTATGACATCTTTGCTAACCAAAATCTCATGGTTTTCTTCCTTTTCTAATTTGCTACAAAAAAAAAAGAAACAGAAAATAACAAAAGGAGAGAGAGAGCAGCAGGCCCACTTTTCTCTCCTAGCCCATCTAATTTTTCCCTTTGGCCTTTCCCCCACAAGCCCAGTACCCCTTCGTGAGGCATCTTCCACCTCTGGCTGACGTCAATAGTACGAACAGAGAAACAACCACACGATCTCTCCCTCCTCCGCTTGATTCTCTGCCGTACCACTCTCCTCTCCCCATAAAAACAGCCGAGTTCCCCTGCCCTAGCCAAACCCTAGGCCCTAGCTCTCTCCTTCCTCCTCTAGCCGCCATCTTCTCTCTCTGCTCCCTGTTCTTTCTCTGAACCTCGCTGTAATTCCCTGCAACTCTGAACCCGACCACCATGGCCGAAAATTGAGGAGGTTGGCGTGGTCGCTGGAGGCTGTCCCGGAGCTCCCCATGGCGGGAATGGAAACGCCCAAGTACCCTCTTCCTCCCCCACCCCGCGGCGCTGGCCGGGAGCCAGCACAGCGCCGCCGCCGTCGCCGTTTCATTGCCGGCCACCTCCTGCACGTCTGCAGCGCCCTGCTGCCCCGACCCTCCTGCTCCCGAGCGCCTAAGGTGAGGCCGTCCCCCTCTCGCCTCCTTTCCCTCCTCTCTGGCCGCACCGCAGCACACCCCCACGGCCGCCCTAGCATCTCCGGCGAGCATCGCTGCCTGTACCTCCGTGAGGTACAGCGATCTGAACGAACAAGTTCAGTTTAGTTCGCCAAAACTGCACCTTATACCCCCCATGTTTCCCTTCCTATCAACAAGCGCACGCACACCGTACTGGCAACAGCCGCGCGCAGTACAGCCACAGGTCGCGGGTTCAAGTCCCGCACCCCACATCCTTTGCTATTTTTTCGTTTAGTTCAGAAGTTGCAGTTCTGAAGCATATCTCCCCCGCGGCTTCCATCCTGTCAACACACAGCGAATTACCCCACTGGTTTGGTTCCCCCAGCGCAAGCAGGAGGTGGGGGGATCGAATCCCACCCCCTGCAGATTAAACACCTCTTTTGTTTTATTTTTTCCAGGCCCAACAACTTCCAAGAAATCACCCTGTATGTTTTACTTTCTAGCCCCTGCAAATTAATTCTAAGTCCCTGCTATTAATTTCTAAATCCCTGGATATTAATTAAAATGGCAGATTGCATCCTAAACTTCTAAAATGCATAATAAAATCATTGTAACTCCAAATCCAACATTTTTGATATGTTTTCAATACCAAATTAAATGATCTATCCAAATATAATTTTTTTTTTACTGTTTTGAATATTTTAAATTGGTGCAATATTTGAAAACTTGTCAAATTCACTTAAAATTGCAAAATTCATAACTTGTTCATAAAAATTCCAAATTTCACAAACCAAATATGTTTTCCAATCAACTTTTCATGTACTTTCCAAATATAAATTTTGTTTTTGTTTTGAATAATTTAAATTTGCTGAAAACAACTGTTTCTTAATTATTGCATTTAAAATTGCCAAAATAATAACTTGCTCATTTTAAATCCAATTTCCACAAATGAAATATGTTTTCCATGCAAAATTAAACCCTCTTTCCAAATATAAAATTTGTTTTTGTTTGAATAATTAAAAAGTGGTTAAATAATTAAATCTTATTTAATTCATTTAATAATGTTAAATTTATAACTTGATCAAAACAAATTCTTTTGGGGCATATAAATATGTTTTCAAACCACAAAAGTATAAACTTTTCACATATGAATCTCACTTAATGTTTTGAACACTTTAAATTGATGAAAATAACAAATGCTTGTGTGACACCTTTAAGAAACCAAAATTCCATAACTTAATAAATGATTTTCTAAACTTGTTAAGCCTTATTTCCATTTGGTTCTATTGTTGTTATTTTTCTGTTTTTCCTCATCCATGCATCATGCTAAATCACTTACACAAGTTGATTAGTTGTAAAACAATTAATTCAACCATAATTCATGGGCTTTCCATATGCAATCCAATTGCATATGGGTCCGTTTAATCCTGTTTCTATCTTGTCAAATAGTTTATTTTGATGCATCTATTAACATGTCATGCATCATCTTTGATTGTGCACAATGCCATGATAATGATTGTTTATCTTTCTGCATTGTTTGTTTGCTTCTTCTCGGATAAACGACGACGTTGAGGCCGACGATCCTTACGACACCCCTTCTAAGGATCTATCTCAGTACCAGGCTACTGGGTTTTGCAGGCAAGTTATCACTCACATGAACCATTGTGTTCCTTTCGACCTTGGTTACCGATACTTTCCGTTGTCTATTTCTGCTAGCCTTAGTAGTTGTTGTTTCTGTTACGAACCTATCACATGAATCCCTTAACCCTGATATTGCCTCATCTCCCTTCCTACAACCATTGTTTGAGCCCGTGTCTTACTAGCATGCTTAGTGTTGCTTTGCTCGAGTCTGTTACCCGTACTTTCAGTTACTATTTCATTATGTTCTGGGGGCTCGATGTTTAATCAATCAATCATGCTAATGTTACTATTAATAATAAAATTGATGATAAGGCACCGGCAGAGGCCCATGAGAGGTTTTGAAGCCTGCTAGTGTCGACCCAATAGGAAAAGGGTCTTGTCTACTGATCCATGATGAGCGCACTAACCGCATGTGGGAAGCGAGTATGGGGCCCCCCTCAACTTGACCTGATTCGCATCTCGTCCAAATCGCCTCATTTAGTTCGTGTTTTCCATTTGCCGCATCATGTTTTGCGAGCCCAGGCCAGGGTGGAACTTTCGTAGTCGGCATATAGGGGGACACGTTTAGAGTGCTATGAGGGTCCATTTTTCTTCTGGGCTCGATTAGCCGTGCGCCCAAGGTTCTTTGGCTTGATGCGAAGAATGGTTGGTTGTGTTGAGTGCCCCGCTTGGTGGGGTGATCTCCCATCTGGCGGGCCATTCATGTGTGTACGGCCAAATTGGTGCAACCCTGCAGGGATAATCTTCTCGAGAAGCCGTGTTTTCCGCGGTTATGGATTACTTGGTGAAAGTACTGGCTAACAAGTACTCAGGACAACTTAAACATAATGATCAAACATGCTACACCCAATGATTAATAATTTGACTAGTAATAGGTTGATGACACAATAATTTGATTCACCCTTATTACAACTGTGTGAGTTATCCTCGGATCACTTCTTTGGATAAGTGGCGAGATCCAGGATGGGTTTGTTTGAAGTTACCTTTCAGTTGGTTACAATCCTCGATCTTATCTCCTTTCTGTTAGCCGGAAGTGGTAGAATCTCTGTAGATGGTTAGCGCAGCCAGTTGCAGCATATTTTATACCCCCTTCCTTCCGTTGAACCCAAAGCATCTGTGCTTGGTGTTGACGGGTTACACTTTGGTGAACTGTGAGTCTTGCTTGCCAGTACGTTTATGTACTGACCCCTTTGGGGCTGTGGTTTCCGCAGACCTACGTTTCCGAGGATCTACATGGTGGCTACTACGTGGAGTATGACGAGACTGCTGACGAGTAGATAGCGGACCCGGGCAGGATCCGAGACCTTCGTGGATGGGCTCCGTCTGTTTGTTTCCGGCCTCTTAGGCCTCTTTGGTTCTTGTCTGTACTCAGACATGTTGAATGCTTCCGCTGTGATGTAATGATGATATGTTGGGGCATGTGCCCTCTGAATGATTGTATTTGCTATCTCTGCTCTAATGAGAGCCATTTGCAACTTATTTCAATCTTTTGTGTCGTAGAGATCTGTTGTGATATCAGTTGTTCAACGCCGTTGACGTACCATGTATGTATGGTTTGAAGTACGTCGACGGAAGTGCCTTTGATCTCTAGTGGATAGTTTACATTGACGATGGAATAGCAGGGCTTGTGTTGTCGCGCATAAGCGCAGGCCTACCAGGAAGCTGGGACGTGGGAGCAGTTATGCCCCATAATCCAAGCATCTGCTATCCAGTTCGTACGGTGAGTATCCCCTAGAAATCAGGGTGCGACACTGGAGAAGTGCATGGCCTTTCCGGTGGCCTGTCAAGGGATTGATCTTGCTGATGTGCTTCAGAATTTTGGAGGGTCGCTTGGCTGTTTTCCCTGCTCGTACCTGGGTTTGCCACTTGGCTTCCGTAAGCCTAGGAAGGTCGAGGTCCAACCTCTGTTTGACAAGGCAGTGGGCAGATTGAAAGGCTGGAAGGGAAGATTGATGAATAGAAAAGGACGTCTGACTCTTATTAACAGTGTGCTCACGGCTACTGCGACATACTTCCTGACAGTGTTCCCAGCAGAAAAATGGATGATCAAAAGATTCAACAAGATTCATCGCAACTTCCTGTGGACGCCGGATGAAGAGGCAAATGGTGGAAAGTGCTTGGTGGGATGGAACAAAATCTGTATGCCAACGAGCTACGGTGGCCTAGGCATCAAAGACATGGAGGCACACAGCCGTGCTCTCCGTTTGCGATGGGAATGGTACCGTTGGAAGGAGAGGGACAGGCCTTGGGTAGGAACGGACACCCCTTATGGCAGTGCCGACAAGGCTCTGTTTTCCGCTTGCACCAATATCTCTCTAGGAGATGGTAGCATCGCTTCCTTCTGGGACGATCACTGGCTTCATGGCTCTGCTCCAAGAAACGTCGCTCCCCACTGCTATGCGCTGGCCCGGCGGAAGAAACTGACTGTCAGAGAGGCAATCAGGGATGGACGATGGATGCGGGGGATGTTACGAATCGAGTCCGAGGCTCAGCTCGACGAGTTTGTAATGCTCTGGCTTGCGATTCGGGAGGTGCACTTATCGACTGAAAGTGATTCGATTGTTTGGAAGCTCGCCACGGACGGAAAGTACTCTGCTAGATCGGCCTACGCAGTGCAGTTTCATGGCAGGGTGATGAGACCTGAGCTCGAAAAGGTTTGGAAGATCAAGGCCGAAGGGAAGATTCAGTTTTTCTTCTGGCTTGCGCTTCAGAACAGGAATTGGACAGCGGAGAGGCTGCGGTCTAGGGGTCTGCCTCACGATGATCTCTGCTGTCTGTGTAACAACAGTTTTGAAACTGCTTCTCACCTGGCGATATCTTGCTCTTTCGCCAAGGAAGTCTGGGACAAGACTGTCTTTTCAAACCAGTTGATTCTACACGCCGTCAGGGACCACGATAACTTGCTCGCTTGGTGGGAGCAAGTCCGCTCTGGCAAGAAAAGCACACAGCAGTTAACTGACATCTTGGCGGCCGTCTATGTCATCTGGCACGTCTGGAAGGAGCGAGGACGGCGCATCTTTGAGCTTGAGAGAAAACCGGCTGGCTTGGTGGCTGGGTTTGTAAAGGAAGACCTACGGTTGCTGATGTTGGCCAAGCGTGTGCAGCATACGAGTTAGGGTGCTGGTGCGGCATCTGTTGCCGTTTCTGTAACTTTCTTTTCACTTTTCTTAAGGCCATGAGTGTTGTAAATTGACATGGGCTGTTTTCCCCCTTCTTCAATGATAATAAGCAGAGCTCCTGCTGGTTCGGTTCAAAAAAAAAAATCAGACAACCGCATGGCCATGATGTATGGCCCCTGCCCCTGGGACAGAAAATGGCACCCACGGTAAATGACATCACTGTGCACAATTGCTCAGCTCATTTTTGGTCACACGGTGGACCTGATGGTGATCTCCAAATAACTACCCGGCATCTGATTGAATCACGCCGGAAGCTGCTCATGGTGAGGCATCATAAGAAACTTCGTCCGGTGAATCATCGTTGTGCAAGTGCTCCATACTTTACTTTCCGGGTGGAAGTTTTCGAAGCGAACACCGGCACCGGCGCTTGGATGCCAGTGATTGGTGGGCTAGGTGGCGGTCAAGCACTCTTTATCAGCGTCAAGTTCTCCAAGTCCGTCGCTGCGCCTTGTGGAGAGGTGGAGGAGGATGCCATTTATTTCATGGGCACCAGTGAGGTTTTCGACCTCAAGTCCGGTACTTGTAGACCCTCGCGGCTGTCTAGGGATGTTCGACAAGAGACGTGGCTCTTCCACCCAGAGTTGGTGTTTTAGTAGTGAAAGAATTGTTTTTTGAATACCATAAGAATTTTTTTTTGAATACCATATTTTGTTTTAGTATGGGCTGGCTTTTTTTCCATGATATACCAAGATGTGTGTCTCAGCGAATATATATTTGGCATTCTATGATCTCAATAAATTTTCTGAGTCTACTATAGTCCCCTAGTACAAGGTGGCTAAATATTGAATTCGGGTACGGCTCCAAGGCACACCTTGTTTGTGGAATTTTGTTGTATCATAGAGGATGCAATATATGTGCCTCATTTTTTTTTCTTTACTTTTTGGCCTGGAACAACTCGAATCTATGAACCCTCTGTACTAACATGTTTACAAAGTGTGGAATAGTAAAAGCATCACCGGCTGTTCGACCCCCAGTGCGTTTTTTGGCAGAAAATTGCGCCGTTTGGGGGCTCGTCGACGCTATTTTTCCTGGGGGAGGGGGCGACGGTTACGAGTAGCGAACTCAACGCAATTAGGCGAAAATCGACAAACTTTGTACAAGCTTGGATGGGCACTTGTGATTCTACAATATTCGGATGATTATAGGCGGATACATAGGCGATTTAAACATAGAAACGGAATTTCAAACTAATTTATAGCGAGGAGGCTGTAGAACTCGGTGTAGTCGCCGTCGTCGCCGCCGCTCGGTGGCTACTTCTTCGGGGCGGCATAGCTACAGCTCGCCCCAGGGTCGCTGCACTTCTTCGGCGGCCCGGAGACCTCCTCCTCGTTGTCCTCGAGCAGGATGACGCCCCACTCCTCGGCGGTGGCAGCGCAGCGCTACGTGGCGATCTCCTCCAGGGCACGTCGCTGGCGCTCTATCTCCCCCGCCAAGAACTGCGCCTTGGACTTTGCGATCACAAACTCGATCTAATCTGTGGCCATGGCGGCACGTTCGTCTCTCCATGTCGCCTTCGTTTTCTACTTGGCAGCGATGGGCCTCCTTCTTCGGTCTGGCGAGGCGAAGGTGACCGCGAGGAGACAAAGGAGCGCGGTGGCCTCGTTGATGACGAGGGTGCCACCACGAGTACGTCATTGGAGCGGTGACTCCTGCGGCTCGGGTTTGACCCGGGAGAGGGGAGTCCTTGGCTCCGAGCCCGACGTGCCATGAGAGGTCGTCCCCGCTTAGGAGGACGAGGACCCGGTGGCCATGCCCCTTGACATCTAGGAGGCTCCTTGGCAGCTAGAGAAGGTCGACGACAGGTACACCAGCAATGGAAAATTGCCGGTCCTGATGTGCGCCAGGACGGCCTCGATAGTCCACCAGAGCTCACCTCACTAGACACCATGGGCGCCATTGGTGGAGGCCGGGCGCTGCTCGAAGTAGGCAGTCCAAAAGGTGTGGTTTTCCGGCGCCCATCGAGGGTCCAACTGGGCGTCTAGCGGCATGGTGGCGATCTCCACCACGCGTTCCATGCCGGTGGGCACCAGCGACACCAGGACACCTCCGGCGCTCTGACGCCAGTTACCCGGCAACGCGGAAGTCGGTGGCGCCAGGTAGTTCGCCTGCTCAAGGAGGCGGCATTCCCAGTCGTGCAAGTGGCGGCGGACGAAGCCGTTGGTCCCCGCACCGTCGACAGAGTAGCGCTCCGCCATTGGATCGAGTGGTTGAGCGAGGATAGGGAGAACACTGGTAGAAAACAGGCCTACAGTCCCGGTTCGCCAGGCCCATTAATCCCGTCCGGGCAACCGGGACTAGCTACGCGCGACTAAAGGCCCCCCCTATAGTCCCATCTCTTACGGACCGGGAGTAAAGGCCTGTCCACGTGGGCGGGTGGCGGAGCCTGGGGTCGGAGGACATTTAGTCCCGGTTGGCCACATGAACCGGGACTAGAGTTATTTCGTAATTTTTTTAATTCATTTGGTTTCTAATTATTTTTCTCACCTTTTTTCACTCCCTTTTTTTCACTCCCTTTTATTCTCACAATTTGTATTATTTGCTTAGTGTCTAACTAAGATTATCTGTGGTCCAATTAGTTACTCATGGTCAAACTTCCCGCTCAGTCACCCATCCTCCCACTGCTCTAGCACTAGCACGCTTAACTTCCGAGTTCCATCCCGTCCCGAATCCAAGTGTTTCTCACGCATGTATATGATAGTTGTATCATATCAATCTTATTAACATGTTGGCCGAAGCCATATTTCTTTATTGTTTTGAATTTCAAATAAATCTTTTAATAAACAAAAGTAAAGATGTAATTAATAATTTTGAATAAATAAATAAACATTCATTTTAATTTGTATTATTTCTAAAAATACCAATAATATATCCAAAAATTGAGAAAAATAGAACTAATTCATTTTAAAATCTTAAAAATACAAATAATATATCAAAAATGAAGAACAATAATACTAATTCATTTTTAAAATCTTAAAATACAAAATATATATCAAAAATTAAGAACAATAATACTAATTCATTTTAAAATCTTAAAATACAAATATATCAAAAAATGAAGAAAAATAATACTAATTCATTTTAAAATCTTAAAATGAAAAAATATATCAAAAATAAAGAACAATAATACAAACCATATTCATTACATGCATAGAGTCGATCACACATAACACAATAGAGTCGATCACACATAACAAACATAGAGTTGATCACATTTCATAATTAACATATTATATATAGAGAGTCGATCACAAAAGATATCCATTACATATATATACTACTAATTAGATACCCATTACATGCACATGCATAGATATCGAACGCATGCATACATCATCTATGGCCCCGCCGAGTAGATGCGGAACAACTCGTACGCGACATATGCATCTACGGCCGCATACTTGAGGTTCGTCGGGGCAATGGGGTCTCCTCCCAATAGTTGTGATTTCTGCCGGGGGAAATCAGTCTTCATCCTTTCATAGGCCTGGTGGATGAAGGTGCTTGCCATGACAGCCATCCCGGTCTTTGGCCCGGTCAACTGGATAAAGAGTCTGAAGATCAACGTAGTGATCTTCCGGTATCATAATACCGATGCGCATAAACTTCACACGGTCTTGCGTGATGTCCACGCTACAAAAGTCAAACCCCGAGTTGACAAGAAAATCAACAAGGTCCGGGCAATGCCTCGAACTACTGTAACAACAAAAAAGGATATGTGTTAGATATGTTGCAACACACGTATTGTTCACATGCAACAAAAAAACTCGAAGATGGAATGCAAGATTGTACACGTGTGCTATATATATAGCTTACCTTGACCATTGGAAGACCAACACCGAATGCTTGAACGATATCTGGATGAGGGCAACATCCTTCTGATTCGCCGTTACTCCAGATCGAGACCAAAGAACCGGTGTTCTTCGGGAGCATCAAAATAGATCGCCAAATGACCGAGAGCTTCAGGCAGCCTCGCGCAGTTGTTGGTGAAGAGCACGTCCAAATCCTTGCCGCATGGTGTCTTCCCATTGTATTGCGTCCATTCAGCCATTTTGCGTGCGTGTGCTTGGATCGAAAGAGAGCGAGAGAGAGGAAGAACAGAGAGCGAGAGGAAGAACAGAGAGCAAAGCAGTGGAATGGCGCCCTCTGCCTCGCTCGCGAAATAAAAACCGCCGCGGGGGAGGCGAGACGCTTGATGTTTAGTCCCGGTTGGCCACGGGCACGGGGAATAAAGGGCCATTGGTCCCGGTTGGCCACGGGAACGGGGAATAAAGGACCAATAGTCCCGGGCGGCCATGTCAACCGGAATTAATTCCCGCCACGCGTCGCAACGCGCTTCCCAACCCGCGACGTCTGACCTTCTGTCGCGGGTCTCCTCCCTACCCGGGACTAAATACTCATTGGTCACGGTGCGCAACGCTTGGGGACTGATGCTGGCATACCGAAGGCCTTTTTTCTACCAGTGGAACGAGTTGAAGGGTAACCATAATTCTAAGGGTCAAGTATTTTCATATAATCTCTATTATTTGTGCTCGCTATGCGTGTATGGTCTAGAAACTTGCGATTTGTATTCGCCTAAAATTGAAAACTTATGTCCAACTATCTATCTTATGAGCAACTTAATGCTTGCATTCCTCCTCCAACTTGGTTGTACGCCAAATGGTGCATGATTTCTATCAGCTTTGGGCGGAAACGATTTTTCGCCCCTAAATTTTTTGTATTGATTTATCCCTCATATGTGGTATATAAAGAGGAACATAGGGTAGAGGATTGGAGTACAAGGTAATTTGTAGAGATGTTAGCATAAAACTACCAATTTACGGGCCGAATTCCGGAAAACTACCACTTTACATTCTGATTGCAAAAAACTACCACATTGCGTTTTTAATTTGGCAAAAAGCACCAATCTAACCTAACGGACAAATTGACATCGGGTCTAACAGGGCTGGCCCACCACTTTGATGACATGGCAAGTTTAGAACATCGTTACGGGCATTGAATGTTGACCGCCGTTACGGGAGCAGAGAAGTTAGCATAAAACTACCACTTTACGAGCCAAATTCCGGAAAACTAACACTTTACGTTCCGATTGCAAAAAACTACCACATTGCGTTTTCAATTTGGCAAAAAAACACTGATTTAGGATTGATCACGAATTGACACGGAAACTGACATCCACGTGTCAGGTCAAATAAAGAATAAAAATGTCTATAAAAAAGTACAGTGGTCGAGCACGCACGCTTCCTGGCCCAGGCGATAATCCGCTCAACATGGCCGCCGCCCGCCTAGAACCTGCGCTAGGCCACTGTTGGAAACAAGCTCTCCACGACGCCACCCCTCCCCACTCCGGTAGAGAACGCCTGCGGCCTCGCTTCAAGCTCATGCTCGCGGGACTGTGAGGTGCGAGAGCAGGCGACGGCTTGCTAGGATACGGAGGTTGTCCCCGATCTCGTCAACCTCGTCCATACATAGATGTGATGGGCGCGAGAGTGTGCGTTCGCCAGCGCGGCCGTGTTGTGACCACCGGCGTCCTCCGGCCAGGCCGAGCATGACAGCATGCGCGGCCCCGTCTTACCACGACACAGATGTGACCGTGATAGCAGGCGCAACCGATTCCGATCGCCGGCGCGGCCATGTGCATTACCACCGATGCAGCCTTGTGTTTCTTCCGGACACTCCCAGTTTGACCGTCAGCGCAGGCGTGAGCGCGGCAGCATGCGCATCTGTGTGCGCGCAGGTGCTGCCTTATGCGTCCGCCGGCCAGTCCGAGCGTGACCCCTGGCACGGCCGTCAGCGTGAGAGAATGCACAACTGTGTACACGAGACTGGTCGTGGATTGTGCGGGCCAAGGTCGTCACCTGTCAATTTGTCATCTGAAGGGAATCGGTGTTTTTGCGAAATTCCAAATAAATGTGGTAGTTTTTTTTCAATCCGAACGTAAAGTGGTAGTTTTTCAGAATTCGGCACGTAAAGTGGTAGTTTTTCGGAATTCGGCACGTAAAGTGGTAGTTTTATGCTAACTTCTATGCTACCGTAACGGCAGTCGACGGTCATGCCCATAACAATGCTCTAAACTTGCCACGTCATCAAAGTGGTGGGCCAGCCCTGTCAGTTTTGGTGTCAATTCGCCAGTTAGACGAGATTGGCGTTTTTTGCCAAATTAAAAACACAATATGGTAATTTTTTGCAATCGGATCGTAAAGTGGTAGTTTTCCGAAATTCGACCCGTAAAGTGGTAGTTTTATGCTAACATCTCTAATTTGTACAAGGTTTGAACCGAGTCTATCTCTAACTCTAGAATACTCCCATATCTATACGTATTGTACTCTAACAATTTGGTCATTATGTCCTTTCGTGCTGGAGTAAGCGATGCATAAGTGTGCTGAGCTGGGAAAGAATCTTCTGTTTTAAGTATGTTAGGGTAGGATGATTCAGCATGTGTAAATGGTCTCCTTGAGTGCTTGTCAATTTGGTTTCTCCTGTAGTCTTCGTTGATCTTTGTGATTCATTGTTTAGTTCTTGGTTTGGCAATGATAGAATGCTCATATATATGCAGTTATGATAGGATCTCTTGCTATTATCTGTGCCATATGAAAACAAGAAATAAATCTTCTTTTTAAATAATTCGGCCTGGGGAACATACTAATGTTATCCTATTTGCTTGTTATTTTATTAAACTTCAGTACAAAAAAGAGCTTGTTTTGGAGGATGGCGCTCTATGGAGCCTGCTTTTTGAATAAATTCAAAAAAACGTTTGTAAGTTTAAAAAAATCGGAGAAATAATCATAGATGTAGAAAATGGTATTTTTACAAGTGTGTAAGAATGGAATACGAAATAGTCTCTTTTTTGAGCTGTATAAAATTACAATTTCTAGATATGAGGTATTGAACATTGCAAAATATGAAAATTTTCAGATTTGTTATGATATGACATTCTTGTGTAGGCCGGAATAAAAACTATTTCGTGTTGAATTTTTTGTGTGTAGGCCGGAATACATGGTTTCTTCAGGATTATTTGAAACTTTAAAATGTTAATTGAAGAATATTTCGAAAAAAAGGGCTACACATGGAGCCCGTCCTCCACATTGACTTTTCGTTCGCCCGCCTGTTGCTAATATAGTAGTAGCTGCTGTCAATCTCTGATGTGGTAGATCGTAGCCCCTCAGTTTTTGTTTTACAGTTCTGTAAGACTTATCCTGTGTAGTACTGTTGTATGCCGGGAGACTACCGCTACGTGGATTTGTACAGTTGTCTACTACTCCGGAAACTATCCGGAGTGCTAGAGCCGAGGCAAAATATCCGACTCCCAACACAAACTGCTAGTATGACTCGGGCTAGCTAGACTTTACCAACTAACTCGATTCGGACACGAGATTGTATTACTACCACCTATATATACGTAAACAGCTAGCTAGCTCAAATATACGCGCAACATTGTCCTCCCTAGCATCGTTACCCAGCAACAAGAGCGAATCTAAGGACCATGGGAGCACGGTGCAGCTTTTTGGCGTCCACTAAATCACCGTCCTAACACGACCTGCCGCCAGAACTCCTAGACCTCGTCATTGCCCGGCTCCCCGATCCAGCTGACCGTGCTCGCGCCCGTGCCGTCTGCGGCTCATGGCACTCCGCCGTTCGCCGTCATGGCGCTCAACCCTGGCGGCTGCCTAGCACAATGTCCGCTGGTCACCGCCTTCGTCACTTGCCCTGCGATGCCGACAACGTCGGCTCCACCAACGACTGGCTCGCCGTCCGCATAGGCAAGGAGCACAAATATCTCTTGCACAATCCGTTTTCCCACAAGACCGTGCGGTTGGCCGAGCTGGACGCATTGATTGACCACGACAAAGCAATGATCTACAAGTTCCTCATGCGGTCAAGTGCCGATGACTTTATTGCCGTCATCACCAGCAACATGAGGTACGGTTTCATGGTGATCTGGCCAGGGAAGGGTGTTTGGTTGGCACAACCATGGACACGACCTTACATGGAAATCATTGACTTTGCTTTCCTCCAAGGGAAACTCTACGCCATCACAACCGCAGAGGACCTCATCCCCTTCGATCTCGCATTGGACGGTGAAGGAAGACCTGTAGTTACAATGGGAAGCCGCCTCATCAAAAAATCGCCTGAGTATGATGGACAGCAGGTGGCAGCCGCAATGGATGACATCACTATCTTCAATTGCTCGACTCGTGTTAGTGGACCTCGCAATGATCCCCAAATGACTACCCGACATCTGATTGAATCACGCGGGAAGCTACTCATTGTAAGACATCATACGAAATATTGTCCAAGGAACTATTCCCGGTTTACGACCGGGGTGGAAGTTTTTGAAGCGAACACCAACACCGGCGCTTGGATGCCAGTGACCGGTGGACTAAACAGTGGTCAGGCACTCTTTATCAGCACCAAATTTTCCAAATCTGTCGCTGCGCCTTGTGGAGAGGTCGAGGAGGATGCCATTTATTCCATGGACACCGGTGAGGTCTTGGACCTCAAGTCCGGTACTTGTAGACCCTCGCGGTTGTGTAGGTGTTTAGGACAAAAGACGTGGCTCTTCCCCCCAGAGTTAGTGTTTTAGTAGTGAAAGAATAAATATTTCTTGAACACCAATAATTTGTTGTAGTGTGGTTTGGTTTATTTTCCATGACATCAAGATGTGTGTCTGAGCAAATAAATATTTTGCATTCTATGATCTCAATGAATTTGAATGTACTATATTCGCCTAGCTAGTACGAGGTTGCTAATTTGAATTGAGGAATGACTCCAAGGCACATCTTGTCTGTGAAATTTTGTTGTATCATAGAGGATGCAAATTTTGTGCCTCATTTTTTGTTTACTTTTTTAGGTGGGATACCTCGAATGTATGAAGCCAGCTTAGAGCACGTACAATAAGGCTATGTAAACGGGCTATAAGGAATTAAATAATATATTTGTGCTTAGTTGGATGAAAGAGAAGAGGAGAGAGAAGAGAACCGGGCTACAAGATAGTAGCCAGCTCTTGCACGTGCTCATAGGCACTTTGTGAGAGTGTAAGGTGGGCCATGTGTTGACAAAATAGTGCATGCATGTAGTATACTATTGCACATGTTGGCTATAAGCTGGCTATAAGATGACATGGCAATGTCTTATAGCCAGCAGCCGGGTCTATTATTAACCATGCTCTTAGCGGACTCGCTATATACCACCATTGTCTAAAAAGTCTTCCCAGCCGGGATTTGTTGAATTCTGATGCGCCAAATAGGCCATTATAGGGTCTAAAATAGACCCGGATTGACAAGTTTGGAGTGCCAATTTTCGGGATCAGGAGTTCTAGGTTTGACATAGATTTCAGCCACAAGTCTATGGTTTGTTTTGGACTTTTTCGATGTACGTGCTACATGAACGAACCGTCCACCTGACGCAGTGCACAGTGTCAAGATCAACATACTCGACAAACATATACTCGATCAATCGTTGCTCCCGGTCCGATGAACGCTTCGTATCGTGCCTTTGCATGTGGAACCCCGCACGACGCCGCCGCCGGCCGATCTCAAACTACTAACGTCTCCTCCAAAGCAGGGCCATTAATTAAAGACAGTATTCACCCAGAAGGCCAACGGGCAGGCGTGACTTATTGATGGAATACTATTCGTTTCCATCCGTAATTAATTAAGCAGGTCCTTGTATAAATCACATTGCCCCGCAGCCCAAATGTTCCAGCCTTGGTGCGCCATGGCAAATGTCCACACCACCAACATCACCGAGGTTGAGCGCCTGGTGACACGACTCAACATCGATGGTTTCAGGGCGGTCTACACCATGGCCAACGACGATTCCATCAGTTCAAGGTGTACCATCGACGGATACGAGGGGGAGATATGCGTCTACCCAGCAAGGACGGCGTCAACCCCCGATTCCAAACCGTGGGTGGCGCTGCAGCTTATCCTCCTGAGCAAAGCCCGAACTCCCGTTGTCAGAGCCACTCTGAGTTGCCTGACTTTAGATCCTGAAATGCTGCCATCCGCCGAGAAGAGCAAGTCGGGAGTATTCAGTCGTCGCAAGGATTCCATGCCTCTTATTTACCTCGTCTCAGCAGATGGTTTCCATCGGGAGTCGCCGTTGCAGACATCCATGGCGAAAGAATTACCCGTACCCCACTCCAACTTGGACCAGAACCTTGGCGAGCTCCTGCAGAGCGAGATGGGAGCGGATGTCACGTTCCTCGTGTCCGGCGAGTCCTTTGCTGCGCACAAGCTCCTGCTGGCCGCAAGGTCACCTGTTTTCAAGGCTGAGTTCTTCGGAGAAATGAAGGAGAAGATGTCTCACTGCGTCGAGGTTGAGGGCATTGAGGCGGCAGTCTTCAAGGCCATGCTTCATTACATCTACACCGACATGGTGCCTGAACTTGATCAAGGGCAGGAGACGGCGGCAGCACTGGCTCAGCATGTGCTTGTGGCCGCTGACAGGTATGGATTGGACAGGCTTAAGATGATCTGTGAAAATAAGCTCTCCTCTAGCCTCGCCGTCGATATGGCCGCGACAACTTTATCTCTTGCGGATCGGCATAACTGTTCGCAGCTCAAGGCTAGCTGTGTTGAGTTCATCGTTAGCACTCCTGAAATTCTTGACGCAGTCTTGGCGACGGAGGGGTATAAGGACCTGGTAACGAGCTGCCCTGTAATTCTGGCTGAATTTCTCAAGGCTGCACGTGGAATGAATTGATACATATACCTCGGGATAGATATTTAGGTCGAAGCAATAGCGGTGGTTTGTGGTGAATATTTTGTAAGCCTATATGTGTTACATCTTTTAAATTTTAATTAGAAAATTGGGTGTGCATTTGAGGTTTCCTGGACCTAGAGGCATGCCCTTAGCTTTTTCACTCATGTGCAGAAGTTGGTCTTCATCTAAAAACAAATGTGCAGAAGTTGGCAAGAGCCTGGTGGCAGCCACGCCCTCACAATCACGGCGTGTGTGTGCTCAACTTTGTATTCGATCTGGGATATCATTTTTTAAGAAAATATATTGAGAGTTTTAAGAATAAATTTGGGATAAAAATTCCACCTAAACTTTGACCAACGATATACAAAATCAGCCTGAAAATATATACCCAATAATTTTATGCAATTTTGTATTTTCTATTTAGTTTAGCAAAACATAAATAATGAAAAATATACAAGTTTTACAGTGGTTGGCAATTTTATAAACCGTCCATCCTCTTCAATCTAACATCTAATGGTCGTAAAATAAGAGGTACTAGGAAGTATTAGATAGGAAGTACCCGAAAGTACTACCATTATTGAATTATTTTATTTAATAAAATGGTACTTAATTAATTTCATCTTATTGCCCCACCGGTCACTCTCCCCATGCCGTTCTCTCTCATCTCACTCTTCCCCACTCTCCATGGAGATCGGGAAGAGGGGAAAACGAAACAAGGTATGCAAAGCAGGAAGCCAAAAAGATGGATGTCGCCATTGTTGCCCTCCTGCGACATCATCGTCATGCGCTTCATTGACCACCTCCTCCCAGTCCTGCTCCTTGCGCTGCCGAGCACACCGCTGACTTACGCGTCTCCCCAGGGTCCTCCCCTGCCGTCTCCGCTGCTTCCGATGGCGCTGCCATGTTCTAGGAGAACAGTTCTACAATGCGGACGACGAGCCGGATCCCAAGGCACTTGCTGCTAACAATGGCCGCCACGCGCAGGCGGTGTGGCCCCCGGTGCTGCCGCCCAGCTTCTTACGACAACTGCACCATGTGGAGAGAACGGCCTTCGACACGCCCGAGAGAATCGGGTAGGTGAGCACGTCCAGCGGGAACGGCATCGTCCGTGGTGGGGCTCGCCCATCCTTGTCTGCCAAGGCGACACCGCGGCGGTTGGCGCGCGACGCTGCACATGGACATGCTGACGACAGTGAGGAGGCCCGTGAGGAGCCCGGCATGCGCGGCGCGTCCGCCGATCGTCGATCCAGCCCCGTTCCGCCGCCGCTGTAAAACTCGAGCTTGATGGCAAGGAGGCTACGGATTCGGAGACGACGGCCACCGTTTCATTGGCATCCGGAAGGTCACGCTAGCCCAGACCACAGAGAAGTACCTGCAGCCTACGAACTACGGACTGTCCAGCGAAGCCATAACCAATTGACAGAATATCTTTAACTGATTAAATTTAATAAATTGTAATTAAGTGTTTAATCGACGATCAGAATTAATCAGCTGGGGAGGTACTTGAAAGTACCAGTGGTACCTCCCCAATCACCGTAACACAGCTCTGAAAAATAATGATAAAAGTTTCACGATGGTGAAAATTTTCATATTTTTCATATTTAACATATTTTTTCATGGCATAAGTAAAATGAGAGGAAGTAACATGAGAACAAGATAATTCTCATTGTTTAATGTGTGAACAAGATAGCCTAAATCTCGCTGGACTGCCCATAACGTAGGTGGTATGAGCTGGACCACAGTGTGGAGGTGTCAACTCAAGACTTTAGGAATAGCTATTGCAGGTAAAGTTTTAAGTTGTAGTCGGCTTACGAGATTTCCAAGAAAATCGGTTTTTCATTTGATTAAATGCTTGTTCTAAAAATATTGTATGTTTTCTTCTTAAGAGAAAACGGTTTTCTTATGACAGTGACAGTTCAAGAAAAGAAACATGCTTGCAATTGACAGGCACAAGACGAGTGACAACTATTTTGTCAGGGAAAAAAGTTCTACCATATTTGAAGGGCTAAAGGTAGAAAACTATTTTTTCACAACACGTATAGAAGACCAATTAGAAAGAATAAAAGGTACTTAATTTTTCAACGAAAAGGCAGATAAGTTGCTTCTAGACAATGCATCGGACAATTGATCACAAAGAGCTGATTTTTTTTTAAGCAGAGGATATGTAGTAATGTCATCTTCAGCACTTAGCCACGCTACAATTTCTTTATCCCAAAAGCGAATGCCACTTCAGATGGACAACTTTTATCGCATCTTTTGGGGGAAGTGACCAAACTCTTGTACGATGCTATAGCATCCACCCAATATATAAACATACCCAGGGCTCGATATTGTCATCGAGACCAAACGCTTCAATGCATTTTACACATTTTTGTAACGAAAAGGCAGATAAGTTGCTTCTAGACAATGCATCGGACAATTGACCACAAAAAATATGATATTTTTTTTAACAGGGGATATGTAGTAGTATCATCTTCAGCACCTAGCCACGCTACAATTTCTTTATGCCAAAAGCGAAGACTTCAATACCAGCATCTATTACCGCTGGAATGTCCTTACCATGAACTCCATACACTTGACCGCGAGCTTGGTACAGTTGTGCTGCTGGGCTAAAGCCAGCGTCGAGGTTGCTGTGTCGGCAGTGATGCAACTCAACAGTTTACTCTCGCAAATCAGTTTGAGCCTGTCGATCGAGTATCTGTCAGCAGCCGTAAGTAGATGCTGAGCCATCGTCGTCACGGCCTCCTCCTCCTCCTGCCGGTCAAGTTCAGGCACGGTGTCGGTGTAGATGAAGTGCAGCATGGCCTTGAAAACTGGCGCCTCCATGTCCTGGATCACGACGAGGGGAGAGCTCGCCTCCCTCATGTGCCCAAAGAACTCGGCCATGAGCACAGGGGACCTCGCGGCGAGTATGTTCTTGTGAGCATCGAAGGACTCGCCGGAGACGAGGAAGGTGACGTCGGCCCCGGTCTTGCTTTGCAGGAGCCCACCGAGATGCAGGTGCAAGTTGGAGGATGGCACCGGCGATTGCTCATCGATGAGGAGCCCTTCTTCTGCTAAGTCCTCCTTGAGCACCGTGATGGTGCATTGCACGGTGAAGGAATCGTCCTTTAGATAGCACGACGACGCTTCGAGTTTCTCTAATGACATGGGAAGAACTAGAGGCGAGCAGTCTTCCTTGCGACTGAATGTCGATGTCACGTTCTTTTCATCGGAAGGATTCCCCGTGCCCGCGGGATCCACCAAGCGACATCGCAGGTTTGCCTTCACCTTGAGGGTAGTGGAGCCTGTTGGGGCTGCCGAAGGGCAGCCCCTCTCTTCCTCTCTCTCTCGCACGAATGAAGCTAGAAGAAGGGAGACAACACAAAATGTTTGCCGGCGACGAACGCCGCCACGGGCGCACGAACACCCTAATCTTTTCTGTTTTTTCAGCTGGCTCAAGCCCATACACGCAGTACACTGATGGTTATATAGGCGGAGCACGCACACACGACGCTCCACTCCTGCCCACCCTCGCACGGACTAACCAACTAACTTATGCATGCACTCACACACCGGCCAACACCTTGACCCGGCCAGATAACTAGCTAACTAACTCACGCAACGCTCTGATCACCACACGACCAGGCGCACACGCACATGCAGATAACAGTCATGCATGTAGCTAGCTAACAACCTAAACAAATCAAGATTAGTGCTAACAATTTCCCTCCTAATCTTGAACTTGTGATCACGGGAGAGCCGTCGGAGCCATCATCTTCCCAGCGCACTGACGCTTCTTTCTTCACTCGAGCTCCAACTCGATGCCATGATGGAGTACACAAGGAGGGGTCTTCTAGCCGCTCTAGCGCGCACTCACGACGCCACGGCCGCGCACTGGACGCGCACTCACGCAGTCCACGCACCCACTCCACCAAGATCCGCATGCCCCAGCTCGCGCACGTGACGCGCTCCAACGCTATCAACGCGGCCGGCCTACTGACGGACCAAGTCTTCTCCTTCCTCGGCTACACACGCCGCGCTCCACACGCCTCCAGCTCACGCCCATGCCGCGCACTGACGCGGGCAACGTGGCCAGCCCGGCGCGCCCAGGACACGGTCTTCTTCCTCGGCGACAAACGCCGAGCTCCTCCGCCGGCGACACACGCCGGACGTTTCGGCCACGGCTGTCGCATGACGCCGCCACGGCCTCCGTGGCCGCGTGGCTCCTCCACGCCGCGCCACCGCGGTCTCTGCGCCACTACGCAGTTCCGCCACGGCATCCGCGCTTGCCGCACATACGGCGTCACCTCGCCACCTCCGTGTCCACCGTGGTCGCTGCGGACTGATCGCACGCCACGGCCACGCCTCGGATCAACAAGGCTCTGATACCAAATGTTGGGGCTGCCGAAGGGCAGCCCCTCTCTTCCTCTCTCTCTCGCACGAATGAAGCTAGAAGAAGGGAGACAACACAAAATGTTTGCCGGCGACGAACGCCGCCACGGGCGCACGAACACCCTAATCTTTTCTGTTTTTTCAGCTGGCTCAAGCCCATACACGCAGTACACTGATGGTTATATAGGCGGAGCACGCACACACGACGCTCCACTCCTGCCCACCCTCGCACGGACTAACCAACTAACTTATGCATGCACTCACACACCGGCCAACACCTTGACCCGGCCAGATAACTAGCTAACTAACTCACGCAACGCTCTGATCACCACACGACCAGGCGCACACGCACATGCAGATAACAGTCATGCATGTAGCTAGCTAACAACCTAAACAAATCAAGATTAGTGCTAACAGAGCCTTGGCTGAGCAAGATAAGCTTGAGCGCGACCCAGGTTTTGTAATCGGGGGTGCGCGCGCATGAAGGCTGGATATGAACTCCCCACTCGTACCCACCGACATTCCACCTGGATTTGATCCAATACGAGCTGCCCATGGCTTTGGTGACGCAGTAGCCATCGATCCTGAGCAGATGCGCCGACCGCACCACGTCGTTGAGGGTTGTGCAGCCGTTAGCCATGGCCAAAGCTGGAGGGTGGATGCTATCAAACAATCATGTACGATGGATTCCTTAGGTAATCTGCTTTATATGGCCTAACGAGAAAAAAAGGACTCCTAAAACAACCCTAGCGGCAGATCTATAATTAGGCCGGTTAGATTAGTTAGAGAACGGAACCAACGCGTTCGCAAGCATTGGGGATATATACTACTAGGAATCTAACTTGCACCAAACGATCCCCCAATTTGGATGTGGTACTCACTCCGATCCATATTAATAGGTGCTGAAGTGGATGTATTTAGACATGTTTTATTGCTAGATACATCCAATTCAGCACCTATTAATATGGATCGGAGGGAGTACTATGTTTATGCGAAACGATTCCACCATTGTGGAAAGAATCGGCTAATTACCTTAGCAGGAAATAAATGAGAGCCGAAAATTCGCTTTGGCTCCCGGGCACCTGTGCTCACTTATTTTTTTAAAAAAATTGAAAAACATATTTAAAGTTAAAAAAATTCTAAAATATAAATTTGGATGTAGCGAATGATGCATCATAGAATTCCGTGTATTATGGGCTACGCAAAAATAACAAAAATGCTATGTATTTTAGAAATTCGAAAGTGTGTATACTCAAATCTAGACATTTGTCTTCAGAAAAAAATTCAAATTGAGATTTTGCCCGTTCCATAAGATAAAGTATTGAGAACATGCAGGTTTTATATTCATATTTTTTAAAACTTATAAATTTGATTTTTCTATAGCATCGGAACTCGGGTGCCAAAAATCTTTACTCGATGCTAGGCTTGCTATTTTTTAGATTGCGCCTGGACTGGCTGCAATGTATGAATGCAGGAGATTGAATGTGTACCTCTCTGGTAGTTTCAGGTACACAATAGCACCGCTATACTCAAAAATAAGGAGCCATCATAAGAGAGTTGCGGTGTGTCCGGGATGTGGGGTCACGGTTTTGGAGGACCCACACAGGTCATTGCGAGGTGCATGTCTTTATCCGCCTTGCGTGGGGTGGCGTGATGCTGCTCTAGGTGGCCCCGCCTCTCCATGGAGGGTCGGGTTGTTCTAGTGTGTTACGTCGTGTCACCCTCCTGGGCCTCACTAGTAGAAAACGGGCTATCCGTACCGGTTCTAAAGGCCTATTAGTACCGGTTGTCCAACACGTGGGTACTAAAGGCACATCAGTCTTTAGTACCGGTCCCTCACGGACCGGTATTAAATGGGCCAACACGTGGCCCAGGAGGAGAGCCCGCGGTCCGTCTTCCTTTGGTACCGGTTCCAAAGGTTTTTTTTTCTCTTTTTCGATTTTTTCCGAAAAAAATAATTTTATTTATTTATATTATTTAACCACTTAAACTCACATTTATCACTAACCATTCTTAATTTTAATCTAATTTACTCCCTTATCATTAACCATTCTTACTTTCAATCTAATTTACTCCCTTATACTAACACTTCCCGCAGAGGTCACTCGTCCTCACACTACTCTCGCACTAGCACACTTAACTTCGTAGTTCATTTCCTATGAGCTACCTACAAGGAAGAGATACTTACCTGACAATAGTATGTTATCAATCATATTAACCCATAGACTATGATGTCACACACATTTATTTTATGAGTCAAAAGAATTATTTAAATAAAAAGAAATAAATCATTAATAATATTTTGAATTAAAATATTCTTAAATGGAAATAATAATTAACTTATTTGTCTTTTTTCCATTTAATATTGAATAATTCATATATGCAATTCCGTAAATTTAAATTTCACAAATAATATGTCTAAATCGATTAGAAAAATGAGATAAATCCAAATATGAGACATCCATAAGCTAACTCGTGTCCAAATAAGCTAACTCCTGTAGTTCAAAATTTTCCCATTTCCAGCTGAATCGGCAGAAACTTGTGATTTTCAAAAGAGCTGGATGAAAATATTTTCTTAAAAATAGATTGTTTATTTGGGTATAAAACATGTCCTAGAATGTATAAAAAAAATTAAGCCCCCAAATTTTGCAACATGTTTGTGGTAGATCCTTCACAAAAAAAAACCATTTCTGACACTCCGAAAATGGAAAATGGTTTTTTTATTCAGTTAAAAAAATTCCTTCGTCTATATTATTCGTGCTTCCAAACTACAAGTTTTAACTTTCAAACTGAGGATGCCATCAGTCATGAAGATTTCTTTGGTTCTGGGATTTTTGTGCAGTTTTTTTTGAGATGCCAATGTTTCGCGAGGAAGTTGATTCATTTCCTTCCGAGCGAATTTCTGGCACTCTTAGACATAGGAAAATTAGCAAAGGTCGTGCCCAAATTTTTTATGAATTTTTTTATACTTAGTAGTTTCATAGGAAAAAATCATGGTTTTTCATCAATAGCAAGTATTTGATCCTGAACCTTCATTTGCATCTCTCTTAATTTTTCCTGAGATAGATGAAGGTTGTTGTAATTCAACAGAAATAAGTTTGTTTGTAATCCAAAAACAACTAATGATTGAAGCGGTTTTGCGATGTCCCTGTTTTGCACACACACTTCAGTAAGCATGCTGTCATCTTTCCCTTGGCATTAATAGCGTTGCACTCTCTTTATTGATGTGGTGGGGAACATTAGCAGTAGTAGTTTATGACTTCGACGTGGACTTCCCCGCGGATCTCGACCGCCCGGTGCGTGCCAAACCCTTTCTTCTGCTGCTGTGACTCAGCAGTTCCCAAAAGGGGAGCAATCAACTCATTGGTCGAGTTGCTGTAGTAGTAGATGCAGTGCCATGGTGTCTACGTACATAGCAGAAGTGTCTATGTTCTGTTTGCTATAGTTGCTGAAAATGGAAAGATTCCATTATTCAACTTCTCTGCTAATGCGTAGTGCTTTTTCTCCTAAATCGTGAAAATGTCTTGCATATACTATGTGGTCTATTTCTGGATATTACACTCATGGTGACATTTTGTTTGCATTTGACAATAGACCACTTTGAAATTTTAGTAGGTAGTAGAGATTCAGAAGCTTTAGCCTTGTAGACCTGATATAGGCAGGCTTATCTTTATTTTTTGGTTCTCTCCTATTTCGGACTGCTATTTGTACGCCTATGTTCTACTGACTAGGAGCGATAGGTTCTAAGCTCCCGGTAAGATTTATATAAGTGCTCCCTCTGTTCCAAATTGTAAGATAATAATGAATAATTGGAGCTCCGGGTAAGATTTATATAAGCACTACCAGCGACGGTGCGTCGAAGCTGATGGAGTTGGAGACGTCGACGGTGTCTGCTACTGTTATGTTGGTCCATGCAACAACATCGCCGTAAGACTGCCAGATACGGTCGTGGGGATCAAATGGGTATCTGTTGTTGGCAATGAATGAAATCTGGTGTGAGAAAATCGGCAGGAATAGCAAAAATGTCCCGGTACTTCTTAGACTGGCACAAAATCACGGATATACAAGTTAGGAACTTTGTCCGGTCCCGGTACTTCTTAGACTAGAAGACGGGGGAATTCGCGACGAAAGACCAGGACGTGATGGAATTCGAGAAACATTTGGTAAGGACACATATATCTCAAGTACATGTATATTGCATTGATCTAATAATTAGATAATGAAGCCAAATGGGCTCACCTTAATTTCCTTTTATCCGAAGGAGAGGGAGTTGCGGAAATCTGACCACTCGTCCGAAGGGTCGACGGGTCGATGGGACACGCCTTTCAACAGGGCGACGAACGCATACAAGAAAAGGCCGTTGGATGCCCCGGCGATGTCAGCTGGCCGTATCTCCGGCTTTGGGCTAAACATGAAGGTAGCCGAGTACTACGCATCAGATGCCAAGTCGTCGAGAAAGAAGAGGAAGACGACATCGACTAAGGATGATGAGGAGGTCGAGGAGCTGAAGAAGAAGCTGTCGGCTCTAGAGAAGAAACTTGAGAGCAGAGAGGTGGACCCCGACATGCTCAATAGATTAGTGGATCAGAGGCTCAAGGAAGTCATCCCCACTGGGCTGATGGAGGGGATAGCTTCTTAGAATGCGGGGGGTCAAATTGGACCGATCCATCTGCCCACCTTCGTCGGCAGCAACTCAAGCATGAACCAGCAAGTGCCGCCGCAACAGGTTACCCCCCAGACGCCGTCGCCGCTCCTTCTGGTCGCATCGGCGCTTCCTTCCGCAGCAATGCCGAAGAATGATGGGCCGGCCGCCGGCACCGTCGCCCTTGTCTCGACACCTGCCGAGCTCGACGCCATCACCAAGGTAACTAATTAGTCAGTCGTGATCTAACTACGCCTTCTCAAGATCACTGCCATCTCATGTTGCCTGATATGTTGCCCAACAGGACGAACCTTGCGTACTCCTGTATCGCGTGGTGCCCGGCGGAGAATTGGTGGATGTTGCTACCGGCACTATTATACAACCGGGGGAACGCACTATGCACCACTCTCAAATGGACGAGAACGTGATGACGGTGAAGTTGGCCAATGTAGTGCCGGAGTATCGCGACGTCCTCCCCCCTTTCAACCTCCAGGCTGCGACGAGGAGGACACCTTGGTACTTGGAGACTGCACGACTTGGGTGATGAAATGGCCGAAGAGCCAGATTCGTCTTGGGGGGGTCTTGTGATCAAGCGCAACACCGGCGCCACATCCCCTATGGCCCCGCTCAATAAGATCGTCCGGCCCACGAAGCAAAGAGCCCTCCAGATAGCACCCAAGGCCGTCGCCCCTCAGAAGGAAACAGTAGTCGTCGTCACCACCACCCAGAAGGAACTGGCGGTTGTTGCCACCACCACAAGGCACCAAGTGTTGTTGGGAAATATGCCGCAATGACCGGCCAAAAGATCATCAAATGCAGTTTGCCTCAACCGCCGGCATCACAGCCGCCGTCACCACCAAAGGACGTGGACATCCCGCTTGCTGGAGCCGGTGTCGATGACTATCATTACGATGACAATGTCGACATCGATGCCTACCTCAACACGGGCTACAGCCAAGATAGGTACGTGCCTGATATGGATCGTGACGATGAAGTCTTCCGCAGTCACGACGATCAACCTAGGCGTACTGAAGTCACGCAGTGCCTGACCTTCCAGCAGGGTACAGTATTCAGCCCTGGCACACTGCATAAGACAGTCGTAGGGTCGCCCCGAGCACCCCCAGCTCCTGCAGCAGATCAGGCCACCGCCAGCAAGAAGATTAGGAAGAGACCTGCTAAAAAGGGCTAGCCTACTAAGATCTTGGCCAACGTCGTGGTACGACCCCGTAAGGATGGCTTGACCCGCTTGCATGAAGCTGGGAAACAGATACTGGGTCCGGACGAGATACACGGGGCAACTGGACCAATGCTCACATTGCATAACATTATCGTGATGCTAGAGGGCCTCGTTCTTAAAGAAGAGTCTCCAAATTACCCGGCGTTCGTGGTCAAGGTGCCAGAGGGCCCGGACTTCGTCCATGAAGACCCCGCGGGACTGTTCTTCATAGCGTACGAGGATATCTTCAATCTGTTTCACTCGAGACGGCTGGACTATAACTTGGTCCGCCTATACGCGCTCAATGCTCAGCTGCAGATCCAGCGAGAGTTACCCCCGTACGTTATGGTAGCAGATCCCTACTACATGCGTGATAGCCAGCTGGAGGAAGGATCAAGTTCACGGACCAAGGCAGTGAAGTACCTCGAGAGCTTCATGTTGAGAAACAGTGAGAACAAGAGGGACATTCTTTTGCCTGTCTTTCCCGAGTAAGTCTCGCGACCGTCGTAGCTAATGTTTTTTTTTCTAGATTTCATCCATTGCTTATCCTGGATTCGATTGCATGTGTTGAGCAGGGACACATACTGCACACTCATCGTGCTTTGCCCAAAGTGGTCACTAGCCGAGTACTTCGACTCGTCGAATAAGACGAAGAAGAAAGACTACACCAGAATAAGGGGTGTTCTCGATGAGGCTCTCAACGGCTACGCCCAAAATGGAGGCACATTCGAAAAAAAACAAGAATGTATCAGGCCGGCTACTGGCAAATACGGGTTCAAGCACGTGACCGAGTTCCCCTGCATCAAGGAGCCGGCTTGGAGCACGAAGGAGGCCTTCTATGCCCTTCATCACCTCAAAGGGATTGTCCGCGATGCAAATAATATGAATCATCCTTCTAAACTCCGAGACTGGTCCAACAAAATGGAGGGGGAAATCTCACAGGAAGAACTTATGCAAGATTTTCATCGCATCAAAGTCAAGTTGTCGGAGATAATCATTGAAGATGTCAACAAAAATGGAGGGTCCTTGAACCAACCCATAGGGTTATGCCAGAGGGATATCCAGGAATGCCTAGAGCGGCAGGCTGATCGTAGGACGTGGATGACGAAGGACTTATATAATCCGTTTCCGGCGCCTCTCCAGAAGAGGTATCGTTGATCGAGGTGTGCCTAGCTAGCTACTATTAGTTTGTTTAACAAAATTTGCTTAACTTATATAAGCCTAGCTACTATTAGTTAGCTCTAATCTTAGGACTAGCTAGCTACTATTAGTTAGCTCTAAACTTAGGCCTAGCTAGCTACTATTAGTTAGCTCTAAACTTAATTAGGCCTAGCTAGGTACTATTAGTTAGCTCTAAACTTAGGCCTAGCTTTATGTTTGTATATCTTTGATGTTTATTTTTGTTTCCTTAGTTGTTTTTTGTGAACATATATGCCTTAGTTGTTTTTTGCATTACTTGCTAATATGCTTTGTGTCTATCTATATAGATGACGTACTACGTGGTGTTCGAGGGTCGGGTTCCAGGAGTCTATGACGAGTGGAAGGACTGTAAAGCACAGGTGGACAAGTTCAGCGGCAACTGCTATAAAGGATACGAGACTAGACACGAGGCGATTGCAAAGTGGAGGGACCACCAGTCGAAACAGAAGAACAAGATGAAGACCTCCATCAAGCTACCGTTCTTGCTCACCATCGTCGCCGTGCTTGTAGTCTGTTTCATCTTAGCTTAGGCCTCATCGAGTAACTATGTGGTGTCATGTTCGATGAACTATGTGGTCGCATGTTCGATGATGTTTGACTATGTATCACTATGTTCGATGATGTTCGATGAAAAAAATTTGTTACTTTTGCACTATGTATCACTATTGTATATTATGTTAAATATCTTTGTAAAATATCACTTCTATGTTTATATATTTTTCAAATATCACTGCCTGTATTCAAACTGTATAAATACTGTAATATACCTGGTATTTATACCAGAAACAATTTAAATTTTGAAATACTGCAGATGTTTCTGTGGCGCACCATGGAAAAATTCTGTGGCACACCTATTTCTGTGCCGCACCAGGAGGGGATGCGCCATAGAATTCACTATTTCTGTGGCGCACTGGCGGGGTGCGCCACATAATCCATTATTTCTGTGGCGCACGGGTGGGGTGCGCCAAAGAAAATATTTTTATGGCGTGTATTCTGTGGCGCACCCCTGTGGCCCCGGGGTGCGCCACAGAATCCATTTTTGGTGCGCCACAGATGAGGGAATCTGTACTAGTGATTCCTGGGTTTCGGGCCAATTGACGAGTGTTATGGTCATATCCATGGCATAGTTTGTTCAAATGTTCCTATATTCCACACAAACATGCATCTTGGAAGCACGGACAATGTTGACGGAGGAAGTTTTCCTTTTCATTGAAGAAAAAAACCATTTTCCATTTCCCGAGTGTAAAAAATGGGGTTCTTTGTGAAGGACCTACCACAAATATGTTGCAAAACTTGAGAGCTATAATTTTTGAAAAATACTAGACCATGTTATATGCACAAATAACCAATTTGTTTCATATGAAAAGGTTTCCATCCACCTCTTTTGAAAAACACAAGTTTCTGCCAATTCCGCTGGAAACTAGTCAAATTTGAACTACAGGTACCTCATAGTTTGCTCATGATTTTTGGAAAAAATAATTTTTAGCTACACAAATACCTATTTCATCATAGATACAACAAGAGTTTCTCAATATTCAACCCCTAGATACGAACAGTAATGCCCCCCTCCGGTGAAACCCTAGAACCCGCTGGAGAAATACCGGACTTATACGCATACACGCGGTAACGGCGTCGAATGGGGGTAGCAATGTGGATCTAGTTGCTTGGATGTGTTTGGGTAGGCCATAGGAACACAAAACACAATGGTAGAACCCAACTCTTCGGAAGATTCCCGACGTTTCTTCCGATAAGGGAGTTTCAGCCTGTAAGCGCATGTAAACTCCGTAGAGAGAAGTGGATGCCGGTGAAGCGGCTCACACCCCGGAGTGCAATATTTGCCACCCAAAACACACAACACACATATACTAACATGGTATGGCACACCCTAGCTTGAGACGGGACCCGGACGCTCCGGATCCCCCCTTCGGTGAAACCCTAGAACCTGCTGGAGAAATACCAGACTTATACGCATACACGCGGTAACGGCTTCGAATGGGGGTAGCAATGTGAAACTAGTTGCTTGGATGTGTTTGGGTAGGCCATAGGAACACAAAAAACAAAGGTAGAACCCAACTCTTCGGAAGATTCCGGACGTTTCGACCGATAAGGGAGTTTCAGCCTATAAGCGCATGTAAACTCCGTAGAGAGAAGTGGATGCCGGTGAAGCGGGTCACACCCCGGAGTGCAATCTTTGCCACCCAAAACACACAACACACATATACTAACATGGTATGGCACACTCTAGCTTGTGACGGGACCCGGACGCTCTGGAGCCCCCTCCGGTGAAACCCTAGACCCGCTGGAGAAATACCGGACTTACACGCATACACGCGGTAACAGCGTCGAATGGGGGTAGAAATGTGGAACTAGTTGCTTGGATGTGTTTGGGTAGGCCATAGGAACACAAAACACAAAGGTATAACCCAACTCTTCGGAAGATTCCCGACGTTTCGTCCGATAAGGGAGTTTCAGCCTATAAGCGCATGTAGACTCCGTAGAGAGAAGTGGATGCCGGTGAAGCGGGTCACACCCCGGAGTGCAAACTTTGCCACCCAAAACACACAACACACATATACTAACATGTTATGGCACACCCTAGCTTGTGAAGGGACCCGGACGCTCCGGAGCCCCCCTCCGGTGAAACCCTAGACCCGCTGGAGAAATACCGGGCTTATACGCATACACGCGGTAACGGCGTCGAATGGGGGTAGATATGTGGAACTAGTTGCTTGGATGTGTTTGGGTAGGCCATAGGAACACAAAACACAATGGTAGAACCCAACTCTTCGGAAGATTCCCGACGTTTCTTCCGATAAGGGAGTTTCGGCCTATAATCGCATGTAGACTCCGTAGAGAGAAGTGGATGCCGGTGAAGCGGGTCACACCCCGGGGTGCAATCTTTGCCACCCAAAACACACAAAACACATATACTAACATGGTATGGCACAACCTAGCTTGTGACGGGACCCGGCCGCTCCGGAGCCCCCCTCCGGTGAAACCCTAGACCCGCTGGAGAAATACCGGACTTATACGCATACACGCGGTAACGGCGTCGAATGGGGGTAGCAATGTGGAACTAGTTGCTTGGATGTGTTTGGGTAGTCCATAGGAACACAAAACACAAAGGTAGAACCCAACTCTTCGGAAGATTCCCGATGTTTCGTCCCTTAGGGGAGTTTCAGCCTATAAGCGCATGTAGACTCCCTAGAGAGAAGTGGATGCCGGTGAAGCGGGTAACACCCCAGAGTGCAATCTTTGCCACCCAAAACACACCAACACACATATACTAACATGGTATGACACACCCTAGCTTGTGACGGGACCCGGACGCTCCGGAGCCCCCCTCCGGTGAAACCCTAGACCCGCTGGAGAAATACCGGACTTATACGCATACACGCGGTAACGACATCGAATGGGGGTAGTAATGTGGAACTAGTTGCTTGGATGTGTTTGGGTAGTCCATAGGAACACAAAACACAAAGGTCTAACCCAACTCTTCGGAAGATTCCCGACGCTACGGAGCCCCCCTCCGGTGAAAACCTATACCCGCTAGAGACTAAAAAAACCTTATAAGACTACGACCGGGACCAATGTCAAAATGGGGTAGCAAAGTGGAACTAGTTGCTTGGTTGTGTTTTTGTTGTCCCTAGAAAGCATAAAAACAATAGCATGGACCAACTCTTCGGAAGATTCCCTCCCATTTGACCGCTACGGGAATTTCTAGGCGTGTTGTGAGAACAAGAAACCGCGAAACTCCCGCTACGGATCTACCCCAATGAATCTTATTGAATTCTGGGGCCACCCTTGCTTACAAGTTTCTATAACCTAACCATGCATAAACACTGAATGTTCTACTATTCTACCGCCCTTCGATGCCCGTCTATGGGGGTACACAACGCGGGTGGGAAAAAATTGCAGCACCTACGCTGACAGCACCCCCTCGGGGTAGCCTATCGGGTAACGCCGACGGCACCCCCTCGGGGTAGCCTATCGCGTAACGGGCCGCGTTCATATCGCACAACGGGGCAGCACCTACGCCGAGGGGGTAACATACGCCGACGGTGGCTCTCGGGGTAGGTTCCATACGCCGAGGGGGGAATAGACGCCGACGGCCACGTTGTCCAGCGACCCTACCGACCACCCTACGCCGAGGGGGCTGACCTTTGGCCGTCGGCGTAGTGGGGGGCCGTCGGCGTCTAGGCAGTTTCCCGTAGTGACGTATTGTACTAACAATTTGGTCATTATGTCATTTCGTGCTGGAGTAAGTATGATAGAGGACGATGCATACGTGTGCTGAGCTGGGAAAGAATCTTCTATTTTAGGTATGTTAAGGGTAGGATGATTCAGGATGTGGTAAATGGTCTGCTTGAGTGTTTGTCAATTTGGTTTCTCCTGTAGTCTTCGATGATCTTTGTGATTCATTGTTTAGATCTTGTTTTGGCAATGATAGATATGCTCATATATATGCAGTTATGATAGGATCTGTTGCTATTATATGTGCCATATGAAAACAAGAAATAAATCTTGTTTTTAAATAATTCGGCCTATGGAACCTACTAATGTTATCCTATTTGCTTGTTATTCTATTAAACTTCGGATGAAATTACAAAAAAAGAGCTTGTTTTGGAGGATGGGCTCCATGGAGCCTGCTTTTTGAATAAATTCAGAAAAAAAGTTTGTAAGTTTAAAAAATTTGGAGAAATAATCATAGATGTAGAAAATGGTTATTTCTACAAGTGTGTAAGAATTGAATACAAAATAGTCTCTTTTTTGGGCTGTATAAAAATTACAATTTCTAGATATGAGGTAGTGAACATTGCAAAATATGAAAATTTTCAGATTTGTTATGATTTGACATTTTTGTGTAGGCCGGAACAAAAACTATTTCGGGTTGAATTTTTTGTGTGTAGGCCAGAATACATCGTTGCCAACATCTAGGATTTTTCTTCAGGATTATTTGAAACTTTAAAATGTTAATTGAAGAATATTTCAAAAATAAGGGCTACATGGGGAGCCCGTCCTCCACATTGACTTTTCGTTCGCCCTCCTGTTGCTAATATAGTAGTAGCTGCTATCAATCTCTGATGTGGTAGATCGTAGCCCCTCAGTTTTTGTTTTACAGTTCTGTAAGATTTATCCTGTGTAGTACTGTTTGTATGCCGGGAGACTACTGCTGCGTCGGATTTGTACATGGAAACTATCCGACTCCAACACAAACAGCTAGTATGACTCGGGCTAGCTAGACTTTACCAACTAACTTGATTCGGACACGAGATTGTATTACTACCACCCATATATATGTAAACAGCTAGCTAGCTCAAATATACGCAAGATTGTCCTCCCTAACATCGTTATCCAGCAACAAGAGCGAATCTACGGACCATGGGAGCACGGTGCAGCTCTTTGGCGTCCCCTAAATCACCGTCCTACAACGACCTGCCGCCAAAACTCCTAGACCTCGTCATTGCCCGGCTCCCCGACCCCGCCGACCGTGCCCGCGCCCGTGCCGTCTGCCGCTCATGGCACTCCGCCGTGCGCCGTCACGGCGCCCAACCCTGGCGGCTGCCTAGCACAATGTCCGCTGGTCACCGCCTTCGTCACTTGCCCCGCGACGCTGACAACGTCGGCTCCACCGACGACTGGCTCGCCATCCACATAGGCAAGGAACACAAATATCTCTTGCACAATCCCTTCTTCAACAGGACCGTGCCGTTGCCCGAGCTGGACACCATCATTATCCACCCTGAAGCTTTCATCTACAAGTTCCTCATGCGGTCAGGTGCCGATGACTTCGCTGCTGTCATCACAAACAACATGACACATGCTTTCATGGTGATCTGGCCCGGGAAGGGCGTGTGGTTGCCGCCACCACGGATACATCCTACGTCGATATTATTGACTTTGCTTCTACAAGGAAACTCTATGCCATCACCAAAGCAGAGGGACTCATCCCTTTGATGTCGCATTAGATGGTGAAGGAAGACCTGTGGTTACCATGGGAAGACGCCTCGTCAAACAACCACATGCTCCCGATGTGTGGCCCCCGGAGCAGCAGGTGCCACCCACGCTAAATGACATCACTGACCACAATTGCTCAGCTCGTCCTTGGGTTGGCGGTGATAACGATCTCCAAATGACTACCCGGCATCTGATTGAATCACGAGGGAAGCTGCTTCTGGTGAGGCATCATAAGAAATTTCGTCCACAGGAGCATCGCTGTCTAGTTCCTCCATACTTTACTTTCCGGGTGGAAGTTTTTGAAGCGAACACCAACACCGGTGCTTGGATGCCAGTGACCGGTGGGCTAGGCGGCGGTCAAGCACTCTTTATGAGCGTCAAGTTCTCCAAGTCCGTCGCTGCGCCTTGTGGAGAGGTGGAGGAGGATGCCATCTATTTCATGGACACCGGTGAGGTTTTCGACCTCAAGTCCGGTACTCGTCGACCCTCGCGGCTGTGTTGGTGTTTCGGATGGCGGACGTGGCTCTTCCACCCAGAATTGATGATTTGGTAGTAAAATAATAATCATTCCATGAACACGATAATTTGGTGTAAAAAATAATATGGATTCGGTCTGTTTTCCTTGATATAACAAGGAGTGTGTCTCAGAGTATATATTTGGCATTCGATGATCTCAAGCAATGTCGAACTGTGTATTTCCCTAGCACTAGGTGGCTGAATTTTGAATTCATGGATGACTCTTAGGCACATCTTGTTGGTGGAATTTTGTCGGTGAGAATCTTGGTGCCCGGCTCCCCGATCCAGCTGCGTGCTCGCGCCCGTGCCGTCTGCCGCTCATGGCACTCCGCCGTGCGCCGTCACGGCGCCCAACCCTGGCGGCTGCCTAGCACAATGTCCGCTGGTCACCGCCTTCGTCACTTTCCCCGCGATACCGACAACGTCGGCTCAACCAACGACCGGCTCGCCGTCCGCATAGGCAAGGAACGCAAATATCTCTTGCACAATCCGTTCTTCAACAAGACCGTGCCGTTGGCCGAGCTGGACGCTGTGATCGACCACGACAAAGCAATCATCTACAAGTTCCTCATGCGGTCAAGTGCCGATGACTTCATTGCCGTCATCACCAACAACATGAGGTACAGTTTCATGGTGATCTGGCCAGGGAAGGGTGTGTGGTTGGCACAACCATGGACACGACCCTACATGGAAATCATCGACTTTGCTTTCCTCCAAGGGAAACTCTATGCCATCACCACCGCAGAGGAGCTCATCCCCTTTGATCTCGCATGAGATGGTGAAGGAAGGCCTGTAGTTACAATGGGAAGCCGCCTCATAAAAAAATCGCCAGAGTACGATGGACAATAGGTGGCAGCCGCAATGGATGACATCACTATCTTCAATTGCTCAACTCGTGTTAGTGGACCTCGCAATGATCCCCAAATGACTACCCGACATCTGACTGAATCACGCGGGAAGCTACTCATGGTAAGGCATCATACGAAATTTTGTCCAGAGAACTATTGCCGGTTTACGATCGGGGTGGAAAATTTTGAAGCGAGCACCAACACCGCCGCTTGGATGCCAGTGACCGGTGGGCTAAGCAGTGGTCAGGCACGCTACATGAAGAGATAATAGCATAAAACTACCACTTTTGGCGTTAAAATTCGGAAAACTACCAGGAGACGTTTCAATCGCACGAAACTACCACATTTTTTGCTGATTGTCGCAGAATGCACAAATCTGTCTCTAAGCGCGAATTGACACCCAAAATGACAGGTGGAGCCCACTTGTCAGTCTAGCTAATAAAAAAAAATAAAAAAAGGAAATATCTAAAAAAGAAAAAAGTCAACATCTTCATCCCGCCGTGCGCCCGGCAGACGCGCGCCCTTACTGCTGCCGCCCGCGTCCTACAGCCGGCGCCGCCGTGCCGCAGCTACTGCGCGCGCGAGCTTCCGCCCTCGCCGCCGTGCCGGCGCGGCCCCGCTGCTCCCCACGCCCACGCCCAGCAGCTTCGAGCGGAGGCGGCTCGCGCCCCGCGCCGGCGGCCACGCAACAGGCGAGCTCCGGCCGTGGCTAGCTAAGTTAGCTAGCCGGTACGAGTGCTCCCTTTCCTGCTCGCTCCGCCACGTTCCTGCTCGCGCCGCCCGTTCCTGCCCGCGCCGCCGTGCCACTGTGTGCCCGTCGTGCGCCCGGCATCCCGTGCGGACCCGCTGCTGCCGCCCGCGTCCCGGCGCCGCCGTGCCCCATCTTCTACCCGCGCCGTGCATCTCCAGGTTGTGCGAGATGTTGCCGCCGGCGCTGTGGCCGTCGACGAACAGGCGGGACATGTCCCCGTGGTTGGAGAGCCAGCCGTTGGCGTCAGAGAGCGCCCATTGAGCACCGGGAGCTTGTTGTTGTTGCCACCGCTGGGGTGGTTGTGGCTCGGGCTCGCGCCGCCCGTTGCTGCCGCGCCGCCGTGCCAGCGACATGCTATAGGCGGCGCCACTCCGTGGTTCCTCGACGAGACGTTCGTCGTGGTGCTCGCCGGCCACCAAGAAAGCGCACACAAGGTGCTCGACAGAATGTCTAGGAGGAATATTTAGGAGTTCAATTGTGTGGTATTAAAAATAAGGAGAGAAAATAAATGGTGGGTCCTATTTGTCAAAATAATTTTTTTTATTTTTGTATTGTGCTGACAAGTGGGCCCCACCTGTCATTTTGGGTGTCAATTCGCGCTCAGAGACAGATTTGTGCATTCTGTGACAATCAGCGAAAAATGTGGTAGTTTCGTGCGATTGAAACGTCTCCTGGTAGTTTTCCGAATTTTAACGCCAAAAGTGGTAGTTTTATGCTATTATCTCCTACATGAACCGAACGGTCCACCCGACGCATAGTCAGTGCACCATATCAAGATCAACATACTCGATCAAAGCGTTGATCCCGGTCCGATGAACGGAACCCGCACGACGCCGCCGCTGGCCGATCTCAAACTACGCAACGTCTCCTCCAAAACTGGGCCATTAATTAACCCAGAAGGCCAACGGGCAGGCGTGACTGATTGATGGAATACTATTCGTTTCCATCCGTAATTAATTAAGCAGGTCCTTGTGTAAATCACATTGCCCCGCAGCCCAAATCTTCCATGGCAAATGTCCACACCACCAACATCACTGAGGTTGAGCGCCTGGTGACGCGACTCAACATAGATGGTTTCAGCGCGGTCTGCACCATGGCCAACGACGATTCCATCAGTTCAAGGTGTACCATCGACGGATACGAGTGGGAGATATGCGTCTACCCAGCAAGGATGGCGTCAACCCCCGATTCCAAACCGTGGGTGGCGCTGCAGCTTATCCTCCTAAGCAGAGCCTGAACTCGCGTTGGCTCTGACATCTGCTGAGACGAGGTAAATAAGAGGTAACACAGAAACTGCATGGAGCAATGAGAGCAGCGGGAGTATTTGGCAGAGCAGCAGCGGGAGCGAGAGAGCAGCACTAATCGGACAGTGTGTATTATACGGACGTTCTGCGGGTATTTATAGAACCATGAGATGAGTCGAGTGAGCTGCACTCCACGAGCTGAACCAGCTTTCGGCGCATAAAATAGCAAACACCGGGAATCTAGCGATCAGATCACGCATGATCTGATATGTGCATGTCGGACCGGAACCTTTCCTTCTAGCAATCAGTGCACCCGCAAATTATTCAGCGTGGCCAGGGTGCCGCCACCACCCTTTCTTCTCAACTGGAATCAGCGACAGCAGTTAACGCGACAGCAAGGAATCAGCGACAGCAGCCACGGAATCAGCGCCGGATGCTGTCGACCTCCAGAGGGTGCCGCCACTGGCCGAGGCGGCATGGCCCACCACTGGGCAGGCCGTGCAGGGGAGCCAAACGTGCCGCCTGGGCCCGTGGCGGCAGGGCCTGCCGCCTCCGACCGTGGCGGCATGTGCCACGTGTCGGCTGGCCAGCCTGCCGCCACGGTAGTTTTGCCAATTACACTCAGGGGTGGTCTTTTTTGCCATTTCATTTTTTAGGGTGGTCCCTTTTGCTTAGGAACCACAACCAGCTATCTCTGTTCTCGCTCTCTACCAAAGCATATGCAATAGGAAGGACCTGGTTATTTGCATCTGCCGCAATCGCCACCAGGAGTGTCCCCTCGTACTTTCCAGTGAGAAAGGTCCCATCAACTGATATTACCGGACGACAATGACGGAATGCTTGTATTCTCTGGGGGAATGCCCAGAATATACGGTCAAAGATAATTGAATTTTCCTCCGTTGGGTGTCTACGAGTTTTCATGAATATTTGAGTCCCAGGGTTAACATCTGCTATCTGCCGTAACAGTTTGGGGGCCAGGTCATAGGCCTCCTCATAAGTGCCATACAATTTCTGAAAAATGGCCTATTTCGCTCGTCTAGCCTTACCATGGCTGACGGGGAAGCCAATCAGATCGGCCGCAGTTGTTTTGCAGCGTCTTAATACTCATATTTATATCAGTTGTCACCGCCGCTAACATGATTTCTCCCACATATTTAGCAGTCACATTGCGGTGCTCCGCAAGAGTCCCTACTAGCTCGCAGCTATGGGGTACTATTTTTGAGATATGCCAAGGCTGACATAACCCAGGGCTCTGGCGAGCGATCACTCTTCCATTGTAACCATCAGCCAAAAAGATGCATACGACCTTCAACACAGTTCTGTCGGACTGCTTCACTTTATGTTGGCGAGATATGCCCAGTGCATACCTCTTGATTGCCGTGTCAGCAGAGGCCTTGTCTGGAAAACTATGCCCTTCCTGCAGACTATCCTCTCCCAGGCCCGGAACCGAGTGAAATTCATTGTTCATGGTCATTGTCGTCAAGAACTGATGGTCCAGCGGTGCTGCTACCGCCCTCCGAGAAGGACCAGGCTCTTCTTCATCTGAGGATGGTGACGACAAAGAATTTCCATCATCGTCATGCTCCAGCGCCTCCGGCAGACCCGCCACATGTTCGCTGATGTCAACGACAGCTGACCAGTATCCTGGGTGAAGAACACCCTCAGACACATTATGACCGCCTGTTGCCTCCGATGGGCCGGTGTTGGCTGCTGTGGTGATTGCCAGCTCGACCTCACCAGCACCGCCACTGCATCCGACACCATCATCGCGGGAAAAAAAACTGGACATACACCATCGGCTCTCCATACATGGCGGAACCAGGAGTGGTTGCGAAGCTCATGTACATCCTCCAGTTCCCTTCCGATTTCACCTCCTTCAGTCCCCATCGGGGCACCCCATCATTCCCTTCTACCACGATGAAGGCCTCAACCCTCATCGTGTTTCCATGCTCGTGCTTAAAGAATATGCGGATGCGTTTTCGGACATCCCCAAAATCTTTATTGACCATATCTTTAACTACTATACTTAACGAGTCGCAGTTTGACACGTCGACACCAGATATATCATCGCGTGCGATGTCCCCATAGAACACTTTCAATATTTCCATCGTACCTACCGAACAATCATATTTAAAAGAACAAGATTAATAACTTCGCATTATTTTCTACAATTTTACCTAGTAAATTTTATATTGCGTGCAGTTAATACATTAACGACTGAATTTTTTTTGGAGCTTCGTCACGATATCATAAATATTTGCGGTTAGCTAATTTTTTATACAACTTTAAAAGTAATTGCCGACCGTACTAATTCTGACTTAACGATACCACGAACAAGATTTATAATATCGTACTATTTTGTACTATTTTACATATTAAATTTTATATTACATGCAGTTATTTTATTATCACATTTTAATATAGCTAACCCGACTAGGATTATTTTTTAGCTTCGTTGCGGCTCACATTTTAAATAACTGACCGTACATATTATAACATCTGAGTTCAATTATTTTGTACACTTCTACTTTTTTGACATAAAATAAACCATTATCACATTTCTAAAAATATCACCGCTCGTTATGTACGTGTGAGTACGGTACCCATTAATATGTACTGTAACTATGGCTATTCTGCAGCTTCCTAAACTGTAACCAACATTACTAAATGACTTAATGACGGCCTTAACAATATCTTCTACGAAAAATATAATACCATACACTAACTGTAACATATCTCGTCCGACAATATCTATCAAGTTTCTCATTACTACATGTCATAGCTAAGTACCAGCTGTAGTACCAACTAATATATTCTACAAACGGATACTATAAGTGTACGCAAAATCTGTCAACACATCAGAAAATTCGTACCTTGTTGACGTACTTGTTAGTTCACAAAATAGTGAACAAATGTCTTCAAATCGCAGTCACTCTACGATAGTTGGTGGCACACGTACGAGAGAGCAGCACACGTACGAGAGAGGAGCACACGAAAGCTTCTACTTGTAAGCCATCTATGTGCACGAAGCAATGTCTTGTTAGGACTACCTAACTCGGAAACCACACCCAGTGTTTGAGAGGAGTAAAGAGCGGAAAGGACCAGCAAGCAGAGAGATGTAGATAGCTGAAAGAAGTAGAGAGTAGAGAGGAGTATATAAGGAGGCTGCTCTCGTTCGCGGCCGTGTAATTGAATCCTCCACCGTTTCCTGCTCTCCTTGCAATCAGTACCGAATACTAATCACAACAGTGCCAAAATTTGCCCCGGTCGGAAGGAATCTGGCCACTTTCCTTCGTTTTCGCGTCCCAGAGCCAGCCACCTGAAAATCAGCGTCGAATAAAGTGTTGCCCGGGAATCAGCGCCTCCTGGCTGTCGGGTGCAGAGCATACCACCACCGCCCGAGGCGGCTTGGTAATCCCGCCCGTGCGCAAAAAAGCCTCTCCCGCCACAGTCTCTATCGCCCGTGCCGAATAAAGCCACTCCGGGAATCCGCGCCGAATAAAGCGACTCCGGGTGCAGCGGGCTGTCGGGTGCGCAGGGGGTGCCGCCTCGGCTGGTGGCGGCATGGCCCACCATGTACTCGCCCGGAAATCCGTTCCGTCGCCGCATGCAGCGTGCCGCCTGGGCTTGTGGCGGCAGGGCCTGCCGCCTCCGACCGTGGCGGCATGTGCCACGTGTCGGCTGGCCAGCCTGCCGCCACGACAGTTTTGCCAATTCCACTCACATGTGGTCTTTTTTGCCAATTCGTTTTTTGAAGTGGTCTGTTTTGCCAAAAATTCGATTTTTTGATGGTGCAATGCACCATCACGGTGCTCAAGGAGTCGCCGTTGCAGACATCCATGGCGAAAGAATTACCCGTACCCCACTCCAACTTGGACCAGAACATTGGCGAGCTCCTGCAGAGCGAGATGGGAGCGGATGTCACGTTCCTCGTGTCCGGCGAGTCCTTTGCTGCGCACAAGCTCCTGCTGGCCGCAAGGTCACCTGTTTTCAAGGCCGAGTTCTTCGGAGAAATGAAGGAGAAGCTGTCTCACTGCGTCGAGGTTGAGGGCATTGAGGCGGCAGTCTTCAAGGCCATGCTTCATTACATCTACACCGACATGGTGCCTGAACTTGATCAAGGGCAGGACGCCGTGGCAGCACTGGCCCAGCATCTGCTTGCGGCCGCTGACAGGTATGGATTGGACAGGCTTAAGATGATCTGTGAAAATAAGCTCTCCTCTAGCCTCGCCATCGATATGGCCGCGACAACTTTAGCTCTGGCGGATCGGCATAACTGTTCGCAGCTCAAGGCTAGCTGTGTTGAGTTCATCGTTAGCACTCCTGAAATTCTTGATGCTGTCTTAGCGACGGAGGGGTATAAGGACCTGGTCACAAGCTGCCCTGTAATGCTGGCTGAACTTCTCAAGGCTGCACGTGGGAGAAAGAACTGACGCAGATGTGCTAGCTAGAGGTCAAAATATCAGGATTGATCTTTAGGTCAAACCAAGCAATATCGTCATAGGTTTGTGGTGGATGATGAGATGTTAGCTATCGTAGGCCAAGTGGTGACTTTTGTAACCCTACTTGTTCAATCTTTATGATCGACACATTTTTAATAGAAAATTCGGTGCGTATTTGAGGTTGTGTGGACCTAGAGGCTCGCCCTTCCCTTTTTCACTTCAGTGTCGTTTAGATTAGCAGTATATGAACCCAGATCTGGTATATGACAGCCTCCGTTCGTGTTTATCAATGGGTGGCAAGAACCTGTTATTTCAGTTGTTGGGTCACGGATGATTTTGCTCACCTGCAGCCAGCCCCACACACAATCACGGCGTGTGTGTGCTCGACTTTGTATTCGATCTGGGATATCATTTTTTAAGAAAATATATTTAGAGTTTTAAGAATAAATTTGGGATAAAAATTGCACCTAAACTTTGACCAACGATATACAAAATCAGCCTAAAAATATATACCCAATAATTTTATGCAATTTTGTGTTTTGTATTTAGTTTAGCAAAACATAAATAATGAAAAAAAATGATAAAAGTTTCACCATGGTGAAAATTTTCATTTTTTTCATATGTAACATATTTTTTCATGGCATAAGTAAAATGAGAGGAAGTAAGAACAAGATAATTCTTAATGTGTGAACAAGATAGCCTAAATCTCGCTGGTCTGCCCATAACGTGGTATGGGCTGGACCACAGTGGAGGTGTCAACTGAAGACTTTAGGAAGAGCTATCGCAGTTCGCAGGTAAAGTTTTAAGTAGTAGTCGGCTTACGAGATTTCCAAGAAAATCGGTTTTTCATTTGAATAAATGCTTGTTGTAAAAATATTGTATGTTTGCTTCTTAAGTGAAAAGGGATTTCTTATGACAGTGACAGTTCAAGAAAAGAAACATGCTTGCAACTGACAGGCACAAGACGTGTGACAACTATTTTGTCAGGGAAAATGTTTGCAACTACTAAGCCCAAAAATGAGGATGATTCTACCATGTTTGAAGGGCTAAAGGTAGAAAACTATTTTTCATAACACATATAGAAGACCGTTTAGAAAGAATAAAAGGTACATAATTTTTCAACGAAAAGGCAGATAAGTTGCTTCGAGACAATGCATCGGACAAATGAGCACAAACAGATGATTTTTTTTTAAACAGAGGATATGTGGTAATGTCATCTTCAGCACCTAGCCAGGCTACAATTTCTTTATCCCAAAAGCGAAGACTCGAGAAGATCAATACCAGCATCTATTAACGCTGGAATGTCCTTAGCATGAACTCCATACACTTGACAGCGAGCTTGGTACAGTTGTGCTGCTGGGCTAAAGCCAGCGTCGAGGTTGCTGTGTCGGCAGTAATGCAACTCAACAGTTTACTCTCGCAAATCAGTTTGAGCCTGTCGATCGAGTATCTGTCAGCAGCCGCAAGTAGATGCTGAGCCATCGTCGCCACGGCCTCCTCCTCCTCCTGCCGGTCAAGTTCAGGCACGGTGTCCGTGTAGATGAAGTGCAGCATGGCCTTGAAAACTGCCGCCTCCATGTCGTGGATCACGACGAGGGGAGAGCTCGCCTCCCTCATGTGCCCAAAGAACTCGGCCATGAGCACAGGGGACCTCGCGGCGAGTATGTTCTTGTGAGCATCGAAGGACTCGCCGGAGACGAGGAAGGTGACGTCGGCCCCAGTCTTGCTTTGCAGGAGCCCACCGAGATGCAGGTGCAAGTTGGAGGATGGCACCGGCGATTGCTCATCGATGAGGGTCCCTTCTTCTGCTAAGTCTTCCTTGAGCACCGTGATGGTGCATTGCACAGTGAAGGAATCGTTCTTTAGATAGCACGACGACGCTTCGAGTTTCTCCGATGACATGGGAAAAATTAGAGGCGAGCAGTCTTCCTTGCGACTGAATGTCGATGTCACGTTCTTTTCATCGGAAGGATTCCCCGTGCCCGCGGGATCCACCAAGCGACATCGCAGGTTTGCCTTCACCTTGAGGGTAGTGGAGCCTTCGCTGAGCAAGATAAGCTTGAGCGCGACCCAGGTTTTGTAATCGGGGGTGCGCGCGCATGAAGGTTGGATATGAACTCCCCACTCGTACCCACCGACATTCCACCTGGATTTGATCCAGTACGAACTGCCCATGGCTTTGGTGACGCAGTAGCCATCGATCCTGAGCAGATGCGCCGACCGCACCACATCGGTGAGGGTTGTGCAGCCGTTAGCCATGGCCAAAGCTGGAGGGGTGGATGCTATCAAACAATCATGTACGATGGATTCCTTAGGTAATCTGCTTTATATGGCCTAACGAGAAAAAAAGGACTCCTAAAACAACCCTAGCGGCAGATCTATAATTAGGCCGGTTAGATTAGTTAGAGAACGGAACCAACACGTTCGCACGCATTGGGGATATATACTACTAGGAATCTAACTTGCACCAAACGATCCCCCAATTTGGATGTGGTACTATGTTTATGCGAAACGATTCCACCATTGTGGAAAGAACCGGCTAATTACCTTAGCAGGAAATAAATGAGAGCCGAAAATTCGCTTTGGCTCCCGGGCACCTGTGCTCACTTATTTTTTAAAAAAATTTAAAAACATATTTATAAGTTAAAAAAATTCTAAAATATAAATTTGGATGTAGGGAATGATGCATCATAGAATTCCGTGTATTATGGGCTACACAAAAATAACAAAAATGCTATGTATTTTAGAAATTCGAAAGTGTGTATACTCAAATCTAGACATTTGTCTTCAGAAAAAAAATTCAAATTGAGATTTTGCCCGTTCCATAAGATAAAGTATTGAGAACATGCAGGTTTTATATTCATATTTTTTAAAACTTATAAATTTGATTTTTGAGCTTGGGTGCCAAAAATCTTCACTCGATGCTAGGCTTGCTATTTTTTAGATTGCGCCTGGACTGGCTGCAATGTATGAATGCAGGAGATTGAATGTGTACCTCTCTGATAGTTTCAGGTACACAATAGCACCGCTATACTCAAAAATAAGGAGTCATCATAAGAGAGAGTTGTGGTCTGTCCGGGATGTGGGGTCACGGTTCTGGAGGACCCGCACAGGTCATTGCGAGGTGCATGTCTTTATCCGCCTTGCGTGGGGGGTGGCGTGATGCTGCTCTAGGTGGCCCCGCCTCTCCATGGAGGGTCGGGTTGTTCTAATGTGTTACGTCGTGTCATCCTCCTGGGGCCTCACTAGTAGAAAACGGGCTATCCGTACCGGTTCTGATGGAGGGATGATAACCCGGTAGGCTAACGCCAAGGTGTAATTCAGCCCAAAGGGTGCTGCGGAAGATCCGGCTTAGGGAAAAGAAGTTTCTAGAAGGCCCAGAGTGTAGGCCTCGTAACCCGGTTTGTGGGTTCCGATAGGGAAACTTAGGGTTTGTAAGCAGTGTCTGGGTAGGATTCCGAGTATGCATTGGGAGGTAAGCCAGCGGGTCCGGATATTATATAAGCCGGTCCCTAGGGTTAGATTAAGCAGAAATCATACAATCGCGAGATATTCGAGTATCCTTTGTAACACGAGAGTTGAGATAATATATTCAGATCGGAGACTCGGCGACTCGATTGCCGGCTACCAGATCGCATATCACCATGGTTTCCCTTGGGCTAAACCCTCTCCCAAACACCAGAGTCGAATTGCCCCAAGACAAGTTACCCTCGGTAACGTCTGCCGTGATTATTCCACGACAGTTGGAGCCCACCGTGGGGTCTACGTCCAAGGGTGTTTACATCACGGGAGAAGCTCGGGAGAACATGAAGAACCTCGTCATCGGCGAGATCTACACCGACCCCGAAGGAGAGAAGATGGTGGACAATTTTGGCTGGGGGCCAGAGTCGGATCTGCTCGAATCCGGATCTGTCATCACGATCGGCCGGGTCAACGTCTTCGTCAGCATGGTACGTGCGTTCGGTTCAATCCCTGACGATTTTGGATTTGATTCTGTGTCAGGAGAGGCCACCCACGTTCAGTCGGACGGAGAAGAATCGGTCGGGACGGTGGATCCGATAGAAGAGCCCACCACGAAGAGGGAACGGCCGGAGGAGCCGATGTCGCAACCGGACTTCTAGGGGATACTCACAGTCCGTTAAACAGTAGATAAATGGCTTACGGGGCATACCGGCACCCGCATCTCAATATGAGCAGGCCAACACGTAAACGTGTGACAACCATTCTCTCACTATTCATCGTCTGCGCAAACCATCCCGTAGAAATCCAGATACTTCCGTTGACGTACTTCAAAACATACACACAGGGTACGTCAACGACATTTGAACAAGTGATATCACAACAGATCTCTACGACACAAAAGATGGAAATAAGTTGCAAATAGCTCTCACTAGAGCAGAGATAGCAAATACAATCATCCAGAGGACATATGTCCCAACAATTCATCATTACATCACAGCGGAAGAATTCAACATGTCTGAGTACAGACAAGATCCAAACAGGCCTAAGAGGCCGAAAACGAAAAGACGGAGCCCATCCATGAAGTCTCGGATCCTGCCCGGGTCCGCTATCTACTCGTCAGCAGCCTCGTCATACTCCACGTAGTAGCCACCATGAAGATCCTCGAAACGTAGGTCTGCGGAAACCACTGCCCCAAAGGGGTCAGTACATAAACGTACTGGCAAGCAAGACTCACAGTTCACCAAAGTGTAACCCGTCAACACCAAGCACAGATGCTTTGGGTTCAACGGAAGGAAGGGGATATAAAAGATGCTGCAACTGGCTGCTCTAACCAACTACAGAGTTACTACCACTTCCGGCTACCAGAAAGGAGATAAGATCGTGTATCGTAACCAACCTATCAACTAACCTCAAACAAACCCATCCTGGATCTCGCCCCTTATCCAAAGAAGCAATCCGAGGATAACTCACACAGTTGAATTAATGATGGTTCAGATTATTGTGTCGATAAGCCTATTACTAGTCAAGTTGTTAATCATTGGGTGTGAGATTGTGAATCATTAGGTTTAAGTTGTCCTGAGTACTTGTTAGCCAGTACTTTCACCAAGTAGTCCATAACCGCGGAAAACACGGCTTCTCGAGAAGATTATCCCTGCAGGGTTGCACCAATTTGGCCGTACACGTATGAATAACCCGCCAGATGGGATGCCTCCCACCAAGCGGGGCACTCAACACAACTCAACTCTTCTTCGCATCAAGCCCAAAGCACCTTGGGCGCACGGCTAATCGAGCCCAGAAGAAAATGGACCCTCATAGCACTCTAAGAACGTGTCCCCCTATATGCCGACTACGAAAGTTCCACCCGGGTACCAAGGGCTCGCAAGATCATGCATGCAGCAAATGGAAAACCCGAACTAAATGAGGCGATTTGGACGAGATGCGAATCGAATCAAATTGAGGGGGCGCCCATACTCGCTTCCCACATGCGGGTAGTGCGCTCATCATGGATCAGTAGACAAGACCCTTTTCCTATTAGGGTCGACACTAGCAGGCCTCAAAACCACAAGGCCTCCTGCCGGTTGCCTTATCATCAAATTATTATTTAACAATAACATTAGCATGATTGATTGATTAAACATCGAGCCCCCCAGGACATAATAGAAATAGTAACAGAAAGTAACGGGTAACAGACTCGAGCAACACAACCCTAAGCATGCTAGTAAGACACGGGCAACAAGCAATGGTTATAGGTATGGAGGTGAGGCAATATCAGGGTTAAAGGATACATTTGATAGGTTCGTAACAGAAGCAACTAATCATAGGGCTAGCAGAAATAGACAACGGAAAGTATCGGTAACCAATGTTGAAAGGAACACAATGGTTCATGTGAGTGATAACTTGCCTGCAAAACCCAGTAGCCTGGTACTGAGCTAACTCCTTAGAAGGGGTGTCGTAAGTATCGTCGGTCTCAACGTCGTCGTGTATCCGAGAAGAAGCAAACAAACAATGCAGAAAGATAAACAATCAATAACATGGCATAGTGCACAAACATGGGATGATGCATGACCATTTAATTGATGCATCAGAAATAAACTAGTTGACAAGATAACAACATGATTAAATGGACCCACATGCAATTTTGGATTGCATATGGCAAGCCCATGAATTATGGTTGAATTAATTGTTTTACAACTAAGCAACATGTGAAAGTGGATTAGCATGATGCATGGATGAGGAAAACAGAAAAATAACAACAATAGAACCAAATGGAAATAAGGTTTACCAAGTTTAGAAATTCATTTATTAAGTTTTGGAATTTTGGTTTCTTAAAGGTGCCACACAAGCATTTGTTGTTTTCACCACTTTTAATTGTTCAAAATGGATAACAAAGCTTATATTTGAAAATAACACACGATTTTAGTTGGAATACACGTTTCACTTGTTGAAAAAGGATTTCAAATAAATTATTTATGAATTAAACAAGTTTAAGCAAGAATTAAATGAATTTAATTCAAACATGAACTTATTTGAATTTTTTATTTGTGCAAAACATTGAGTGAAGTTCATATTTGAAAAGGTTATGCTTTTATGGTTTGAAAACATATTTTATATGTCCCAAAAGAATTTGTTTTGATCAAGTTATGAATTTGGCAATATTAAATGAATTAAACAAGGTTTAAATTATTTAACCAATTTTAATTATTGAAAACATGAAACAAATTTATATTTGGAAAGAGGGTTTAATTTTTCATGGAAAACATATTTCATTTGTTGAAATTGGATTAAAAATGAGCAAGTTATTATTTTGGCAATTTTTAATGCAATAAATAAGAAACAGTTGTTTTCAGCAATTTAAATTATTCAAAACAGCAAACATAATTTATATTTGGAAAGTACATGAAAAATTGATTGGAAAACATATTTAGTTTGTTGAATTTGGAATTTTTATGCCCAAGTTATGATTTTTGCAAAATTAAGTGATTTAAACAAGAATTCAAATGTTTCACCAATTTCAAATATTCAAAACAGTAAACAAATTTTATATTTGGATAGAACATTTAATTTGGGACAGAAAACATATTTAAAAAGTTAAAATTGGAGTTAAAATGATTTTCTTATGCAATTTACAAGATTTGGGGTAAATCTGCCATTTTTTAGCTGCTAGGGACTTGGAAATAATTTTGCAGGGGCTAGAAATAATTTGCAAGGGCCTATTGGTGATTTCCTGGAAGTTCTGTGACCAAAACAATGGAGAATAAAAAGATGGTTTTAATTGTGGGAGGGGGGATTCGATCCCCCCACCTCCTGCTGCGCCAAGGGGGACAGAACCAGTGGGATGGATGCGCTGCTTGTGATAGGGAGGGGGTTTCGGGGGGTATGAGCTGCTGTTCCGCGGGATTTTTCTCTGAACATAAAACTGCACGTACTGAACCTTGGGGCGGACAGAAACAGATGGATGGTCGCCGGCAGTTCGCTGCTCTCTCGCCGCGGTGGCCGTGGGCAGGAGGGGCGTGGGGTGCGGTGCGGCCAAGGGAGAGAGGAGGGAGGCGAGAGGGAAGGAGGGGAAGGGAGGAGTACCTCGAGCGGACGCTCGTCGGGGCAGCAGGTCGAGCGGAACAGGGGCAGCAGCAGGGCGCGGTGGCGGCTTGGTGAGGATGGCGGCGGCGCATCCATGGCTCCCGGTCCAGTCCGAGAGGTGGAGGAGCGAGAGGGAGGTGGGGCGTTCCCATTCCCGGCCTCTCCCTGGCCAGAGGGGGCCCCCAACAGCGGCGATCGCCGGAGGAGTTGAGGGAAAAATTCGGATGGTGCTGGGTTCAGTACAGAGGGTAGGTTTCACAGAAGAAAGAGAGGGAGGAAAGGTAGAGAGCGGTGGGGGAGAAGAGAGGAGGGAGAAGAAACTAGGGTTAGGGTTGGCAGGAGCCCTAGGGCTAGATATAGGAGTAGGGGGAGGATCATCGGCCGTTGCCTGTCTCTCTGAACCACGTGGGGGTGCTGGATGTTCTTCCGTACGTGAGGTTGAAGAAAGGGGGGTGCTCGAAGGGGTATGGGCTGGGAGAGAGTTGGGTGGTGATGGGCTGAGGAGGGAAGTTGGGCCTCTCTCACCTCTCCCTTGTTAGATGTTTTTATTTATTGTTTTGTTATTTTTTTTTGCTGATTTGAAAAGGAAGAGATAGATGAGTGTTAGGGCTAGGAAAATTTTAGGAAAATTGTGGTTAGGTTAGTTTTTACAAGATCAAGTGATTGCCAACCATGTTTTCCAAAAATTTCAACTTTAAATTGCTGGTTCTACTTTAAATCAAATTTGGGTGAATTTTTATTATTAAGTGCACTATAGAAAACAAGATTTTAACTAGGGTGCACATTAGTGTTTAACTGGAACAAAAAGATTGGAATTGTTTGAATGCAAATTATATTAAGTGGATTATCAAATAACAAATAAGAGTTGAGCTTTTTATTATTTCATGGAAACAAATGGGAGTTTTATTTGAACCTTATGGTTTGATGGAAACAATGGAGTGATTTGTTTTGCAATTTTCATAACTTTCAAAAGGGTTGTTGTTTGGAAGAAAATCATAATTGAATTTAAAAAAGGTTTGATTATTGGATGCATTTTTATAGAAATAAAACAACAGTTTTGGAATCACACTTTAATGGAAACAAACAATTGTTTTATTTTGAAATATCATTTTGGAAATTGTAACATCACAAGGATGAAACAAAAGGTTTAAAATTTGGTTTGAAATTCAAATAGAAAACAAAGGAAAACAAATGAAAACAGTTGGAAAACAGAGGAAAACAAAAGGAAAACAAGCAAAACAAATGCACTCAACATGATGCCATGATGCAAAACATAAATAACAGAGAGCAAAACATTCTAAAGGCTTATTTTTCATACTTGGGATGTTACAAAACGCCCCCCCTTGAAGGAATCGCGCCCCGAGATTCCTACTAAGAAAAGAAAAGGTCCGGATACTTCTTGCGAAGATCCTCGTGAGCTGTGACACGTGAAACACATCGTGCTCCTTGGATAGTTTTTCTGGAAGTTCAAAACGATAGGCATTCCCGGCAACTCTTCCGGAAAGACGTCAGGGAATTTGGAAACCACCGGAACATTTTTGAGTAAAGGTAGAGGTTTTGTATCGAGGGTGTATAGCTGGATAGAATTTGACTCATTTGCTGAATAGATTATCTGGTCAGAAGGGTGGAACAACGTTATTGATTAGACGTCGGTAGAAGAACTGAAATGGAAAACAACAACACGATTTCAACGGACGAAAAGTATGTTGAGAAGAACAGGATATCAACATCGGGGAAAACGAGAACAAAACTCCTGAGGTACTACGGGAAACCCATCCAGGTTTCTAAAGGATCAATATCTACTGCTTAAGGAATAGAGGATCTGCTTCCGGGGCTTACACGCCTCCGTTCTCAATCGTGAGTAGGCAACATGATAAATCATGTCACAACCACCTCCAGTCCTATGGTCTAGTAGATATAACCATCCTAGAGAAACCAGAATTCGTGAAAACCTAACTTGAAAGTTTAGGTGAGAAGGGAAAACAACGTTGCACTTCCTTACCAGAAAAAGGGAGGGTGGGTGGGGAAAGAAGAAAAGGAGCAGAATTCCTACTCTCACGTTTCATTTTTCCTATATAGCTACAAAATAGTTTCTAGACTCAATTGCGACCAGTAAAAGGGATCCTACAGGCAGACAGGCTCTGATACCATTTGTCGCACCCGGACTTCTAGGGGATACTCACAGTCCGTTAAACAGTAGATAAATGGCTTACGGGGTATACCAGCACCCGCATCTCAATATGAGCAGGCCAACACGTAAACGTGTGACAACCATTCTCTCACTATTCATCGTCTGCGCAAACCATCCCGTAGAAATCCAGATACTTCCGTTGACGTACTTCAAAACATACACACAGGGTACGTCAACGGCATTTGAACAAGTGATATCACAACAGATCTCTACGACACAAAAGATGGAAATAAGTTGCAAATAGCTCTCACTAGAGCAGAGATAGCAAATACAATCATCCAGAGGACACATGTCCCAACAATTCATCATTACATCACAGCGGAAGCATTCAACATGTCTGAGTACAGACAAGATCTAAACAGGCCTAAGAGGCCGAAAACGAAAAGACGGAGCCCATCCACGAAGTCTCGGATCCTGCCCGGGTCCGCTATCTACTCGTCAGCAGCCTCGTCATACTCCACGTAGTAGCCACCATGAAGATCCTCGAAACGTAGGTCTGCGGAAACCACAGCCCCAAAGGGGTCAGTACATAAACGTACTGGCAAGCAAGACTCACAGTTCACCAAAGTGTAACCCGTCAACACCAAGCACAGATGCTTTGGGTTCAACGGAAGGAAGGGGATATAAAAGATGCTGCAACTGGCTGCTCTAACCAACTACAGAGTTACTACCACTTCCGGCTACCAGAAAGGAGATAAGATCGTGTATCGTAACCAACCTATCAACTAACCTCAAACAAACCCATCCTGGATCTCGCCCCTTATCCAAAGAAGCAATCCGAGGATAACTCACACAGTTGAATTAATGATGGTTCAGATTATTGTGTCGATAAGCCTATTACTAGTCAAGTTGTTAATCATTGGGTGTGAGATTGTGAATCATTAGGTTTAAGTTGTCCTGAGTACTTGTTAGCCAGTACTTTCACCAAGTAGTCCATAACCGCGGAAAACACGGCTTCTCGAGAAGATTATCCCTGCAGGGTTGCACCAATTTGGCCGTACACGTATGAATAACCCGCCAGATGGGATGCCTCCCACCAAGCGGGCACTCAACACAACTCAACTCTTCTTCGCATCAAGCCCAAAGCACCTTGGGCGCACGGCTAATCGAGCCCAGAAGAAAATGGACCCTCATAGCACTCTAAGAACGTGTCCCCCTATATGCCGACTACGAAAGTTCCACCCGGGTACCAAGGGCTCGCAAGATCATGCATGCAGCAAATGGAAAACCCGAACTAAATGAGGCGATTTGGACGAGATGCGAATCGAATCAAATTGAGGGGGGCGCCCATACTCGCTTCCCACATGCGGGTAGTGCGCTCATCATGGATCAGTAGACAAGACCCTTTTCCTATTAGGGTCGACACTAGCAGGCCTCAAAACCACAAGGGCCTCCTGCCGGTGCCTTATCATCAAATTATTATTTAACAATAACATTAGCATGATTGATTGATTAAACATCGAGCCCCCCAGGACATAATAGAAATTGTAACAGAAAGTAACGGGTAACAGACTCGAGCAACACAACCCTAAGCATGCTAGTAAGACACGGGCAACAAGCAATGGTTATAGGTATGGAGGTGAGGCAATATCAGGGTTAAAGGATACATTTGATAGGTTCGTAACAGAAGCAACTAATCATAGGGCTAGCAGAAATAGACAACGGAAAGTATCGGTAACCAATGTTGAAAGGAACACAATGGTTCATGTGAGTGATAACTTGCCTGCAAAACCCAGTAGCCTGGTACTGAGCTAACTCCTTAGAAGGGGTGTCGTAAGTATCGTCGGTCTCAACGTCGTCGTGTATCCGAGAAGAAGCAAACAAACAATGCAGCAAAGATAAAAACAATCAATAACATGGCATAGTGCACAAACATGGGATGATGCATGACCATTTAATTGATGCATCAGAAATAAACTAGTTGACAAGATAACAACATGATTAAATGGACCCACATGCAATTTTGGATTGCATATGGCAAGCCCATGAATTATGGTTGAATTAATTGTTTTACAACTAAGCAACATGTGAAAGTGGATTAGCATGATGCATGGATGAGGAAAACAGAAAAATAACAACAATAGAACCAAATGGAAATAAGGTTTACCAAGTTTAGAAATTCATTTATTAAGTTTTGGAATTTTGGTTTCTTAAAGGTGCCACACAAGCATTTGTTGTTTTCACCACTTTTAATTGTTCAAAATGGATAACAAAGCTTATATTTGAAAATAACACACGATTTTAGTTGGAATACACGTTTCACTTGTTGAAAAAGGATTTCAAATAAATTATTTATGAATTAAACAAGTTTAAGCAAGAATTAAATGAATTTAATTCAAACATGAACTTATTTGAATTTTTATTGTGCAAAACATTGAGTGAAGTTCATATTTGAAAAGGTTATGCTTTTATGGTTTGAAAACATATTTATATGTCCCAAAAAATTTGTTTTGATCAAGTTATGAATTTGGCAATATTAAATGAATTAAACAAGGTTTAAATTATTTAACCAATTTTAATTATTGAAAACATGAAACAAATTTTATATTTGGAAAGAGGGTTTAATTTTTCATGGAAAACATATTTCATTTGTTGAAATTGGATTTAAAATGAGCAAGTTATTATTTTGGCAATTTTTAATGCAATAAATAAGAAACAGTTGTTTTCAGCAATTTAAATTATTCAAAACAGCAAACATAATTTATATTTGGAAAGTACATGAAAAATTGATTGGAAAACATATTTAGTTTGTTGAATTTGGAATTTTTATGCCCAAGTTATGATTTTTGCAAAATTAAGTGATTTAAACAAGAATTCAAATGTTTCACCAATTTCAAATATTCAAAACAGTAAACAAATTTATATTTGGATAGAACATTTAATTTGGGACAGAAAACATATTTAAAAAGTTAAAATTGGAGTTAAAATGATTTTCTTATGCAATTTACAAGATTTGGGTAAATCTGCCATTTTTAGCTGCTAGGGACTTGGAAATAATTTTGCAGGGGCTAGAAATAATTTGCAAGGGCCTATTGGTGATTTCCTGGAAGTTCTGTGACCAAAACAATGGAGAATAAAAGGATCGTTTTAATTGTGGGAGGGGGGATTCGATCCCCCCACCTCCTGCTGCGCCAAGGGGGACAGAACCAGTGGATGGATGCGCTGCTTGTGATAGGGAGGGGGTTCGGGGGTATGAGCTGCTGTTCCGCGGATTTTTCTCTGAACATAAAACTGCACGTACTGAACCTTGGGGCGGACAGAAACAGATGGATGGTCGCCGGCATTCGCTGCTCTCTCGCCGCGGTGGCCGTGGGCAGGAGGGGCGTGGGGTGCGGTGCGGCCAAGGGAGAGAGGAGGGAGGCGAGAGGGAAGGAGGGGAAGGGAGGAGTACCTCGAGCGGACGCTCGTCGGGGCAGCAGGTCGAGCGGAACAGGGGCAGCAGCAGGGCGCGGTGGCGGCTTGGTGAGGATGGCGGCGGCGCATCCATGGCTCCCGGTCCAGTCCGAGAGGTGGAGGAGCGAGAGGGAGGTGGGGCGTTCCCATTCCCGGCCTCTCCCTGGCCAGAGGGGGCCCCCAACAGCGGCGATCGCCGAGGAGTTGAGGGAAAAATTCGGATGGTGCTGGGTTCAGTACAGAGGGTAGGTTTCACAGAAGAAAGAGAGGAGGAAAGGTAGAGAGCGGTGGGGGAGAAGAGAGGAGGGAGAAGAAACTAGGGTTAGGTTTGGCAGGAGCCCTAGGGCTAGATATAGGAGTAGGGGGAGGATCATCGGCCGTTGCCTGTCTCTCTGAACCACGTGGGGGTGCTGGATGTTCTTCCGTACGTGAGGTTGAAGAAAGGGGGGTGCTCGAAGGGGTATGGGCTGGAGAGAGTTGGGTGGTGATGGCTGAGGAGGGAAGTTGGGCCTCTCTCACCTCTCCCTTGTTAGATGTTTTTATTTATTGTTTTGTTATTTTTTTTTTGCTGATTTGAAAAGGAAGAGATAGATGAGTGTTAGGGCTAGAAAATTTTAGGAAAATTGTGGTTAGGTTAGTTTTTACAAGATCAAGTGATTGCCAACCATGTTTTCCAAAAATTTCAACTTTAAATTGCTGGTTCTGCTTTAAATCAAATTTGGGTGAATTTTTATTATTAAGTGCACTATAGAAAACAAGATTTTAACTAGGGTGCACATTAGTGTTTAACTGGAACAAAAAGATTGGAATTGTTTGAATGCAAATTATATTAAGTGGATTATCAAATAACAAATAAGAGTTGAGCTTTTTATTATTTCATGGAAACAAATGGGAGTTTTATTTGAACCTTATGGTTTGATGGAAACAATGGAGTGATTTGTTTTGCAATTTTCATAACTTTCAAAAGGGTTGTTGTTTGGAAGAAAATCATAATTGAATTTAAAAAAGGTTTGATTATTGGATGCATTTTTATAGAAATAAAACAACAGTTTTGGAATCACACTTTAATGGAAACAAACAATTGTTTTATTTTGAAATATCATTTTGGAAATTGTAACATCACAAGGATGAAACAAAAGGTTTAAAATTTGGTTTGAAATTCAAATAGAAAACAAAGGAAAACAAATGAAAACAGTTGGAAAACAGAGGAAAACAAAAGGAAAACAAGCAAAACAAATGCACTCAACATGATGCCATGATGCAAAACATAAAATAACAGAGAGCAAAACATTCTAAAGGCTTATTTTTCATACTTGGGATGTTACAAAACGCCCCCCCTTGAAGGAATCGCGCCCCGAGATTCCTACTAAGAAAAGAAAAGGTCCGGATACTTCTTGCGAAGATCCTCGTGAGCTGTGACACGTAAAACACATCGTGCTCCTTGGATAGTTTTTCTGGAAGTTCAAAACGATAGGCATTCCCGGCAACTCTTCCGGAAAGACGTCAGGGAATTTGGAAACCACCGGAACATTTTTGAGTAAAGGTAGAGGTTTTGTATCGAGGGTGTATAGCTGGATAGAATTTGACTCATTTGTTGAATAGATTATCTGGTCAGAAGGGTGGAACAACGTTATTGATTAGACGTCGGTAGAAGAACTGAAATGGAAAACAACAACACGATTTCAACGGACGAAAAGGATGTTGAGAAGAACAGGATATCAACATCGGGGAAAACGAGAACAAAACTCCTGAGGTACTACGGAAAACCCATCCAGGTTTCTAAAGGATCAATATCTACTGCTTAAGGAATAGAGGATCTGCTTCCGGGGCTTACACGCCTCCGTTCTCAATCGTGAGTAGGCAACATGATAAATCATGTCACAACCACCTCCATCCTATGGTCTAGTAGATATAACCATCCTAGAGAAAACCAGAATTCGTGAAAACCTAACTTGAAAGTTTAGGTGAGAAGGGAAAACAACGTTGCACTTCCTTACCAGAAAAAGGGAGGGTGGGTGGGGAAAGAAGAAAAGGAGCAGATTCCTACTCTCACGTTTCATTTTTCCTATATAGCTACAAAATAGTTTCTAGACTCAATTGCGACCAGTAAAAGGGATCCTACAGCAGACAGGCTCTGATACCATTTGTCGCACCCGGACTTCTAGGGATACTCACAGTCCGTTAAACAGTAGATAAATGGCTTACGGGCATACCGGCACCCGCATCTCAATATGAGCAGGCCAACACGTAAACGGTGACAACCATTCTCTCACTATTCATCGTCTGCGCAAACCATCCCGTAGAAATCCAGATACTTCCGTTGACGTACTTCAAAACATACACACAGGTACGTCAACGGCATTTGAACAAGTGATATCACAACAGATCTCTACGACACAAAGATGGAAATAAGTTGCAAATAGCTCTCACTAGAGCAGAGATAGCAAATACAATCATCCAGAGGACACATGTCCCAACAATTCATCATTACATCACAGCGGAAGCATTCAACATGTCTGAGTACAGACAAGATCTAAAGGCCTAAGAGGCCGAAAACGAAAAGACGGAGCCCATCCACGAAGTCTCGGATCCTGCCCGGGTCCGCTATCTACTCGTCAGCAGCCTCGTCATACTCCACGTAGTAGCCACCATGAAGATCCTCGAAACGTAGGTGCTGAAACCACAGCCCCAAAGGGGTCAGTACATAAACGTACTGGCAAGCAAGACTCACAGTTCACCAAAGTGTAACCCGTCAACCCAAGCACAGATGCTTTGGGTTCAACGGAAGGAAGGGGATATAAAAGATGCTGCAACTGGCTGCTCTAACCAACTACAGAGTTACTACCACTTCCGGCTACCAGAAAGGAGATAGATCGTGTATCGTAACCACCTATCAACTAACCTCAAACAAACCCATCCTGGATCTCGCCCCTTATCCAAAGAAGCAATCCGAGGATAACTCACACAGTTGAATTAATGATGGTTCAGATTATTGTGTCGATAAGCCTATTACTAGTCAAGTTGTTAATCATTGGGTGTGAGATTGTGAATCATTAGGTTTAAGTTGTCCTGAGTACTTGTTAGCTAGTACTTTCACCAAGTAGTCCATAACCGCGGAAAACACGGCTTCTCGAGAAGATTATCCCTGCAGGGTTTGCACCAATTTGGCCGTACACGTATGAATAACCCGCCAGATGGGATGCCTCCCACCAAGCGGGGCACTCAACACAACTCAACTCTTCTTCGCATCAAGCCCAAAGCACCTTGGGCGCACGGCTAATCGAGCCCAGAAGAAAATGGACCCTCATAGCACTCTAAGAACGTGTCCCCCTATATGCCGACTACGAAAGTTCCACCCGGGTACCAAGGGCTCGCAAGATCATGCATGCAGCAAATGGAAAACCGAACTAAATGAGGCGATTTGGACGAGATGCGAATCGAATCAAATTGAGGGGGGCGCCCATACTCGCTTCCCACATGCGGGTAGTGCGCTCATCATGGATCAGTAGACAAGACCCTTTTCCTATTAGGGTCGACACTAGCAGGCCTCAAAACCACAAGGGCCTCCTGCCGGTGCCTTATCATCAAATTATTATTTAACAATAACATTAGCATGATTGATTAAACATCGAGCCCCCCAGGACATAATAGAAATTGTAACAGAAAGTAACGGGTAACAGACTCGAGCAACACAACCCTAAGCATGCTAGTAAGACACGGGCAACAAGCAATGGTTATAGGTATGGAGGTGAGGCAATATCAGGGTTAAAGGATACATTTGATAGGTTCGTAACAGAAGCAACTAATCATAGGGATAGCAGAAATAGACAACGGAAAGTATCGGTAACCAATGTTGAAAGGAACACAATGGTTCATGTGAGTGATAACTTGCCTGCAAAACCCAGTAGCCTGGTACTGAGCTAACTCCTTAGAAGGGGTGTCGTAAGTATCGTCGGTCTCAACGTCGTCGTGTATCCGAGAAGAAGCAAACAAACAATGCAGAAAGATAAACAATCAATAACATGGCATAGTGCACAAACATGGGATGATGCATGACCATTTAATTGATGCATCAGAAATAAACTAGTTGACAAGATAACAACATGATTAAATGGACCCACATGCAATTTTGGATTGCATATGGCAAGCCCATGAATTATGGTTGAATTAATTGTTTTACAACTAAGCAACATGTGAAAGTGGATTAGCATGATGCATGGATGAGGAAAACAGAAAAATAACAACAATAGAACCAAATGGAAATAAGGTTTACCAAGTTTAGAAATTCATTTATTAAGTTTTGGAATTTTGGTTTCTTAAAGGTGCCACACAAGCATTTGTTGTTTTCACCACTTTTAATTGTTCAAAATGGATAACAAAGCTTATATTTGAAAATAACACACGATTTTAGTTGGAATACACGTTTCACTTGTTGAAAAAGGATTTCAAATAAATTATTTATGAATTAAACAAGTTTAAGCAAGAATTAAATGAATTTAATTCAAACATGAACTTATTTGAATTTTTATTTGTGCAAAACATTGAGTGAAGTTCATATTTGAAAAGGTTATGCTTTTATGGTTTGAAAACATATTTTATATGTCCCAAAAGAATTTGTTTTGATCAAGTTATGAATTTGGCAATATTAAATGAATTAAACAAGGTTTAAATTATTTAACCAATTTTAATTATTGAAAACATGAAACAAATTTTATATTTGGAAAGAGGGTTTAATTTTTCATGGAAAACATATTTCATTTGTTGAAATTGGATTTAAAATGAGCAAGTTATTATTTTGGCAATTTTTAATGCAATAAATAAGAAACAGTTGTTTTCAGCAATTTAAATTATTCAAAACAGCAAACATAATTTATATTTGGAAAGTACATGAAAAATTGATTGGAAAACATATTTAGTTTGTTGAATTTGGAATTTTTATGCCCAAGTTATGATTTTTGCAAAATTAAGTGATTTAAACAAGAATTCAAATGTTTCACCAATTTCAAATATTCAAAACAGTAAACAAATTTTATATTTGGATAGAACATTTAATTTGGGACAGAAAACATATTTAAAAAGTTAAAATTGGAGTTAAAATGATTTTCTTATGCAATTTACAAGATTTGGGGTAAATCTGCCATTTTTTAGCTGCTAGGGACTTGGAAATAATTTTGCAGGGGCTAGAAATAATTTGCAAGGGCCTATTGGTGATTTCCTGGAAGTTCTGTGACCAAAACAATGGAGAATAAAAGGATGGTTTTAATTGTGGGAGGGGGGATTCGATCCCCCCACCTCCTGCTGCGCCAAAGGGGACAGAACCAGTGGGATGGATGCGCTGCTTGTGATAGGGAGGGGGTTTCGGGGGGTATGAGCTGCTGTTCGGCGGGATTTTTCTCTGAACATAAAACTGCACGTACTGAACCTTGGGGCGGACAGAAACAGATGGATGGTCGCTGGCAGTTCGCTGCTCTCTCGCCGCTGTGGCCGTGGGCAGGAGGGGCGTGGGGTGCGGTGCGGCCAAGGGAGAGAGGAGGGAGGCGAGAGGGAAGGAGGGGAAGGGAGGAGTACCTCGAGCGGACGCTCGTCGGGGCAGCAGGTCGAGCGGAACAGGGGCAGCAGCAGGGCGCGGTGGCGGCTTGGTGAGGATGGCGGCGGCGCATCCATGGCTCCCGGTCCCGTCCGAGAGGTGGAGGATCGAGAGGGAGGTGGGGCGTTCCCATTCCCGGCCTCTCCCTGGCCGGAGGGGGCCCCCAACGGCGGCGATCGCCGGAGGAGTTGAGGGAAAAATTCGGATGGAGCTGGGTTCAGTACAGAGGGGAGGTTTCAGAGAAGAAAGAGAGGGAGGAAAGGTAGAGAGCGGCGGGGGAGAAGAGAGGAGGGAGAAGAAACTAGGGTTAGGGTTGGCAGGAGCCCTAGGCTAGATATAGGAGTAGGGGGAGGATCATCGGCCGTTGCCTGTCTCTCTGAACCACGTGGGGGTGCTGGATGTTCTTCCGTACGTGAGGTTGAAGAAAGGGGGGTACTCGAAGGGGTATGGGCTGGGAGAGAGTTGGGTGGTGATGGGCTGAGGAGGGAAGTTGGGCCTCTCTCACCTCTCCCTTGTTAGATGTTTTTATTTATTGTTTTGTTATTTTTTTTTGCTGATTTGGAAAGGAAGAGATAGATGAGTGTTAGGGCTAGGAAAATTTTAGGAAAATTGTGGTTAGGTTAGTTTTTACAAGATCAAGTGATTGCCAACCATGTTTTCCAAAAATTTCAACTTTAAATTGCTGGTTCTACTTTAAATCAAATTTGGGTGAATTTTTATTATTAAGTGCACTATAGAAAACAAGATTTTAACTAGGGTGCACATTAGTGTTTAACTGGAACAAAAAGATTGGAATTGTTTGAATGCAAATTATATTAAGTGGATTATAAAATAACAAATAAGAGTTGAGCTTTTTATTATTTCATGGAAACAAATGGGAGTTTTATTTGAACCTTATGGTTTGTAGGAAACAATGGAGTGATTTGTTTTGCAATTTTCATAACTTTCAAAAGGGTTGTTGTTTGGAAGAAAATCATAATTGAATTTAAAAAAGGTTTGATTATTGGATGCATTTTTATAGAAAGAAAACAACAGTTTTGGAATCACACTTTAATGGAAACAAAAAATTGTTTTATTTTGAAATATCATTTTGGAAATTGTAACATCACAAGAATGAAACAAAAGGTTTAAAATTTGGTTTGAAATTCAAATAGAAAACAAAGGAAAACAAATGAAAACAGTTGGAAAACAGAGGAAAACAAAAGGAAAACAAGCAAAACAAATGCACTCAACATGATGCCATGATGCAAAACATAAATTAACAGAGAGCAAAACATTCTAAAGGCTTATTTTTCATACTTGGGATGTTACAGCTGGCATGGACCCCGCGTGGCCGGGTCATGAGAGAAGATGATACCGAGTCTATCTTGCACCTGCTGGAGGACCGGTACAAGGAAGATAGCTGTGATGAGAAGGAGTATGAATCTTCACCAAGCATTGCGCGCCAAGTCGCGGTCTACACGGCCCCTGCAACCAACCTCAATCAGGGGAACGTGACTACGGCCGCGGTCGGAGCGGCGCAAGCATTGGCCCAGCAGCAAAATCCGGCTGACAGAAATCCAGTTCTGACCCGGGTTGACGGAGAGTCGGCTTCAGTCACCAGCCGAGCGGCGGATAGCGAGCTGCAGGCAAATATGTTTGGGTTCCTGGCTAACAGGACGCCAGGGGCGGGTCCTTCAAATCCTCAACACCCGGCCCTGTTCAGTAACAATATGGTCTTGGACCCAACAGTGTTAGCTACTGTGATAACCCGGGAAAATGCCGCGGCACGTGCCAGGGACTTGGAGGTAGCACGCCGCGCGCTGGAGCAACAAAGAAGGGATGTGGAAACAGAAAAGCAAGGGGTAGCCACGCGCCAACGCGAACTGGACGCGCTGGAGAACCGACTCCGGGCTGAGACAAGCAGGGTCATCAAAGATACCAGATAAGATTACCGGCGATGGGTGGAGTCATAAACCCTAACGCACTATTCATCACACCCCAGGATCAACCGATTCCGGCTGTGAATCAGGAAACGGCGCATCAGCCGGCAACCGGAGGAGTACAGCCGGCAATCGTGCAGGCCGGGTTATCCACATTGCAGACGGGGGTCACTGTCGGCAACACAGCACCACCACCACCACCATCACGATTTCGTACGCCACCAGGTCACTTCAATAACCCCATGGATAACGTGTATGCCGCAACGTTAGCATTGAATCAGATCCTCGTAAGAGAGTCACCCCATGCGGAGCAGACCCGGCGGGCGATCGATTTGCTGCATACGGCAGTGGCTCAGCAGGTTAATTACCCGGATAATAGGAGTGGAATGCATGGAACACCTTATATCAGCCAGCAACATGGCAACGCAGGCAATAGTCAAACAAGTTCAGCGCGGCGGAGGGCAGAGCAGCAGCAAATGCCGCCTCCTCCCCGCGTTCAAGCAGCACCAGCAGTATCAGCAGCACAAGCTATTGTGGATAGTTCCAGAGCCAGACGAGCCGCGACCGGGTCTGCGGTGCACGGACCAGCATTAGCGCCACGTCTAGCCGTGCCCCCCGCAGGATCGCATGTTTCCCGGGTGAGGCCAGCACCGACTAATCTCACTGGGCCTAAGTGGCTGTCGGATAACATCAGGGCTGAGGCTTATCCGGATAAATTCAAGGAACCGGGTAAAGTAGTGAATTATGAGCCGACTATGGACCCAGAAACATGGTTGAGCAGTTATGAGATGGCTATGTCGATTCGCAACGCATCCGAAAATCTTCAAGCCAAGTTCATGTACTTAATGATGTCGGAAGGAGCAGCAAAGTTGTGGTTCAACAATTTACCGGAAGGATCTATCAAGTCGTGGGGTGAGTTGAAAACTGCGTTTATCAAGCACTTTCACGGAACATGCAGGAAGTTGTTTACTATCGACGATCTAGAATGGTGTGTGCAAAAGAAGGGAGAGTCGGCGCGCAGCTGGGTGCGCCGGGTTATGGAGATACTGCATTCATCTACAGATATTCAGCCAAAGGACGCGTTGCAAGCTATGGCCAAGACATGCAAGTACACGCCTTTAGTGCAGAAGTTAATTCGCATGAAATCTAGTTGGAATGCTTCAAAGGTTACGATGGGAGAGCTAATGGATGCATGAAACAAGCACGCTGCAACGGATACCACAGAAGAGGACGTTGATGACAAGAAAGCAAAAGAAAATACGGGTAATAATGGAAGAGCCGGCAATGGATCTACGCCGGGTAACCATGGAGGTAACAATGGGAACAACCAGAATAAGCGCCCGTTCGAGGGGAATTCCGAGTTTGTTGCCAGCACAGAAGACGGGTCTTCGAGGCCCAGAGCAGAAGGAAATTTCAACGCAGGAAATCATAACGAAGGAAACTATCAAGGGCCACCAAGGCCGGGTAACAACTGGGATATCTTCAGAATGGCGTGCCCGAAACACAGCAGGAACGGAAGGCCGGCTAACCACTCATTGGAGCAGTGTGTGGATTTACAAAGGTGGAAGAACGAGGAAGTAAACAAGGCTATGCGAGGTGCAGGCCGGGGAGGAGGACCGGGTCCGGGTGGAAACCCGGACAACGGCCCACCCCCAGCAGGCAACCCGGGAGTTGGAAATCCGGGTAATAACCAGGGAGGAGCTGGAGGTTTCCAAGACAACCCCAAGCAATTGGGCCAGTATCACGTTCACACCACAGGAACTTCTAACAAGGATAGAAAGATACTAAAAAAGGCAGTAAACTCGGTCTCCTCGGTTGTCCCGAGATACCTGAGGTGGTCGGAGCAAGATGTAACATGGAGCAGAAGAGATCACCCGGAAAGGATAGAACATCCGGGAGTCCTAGCATTGGTGGTTGCGCCACAGGTTAATGGCTATGAGTTGAAAAAGGTCTTAATGGACGGCGGAAGCAGCATCAATATCCTATATTGGGAAACTTTCTTACGTATGGGTCTCAAGGAGTCTCAGCTACAGTCAACAGTTTTTCACGGGATTGTGCCAGGTCACTCGGCGTGCCCTGAAGGAAAGATCACCTTGGAGGTTTCTTTTGGAGAATCAAAGGATAATTTCCGGGTGGAATGGTTCACGTTTGAGGTGGTGAAATTACGCAGCCCTTATCACGCGTTATTTGGGAGGCCGGCTTACGCCAAGTTCATGCCAGGCCGTGTTACGTGTACCTACAGCTAAAAATCCCGGGTTCTAAGCAGACCATCACCATACATGGGAGCCGGGATATAGCGGCTGAGTGTGACGAAGGAGATGCGGCAATGGCGGAACAAGCATGTAGAAAGGAGGAGCTCAAGTATTATCGGTCTCAAGTAGACCCGGATGACAGAACAGCGTTAAAAAGGCCAAACACTGAGGATGAGAGAGCAAAGTTCAAAGCAGCACAAGATACCAAGATGGTGGCCTTTGTCGAGGGTGATCCCTCTAAGCAATTTTCTATACGATCTAACTTGGACTATGAGCAGGAAAAAGCACTTGTGGAGTTTATTCGTTCGAATCAGGATGTGTTTGCTTGGACGCCTAGCGACATGCCGGGCATCCCCACAGAGTTGGCAGAGCACAGCTTGCATGTTGACCCCAAGTCCAGGCCTGTGAAGCAGGGCCTGAGAAAGATGAATGAGGAAAGAAGAAGGGCTATAGGCGAAGAAATTGCTCGGCTGTTGACAGCCGGCTTTATCATGGAAGTATTTCACCCGGAGTGGTTGGCAAATCCGGTTCTCGTGATGAAAAAGACCAATGAGTGGAGGATGTGCATTGATTATACGAGTCTCAACAAGCATTGCCCAAAGGATCCGTTTGCACTTCCAAGGATAGATCAGATCATAGACGCAGTGGCTGGAAGTGACCTATTATGTTTCCTGGATGCAAATTCCGGGTATCATCAGATCAAGCTCAAAAAGGAAGACTGGGAGAAAACGTCGTTCATAACCCCTTTTGGGGCCTTTTGTTACAAGACCATGACTTTTGGATTGAAGAACGCTGGCGCAACCTATCAAGTGTGTATTCAGAAGTGCTTTGAGGACCAAATCGGACGCAACGTCCATGCTTATGTGGACGATGTGGTGATCAAGACCAGAAAAGCGGAGACATTTATTGACGATCTAAAGGAAACATTCAAGAACCTGAGAAGATACCAGATGAAACTTAACCCGATAAAGTGTGTGTTTGGAGTTCCAGCAGGGAAGTTACTCGGCTTCATCGTTTCAGAGAGAGGGATTGAGGCCAACCCGGATAAAATCAAAGCTATCCAGATTCTGAAAAAACCGGAAAACCTGAAGCATGTTCATAAGCTTACAGGGTGTGTCGCAGCGCTTAGCCGGTTTATATCAAGACTTGGAGAGAAGGCAATATCCTTGTACCGGCTCTTGAGAAAATCCGACAAATTCGTTTGGGACCAAGAGGCGGACGAGGCGTTCGAGGCACTAAAGAAGCAGCTATCTGAAGCACCAGTCCTAGCAGCCCCGGGTCCTAAAGAGCCCATGTTATTATACGTTGCAGCCGGGCCCCGGGCGGTTAGCGCAGTGGTTGTTGTTGAGCGCAAGGAGGATGGGAAAGATCACCCGGTTCAGAGGCCGGTTTATTATGTCAGCGAAGTATTATCAGAAGCAAAGCAGCTACCCACATTGGCAGAAGCTGGTTTTCGGGTCTTCATGGCCAGCCGGAAATTGAAGCCATATTTTCAGGAACACCCCATAACAGTGGTTAGCTCTATACCAATGTCGGATATCATCAGAAACTCGGATGCAACAGGTAGAATAGCCAAGTGGGCGATCGAGATGGGAGATTATCACATCAACTAGGAGCCTAGGTCAGCAATCAAATCTCAAGCCCTAGTTGACTTCATTAATGATTGGACTCACACAGGCATGCCCACAATGACTCCAAGTTCCGAGTCTTGGATAATGCACTTTGATGGTTCCAAGTAATACGAGGGATCAGGAGCTGGAGTGGTGCTCACATCACCCAAAGGAGACAAGTTAAGCTACGTGTTGCAGATTCATTTTGATTGTTCCAACAACGTGGCCGAGTATGAGGCATTATTGCATGGATTAAAGATAGCCAAGGAGATGAACATTAAGAGGATACGATGCTATGGAGATTCGGACCTTGTGGTACAGCAGGTCTCGGGAACTTGGGATAGAAAATATGCAACTATGGCAGCATACCGCAGAGAGGTGGACAGAGTTGCCGGGTGTTTTTTCGGGTATGAGGTGGAGCACGTAGATAGAAGAAAGAATGAGGCAGCAGATGCACTCGCCGGACTCGGCTTGTGCAGAGAGCCGGTTCCACCCAATGTTTTCCTGGACGAGCTATGGTGGCCATCAGTTAAAACCGAGTCTGAAGAAGAGGTGGCAAACCAAGACCTGGATTTGGAGCTCGTGTCCACAGTACGTTCTGTTCCCGAGTGGACAGAGCCGTTTCTGGCCTACCTATCACGGGGCGAGTTACCACAGCAGGAGGTACTAGCAAGGCAAATTCTGAGGCGAGCAAAAGGTTATTCCATTATCAATGGGGAGTTATATAAAAGGAGTGTTGCAGGAGTATTTTTGCGCTGTGTAGCACAAGAGGAAGGCCGACATATTCTGAAGGAGATCCATGAAGGTGATTGTGGGCATCACGCATCCACAAGGTCCCTTGTGGCCAAAGCATATAGGCACGGTTTCTTCTGGCTCACAGCCTTAGCAGACGCGAAACGCTTGGTGGCAAGGTGCGATGGATGTCAAAGGTACGCCCGCCAAATCCATGTGCCGGCTATGGAGTTGCAAACAATTCCTTTAACCTGGCCTTTTGCCGTTTGGGGTATGGACATGGTTGGCCCCTTTCACATGTCACCTTGCAAAAAGACACATCTCTTGGTGGCTATTGATAAGTTTACCAAATGGGTTGAAGTTATGCCAGTTACCAATTGTGAAGCGATTACGGCAGTCAAGTTCCTGAAAAGGATTATCTACCGGTTCGGGTATCCTCACAGCATAATTACCGACAATGGAACCAACATGTCCCTTGGTGAGATGGAGAAATTCTGTGGTAACAATGGAATCCGGCTTGACATAGCTTCCGTAGCCCATCCACAAGCCAATGGACAAGTGGAGAGGGCAAATCAGGAGTTACTTCGTGGATTAAAGCCACGGCTACGAGTCCCATGCATCAGAGCTGCGGGCGCATGGGTTGAGGAGTTACCTTCAGTGGTTTGGGGAATTAACAACACACCTAACAGATCTACTCAGATGACACCATTTTTCATGGTTTATGGTGCAGAGGCGGTATTACCGAGTTATATTATCCATGATTCGCCTCGAGTGGCGGCTTACGTCGAGGTGGACAACGAGAAGACCCGGCAGGACGCCGTGGATATGTTAGAAGAACACAGGGAACAAGCTTTGGAGAGATCAGCCATATACCAGCAGGAACTGAGGAGATATCACAACCGGAGAGTCAAAACCCGGGTCTTCCAGGAAGGAGACCTGGTTCTTCGCCTGGTACAGTCAAAGGAAGGAAAACACAAGTTATCCCCACCATGGGAGGGACCGTTCATCATAAGCCGGAATCTGCACAACGGATCATATTACTTGGTAGATGCAAGAGAAGAGTCGGCTACTGTTAATGACACCTCTCATACCACTTCATCTATGCAAGAAAGAGAAAGACCATGGAACGTAGCTCAGCTGCGTCCCTACTATACCTAGTTTAGGCTAGATTCACAAGTGGAATTACACGATGTAACAGGCAGCAGGTTTCAGACGCACTCTTTTCCTATCCAGGGTACCTAAGGGGACTGGAGGATTTTAATGAGGCGGCTTGCTGACCTAACTTTTCTCGTATCAATAAAGAGATGGTTAATCAATATATTATTCCCTTTTTGTGCGTGTTTTCTATCAAGTTTTTATATTTCTGTCGTGTTCTTATTTTTCTTCCAGGTAAGTATTATTTATTGCTTTTAGTATATTAGTTTCTCTAGTAAATTGCATGTATCTAGGTCTTGGGGGCTGATTGCTTGAATAGCACAGTTGCAAACTCAAAGACCCGGCCACGATGCCATTGAGTTATAAGGGCCGATTACTTGCAATAAGTACGGCTGCAAGCTTATAACCAGACAAAGGAGCCAAACTTTCTTGACTTTTCTTGCTTAAGCTTGATGTGACTCGCACTAAGTGGCATGCTTTGCTAGCATATGATTACAATCAGTCATGATGCCCAATGGGACTTGCCTGACCCTGTCTTCGTACAGCTGTAGCAACATTGTTTATCTACGCGAAAGCCGGCTTATAGTAGAAGAAGGTCAAAAGGGTCATCTAAACCACAAGTTATGCAGAGTACAAGGTTAATAGCCGGAAACTCACAGTATATTAAGCATAACTTCAAAAACTATGTGAAACGGCTCTAGGTTTGGGGCTTAGCAGTAACAATTTGTTCCTTTCAAAAGACCCAATACCCTAGACTCGGAATTTCGGGCCTTGGGGACTTGGGAATTTGAAAAAAGAAACAAATTATCTAGCTATTCAGCTCAAAACCCAAAAATCCGAGTCTTGGGGACTTTGAAAAAAGTCCACTAGTCAAAACTCACGAAACCCGGAAATCGAGTCTCACAAAAGGAACCATAGCAGAAAGTTGGAAAATCAAGGATGAAAAAGCTCAAAATTAAGGAATATCAAATTCAAGCAAAAGGCCAGAAGGGCCACGAAATATATTAAGGTTTTAAATGTATTACAAGCCACGATAGTAGTATCAAAAAGTGCACAGACACACTATCAAAAGAATAATTGTTTTAAAGGCCATCGGCCGAACAAAGTACTTGAGATGGTTGCGGATGAAGGTTTACTCGGCCTCCTGAGTCGGGTTTACATCCTTGCCCTTGTCTTCCGGGTCTTGGTCCTGGTTTCGCTCCTTAGGGGCCTTCCCAGCGTCGTCAGCCGGATTGGCAGTGTCAGGACGAACAGGCGGGCGGACAGCCGGAGTAGAGATGGTAGGCGCAGACTCAAGCTCGGCTTTCCTGTTTGCAGCCTCCTCCTTCCTCTTGGCCGAGTCTGCGTTCCACTTCTCCAGAATATCAAAGGGCAAGGGCATATCTTCCTTCACCGGTTTATCTTCGGCATCATATGGAGACGCAAATCTATCCAGGTCCAGAGTACCGGCAATTACAGATGCCGAGGGGCGCACCTCATGTTGTATAGCCTTGAAGTCCTTGGCGGAGAATTTGGAGCCATCGACCTTGAATTCTGGAAACCCGGCCACCAGCTTGGACGGCTCAAGCTTAGGAAAGTAAGCCTTAGCCAGCATAAGCCCCCGGGTCATCCCAACCCGGCATGCCGAGCGTTTCCAGATCTCAATCCATGAGGGGACTGTGGAGCACGCATGGATCAAGGTGTCCATACCCGGATATCCATCAGCCGGCCACTGCACGGCGTCTAGGATCCATTTAGTGCCGGCGCAGAACCTCCAGAGCACAGTCTTGAAATTCTTTGCCTTCTGGATATCATCCTCCTCTGGGGGCGCAAGACCAGGGCCTACAGTATAAACAACAAAGGCTAAAGCAAAAATCCCGGTTATCATAGATCAATTAGAAACTGAGTTACAAAATAGCAAGTGATAAAATCTTACCAAGTAGGACACGATAAGTGTCGGCAACTTGAGCTGATAATTTCTTCAGGGCAGCTTGAGCGGTGTTGTCGGATATATACTGAATAGGGGTATAGAAGATGGTAGACAAAGAGCCGGACTACCAGGGTGGCCTACATGGTAATGGGCTTAGGTTCATTGGGCGGCCCAGTAGTCCGACGCGTAGAAGCCGGATTCTAGAAGAACCCGGATCACGGCCCGCGTGATCTGGCTTGGAGGAGAAGACGGATTCCTTACTTTCCAAGTTACAAGTTAAACGTAGTCTTCTAGGTTTCCTGTTCTGTAAGCCCTAATCCGGCTATTATATAAAGCCGGACGGGAGATAGATTAAATAAGCACAAGTTAGACACAAGTTGAAGCTCTACGCAACTCGCCGAGAAGTTCATCCTCGTCGAGTAGCTAGATCTATTCCCTCACACTGTAACCCTGTTATACGGGCTTTAGTCCCAATTAGTGAGAAGTGCAGGAGTAGGTACGCCGTATTGTCGCGACGTACCGAACCTGGGTAAAATCCCGTGTTCTGTGTTACTACGCTATCCCGTTACCCCACGTCTCTACCGTAGTCTAATGGCACCCCCGTCTATGAAAACTACTACGATGTCTCGACAGTTGGCGCCCACCGTGGGGCAAACGACGTCAGGCGTGAAATTCCGATCTGGGATACTCGGCGGAATTGGAAGATCGATCACTGTCGGAAGCTTGGAATTCGACGACGACGTCGGGCGCTTCCTCGACAACGGATCCTACATACCGGCGCAAAACCACCTGGTAAGTGCCTGCGTGTTACCGATTGGATCTGCTAACATCTTTATCGGACTAACTGCAGAAGCAATGGGGTTTTGCGGTGGAAGTAAATTTATCCCACCCGCGACTATGATCTCGGATTCTGCTCAGATCGCCGACAAAACAGTGATACACACTTCATCGGCATGGTGCAATCCGAAATCGCTGAAAACACGGATGACGGAAATCCCGTGCAAGAGGCAGACAACAACCTACCCGTCGTAGAGACGGAAGAACAAATACTCGTCACAGAGACGGAAGATCCGATATCCGTCAACCAGACGATGAACTCGGAAGCAGAGTCCGTGCTTGCCGCTATTGAGGCGAGATTGGAGTCGGAAACCGGATCGGATAACTTCGACTCCGAAGACGAAGACGAGGATGCTTTCGTACGAAAGGTTAAGTCCTTTCAAGAGGGATTCCATGAAGTACTAATGGCAAAGCCAGCAGATACAACAGGTGCCGACAGCCAGGAAAGCCCTAAAACCCCTCCGCCAGTGGAAGAGAGAGAAGACGGAGAAACTTCTCCGATATTCCCCAATGTTAAGGAGATGACAGAAGATGAGCCTGTCAAAAAACCTCCTTCTTCCAAGAAAAAGCACCGTGCTTCTAAAAAACTCCAATACAAACTCCGGAAGAAAAAATCAGCCGATCTCGCTGATGAAAACCTGGAAGTTGGAGATATTAGCGGCACAAAGCCCGCGGAAAAGAAATCTAAGGAAATCACTGCTCCGCCAATGACAGAACTGGAAGAGCAAGAGCTATTACAAACACCAGTGGGACCAGATGAACCCCCTGAGATGCTGGAAGCCAGGAGACAAGCTTTCCAACGGCAACATCAACATCTGCTTAGATCTCGGCAACATCTCCAACAAACCCATAATGACATCAAAGTCATGAAGGAAGAAATAGAGGAGTACGAGAGAAAGCATAGATCTGCCTTAAAACCTACTAGGTTGCCCGGAATCGCAAAACCGGAAGAACTGCCGCCAAAAGAAAGGTTTTATAACCATCTTGGCAAAAGCAGTTAAACGGCAAAGATGCCAAGGGAGAGCCAATATACAAAACCGCAGCAAAAAACGCGGAAGCAGCGTTCGCCATCCTAAACAATCTGTACTCCAACGGGGAAAAACTCCAAGGGGTGTATGCCTTCCTAGGAAAAGCATTACAGCAGCAGCAGCGAGGCCAAGAGCGATCAGGGAGGATGCATGATAATTCCGCCCTCTGTAAAACAGTTACTTGCGCTGCTGGAGCACCTGGACCGGAAGAACCCGGAGATTCGGATAAAAAAGAGGATCCGAGAAAAGACAAGAAAAACCCCGACAACGGGACGCAGCGTCTAGAACCGGACCTCATCTCCCGAAAGATGGATATAAACCACACGATCGGGAAGACAAACACCGGAATGACGGCAAAATAATGCCACCTCCGAGAAACCCAGCTGAAAAAGCTGGAAGATATGATATACCTCACAGACGTGAAAGATCCCGGACACCTCCTAAGGATAAGGAAAGGCATAGAAGCAGAACTCCGCCTAAAGGACGTGAACACGGAAGAGATAGACATAACCTCGGAAAAGCGCGTCCGCGCAACAATGGAAAAGAAAGGAGCAGATCCCCTTCTGTCCATTCAGCCGGGAGATATTCTGCACACATTGATAGAGCAGAAAAGGATGATCTATACTTTGGTCCTAAGTGTTTTACTGACAGGATCCGAAGGATAACCCTGCATTCTGGCTTCGCCAAAGTTGGTCCAACCTACCAAAAGTACCGGCAGTACAAACCCGGATACCTGGCTCTCAGATTATTATACAGCCGTCCAAATCAACAATGGGACAGACCTGGAAGCTGTCAAGTTTCTTCCCCTAATGTTGCTAGACGGAGCCAGAGATTGGATCAATGGTTTACCATCAAGAACTGTCGACAGTTGGGATGATATGGCGAGAGTATTCACTCAGCATTTTCGGGGAACATACAAACGCCCAAATAGCATCAACCAGCTGAACCGTTGCACCCAATTTGAGGACGAACCATACGTGGATTTCATCTCCAGATGGACTGCAATGAAGAATAGTTGCTCTGGAGTAACTGACGTACAAGCAATGCATGATTTCGTCAATGGCCTAAAACCCGGACTTGTACCGTTCATGGTTGGTTCTAAACAGCACAAAGATCTCGGATCTATGCTTACAACCGCTAATGAGCATGCTGCAGCCGAAGATGATATCAGAGCAAGAGGAGGCAATATTGAGTCACTAATACTCGCCAAGAAAACCCCTCGTTCTGACAAAAAAGGAACTCCAGAGTCAACGACAAAGCCCAAGGAGGTCAACATAGCCTTTGGAGGAGAAAAGGTGAATAAGTGGAAAGGCCGCAGTCCAGATCCAATCAATTACACTCCCGAAGAATGGGAGAGAATTAAGTCGGAACCCTGCGTCCACCACTCGCAATTTGGGAAACCAACCCACACAAACGCGCAATGCCGGCTAAACAAGCATATGAAAGGCAATGCAGGATCCGGAAATAAGGGGAAGGTTTCCAAAAGGAAACCTTCCAAACAAAAGCCAGAAGCTGAAAAAGAAGACAGTGAATCGGACACTGATGACAAAATCCAAGAACAACAGCGAAAGGGCGAACCCAAATTTCCGAGAGTTGACGGAGAAGCAATGTTAACTTTCTTAGCAACCCCGTCAGCAAAGGTGGCCAAAAGAACACTTCGGGAGATAAACGCAGTTGTTCCTGCGACCCCGAAATTCTTGAAGTACTCCAACACACCAATAATCTGGGATCAGTCTGATCATCCCGGAAATATCCCTGAACCCGGCACACAAGCTCTTGTTGTAAGCCCTATTGTTCAAAACACTAGGCTAAGGAGAGTGCTGATGGATGGAGGATCCAGCATCAATATAATGTATCTGGATACGCTGAAGCACTTGAAGATCTCCGAGTCCCAGCTCAACTACAGCAATATACACTTCCATGGCATTGTTCCTGGCAGGCAAGCACGATCCCTAGGAGAAATTTCCCTAGATGTCACCTTCGGAGATAAAGATCACTTCCGGCAGGAAAAAGTATCCTTCGAAGTAGTGCCGTTCGAGAGCGTGTATCACGCAATACTCGGACGTCCGGCTTTCGCCAAATTTATGGCAAGATCTTGCTATATCTACAACAAGCTGAAGATGCCAGGACCCAAAGGAGGAGTAATCACCATTGCCGGTGATTTCAAGCTGGCAACGAGTTGGAGAAAGAAAACGCCCTTTGCGCTCAGAGAGTTATAGCAAAGGAGGAACTGAAGGAATTAGCCAAGGAGGTATCGCCGAAAGAAATGCCGGCAGGAAAAGAAACTCGGAAGCCAACAGATAGCTTTAAGGCGTCCGAGAATACAAGACAGGTAATCCTAGATCCCAAAGATCCGACAAAATTCGTCGTCGTAGGGACTGGATGACTGACAAATAGGAAGGCGAGCTCATCAAGTTCCTCCGTGAGAACTGGATATTTTTGCCTGGTGTCCAGCTGACATGCCAGGTGTACCCAGGGAACTTGCTGAGCACCAACTCAAGGTTATTCCCGATCAAAACCCGTCAAACAAGGTCTCCGTCGATTTGACGGAAGAAGACGGAAGGCTATTGGCAAGGAAATTGTCCGGCTTTTAGCAGCGGATTTCATCAAGGAAGTAATCCATACTGATTGGTCCGCAAATCCGGTCCTAGTACCGAAGAAAGACACCACTGCTCTTAGAATGTGTATAGATTACACAGGATTGAATAAGTTGTGTCCGAAAGATAGGTTCGCGTTACCGCGAATCGATCAAATAATAGATGCCACTTCAGGCTCCGAGCTTTTATGCTTTTTGGATGCATACTCCGGGTACCACCAAATACGCATGAAAAAGGAAGATCAAATCAAGACTTCTTTTATAACCCCGTATGGGACGTACTATTACATAACCATGCCTTTTGGCCTAAAGAACGCAGGTGCAACCTACCAGCGTTGCAACGCTGTTTGCATAGTCAAATTGGCAGAAACGTTCATGTTTACGTGGACGATATCGCTGTTGTAACCAAGGAAAAAGATACACTCCTTGAGGATCTGCGAGAAACTTTCGAAAACTTGCGCACTTACAAGATGAAGTTGAATCCATCTAAGTGCGTATTCGGGGTTCCCTCAGGAAAACTTCTGGGTTTCATTGTTTCCCACAGAGGAATAGAAGTTAACCCGGAAAAGATCAAGGCAATCTTGAACATCTCAAAACCTACATGTGTAAAATATGTACAAAGATTGACGGGTTCCGCTGCAGCCGTCAGCAGATTTATCAGTTGGCTGGGGGCTAAAACCTTACCACTCTACAAGCTGCTGAAAAAATTCGACAAAGTCAAGTGGATTGCGGAAGCCTGGGAACGTCTAGAAAGTTATGTACCTTTCCGTACTAAGTGCAATTCTATGTAAACATCTTTCATGAAATAAAGTTGTCGAATGCTGTCATATTCTTTATAGGTGTAAAGTGTTTCCGCCTCATCTATTTCCCAATGATCTTACAAATTGCTCAACGTTAACCCGAATTGTGCTTGCGTACTCGGCGTTACAAAACTGAATGATTTTTCAGCCTATTAACGGCTAAGGGAAACTTGAATTGCCTGTGTGCCCAAGTTTCACTTAAAACTTTCCTTAAATTCTCTAAGTCTTATCTGATTGTGTGTGTGTTGGGTTACTGGAACTAGTTAGTAAAAATGCCTTTAGCATGATCCATGTTTCCGAGTTTCAAAACTGCTTGGTTCGTCCCCAGTTACTCGGCATGAAGATTCATATTGCTATTTGAGCCATTTCAAACACTAAGGACAGTTAAAACATACACACCAGAGAACTTAGAAGATAAAGGAATGATCAAAACCCAAAAAACTTGCAAAGAATTTCATAATTTAAACTGCAACAGACGGAAGTTTCATTCATACAAAAGAAGCATTACATTTTGGATTACATTAAAAGAACAGTAATGCTCCTATTGTCTATTTTTTCTATCCAGGTTCCAGGTAACCCTTCAAGCATCTGACTCCTCCTCGCTGCTTTTGTCTTCGGGGATTGGAGGGATCTCCGCTTCTGGATAGTTGACGGAGATATTTACCATGGAGGCAATCTGGGTGGCGTGGCCTTTGACTTCACCAAAGATGGTGTTTCGCTGCATATCCGTGTATCCTTGAGGGACACCAGACGCCACGCGCCAGGATTTAGCACTAGGGTAGTGCATGCGCATGAGGCCAAGAGCCATGCACGCACCACCCCGTGCAGCGGAGCGAAGGAGAGATTCCTTAGACTCCGCCACCTCCATAATGGCACCCGGAAGTTTTTCAACCTCCGAGCACTCCCCAGATTTTTCGGGAAGAAACTTGTCCACCAGCTGTGTTGCAGCAGCCTTGATCAAATTCCATGTCTCCCCGAAAGCTCGGATGCCTGCAATCCGAGTGCCATCTGGGGTATCGCCTGTTTTTTCCAGTAAAATACCTAAAAAAGTTAGATGAAAAAACAGAGCAAGTAAAACTTGGAAAGACGACAAATGAATAAGAGATTTACCGATGAGCTTGTCGATCTCGGAAACTTCCTCCAGGCGAAGGTTCAGAGCGTCGGTCAAATCCCGAATGTCGGATTTGTCCTTCTCCGCCTGCTCGGAAGCCTTGGAATTAGAAACTCCAAGAGCCAGATTACTGGCTTCCAAGTCTTGTTGTGCTTTCACAAGGTTCTTGTGAAGCTCAACATTCTCCTTGCGGAGAATTTCGGCATTGCCAGAATCTTCTGCTGCTTGTTTAGCCTCAGCTAATGCAGCTGAAAAGCAAGGGAAAAATCCGAGTTAGCCAGCTCCTCGGAAAAAACTTAGGCAAATAATTGAACTGGAAATTTCAGGAGGAAAATGTTTACCTTGTGTTTCCGACAATGCGAGCTTAGCTGATTCCAGCTCTGCTTCCCTTTCTTCAAGAATAGAGAGAAGACTTCTAACTTCTTTATTCTTGATGGTAAGCTTCCTGAAAACTTCCCTATTGATGGCTTCGGAGGTTTGCTGAAACATAGCAAGGAGAAGAATGAGTACAAAAAGCATCAAAGCAAAAAGCACGCATTTTAATTAATGCTTGGGGGCTAGAGTTATATACCTGGCTCATGCGCTGCAAACCTGCCAAGTTTTCTTTGAACTCTTTCGCGTATTCCGCGAAGAGATTCCCGGCTGCGTCCAAGCCGTCATTGATAGCTTTGAAATCCTTGTCAAAGGTGGGAATTTCCTCGTCGAAAGTCCGAGTTAATTTTTCCACCTCTGGGGCCGCCCTTTCCCTCGTGTCCGGGTCGGACACATTGGGCTGGCTGGGCTCTGGGAGCTTGGTGGTGGGGGCTGCAGTAGGCTCTTCCGCCATCGTGCTTGGCGTGTCCGGGGCGACGGCGGGAGAAGGTTGGCTGCCTCGGCTGGAAGAAACCTTGTGTTTCTTCAGCTTCTTCGGCTTCAGGGTGGAAGGTGGCAGGCTAAAAACATAAAAACCCGGAAAAGGTCAAAACACCGAAGATGGATGAAAAATGTTCCCATAAAAGAAATTTCCAGAAGAAAGAACCTGGAGGTTGCGACGGGGATTCCGTCAAGATCGATAATTTCGTCCGAGGAAGTTATCTTCTTGCGCTTGCGTCCACCTGTAGCGGCGGTGCGCAGCGCGTCCAGCTCAGCCTCAGACACGAAGTCCGAATCTGAAAGATCCTCGAACTGTCGAACAAGTAAGATCAAAATCAGGAGCTAGGAAATCCGAGATAAAATAGAACTGTACCCAAATGACTGAAAAATTACCTTGGGAACCGGATTTTCGGCCGTGTACATTGGCCGACTCTCTGTGTATTGGTCGCGCGATGCGACCAACTGGTTGATGCGCCGCCTAAGTTCCTTTGCGGGCCAATCCTTGGCGGATGTCCGCATCGGATCGTTGACTCCCGTGTATTCACACAGGAAATGGCCGCTGTGGTTGGCTAGTGGCTGGATCCGCCTAATCAGCCAGCATAGAACCGTGTCCATGCCAGTTAGAGGCGGATCCATGGAGGTGAGCTTGGCGATGCGCCGCTTGATCTTTAGCAGATCTGGCGGCAGAACTTGGACGGCTTCTGTTCCCCAGTTATCCTGGGGAACGGCGGCGGAGTTCACAAAAGGTGGAACCCCGACGGCCTTTTTAGGAAAAGGCACGTCGGGATGATAGAAAAAAGAACCCGTCCAAAATTTGACGGATTCTGAAGTTTTGATCTTGGGGAACCAATCCTCTCGGAATCTCCGAAGAGTGAAGGATATAGTTCCGCAAGTTGGGAGTGCGCCCTCCGAAGAGTTTCGCTTAACTCCAAAACAGTACATCCAGAAATCTAACCTAGGTTCTAGCCCTAAGTAGCCTTCGAACAAGGCCTGAAAGCCGGCCATGTACAGAATGGAATTGGGGGGAAGATTGTGGGGCTGGATGTTGTAATGAGAAAGAACCTGGAGGAAGAAAGAAGATGGTGGAAGTCCCATACCTCGCAAAAGGTGGGAAGAAAGGAGTACCCTTTCGCCATCTCGTGGCGCGGGTTCGGTTTCTTCTTCTGGCAGCCGCCATTTCTTCTTGAGAACCAGGCCCTCCTTTTCCAAGTTTGGAAGGAGAGCCGGGGGAATACTGCAGGCACTCCAGTTGCCTGCAGATTCCGCTTCCTCGTCCGCTCCGGTGGCGGCGGCGGCGGCGGCCTCCGCGGCGGCGAGTTCGTCGCCGAGGAGCTCGATCTTCCTCCGCCGTTTCAGGTGCAAACGGCGGGGTTGTCGCGGCGCTCGATGGCGCAATGTCCGCGGCGGTGGAAGTGTTTTCTCCACCCGCCGCGGAAGCAGCAGTCTTCTCCGGCTTGTCGCTGGCGTGCGTCTGCGATCCCGGCTGCGGATCCAGATCACTGACGAGATCGTCGATGGCGGCGCGGGTCGGTGATGACGGCGAGGAGGCCATCTTTTGGTGGCGCGTTTCGGTGCGTTTGATGCTAAGTGCGCCTGGGACAAGGACTTGCTCTCGAGCTCGTGTGCGCAGCAATGGCGTGGGCAGTGAGGGAGTGAGGAAAGTTTCGGAGGAGGACGATGACGGCTATTTATAGCCAGAAATCCGTTTAGATACGTGCCAACGGCTCTTTCGACCGTGGGATGTTCGACGCGTGTCGCTCGCCGGAAACTACGGGAAATATAACGACAGGGGAATGATGGCTATCTCCTCGTTTCCCGTGAGAATCTGTCAGAGATACGTTGCAGGGTTTCCCGCGTGAAACCAAGCGTCGCCTGCGTCAGCATGATTAGAGCGCTGACGTTAGAAGTTCCTTTTCCGCGAAGGATCGCGAGAAGAAAAGCCGGACATTCATAGCTCCGAGTTTTATGTTACCATCTCCTTCAAAAGGAAAGTAGAAAGAATCAAGACTGCTGAATCAAGATTTCCCGGACAAAATGTATTTGACGAAAGACGGAGAATCAGAGTTTTGATCCTTCCTGGGGGCTACTGTCGGATATATACTGAATAGGGGTATAGAAGATGGTAGACAAAGAGCCGGACTACCAGGGTGGCCTACATGGTAATGGGCTTAGGTTCATTGGGCGGCCCAGTAGTCCGACGCGTAGAAGCCGGATTCTAGAAGATCCCGGATCATGGCCCGCGTGATCTGGCTTGGAGGAGAAGACGGATTCCTTACTTTCCAAGTTACAAGTTAAACGTAGTCTTCTAGGTTTCCTGTTCTGTAAGCCCTAATCCGGCTATTATATAAAGCCGGACGGGAGATAGATTAAATAAGCACAAGTTAGACACAAGTTGAAGCTCTACGCAACTCACCGAGAAGTTCATCCTCGTCGAGTAGCTAGATCTATTCCCTCACACTGTAACCCTGTTATACGGGCTTTAGTCCCAATTAGTGAGAAGTGCAGGAGTAGGTACGCCGTATTGTCGCGACGTACCGAACCTGGGTAAAATCCCGTGTTCTGTGTTACTACGCTATCCCGTTACCCCACGTCTCTACCGTAGTCTCATGGCACCCCCGTCTATGAAAACTACTACGATGTCTCGACAGGTGTTGCATTTCTTTTTGTACTTCGTGACATCCTTGTTAAGTGTTTCCACCTCAGCCTCAAGCGCCTCTCGCAGCTTTACCTCAGTCTCCAGGAGTAGATTGGTCTTGGCCAAAATCTCCTCGGACCTGGCCATCTGTACCTATAAGGGAAGGAAAGGTGAAGGTTAGCCGGATATAACAATAAGCCGAGTATCAAAGGAAGTACCGAGTAAAACTTTGACAAGTTAGACTCGGAACTTGGGGACTAGATGAATACTATGAAGTATCAATTAGCGTTACCTGATGTTCTGCAGCCATGCGCTCTAATATATCTTTCTCTATGGCTTTCATGGCGAGGAGGGCGCTCATCATCTGGTCAAAGGAGCGGTCGCCCAAACCCAGATTGGAAGACCCGGGATCCTGGTCAACCGGAGACGGAGTTTTTTCCTTCATGGGGGAAGGCATCCGAGTCGCTTGAGTGTCGGAGATCGGCTCGCTCCTCCCTGTGCCCAGGATTATGACCTCCTCTTCCTCACGTGCATGCGAGGCCATCGGATACTCGGCCTCTTGATCGGCCGGGTCTTTCAGTGGCGCTTGTTGTTCTCCATCGCCGCCAGCCGTGACCATCACATCATCAACCGGGTCTTCTTTGGCCGGGTCATCAGTCTCCATATTATCCGGGTCACTGGTTGTGACCTTAGCTCTAAGAAAAGTACAAGCAAACGGTTAGTATATGACTAAAGAAAACTATGGAAAAATGTTAGAATAACAGGAAAGGTATCTTACCCGGAGTTCACCATGAAGTCTGAGGGGAACTCGCTGCTAGACCCGGATGAGGCTGATAAAGAATGAGAAAGTGAGACTCGGTGTTTTCCGCGTAAAGGTGATTGGGAGAAGGAAATCTTTAAGATAAATGGGAAGGTTGAGATTGAGAAGTACCGGCGCGCCGGGTTGGAGATGAGGGGATACCCGGGTTGAGTGCGGTTTCACCCGGAGAGTTCCGGGTCACCCTGCGCTTGACCATGGGCGGCTCCTTCAAGTGTGGCTAGTCGGATAATTTTCGGTTTAGCTCGCACATATTAGCAAAAGTGTATGGTTTGGAAGCGAGGGGGCGATATGGAACCTTAAAAACAACCCCTCGGGGTTTCCTCTTGGCTCCGGCCTCGATGACCGGTTCTGCTTCGCTCTCATCACTTTGGGTTTCCTCCTCATCTTCCGGATCTTCTTTTTCTTCCTTGTCCTCCCTGTCGTCCATTCCTGAGTAACATAGCATACAGTCGGGAAAGGATAAAGTGTGGAGAAACAAGTTAGCAGAAATTGGGTTGGGTGAAACCCGGAAAGTACCTTCCTCCGAGTCAACGGCCTCCTCGTCCTCCTCTGGATTCCCGAAGTTGGGCGGGGTCTCGATGTTCCAAAAAGTGTTATCAGCCTGAGATAAAGGCATAAAAGTGAGAGTTAGTAGTTGTATCAAATAAAAGTGCAAGAATAAGTGAATAAGTGTCGGATCTTACCGCTGGAGCCGGGTTGTCCCGAGTGAACGGTTCTAACCCGGCTATATTTTTTATCACTTCCATCTTCTCAGTTAGGAAGCTTTTGATGGTCTTGTTGGTATCGCCAGCCGGATAATTCTTCGAGGAGTAGCGGACCTCGTCCGTGACGTGTCCCGAGTATTCGCACATCAGCTTTGAGCGAATGGAGTTGGGCTGAATCCAGAAATCTACCCAGGTTTTAACTAGGTTGAGCCTAAGGAGACCGTGGGCGGAAAGGACGGCTATCTTAGCTAGCAAAGGCTGGATGGACTCTCTGTCCGACTCTGAGGCAAATGCGTTGAAAGTGTCGGAGAGGTCAAGGAGACCCTCCGAGAAACCCGGCAATTTCCTTTCGTCGGGTGGGGAGGTGTCCCGGCAGTAGAAGAAAGATTGTTGCCAGTGCTTAACATGCGAGTTAAGACTCAGAGTCGGCATAGGCGAGTTTTTTCGGCGTTGGATGGATACTCCGCCGCAAGCCAAAAGGGCCCCGTCGCCGCTTTCGCGGCACGGTTTGCATTGGAATAGTTCTAAGAAGAGAGCAAGGTTTGGTGGGACGCACAAGTACGACTCACAGAGGACGATGAAATGGGTGATATTCAACATAGAGTTAGGACCTATGTCGAAAACTCGGAGGCCATAGTGGCGGAGGACTTTGCGGAAAAAAGAGTGACCCGGGGGACGAAATCCCCGGATCACATGCTCTACGAAACATATTACCTCATTTGGATTAGGGGATGGCCGGGTTTCATCACCCGGAACGCGCCAGTGGATCTCCTTTTGAGGAGGGAGGACGCCTGACTCGGCAAGCTCCTCCAGCTTGGCCTGGGTCACGGTGGACTTGGCCCAGTTGGCGGAAATAGCTTGAGTCAGCCTAGCCTTGGCCGGCTGTTTCCCCTTATTCTTGGGATCCATTTGTTCGGTCTGCAAAATATAGGGCAAAGAGTACAAAACATGAGTAATTAAGACCCGGAAACTACAGGTTACCCGAATATCAATAAGCAGTACGGAAACTATGAGTTATCCGAGTATCAACAGGCAGTATCGACTAGCAGTACGGAAATTGTGGGTTGTTCAAGCATCAGTGAGTAATTGTGAAAGAGGGTTGGTTATCTGGTTACCTAGAGAGTAAATGAGAAATCCGGGAACAGTGGATTACCCGGGTATCGAAAGAACGACTACGGAAAATCTTGACAAAATACATCTAGATTGGGAAATTTTGCGGAGAAATCTATGGAGAAATTAATGGCCACAAGGGATATGGGAGCATTATTGAATCTACCATTGAGCAAGTAGGTAAGCAAGAATGGAGTCATGCAACTCAAATCGACACGGAGTAAGAAGATAACTTATGAGCGGACTAGATCCAATCTACATCGAGTGAGAAACTTGAAGATAAGATTCATGGAGGAAAATTTACCGATGAGGTTTGGAGGAGGTTGCGGCGGAGGCAGATGACGCAACCGCGGTGACCTGTGGGATCCCCCGGTGAGCAGCCCGATGGCGCGGCGACGAAGGCTGACGGCGGCGCGGCGCGGGCCGTGGACGAGCGTAGTTGGCGGCGGCTCGGTTCCGGCGGCGCGGCCGTGGGCTCCGTGGCGGCGCAGTGGCGAGCTCGGGTGAGGGAGCGCCGGAGAGGAGGAAGATGGAGAAGAAATGAGGCGTTAGGTTTAGGTCACCCCCCAAGGCCCTTATTTATAGATACGGGTGGGGAAACCTAGGCCGGCGAGCGGGAACCAAAAATTTCGGGATAAGGGGTATCTTTCGGATTTGTTGGGATAAGCAGTTAAGTGCATGTGCGTGATATCCGGAAATTATGAGAGCAAATCATTCCCGAGATATCCGGGCTAATTAACGAACGAAATGGGCCGGGTCTTCTATGTTCTCTTCGGAATGTTGACCCGGAAAGATGAAGATGAATTCGGAGAGAGCCGGGTTACTATATGGACCACCAGTGGAGTTAGGCCTAACTGTTTATCAAAGCAACCTAACCCGGCCTCTATGAACTTGCATGTTTGTTATTTTTGCAGGGAATATCATGCGCTTCAAGGAGGATCCCGTGAAGCCCAAGCTATTCTGGGGACTACTGATGGAGGGATGATAACCCGGTAGGCTAACGCCAAGGTGTAATTCGGCCCAAAGGGTGCTGCGCAAGATCCGGCTTAGGGAAAAGGAGTTTCTAGAAGGCCCAGAGTGTAGGCCTCGTAACCCGGTTTGTGGGTTCCAATAGGGAAACTTAGGGTTTGTAAGCAATGTCTGGGTAGGATTCCGAGTATGCCTTGGGAGGTAAGCCAGGGGGTCCGGATATTATATAAGCCGGTCCCTAGGGTTAGATTAAGCAGAAATCACAATCGCGAGATATTCGAGTATCCTTTGTAACACGAGAGTTGAGATAATATATTCAAATCGGAGACTCGGCGACTCGATTGCTGGCTACCAGATCGCATATCACCATGGTTTCCCTTGGGCTAAACCCTCTCCCAAACACCAGAGTCGAATTGCCCCAAGACAAGTTACCCCCGGTAACGTCTGCCGTGATTATCCCACGACAGGTTCTAGAGGCCTATTAGTACCGGTTGGACAACCGGTACTAATTAATCGGTACTAAAGGCACACCAGTCTTTAGTACCGGTCCCTCATGGACCGGTATTAAATGGGCCAACACGTGGCCCAGGAGGAGAGCCCGCGGTCCGTGTTCCTTTGGTACCATTCCAAAGATTTTTTTTTCTCTTTTTCGATTTTTTTCCGAAAAAATTCATTTTATTTCCATTTAATTTATTTATATTATTTAACCACTTAAACTCACATTTATCACTAACCATTCTTAATTTGAATCTAATTTACTCCCTTATCACTAACCATTCTTACTTTCAATCTAATTTACTCCCTTATACTAACACTTCCCGCAGAGGTCACTCATCCTCACACTACTCCCGCACTAGCACACTTAACTTCGTAGTTCATTTCCTATGAGCTACCTACAAGGAAGAGATACTTACCTGACAATAGTATGTTATCAATCATATTAACCCATAGACTATGATGTCACACACATTTATTTTATGAATAAAAAGAATTATTTAAATAAAAAGAAATAAATCATTAATAATATTTTGAATTAAAATATTCTTAAATGCAAATAATAATTAACTTATTTTTCTTTTTTCCATTTATTATTGAATAATTCATATATGCAATTCTGTAAATTTAAATTTCACAAATAATATGTCTAAATCGATTAGAAAAATGAGATAAATCCAAATATGAGACATCCATGGGCTAACTCTTGTCCAAATAAGCTAACTCCTGTAGTTCAAAATTGTCCCATTTCCAGCTGAATCGACAGAAACTTGTGATTTTCAAAAGAGCTGGATGAAAATCTTTTCTTAAAAATAGATTGTTTATTTGGGTATACCACATGTCCTAGAATGTATAAAAAAATTAAGCCCCCAAATTTTGCAACATGTTCGTGGTAGGTCCTTCACAAAAAAAAACCATTTCTGACACTCCGAAAATGGAAAATGGTTTTTTTATTCAGTTAAAAAAATTCCTTTGTCAACATTGTTCGTGCTTCCAAAATACATGTTTGTGTGCAATATGGGCTCATTCTAACAAACTATGCCATGTATATGGCCATAACACCCGTCATTTGAACCGAAACCCTAGAATGTTAGGAAGAGATAGCTCTTTTTTGTAAACACTTTTTCAACAGAAATATCATATTCCAAGTTTACTATTTTTGGTGGATACTAGGACATATGTAATGACACTAGGCGAAGGTCTCGCGTTATTTAGGGTTTTTTTAATTTACTGGAATTTTCTCTGCCCGTTTTAGGAGAAAGTCAAGACGGCGGGCATGACCGTTCTTAGCTAGGGGTTGTATATTCAGCAACTCACTGTGGATCTCTATTGAAATATGTAGTTGAGTACCTAAAAATGATTTTTTTTCCAAAATTTATGAGCAAATTACGAGGCACCTATAGTTCAAATTTGTCCCGTTTCGAGCTGAATCGGCAGAAACTTGTGATTTTCAAATGAGCTGGATGGAAATCTTTTCTTAGAAAACAGATTGTTTATTTGGGTATAACATGTCCTAGAATGTTAAAAAAATTAAGCCCCCAAGTTTTGCAACATGTTTGTGGTAGGTCCTTCACAAAAAAACCATTTCTGACACTCCGAAAATGGAAAATGGCTTTTTAATTCAGTTAAAAAAATAAATTTCTTTGTCAACATTGTCCGTGCTTCCAATATGCATGTTTATGTGCAATATGGTCTCATTATAACAAACTATGCCATGTATTTGGCCATAACACCCGTCATTTGAACCGAAACGCTAGAATCTTAGGAGGAGATAGCTCTTTTTTGTGAACACTTTTTCAACAGAACTATCATATTCCAAGTTTACTATTTTTGGTGGATACTAGGACATATGTAATGACACCAGGCGAATGTCTCGTGTTATTTAGAGTTTTTTTGAATTTACCGAAATTTTCTCAGCCTGTTTTAGGAGAAAGTTAAGACGGCGGGCATGACCGTTCTTAGCTAGGGGTTGTATATTTAGCAACTCTCTGTGGATCTCTATTGAAATAGATAGTTGAGTACCTAAAAATGATTGTTTTCCAAAATTTATGAGCAAATTACGAGGCACCCGTAGTTCAAATTTGTCCCGGTTCCAGCTGAATCGGCAGAAACTTGTGATTTTCAAAGGAGCTGGATGGAAATATTTTCTTAGAAAACATATTGTTTATATGGGTATATCACATGTCCTAGCATCTTAAAAACATTAAGCTCCCAAGTTTTGCAACATGTTTGTGGTAGGTCCATTACAAAAAAAACCATTTCTCACACTCCAAAAATGGAAAATGGTTTTGTATTTAGTTAAAAAATAAATTCCTTCGTCAACATTGTCCGTGCTTACAAGATGCATGTTTGTGTACCGAACGAGGATATGGTTTTAGAGACACAGTTGCAGACGACATGTAAGGATTCATCGGCACAAATATATATAGCAGGCAGAAGTAGAACTCGGCAATCGTAATGAAAATGGCTAAACTAACTGGTTGGTGTACAAGAGAAGTGCCCCAAGGCTTATGGAAAAAATACGCAAGAAAATGTGTGGTTAGGAAGAGCCACAATGGTGGTCACCTGCGCATTGCCGAGGGTTCAACCTTGGCGACTAGGACTTGAAGTGCAGCTGCACTCAGACGATGCGTTGGAGCCTTGCCTTGGAGAACCAGATGGATATGTTTATACTCGAGCGGACGAGGCACTGCAAGGGAGCGGTAGAGTAACACGTGTATGCGACGCTTGCACGCGTGTCATCACGGAGCACCGATTTAACCAATAGTACCAGTTGGGGAGAAATTAAGAGCCATCCTGCCTGCGCGGGCTGCTGCTTGCAATATGGGCTCATTATAACAAACTATGCCATGTATTTGGAAAGTGAACCCTCGAGTTGGAGCCCAACGGAGATTAGCTTCCATTGGAAAGTGAACTACGGGATAAATCACCGCGCCATTGTGTTCGGTTATTTCTCAACTTTCTTACATATCTAGTGCTAGTACTATTTTATCATCATATAGGATTGTTCACCTATGCAAACATGAGACAAATATATAGAGATCACAATGAAATCTTGCTCACATCATACTTAAACATGAACATATAAATATAGATACATATAAAAGTACTCGATCTACAGATCACATGAGACCCGTCCTACTAGATCATAGAGATATATATATAAGTACTATACATAATAGAGATCACATGATCGACCCCGAAGAACTACTACACATCATAGGAGTTGTCTGAATCGTCATCATCATCAACTGCTGGTGGTGTCGGTGCGAGGTGACGCTGCCCAAGGTTGACAAATCGAATAATGCGTTACACCTCGTATAAAACGTAAGCATCTATGGCGGCATAATTAATGTTCTTGCCGTGAAGTGGGGTCGTCTCCCACTCATTGTAGTTCTCGATCTTGTTCTTCATATCACCGTATCAGTCGCCGATCAAATCCACTGCCATATGAGCCATAGAAGTCCTTTCATGCCGAGGTCTGAATATCTCCTGGATATCAATGTGGCAGGCAGCCGGTATCTCAATTCTGAAGCTTTTCTTCATCTTGATCTTGCCGTTGTTTGTATCAACGCTAACAAAACGAATGCCGTTGCGGCAAAGGAAGTCCATGAGGGCTGGACACTTCTTGTTACTACTGCAACAACAAGTTAGCATGGAACAAATTGTTATTTAAGAATCATAACAATAACCTACTTCTTATTACTTCTTGTTAATTACTAGTGCAACAACGACCTGCATATTGCAACAGGATTTGCTAATATGCAACAAGCCACCACATGCATGAACTATACATAAACCTATGCAATTTTCATCATAATAAACCAATGCAATTTTTATCATAATAAACCTATGTAATTTTCATCATAATAAACCAATGCATTTTTTATCATAATAAACCTATGCAATTTTCATCATAATAAAACTATGCAAATTTCTATATATCATCCGGGTATATGATTCAAATGAGGATCGGATATATGATGATTCTATGTCACGGATATATGATTTAATTTCAATGGGGATCGGACATGTTGCTATCCTATGCAATTTTCATCATAATAAACCTATGCAATTTTCTATACATCACGCGTATATATGATTCAAATGGGGATTGGATTGCTATCCTATGCAATTTTCATCAACCTATGAATGGATCAAGGCCCAAAACGTACCTTGCCCATTGGAAGACCAAGACATTCTTCTTAAAGCAAAATTGGATAACCGCAACATCCTTCCCATCGCGCGTGTACTCAAGATCAAGCCCGATGAATTTCTCTTGGTCCGTCGCGCTTTCAACCCATCCTTTGAATGTGGCAAGATAGCTCGGCATCTTGGCGCTATCGTTGGTGTAGACGACGGTTAGCACGTTCGTGCCATGTACATGAACAGGCGTTGGTTGATCCATTGATGGATTATGAGAAGAGGAGAGAGGAGGAAACATAGAAGAAACAGAGAACTGACGTTGTACTGTAGCAATTCGCGAACTCATAGGCGCGGGAGGAAAAACGGTTCGACTATTTGGTACCGGTAGCCACCAACTGGTACTAAACGTGCTCGGCCAGGCGAATGGTTGCCACACGCCCCTTTGCCGCACACCTTTGGTACCGATTGGTGGCTAAAACCGGTAGCAAATGTGCTCGCACCAGGCGGACGGTTGCCACACCCTTTTGGTCACGGTTTTAGCCACAAACCGGGACCAAAGGTGTGTGGCAAACCGGTATTAGCCTTTCCCAGCGCCCTCCGCGTTCGAACCGTTACAAGTCAGTCATTTCTACCGGTTCGTAAGGGAACAATTTGACAACCAGAAAAAAATTAAGCTTGTTTAAAACCATTTATTCATTTCAAAACAGTTTTGTGGCTTAAAACCTCCAGTTTTGGGGTCACAACCCATCTCTTCCTACCACCATTTCCTCGATCAATCAAAATCTTCCTCTTGCTGGCACCAAACACCGTATGTAAAGAAATTGGGTGGGAAACTCTCTTCTGTGTATTAAAAAATAAGTTGTACAAATATGTCAAATATCTAGCACATGACGACTAATATATACTAAAGGTAAAATCGGTAGCAATCCCGCTAAATATGCTACCAGGTTACAGGCATCTCATTCCAACATTTCAATAACTCAACAAACAAGACGGTGCATCATACCAAGCCGATATGTTTAAACATCAAGCCAAGCAAACATATCCCAACAAAGCAAATGACTGGAAATAGACATGTAACGTCACCAGACGCATCGGTATCCACTAACAACAATTTACAGGCTTCAGAATTCGCAACTATGTGAGACAGTAAGATTATGTAAGATATGTCCTCGTCGCTTGAACTGTGACCTATGACGCTTCGGGTGCCTCCACCTGCTCTTCTCCTTGGAGTCATCGTCTAATGACCTGTGACGGGCGCCTGTGGCTCCTTGAATGGTGGTCCTTCTAGGTTGACTTCGCTCTTGAGGGTCATTGCTGTGGTCTGAAGCATCCGAGCCTGACCTTGTAGAGTATCGGTGATGCCTCCTCCTGTATGAGTGCTTCTTCCGGTGATGTTCTTCCTCAAATCCACTATCTATTCGTCACAATCTCTTTCATCAGTTGAGTTTGAGATCCTCCTCTTCGACATGTGTTTGCGCCTCCTCGCACAATCGGAGTCGGAATGGCCATGCTTCATTTGCTTTTTACGGTCCTTCCTCTTCCTATGATTCCGGTCACTGTCGGACTCGCATTCACTATCAAATTATGAGGACGAATAGCTTCATGTGCTTTCCTAACTTCAACTTCTTCTCCTTTTCTTTTTCAATAATGGGAACTTTATTACTTAAAAGGTTTAAGCATGTACCCGTCCTCTGCATAGCTAAGATGCGCACAGCCATATGTCCACAACGAGTCAAAAACAACGTAAAAAGGTGAATTACATATCATCATGAAAAATTGTAAAGACGCCTAAACTGCTTGAGGACCAATCCGAAGATTATGCTGCCATCCACGAAGGGCCAAAAAAAATCTCTCGCCGCATCTTCCAACCGTGTACACGCCTCCATGAGCAGGGAACGATGCTCCACACGTTGCAAAAGCGCCCAAGAACGGATCAAACCGTAACATCGGTAGATGACCTGCATAAGAGAAACATTTTTATCATTAAAACCGTGTCATTTCTACATAGTCATAGTGGCCAAACAATGATAATCGCTCCCACCCTAATCAGCTGCTTAAACCTAGAATCAACACCATTGAGCCAGTTGCCAAAAATATTAGAAACACTACTAGGTGGATATAAGTTCGAGGATGACCATATAGATCTAGAAAAATTGCACAGAAAGAAAAGGTGTTTAATAGTCTCACCCGAGGACAAAAAACACACGATTTGTTTCCATGCAATTTCCTCCTAGCAAGGTTGTCTCTAGTAAGAATAATTCCTCGACGGGGATACCATGCAAACACTTTAATTTTCAATGAGATCTTCATCTTCCAAATATTCTTAAAATTAATAACTGGAATTTTAGGTTGCACCAAAGCTTTGTACATAGAATGGACCGAGAATTTGCCATTCTCATGCAGGTTCCACCGAAATCTATCCGATCTCTTGCGTCAGCTGCACGGAAGCAAGGCTTTGCATCAAGGCATTCCATGATGCTTGTCTAGGATAGAACATACTTCTTCTAAACGACACATTAGGTGGGAAAGATTCCAACACCTTGGCGAGTGTATCGCTTATTATACTATACAAAGAAGGAAAATGTTCTCGAAGAGTGGTGTTACCCAACCAAATATCCTAAACCTAATTTCTGACCCATCCTGAATTGAGACAGACCCATGCGGAAAAAGTATTTTTTGGTGGCCATAACGCCAGACCAAAAGTGAGAGTCACCAGGCTTACAGTAAACCTGACATACTTTCTTCTTAAGAGGGTATGCCAAACTCCATTCTCAGTTAGTAGTTTAAAACACCAATTGCCGAGGAGGGCTCTATTCTTGACCTTGAGGTCATAAATCCCAAGCCCCCTTGGTCTTTATGTCGACAAACCACACTCCACTTAGTCAAGCGGTACTTTCTCTTCTCATTATCCTCTTGCCAAAAGAATCTAGACCGGAAGTAATCCCGTCTTTTCATAACCCCTTTTGGAAATTGGAAGAAAGAAATGATATACGGTACCATATTACTAAGTACTGAATTTATGAGTACTAATCTCCCGCTAAGGATAATAGTTTTCCCTTCCATCTATGTAACCTAGCCTCTAAACGTTCCTCAACCAATTTCCATTTAGCATTTGTGAGTCTCAGATAGTGAATCGGAATACCCAAATACTTAATACGAAATTGTCCTTGCGCGCACCCAAAAAGCGTGGCGTACTGAGAAACGTCATTTTGGGCTCACCAAAATAAAAACAAAATCACTCTTGTGGAAATTTATCTTTAACCCCGACAAATTCTCGAGCGCTGAGAGAATTAACTTCATGTTTTTAGCTTTTTCGATGTCATGATCCATAAAGAGAATTGCATCATCTACATATTGAAGTATGGACAAACTACCATCCACTAGATGTGGAATGACCCCTTCAATTTGGGCATCAGACTTAGCACGTTCAATTGAAATAGCGAGCATATCCGTTTCTATATTAAATAGCATTGGCGACAAAGGATCACGTTGTCTAAGCCCCTTTCTGGTTTGGAAGTATCGGTCTGTGTCATCATTGACCTTGACGGCAACACTTCGTCCCGAGATGAAACTATGAATTAATGCACGAAATTCCAAGGAAAAACCTTTTATTTTAAGAGTCCGCTGAAGAAAGAACCATTTCACCTTAACATAAGCTTTCTCAAAATCAAGTTTTAGGATCACTCCGTTCAACTTTTTGTGGTGCATCTCATGGACCGTTTCGTGAAGGGTAACCACCCCATCAAGGATGTTATGACCTTGCATAAAAGCAGTTTGAGAAGGACGAACCACATGATCAGCCACGGTATTCAGCCTTAACGTTGCGGCTTTGGTATATATCTTAAAATAAACATTAAGGAGACAAAAAAGGTCTAAATTGTTGGATCCTTTCTGTCTCATGAACCTTAGGTAGTAAAATAATTTCACCGAAGTTTAGATGGAACAACTCCAATTGTCCACTGTGAAGGCAGTGGAACAATTATAGTAGGTCATACTTAATAACTTCCCAAACGAACTGATAGAATTCAGCCGGGAAGCCATCATATCCAGTGGCTTTTTTCTCATTAGAAACCTGGGGGATATTCGTTGTTTGGTTCTCATCTAAGGAAAAGTGATCTTCCTCTGGAGCTCCAAACAATCCTTTATAATAATTAGTAATATATGACTTTAGTTTCTCATGGCCTTCTATCGTACCCTCATCCTGTACCAGGTAAAAAATACGTTTCTTCATGTGTCTACCATTGGCAACACTATGGAAAGTATTCGAGCCCCCTTCCAAAATAAACCGTGCTTTCGATCTTTGATACCATTTGAGCTCTTCCTCACGCTATAATCTCTCAATCTGGGCATTTGATTGATTTTTCAATTCAATCTCTTGCACAGATAGAGGCCGGACTTCCGTTAATGCATGGAGGTCATAAAAAATTGATGATATCCGCTGCTTTTCTATCTAAGTAAACCCAATTGGATGATGAGGCCATCCAATAAGGTAGTTACGTAAAGCACATATTTTATTATTGCACCTCTGGATTGGCGTTGTCCCAGCAACAGGCCTTTCCCATATCCTTTTCACCATTTTAACAAAGCCCTTCCAGTGAAGCCAGCCAAGTTCAAACTTGAACTGACTATTACACCGTGGTCTAGCCAATCCGTCCGTCAAAAGGATGGGAGCATGGTCTGACAGAGCCTCAATACGTTCTAGAGCCCGTACCGATACCATGGGATATTTCAATTCCCATTCCGTATCTATAAGTACTCGGTCTAGTTTCTCGTATGTGGGTTCAGGCAGACTATTTGCCCATGTAAATTTCCTTCCAACATCTAAATCTCTCTCAAGCTCAAGTTGTCAATGATTGTGTTGAACAAAAGAGGCCAATGGTTGTCAAACCGTCCCTAAGTCTTCTCGGATGGAAACCTTAGCATATTGAGAACCCCCCAATGATTATGGGATGTGGATTATCTTTTACTAGGTTACCCAATTCCACGAGAAAATCGGCCTTTGGTTCCTCTATGGCAGGTCCAGACACGGTAACAAGACTCCATATGAAATTGTCAACTTTATTACCAATGTTAAGTTTGATATGAAACTCACCATGCGTAATTGCTAATACTTCCAAAGTTGATGTCCTTACTCCGAGTAAAATACCTCCAGAATGTCCCCTAGGTTGGCGTGAATACCACGCAAAATCTTAGTAGGCTTTGCGAGAAATCATGCCTACCAGTCTCAGAAATACCAAAAAAAAAATCAAAATTATGATACCTAATATAATCAGCAAAGTGCAAATATTTAGCCAAGTCTACAAGACATCTGCTATTTGCAAATATACCATTCATTGGGAAATGGGGGATTTGGATGATTTGGACCTTTTCCGAGACCGCTTGTTAGAAGAAGATTTGGATCGCCGACATGAAGGCTTTAACTCAAATAAAGGATCATCGACATCCAAACTAACTTCTGACACCTCATCAACTAAATGAGAGAGAAGTTGACCATCTGATGTGGAATTCGCTTCCTCATCTAGATAGGTGGCGCTCAGACTAGTCGAGACTTTAGGAATAACTGTTAAATGGTCAAATTCCATATCTCTCAAAACACGAGTCGAAACTAAAATTTGAGAGCTATCATTACCTATCTAAACACCTACTTTAGCAAGCTTTGAAGAAATAGCTAAAGACAAAAAAGAAAGGAAAGATTTAGATGTGTTATCCATACAATGCGAATCGAGGTTAAGCTAAGCCTTGCGACGCATGGCCTTCATCAAGGAATCCTCATCCGTCACATTAGCTCCATCCATCGCCGACTCAAACCTCCCAATACGACGTGGCGCCGCTATAGGAAGTGGAGTACAAGGCGAGACGGAGCCAACCCGGTCGGATGCAGCCTCCACGCAACATGCGGGCGGGGACAGCGGTGGCGAGGAAGTAGTTGTCTCGTCCACGACGTAGGGTGTAGAAAAAGCTGAAGAAGAGTCCACACCCACCCCGACTCCGGAAACACCGTGGCAGTCCACCGAAAGATCCAGGGAGGCATCGATGAAGAAGTGTCCTCCCCCAGATCTGCAACCGCCGCAACATAGCCCACCAAAGAAGCCACCGGGGCGCCCCCAACAGGAATAGAACCGGTGGCTGCATCCTCCAAGTCCGACGAGATCTCCGGGCCAAGATAAAATGACATCCTCCAGTAGCCGACGTTGCACTACGCCACCTGCTGGAGAAATAATCCCAACATCTCAACCAACAAGCACAGAAGGAGGAGACTGCCGAATCAGCCCCAGTGAAGATCTATGGATATTCTTCACAATCTCAATACCTCTAGGAGTCTGAGGATTATGATTGTAAAGAGTAATCACCATAGCCTAAAGATGTGAAGACAAAACAACCGAGGCCACTGTCTTGCCAACATTGAGACCCTCTGTTGACTTGCCTGAATCAATCTCCATACTAGAGGTATGTGTGGCATGCATGCCAGTAAACGCCGAGGCGCCAGCGGCACCATCCAAGCCCTCCTCGTTGCCATCCTCATCATCTATGTCACCCCCTTTTCGCCGCCAAAACTATGGGACTAGGTTGGAATCCGGGACAAAATCCGCCGCCTCGCGACGAAAAAAAGAACTCATACTCTCTCAGCTTAACAACGCAAGAAGCACCAACCACAAGACTGTGGATTGAGCATGCCCACAAGAATACGAACTATCCCACAGCTCCTGTACGTGGCAAGATCAACATCGAGAGTGCTCCCAATGAGAGAGCCAACAGCCCAAAAATCTAGGAAGTGTCTCCCGGGTGGCCCAAAATCCCCCTCCACAGGTGGGTTACGTATGAGAGTTGCCGGACATGCCGGATAGTAGGGCTGAGTTTGGGTCGGGGGATGGTTGGGTACATGTTTTTTGTCGAGAGTATGTCTGTGGTGTCCGCCCAGAGGGAAATAGATGGGAGAGGGGTTCGAGATGTTCTTACCCTCCCTTATTTTCCCGCTTTTCTGAAATTGTTGGTTTTTGTGTGGGCGGTAAACTTTGTAGCCTATTTTTTCTTCCAAAAACAGGGTACAAATGCAAGCGCCATATATATGCGTATACACTCGCTACTTTGATCACAAGGTGGCATACCATACTCCTATGTTCAAATTGATGTAAATCATCACAAGTGCCGCACGTAGATGGGAACAACCTTTTCCACTAAAATAATATCTAGCCCTAATAAGACGCACTAATATCAATTCTCAGGGTTGAACTCTCATGAGCTTGGGTAGAACAATCCTTTTAGCACATCTGACAATTGCGATGTGATTTTCCGGGAATTCAAATAATTATTCAAAACTGACTTCGCATTTTATTTTCTATTCCATTCCAAATTATAAGATGTTTCAATTTTTTTGAAGAAAATATAAATTGACAATATTTTAGTATGTAGATACATTTATATTGGCTTGTATGTAATTAACACTGAAATATCTATAACATCTTATATTATGGAAAAAGGGACTAGTTAACACACCATGACCTTCGATTTTTTTTTTCTATTATTAGTTGTCAAATTTCGCTTTCCGCCTTTCAAAGGGGCCCACCTCAATTCCTTTTTCCGCTCCACTCGGCTCCAACTCCAGTCACGCCCGCCGTCAACGCTCGTCTCTGCCGCAGCCAGTGTTCATCTTGCCGGGCGAGCAGTCCCTCCCTCGTGCTCCCTCTTCGATCACAACCACCTTCCCCCCTCTCACCGCGCCAGCTTCCACCACCGTAAAACCGTACCTCTCCACCGGAACCATCTACCACGCGATCCCCTCTCCTTACGGCGGCGCCGTTCTCCCCGGGCCGGGCCCCCTCCAGCGCCACCGCTGTCCACTAGACACGGCAGTTCCGGTTCCTAGGGATCCAAATCCTGCCACCGTTGCGCAGATCTTTCCGCATCCCCTTGGTGGATGATGGAAGGCTAGCCGTGGTCCCCGTCGTCTCCTCCGCCGGCGGCAGGTAGTCGCAAGCAAGGCCGCGCTTCTTCTCCAGTGTCACGGTGAGTTATCCACTTATCCTGCCTCCCTGGTCGCTTGCTCTCTGAACCGCGTAACGGCGTAACCCCTGTATCGGCTGCACTAATCCAGGACCCTTCACACGCAGAAAACCAGAGTACAGATTTCCCCACTACTCGCTTATCCAGCCTGCACCATGGAAACTGCCAGCAAAAACATCACCAATGTTGTGCGCTCGGTGAAGCTGCTCAAGATCGACGGCTACTGCACCACCAAGACCATGGGCAACCAGGACTGCATCAAATCCAGTTGCAGCATTGGTGGGTATGATTGGGAGATCTGTATCTACCCTGCGATGAGGCCGCGTACGCACGACGCCACTCCATCCGTGGCAGTGAAGCTCGTCTTTCTTAGCGAGACCTATCCGTCCATTGTAAGGGCTAATCTGAGCTGCCGGTTGGTTGATCCGAGAGGCGTGATTCAACCATCTGAAGAGACAAGTGTATCATGGATATTCAACCGATCAAGGATACTCCGCTGTCTCGAAACGTGCTCGCCTTTCGTGAAAGAAGATTGCTCAATTCCGGTTTTTCTCATGTCGACGCCCAATCTAGCGTCCTCCGGTTATCTTAGGAATGATTCTTTTACCGTGCAATGCGCCATCACCGTGCTCAAGGAGGATTCGCCAGCACCACCACCAGCAGCAGCATCAGTTCCGGCTAAACAAATGTCTGTGTCACCATCACCTAGCTTGCAACACCACCTTGCTGAACTTCTGGGCAGTGGTTTGGGAGCCGATGTCACGTTCGTCGTGTCCGGCAAGTCTTTTGCTGCGCACAAGCTTGTGCTCGCTGCAAGGTCCCCTGTCCTGATGGCCGAGTTCTTTGGGCACATGAAGGAGACGAGCTCTCAACGTGTGGAGATCAAGGACATTGATGAGGTAGTATTCAAGCCGTTGCTCTACTTCATCTACACTGACTCGGTGCTGGAATTCAATCTGCAGCATGAGGCCGTGACGATTTTGGCTCAGCATTTGCTTGCAGCTGCTGATAAGTATGGACTGGACAGGCTCAAGGAGATGTGCGAAGGCAAGCTCTCCGACGGCATCACTGTCGACACAGCAGCGACGACTCTGGCTTTAGCCGAGCAGCACAATTGCCCGCAGCTCAAGGTGAAGTGTGTCGAGTTCATTGTTAGCACTCCTGGGATTCTTGATGCTGTCTTGGCAACTGATGGATACAAGCATCTGGAGGCAAGCTGCCCTACGGTGCTTCCTGACCTTCTTAAGTCTGCGCGTGGGAGAAAGAGTTGAAGGGTAACCATAATTCTAGAGCTCAAGTATTTCCATATAGTCTCTCTATTTGTGATGGCATGCGTGTATGGTCTATTAGAAACCGATGTCTGTATTCTCCAAAAATGGAAAACTTATATCCAGCTATCTATGTTATGAGCGACTTAATGCTTGCATTCCCCTCTAACTTGTTTGTATGCCAGATGGTACATGATTTGGCCAATATCTCATTTTTTTTTTTCTGGAGTAAGTATTGACACAAGGCTACTGGCTTTCTGTTTTAGCTATGTTACGGGTATGATGATTCAGAATGTGCTAATTGGTCTCATTCAGTGCTTGTCAACATGGTCTCCTGTAGGCTACGAGGATCTTTGTAATTCATGGTTTAATTCTTTTCCGGGAAGAGATAGATATACATTTATATAGAGTATGTTGCTATTATCTGTTCCATATGGAAAACTAGAAATAAATCTTGTTTTCAAAGAATTCGGAATCTGATGTTATCCTATTCGCTTGTAATTTTATTAACGTTTGGGTGAAATTACGGAAAAACGAATCTGCTGTGAGGACCTGACAGAATGGTACAAGTGGCACCGGAGATCTTTGGTCAGCTGACATCTGGAATCCAGTAAGACAAAGAATAGCTGTTGTCTTGTTTCAAAAAAAAGAAAGAAAGTATAGCTGTTGTCAAGCTCTGATGTGGTAGATCGTAGCCCCTCGGTTTTTGTTTTTCAGTTTTGTAAGGTTTATTCTGAAGTTTGCTCAGTCCTTTAGGCTTTTTTTGAAAGCGTTGTATTCTGTTTTTGGTCTAATGTCTGGTGTAGTTTGGAAATGAGCAGGGATTGTTCTGTTGTCCTGTCCTCCTGTGCTTCTTTTGAGATCCTCTGTATTGGCATCCAAAACACTCAATTTCTTAACGAATGGGGTTCTTTTCATCGAAAAAAAGAAGCTTGGAATGAGTTCGCGTTGCTGTGATGTTAAGGTTAGGATGATTCAGAGTTTCAGGCTAGAGAGTGCGCAGTGCTCAACGGCATCAATGTCCAAAACCCTAGTGTTTGTTTTACCCTGTAGTACTGTCGTATGCTTTCTGCTGCGTCGGATTTGTACAATTGTATAGAATACGTCTAAACAGCATTCTGCAAGGGCAAGAGCCGAGGTAAATCAAATCACATGGTAAGTATTCGACTCGAACACATACTGCTAGTATGACTCGTCCTAGCAAATCAACTCGAACACAAATTGCATCGCAGTATGACTCGGCACAAATTATCCGATCGACTCGAACACAAATTGCATGCCAGTATGACTCGGACTAGATAGACTTTACCAACTAACTATATTCGGACACTAGCTCGTGTTTTAGTAGCACCTATATATGTTAACAGCTAGCTAGCTCAATTATACGCAACAAGATTGTCCCTAACACAACTGGATCAAATCTACGGACCATGGGAGCACGGTGCAGCTCTTTGGCGTCCACTAAATCACCGTCCTACAACGACCTGCCGCCAGAACTCCTAGACCTCGTCATTGCCCGGCTCCCTGATCCCGCTGACCGTGCTCGCGCCCTTGCCGTCTGCTGCTCATGGCATTCCGCCGTGTGCCGTCACGGCGCCCAACCCTGGCGGCTGCCTAGCACAATGTCCGCTGGTCACCGCCTTCGTCACTTGCCCCGCGACGCCGGCAACGTCGGCTCCACCGACGACTGGCTCGCCGTCCGCATAGGCAAGGAGCACAAATATCTCTTGCACAATCCGTTTTTCAACAAGACCGTGCCGTTGGCCGAGCTGGACGCCCTGATCGACCACGGCAAAGCAATGATCTACAAGTTCCTCATGCGGTCAAGTGCCGATGACTTTATTGCCGTCATCACCAACAACATGAGGTACGGTTTCATGGTGATCTGGCCAGGGAAGGGTGTGTGGTTGGCACAACCATGGACACGACCCTACATGGAAATCATCGACTTTGCTTTCCTCCAAGGGAAACTCTATGTCATCACCACCGCAGAGGACCTCATCCCCTTTGATCTCGCATTAGATGGTGAAGGAAGGCCTGTAGTTACAATGGGAAGCCGCCTCATCAAACAATCGCCAGAGTACGATGGACAGCAGGTTGCAGCCACAATGGATGACATCACTATCTTCAATTGCTCAACTCGTGTTAGTGGACCTCGCAATGATCCCCAAATGACTACCTGACATCTGATTGAATCACGCGGGAAGCTACTCATGGTAAGGCATCATACGAAATTTTGTCCAAGGAACTATTGCTGGTATACGACCGGGGTGGAAGTTTTTGAAGCGAACACCAACACCGGCGCTTGGATGCCATTGAACGGTGGGCTAAGCAGTGGTCAGGCACTCTTTATCAGCATCAAGTTTTCCAAGTCTGTCGCTGCGCCTTGTGGAGAGGTCGAGGAGGATGCCATTTATTCCATGGACACCGGTGAGGTCTTCGACCTCAAGTCCGGTACTTGTAGACCCTCACGGTTGGCTAGGTGTTTAGGACGAAAGACGTGGCTCTTCCACCCAGAGTTAGTGTTTTAGTAGTGAAAGAATAAATATTTCTTGAACACCAATAATTTGTTGTACTCCGTATGGATTGGTTTATTTTCCATGATATACCAAGATGTGTGTCTCAGTGAATATATATTTGGCATTCTATGATCTCAATCAATTTGAATGCACTATATTCCCCTAGTAAGAGGTGGCTAAATTTTGAATTCAGGAATGGCTCCGAGGCACACATCTTGTCTGTGGAATTTTGTTGTATCATAGAAGATGCAAATTATGTGCCTCATTTTTTTATTACTTTTTGACGTGGGATACCTCGAATCGTATGAAGAAAGCTTAGTGGACTCGCCGTATACCAACATTGTTTACAATTTTTTTTATAAAGGGAGATTTTATTACTAAAGAGTAATGTTATACACCCAGCCTATGCATGTCAAAGATGCACACAACCGAAAAAGAAAGAATGAGAAAAAGGAAGACGAAGTACAACGTCTATGGAGGTGGAGGGCCGATCCGCAAATTATGCTGTCATCCATGCTGGGATAAAAAGTCTCTGGCTATAGTCTCCCGTACATACACTAAATATCAAGGTAGCATCTAACACCCGGGGCTGCAAGAAATCATCACCACATAAAATCTATTAGTGTTATGACCATGCTTAGGGATCAAATCACAAACCAGGAGCACCTGCAGTTTATAGATGCACAAGGGATTTGGATAATTAGCTTACTACCTTGTAGAACCACATTTACACACATGGTTGATAAACGTGTTTATGCTATGCACTTTAGAGAGCGTACAATTCCAGCAAATAGCATTCACCGGGCGAAACAAACAAGGGGCTGAATCAAACCTACTTGACAAATGAGCTACACACCAACAGCAAAAAAGAATAGCATTCACAGGTCACAATTCTGAGAGCATCTCCAGCAGCGGCTGTAAAACGCTCCCGCGTGGAAAAAACCGCTAATATACCGCGCACGCTTCGGGGAGGTATTTTTGGTGCTTCGGCTGCCGCGCGCTGGGCAAAAGGCAATCACGCGGGAGGAACCAACTGCCGATTGGAATACTCCGCGCGCCGCCGCTCCGCCCAACCTCGCGCACGCCCCGGCGAAATTCCGGTGATGGAAGCCTCCTCCGGACCCCTCTCTCCCCTCCATATGCCCGCGAACCCGCCGCGCTCGCCGCTGCCGTCGTCGCGCCCATCGTTTCTGCTAACCCTAGCTCGGCCGCAAACGATTTCGCCCCCGCCGCAAGCTCTAGCGCGGCCGCCGGAGTCGCTCGGGGCCTCTTCGTCGCGCCGTGGACGAGCAAAGTGGGCATCGCGCGCCCGCCGGTGCGGCCGAAGCCAAACGCTCCCAAGTGCCAGGCCACTGGCGGTGCCGCTGCCGCGCCAGTCAAGAAGAGGCCGAAGACGACAGGGGCATGGGGGCCGCAGACGCTCCAAGGCGCGTGAACAACACCCCGGCAGCGCCACCGCCTGCCACAGCGCTGCCCGAGGCGCCGGCGACAGCGGCCTTTGGTGCGACGGAGGATGAGCCGAGCGTGTTTGATCAAATGCCAACAAGTTAAAAATTCAAACTTTTTCGCACTTTGCCTTGAGTTGACGCAACTTGGAGCCTATAGTATCTAAATCGAACATATTCCTATTTGTAGTTGGCTCCAACTATTCATTTGACATGGAATTCGAAATGGACGAAGAAGGTGAGGGAATGGTTGACCCGCAAAGAATTGGAGGGAGGACGTCCAATTACACCCTGAGTGAAGCCACCGTTGGCACGGACCAAACGAGGGACACGTATTGGTTTAGGATGAACGAGTATTTCGACAAGCTCAACACGAGTGGAAATGAGCGCTCCGGTAGATCTCTTTTGTCTCGTTGGTCTCACATAAACACGGTTTGCCAAAAGTGGGCGGCTGCAATGGCGCAAGTGGATAATTTGAACCCAAGTGGCATCAACGATAGAGATAGGGTAAGAAACATTTCTCCTGCTCAGGCTGAAACTGCTATCAAGTGGTATCAGAGCCAAGTTGTCTTGTAGTCTGAGCATCTCCTGCTCACCTCTCTCCCCGGGAGCTGAGCAGCCCCAGCCGGTAGCAGCAGCTGCTCCGACTGCCCCTGGTTACTCTCCACCATCCGGTCTGTCAAGCAGAAGCTCGTCAGCCTCTACTCCACGCAACAGCCCCCCAGCAGCGATCCATGTCCGCAAGCCCCTCTCAGCACACGACTAACTCGAGCACACGGCGTTGGCAGGAGGCCGAGCGCGCTGTGGCAGAGAAGCGTGAGCGAGTGGCTGTAGGAGCCGCTGCGGCGGCAGCAAGGGCATCGAGGCTGGCAGTAGCCAAGGCGGAGTTAGAAGCAGCTAGAGCGGAGGTAAAAGCAGCAGCGGCGGCGGAGGCAGCACGTGAGGCTACGGCGGAGGCCAAGGCACTCCGCAGCAGCTCCGGAAGCTCCGTTTCGGCTGACGAAAGCGTCGACGCAGACCGCGACGACACAGCGCGGGAGCGGGTGGCGCAGTGGGCAGCCGAGCAAGCCGGCGCACATCGCGGTGGCGCTCCAAGAGGAGGTGTGCATGGCGACGGCGGCTGGGTCGACCAAGACCGAGGCCTCTACGAGGTCCGGACTGTGATCATGGATGTTGGTCCCGTTGTTGGGTGGCCTACCCTCACCAAAACCAACTATGTGGAGTGGGCCGCGATCATGAAGATCAGGCTCCAGGTGCGGCACATGTGGGAGGCGGTCCAGGATGGCGACGTCGATCACCATGAGGACCGACGGGCGCTAGACGCCCTCATCGCCGCAGTCCCGCCCGAGATGCAGTTCTCGCTCTCAAACAAGCGGACTGCCAAGGAGGCTTGGGACGCCATCGCTGCGGCACGCATCGGCAGTGACCGTGCTCGCAAGTCCACACTGCAGGCACTTCGCAAGGAGTGGGAGAACCTGGCCTTCAAGCCAAGTGAAGACGTTGATGACTTTGCTCTCCGTCTCAACACTCTGTTGCAGAAGATGGTGCAGTTCGGCGATCTGACCTACAACGAAGAGAGAGCTGTCGAGAAGCTTTTTCGGTGCATCCCCGAGAAGTACAAGCAGATGGCTCGCTCGATCAAGTCTTTGCTGGACCTCTCCACGATGACGATCGAGGAGGCGATCGGTCGCCTCAAGGTCATCGACACCGACGAGCCACCGTCTCTCTCGGGGCCCATCGCCACCGGCGGGAAGCTGCTCCTATCTCGGGAGCAGTGGGATGCTGGCCTCGACGACAGGAAGAAGGGGGAGTCCTCTTCCACGGCTGGCGGCCGCAAGCGCGGCAAGCCGCGCAAGGCGCGAAAAGGCGCCCACAACAAGGCACAAGGACGTGCTGAAGGTGACGCCCGCGAAGGTGCCAGGGACGGCGCCGCTGGCAAGCCCAAGCCGGCACAGGACAACAGTTGCCACAACTGTGGCCGGCGTGGCCATTGGGCCAATGAGTGTCGACAGCCACGACGCGGCCAGGCCAATGTCGCACAGGCGGAGGAGGAGGAGACGGCTCTGTTCATGGCGCATGCAAGCATTGAGCTACCTCCAGCGGCACCGGCCGCAGCGGCACCACCCGCAGCGGCTCTCCTCCACCTTGACGAGCGAAAAGCTCACGTCCTTCTTGGCGATGGTTTCGGGAAGGACAAGACTAGCGGGTGGTGTCTCGACACCGGCGCCACCCACCACATGACCGGTCGACGGGAGTTCTTCGCCGAGCTCGACTCCGACGTACGAGGCTCCGTCAAGTTCGGGGATGCCTCTGCCATGGAGATTAAGGGTGTCGGCTCCGTCATCTTCACCGCCAAGACTGGAGAGCACCGGATGCTCACCGATGTCTACTACATCCCCGCGCTGAGAAACTCCATCATCAGCCTGGGACAGCTGGACGAGAATGGCTCGCGCGTGCTGATCGAGGATGGGATCCTACGCATCTGGGATCGTCGACGTCACCTTCTCGCCAAGGTAACCAAAGGTGAAAACCGTCTCTACGTCCTTAACGTGCAGGTGGCACAACCCCTCTGTCTCGCTGCTCGTCGGGACGACGAGGCATGGCAGTGGCATGAGCGCTTTGGGCATCTTCACTTCGAGGCCCTGAAGCGGCTCGGTGCCACGGAGATGGTGCGAGGCATGCCGTGCCTCGACCATGTGGAGCAGTTCTGCAACGTCTGCGTGCTGACGAAGCAAAGGCGACTCCCCTTTCCCCAGCAGACGAGCTTCCGAGCCAAGGAGAGGCTCGAGCTCGTACACGGGGACTTGTGCGGCCCGGTAACTCCGGCCACACCAGGAGGTCGACGCTACTTCCTGCTGCTCGTCGATGACTTCTCTCGCTACATGTGGGTGACGGTCCTCGGCAGCAAGGGAGAGGCGGCGGACGCCATCAGGCGTGCACAGGTTGATGCGGAGGCGGAAAGCGGCCGCAAATTGCGCGTGCTGCGGACCGACAACGGCGGCGAATTCACGGCGACTGAGTTCGCGTCATACTGCGCTGATGAGGGCATCCAGCGCCACTACTCAGCGCCGTACAGTCCGCAGCAAAACGGCGTTATCGAGCGGCGCAACCAGACGGTTGTGGGGATGGCTCGGGCTCTCCTCAAACAGAGAGGGATGCCAGCTGTCTTCTGGGGAGAGGCGGTGCTGACGGCTGTCTACATCCTCAACCGCTCGCCTACTAAGGCACTCGACGGCAAGACGCCGTACGAGGCTTGGCATGGGCGAAAGCCGGCGGTCTCCCACTTGCGGGTCTTTGGCTGCCTGGCATTCGCTAAGGAGCTTGGCCACAACGGCAAGCTTGACGACAGGAGCACTCCGGGAGTGTTCATCGGCTACGCGGAGGGTTCGAAGGCCTACCGCATCCTTGACCCAAAGATGCAACGTGTGCGCACGGCGCGAGACGTCACGTTCAGCGAAGGGCGAGGGACAAGGCGGTGGACGACGGCTCGACTCCGACTTATGACGACTTCATTGTCGAGCACGTCCACTTCAAGGAAGCTGGGGGAGTAGGCAGTCCTTCGTCGAGTAGGCCTACCTCAGTCCCCGAGTCTCCACCGACCCCGGCGTCTACTACACCGGCAGCACCACGCTCTCCGACCACAACCTCAGCTGCAACGAGTCCTTCACCGGCTCCAGCACAGTCGGCGGCGCCACATACTCCAGCACCGACAGCCACTCCTCCGAGCCCGGTGGGGTTTGCTTCCGCGCTCTCTCACGACGAGGAGCGCATCGACGCGTATCATGACGGCGAGCCGCTACGATACCGCACGATGGAGGATCTACTCGGCGACCAGCCAGCGCCGGGACTGGTGCCACGCGATCTGGAGGCACAACTGCAACTTGCGTGTGAGGACGGCGAGCCTCGGTCCTTTGCAGAGGCCGCGAGAGACGCGGCTTGGCTTGCCGCAATGCAGTTGGAGATGGATGCGGTCGAGCAGAACGGCACATGGGAGCTCGCTGACCTTCCTCGTGGTCACCGCGCGATCACCCTTAAGTGGGTGTTCAAGCTGAAGAGGGACGAAGCCGGCGCCATCGTCAAGCACAAGGCTTGCTTGGTGGCACGAGGTTTCTTGCAGCAGGAAGGGTTCGACTTCGACGACGCTTTCGCTCCCGTGGCACAGATGGAGTCCGTGCGACTTCTCCTTGCGCTAGCTGCCCAGGAGGACTGGCGTGTCCATCACATGGATGTCAAGTCGGCGTTCCTCAATGACGATTTGAAGGAGGAAGTCTACGTGCATCAGCCGCCGGGATTTGAGATCCCCGACAAGGAGGGCAAGGTACTCCGCCTGCGCAAGGCTCTCTACGGCCTGCGGCAGGCACCAAGGGCGTGGAATGCCAAGCTGGATTCCACGCTAAAGATGATGGGTTTCGAGCAAAGCCCGCACGAGGCGGCCGTCTACCGACGGGGCAGTGGAGGAAATGCCCTGCTGGTGGGCGTCTACGTCGACGACTTGGTGATCACCGGTATCAAGGATGCAGAGGTGGCGGCGTTCAAGGAAGAAATGAAGGCCGCCTTCCAGATGAGTGACCTAGGGCTCCTCTCCTTCTACCTAGGGATCGAGGTGCACCAGGATCACTCCGGGATCACGCTTCGACAGTCCGCCTACGCCAAGCGCATTGTTGAGTTGGCTGGGCTCACCAACTGCAACCCAGCTCTCACTCCGATGGAAGAGCGGCTGAAACTGAGCCGCGACAGCACGACGGAGGAAGTGGACGCTACACAGTACCGACGCCTTGTGGGGAGCCTTCCCTACCTCGCCCACACACGGCCGGACTTGGCATTCCCCGTCGGCTATGTTAGTCGGTTCATGCAGCGACCGACGACGGAGCACCAGCAGGCTGTGAAGAGAATCATCCGCTACGTAGCGGGGACTCTCGACCACGGCCTCCACTATCCTAGGTGCCCCGGGGCGATTCACTTCGTCGGGTACAGCGACAGCGACCACGCCGGCGACATCGACACCAGCAAGAGCACGAGCGGGATCCTCTTCTTCCTCGGCAAGTGTCTTGTGAGCTGGCAGTCGGTCAAGCAGCAGGTGGTGGCCATGTCAAGCTGCGAGGCCGAGTACATAGCTGCCTCCACCGCATGCACTCAGGCGTTATGGCTCGCCCGACTGCTTGGTGATCTCCTCGGCCGGGACACCGGAGCGGTGCAGCTCATGGTGGACAGCAAGTCCGCTCTGGCCCTGACGAAGAACCCTGTTTTCCACGAAAGGAGCAAGCACATCCGGCTGAGGTACCATTTCATCCGAAGCTGCTTGGAAGAAGGAAGCGTCAAGGCGAGCTACATCAACACCACGGATCAGCTGGCCGACCTGCTCACCAAGCCTCTTGGGAGGATAGAGTTCCTCGAACTCTGCTCCAAGATCGGGATGGTTCAACTTCCCCTCAAGACGACGTACAAGATTTAGGGGGAGAATGATGGATAAGCCTTTGTACTGTGGTCTTTGTACTAGGGTGCACATGTCCTTGTGTCAAGGACTGGTTGTTAGGATAAGGTCAAGGATGGTCTGTTAGGATAAGGTCAAGGACGGTCTGTTAGGACAGGGTCAAGGACTGCTGTTAGGATAGGACCCTTGACCAACATCTTAGACTAGCATCTAGAATATGCTTGGCTGGCTAGCAGCCTATGAATATGTATCCCAACCCCTCAGGTTGGTATGGCATTGTGTGAGAAAAACCAACGAAAATTGCCCCAACTCTCCTAGTGTCATCCACTATCAATGCTCAGCCTGAAACTGCTATCACTCGTGGCATCATCGTGGACACGGCAGCAACCACTCTGGCCTTAGCGCAACAACACAATTGTTCGCCGCTCAGGACCAAGTGTGTGCAGTTCATTGTTAGCACTCCTGCAGTTCTTGATGCCGTCTTGGCGACAGAGGGCTATAAGCACCTGGAGGCAAGCTGCCCTTTGGTGCTAACTGAGCTTCTCAAGTCTGTCCATGCGAGAAAGGGTTGAAGCGAAGCCATAGTGCCAGAGTCGAGTTCCATGGTTTGCGAATGCAATGTCTATGTGCTTGTCACGCATCGGTACTGTTTAGAGCAAACTAATTAATGTCGGGCCCTTCCCTGAAAAAGAATGCCAATGTCCATTTTGTGTTTTCATTTCACAATACTAGACCATGTAATTCTTTTTTTTTTTTGGTTAATGAAATCAGGGATTTTATCCACTTCAAGAGAAAATGTTCTATGAGTACCTTTGTACTTGCACTGCTTCTGAAACATCGGCTGCAAGATGCACAATCTTACATTCTCTAACAATTAATATGAGAGCTTCCTTATAACTACTACAAAATTTTGATGTATTTTTTGTGATTAATCGCCGGGTAAAAATTGTGCCATCTCTTTCCTTTTGTGTTTTCAATCAATATTGGAAAACAGGTGATCCACATGTACGCAAAGCATGGAAATAACATTTTGTCTCGGTCGTGCGTGCCGCCGGGGCATACACTTTTTCAAAAGATATGAACTGTCGATAATGTGAAGATTAGGATGGTTCGAAGTTTGCCGACATTATTTTCTGCTGCAGCACATCTCACTTGAAGTTCATATACCTTGTCATCAAATTTTGGGAACAGCATGTGAAGAAATTCAGCTCAAGAGCCAGTTAACGACTGAACAAGGCTGTCAGTGTCCATTTTATTGTGCTTTGGATAGCATCCTGCAAGGCTATCGGCGCCCTGTATTTCATATGCATATTATCTTATTCGTTGCGACAATGTATCACTTCAGTTTGCTTGGAAAACAATGTTTAAAATAGCGTGCTATAGCTTCGCTATACGATGCTATAGCGTTTTCAACACAATGCCGATAAGTGCATTAGCGCGCTATAGCGACGATATAGCATCGCTATAACTTTTTTCGCAGGTTGCCGCTAAATGTCTTAGCACGCTATTTAAAACTTTTTTGGAAAATAAAATTTTAGAAGATGGATGTCAAAAAGGCATCAGACAATATTTTTTTAAGAAGAAAAGAGAAATATCTGAAGCATATTGTCATCGGACCTTTTGCATGCTTAGAAATAGATGAAAATATCACCGTCCAGTCGTCCACTAGTGCCTGTATAGCTGAAGAAATAGTTGAAAATTTCACCGCCAATAATTGCCTCTATTCAGTCTACACAGTATCTCTTATGCCTGTCAAATTAGACAAATATTCTAAAGAATATTGCAGGATTTTGCGGGATGAGCATACAATTTATGCATACCAGAATAAAATTTGTTCAAGTGTTGGCCCAGTCAACATTCATGGTAAAAGTAAAACAAACAACAGAATTATTTAGCTTTCAGCTGGGAAGATCATGTATGTTATCTTTGAATCATCTTACTCTTAACATAACTGAAACGGAGTTACAGAAGGCTTTGTCATGGATCTGAAACACAGATATTCCATCTCCTGGACATGAAACACAGATATTCCATCTCCAGAGGTGCAAGATATGGAAAGACATGCACAAGTTTCTATTAAACCATATCATGAGTAAAGTAGAAACTAGTACTCCCTCCGTCTCATATTAAGTCGTAAAAGTGAATAAAATGGATATATCTAGAGATGTATTAGTGTTAGATACATCCATTTTCTTTTTTTATGACACTTAATATGAGATGGAGCGAGTATATTACCGAATCTTGCGCCTTTAGCACTTGTTTGAATCCTTCAGATCTTTCTGTAACGCGCAGACTTGAGAACAATCACCACCAAAGGGCAGCTTGACTCCAGGTGCGTATACCCATCCGTCGCCAACACAGCATCAAGAATTTCAGGAGCACCAAGGATGAACTCCACACATTTGGCCTTCAGCTGAGGACAGCTGTGCTGCTCAGCTAAAGCCAACGTTGATGCCGCGGTGTCGACGCACATACCACCAGAGAGCTTGCTAACGCAGATGAGCTTGAGGTTGTCAAGTCCATACCTGTCAGCAGCAGCAAATAGATGCTGAGCTATCAACGTGACTTCCTCCTCCTGCTTCTCAAGTGCCGGCACGGTGTCGGTGTAGATGAAGTGGAGGAGGGCCTTGAATACTATGGCCTCCATATCATCTATGTTCACACCTTGTGAGCACTTTTCCTTCATGTCTCCGAAAGAACTCTGCCATGAAAACAGGAGACCTTGCGGCCAATATGTTCTTATGCCTGGCAAAAGACTCGCCGGCGACGAGAAACGTGATGTCCGCCCCCGTCCCGCTCTGCAGGAGTTCACCGAGGTGCTGGCTCAAGGTGTAGGACAGAGCGGCCACGTCTTTTCCTGTGAGGGTCGGTTCAGGTAATTCCTTGATCACTGTGATGGCGCATTGCACAGTCAAAGTATCATCCACGAGATAACCGGATGCTGCTAGCTCATGTCTACGCAGCAGGCACACCGAATTTGTGCTACTTGGATCATAGAATATACTCTTCTCTTCTCGTGGATCAAGCTTTCCAGTCGGATCTACGAGCCGATAGATCAGGACCGCCTTGCATACGCGCGGTTTACTGAGGAAGAGGAGCTTCAGTGCAACACACTTACCGAAAAACCCCTTATCGTCGAATGAATGCATTGCCGGATAGAGACGGATTTCCCACTCATAACCATCGACGCTCCATGCGGATTTGGTGTAATGTGTGCTGTCTAGCGTCGCGCTAACGCCTTCGATCTTGAGCAGCCGCACCAAGCGCGAAGCACCCGCAAGGATTGCAGAGGAATTTTCCATGGCGAAGGTGCTTAGTGTACACCGGAGAAGGACAGGAAATATTTTTTTTCTTTATTTCTCTTCTCAAATCTCAGGGTAAAATTAGTCTTTCATATACAGGCTCGTACATATATAGGACCTGTTATTTTGGTGTGGTCCAAATTCGTATTCGTATATATTGATAAAGGCCGAACTTCTGACGAGTGGAGCCGTAGGCGCAACGAGTTGGAGTTGATACCGAGTTGGAGTTGGATTCACCGTTACCGACCTAGTTAGGTCAGGACCGCCTTTATATACCTCTTGTAAGCCGCCGCACGGGATAAGCCACATATTGTAAATCCCGGCGCGATTGTAATCTCACCCCGGAATAGTGAAGTATTGCTGGCTGGCGCCCGTGGTTTTTTCTCTTCCTTGTTGGAAGGGTTTTCCACATTAAAATCTCGTGTCCCCGTTGATTCGGTCTTGCTTAATTTCATCGTTGATTTGCTATTGCTTATAACAGGACCTAACCTGCATAGCACCTTATCCGCCTCAAACTAGTACTCGTACACGACTTAGGAGCAGTGTGGAATCCCCTAGAGCCCCCTAGCTTGTGTTAGCATCCAGACGCTCCCCCTCCGGTGAAACCCTACCTCCGCTGGAGAAATACCGGACTTATACGGAAACACGCGGTAACGGCGTCGAAAGGGGGTAGCAGTGTGGAACTAGTTGCTTGGTTGTGTTAGGGTAGTCCATAGCAACCCAATACAATTTGTTAGAACACAACTCTTCGGAAGATTCACGACGTTTCGTCCGATACGGGAGTTTCACCCTATACGCGCGTGTAAACTCACGAGAGAGAAGTGTGTGCCGGTGAAGCGGCCCGCACCCCGGAGTTCAATCTTTGCCATCCAAAGCACACAAAACAACTATAATAACTTGGTATGGCACCCCCTAGCTTGTGTTGGCATCCAGACACTCCGTAGACCCCCCCTCCGGTGAAACCCTAGACCCGCTGGAGAAATAACGGACTTATACGGAAACACGCGGTAACGGCGTCGAAAGGGGGTAGCAATGTGGAACTAGTTGCTTGTTTGTGTTAGGGTAGTCCATAGCAACCTAATAGACCTTGGTAGAACAAAACTCTTCAGAAGATTCACGACGTTTCGTCCGATATGGGAGTTTCACCCTATAAGCGCGTGTAAACTCACGGGAGAGAAGTGGATGCCGGTGAAGCGGCCCGCACCCCGGAGTGCAATCTTTTCCATCAAAAGCACACAACACAACTATACTAACTTGGTATGGCACCCCCTAGCTTGTGTTGGCATCCAGACGCTCCGTAGAGCCCCCCTCCGGTGAAACCCTACCTCCGCTGGAGAAATACCGGACTTATACGGAAACACGCGGTAACGGCGTCGAAAGGGGGTAGCAGTGTGGAACTAGTTGCTTGGTTCTGTTAGGGTAGTCCATAGCAACCCAATACACATTGTTAGAACACATCTCTTCGGAAGATTCACGACGTTTCGTCCGATACGGGAGTTTCACCCTATAAGCGCGTGTAAACTCACGAGAGAGAAGTGGGTGCCGGTGAAGCGGCCCGCACCCCGGAGTGCAATTTTTGCCATCCAAAGCACACAAAACAACTATACTAACTTGGTATGGCACCCCCTAGCTTGTGTTGGCATCCAGACGCTCCGTAGACCCCCCTCCAGTGCAACCCTAGACGCGCTGGAGAAATACCGGACTTATACGGAAACACGCGGTAACGGCGTCGAAAGGGGGTAGCAATGTGGAACTAGTTGCTTGTTTGTGTTAGGGTAGTCCATAGCAACCTAATATACATTGGTAGAACACAACTCTTCGGAAGATTCACGACGTTTCGTCCGATACGGGAGTTTCACCCTATAAGCGCGTGTAAACTCACGGGAGAGAAATGGATGCCGGTGAAGCGGCCCACACCCCGAAGTGCAATCTTTGACATCCAAAGCACAAAACACAACTATACTAACTTGGTATGGCACCCCCTAGCTTGTGTTGGCATCCAGACGCTCCGTAGCCCCCCTCCGGTGAAACCCTAGACCCGCTGGAGAAATACCGGACTTATACGGAAACACACGGTAACGGCGTCGAAAGGGAGTAGCAATGTGGTACTAGTTGCTTGGTTGTGTTAGGGTAGTCCATAGCAACCTAATAGACATTGGTACAACACAACTCTTCGGAAGATTCACGACGTTTCGTCCGATACGGGAGTTTCACCCTATAAACGCGTGTAAACTCACGAGAGAGAAGTGGATGCCGGTGAAGCGGCCCACACCCCGGAGTGCAATCTTTGCCATCCAAAGAACAAAAAACAACTATACTAACTTGGTATGGCACCCCCTAGCTTGTGTTGGCATCCAGACGCTCCGTAGAGCCCCCTCCGGTGAAACCCTACCTCCGCTGGAGAAATACCGGACTTATACGGAAACACGCGGTAACGGCGTCGAAAGGGGGTAGCAATGTGGTACTAGTTGCTTGGTTGTGTTAGGGTAGTCCGTAGCAACCTAATATACATTGGTAGAACACAACTCTTCGGAAGATTCACGACGTTTTGTCCGATACGGGAGTTTCACCCTATAAACGCGTGTAAACTCACGAGAGAGAGGTGGATGCCGGTGAAGCGGCCCATACCCCGGAGTGCAATCTTTGCCATCCAAAGAACAAAAAACAACTATAATAACATGGTATGGCACCCCTAGATTTTGTTGGGATGCAGACGCTCCGTAGAGCCCCCTCCGGTGAAACCCTAGACCCGCTGGAGAAATACCGGACTTATACGGAAACACGCGGTAACGGCGTCGAAAGGGGGTTGAAATCTAAAACTAGTTGCTTGGTTGTGTTAGGGTAGTCCATAGAAACCTAATAGACATTGGTAGAACACAACTCTTCGGAAGATTCACGACGTTTCGTCCGATACGGGAGTTTCACCTTATAAGCGCGTGTAAACTCACGAGAGAGAAGTGGATGCTGGTGAAGCGGCCCGCACCCCGGAGTGCAATCTTTGCCATCCAAAGAACAAAAAACAACTATAATAACATGGTATGGCACCCCTAGATTTTGTTGGGATGCAGACGCTCTGTAGCCCCCCCTCCGGTGAAACCCTAGACCCGCTCGAGAAATACCGGACTTATACGGAAACACGTGATAACGGCGTCGAAAGGGGGTAGAAATCTAAAACTAGTTGCTTGGTTGTGTTCGGGTAGTCCATAGCAACCTAATAGACATTGGTAGAACACAACTCTTCGGAAGATTCACGACGTTTCGTCCGATACGGGAGTTTCACCCTATAAGCGCGTGTAAACTCACGAGAGAGAAGTGGATGCCGATGAAGCGGCCCGCACCCCGAAGTGCAATCTTTGACATCCAAAGCACACAACACAACTATACTAACTTGGTATGGCACCCCCTACCTTGTGTTGGCATCCAGACGCTCCGTAGCCCCCCTCCGGTGAAACCCTAGACCCTCTGGAGAAATACCGGACTTATACGGAAACACGTGATAACGGCGTCGAAAGGGGGTAGAAATCTAAAACTAGTTGCTTGGTTGTGTTAGGGTAGTCCATAGCAACCTAATAGACATTGGTACAACACAACTCTTCGGAAGATTCACGACGTTTTGTCCGATACGGGAGTTTCACCCTATAAGCGCGTGTAAACTCACGAGAGAGAAGTGGATGCCGGTGAAGCGGCCCGCACCCCGAAGTGCAATCTTTGCCATCCAAAGCACACAACACAACTATACTAACTTGGTATGGCACCCCCTAGCTTGTGTTGGCATCCAGACGCTCCGTAGGCCCCCTCCGGTGAAACCCTAGACCCGCTGGAGAAATACCGGACTTATACGGAAACACGTGATAACGGCGTCGAAAGGGGGTAGAAATCTAAAACTAGTTGCATGCTTCTGGTAGGGTAGGCCATAATAAACAAGGGGAATTTTTATAAATTGATAAATTAAATTAAATATTGTAATTATAAATTAAACAAGCTATTTTGAAAGAAAAAATAAAAAAAATAAAAAATCTTTACCGTGTGCAAGCACACGGCAAAGAAATAAAGTAAAGTTTTTCCGCGGGCGCGAACAGTGTTGTTTGATGTCAGTTCTTTGCCGTGTGCATGCACACGGTAAAGGAGATATCTTTGCCGTGTGCATGCACACGGCAAAGGACTGATGTAACAGTTCCGTTCTGCCCCGCAACGGAATGGCCACGTGGCCGTAATCTTTACCGTGTGCTTTTTTAATTCCTTGCCGTGTGTCAAAATTTACCGTGTGCTTTTCGTGTAACTAGACCGTGCGTTTTTCTTTACCGTGTGCGACACACGGCAAAGAAAATCTTTCCAGTGTGCCCGATTGAATGCACACGGTAAAGAGTTGAGCACACGGGAAAGATGTGCTCTCCCGTAGTGCAAGACTATGTACTGATCCGACCATCGCAACTAACCTAGCTCGTATCTAACTAAACCAACAAAAGTACTACACCACTCGGACATGTACTACTAGTGCTATTACTACTCCCCTTCTTTTTATTTTCAGAGTAAAAAATTTAAAAAGTTTGGGGCACCTAGGAGCATGGGCGCCGGTATCAAATACCGTACATTTTAGGTATGTGGACATCATAAATACCTCGGGTATGTATACCTTGGATATGTAGTACGTATATATTCACCTAGATATGAACATAGTAGAGTATACATACGTAAAAAGTATATATATACTTATACGTATATATACATACCTGACAGGTATGCGTACACTTGTGTATACGTATTCTAAGTATGTAAGATATGTAGATATCTTGGGTATGTATACCCAAGTGTATATATACGTCATACAAAACGTTGTTCTAGGTATTGAAGATATCCATAATGTACATCTATACAAATTGAACAATATTTTGTACAGGAGCATGGGCACCATGGTGCATCTGTTAATTTACCTATATATATATATCAAAATATATATATATATATATATATAGGAAAATGGTTCAGTACTGTGTGCATCGATTTAATGCAGAGGCCAGTGTCTAAGGGTTTCCATTTCAAAAAATAAATACATATGAAAATATATCAACATGTACAATATCAAATGCATGTATATAGCATGAAAATATAGTTTATGCCGATTTTAATAATATATAAACTTATATTATATGTGTATATGTTTGGTCAAAATTTACAAAATTTAACTTTAGGTAACCCATAACACAATGCAATTGTGAACGGAAAGAGTACAACCTACAAAAATATAGACGAAGCTAATTCAAACACTTTTGAAACCGACGAACGGCTCAGGCACGCACCCGTGGACGTTGGAACCAAAGCATAACCAATCCAGCAGGCAACCACATCTTGAATGTACATTTGCGCGTTCTATTTGGTCAGCTATCCAAATGGCTTCAAATCTCTATCAACCCACATGCTTTGCTAATATTTTCGGTAACTAGTTAAATGGGATTGATAAGAGATTTAAGAGTATTATTAAGGTAGCAACGTTTGCCGTTATATGGTCGCTCTGTCTAAGTAGAAATGATAAGATTTTTAATGATAAAAACTTCTCTCGCCGTTCTACTCAAATGCACAGGTGTTCTTCGTTCGTAGTTCACATTACACTACAAGAAATATGCTGATACATGACGCTCAATTTTCGTCACTAAATCGTCACCAAATTTCATCCATGACGATCTTATGACGAAAAACAAATCGTTGAAAACCGAGCGTCAGTAATGGTTCACCACGACGATTTTGTAGGAATCGTCATGGACATCCACGACGATACAGGAACGTCATTAATCTATGAAGATCCAAAATCGTCGTGAGCAATCCGGCCAGGACAGCTCAGCGCCAACGTGGCCAATCCTACGTGGCAGAATAGTGACAAAATAAAATCGTTGTGGATTAAATTTGGCCCAGTCCATTTTGTTGGTCTACGTGGGCCTAGCCCGATAACTTCGGCCTTTGCTGGTCATTTTCTTACTTGGGCCTGAGCCTTTTTTGGCCTTTTCATTGATGGATCCAATCCAATTTGTGATCCATTTTATAATTTTTTATTTTTTATTTTTCTGGAGTGTTTTTAATCATGTAATTTGGGCTGTGGCCTTTTAGGAGCCCATCTAACTTTTGTTCTTGTACTGTATTCAGTCCTTTTTAGTTTTTATTTACAATTTAAATTAAGACATTGTTTGGGCCAAGAAGTGGCCTTTGTTGGTCCATTAACTTCTGGACCGAGCTCACATAGTTTTCAATCCTTTTTTTCATCGATAGCACATAGGAAATTGAATACGACCCATACATATATATTTATTTCAAGCAAATATTCAGGAATATGAATAACCTACGAATTACATTCAAATAGCAGCGTTTGAATAATCGGCATTACATTGACAGTACAGAATTCAACATTTGAACAGTACATTGAACATCATAGTTCAACAAGTACTAGTTCACCAAAATGGCCAAGTTCCAATTTCCTACGGAAATAGATTTGGCAAAATCACCAAAATGGGGAAGTTTCATGTGCACTTCTCCTCGAGCTCATGAATGCAAAAGACAGATGGTTGTTAAACATTATTGATAAGCAATCACAAAGATGGAAAGCTAAGTTTGCTAGTATCTACCATATGTATAGAGTAGTAAAGTTCAGGACAATGAGTATCAGATGCTCTATATGTACAAAATATTTGCTAGTAGCTACTATATGCGCATAGTAATATTTTCTAATAGCTTCTATATGTACAACGTATTTGTTGGTTAAACATCACCAAGTGGGATCACAGGCCCAAAGCTAGATAAAAAGCAACCAAGCTGTTGAAACTTGCTAACAGAATGCAATCACCGGTAAAACAATTTCCCTCGGTCACAACTGTGAGTAGTATGACAGGTTACTAAGAATATATCTGAATGGGAAGGCACACTAATCATGTACTTAAGTCTACAAACATATAAGCTATGAACTCTACCTTATGGCATGAAAATTCAAGAATGTTCAAACAAGATCCAGTTGCAGGTACAAATTGGAGAGATGAATCACTACAGCGGGTTATCCTAATCAGTGCACCAAAAATACAGTACCAATGCTAGTAGATGATAGTCAGAGAGTATTGTACCTCTTCAAGTAATGGGGTCGAGCTCACCTCTGGGAACCCGATGTGTAGCAGTGTGGCCGACACCAGAGATAGAACCAACCCAACAAGCCTTTGGAGGATCTTATGGGAACAACACACAACACACTAGACATCAGCGACAAATCCCCTTTGTTGTCCACGTATTTCGCAACCCCAGTCCATGAAAATAAAAGAAAGATGTTCAGGTATCTTGCTTGAGACACGAAACAGGCTAGATAAATAATAAAGAGTAGCATCAGGAAGCAGAGAAATCTATCTGGTATCTATCAATAAGTTATCCAGTTAGTTTGAGTAAAATAAATGAGCATGAGACCAAATGATTACTGCACTAATGTAGCAAAATTTAAAATGATCCCTATGAACTATAATATTTGGAAGCAAATTTTGCAGTGCAAGCAACTCAACTACCTATGAAGAGTTAGATTGTCGTCTCATAGGCATGGGAAGGGATACAACACACTAATAAGACAAAGAGATGGTGCTGCAACAAGAATATAAGCTGAGAAGAGATCTGGAATGGTTGACATTGGATTAGTTCATACACTACAAGATCTGGAATCGGTGATACCTGGTGTGTGAATTCAGACAGATGCCTAGTTGAGCTACAGCTCTAAAAGCTGGACAAAGAGGGCATCATCTAACAAACAGAATCCGAACAAAAATAATGATATTGAAGAAAGACCATCCTCAATCAATTGCATTTTTCAAGCATTGACATTGACACAAATAAGTTTGGCTAGATTATCCTGCATTAGTTTTCTCAAGTATCACAAGGAACCTATCACACAACAAGAATAGCCAGCTAGCACAATTGTATCTCAGTAGATTTGAACACAAATATAGAGGATTTGATGAAGAAGACAGGGGGACGCACCCTTGTTGTGGATATGGCTTCATGTAGATCAGCTACCTTGGCCTGGTCGAGCTGCATGCCGCCCTTGATGACCTCGCATCCACTTATGGACACGATGGAGACCTTCATGCTCCTCATCTTCCCTCCGCTGCTCGGTGTTTTTTCCTGCTGGAAGCCGCCGTATGGTCGCCGGCCTGGAAAGGATAGGATAGAGCCGTCGACTTGCCTCTACAGATCTGGATGGTGCGCGTGCGGGTAGTCAGCGGCCAGCAATTACCCTAGCCCGCGGGTTGGGGAGGATGCGTACCTCGAGGATGGCGATGGTCTGCGATCTGGAGCGGGCGGCGGCGTACACGTCCTGTTGGCCCGAGCAGAGCAGCGTCCCCCGGAGCACCTAAGCCCTGCATCGAAGCACGAATCAGTCCTACCAAGGATGGGGATCAAGATTCGTAGGTGGGAAGGGAGACGGAGAGAAAGGGGCATTTGAATGACCTTTATCACTGCTGCCGCCGCCCGGATCAACGTGTAAGGGAGGAGTAGATCTGGCTTGCGTGGGGTGGGTGGCGATGCGAAGGTAAGTAGATCCGGCGAGGGCGCCGTCGTGGTCGTAGACGGATGCGAGGTTGGGGTGGATCGAAGGGGCGGAGCAGGTGGCGCTACCGCCGTCGGTCACGGAAGCAGAGGCGGTGAGACTGCATAGAGGGGGAGCCGGAGGGTCGGCGATGGGACGGGAGAGGGCTCTGCTGGAGTTCAGCGTGGAGATGACGGAGGATGGCGAGCAGTGTGGGGCAGAAAAAGTGGGCCGCGGCGCAAGAATAAGGGGAGGGGGAATAATGGAGAGAGAGATCTTAGGGTTTCTGAAGCTCTCGATTGGGAAGGGTGAAATTTTAACACCGCGCCCTGGTTTCCGAAAACCTCCCGCCCCTCTTTTCTCACTTAATTTTTTTTTAACACAAGCACTTCCTCTAGCTAGAGTGGCTGCAGCTGGGACCTTGCTCTCCATGGCCCCACCGTAAAGTGACTATTTAGGGTCTTTTGGTAAGATACACTAGTTCCACTGATATGATATATGTCAAAAAGTAGTCTGTTTCTCTACAAAATAGCAAAAATAAATAAAGACATATAATTTATATTTTCATTGCCAAATATAATTATTTCATATGATTTATTATAATAACATGACTTCCAGTAACATCTACCATTTAAAAATAATTAAGTTTGGTTGTCCATCCTACAACATGTTCCTCTCGTGTTTCGTCCATCGCTCTGGTTAATAACTTGGTGTAAGATATAGCCTATTTTCGGCACAAGTATCATCTTAAAATATGAAACAATACTGTCAAAATGAGTTTCGAAAACAAAAGAAATAACTTTGAAATGTGCCCATATTCTACGAAAATATGTATATTGGAACAACGAACAATGTTGCCGAAGAAAGTTTTATTTTTCCTTGAACAAAAATATCATTTTCCATTTTCGGAGAGCTAAAAACGGGTTTTTTTGTGAAGCACCCACCAAACATATGTTACAAAATTGCACAAAATAAAATTATAAAGTTATTATATCACATTTCATGTTCAAACAACAAAATTCCTACCTCTCAATAGCTTTTAATATACCTCTTTTGAAAAAGACAAATTTCAGCCAATTCAGTTGGAACCGGGCAAAATATGAACTACAGGTGCCTTATAGTTTGCTCATGATTTTTTGTAAAAATCATTTTTAGGTACACAAGTACCTATTTCAATAGAGATGTACCAAGATTTTATCAATATTCAACCCCTAGCTACGAACGGTCATGCCCGCCATCTTGACTTTTTCCTAAAACCGGCTTAGAAAATTCCAAAAAATTCCAAAAAAATAAAATAAACTCGAAATGATGAAAGGCCTTCGCGTGGTGTCATTATATATGTCCTAGCATCCACCAAAAATAATAAACTTGGAATACAACAACTGGGTTGAAGAGGTGTTCACAAAAATGAGCTATCTCCTCCGAAGATTCTTGGGTTTCGGGCCAAATGACGGATGTTATGGCCACATTCATGGTATAGTTTTTTGAAATTTGCCCATATTCTACACAAGCATGCATAATGGAACAACGAACAATGTTGTCGAAGAAATTTTTATTTTTCATTGAATAAAAATATCATTTTCTATTTTCGGAGTGTCAAAAAAGATTTTTTTTTGAAGCACCTACCAAAAATATGTTAAAAAATTGCACCAAATAAAATTATAAAGTTATTAAACCATATTTCATGTTAAAAAAACAAAATTCCTACCTCTCAATAGCTTTTAATACACCTCTTTTGAAAAAGACAAATTTATGTCGATTCAGTTGAAACCGGTCCAAATTTGAACTACACGTGCCTCTTAGTTTGGTCATGATTTTTTGTAAAAATCATTTTTAGCTACACAAGTAACTATTTCAATAGAGATATAGCAAGAGTTTATCAATATTCAACTCCTATCTACGAACGGTCATGCCCGCCGTCTTGTCTTTTTCGTGAAATCGACATAGAAAATTTCAGAAAATTCAAAAAAACTCGAAATGATGCAAGACCTTCGCGTGGTGTCATTATATATGTCCTAGTATCCACCAAAAATAATAAACTTGGAATACGACAGTTGGGTTCAAAAGGTGTTCACATAAATGAGCTATCTCCTCCGAAGATTCTTGGGTTTCGAGCCAAATGACGGTCGTTATGGCCACATCCATGGCATAGTTTGTGTAAATGTGCCCATATTCTACCCAAACATGCATATTGGAACAACAAACAATCTTGCTGAAGAAAGTTTTATTTTCTCTTAATAAATATACCATTTTCCATTTTCGGAGTGTCAAAAAAGGGTTTTTTCGTGAAGCACATACCAAAAATATGTCACAAACATGTAAATGAGCTATCTCCTCCGAAGATTCTTGGGTTTCGGGCCAAATGACGGTTGTTGGCCACATCCATGGAATAGTTTATTTAAATGTGCTCATATTCTAGCCAAACATGCATATTGGAACAACAAACAATCTTGCCGAAGAAAGTTTTATTTTTCTCTTAATAAAAATACCATTTTCCATTTTTGGAGTGTCAAAACAGGTTTTTTTTGTGAAGCACATACCAAAAATATGTCGCAGAAATGCACCAACTATAATTGTGAAGTTACTATACCATATTTCATGTTCAAATAACCAAATTACAACCTCCCGATAGCTTAAAATACACCTCTTTCGAAAAAGATAAATTTCTACCGATTCAGCTGGAAACGGGTCAAAATTGAACTACAGATGCCTCATAGTTTGGTCATGATTTTTTGTAAAAATCATTTTTATCTACACAAGTACACATTTCAATAGAGATATAGCAAGAGTTTATCAATATTCAACTCCTAGATACGAACGGTCATGCCCGCCGTCTTGACTTTTTCGTGAAACCGGCATAGATAATTTCAGAAAATTCAAAAAACTCGAAATGATGCAAGACCTTCGCGTGGTGTCATTATATATTTCCTAATATCCACCAAAAATAATAAACTTGGAATACGACAGTTGGGTTCAAAAGGTGTTCACATAAATGAGCTATCTCCTCCGAAGATTCTTGGGTTTCGGGCCAAATGACAGGTGTTATGGCCACATCCATGGCATAGTTTGTTTAAATGTGTCAATATTCTACCAAAACATGCATATTGGAACAACAAATAATCTTGCCGAAGAAAGTTTTATTTTTCTCTTAAAAAAAATAGCATTTTCCATTTTCGGAGTGTCAAAACAGGTTTTTTTGTGAAGCACATACCAAAAATATGTCGCAAAAATGCACCAACTAAAATTATGAAGTTACTATACCATATTTCATGTTCAAATAACCAAATTACAACCTCCCGATAGCTTAAAATACACCTCTTTTGAATAAGACAAATTTCTACCGATTCAGCTGGAAATGGGTCAATATTGAACTACAGGTGCCTCGTAGTTTGGTCATGATTTTTTTATAAAAATCATTTTTAGCTACACAACCTATTTCAATAGAGATATAGCAAGAGTTTATCAATATTCAACTCCTAGATACGAACGGTCATGCCCGCCGTCTCGACTTTTTCGTGAAACCGACATAGAAAATTTGAGAAAATTCAAAAAAAACTCGAAATGATGCAAGACCTTTGCGTGGTGTCATTATATATTTCCTAGTATCCACCAAAAATAATAAACTTGGAATACGACAGTTGGGTTCAAAAGGTGTTCACATAAATGAGCTATCTCCTCCGAAGATTCTTGGGTTTCGGGCCAAATGATAGGTGTTATGGCCACATCCATGGCATAGTTTGTTTAAATTTTCCCATATTCTACCCAAACATGCATATTGGAACAACAAACAATCTTGCCGAAGAAATTTTTATTTTTCTCTTAATAAAAATACCATTTTCTATTTTTGGAGTGTCAAAACAGGTTTTTTTTTGTGAAGCACATACCAAAAATATGTCGCAAAATTGCACCAACTAAAATTATGAAGTTACTATACCATATTTCATGTTCAAATAACCAAATTACAACCTCCCGATAGCTTAAAATACACCTTTTTTGAATAAGACAAATTTCTACCGATTCAGCTGGAAACGGGTCAAAATTGAACTACAGGTGCCTCGTAGTTTGGTCATGACTTTTTGTAAAAATCATTTTTAGCTACACAAGTACCTATTTCAATAGAGATATAGAAAGAGTTTCACAAAATTTCACAATTAAATAAGAATAATCGTGCCCATCATTTTGACTCCAAAACCGTTATTCAAAATCCCCTAAAGTCTTAATAAATATATGATCATGGGAATGATTGTTTTATGTTTAAAAAATGGTTTCAAATGGTTTATAATTAGGAAAAATAATTTTTCAATTTTTTCAAAATTGGTTAAGTTCAATTATGAGGTGAAATTCAAATTATAGAATGAAAACAGACCAAAAAAAAAAACGACCCAGCCCAACCCAGACGCCAGCTCGCCCGTGCAAGCAACCCAACGCTCTTGTCCCTGCCGAATTCGGCCCATGCTGAATTCGCCCTCGTTTCGTGGTCTCGTTGGGATTTGGCCCAAAGTGAGTTCAGTCAGCATCAAAAGAAATGAACACATTCTTCTAACAAGAAGTGTTCGGTGGCCTCGTGGCTCGCTGAGGCAGCGCGGTACCAATAGGTGCACGGTTCGAACCCCCCACCGAGCGCATTTCTGTGGCATTTTCCACTGGATGCATGGCGTGGCAAGTCTCTTTCCCTGGTCCCACATGTCATTGGCAGTATGTCCCATTTACCTATCCCACATGGCAGCTGTCCCAGGTCCCACATGTCATGCCAGAGTTGATGATGTGTATATCCAAAAGACAAGCCACGTGGGCGGAGTTGATGATGTGTCTATCCAACAGACATGCCACGTCGGCAGAGTTGATGATGTGTCCGTTCAATCGTACCAACGCATCCACATTTAGAATGTCATGACGATTTAAATTCGTCGTGATCGGTTAAAAACAAGGCCATAATCATTCATGACGATATCACTTTACAAAATCACGACATTTTTTGGCCAAATCATCATGAAAATTCAGCGTTTTTAACCCCTCTAGCGGCTAACATCGATATGGCACAAAATCGTCATAACTTTATGACGATTTCGTCCATCGTCGTTGCGAGAACGTCATGTATCAACACATTTCTTGTAGTGTTACAACGGGGGAGTATCAAGGCCTTTTTACGGACACTACAGCACGCGCGTAATACGCTGACGGTGGGGTCCCGTCGGCGTAGACGTCATTCCCGTCGGTGTCACCCTAGCCCGACGGGGCCCGTCGGCATCTACGCCGTCGGTGTTTCGTATCTCCCGTCGGCGTATGCATCCCGTTGGCGTAAACTGGGATACGCCCGTAAGAACTTCTTGAATCGAATCTACTTGGCGTGCCTTGGCTAGGCCACGAGTCTGCCATATTTATATGAGGTGCGTTGCGGCACAAGCACGATACAATGTTACAACTCAGGACTCGAGTCTATTAAGAACTCCTAGCTTATGTCGGTTTCATAATCAACCGTACACAACTACAAACCAATTCTAATTCTAGCACCCTCCCTTAATCACAACTTAAATAAGTTGAGATTACGTTTGATCTCTTCAAAACTGCAAGTTGAAAGAGGTTTAGTGAAACCGTCTGCAACTTGATCTTTGGAGGGTACAAACCGAATTTCTAATTGTTTACTCAAAACTCTTTCTCTCACAAAATGGAAATCAATATCAATATGTTTTGCTCTAGCATGGAACACTGGATTTGCTGAAAGATATGTTGCACCAAGATTATCACACCACAAACATGGTGTTTGTTTTATCTTTACCCCTAGCTCCTCAAGAAGAGGTTGTATCCAGATGATCTCAACTGTAGCATTAGCAACTGACTTATACTCTGCTTCAGTACTTGATCTAGAAACCGTAGCTTGTTTCTTTGCACTCCATGAAACAAGATTAGGTCCAAAGAAAATTGCAAAGCCACCAGTGGATCTACGATCATCCAAACAACCTGCCCAATCTGCATCTGGAAAACCACCAATCAAGGTAGAACTTGATTTCTGAAATGTCAAGCCAACACTTGATGTATTTTTGACATATCTCAAAATGCGCTTAGCTACAGTCCAATGTGATGTAGTTGGAGCATGAAGATATTGACACACTTTATTAACTGCATAAGAAATATCTGGCCTTGTGAGAGTTAAATATTGCAAAGCTCCAACTAGACTTCTAGACCTGGTACTATCATTAGGACCAAGTAATCTCCCTTCATGAGCTGCAAGTATCTATGAAGACGACAAGGGAGTAGGACACGACTTGAAATTTTTCATACCAACTCTAGCAAGTATCTCTTGATCATATTTAGCTTGATTTAACATAAGTCCATCATTTACCTTATTCACTTCAATTCCCAAGAAATAATGAAGCTCACCAAGATCCTTGAGAGCAAAGTCCTTACTCAAATCAAGCAAAAGTGCATCAGTTGCAACTTTTGAAGAGCTAGCAACTATAATATCATCAACATCTATAAGCATACATATGGTGACCTTGGACTTGTGATAGATAAACAATGATGTATCTGCCTTTGAAGCAACAAATCCTAATATGACCAATTGTGAACTCAATCGAGAATACCATGCTCGAGGTGCTTGCTTCAATCCATATAATGCCTTATCCAACTTGCATACATAATTGGGCTTATTTTTATCGTCATCTCCTGGTGGTTGTTTCATATAGATCTCCTCTTCCAGAACACCATGTAAGAACGTGTCTTAACATCCAATTGTCTCAAACTCCAACCCCTGGAGACAGCAATAGCCAAAACAAGACAAACAATAGCAATTTTAACAACTGGACTAAATGTGTCCTCATAATCTATACCATACCGTTGTTAAAAACCTTTTGCAACCAATTTAGCCTTGTATCTATCAATTGAGCCATCTTCCTTCTTTTTAATCCTGTAAATCCATCTGCAATCAATAATGTTAGTTCCATGTTGTTGAGGAACCAAATGCCAAGTTTTATTTTGAATGAGAGCATCATACTCCTCATCCATTGCCTTCTTCCACTCATCTTTTGACAATGCATCCATTAAATCAACATGCTCATCTAATTCACAATTTAAACACCAACGACTGTCCCATCTTTAAAATCCCGTGGTTTAAAAATTCCTCTAGAAGACCGTGTAGAAACTCGAGTGGTAGTAATCTATGGCTGAACCACTTGCATATCATCCGCAGAAGATCCTGTAGTTTTGGTTGTTGGGGCGCGTAGAGATAAACGAAAACTTTTTCCTACGCGATACTACCAAGATCTAGCCGAGGTAGAAGGCCACGAGTATTACCACTAGACGCGCAGGTGCGGATTATCGATGTAGCGCGTCGGGTCGGGGCAGTGCAGTCCCACGATCCGGTCCGGCCGATCCAATCCCTCGAACGTCGAAGTGCTGAACGTACAGCACCTCTGCCGGTATCCACACGTACGAGGAGGAGCTCCGACGGCGGACTGCTAGGTCCGGTGCGGCGGCTGGACTGAGTGGGGCTAGGGTTCCCAACGCATGGGAGAGTGGACTAACCTGCCCGCTGGGCAACCTGCGCCCCTCTTTATATAGCGTGTGGTAATGGGCTTCACAACACTTGTGGCCCATTCCCTCTGTGAGTCCGACTCACTAACTCAGTCCATTTCCGTTTCGGGTCCAACCCAACCAATGCTTGCTCCCGCTCTTAAGTGTGCGACCCTGCAGGCTCATGGCGACATGGACACGATTGGAGTCCTTCTCCCAATCGATCAATCGGTAGCGGCTCCTAGCAGAACGTGCCGACTCCCAAGTCCCATTGAGTCATGACGACATACCTTTCAATGCGATATTCATCTTAGTCCCTTTTGCCTCACGATATACCTTGTCGAGCTATAGGCGATTTATCGTCATCCCTTAAATAGCTCAACTCTCTTCTCGATCCGTGATATGTGATTCATCTGACTAACTCTTTAGTCAATAGACACAGTTAACACTTAACTGAGTCGCGCATGGCCATGCTTCCTGAATCATATCACTCGAGAGGGCCCAGAGAATATCTCTCCAATCGGAGGGGCAAAATCCCATCTTGATTATCCACATCACGCAGCTTGCTTCTCATTCGACCCGAACTCTGCCTTTATAGTTGCCTTGTCACAGAACAACGTTTGACAGAACCTAAGTCGGTGATCCACAACTCGGATTGTGCGACAACCTCAGGTCTAAGGATTACATTGATTGAGACATGCAAATGACGACTTGATCGTTGCATCTCAATGTGGGTCAGTCCGACTTGCTAAACTCTTTAGCCAAGTCCGTGAACGTTGGAATGGCATCACCATGCCCATGACAAGTGGAACCGTGTCATCAGCCAACACTCACATTAGTCTAGGATGTGTGTCCAGCACAACCTTAACGACCAAGGACAATTAGTATGAACAACGTGAATATATGGTTCCACAATCGAATCACATATTCAATGACATATATCAGATGTTCAAAACAAGGACAACTTAATAACTTTATGAATACAGTGGGAATTACATCATACATGATTGCCTCTAGGGCATATTCCCAACAGTCTCCCACTTGCACTAGAGTCAATCATCCTGGCATCATATGCCTAGGCATCTAATGCCCATACCTCTCGTGTGCGCCTCATGCTTAGGCTGTGGTAGCGCCTTTGTCAACGGATCTGCAATGTTTGCATCCGTGTGTACTTTGCATAACTTGATATCACCTTGTTCGAAACTGGCGAATGAGGTGGTACCGCATGAGTATATGTTTGTTCTTCTGGTGTTGTCTAGGTTCCTTGGCCTGTGCGATAGCACCATTGTTGTCACAATATACGTCCAAAGGATTGGACGCGCCCTGAACCACACCAAGATCAATCAGGAGGTTCCTGATCCAAACAGCTTCCTTTGCCGCCTCTGAGGCAGCAATATACTCAGCCTCTGTTGTAGAGCAGACACCGTATCTTGCTTGGAACTCTTCCAGCTCACAGCTCCTCCGTTCATTACGAACACGTATCCCGATTGCGAACGAGAATCATCTGAGTCGGTGAGATAACTCGCATCCGTGTAACCCTTTACACTGAATTCCTCATCACCTCCATAAACTAGGAACATTTCCTTAGTATTTCTCAAATACTTAAGGATGTTTTTAACCGCTGCCCAGTGGGCTTCGCCAGGGTCAGCCTGGTATCTGCTCGTAACACTTAGAGCATAGGAAACATCTGGCCTAGTACAAATCATGGCATACATGATGGATCCTATTGCCGAAGCATATGGAATCACACTCATCCGACTTCGCTCATCAGTCGTCAAAGGACACTGAGTCTTGCTAAGTTTTATGCCATGGGACATCGGTAAGAATCCCTTCTTGGACTCTTGCATTTTGAATTTCTTCAAAACCTTGTCCAGATAAGTACTCTGACTGAATCCAATGAGCCGCCTTGATCTATCTCTATAGATCCTGATTCCTAATATGTAAGTCGCCTCACCCAAATCCTTCATTGAGAAACTCCTTTCCAATGACTCTTTGGTTTCTTGCAACATCATGACATCATTTCCAATCAGCAATATGTCATCCACATATAAGATTAGAAAGTTTACTTGCTCCCACTAAACTTCTTGTATAAACAAGAATCATGATCGCTCTTGATGAAGCCAAACGATTTGACTACCTCATCAAAGCGAATGTTCCAACTCCGAGATGCTTGCTTCAACCCATAAATGGATTTCTGAAGTTTGCATACCTTGTCAGCATTAGCTGGATCGACAAAACCTTCGGGCTGTATCATATACATGTCCTCAGTTAAATTTCCATTAAGGAAAGCCGTCTTGACATCCATCTGCCATATCTCATAGTCGAAATAGGCTGCTATGGCTAACATGATCCGAATTGATTTAAGCATCGCTACGGGCGAGAAGGTCTCGTCGTAGTCAACTCCTTGAACCTGTCGGAACCCTTCGCGACAAGTCGTGCTTTATAGACGGAAATTTTCCATCCATATCAATTTTCTTCTTAAAGACCCATTTGCACTCGACGGGTCTTGCACCGTCAGGCAGATCAACCAAGTTCCAAACTTGGTTTTCATCCATGGACTTTAACTCGGATCTCATGGCTCCAAGCCATGACTCAGAATCAGATCCCACCATTGCTTCCGAATAAGTTGCCGGCTCATTACTGTCTAACAGTAAAACATCTCGAGCACTCTGTAATCTGGCAGATCTCCGTGGTTCAGTGTGCTGTTACCGGTGTAGGTACCACGACCGGCTCAACCTCCAAGGCGTTCGCCGACTCGCCCCTAGCCGGTTCCTCTCGAATTTCTTCGAGTTGCACTGTGCTCCCACTGACTTCCCGACTGAGAAACTCTTTCTCAAGGAAGACACCATTCCGAGCGACAAACACTTTGCCCTCTTCCCGGTTGTAGAAGTAGTACCCCAAGGTTTCCCTCGGATACCCCACGAAAATACACTTATCCGACTTGGGCGTGAGCTTGTCCGACTGAAGTCGCTTGACAAATGCTTCACAACCCCAAATCTTTAGAAAAGACAAACTTGGCTTTTTACCAGTCCACATCTCATGTGGTGTCTTCTCTACTGACTTTGATGGTACTCTGTTTAGTGTGAAAGCTGCAGTTTCTAGACAATAACCCCAAAATGATAAAGGTAGATCTGTCCGACTCATCATTGATCGTACCATGTCCAACAAGGTCCGATTTTTCCGTTCCGATACACCGTTTCTCTGCGGTGTACCCGGCGGAGTGAGTTGAGGAACTATTCCACAACTCTTTAGATGGTCATCAAACTCATGGCTCATGTACTCGCCTCCACGGTCCGACCGTAGAAACTTTATTTTCTTGCCGAGTTGATTTGTACCTCACTCTGGAATTCCTTGAACTTTTCAAAGGCTTCCGACTTGTGTTTCATTAAATAGATATATCCATACCTACTCAAATCATCAGTGAAGGTAATGAAGTACTCATAACCACCTCTGGCTGTCGTACTCATTGGTCCACATACATCACTATGTATTAGTTCCAACAAGTCGGACGCCCTTTCACAACTCCTTGCAAAAGGTGTCTTGGTCATCTTGCCTAGTAGGCATGATTCGCATGTCTCGAATGACTCTAAGTCAAACGAAGTTAGAAGTCCATCATCATGGAGCTTCTTCATGCGCTTCCAACTTATATGACCAAGCCGACAGTGCCAAAAGTAAGTCATATTCAGATCATTTGGTTTCAACCTTTTAACATTTATGTTATAGACCGATTCACTATCAAGATTTAAAATAAATAACCCGTTCTGAACGGGTGCAAAGCCATGAAACATATCTTTCAAATATAAAGAACAACCATTATTCTTAATATTCGACTCATAACCTTGTCTCATCAAACATGAGGCGGAAATAATGTTTCGACTAAGCGCTGGAACATAATAACAATTATTTAGTTCCAAAATAAATCCTGAAGGTAAATGAAGTTGCATCGTGCCGACTTCCAACGCAGCGACTCTCGCCTTGTTGCCGACCCGAATGTCAACCTCTCTCTTGCCACGCTTCTAGTTCTTACCAGCCCCTGCAACGAGTTGCAAATGTGAATGACTGATCCGGTATCATATACCCAAGAACTATTAGGTGCATCAGCAAGATAAATGTCTATAACATTGCACACAAGTGTACCTGAGTCGGAAGTCATACCTCCACTCTTGGCCTTGTCAGCCAAATACTTGGTGCAGTTCCTCTTCCAGTGGCCATCCTGCTTGCAATAGAAGCAATTGGCTCCGGCTGTAGGAGAAGGCTTAGTCTTTGAGGAAGCACTCTGGACAGGGCCATGGGCGCTACCTCCTGACTTATCCTTCTTCTTCTTAGTCCAAGAACTCTTCTTGAACTTAGCCTTATTCTGCACCATCAACACTTGACTGGCGCCTTTCTTGATATCAGCCTCTGCCGTTTTGAGCATCCATGTAATTCAGTGATACTCTTATCCATACCATGCATATGATAGTTCGAGATGAACGGACCATACGCACTAGGAAGAGAGTTCAGAATTATATCAGTGGCGATCTCTTCTTTAATTGAGAAGCCAAGCGATCCAAAGACTGTATGTAACCAATCATCTTGATTACATGCGGACTCAGTGGATCGCCGTCTTTCAGCTTACAGCCAAGCAAAGCTTGAGAGACTTGATACCTCTCAGTCCTTGCTTGAGCCTGGAACATACTTTTGAGGCTTTCGATCATATCGTAGGCCTCAACATTTTCGAACTGCTGCTGCAAGTCCGGTTCCATGTGTGCAAGCATAAGACAGCTAATCTCCGTAGACTCATCTCTAGTCTTACGGTAGGCATTTGTGACGGCGACAGTCGCATCATCATCAGGCTCTTCTGGAAGTGGAGTTTCTAGAACATGTTCTTTCTTGTCATGCTTGAGGACTATCCTCAGATTACGATACCAGTTGGTGAAATTAATTCCATTAAGCTTATCTTCTCTAGGATTGACCTCAACGCAAAAGTGGACAACTGAGGAAGGTTGCTAGGTGCCATTGATCTACAACAGAAAATACGCAAAAACACTTAAGACATGTATTCATAAAAGAGCAGGCATATTAAACGTTTTAATACTTATGCTCCCACTAGAACCAACATCCCTCCGATGGTTGCTAAGTGATTCAGGACCCTAAATAAGCAAGCCGACTAGTGAGCTTTAGCATCACCGCTAGCCGTCAAGTGATCTAGGTAGGAAACACCTTGCCAATCGTATCTCTATACGACTCCTGTTAGTTGGGTGACATCACATGCCCCGGCTCCCAACCTACCTCGCCCCGAGCCCCACAACCGTTGTGATGGACTCGTCTAGATTACCAAGTGCTTCTGCGTGTAAGAGTCCGACTCAAACCCACCTAACCGGAAAGAATTGGTAGCACCTCAATTTTATGAGCCCACTACCAAGAATGTCCGACTTGTGATGGTGCAGCACTGGCGGGGCGACCGACTAGACCTTCTTTGAGGGATTAAAGAATCTACCAACTATCTAAATAGAGGTAAATAGAGGCATAACAATAACACAAATAAAGCAATTATAATGTGAAATGGTATGGCTCTCTTCATGGTGATCTCCATCTCCACGAAGCTTGTAAGTCGACTCGTGCCAACTCTTGTCACGTGCCATCTTACTCCATGTAGCCGACTTGTACATCGACTTGCATGCCATCCGGGTTCTCCAACAAGCTACACTAGCTAAGTAAATGAAATTTACATAGAGAATCCGACACGCAGGCCGGTATACAATAAAATGACAGCACCTAGGCTCCAGCCGGCTGACAAAAAACATGATACGCAGATCATGTATGGATTACACACATCACATGCACATAAGCCATACCATTCACAACTTCCTGCAAAAACAAGTTATGCATAGATACGATATCTACCGGCGTTGTGAAACTCGCAACGACATCTAAGGCGCTACGACAGGCGCCCGTTGATTTCGGAAAACGCAGATCTCATCTGCATTCCGATCATGGATTTCTTCATCGGATAAAACGATTTTACCCGAATCTGATCCGTATTCCGACTCGACCAAACTCTTTGATCTTCGATCACCGCAACTGGATTTATGTGTCACGGTATACCCCGATGGCAGAAACCGACCGGTAGGGGTAAGTTGTTCCACGACCTTAGCAGTATGATCACGGAAACCAGATCATCCATTAACCCCGAGTACGATTGATCCAATCAACCTTGTACAAAACCGATCTATCTCATAGACCGACCACCAAAACAGCAATTAGATCACATCTAACGCTAACTACATATCACATATGTACGGATCTCGGGCCTAATACCAGAAGCTACCGCTCTGATACCACTGTTGGGGCGCGTAGAGATAAACGAAAACTTTTTCCTACGCGATACTACCAAGATCTAGCCGAGGTAGAAGGCCACGAGTATTCCACTAGAGCGCAGGTGCGGATTATCGATGTAGCGCGTCGGGTCGGGCAGTGCAGCCTGATGTCCGGCCGATTAACGTCGAAGTGCTGAACGTACAATCTGCCGGTTCCACACCACACGTACGAGGAGGAGCTCCGACGGCGGACTGCTAGGTCCGGTGCGGCGGCTGGACTGAGTGGGGCTAGGGTTCCCAACGCATGGGAGAGTGGACTAACCTGCCCGCTGGGCAACCTGCGCCCCTCTTTATATAGCGTGTGGTAATGGGCTTCACAACACTTGTGGCCCATTCCCTCTGTGAGTCCGACTCACTAACTCAGTCCATTTCCGGTTCGGGTCCAACCCAACCAATGCTTGCTCCCGCTCTTAAGTGTGCGACCCTGCAGGCTCATGGCGACATGGACACGATTGGAGTCCTTCTCCCAATCGATCAATCGGTAGCGGCTCCTAGCAGAACGTGCCGACTCCCAAGTCCCATTGAGTCATGACGACATACCTTTCAATGCGATATTCATCTTAGTCCCTTTTGCCTCACGATATACCTTGTCGAGCTATAGGCGATTTATCGTCATCCCTTAAATAGCTCAACTCTCTTCTCGATCCGTGATATGTGATTCATCTGACTAACTCTTTAGTCAATAGACACAGTTAACACTTAACTGAGTCGCGCATGGCCATGCTTCCTGAATCATATCACTCGAGAGGGCCCAGAGAATATCTCTCCAATCGGAGGGGCAAAATCCCATCTTGATTATCCACATCACGCAGCTTGCTTCTCATTCGACCCGAACTCTGCCTTTATAGTTGCCTTGTCACAGAACAACGTTTGACAGAACCTAAGTCGGTGATCCACAACTCGGATTGTGCGACAACCTCAGGTCTAAGGATTACATTGATTGAGACATGCAAATGACGACTTGATCGTTGCATCTCAATGTGGGTCAGTCCGACTTGCTAAACTCTTTAGCCAAGTCCGTGAACGTTGGAATGGCATCACCATGCCCATGACAAGTGGAACCGTGTCATCAGCCAACACTCACATTAGTCTAGGATGTGTGTCCAGCACAACCTTAACGACCAAGGACAATTAGTATGAACAACGTGAATATATGGTTCCACAATCGAATCACATATTCAATGACATATATCAGATGTTCAAAACAAGGACAACTTAATAACTTTATGAATACAGTGGGAATTACATCATACATGATTGCCTCTAGGGCATATTCCCAACATTGGTACCACTGCCTGTTGTGTTCTTGTCGTTTTCTGTCATAGAAGATCCAGTACCCGACGGTGTGGCTTGTGGCTCAACAGATCCAGCCGCAGAAGATCCGCGCGAAAACAAGCTGGGTCCACGCGCTGTCGGAGACACAGACGCACGCGCGGTCGGATGCATGGTCGCGCGTGACGGCGTTGTCTGGGACGCAGATGCGCGTGGGGACGAGTAATCTTCCGGGCGTTCCGATGCTGATCTTCCTGGTACTAACCGGGGCGATCCCGAGGAGGATCCTGACAGAGAATCAGCAACATTTTCCGCTCCCGTGTCATTATCTGCTGTAATTTCATGTGTGCTTTCTGCACTATTTTGTACACTATTTTCGCCACCAAAAATATCAGACGTTTCACCCTGCTGTAAGATCTCAGGAAACACATTAGTAGGGTTAGTAGGATTAGACAATGCTGTACTTTCAATATTTTCGCCCCCATGCTCAAAATTGCGAAGAGAGGAATCAAGTAGGAGAATTTCATGACGCAACAAGCCACCAGCATTTGGATGGAGTTCCTTAAAGGGAAAAACTGATTCATCAAAAACAACATCTCGAGACACATAGACACGCCCGGAAGAAACTCAAGACATTTGACTCCTTTGTGCATTGGGCTATAACCCAAAAAGACATCTTTTGGAACGAAAAGCAAGTTTTCGAGCACTATAAGGACGAAGATTAGGCCAACACGCACACCCAAAAACACGAAGAGAAGAGTAATTTGGAGGGGCACCTAAAAGACGATGAACGGGCGTGTCATTTTTTATAACTTTACTTGGAAGGATATTGATAAGATGTGTGGCTGTGAGAAAGGCTTCATCCCAAAATTTTAAGGGCATAGAAGCATGAGCAAGAAGAGACAACCCTACTTCGACAATATGACGGTGTTTTCTTTCAGCAGCACCATTCTGTTGATGTGCATGAGGACATGAAACATGATGAGAAATGCCTTGAGTTTGAAAGGAGTTTAGCTTAACATATTCTCCTCCCCAATCAGATTGAATTGTGAGAATTTTTCTATCAAATTTCCTTTCTACTAGTTTTTGGAAATTAACAAAGGCTTGATAAACATCAGATTTTTTCTTGAGAAGATAAATCCATATGAACTTACTATAGGCATCAATAAAACTTACATAATAATTATGACGTCCAACAGAAGTAGGAGCTGGATCCCAAACATCAGAAAAGATTAACTGAAGAGGGACCATAGACACACTATGGGACACAAGATAGGGAAATTGATGACTTTTTGCTCTTTGACAAGAATCACAAATGGACTCTATTCTAGACTCTCTAATGAAAGGAATCTTATTTTTGCTAATAACTTGCATCACAATTTGGGATGATGGATGACCAAGACGACTATGCCACTTTGCTTTTGAGGGCTTGGTAAGAAGGAAGGCATGCTTCTGTTGAGATGGCTTGACCATAGATGATATGAGAGGATAAAGGACACCTACACACCGTCCTCTATGAAGAATTTGTTTCGTGACCTGATCCTTAATCAAGAAATTATTTGGATGAAATTCGAGAAACACATTGTTATCAATAGTAAATCGATGGACAGACAAAAGATTTCTTGAAGCACTTGGAACATGTAAGATATTACGAAGGGAAAAAATTTGAGCATGATTTCGAAGTATTGAATTACCAACATGTCTAATAACCATACCTTGTCCACTAGTTGTGTTCACCTTGTCATGTCCATTGTATTTGTCACGGATAGCCAACTTATTGAGTTCTCCCGTGATATGATGTGTAGCACCCGTGTCACAACACCAGTTAGTATCTATGCCATATGCATATGGTTCCTTGGAAATATCATCATTATTATTGTCCTCTTGAAATCTATGCCAACAATCTTTAGCTAGATGACCTTCTCGACCACTGATTTGACAGGTGTCATCAACCAAGGAGAAGTGCGACGCCTGCCTCTGCCACGTCCACGTCGTGAAGTCATACGTCCTCCTCCTCGATTAAAATTGCTGCGAGAGTAATCTGACTGAGAGTTACGGGAGTAATCTGACTGAGAATAATTGTCACATCGCCTATCCTCTTGACGTCGTACATCTTGTCGCTGATCATTGCGAAAACCATAGTTGCGTCTGTATCCGCCTCGAGTACGAGCAGCGGCATTGGCAGAAGTTTCAAATCCCGAGCGCATTGATGAGCCAAGCATCTCCTGGCGCTGATAATAGGATTGGATTTGAGAAAATAGCTCTGCAACTGAGAGAGAGGATCGAACGACACCAAGAGCAGCAACAATGGCATCGTAATTGTGTCCAAGTACTTCCATATTAAATGAAACCAGTTCTTCTTCCTCCATCGGTTTATCTGCGGCAGCAAGATTATTTGCCAGACTCTTTATCTTGGCGAAAAACGCCTCTGTAGTCAAGTTATTCTTTTTGGTATTTGCCAATGCTATCCGTAGGTTTGTAACCCGTGACCTATTTTGAGAAGAAAACTTCTCTTCTACTACTTTCCACACTTCAGATGCATGCTCTAATCGAATAACATGCATTTGCAGCAGCAATTTTCATCGGTCGAGCAGCTTCAGATCCATCAAGAAATCCTGTCAGCATAGCACCACGGATAGCTGGAAGCACCTGCGCTTTCCATATGGGATAATTCAATCTCGTCAATTTCTCTGACGGAGGGGAACCAAGGTTCGGGGCTGCAGCACTTGATCCTGACGCCATCGCTGCTTTCTTTCTTGAACCTGGTTGAGATCGATCTATAGATTGTTGGTTGGAAGAGGTAGCTCTGATACCATGTAAGTACTTCTTGAATCGAATCTACTTGGGGTGCCTTGGCTAGGCCACGAGTCTGTCATATTTATATGAGGTGCGTTGTGGCACAAGCACGATACAATGTTACAACTCATGACTCGAGGCTATTAAGGACTCCTAGCTTATGTCGGTTTCATAATCAACCGTACACAACTACAAACCAATTCTAATTCTAACAACGCCAATGGGGAAGTCGTCGGCGTATAGGCAGGCAATTTTTTTTTTGAATTTTTTCTGCCTTTTTTTATTTCACTGGTTTAACCACTTAATCGCACTATAGTCACATTTATCTTTATATTTAACCATTTTTTAATCCAAATTACTCACTTCTACTGACACTTCCCGATCAGTCACCCATCACAAGATTGCTCCAGCCCCAGCACGCTTAACTTCGTAGTTCCCTTCCTGTGAGCTACCTAGAAACAACAGATGTGTTGCTGACAATAATATCCAATCAATCCTGTTAACCTGAACCCTTGTACCATCATGTCACACTCTTTTATTTTGTGAATTCAAACAATTATTTAAATAAAAAATAATAACTAATAATAAATTTGAATTTAAATAATAATTAACATTTTTGCCTTTTCTATTTAATATTGAATAATTCATATCTATAAATTCGTAAATCAAAATTTGACAAATAATATGTCTATATCGACTAAAAAATGAGAGAAATTCAAATATGACATCCATATAATATTTTCTATCATGTATAAGACTTTTTTCCTTTTCATTGTAAGAAAATCTATTTTCCAATTTCTGAGTGAAAAAATGCTTTTTTCTGAAGGACCAAACACAAATATGTTGCAAAACTTGAGAGCTACAATTTTTGAAAATACTAGACCATATTATATGCACAAGTAACCAATTTGTTTCCTATGAAAAGATTTCCATCCACCTCTTTTGAAAAACATAAGTTTCTTCTTTATTCCGCTGGAAACTGGACGAATTTGAACTACAGGTACCTTAGAGTTTCTCAAGATTTTTGAAAAAATTCATTTTTAGGTGCACAACTACCTATTTCATCTTAGATACACCAAGATTTCTCAATATTCAACCCCTAGCTAAGAACGGTCATGCCCGCCGTCTTGACTTTTTCCTCAAACCGGCTTAGAAAATTCCAAAAAATTCAAAACAACCCAAAATGATGCAAGACCTTCGCGTGGTGTCATTAAGTATGTCCTAGTATACACTAAAAATAATAAATGTGAATACGACAGCTGTGTTGAAATTTATTCACAAAAATAAGTTATCTCCTCCGAACATTCCAGGGTTTCGGGTGAAATGACGGGTGTTATGGTCAAATCCATGGCATAGTTTGTTTAAATGTTCCCATATTCCACACAAACATGCATCTTGGAAGCACGGATAATGTTGACGGAGGAATGTTTCCTTTTCATTGAATAAAAAACCATTTTCTATTTTCCGAGTGTAAAAAACGGGTTTTTTGTGAAGGACTTACCACAAATATGTTGCAAAACTTGAGAGCTACAATTTTGAAAAATACTAGACCATGTTATATGCACAAATAACCAATTTGTTTCATATGAAAAGGTTTCCATCCACCTCTTTTGGAAAACACAAGTTTCTGCCGATTCCGCTGAAAACTGGTCAAATTTGAACTACATGTACCTCATAGTTTTCTCATGATTTTTGGAAAAATATCATTTTTAGGTACACAACTACCTATTTCATCATAGAAAAACCAAGAGTTTCTCAATATTCAACCCCTAGCTACGAACTGTCATGCCCGCCGTCTTGACTTTTTTCTCAAACCGGCTTAGAAAATTCCAAAAAATGAAAAACAACCCAAAATGATGCAAGACCTTGGCGTGGTGTCATTATATATGTACTAGTATAAACCAAAAATAATAAACTTGGAATACGATAGTTGTGCTGAAAATGTGTTCACAAAAAGAAGCTATCTCCTCCGAACATTATAGGGTTTGGGGCCAAATGACGGGTGTTATGGTGAAATATATTGCATAGTTTGTTTGAATATGCCCATATTCCACACAAACATGCATCTTGGAAGCACGGACAATGTTTACGTAGGAAGTTTTCCTTTTCATTGAATAAAAAACCATTTTCTATTTTCCGAGTGTAAAAAATGGTTTTTTTTTGTGAAGGACCTACCAGAAATATGTTGCAAAACTTGAGAGCAAAAATTTTGGAACATAATAGAACATGTTACATGCACAAATAACCAATTTGTTTCATATGAAAAGGTTTCTCTCCACCTCTTTTGAAAAACACAAGTTTCTGCCGATTCCGGTGGAAACTGGTCAAATTTGAACTACAAGTACCTCATAGTTTGCTCATGATTTTTGGAAAAAAATATTATTTTTAGGTACACAAATTCCTATTTCATTATAGATACACCAAGAGTTTCTCAATATTCAATTCCTAGCTACGAACTGCCATGCCCGTCGTCTTGACTTTTTTCTCAAACCGGCTTAGAAAAATCCAAAAAAATGAAAAACAACCCAAAATGATGCAAGAACTTCGCGTGGTGTCATTATATATGTCCTAGTATACACCAAAAATAATAAACTTGGAACACGACAGTTGTGTTGAAAATGTGTTCACAAAAATAAGCTATCCCCTCCGAACATTCCAGGGTTTCGGGCCAAATGACGGGTGCTATGGTCAAATCCATGGAATAGTTAGTTTAAATGTGCCCATATTCCACACAAACATGCATCTTGGAAGCACGGACAATGTTTTCGCAGGAAGTTTTCCTTTTCATTGAATAAAAAAACCATTTTCTATTTTCCGAGTGTAAAAAATGGGTTTTTTGTGAAGGACCTACCACAAATATGTTGCAAAACTTGAGAGCTACAATTTTGGAAAATACTAGACAATGTTATATGCACAAATAACCATTTTTTTCATATGAAAAGGTTTCCATCCATCTCTTTTGAAAAACACAAGTTTCTGCCGATTCCGCTGGCAACTGGTCAAATTTGAACTACAGGTACCTCATAGTTTGCTCATGATTTTTGGAAAAAAAAATCATTTTTAGGTACACAACTACCTATTTCATCATAGATACACCAAGAGTTTCTCAATATTCAACCCCTAGCTACAAACTGTCATGCCTGTCGCCTTGACTTTTTTCACAAACCTGCTTAGAAAATTCCAAAAAATGAAAACAACCCAAAATGATGCAAGACCTTCGTGTGGTGTCATTATATATGTCCTAGTATACACCAAAAATAATAAACTTGGAATATGACAGTTGTGTTGAAAATGTGTTCACAAAAATAAACTATCCCCTCCGAATATTCTAGGGTTTTGGGCCAAATGACGGGTGTTATGGTCAAATCCATGGCATAGTTGGTTTAAATGTGCCCATATTCCACACAAACATGCATCTTGGGAGCACAGAAATTGTTAACGGCGAAAGTATTCCTTTTCATTGAAAAAAAACCATTTTCTATTTTCCGAGTGTAAAAAATGGTTTTTTTGTGAAGCTCCTACCACAAATATGTTGCAAAAATTTAGAGCTACAATTTTGGAACATACTAGACCATGTTATATGCACAAGTAACCAATTTTTTTCATATGAAAAGGTTTCCGTCCACCTCTTTTGGAAAACACAAGTTTCTGCCTATTCCGCTGGAAATTGGTCAAATTTGAACTACAGGTACCTCATAGTTTGCTTATGATTTTTTCAAAAAATCATTTTTAGATACACAAATACCTATTTCATCATAGATACACCAAGAGTTTCTCAATATTCAACCTCTAGCCCCACTTGAGAAAAACCCCAGCTTATAGGTCTACACTTGGTAACCGTTAACCCTTTCTTGTTTTTCCGTTCTTTCTCATGAATGTTTTTGAAGAATGTAGCTTGAATAATATGAATGATGATGTAGACATGTTTCTCCTTTTTAAAACGAGCTAAAGAACGTCCAAATCCGAGTTCGAATGCAAAAGTTATGCTGAAAATGGTGAGTGAGTAAAAAACTAGGATACACCGACGGTGGCCGTCGGCGTAGCAAAAAAAACATAGGCCAAACGGGGTTTCCGTCGGCGTATCCCAATTTTTTTTCCATTATGCGCTTGCATGCCGGGTATACGCCGACGGCCCCGATATTTGGCCGTCGGCGTATAGCAATGTCGTCGATGTATAAATGTTCTCCCGTAGTGGGAGGCATGTGCACGGCTGGAAAACGTGGCGAGGTATATTTTTATCCCACATGGATGGATGTTTGATCTACGGATAGCAGCTCCATAGGCGACGGCTGTTTACGTCTTGATGATCTATGTCCAGCGTGTTGTATTTTTTCCTTTTTGTTTTTGGGTGTTTTGGTTTGCGGCTGTGTGCATTTTTATTATGCAGAGCCCGGATGTAATACTTTTACTTTAAATAATAAAAACCCTTTATCCAAAAAAATTGCGATTATATTATTACCATGCGAGCGGTGATTGTTAGCATTCAGAACTGATTCATCTGTCAAATTCTTCCAACGAGTGCATCCATACGTATGCCAGCTTCACGGTATAACTAAAGTGTCTCCGTAGATCGTAGCCCGCCGTGCACTCTAAAAAGCAATCACCAGCCATTAATTCTCACCAGGCTCACGCTACAGACGTCCCATCTTTCCGTTATATCCGTTGCACACTCTTTGCCATGGCTAGTGCTTGTGTGAACCTTACCCGTGCTTCGTGGTACGTGTGCTTCGTGGTAAAGTCTTATGACAAAGTCAATTGGTCATTCCTTCAACAAGTATTGAGGATGAAAGGATTTTCCTCTTTATGGTGCCAATGGATTGCTAGATTAGTTTAGGGCGGTAGTGTTGACATGAAAGTGAATGATGACATCGGTCATTATTTCCAGACACTCAAAGGATTATGGCAGGGTGATCCATTATCACCTATCCTTTTTAACTTTGTAGTGGATATGTTGGCCATTTTGATTGAGCGTGTGATACGTCCATTTTGCATCACTATTTTATATCTTAATTTTCTGTTATTCATCGATATATTTCATGTTATGATGAATTACTTATGCTATTTCATCGTATTTTGCATGTTTGATAATTATTGGAGAATAATCACCGAGATCAGAAATCTAATGAAAAAACACCGCCAAGATACCCTATTTCTGAAGATTAGAAGAAAAGGGGGGGGGGGGCATCGGAGGAGTCTTAGAAGTCCAGAAGAGGGAGCCATCCACCAGGAGAGCCGGAGGGGGCCACCAGGGGCCCACACCACCAGGTGCCCCCTTGGTCGCGCCTGGGGGTGGTGTGGCCACCCTGGCCGCCTCCTTTCGCGTACTTCATCCCGAGGGAACCCTAAGACATACATAACCATCGATAAAATATTTCGCCGCCTACATGGGGCGGAAAACAACAGAGAGAGAAAAGCTCTTCGACAGGGAGAAATCTATCGGGGAAATTCCTCTCCGGAGAGGGGGAATCATCGCCATCGTCACCGTCATCGCTCCGGGCATCATCAAGATAATCATCGTCGTCATCATCATCACCAGCACCATCATCCTCACCATCCACCTCCATCCCGCTGTAACGATTAGGGTTCTATATTGTTGTTTTCCACTAGATCTCTCCCGATGTGGATTACTTGTTAGTAGTTGATGCTTACGAGATTTATCGGTGTTTGCAACTTATGACCAGACTGTTATTCATCATTATATCACCTCTGATCATGATCCATATGATGTCTTGTGAGTAGTTCTTTTAGTTCTTGAGGACATGGGAGAAGTCAAGATGTTAGTAGTGGAATTCTGTTGAAGTAATATCTAATGGTTTGATATTTAAGTTGTGGTGCTATTCTTCTAGTGGTGTCATGTGAACGTCGACCACATGACACTTCACCTTTTTGGGCCTAGAGGTATGCATTGTGTATTTGGCTACTACTTGTGGGGTTGCCGGAGTTATAGAAACCTAAACCCCCGTTAGGAAACTGATGCACGAGGGAGTGTAGGATCCCAAAGTTTAAGGCTGTGTTTATATTTACCTTAATTATTTTCTTGTAGTTGTGAATCCTTGCAAGGGGTATAATCACAATTATGTATTAGTCCTAGTTGCGCGGTGCATTAGCATAGGTTCACCCACACAATAGCTATCAAAACAATAAATATTAATCAACTCTATGAAATGAAAGCGCTTGACAAAGTTCACATGTGTCCTCTAGAATGTTTGGTAATCATAAGCAAAACAACCGGCTTGTCCTTTGCTCTAAAAATGATTGGGCCACTCGCTGAAATTATATTTATTGTCTTTTATTTACTTGCACTCTATTTATCTGCTATATCAAAAACCACCAAAAACCTGTTTGCTAGTGTTTACAATGAATCCTCTATCCAACCTGCTTGTCAACACCTTCTGCTTCTCGTTGGGTTTGACACTCTTAGTTATCGAAAGTATTACGACACACCCCCTATACTTGTGGCTCACCAAGATTATTTTCTGGGGCCGTTGCTGGGGAGTGAAGCGCTATTGGTAAGTGGAATTGGTAAGAGAAACTTTTAATGTGAGTGTTGTTTTTATTTCTGTCTACTTCTTTATATTTTTTATGGAGAATCCATTTGGGTCTCTATTTAGGAGTACTCCATCTACTACTAATGTAGTAGATGGCCCGCTGTCAGCTCAAATGTATCCTTTTAAAATACCTATGAAAATTGTTGAACGTGTTATATATAACTGCTATTTTGGAGATGGAACTGTCCATCCCAGTGATCATTTACTCTTTATGCATGAACTATGCGAGTTATTCAGGTGTGCATGTATTACAATGGACCAAGATAAGAGGAAATTACGCTCTTTATCATTGAAGGGTAGGGCTGCGGAATGGTTTAAAATGCTTAAGAATTGTAAATCTATTGGATGGGAGAAAATTGTACCTCTCTTTTATTCTAAATTTTATACTCCCAGTAAGATTCATAAAGATCGGAATCAAATTTATAATTTTTGGCCTCATGATGGAGAGAGTGTTGCCCAATCTTGAGTGAGATTGAAGTTATTAATGCTCAAATGTCTCATTAATGAACTCCCTAGTAATATTGTTATCAATAATTTTTATGCATGGATTCCTCTTCATGATAAGGATTTATTGGATGCTTCTTGTTCTGGATTATTCACACGTATGAAGGAAGAAGCTAAATAGGATCTTCTTAACCGTATTCAAGAAAACATTGAAAATGGGAGAATGACAAAGGTAGAAAGTCAGGTATAAATTACGATTATGAATGCATTAAAGCTTTTAAGGGAACCAATGATTTCTACAATGTTAGTGTTGTTTGTGGCATTGAATCTCAAATCTTTGCAAAAAAAAATTAAGGCCTTGCCTCCTATCTTGATATTCCGAAAAAGGAGTTGAGCAAGTACCATGCACCTTATAAAGATATTGTTCCTGCTAGAAATATAGAAGTGCATGTTGTTAATCCTTCTGTGCCTGAACCTTATATTGAGAAAATGCCTTTCCCTGACAAGGTAAAGGAACACTCTATCATAGATAGTGTGGTTAACAAAAAGCAGAAAGAAATCCATAGAAGGTGATGACCAAATAACTGGTGAACCTATAGTGGCTTTTGTAAAATATCTCGTCTCCAAAAATGTAGAGGATGGACACATTGTCTTCTCTGAGGATGCCTCTAATAATGTTTCACATCCTAGTAGATCTAAGAAAACTAGTGTTCCTCTGCTTTCTGTTAGAATAGGTGATCATTGCTACTATGGTTTGTGTGATATTAGTCCAAGTTATAGTGCTATTACTTATGAGCTTTATAAAGAAATGATGCATGAAATTGGTTCTTGTGAACTTGAGGATGTTGATGTGGTTATTCAGCTTGAAAATAGGGAAACTATCTTTCCGATTGGTATTGTTAGAGATGTGGAAGTTTTATGTGGTAAAACTAAATATCATACTGATTTTCTAGTATTGGGTACAATTGCTATTAAAACTGCTCCTATCATTTTTGGTAGACCTTTCTTGAACACTTCTGGTGCTGTTATAGATTGTAAGAAGGAGAAAATATTGACCAAATTTGCTAGAGATCCTTATGAATCTGAATTGCCTAAGGAGGATTTTAATGTTGAACATCTTGCCTCAATTGCTCTTGCTCCTAACAATGCTTTGCAGCAATACATGGAGAACCATGAAAGTGAGGTCTTTATGGAAGAAAGAAATGATATTGACGATATTATTCTTTGTGAACCAGTGATACTAAAACATAATTTACATGTGGAAGACATGTGTACCACATTACCACCCAAGGAGGATCTTGTTTTTGATTAGAAACCTTTGCATGATGATCTTAAATATGCTCATATTGATGCTAAGAAAACGTATCATGTTATTTTTAGTTCTAAACTTTCAGGTAAAGAAGAGGAAAGTTTATTGGAAATATTTAAGAAACACCGTGGAGCAATTGGATATACTCTTGATGATTTCGAAGGGATTTCCCCTACTATATGTCAGCATGTTATTAATATAGAACCTGATGCAAAGCCAGTAGTTGAAAATTAGCACCGTTTAATTCCTAAGATGAAGGAAGTGGTAAGAAATGAGGTATTGAAACTCCTTGATGCTTGTATGATTTATCCTATTGCTGATAGTAGATGGGTAAGCCCTATGCGTTGTGTTCCTATGAAAGGAGGAATGACTTTTGTGCCTAATGAAAATAATGAGCTTATTCCTCAAAGAGTAGTAGTTGGTTATAGGATGTGCATTGATTTTAGGAAAGTTAACAAGGTTACTAAGAAAGATCATTATCCTTTACCTTTTATTGATCAAATGATAGAGATGTTGTCTAAGAAAACTCAATTTTGCTTTCTTGATGGTTATTCTGGGTTTTCTCAAATTGCTGTTAGGAAACAAGATCAAGAGAAAACAACTTTTACTTGTGCTTATGGAACTTATGCTTATAGACGTATGCCTTTTGGTTTGTGTAATGCTCCTGCTACGTTTCAAAGATGCATGTATGCTATTTTTCATGTTTTTTGTGCAGAAATTTTGGAAGTATTCATGGATGATTTCTTCGTCTATGGAACTTCTTTTGATAACTTCTTGCACAATCTTGATAAAGTTTTGCTGAGATGTGAGGAAACTAGTCTTGTTCTTAATTGGGAGAAATGCCACTTTATGGTTAATGAAGGAATTGTTCTTGGGCATAAAATTTCTGAAAGAGGTAATGAAGTTGACAGAGCTAAAGTGGAAGAAAAAGAGAAAATGACATGTCCCAGAGATATTAAAGGTATTCGTAGTGTTCCTGGTCATGCCGGTTTTTATAGGAGGTTTATTAAAAATTTCTCTAAAATATCAAAGCCTCTTACTAATCTTCTTCAAAAAGACGTACCTTTTGTTTTTTATGATGATTGTAAGGAAGCTTTTGAAACTTTAAAGAAGGCTTTAACTACTGATCCTATTGTTCAACCACCTGATATGAATTCGCCTTTTGAAATTATGTGTGATGCTAGTGATTTTGCTGTAGGTGCTATTCTTGGACATCAAGTAGATAAGAAATTGAATGTTATTCATTATGCTAGTAAGACTTTTGATGCCGCTCAAAAGAATTATGGTACTATTGAACAAGTGTTCCTAGCTGTAGTTTTTTCTTGTGATAAGTTTAGACCTTATGTTTTTGATTCAAAAGTTACTATTCACACTGATCATGCTGCTATTAGATACCTTATGGAAAAGAAAGATGCTAAGCCTATGCTTATTAGATGGGTGCTGCTTTTACAAGATTTTGATTTGCATATTGTGGATAGGAAGGGTGCTGAAAATCATGTTGATGATAACTTGTCTAGATTGGAAAACATTCCTTATGACCCTATTCCTGTTAATGATAGCTTTCCAAATGAACAGTTGGCTGCAATATACGTAAACCCCCAAGATAGTCCCTGGCATGCATATTATGCTAACTTTATTGTTTCCAAGTATTTTCCTCCAACATTTACAGCTCCATAAAGAAGAAAATTCTTTTATGATTTGAGGCATTATTTTTGGGATGACCCACACTTATATAAAGAAGGATTAGATGGTATTATGAGAAGATGTGTTACGGAACGTGAACAACGGGAGATATTGAGAAAGTGCCATGGTAGTGCTTATGGAGGGCATCACGCTGGAGATAGAACCACACAGAAGGTTCTACAATCAGGTTTCTATTTGCCTACTCTCTTTAAAGATGCACGAAAGTTTATTTTATCTTGTGATGAATGTCAAAGAGTTCGTAATATTTCTAGACGTAATGAAATGCCTATGAGTTATTCTCTTGTTATTGGACCTTTAGATTGTTGGGTATTTGACTTCATGGGTCCGTTTCCTTCTTCGAATGGTTATACTCATATTATTGATGTTGCTGATTATGTTACTAAGTGGGTAGAAGCTATACCTACAAAGAGTGCTAATGGTGAGACCTCTTTAAAAATGCTTAAAGATGTTATTTTCCCTAGGTTTGGTGTCCCTAGATATCTTATAACTGATGGAGGTTCTCACTTTGTTCATGGTGGTTTTAGAAAAACCCTTGCTAAATATGATGTTAATCATAGAATTGCTTCAGCTTATCATCCTGAGACCAATGGGCAAGTAGAATTATCAAATAGAGAAGTTAAATCTATCTTGCAAAAGACTGTTAATAAATCTAGGAGAAAATGGTCTGATATGTTGAATGATGCTTTATGGGCTTATAGAACTTCTTATAAAAATCCTATGGGCATGTCTCCTTATAAAATGGTTTATGGAAAAGCTTGTCACCTACCTTTAGAACTAGAACACAAAGCTTATTGGGCAATGAGAGAATTAAATAGAGATTTTAAGCTTGCCGGTAAGAAAAGAATGCTTGACTTGAGTTCTTTAGATGAGTGGAGAAGTGAAGCTTATGAAAATGCTAGAATCTTTAGAGACAAAGTTAAACAATGGCATGATAGGAGAATTCTTAAAAGAGAGTTTCATGTTGGTGAGAAAGTTTTATTGTGTAGGTCTCGTCTCAGATGTTTTGCAGGGAAATTATTCCCCAGATGGGAAGGACCTTATGTTATCGAAGAAGTGCATTGTTCGGGTGCAATCAAAATTGCTTCCCTTAAAGATAACACTACACAAATGGTGAATGGACAAAGTCTCAAACATTATATTTCTAGAGATTCTTATGATGAAGATGTTGGTGACGAGGGGATGACTTCAGGACCTGTCGAGTGGGCCTACCTGGTATAAGGCCCAGCCCTAAAGCCCGGTGCAAAGGACTACCCCGTGGCTCTATAAGGCCCAACAGCAGCCCACCCACAAGACTTGCGGGGCAGGATGGAAAGCTTCCACCGACTAGGGCTAGGGTTTGTAACCCCCCGGGTACGGTTTGAGACCCAGCCACCTATTTAAGTGCTGGGAGAGCCACCCGAGGGGGAAATACAATCTTAGTTTTCTACCACCATAGCCATAGCTCAAGATCCAATCTCTCGGCTTGCGCACCCACCATTGTAACCAATCTTCATAATACAGAGACAAAGAAGGAGTAAGGGTATTACCTCTACGAGGGCCCCGAACCTGGGTAAATCGCGCCCCCTGTTACCCGACATAGTCACCAGCGCCTATTTTGTTCTTCTACTCGAAACCCTACCGGGTCATCCGAGGGATTTGTCGACATGCATAATCAAAAATTGGCGCCGTTTGTGGGAACAACAAGCGCTTGATTCATGACATCATCGGCCCCATCTTCACCGAGCTTTAACTAGGGCCCAGAAACCTCGGATCCTTCGGAGCCAATCTGCATCGGGTCGTTCATCTACACACCCCACTTGCCGGAATCTCGCCCGACATTCAGCGGACTTTGGGAGGGCGTCAACATGACGTTCGACAATCTTCACTTCCGCACCAGCAAGGAAGGAATCCTACGCTTCCTCGACCAAACCGAGCTTGATGAATCAGACTCTGAGTCTGTCTCGAGCCCGACAATCCCGGAATCACCACTTAGCGACACAAGACGGAACTCGGAGTTCAGCGACGGCTCCATCTGCTGCAACACACGCGACTTCCACACTATCGCGACTGAAGAACCCTCCAAACTCAGCAAAGATCGCTGGCCCACACCAACGACTTACGACCCATATCTTGCCCACGTCTATATGGCAGATCCAGTCGAAGATCCCTCTGAAAGGGATGCCAGGCTCGCGGCGCGGCAACAGATCAAGGTTTCACGAGTCGGCTAGCTCAAAGCAAAGGCAACGGTGTAGACATGCCACCCGATAGAACTCGGGTCCTCCCAAGAGGACCTGATCGTATACCACTACCATCTGTCGCTGAAAAGCCTCCAGCTAGCGGACGCCCGCAAATAACTCGAGTTACGTAAACAAGAGGCAGAAGCTTCAAGTGCGCGCCGTGCAGCGCTCTCTAGAACCCTCTCGGTGGGGAACCAACCCATCAGGAAGGGAAACTACGTCTCGAAGACTGCCCGCATGGACCAAGGGTCTCTTAGCGAGATCAGGAAGACCATCGATACTTCCCTCATGCACCTTGACGACTCCTGCCGCCACGGTCCTAGCCGCTGCCCCCTATTTACAGGCAAATCAGCCGCCAGAAAACGACCCCCACGCAGAGCAACATCGCCAAGTCCAAAAGGGGCTAGGCATGCGTCGTCTGGGCGGCCCGAAGCTGGCTCGAAGGAAGACCGCGCGCTTGTTACAGATCCTGGGACAATCTCAGCCGTGACTTCGAGAAAAATTTCCAAGCAACGTACAAGCGACCAGCGTCTATAGAAGAACTGCGAGCCTGCAGGAAGAAAAGCGGCGAATCAACCTGTGAGTACATCCAGAGAGGGACTACGCTCAAAAACACGGCGGGGAATATATCATAAGAGATAGCGGTCGAAGCTTTCACTAAAGGAGCTCAACGCGCATCCTTCCGAGAGGAGCTGGGATGATGCGCGCCCAAAACCATTGGTGAATTAATGGCGATAGCCGATAAATGGGCGAATGGCGAAGAGTCCCTTCGCAACAAGAAAGCCTCCTCATCCGCGCACGACGATGATCGCAACGGTGACCGCATGAGAAGGAAAAGACGACACTACGATCAGGATGATCAATCAGAGCTGGTAGCGGCTGAATTCACAAGAAACTGCTACAGCGGATCCCGTGGAAATCGCGAGTGGAAGCCCAAACTAGAGGACAAAACTCCTGAGGAAGACGTTGATGGATACTCCTCCTTGCACATGTTCACAGATAAATGGACAGGCAAGCTCAAGGCCACTCACCTCCTCAAGGATTGCCGAAAGTTTCAAGACATCCATGAGGCGTATACAAATAAGCACAAGATGGCAATAAACCAAGGATAACCGCAACTGCCGAGAGGAGCTGTTGGGCACCACCCGCCGCCCTACCTCCACCCGACACCAAACATGATACTAGTTGCACTCCCTGCACCGGCTAATCCAGCCGCAGCAAACCCAGGAGGCAACGAATACCCGAATCCCCAAGGGCTCCTATGCATGATACAGAAGGTCTTCCCGTTCTGAAGATTCCAAAAGACCAACACTCGCCAAGTTAACATGGCAGTGCAAGCTCCACCGTCCAAGACTTAGTACCTGAAGATGTTCGAGCACCCGATAACCTTCTCAAGAGAGGACCACCCTTCATGGGTGTATAGACCAGGGCACACAACGCTCTTCATACAGGCGCAAATAGGCAACAACGACCTAGCCAGAGTATTCATGGACCGTGGCAGCGGCATAAACATCGTATACGCGGATACACTCCATTAAATGAACAGGAATATAGAGGGATTCGCAGAACCAGAAACATTCTTTCACGGGATAGTGCCAGGCAAAGCAGTCCGACCACTTGGGACAATCAACTTGGAGGTGATACTCGGAGATCCAAGCAATTACAGGAGAGAGTTCCTGGACTTCGAGGTAGTTGACTGGCCATCGCAGTACCACTCCATTCTCGGCCGAACAACGTTCGCGAGATTCATGGCAGTACCTCATTACGCCTACCTCAAGATGAAACTACCATGAGAATACGGTACGATCACCGTAAATGGCGAGTTTCAAAAGTCAGATAAGTGCGACAATGATTTCCACGAAATCGCAAAATCTTTCAGGATGCAAGAAAAGCTAGAAGAGCTGGCAAAAACCACGGATAACTCCGTGATGCCGCTGACCAAGAAACATGCCCTAGAACTCGAGTTTAGCTCCAACAGCGACACACGAAAGCATCAAGTCCACCCGACAGATTCTGCGAAGACGGCGATCGTGTCGACCACCCTATCATCCGCATAGGAAAGCACGCTCATCGAACTCCTCCGTGAGTACTGGAAGATTTTGGCCTGGCAGCCATCCGATATGCTAGGGATACCCAGTGAGTTCGTCGAGCACTCATTAGAAGTGTTCAAAGATGCAAAGCCGGTCAAACAAACCACTCGACGCTTCTCCGAGCCAAAGCAGCGAGCACTCGGAGAAGAAGTGAACATACTCCTAGCCGCCAAGTTCATCAGGGAGATCAAGATTTCCACCTGGTTAGCAAACCCGGTGCTGGTCCCAAAGGAAAACACATACATCCTTCGCGTGTGCATCGACTACACGTCGTTGAACAACCATTGCCCCAAGGATAACTTCCCGCTCCCGCGGACTGACCAAATTATCGACTCCACAGCAGGCTGCCAACGCCTCTCCTTCCTAGACGCCTACTCGGGTTATAATCAGATCAGGATGAAACAGGAAGACAAGGAGAAGACAACATTCATCACACCACGCGGTGTCTACTGCTACACGACCATGCCTTTCTGGCTAAAAAACACAGGCGCAACATATCAACGCTGCATGCAAAAATGCCTCGCCAAGCTCATTGGCAAGAACGTACAAGTTTAATTTGACGACATCGTCATCAAGACTCGAGTGGAGGACATAAGAGAAACTTTTGACACACTCAACGCATAAAAAATCAAACTCAACTAGACGAAATGCGTCTTCGGTGTCCCACCAGCCAGCTGCTCGGCTATTTGGTCTCAGCTCGAGGAATAGAAGAAAATCCAGAGAAGGATTCAGGCAATCCTGACAATGAAAGAGCCAACAAATCTACGCGGCGTCCAACAACTGGCAGGGCGAGTGGCGGCCCTCAGGAGATTCATCACAAGGTTGGGCGAGCAAGCCCTGCCCTTCTACAAACTGCTGAAGAAAACCGATAAGTTCGAGTGGACCATAGAAGCAAAAAAGGAATTCGTCGACTTGAAAAGAGTGCTGCAGAGCAGGCAAATATTGGCCACGCCTCAGGAAGGGGAACCCCTCTACCTTTACTTAGCCGCTACTAATCAAGTGGTCAGTACAGTAGTAGTGGTCAACCGACCAGAGGACAGAAAAGCATATGGTGCTCAGAGACCAGTATACTACCTCAGCAAGGTACTCTCGCCATGCAAGCACCGATACCCCCACTACCAGAAACTTGCGTATGGGGAGGTCCTTACAGCTCGCAAGCTTAAGCATTACTTACAGGAGCATACCGTCATGGTGCTAAACGACGCATCACTCGGTACAATCATGAACAACCCTATGGCATCCGGAAGAATTGCAAAGTGGAGCATCGAGCTAGGCGCCTGGGACATATTATACGCAGGGCGCAACGTACTCAAGTCTCAGGTGGTCGTAGATTTTCTTTGCGAGTGGACAGAGTTGCAAACTCCAGGACCCCCGGAGTGTACAAGCTCCTGGATCATGTACTTCGACGGGTCGAAGAGAAACGAAGGAGCGGGAGACGGTGTAATCCTCATATCACCAAGGGGTGACAAGCTCCAGTACGTTTTACGTCTCGACTTCCCCCTCGACGACCCAACATCCAACAACGACGCCAAGTACGAGGCACTCCTACACGGCATGAAAATGGCGATCACATGCGGCGCTACTCAACTGATGATCTATGGAGACTCAAACCTCATCGTTCAACAAATGATGAAGGAATGTGACGCAGTCGCAGATAACCTGATCGCCTATCGCGACATGTATAGTCTGCTCGAAGGAAGCTTTAAAGGGTGCAAACTAACGCACATGGCGCGATCGAGTAACGAAGAAGCTGACAGATTGGCAAACATCGGGTCAACAAACGCCCTAGTTCCGCCAGGAATTTAGTTCGAGCGAATAAGCAAAATACCGGTCAAACTGAAGAAGCACACGGAGGTGCCAACAGCAACAGAAACAGATGCTAGTCGACAAAGCACTATCATTGAACTCGCTCACAACATCTCGCGGCAGGTCTTCCTGGTTGAGTCAGTCTGGACGAACAAGTACCTCGACTACTTGGTCACAAAGCAGCTCCCGGAGGATATCTCTGAAGCAAGGCAGATCATTCAGCGCAGCAAATCTTTCTGGGTCACTAGTAGGAAAAGGGCTACCAGTGACGAACAAATTTCAGCTACCGCCGGCGAACATGTGTTCGCCAGCGCTACCACGCCAGTGGTAGCAGGTTACCGCTGGCGAACACCACTTCGCCAGCGGTAGTGCATGTTACCGCTGGCGAACAAGGCCTTGTTCGCCAGCGCTATGTTCGCCAGCGGTAGCTCCTCTGTTCGCCAGCGGTATTGGTTCGCCAGCGGTAGTCATCCTGTTCGCCAGTGGTACTGTTCGCCAGCGGTAGGTACTTTGTTCGCCAGTGGTAAGTTTCACAGGTTTGTATTTTTTTTTTGTATAACAGTTTGTATATTCTGATTCTGTATATTCCCAGGTCCAAATACATTCAAATTCTATAATTTATAAACTTCACACATATAAATCACTGATAGCACATCGATAAATCATAGATACATATGCATCCATCCATAACGAATTTAACACATCGATAACGAAATTAACACATCTATACATATGCATCCATATCCAATTCTCATAAGTACGAATACAACACATTGATCTCAATAACACGTTTATGTCGGAAGATTTCGAACCCAAAATATAGCCATCTAATTAGTTTAACGATTACAAAGGTATGACTACTACATCTATGCAACGTACGCGCGATATAGAGATCAATCGCAAAGAAGACTAGATATACGGTCCGCCTCCGCTTGCGATCTTTCGCTAGGGTCAGCGCGCCGTCCACTTCTTCATCTCTCTGTAGACCAAGATAAAAGTATTAGACCGGCAAAGGAAATCACAAGTTCTTATTAGGAGCAATTCGTAACGAATCGAATACATACCGTCGATCATTTCTTCCTCGATGTTGTGATCTTCTGTTTCTTCTCCGGCGGGAACGGAAGAGCACCTTCTAACGAGTTGAATGGTCTCTCGTCAGTCTGCTCTAGCACACATTGTCGCAACTCATTGTTAGATGGTGGGGTGTTCCAGTGGAAGGTAGATCCTGAAGTTACTACATCCTTATAGATGATTGTGCAGAGCTTTCGCTGGATGCGACCAAAGTTTTGTCTCTACTCAGCATCAGACCATTCCACGATGCTGCGAGACCATTTTTCCACAGCAGACATGTATTGCAGACTATGTTGGTCCTTCACGATCTCCGTCATGTGTTGGATGAGGTACCATGCCTCCATTTGGCCGCCTGGGCCTGCTTGGGGGGGCAGGAAACTCTGTTCTGTGTCTGAACACATATTTGCCTTGAATTTGTTTCTTCCTGTCGCAGAATCCTTCCCCCCTGATGTAGCCATCCATAGCATCATTGAGATATACTGCGTGCGCGTCTCTCGGGTAGAGCATGATGAGGGTGCCGTATTTTTTTCTGCGCAAAACAGGAGAGTCCATATGGTTAGTGAGCAACACTTGTTCACTAACTATATATGCGCAAACTTATGTAAATATGGGAAATATAACTTACTCAGGAAAGTAGGGCACGAGGGTGATCCTCTTGTTCATATGGTTAGTGAGCAACACTTGTTCGAGGTACTTTGTCGCTTTTGCCCTACCCCTGGGGTTGTTCAAGTACATGTCGTGCATGTAGTAGGGGTCTGCTAGCCCGATGTTTCTGGCATTCTCTACGGATAGCTGATGCGCCAAGCTGAGCGTAAACAGACGGACGATTGACGAGTGGAGTGATTTCATGTGGAACATCCGAAAAATGTCGTCAAATCTAATGATGATCTTGTTTGCGTTGCCTTCAGTGACAAATCCCACCGTAGATGGCACCTTTGCGACCAAAACCGGCAGCGTTGGATTTTTCTCTTTCAGAAGCATCCTCCATATATAGTACACCGTCATGGACGCTACGCATATCACCTGTCAGCAAGGCGACCAACCTCGGCGGAAGCATCGGTTTGCCCAACTGATGGATCTGATGCCAGTCGGTTATGGGTATCCTGTCCAATACACGTCCTGTCTGCGGCCTTAGACTTGGTCCCCTCCACCGGTTGGCTCATCGATGCAACGGCAGAACTCTTCTTAGTTCTTTTCCGTGTCGTCTTCTTAGGCCGAGTCTTATGAAATACATCCGCTACCGCCTCTTTGAGGGCATCCTGGCTGATGACTTCTTGCTCGGGGACTGCCGGCTCTTGAGAAGAGAAAAGACGCTTTGTGCATCGATATTTATCCGCTTCCTCCGCTGGCAAGAGAAGTTGATCAAGATCATCCAGGCCGGGCGCCCCTCGTAAGGATTGTCGACGAGGTAGTCATTCGGGTTCTCATCTTCATCGTCGCCGTCGTGCTGCACGGACTTTGCAGGTGAGAATCCTTGTGTTGGCTCGGGTGCCCCGACCCCTGACCGGTGTTGGAGTGTTGGCAGGAGTACTTTCCAAACGAATTAGTGATTTCGGCCAGGTCAATGGCCAAACCAAGCATTGCTCCAGGTTCAACTCGCTGTCGGCTGCGGGTGGTTGGTTCGGAGGATCGAGAGCACCGCAACCAGGGAGCACCCGACTTAATGTCACTCTGAACACGTCCTTGGGCATACGAACGCCGTGGGATACGCGGTTCAGAGGTGTGATGATTTTTCCTTTGGCGACGTCCTTTAACTCGCCGTTCACATTAAGGAGCAATGTGCATCCCGTCTCGTCGGGACAGTGTGGTTGACACTCTCATCAGCATTATTTCCATCAACCATGACCACCAGTCATCTGGGAAGCATATGAAACGCTTGCCTTAAATTTCAGAAACGAACACATGCACCCAAATTGACTTATGTTTAGGAACAGATGGAGTATTTCTTATTTCTCCTAATATTGTTACCTTACAAATGTAACCAGTAAGCACACATTGTTGAGGGGTATAGATGTTTTTCTAGCTAGAAGTGGACTGTTAATACTGAAACCCAGGTTCTGTTAATACGAAACATGCATTAGACACGATTTACTTCCGTTGATCAAATTGAGGAAGAAAACGCGGGCGTTTGGAACCCTCAACTAATACTAGTAGCATCACAACTATTAGCTACTCTCCAGGTCAACTATTAGCTGAAAATTTACCTGTAGAACAGCCGTCGAGCACCTTCTGTGCGTGGCAGAAGAGGGGCCAACAGCGGGCAGCACGCCGACGGTGCCGCTGCAGAGGCAGTGCGGCAGCCGCAGGGGAGGAGGAGGGAGCCGCAGACCGGGGAGGAGGAGGGAGCAGCGGGGGAGGGAGCAGCGAGCAGCGGGCCGGCGTCGATGGAGAGTGGCCGGCGTCGATGGAGGTTGGGGCGAGAGAGGGAGAGGGCCGGTGGAGGGAGTGGAGGGGCGGTAGGGAGCGTGGAGCAATGGAGTGGGAGAGGGCCGTACGCGCGGTGGTTGCCGGTACCTCCACTCGCCGGAGACAGGGGAGAGCTAGGAGAGTCACGTGCGATTGAATCGTCGTGAGAAAAACGGCTAAGTCCCGGCCATGTGTACCTCTCAGTGGGGGGTTACCGCTGGCGAACATAGCTCCTGGTTCGCCAGCGCTATCCTACCGCTGGGGAACAAAGGATTGTTCGCCAGCGGTAACATAGCGCTGGCGAACCATAGGCTATGTTCGCCAGCGCTACCTTTTTTTTATTTTTCTTTGAAATGATTTACTTTATTATTTTTTCTTAATTTTCTTGAAAAATTACTGTTTTATTTCAAACACATTACAAATAATAATGTTTTATTTTGTTTTCCATTATTCCCTTTATGTTTTCAATTAATTTATATTTGTTTCCTTTATGTTTCAAATTAATTTCAAACACATTACAAATAATAATGTTCTATTTTGTTTTTTTTATTTGTTTTAAATTATTCAAAGACATTTCATTTATAATAATTCAAACACATTACAAATAATAATGTTTTATTTTGTTTTCCATTATTCCCTTTATGTTTTCAATTAATTTATATTTTGTTTCCTTTATGTTTCAAATTAATTTCAAACACATTACAAATAATAATGTTTTATTTTGTTTTCCATTATTCCCTTTATGTTTTCAATTAATTATATTTGTTTCCTTTATGTTTCAAATTAATTTCAAACACATTACAAATAATAATGTTTTATTTTGTTTTCTTTATTTGTTTAAATATTCAAAGACATTTCATTCATAATAATTCAAACACATTACAAATAATAATGTTTTATTTTGTTTTCCATTATTCCCTTTATGTTTTCAATTAATTTATATTTGTTTCCTTTATGTTTCAAATTAATTTCAAACACATTACAAATAATAATGTTTTATTTTGTTTTCTTTATTTGTTTAAATTATTCAAAGACATTTCATTTATAATAATTCAAACATTACAATTGGCAGACAAATGCATACATAGTTTCTCAGTGTTTGATCTTTTTGCCTTTTTTGGTCGAAGTTGCATAATTTAACCCCACATTATGACTTCTTCTTCTGAATGGAAGACCATGCCTAGGTAGCGTAGTTCTGCTTCTTCTTGTTGTGTATGTTGCATGACTATCATCATCATTCTTGATCATCGTCAATATTTGGGTCGCCGAAACGTGTCGAACTCGTCCTCGTCAACGACTCCATCCATTCCGATGATATTTCTTTTCCCTCTCCTCACGACAACACGGCTAGGCCTTGCGGGGTCTGTTATGAAGAAGCATTGGGACACATGCTTAGCCAATACCCATGGCTCATTTTGCGCTGTGACATTCACGCTTGATGAGGTTCCGGCTTCGGGAATAACCATGGTTCTAAAGTATTGGTCTTCTTTTCTGACGGTCGACATCCTAGCCCATCTGACGCGGAACATAGGCACCTTCTCTCCAGAGTAGTTAAGCTCCCATATCTCCTCGATCCTTCCATAGTATCTTAACTTTTTGTCACGGTGTAGGATTCCATCGTTACCCCTGAGTTTTGATAATCGGAAGTTTTGTCTTTCTCCTCTGTGTAGAAGGTGAACCCGTTGATATCATATGCTTGAAACGTCGCTAGGTTGGGAGCTGGGCCATGTGCCAAGGCGTACAATAATTTATTTTTCGCACAATCCCTTGGCGGTGGATTAGCGACGATCACATCTTTAAACCAACGCAAGAAAGTGGAGTTATGCTCTCTGATTATTTCTCCTTCGGTCCTCCGCTTGCCTTGTTCACTTACTTTTTCATAATCGAGCTCTTGTGTTTTTCCACCCAAGTATCGACCATGTCAATGTGTTGGGAGCTACTAAGTTTGCCCTGTTAAAGTCGGTGCGTCGACAAGCCCGATCCACATGCACTTCTCAACGTCCATTTTTGTGACCTACCATCGAGCTTGCCAATGTGTTGTTTCTGGGTAGACCAACTGGGTCCTCCACGTCCATGATTCGTGCAGAAAGAGATGCACTCTTCGGTGAGAAAGCCCTGAACGATGCTTCCGTCCGGACGAGCTCTGTTGCGAACAAATCCTTTGATGACCCCATTCATCCTTTCAAAACGGCATCATGTTGTGCAGGAACAACGGCCCGAGATGGATGATATCGTCCACGATATGGACCAACAGATGAACACATATGTCAAAGAATGATGGTGGAAAGTACATCTCAAGCTCGCATAGTATCACGACAATCTCTTCCTGCAGCCTTGAGATCTGCTTCCCCGTGATCGACTTTCGAGATATAACGTCGAAGAAGTTACAGAGGCCAAACAGGGTTTCCCGGACGTGTTTGTCCATTATTCCGCGGATCGCAACCGGAAGTATCTGCGTCATCATCACGTAACAGTCATGAGACTTCATCCCGCTAAACTTTTGTTTCTGCGCGTCGAGGAATCTGCTTATTAGCCCTGAGTAACCGCTAGGGACTTTGACTCCGAGAAGGCACATCATCAATTTTGTGATCTCGTCCGGACTAAGAGTGAAGCAGGAGGGGGGCAGTAATAGTCATTCCTCTTAACCCTTTTGGCCTTGCGACCATCCCTCTCCTCATCACACGATTGATCGCCGTCGTCATCATCCGGGCGCCCCCCCTGAAGATCTACCCTAATACCAAAATATTTCAGGTCGTTTCTTGCTTTCACCCCATCTTTGGTCCTCTCCGGCATGTTGAGCAGCGTGCCAAACAAACTTTCAAACACATTCTTCGTGATATGCATCAGATCAAGGCAGTGAGGCGTATCGAGAATGGGCCAGTATGGCAAGTCCCAAAACACCGACCTCGTCTTCCATACATCCAGAAGCGGTTTTGGCGCCTTTTGCTTCTTTCCCGGCTCTGGGCATTCCTTCCAATCATTCAGCAAATTGTAGATTTCTTTGCCGCACCTCTTACATGGAGGTCCACGGAGCTCATCCTCACCGTTAAAAAGGTCTCCTCGCCTTCTCCATGGGTCTTTGTTGGGTAGCCACCTTCGATGGCCAACGAAAACTGTTTTCGAAGACCCAGGATCTTTCGGAAGTTTCATAAACATGGGGTCATCCATGCACCGCACGCAACCGTTATGTCCGTGGCACACCTGGCCCGCCACATATCCGTAGCCGAGTAGGTCGTGAACCGTACAGAGTAAGACAACTCTCATTGGGAAATATTGTTCACCGAAGGCGTCCCATGTGTTCACCCCTTCCTCGGCCCATAGCGTGTCCAGCTCATCTTTAAGCAGCTTCAGGTATAGATTGATGTTGTTGCCTGGTTGTTTCGGCCCTTGAATTAGCATACTCATGTGAATATACTTCCTCTTCATGCACAACCAGGGAGGGATGTTGTACATCCATACAAACACGGGCCAGGTGCTATGGGTGCTGCTCTGGTTGCCAAACGGATTGAGTCCGTCGGTGCTCACACCCAACCTGATGTTCCTTGCCTCCGCCCCGAACATTGGATATTCACAGTCAATTGCTTTCCATTGACTTGCATCTGAAGGATGTGTCAGAATTACTTTTTCACTCTGATTTGGATCTTTCAAAACTTTATTCCTCCTTTTCGCGTGCCAGCGCATGAGCTCTGCTTCCTTGCGGTCCGCGAAATACCGTTGCAGACGGGGAATGAGCGGAAAGTACCACACAACTTTCCGAGGAGCTTTTTCTTCCCTTTCTTGTATCGAGCGGCGCTACAAACTGGACAAATGGTTTTGTTCGCGTCCTCTTTCCGATAAATGTAGCAATCGTTGATGCACACATGGTATTTTCCGTGAGGTAAATCAAAGGGGCAAACGACTTTCTTGGCCTCGTCGCAACTTTTAGGACAGGTGTTGCCCTCTGGAAGGACATCGTGCCAGTATTGCAGGCTTGCATCGACGCTTATGTCGCTCCATTTGTATCTCGCCTTCATCTGCAGAACATCGAGGGCCACTCTCAGGCGGGACTCTCCCGGACCGCAGCCTGCATACAACGGTGTCTTCGAGTCTATCTCTAGTTGCGCCAGCTTCGATTGCTCTCTAGCAGCAGATATCGAGTTAGTCGTCTTTCTCAAAAGCAGTTCTTTCAGATGAGGGTCACGCACAACTTCCGTTAGGGTGTCCCTGTGTCCTCGTGATCTTCTTCCACGTCTTGTTCAACATCTTCTCCATGATCATGTGCGGGGTCATGAGGCTGATCTTGGTCCTGCTGTAGTTGGTCCTGCTATAGTTCTAGTCGATCGTTGCTATTGTCCTGTTGCACATCATTTCCTACCGCCGCCGCCCCATGGACTTCATCATCTTCATCATCACTTACCCACTGACTGTTATACCCATCCATGAAACCATACCTTAGGAGGTGACTGAGCAAGTCTCCGGTAAAGGGATTGAGCAAGCCCCCTAGTTTGCACTTTCGACATGGACATCGTATCTCCTTGCGGCCATTTTGTAACATGTCTTCTGTCGCGTGTCTCAAGTAACTATTCACGACACGTTCACTCTTAACGACCACCATTATATGTCGCCTGCACGAGAGCGCGCGCCGATATCGATATAATTAATATTAGAACCAAACATAATATATATATATATTTCGATATTCACGAAAAAAAATCGGCATGACCTTCCTACAAATTGGAGGTTAGAGGAGTGCCAAACTTTGCCGAGACGGAAATTAATCAACATTCCGGCAAAGTGGCAACTCATTTTCATATCAAAAATTTCACTTCATGTCGTATTCACGAAAAAATTCGGCATGACCTTCATACAAATAGGAGGTTATTAGGGAGTGCCAAACTATGCCGAGACGGAAATGAATCAACATTCCGGCGATGCTTGGCTACTCAATTTCATTCCACAACAAATTGCGCACACATGCATTTATCGTCTCCATCACACGACCATTGTTGAATCCGGTGAAATTTCACACATATTGCATATCGCGTGTATCCGGACAAAATTTATATACAAACTCATTTAATTATATATTATCATTCATCCCACCTCAAATGAATAGATGGCTACACGATGATATCCGGAGAATTTTGGAGCTTTGGAGAGAAAGGGGGTAATTCTAGATCTAGATGGCTAGGGAGGGAAAATTTGGGGTAGAAATGATGTTAGGAGGGAGATAAACATATATATACAAACTAAAATAAATTTAGTTGGTTCAAAATAAAGTAGGAGGGTGGACAAATTGGCATAATTTCGAGCTAGAGAGAGAAGAGGGGACAAGGTAAAGAAGAGAGAGTGGAGGGGAAAGTGGGTGGGTGGGGGTGCCACTTATGGCTAGATCTGCGGAATACCGCTGGCGAACATGTGGTTCTGTTCGCCAGCGCTAAGATGCGTCCTGGGCCCACATGTTAGCGCTGGCGAACAGCACCACCTGTTCGCCAGCGGTGGTGGGCGTAGCGCTGGCGAACTCTTTGCCATGTTCGCCAGCGCTAATATTGGGCAGCGGCTGTAGCGCGCGCAGGTGGGGCCCGGCCATAGCGCTGGCGAACAAGGGGGGTGGTTCGCCAGCGGTAGTCTTCATAGCGCTGGCGAACTGATATTTCTGTTCGCCAGTGCTGTTAGCGCTGGGCAACAGCAATTATTGTTGGCCAGCAGTATGCTGGTGGCTATAAGCCATTCCCTACTAGTGGGTGATAAAAAGAGAACTTTACAAACAGAGTACACCGGGAGTCCTCCAAAGGTGCATCGCACCCAAAGATGGAAAGGAGCTACTCCGAGACATACATCAAGGCGACTACGGACACCATGCAAACTGGAGAGCCATATTGGGCAAGGCTTTTCGAGCAGGATTTTACTGGCTAACGGCAGCCAAAGACGCCAAGCAACGCTTGTCAGCGATTCTCATCCAAGCCGCACGCACCGGCCATAGAGTTTCACATGATCCCTCTGTCCTGGCCCTTCGCACAATGGGGGCTAGACATGGTTGGACTAGTACGGAAGGCGACACCCGAAGGATATACGTACCTACTAGTCACAATCGACAAATTTATCAAATGGATACAGGCAGTACCAGTGACGTCGCAACACGTGAAGTGCGCACTCAACTTCCTTGAATCCATCGTGTACCGATTCACCGTCCCTCACAATCACGGATAATGGGACCAACTTCATAGCCAAGGAGACAAAATCTTTCTATGCAGAAAAGGGGATAACTCTTAGCTTCGCCTCAGTGGCACACCTCCAAACAAACATCCAAGTCGAAAGGTCCAACGGATTAGTTTCGGCTGGCCTAAAGAAGCGCCTACTCGACAGACTACATCTAGCAGCAGGACATTAGGCCGAGGAGCTAACATCCGTCCTGTGGAGTCTAAGAACAACTCCAAATAGATCCACAAACTACACACCATTTTTTATGGTTTACGGTGCCGAAGCAGTCCTTCCCGAGGATGTTCGATTTAGTGCTCCACGAGTCGTTGCATACAGCGAAGAAGCCTCCAACAGAGCACTCGCGGAAGACATGGACGCATTAGACAAGGCCAGGGACGTCGCATTCGCCAGATCAGCCGTCTATCAGCAAGCACTACACAATCACCACAGTCGCCGCATCCGCAGCAGATCGTTCATGGCAGGTGACCTGGTGCTACGACTCAAGCAAGACAGTGGACACAAGCTCGAGCCATCGTGGGAAGGACCCTTCATCATACACGAGGTCATCCCTGGAGGTGCCTAGCGCTTGAAAAACCCAAAAACAGGCGGCTCCAATCCATGGAACGTGGCACACATGAGGAAATTCTATCCCTAGGAGAGTACTTTTACTCGCAAAATAAGGCTGTTCCAGCCACACTGTAACCCAAGAAAATATATGGCTTCTCATTCATCGCAATACAAACATGGTTTCTCAACCATAGCTATAAAGACTACTTAGTCGCACCTTTTTTCTTTTTTCTTTACATGCTAAACAACGGTCACACCCCAAGACACGGGGGCTACGCAAAATTAGCATAAACAATCTTCGAGTGCCTATGCACGGCAAATACTTTACAAGGTACATACGTTAACTGAATCAAATAACATACAAGGTTACAAGGTACACAGCTTAACACACCTTAAAAGACTCAAATAACATACAAGGTACATACACCTTATCAGACACGGCTATCGCCGACCAGCAGCCTCTCGAAACAGCTGCTCTGTCTCTGCAGCGGTTAGCCGAACGGTTCGCTCCGCTGCAGGCCACACAACCTCATAGTGAGGAACAAAGTCAATGGCCTCTCCTCGGGTCTCAGAAAGTTGGGCCACAGAGTTGAAGTTCACATCTGGATGCCACAGCCGCACAAACGCGAGCGCCACTTGAGCGCCGCAAATAAGCTGCTAGCGCACACACTCGTGAACATCTTCCACCCGACAAAACAGCCTTAGCAGACCACTCAGTCGATCAGGAACAACGTCGAACGGATACAATGTCCGATAAACCGAACAAAGGGCTTCCTGACAAGATTCGACAAAGAGTTGCGCCCGACTTACTCGAGACTGCAGCGTAGCCAGGACAAATCCCCTGCTGCGATCAGACAAGAAGTTGCACCAATGGATGTTGGAGCTGCTCGATTCGCAAGCCACTTTGTTATCCACCCAGTGACATTCACACGCTCCGTCAGGTTCGACAACTACATGGACAGGAAGCGCGTCAGTCCGCAAGCAAGAAAAAACCGAAGATACTCGGGGGCTCGCGGGACTTACAGAGCATGCTCTTTGCGACACCGACCAGCTCCTCCATCACAAACTGCTGGCCATCGGCAGCAAGCTTCTGGTAAGACTTGGCAACATCCGCCACACCCTGCAGAGCCTTAATCTTATGCTCACCATCCACGATGTGACCACGAAGAGAAGCAAGCATAATCGCATTCTTAATCGACTACATAGTCAAAGGAGCAGCATCGCTCGATGGGCCACCGCTAGAATCCACAACCTGGAAAGAATATAGGACACACGACAGTTTCAGTCGCAGAGCTGCATCCCACTCGACGATATACAACGAACATATCTTCGAATGCTAGGGGGCTACTCCCATAGGGAGAACACAAATTAAGGCAAACCAACAAATGCTGACACTTTAAAATCCTCCATTCAGAAATTAAAACATAGAGTACTTACAAAGGTTCATTACAAGACCAGACATACAAAAGCATTAATTTTAGCTAAGCCTAGGGAACAACGGACTTCCCTGAAGAGGCTCCGTAGGCGGATGGTTTCGCGCCACGACCGTGCGAAACCAGATCAGAAAGCGTCTTCGCTAACTTCACTGCGCGATCGCTGAAAGGACGGAGCGCTACCTTTTTGCCCAGGGAGTCTTGAGGGAGCTCTGAGTATACCTTCTCCATGTCGCCCGAGACACTGTGCGCCAGAGCAAACTGGATATATGTCCTGGCTCCGCACTCGGTCTGGGCGAGAGTGTACTCCTGAAAAAGATCGCCTTCGCCAAGGAACACTTGCAAGAGGCCCTCCAAGGTCGATGGAACCGGCTTCTCTGCGATAGCACCCGAGAAGTATCACGAAGGGAGAGGCACGCCTTCTTCCCGTGCTCCAGCAGCTGGGTGCACACATCTGCCAGAGTGTCGACCCGGGCCACTCCACGAAACGTCAAGGTGATGCCAAGCGCGTCTGAAAAAGATGAAACAAGTCACAAAGAGGAAGGAGAAAGAAACAAGGTAAACACGCGAGTGGACAAGTGACGTACCTGCCAAGGCCTGAGCTATGGGACGAAGGGTGTCGGTTAGGTCATTGTCGTGTGCCACACCCGTGTCCTCCAGCTTCTTCAGAGACTGGCGAGACGCAGCGAGATGCTCGGCCGCTTCCTTGTGAGTGGACTCCAGCTTCCTTCGAGTAGACTCCAAATCCTTCTCGAGATCTTTGATCCGAGAGTTAGCTTCGGTCTTCTCGAGGTTCGCACGGACGGCCGCATCTGTGACATGAAAGAGTACGTCAGACAATGATACGGTCCGAAGAAACAAAGTGTTAAGCACGAATTGCATAGCAACTGACCTCTCGAGGAACAGGCGTCCTGAAGGCACTGGTCGCGTTCTTGACGAAGGGAAGCGCACTTTTCCTCAGCCACAGCAAGGCGCACCCTTAACGCGACCAAAGAATCAAGAATGGCCTGCAAAAACTTTGCGAGTACACAAGCACTATTTGAGTCTATACACGATTGTACGCAATCGAGTATAGACTCGGAGCTACTCCCATCGGGAGCACTGTCGTGCACCCGATAAACAAAAGAAGAAAAGGCAATGGAATCGAGGATGCAACTTGAGCCTGCAACCGACTGCAAACAGTTGATCACAAACTCGGGGACTACTCCCATCGGGAGCACTGCCATGCACCCGATGAAAAGAAAGATAGATACTCGAAGCAAAAAGAACTATACCTTTCCATTCGGGGTCGACAAAGGGTTGGTCGAGCTAGCCGAAGCCTATTTGTGTGCCAAGCTCTACATCGCGTACGCAGAAGCGTCGACCGTCCTCGTAGGGTTCAGAGATTGTCGATGAGGACTAGAAGCTCTAGGCGGACTCGCGGCAACCCCCTTCTGCTTCGCAGATTGGGCGGAAGATGCAAATTGATCCATACCAATGATCACAAGACTGAGCGAAAGTCAAAAAGAAAGAACTGAAAAGAAAAACTTCGGATGTCAAACGCACAAAACTTACTCATCCTTGTCGTCCTCATCGAGATTATCCACGTGCCAGGCGGTAGGAATCTTCGGCTGTTGGATCGAGGGAGGAAGCACGTTCAAAGGAGTCCCAATAATCAGGCGAGTATCGATCTCCTCGACAGCATCCTCACTCAAGGACCTGTCTTTGGAGGTCGCCTCATCATCCTCCACTCGACGGCGCTTGTGGTGCTCGAGCTCCTCCTCCAGCTCCTCCCGCTCCTCGCTGGACTCTGCATTTGCGACTCTGGCTTCGGGTGGAGCCTCGAAGTTACTCGCTAGAAGATCTAAACCTCCATCGTCCGCAAAGAGTGGCAGATAGCACTTCGCCACATCTATGTTCTGTTACAAAGTGGAAGGAAGGAAGGATGCAGTTGAATCGACAGAAATATACAAAAGAGAGAAATTAGGAAAAGGAAGAACAAAAAAGTTTCCTTCAGTCGGAGGGTGTTGGGCGTCAAAAAGAGTGAAGGGACACGGCAAGTGGCTCTCCCCCTTCTTCAGGCTGGCGATTGCGGCAATCTTCTTCTCGAACTCAGCATTCGAAAGGATGTCGTCACACGTCCGGCTCGGATTGTTGATGCCCGAGAACTCCCACATAGGAGGGGGGCTGTCCTGGAGCGATTGGATTCTCCGGCGCAGGAAGACGCCCACCAGGTGCATCCCATTCAACAGGGGCCCTTGATCCTTTCGACGAAGCCGCCCAAATTGCGCGAGTAGGGGAGACACCATCTTCGACTCTTCGGCTGATATCTTCTGCGTCCAGTATTTCCTTCGCTTCAGAATCGTGAATGGCTTGAATTCTGGCACGCCACCCGCATCATCGTCCTTGGACGTAGAACCACTTCCGCCGCCATACTTTCACCGACTCGACGAAGTTCATCTCCATATATGGAAACTCCTTGGTTGTCTGAATCCTGAAGCCGTCAGTCGCAACCGGCTCCCCCACTCCCTCACCCGCCAGGGGCTTCTCTCGGAAGATCCTCACCTGGAAGATAGACTTCTAGAGCCCCCAATGCGGGTGAATGTCGAGAAAGCACTCGCACATCACGATGAAGCACGAGATGTGCTACAACATTGGGAGGAAGATCGTGCTGCTGTATGTCGTATACATACATCAGCCCGAGAAGAAATGGGTGGAGTTGGAAGGACATACCGCGGGCTACGTGGTCAGAGAAAACAACGCGCTCGTTGGCGTGCAGATTGGGCACCTCCTCGCCCTTCGTCGGCGTGCGGACGCGCTCGGAAGCTTCTGAAGAGAGCAGACCCTCCCTCTGCATCTCCACGATGCTCTTCTTCGTCACATTGGACGGGCGCCACACGCTCGTCCTCTTCGCTGGAGCCACTGTGGAAGCGTTGGCCGCCTCCTTGCCGGAAGCCACAGCCGCAACACGTTTCTTGGTCGGTGCCATTGGTGTCCGCTCTCTCGCAGAGGAAGGTGGGCGCGATGGAAGGAGGAAGAAGAAGGAATAGAGGTCGGGATGGGTAATTTTCCCCTAAGTCCCACTATTTATACTGCTGCTGGATCACGGGGAACCGTCGATTTGCGTACGTGGCACGCATCCAGGCTGCCACGCGGTGAACCGAAACGAGGCGTCGCATAACGGTTACTCCGCACAATCTTTAACGCAAGATCGTGTGTAATTACTGCACGACCTGCGGAAAAACCGGCGCATGAGAACACGTTTCCGAAAAAATGCTGACATGATGGGCCCTACGCGCCCTGCCCCATAGTGTCAAGTTCCATCAGGAGCAGGCGAGTGCGCAGTGACGTCATTGCGCACATCACTACGCGAAAATTCTTTCGCATGAAACCTCACAAACACGAAATTTCTTTCATATGAACCCAGAAGTAAAGCTCACCTCACTCGAGGATTGCAGGGTGAAAACATTGGCACTCGCCATTTCCCAAGAACAAAAGAGAGGCACTCGCCACTATTCGGAGATAAAAGATAGCACTTGTTGCGCATCGAAAAGAAAATCGCGAGGACGCGGCTCCCGCAGCTCTGCATTACGATGTACTAACACATCAACTTACCCTAGATAGTTCGGGCGACTAGGCACATCCGAATGCCGTATTTGTCGAGTACGAAGGTAAGACCCAAGAATCTCTCCTGTGGGCCTAGAATCGCACTCGAGCTGCGTCCTCCAGTAAATTTTCCGTGTCAACAACACGAAGAAAAATCCCAGCGGACGCGCCAGGTACCCCTTTAATGTTAAGTTCGACTCGATAAGACCTCCATGGCCCAGTCGCAATAATCACCTCGCCGAGTTCGAGTCGAAGGTCTCGAATTCGTGTAGGCCAGAACTGTTTTTGCCCGAGAAGCACTTAAATGGCCCTGATCTTTCGGGAGAGCCAAGCGACTGAGATATACCCTTCTGCGAAAAAGCCAACACAAGGCGCACCTACTGCTCGATACTCGAGTACATCTCACACAGGGTACACACCCTTCAGATCAAGTATTCGACTAACTCAGTCGTAAGATCTAGAAACAGGCTTTGAGTGCTTACTCGACTATTCTCAGTCGAACAAACACTCGGGGGCTACTGACGAGGGGATGACTTCAGAACCAGTCGAGTGGGCCTACCTGGTCTAAGGCCCAGCCCTGAAGCCCAGCAAAAAGGACTACCCCATGGCTCTAGAAGGCCCAGCAGTGGCCCACCCGCAAGACTTGCAGGGCAAGATGGAAAGCTTACACCGACTAGGGCTAGGGTTTGTAACCCCCCCCCCCCCCCCCCCCCCGGGTACGGTTTGAGACTCAGCCACCTATTTAAGGGCTAGGAGAGTCACCTGAGGGGTACATCCAATATTAGATTTCCACCACCATAGCCATAGCTCGAGATCCAATCTCTCGGCTTGCGCACACACCATTGTAACCAATCTTCATAATACAGCGACAGACAAGCAGGACCAAAGGTATTACCTCTACGAGGGCCCCGACCTGGGTAAATCGTGCCCCCTGTTAGCCGACATAGTCACCATCGCCTATTTCGTTCTCCTACTCGAAACCTTACCGGATCATCTGAGGGATGTGTCGACATGCATAATCGACAGTTGTTATTATTGAAGTGGTGACTCTAGAGAAGTTTATTAGAGGGAAGATTCCAGAAACTGCAGAGTCCGTTTTCGAATAGGTAACCGTTCTGTTAGAAAAGTTTCACGTATTACTTTCTAACTTATAATTTTTTTTGTGTATGGAAAATATGGAAAATATCGAGCCAAAGAAGGGTAGGAGGCGGTGCCCGAGGGAACCACACCACATGGGGGTGCGGGCCCACCCCTGGCCGCGCCAACCTGTGGTATGGAGGCCCCGGAGCCCCACTCCGACCCATTATCGCACTTCTAATACGTCATAAACGTATCCATAATTTCTTATGTTCCATGTTGTTTTCATGCCATATGCTACATGTTTCCCTTACACTTTATGCCATTTTCATCGATTTCCTGGGACTAACCTATTGACAAGATGCCACAGAGCCAGCTCTTGTTTTCTGCTATTTTCAGTTTCAGAAAAGTTCTTCTCGAAATATTCTCGGAATTGGACGATTCGAAGCACGAAAGTCTTAGAAAGTTGTCGCGCAAACAGAGTCCGGAGGAGGCATGGAGGGGGATCACAGGGGCCCCACACCATAGGAAGGCGCGCCCCTGACCGCGCCATGGGGTGGTGTGCCCCCCCGTCCGCCCACCAACGTCGCCCTCTCGCCTATTTAGTGTCCTCAAAGGGTTATCCCTTAACACGAGAGCCTTTTCCACGAAAAACATCCATAGCCACCGTCACCGTCAACCCTAGTTCGGGAGGGTTCTGGAGCTCTCCCCAGCACCCTGCCGGGAGGTGGAATCATCACCGGAGGGATCTACACCACCATTCCCGCCTCCAGAATGATGCGTGAGTAGTTCATCCTTGGACTACGGGTCCATAGCAGTAGTTAGATGGTTGTTCTCTCCTCTTTATGCCTCATGTTTTGATATTGTGAGCTGCCCTACATGATCAAGATCCGATGAATATTGCATGGTATGTCTCTTGATTATTAATCTATCATGTTCTTTTCATGTGTATGTTATTTATGATATTGCATGCTCTCCGTTTTTCGTAGATGCTCTAGCTAAGTAGATGCTAGTGACTCCAAGAGGGAGTATTTATGCTCAATAGTGGATTCATGCCTCCTTTGCATCTGTGCTCGAGTGACAGAAATGTGACGGATGGAGGATGTGATGTTGCCATTAGGGAGAAATCAAAAATGTTTACATTATTTACATTACACACTTTTCTTACTGCGATTATCTGTTGCTTGCAACTTAATACCCAAGGTTTGCTCGGATGACATTCCGAGGGTGAATTTTTAGTCATAGATGCAGTTGGATGACGGTCTATGTATCTTGTTGTAATGACCTGATGGTGCAGATCTTTCACTCGTTGGGATACCCCAAGAGGAGGGTGTGAAGAGCATAGCGGTAGGAAGTTTTCCCCTTAGTGTGAAAAACTGGACCGGGGTTCATTGTTTCACTAGTGGCGTCTCTCCATAAAAGATAGAAGGCTGGGTGAACAAATTACAGCTGGGCAATTGACAAATAAAGGTTGCACCGTAGTGCACAATATGACATGAAGATTACTATGTTATTTAGTGCGGGCATTACAACAAGATACATAGACCGACATCCATCTCCATCTATGACTAATAATCCACCCTCAGGTTATCATCCGAACCCCCTCGGGTATTAAGTTGCAAGCAACAGATAATTGCATTAAACAAAGTGTGTAATGTAAGAAATGATTATGCACGCGGGCACTCTCACCATTGTTTTCTCCCTAATGGCAACAACACAACCTCCCCCTTCACATTTCTGTCACTAGAGCAAGGCAACAAGGAGGCATGAACCCACTATCGAGGATAAATACGCCCTCTTGGAGTCACTAACAATTACTTGCCCAGAATAACCACTAGCAACGAAGAGCATGCAAGATCACAAATAACACATGAAAATAAAGACTATAATCAACTTGGCATAAGGTCAATATTCACTGGACAAACACAACACACAGGATTACATAAGTTCACTCTCGATCATGGTAGGCAGCTCACGAGATCTAAACATGGAGGCACATGAGGAGAAGACAACCATCTAGCTACAGATACGAACCCGTAGTCCAAGGATGAACTACTCACACATCACTCCAGAGGCAGGCATGGTAATGAAGAGGCCTCCGGTGATGATCTCCTCTCCGGCAGGATGCCTGAAACAGCTTCAGAACCCCCCTGATATGGGGTTGACGGTGACCGCGATGGTGGAACCTTTTCGGGGATTTTGATCAGGTGCCTAGGGTTTTCCATCCGGGGGGGGGGGGCTAAGTAGGCGAAATGGTGAACGCGGTGGCGCTCCAGGGGGACCACACCCCAAGCTGGCGCGGCCAGGGGGCACGCCACCCTATGGTGTGGCCCCCCTGCTGCCCCTCTCCGGCTCCTCTTCGGTCTTCTGGATGCTTCCAGGGAAATAGGACTTCCGGGCTTCGAATTTTCCAATTCCGAGAATATTTCAAGAACAACTTTTCTGAAACTAAAAAACAGCAGAAAACAGGGAACTGGCTGTATGGCATCTTGTTAATAGGTTAGTCCGGAAAACGTATAAAATTGACATAAAGAAGGAAGAAAACATGTAGCAATTGTCAAAATATGATCATGGAGCATCAGAAATTATGGATACATTTATGACGTATCATGCCCGCATGAATCACATACTAATCATCATGGTCATGCATATGCACTACGGTGCAGCCTTTATATTTGTCAATTGCCCACCTATAATTTATTTACCACACATGCTATCTATCTGTCCTAGGAGAGACACCACTAGTGAACTGTGGACCCTGGTACTTTTTCCTCATACTAATAATACAATCACTGCAATCTCTGTTGTCATACTGCTGGTACTGTTTTCATACTGCCATCACTGTTCTCTTTTCATCTACAGCAAACAAGTACTATTTTCCACACCATACGTTTAACCTCTTTGTTTTCAGCAAAACCGGTGAGATTGACAACCTAACTGCTTCGTTGGGGCCAAGTGATTTGATTGTGTTGTATAGGTTCCACGTTGCTTCTGAACCGGTAGTGCGCCCTGCCACCTCAGGTGCATCAACCTTCAGAAGTGATTTCTTTCTCCTACTGGTCGATTCAACCTTGGTTTCTTTCTAAGGGAAAACTTGCTGTTGTGCTCTTCATACCTTCCTCTTGGGGTCTCCCAACAAATGCAAGATCTGCACCATCAACTGCACCTTCCTTTTGTTACGTATATTTTTGCTATATAATCCCCTGGATCCCCCGAGGTCCGTATATCGTTTTCTCGTCGTGTTTCCGTTTCGATCTGTTTCTGTTAGGATTTGTTTTCAGTTTTAGAAGCACCATGACCTCCGCCAACAACAACAAGGGGAAGGAGCCGATGGAAGATGATCTCCAAGGCCCCAAGTGCAAGAATATGTACCAGGGCATCAAGAGGGAAGCAAAGAGGATGTCATCGAGTAAAGCTGGAAGTGTTTCTTTTTGTAATATGCAGGGACAAAGACCATCAGTTCCAGGTCTCAGCCCCATCCCTGGAGTAGAGGAAGCTCTTTGAGTCGCAGATGAGTTCTATGATCGATATGGAGCTCTAAGAACGGAGGTAGAGATAATCCAGGAGGAGAACGACAGATTTCGAGAGATGCTGGAGCGTTTCCGTACCTTGATTGAGAAGAGCTCACCACCACCACCGAAGAATTAATTCGTCATGGGTATTGGCATCCCCTTATCTTGTTCCAAGCTTAGGGGAGTGCCGCGGTATCACACCTTTATCTTTCACCTTTTTTCCTTTTAGTAGAGTCATATCATGGGTAGAGAAGTTATCATACAGGATGGTTTGCAGTATGAAAGTATCTCTCCTTTAGTTGGTTATCGATGTATCCCTTGGTGTGAGTTGCCGTTATGGAATATTAATGAGAAGTTTCATCATTTACTTTTTACACTTTATTTTAGTTTGCAATTTCTGTTATATGATTGATCTTGTTGTTAGTACTGGTATCACTATGGGAGTATCAAGTTAATCTATTTGGTTTTGGCGAACTTAACATTGGTCAGTAGCAACAATACTTTGAGGCTTCAGTAAAAAAATGGGAGATGCATGTAGATATATTATGACATGATCTTTCTTTCTTGTTGGCCCATAAGCTTAGTATTCTGACGTTAAGATCGTGCATCCAAACCATGAGCCAAAAACCATGCCATTACCTACCTATATGTGGTATTTCATCGCCACTAAAAGTAAATTGCTTGTGTGCTACCATTAAAACCTTCAAAACTATTATACTTGTTTTGTGCCCCTGTTTTAGCTCATGAGGACGTAGGTAGACGGCCTTATTTTACTTGTTGATTGGACTTTACACACCTAGACTACTGGCACATCCTCTTATCCAACAGCTAGAAGAGCTGGCATCGGGGTTCTGATATGTCGAAATCCTATCTCTTTTTTCTGAACACTTTTCTTATTGTTTTCCTCTAAACTTGTGTGTTTAGAATACAACTAACACGGACTAACGTTGTTTTCAGCAAAATTACCTTGGTGTCTTGTTTTTGTCAGAAAAATCGACTTTCAGGAAATTGCCCAGAAAAGACCCCATTGGTGTTTTCACACCAGAAGACCCCGAGAGCCAGAAGGGGGCCAGAAGAAGAGCCACAGGGTGGCCACACCCCCCGGCGCCCCCTTGGTCGCGCCAGCATAGGGTGTGGGCCACCCAGAGCCCCTCTCGGACTCCCCTTTCGCCTACAAATAGCCTTCAACCCTAAAACGCGAGGGGTTCGTCATATTCCACATAAACACAACAGAGCGCCGCCGCCATCCCGAACCTAGATTCGGGGATCAGAAACTTCGTTCTGGCACCTTGCTGGGACGGGGAATTGGAGGAGATCATCGCCATCGTCATCACCAACGCCTCTCCATCGACCATCCATGTTTCCCCCATCCATGTATGAGTAATTCCCCATTGTAGGCTGAAGGGGATGGTAGGGATTGGATGACATCGTTCATGTAATAATGCCGTGATTGTTAGGGCATATTGCCTAGTATCCTCTATTAGTGCTATTGACATTGTTGCAACTTGTTATGCTTAATGCTTGCCACTTTGGGCCTGAGTGCCATGATCTCAGATCTGAACATGTTATTGAATCACGATGATAATTATTTTTTCTTGATCATACCTGCAAGTTGTTTACACATATCGTTGTTCGGAACCCGAGGCCCCGAAGTGAAAGAAATTGGGACAACCGGAGGGGATGGCTGTGATGTGAGGATCACATGTGTTCATAGAGTGTTAATGCTTTGCTCCGGTGCTTTATTAAAAGGAGCACCTTAATGACCAGTAGTTCCCTTGAGGCCCCGCTGAAAACGGGCTGGTAGGACAAAAGATGTTGTGAAAGTTCTCATTGCGAGCACGTACGACTATTTACGGAACACATGCCTATGGTTACTTAGTGCTTGGATGCTTTATCTTATTTATCTACAATGACCATGACTTGATCATTATATGAACTATCTTATCCATGCAACGCCCATTCCTCCATCCCTATGCCTACAGTATTTCATCCCGCTGTTTACTTCAAACACTGCTGCTGCTGTTTTCATTCCACTGCTGCTATTATTTCACTACTGGTAGTATAAAACTGTTACTACTGATAAACCACTACGAACAAAAGTACTTTCAGGTGCAGGTGAATTGACAACTCACTTGTTAAGGCTCACAAATATTATTTGGCTCCCCTTGTGTCGAATCAATAAATTTGGGTTTTACTTCCCTCGAAGACTGTTGCGATCCCCTATACTTGTGGGTCATCAAGACTATTTTCTGGCTCCGTTGCCGGGGGGGAGCATAGCTTTATTTGCGGGCTCACTGGAGAGTATTATTATCTATTGCCATCATTCATCATGGGTAAGACTCGTGATGGAAAGTTTCCTATATTACCATCCACTACAAGAAGAGGTACAACTCTGAACACCTCTGTTGCTCTTGATTCACCGTCTGTTATGAGTAAGCTGCTTACACCACCACATGCTACACATGCTACTTCTGCTGAATCTGAAAATAATTCTGTTACCTTTAATGATGCTTCTACTGTGCTTTATGAGAGTGGTTTTCTCGGTCCTTTCTTAGATGCTACTATTGCTAAATCTAAAAATATTGCAAACATTGAAACTCCTAATAAAAATCATGTTACTCCTGCTGTTTCACCTGAGCTTATAGAGAATCCTAGTGATGATTTTGATGATTCCTAGATTGATCTTAATGATGATCTTATTGATGAAATATATGCTATGACGGATAAAGATGTTGTTATGAGTCTTATTGAAAGTCGTGCTATTAAATATAAATTATCTCCTGATGCTAAGTTTGCCACTTCTCCCATTAATATTAGGGATAAGGATTATGATTTCTCTCTTGATTTATCTTATATATCTATTGTTGAGAAAGAACCTTTTTCTGGTACTGAAAATGAAAGTGCTATGAAACATATGAATGAGCTCTCCTCCCTGATGATCTTAAGAAATGTAGCTACTTTGTTGCTAAAATATTCCCTTTCTCATTAAAAGATGGAGCTAAAACTTGGTTTAACACTTTGTCTCCTGGATCTATTGATAGTCCTATTGGTTTGGTTAATGCTTTCTTTCAGAAATATTTTCCTATTAGTGCTCAACATCCTGCTTTACAAAATATATTTAATTTCAAGCAATTGGAAGGAGAGAAATTTCATGTATCTTGGGCAAGGTTATGCTCTTTAGTTAGGGCTACACCTTGGCATAAGCTAGAAAATAATAAACTTCTTGATATATTTTATAATGGACTAACTGTGGAATCTAGGACATACCTAGATAGTTGTGTCGGTTTGTGTTTTCAGGCAAAGAAGTCCAGAAGAATCTGAGGAATTAATGGCTAAAATAAGCCAAAATCATGATGATTGGACTATGGTTGAGCCTGAGCCGACCCCTACTCCAGTACCTACTCCAACACCAACACCCAATAAGAGGGGAATGATTGAATTAAATGATGAAGTGATAAGAGAAGCCAAGAAATCTCTTAAAGAGAGGGGTATTAAATCTGAAGATGTGAAGAATCTTCCACCTATAGAAGAATTATGTAAGCCAATCCCTCACTCATCCACCATTGAGGTATACTCTCTCCAATATTTTGATAGTAGAGATATTCACTATAACAAACCTCCTGATCAATGTTTAGATGAATTTGATAATTATGTTATTAAGCAAGATCATTTTAATATGAGAGTGTAAAAACAACTAATGGAAAACTCTAGAGCTATTGGTAATTTGCATGGTATCTATTATTATTATATACTAAAAGCACAATACGGAGGTCCAAAATAGAGATGCCACGTTGATCCACATCACCTTAATTATTTTCTATAGTTAGATCTGAAATCGATGGCTAGGATTAAAAAATATTACGTTAAAATTCACACGTAAAAAATGTCTAGCGTGACACGTACAAAACACATGTCTCCAACACGTACGTGCCTACGGTCCTGGCCTAGCACGGAAAGCCAACCAAAATTTTGTTCCGATCGATGACTATTTGGATTGTCGCATGCGGGTCAAGGACGTGAATAGCCGGGTCAAGCGACTTCAGACGCAAGGAGATGCCATGGTGAGGGCACATCGTCTTCAATCAACTATTGTACGTCAATGCAGACGATAGACCTATGCTATGGACATGCTGGTGCTGCAAAAGCTCTCCGCTCTGTCTGGTGCCATTAATTCTTGGACAGAAACGTCCAAGGCTCAGGGAGGTGGTTAGGTTGATTCTTTTTTTATTCTAATCAAATTCCCAAGTGAGATTAGAATTTATCTGCCGTGACTTCTTCATGAAGCCCGACGGTATGAAATCTGAGGCAGCCTTCTCCTCCGTCGTATTAGCTGTGCTCCTGGCCGAGCTCGCCACCACACCATCAAGTCGTTCACTCTCTCACCACGGCCACTGGCGACCCATGGTTTGCTGCACGCTAGCCGGTGTCGAATCTTTGCTTGTGATTGCTTGTCCTGATCATTACAGCTTCCTCCTGCAAGAGGCATGTCTAGCTTACCATAGCAAGAGGATGATACCGAGCCTGTGATTGAGATGTGTTATGCCTGGATGAGGTTAGAAATCAGAAGACACTTATATGCTTAATCACAATTTTACGTGCAGACTTCTGCTCGTGTCATTTCAGTAAAGTTTGATTGAGCTATGTGATTTTGTTACACGGGAATGAGCAGAGCCAAGAATCAGAGTCGAGGTCTATCCATTCCTTTAGGGAGTATAACTACTCAAGTTATGATCTGAGATTAGCTGTAGCCATGCGTGCACACGTGTACACTTAGATCGATAAGATACGCTCACACCAGAAACTTTTGCAAAGATGATGTTTTTATTTTAGCTGAAGCCTGCATGCCGGCGTTAAGCCTCTCTCCTGCTAGGAAAATCCTGTCCCTGGGTTTTTTAGACCACATCGACACTCGCCCTCCTTGCCGTTCATCTACGGTGGGGTGAAAATCGACGAATAATCTCAAGCTCCATGCAGTTCCCTTTGGTTCAGACTTCAGAGCAAGATATGCACTCTCTGTCTCTCTCCGATCTGATTGCAATTTTTTCTATGTAGCAGGAAAATATCGGTTTACTTAGTGTTTAATTGTGGCACACTGGCTGTGAAGCAAACCTACTCACTTAAATTTCACCAATGATACAGATAGCTACTCAATGAAATTCTTTATTTTCTTCTCCTACCAGCCATGACAATGAACAGATCTTCTATTGGCTGTAGCTGGTCTTCATGGCTGACATATTACACATGAAGGGGACGTCTACAGACACGTTGATGCTTCAGATACCGGCCACTTGCAGGGCTCTGCTATCTTCATGCTTGGCGAATCCGCAGCCGAAACAAAACTTCCGTTTTACACGAATATCTTCTCTAAATGACTGATATGTTGAGTTGATAAAGCAACTCTGATATCAAGCAAAAATAAAATCCCTTCAATGCAAGAAGAAATAGCTCCAGAGTTGAAGATGGTTTATAATAAACATGGGTTTATTTCCTGAAACCAACTAAAAGCAGGGTTAATCGTGTGCTTAGCACATGGTGCGTGTGAAAAATCCTTACAATAAGAGAACATCCATATGATATTTACAGATGGTAGAACATTCACATATGTATGCTACTGTCAAGGACTTATGTATATGAAAATGGTCTGTAAGGAGAAGTAAAGAACAACTAAAAAATACCGTTTCAAGAAAATAGAAGACTGATGTTGCCAAGTGTTGGTTCTATTTATATTCTTAAAATGTGTATTTTATAGAAAATTAGACTCAAGTACCATGATTATTGCCTGCACTGAGTATGTTCTATACATATTTTAGGCTGAACAGGGGATATGCTAAAAGATTCTTCTGGTGAATGTAATAATTTTTTTACTCGATAAGAGATAGCAATTGTTGTTTAGAAAAGAAATGTAAGTCTGCTAATGATACTGTCTTCACATGAAAAACTAAAAACAGAATTATATCGCCATGCAACTTTATTAGACAACCAACTTTTCTCTCATGTCTATCATTCCCTCTCTCTAATCTATCAGCCAAAGTTCTGTTTCTTGCATCAATGCACAACTTTAGAGTATGTGATCCCTCTGTCGCCGTTACATATTGCAGCAAGAAATGCCACTGTAGTCAGCCTATGTATCGGAATTTTTTTATTTTTCTTCAATCATCTGATCCATGATGTTGGAAAACAAAACCCAAAAGTTCCGTTCTTATTTTGTGTTTATTTTCCAGCACAGTGGTGTGCGGTGGACAAACAGGTGACAGCTGGAGACTGTTTGGTTTGGTATGTTCATCTGGATGTATGAAAGATTGATGTGTTTGTCACATAACTTTTATGAAATCCATGTTGGTTTGACATGTTGAATGCCTCGCTATCCATGCATCGCTTCCTAAAAGGACTTTTCTTTCTCAGAGTGCATTCAGTCATTGGCATGGGTACTGATTTTATAGTACCAACTGCTCTCATTGAGGCCCTTTCCTCTTCATACTACAATTTATGTCTCAGGTTAGAACAAATTAGAACTTCTGGCTCGAAACGTTCAGGTGCAGCACTAATTTGGTTCATGTATTATTTATCATCCAAAGTATACCTATTTGTAACTGATTCTGTGTTGGTGATTTGTTTTGATTCCCTAATACTCTCCTACTATGCATTTTTTTCTTCACCAATTGATTACGTTTTCTGATTGTATTTATACTTCTAGCTATCTATTCATTTTTCTCATGAACAAAAAATACTTTCCAAGATAATATTATTACTTGTCAAATTTGTAGTTTTGATTCTCTCACGCTATTCTTCCAGCTTCTGAATTCCTTACTGATCAGTTGGTGTCAGTAATCTATTTTTCTTTAGCTTGAAAAAATGTACTTCCATTGTTTTAGATTCACAAGAATTTGATTAGCTTTAGTGTCTTCACAGAAAATATATATTGTGTAGTTTACAAATAGCACCAAGATAGTTTTCTGACATTAGTTTACCTACTAGAAGTTTGATGGACGTTGGAAATTTCACATTGCAAAGTGTGAGCTTATTGCTCCAGTAATTTTCCATGGCGATTAAGTAAACTAGAGTTCATGGTAACTCAGATATTTCGAAGGGAAATTTATGACAAAAAAATTATAAGTATTAGAAAATCGCAACAATTTTTTTCTTTTAACCTAAATCAAAGATCACTGTGTAGTTAGTTTCACGCAAAAATATCAGTGACACGAGTTTTTTGTGAGGAAATTGGGGATACATATGTAGTGTGGTATTTTCATTTTGTGTATTAGTGGATTATATGATCCATTTTGTTTCATTCATCTTTGTGGTAGCTTAGCATTCAAATTTAGTTCTATGCTTTGGTCTAATATCGCCATGTACTTGAAAAAACATATGTTCACCTATACAATTTTAAAATCTTAAACTAATATTTCTTCAACAAATTAAAGAAGTTAAAGGAGGTTTACACACACATTATATTTGGTTTACCTTTAATTTTGGTGACTATGGAAGTGTATTAGCTTATTTTGCTAATTCATATGTATATAAAAATACTAAATATATTTTCTTTACGTTTTCAGCTGTTTCCCTCGCATTTGCGAGGGTCGCTGTGCTAGTTATAGAAAGAACCTCTAATGATGTTAAAATGCTTGTTAAACATTTTGAAATGGTTCAAACTCAAATTGATGAACTTGCTAAAGTGCAAAAATATTTGCTAGTCAATGCTTCTAAAGAAAAAACATGCTTATGAAATAAGAACTAGAAGTGGTATTGCTACACAAGATCCTTTATATCCTGAGGGGCATCCTAAAAGAATTGAACAAGTTCTCAGCAAACTAATGATAATATTTTGCATACTAAGAAGAAAAAAAAGAAGAAACATAAAACTGATGTAGAATCCTCTGAACTTGCTAAAGATCCTAATAGTATATCTATCTCTGATGCTGAAACTAAAAGTGGTATTGAAAAGAATGATGCTTCTGATAAAGAAGAACCTGTAGCTGAGCCTGAAAAGCAAACTAAAACTTCAAAGTATACTAAGGAAGATTTCATTACTAATAAACATTGTAATGAGAGAGAACCTTGGGTACAAAAACCAATGCCTATTCCCAATAATAAACACAAATCTAAGGAAGAAGAACATTATAACAAGTTTTGTGAATGGATGAAACCTTTGTTCTTGCAAATTCCTTTAACTAGTGCTATTAAATTTCCTCCTTATGCGAAATATATGAAAGATATTATCTCTAACAAAAGGAAGATTCCTAATGAGCAAATCTCCACTATGCTTGCTAATTACTCTTTTAATGGCAAGGTTCCTGAGAAGCTTGGATATCTTGGTATACCAAATATTCCCTGTTCTATTAAAAATAATTATGTTAGAACCGCTTTGTGTGATTTAGGAGCTGGAGTTAGTGACATGCGTTTTACTCTCTATAAAAGACTCCTCCTAGAAAAATTGATACCAATTGATATATCTTTGCAAATGGCTGATAAATCCACTGCTATTCCTGTGGGTATATGTGAGGATGTTCATGTTCAAGTTGCTAAAAATTGTCTGATATTAACTGACTTTGTTGTGTTGGAAATGCCTGAATATGATAATATGTCTATTATTCTTGGAAGACCTTTTCTTAATACTGCAGGGGCTATTATTGATTGCAATCAAGGAAAGATTAATTTTAATGTTAATGATAAAGAGCACACTGTTTATTTTCCCAAGAAGATTGATAGAAAATATGGTCTAAATTCCATTAATGATGTTAAAATGCTTGTTAAACATTTTCAAATGGTTCAAACTCAAATTGATGAACTTGCTAAAGTGCAAAAATATTTGCTAGTCAATGCTTCTAAGGAAAAACATGCTTATGAAATAAGAACTAGAAGTGGTATTGCTACACAAGATCCTTTATATCCTGAGGGGCATCCTAAAAGAATTGAACAAGTTCTCAGCAAACTAATGATAATGTTTTGCATACTAAGAAGAAAAAAAAGAAGAAACATAAAACTGATGTAGAATCCTATGAACTTGCTAAAGATCCTAATAGTATATCTTTCTCTGATGCTGAAACTGAAAGTGGTATTGAAAAGAATGATGCTTCTGATAAAGAAGAACATGTAGCTGAGCCTGAAAAGCAAACTAAAACTTCAAAGTATACTAAGGAAGATTTCATTGCTAATAAACATGGTAATGAGAGAGAACCTTGGGTACAAAAACCAATGCCTATTCCCAATAATAAACATAAATCTAAGGAAGAAGAACATTATAACAAGTTTTGTGAATGGATGAAACCTTTGTTCTTGCAAATTCCTTTAACTAGTGCTATTAAATTTCCTCCTTATGCGAAATATAAAATATATATCTTAACAAAGGAAGATTCCTAATGAGAAAATCACCACTATGCTTGCTAATTACTCTTTTAATGGCAAGGTTCCTAAGAAGCTTGGATATCCTGGTATACCAAATATTCCCTGTTCTATTAAAAATAATTATGTTAGAACCGCTTTGTGTGATTTAGGAGCTGGAGTTAGTGACATGCGTTTTACTCTCTATAAAAGACTCCTCCTAGAAAAATTGATACCAATTGATATATCTTTGCAAATGGCTGATAAATCCACTGTTATTCCTGTGGGTATATGTGAGGATGTTCCTGTTCAAGTTGCTAAAAATTGTCTGATATTAACTGACTTTGTTGTGTTGGAAATGCCCGAATATGATAATATGTCTATTATTCTTGCAAGACCTTTTCTTAATACTGCAGGGGCTATTATTGATTGCAATCAAGGAAAGATTAATTTTAATGTTAATGATAAAGAGCACACTGTTTATTTTCCCAAGAAGATTGATAGAAAATATGGACTAAATTCCATTGAAAATATTAAGACCATCAAGATTGGAGAATTTTATTGTCCCATTCTAGCACCACAAAAAGAATATGAAATTGTTATGATTGGGACTATGTCTATCAAGATTGAGGTAACATGAGTATTTAGTGAGAAACAAAGTTTTGTTTCATAGAAAAATTATTTTGGTAGCAAGACTTGATCACCCTTGTTAACAAAATGATTTTAAATGAAATGGGCAATATTTTCACTATGTTTTGACCTTTCCCATTATGTTTTCACCATGTTTACTTCTGTTATTACATTGCTACTTGAGTACAATCATGTTTTCCACCATACTTATGCATGTTTTCCTAATGTTTTCACCCTGATTACTGAAGCTATGCATGTTTTCACCACTACCACCTTTGTTTTCTTTGGATATTCTTTCATTAGAGTGTCATAGAACCTCTGTAGTGCTGGTTTTGTTTTTGTTTTCCACCTTTTCACTTTCGTTTTCCTGGGTTTTTTTAATTATTAAAATTTTGGAAATACCCAAAAAAGTAAAGTTTCTCGAAAAAATTTCCAGAAAAATTACAATACATTTTTACGTAAAAAATGAGGCAGAAAGCCACCTGGGAGACCCCAGGGGGACCCACCAGTCAGGCACAACCATGGGTGGCGTGGCCAGCCCCCGGTGGCACGAGCATATGGTGTGCCCCCCCTGGCCCTCCACTTACTCTCTCCACTTCCCAAGTCTTCTCTCTCACCTACCAAACTGTAAACATTTCCTGGAACCCGTGTTCTTGTTATTCTTCCTCTGGATTTTCAATCTCCTTCTTCAGCCCATGATATGTGCTGATTTTTGGTGTGTTTGATCTCCGGTATGTGACTCCTCCGATGACCCAAGTAGATTTTTTTAGTGAAGTATTTCTTGAGTATTTTTCCACGGTGGGTGATAGATTATGTGAGTTTGCATGCTTGATTTGAGTAGAAATAATGCATTTTTGATGTATGTTTAGCTCTCATATAAGTACCTATGGTAGTTTCCACCTTATAGTTGTTTGAAATTAATTTTTGTGATGCTTGTTGAAAAATTTCAGAGATGGAGCACAATGCTTATCACCTAAACCAGCATGAGTTGGAGGTGCATGAGGGCATGCTCGTGCACTGTGAAGAGAGGGTGTTTCCATCAATCTATCCGTGTCAGGAATTCATGAGGAGTACAGAAATTTCGCAGGATTTTAACACCTTAGGGCGTAATGCGTGCTTGGACCGTTTCATTGAGGATGAGCCCATCCAATATGTGAAACAAACTATGTGTGTGGTGCAGGATTTTCGTTTTAAATGTTCCCCAACTAACCCAATGGTCCATTATAAAATTTACAATAAAGCTGTGAGCCTTCCTTGTAGTGTTTTTTGTGCGGCTATTAAGGTACCCGAGTGGGGGTCTTGTGAGAAGATAAGTGGGCAGCCCAAACCACTACTGAATTTATATGGAGAGATTTGCCAAGGCAGAAGCTTCACAGGGGAGAGTGGTAAAATTCGTGAAATTCAACTCTCTAGCATTCAATACTTTGCCTACTTTATTTCTAAATGTGTGTTAGCTAGAAAAACTGCGAGCAAGCTATCTGTCTATGATTTGGCGTTTATTGCAGCTGCCTTAGGATGTGATAGGTCTTATAACTTTGGCGCTTTGATTACTTACCATCTCTCACATAACCGTGAGAAGGGGAAAGTTTGGGGAGGTCTTATTGCCTCGCGCTTGCTAGCTTTGCATGGTTTGGAGCCACACCCTCTAGACTTGCAATTTCCTGTAGAGAGGCTTAATCTTGTTTCCATGGTTCAACATAAGTTTCTTTCTACCCATGCTCACTTACATAATTTATCTTTTGAATTAACTTTCTCCAAATGATCTGGGTGGAGAGTTGTTAAAACTGTTAGGGAAGTACTTTTGCATGTACCTATTTTGTTTGATCTTAATAACAGGCAAGGATGGTAGATTTCTGAGAGTGAGGTGGACACATACCTTCAGCATCACCCCCAGCAAGGGGAGGATGCCGATGAGGGGGACGATAGTGACTTCGTCCAGCCCTACGATGCCACGGGGATTCCATACGAGCACCCCGGTTATGACTATGCGCCAGCTGCTTCATCTTCTTCTTGGGCGCCCGAGTACGACCACGCGAGGGACGACCCAACGTAGTGGGGATATTTCCCACGCTTTGATTGATCTCCACCTAGTCCAAAAGCCTAAGCTTGGGGGGAGGTACACCGACATCACACTCATTTATATATCATGTTCGGTCGATTCTTCGTATATCCATCTTTTCATTTCTTTCTCTTCTTTTGCTTCTTTTTGTTTCTTTCGCTTATTTTCGTTTCTCTTATTTCTCTTTGTTTTTATTGTCTTGTTCTTGTTTTCCAAAACACAAAAAGACCAAAAAATATTTCTGTTGTTTCTTTTTGTTTGCTTCTTTAGTTTCTTTATTTGGTTTGATTTCTTTAAGTTGCAGTTTAATATTCAAAAATCCAAAAATATTTTGTTTTGTTTGCTTGTTCTCTTTCTGTTCGTGCTTTAATTGAAAAACCCAAAAATATTTGTTGTTCTTCTTTGGTTTTGTAAAGTTGTTACAGAGTTCAGCAGTCGTCCGTGACTCCTTTGGATCTTGATTTTCATTATATATTATTCGAGCCACAACTGAAGAGCAATAATGACGATCTACGAAAATTCAAGTTGTGGTGAGAGGCTGGTATGAACTCTATTTTCTTTCATTTTTGTACATATTTCCATCTATGTGAGCATGCTTAGTTTGTTCGTATAAGATATATGTGACTTAATGGCTGCTTAATAGTTCATGCTCTCTCATGTTTTGTTCCGATTTATTAATGGTAAATGACATGTCATATAAATATTTGTTCGCATTGTTCCATTCGTAGAAGGACATTATATTGTGTTATCCTCCTCTGACGGTTTCATTTGAATCGACTTGGAACATGCTCACACATGCTAAGAATGAAAACAAAAAGTCAATAAGACTCGATGATTTATTTTTCCTTAGAGTTCTAGTATCAATTTCATGCCTCAGTTAATTTTACTTTGTCGCAAACATGATTATGATAGTTGTTGCTCTCTTGATTGTGGCTCCCCGTCTATTGCTAGCTGATATGTCATAAACGTATCCCTAATTTCTTATGCTCCATGATCATATTTTGCCAATTGCTACATGTTTTCTCCCTTCTTTATGTCAGTTTTGTACGTTTTCCGGACAAACCTATTAACAAGATGCCACAGAGCCAGTTCCCTGTTTTCTGCTATTTTTTAGTTTCAGAAAGGTTGTTCTAGAAATATTCTCGGAATTGGAAAATTCGAAGCCCGGAAGTCCTATTTTCCCCGGAAGCATCCAGAAGACCTAAGAGGAGCCGGAGAGGGGCAGCAGGGGGGCCACACCATAGGGAGGCGTGCCACCCTGGCTGCGCCAGCTAGGGGTGTGGGCCCCCTGGAGCGCCACTGCCTTCGCCCTTTCACCTATTTAAGCCCCCGGTTGGAAAACCCTAGGCACCTGATTAAAATACCCAAAAAAGTTCCGCGGCCGCCGTCACCGCCAACCCCAGATCAGGGAGGTTTTGAAGCTGTTTCCGGCACCCTGCCGGAGAGGAGATCATCACCGGAGGCCTCTTCATCGCCATGCCTGCCTCCGGAGTGATGCGTTAGTAGTTCATCCTTGGACTACAGGTTTGTAGCAGTAGCTAGATGGTTGTATTCTCCTCATATGCCTCCATGTTTAGATGTCGTGAGCTGCCTATCATGATCGAGATTGATCTTATGTAATTCTCTGTGCTGTGTTTGGTGGGATCCGATGAATATTGACCTTATGCCAAGTTGATTATAGTCTTTATTTGCATGTGTTATTTGTGATCTTGCATGCTCTCCATTGCTAGTGGTTATTCTGGACAAGTAATTGTTAGTGACTCCAAGAGGGAGTATTTATGCTTGATAGTGGGTTCATGCCTCCTTGTTGCCTTACTCGAGTGACAGAAACGTGAAGGGGGAGGATGAGAAAACATCGGTGAGAGTGCCAGCATGCATAATCATTTCTTACATTACACACTTTGTTTAATGCAATTATTTGTTGCTTGCAACTTAATACCTGAGGGGGTTCGGATGATAACCTAAGGGTGGATTATTAGTCATAGATGCAGATGGATGTCGGTCTATGTATCTTGTTGTAATGCCCGCACTAAATAACATAGTAATCTTCATGTCATATTTTGCACTACGGTGCAACCTTTATTTGTAAATTGCCCAGCTGTAATTTGTTCACCCAGCATGCTATATTTTATGGAGAGACACCACCAGTGAACTACGAACCCCGGTCCATTTTTCCAGACTGTTAAACAATACACAACAATTTCCTGCTCTCTTTACTTTCTGCAAGCATACACTATTTTTCCACACTATGCGTCTAATCTTTATTTCAGCAAGACCGGTGAGATTGAAAAACTCACTATACCGTTGGGGAAAAGTATTTTGATTGTGTTGTGTGCAGGTTCCACGTTGTTGCTGACACCGGTGAAGCGCCAGCCCACCATCAGTGGCATCAACCTTCCGAAGATTCTATTTCTCCTACTGGATTGATAACCTTGGTTCTTAACTAAGGGGAAAACTTCCTACCGATGTGCTCTTCACACCCTCCTCTTGGGGTATCCCAACGAGTGCAAGATCTGCACCATCAAGGACTTTTTCTGGCGCCGTTGCCGGGGAGAAGGAAGTCTTCTGGCAAGGGGAGTCTCTCACTCTCAATCTCTTTATATTGTTTTTATTTTTGTCTTGTTTTTATTTCCCTATATTGAAAACACAAAAAAATTAGTTTACTTCATAGCTGTTATTTATTTCCTTGCTTTTATTCTGCTAAAATGAGTTCCTCGGAGAATACCAAGTTATGTGACTTCGCTAGCACAAAGAACAGTTATTTTATTTGCACTTCTATTGATCCTCCTTCTCCTACAACTGCTTTCTATGAGATTAAGCCTGCTTTATTAAATCTTGTGATGAAAGAACAATTTTCTAGTATTAGTACTCATGATGCTGCTGCTCACCTTAATAATTTTGTTGAACAATGTGAGATGCAAAAATATAAAGATGTGGATGGAGATATTATTAAACTGAAATTATTTCCTTTCTCTTTGAGAAGAAGAGCTAAAGAATGGTTTCTATCTTTGCCTAGAAATAGTATTGATTCATGGACTAAGTGTAAAGATGCTTTCATTGGAAAATAGTATCCTCCTGCTAAGATTATATCCCAGAGAAGTGACATAATGAATTTTAAACAATTTGATAATGAACATGTTGCTAAAGCTTGGTAAAGAATGAAAACTATGGTGAAGAATTGTCCCACTCATGGACTGACTACTTGGATGATTATACAAACCTTTTATGCAGGACTGAATTTCTCCTCAAGGAACCTATTGGATTCAGCTGCTGGAGGGACCTTTATGTCCATCACTTTGGGCAGTGCAACAAAGCTTCTTGATGATATGATGATAAATTATCCAGAGTGGCACACTGAGAGTGCTCACAAGGTAAGAAGGTAAATTCTGTTGAGGAAACCTCCTCTTTAAGTGAAAGGCTTGATGCTGTTATGTCTATGCTTGTTAATGGTAAAGCTCAAGTTGATCCCAATAATGTTCCTTTAGCCTCTTTGGTTGCTCAAGAAGAGCATGTTGATGTGAACTTTATTAGAAATAATAATTTTAACAACAATGTTTATAGAAATAATTTTAACAACAATGCCTATCCTCCTAATAATGGTTATGGTAATTCTTATGGCAACTCCTACAGTAGTAATAAAATCTCTACCTATGATCTTGAAAACATGCTTAAAGAATTTATTAGCACACAAACTGCTTTTAATAAATCTGTTGAGGAAAAGCTTGGTAAAATAGATGTTCTTGCCTCTAAAGTAGATAGCCTTCCTATTGATGTTGATTTTCTAAAACTGAAGGTTTTGCCACAAGATGTTAAACAAAATAAAACTTTGAATGCCATCCAAGTTCAAATAGACAATAATGTTAGGTTGATGGCTGAATTACGTGCTAGGTGGGAAAGAGAAGATGAACTGGCTGAAAAGAATAATATTGCTAGAGTTTGTACTATCACAACAACTAGTAAAACTGAAGTTCCAAGTGCTATTAAACCCCCTACTATCAACGGTAAAGTAGTTGGTTTTAATAAAGTCCCTACTCCTTTGGTGAAACGTGCTAAACTTCCTAAAACTGCTGAAACTACTTCTGATAAAAGTGCTGAAATATTTAGAAGTGTGGGAGATAATGGTTCCATTACTTTTGATGATAATAATATTGATTTTGATGATTGCAAAATCTCTGAATTTATTATGTTTCTACAAAAGCTTGCTAGAACTCCCAATGCTAGTGCCATAAATATGGCCTTTACTAAACATATTACCAATGCTCTCATGAAAGTTAGGGAAGAAAAGTTGAAACTTGAGACATCTATCCCTAGAAAATTAGATGATGGTTGGGATCCTATCATTAAGATAAAAGTAAATGATTTTGATTGCAATGCTTTGTGTGATCTTGGTGCTAGTATCTCTGTTGTGCCTCAAAAGCTTCATGATATGCTTGATTTGCCATTGTTGGAACATTGTTATTTGGATGTTCATCCTGGTGATAATGCTAAGAATAAACCTCTTGGTATAATTGATGATGTTCTTATTATGGTTAATAATAACTTTTCCCTTGTTGATTTTGTTGTTATGAACATTGAATGCAATGCTTCTTGTCCTATTGTTTTGGAAAGACCTTTTCTTAGAACTGTTGGTGCTATTATTGATATGAAAGAGGGGAGTATTAAATATCAACTTCCCCTCAAGAAAGGTTTGGAACACTTTTCTAGAAATAATATGAAGCTACCCTTTGATGCTATTATTAGAGAAAAATATGATGTTGATGCTTACTCTCTTGAAAATACTTGAGTTGATATTTCTATGCCTAGCTGAAAGGCTTTAAAGAAAAGCGCTACCTGGAGACAACCCGTTTTATTTCTCTGTTTTCTTTAAGTTTTACTTTGTTTTATTTGGTGTTCTTGCACCTGGGTGTTGTCTATTTCCTTAGCAACCCTGCTGTATCTTTTATTTTGAGTTTTTGTTGAGCCAAGTAAAGCCACTAGTGGAAAGTTAAGCCTATATTTCGGATTTCTGCGCAGGAAACATATTTCTGCTGTCCATTGTAAATTCCGTTAAAAATCATATAAATTTCAAATTCACCTGAGCTTTTTTGTGCTTAATTATGAGTTATATACGCAACTGTTTCTAGAAGAACACTTTTTGATTTGAGCAACAGAAGAGTTTTGAAAAAATGAATCTGTACCTGCTGGTCTGCCTTTGACAGATTTGTGTCATTTATCGCATTTGCATCTTAATCTCTTTCTTTGGTGTTATTTTGAGAAAAATAGTTTTGAAATAAGTTGTGACAGTAGATAATGTGTTTTTTAGTGTTATACTTGTGTTGAAACTGAACCATGCGAATTTCTTATTTCAATTGCACTAACGTTGCTAATGAAGATTGTGAGAATTTTGATGTGAAGGAACTTTTCAAGGGTCAAGAGAAGAGGATGATATGATGTGATCAAGAAGTGTGAAAAGCCTAAGCTTGGGGATGCCCCAGTGTTACATCCAAGCAAATTCCAAGAATACTCAACCGTCTAAGCTTGGAGGCATCCCCTTCTTCATCAACAAATTATCAGGTCACTTCTAGTGAAACTATATTTTTATTCGGTCGCATCTTATGTGCTTTACTGTGAGCGTCTTTTATTTTGTTTTCAGTTAGATTTTTATTTTTCTTTCAGTTTTTTAATTTCATAATTAGCTTGGTTGTACCCCAGCATTCTTTTATTGGGGAGTGACACGCTCCGCTTTTTCATGAGAATACGTTGTATTCTTAGTCTCCGTTTATCTGCTGCATTTATTCAGCTCATGTTTTGCGTGCATCTCTTATTAGATTTGTTAGTTTTAGTATTATTATTTGAGTACTCTCATGTTTTCTTGCTGTATCATAAAGATTAGTTTTGTTAAAGCATGTTGTGTATGGTGCTTGTTGGGAGAAACGGATGAAAACTGCTGCTTGAAATAGAATTTATAACACTACTAGTACAAGCTTTTATAGACTGTGGCTAGGACTTTTTCATATCATGCTAAATGTTATTTTAGTTTTAAAGCCTTGTGGTTATTTATTAGCATGATTAGCCTCTAATATCTGAGAGTGTTTAATATGTATTGAAAGATTCTTGAGTTGTTCTTGTCATAGTAAAGCATCAATATATGGTATTATCTTTCGAATGTTTTATTTGGTTGACTTGGCGCATGCTCACACCATTTTTATGACTACAAACCAGTCACGTATAGCCTCCATAACCACTTAGTTTATGAACTTGTGATACTTCTTATGTTTTAATTAATGATGCTTATGTCGCTATACATGATTATGGCTCTTATGCTCTCTTGATTTGTCGCTCCTAGTCTTTTGCTAGCCTCCACCTGTACTGAGTATGAGCTCTACTCGTGCATCCAAACTCCCTTAAACCAAAGTTTTTCCCATTGTGTCCAACATACCTACCTACATGTGGTATTTAACTGCCATTCCAAAGTAAATTGCTCATGCGTTACCTTTAAAACCTTCAAAATTACTCCTGCTTTATGTTCCTATTTTTGCTCATGAGGACGTAAATAGAGAATATTTATCTCACTTGTTGATTGGATTTCACACCCTGGACTAGTGGCACCCAGCCCCAAATTAATGCATACAAATTCTCTTCACTATTTTTGCCCCTGATTTATCAGCCAAAGCATAATTGTGTAAACAAAAGAGAAAGAGGGATGACCTTCTACACCAGTTGCGTCCTTCACCATAGGAGCCGCTCTTGTGAATCCAGTTAACTTGTGATGTACTGTATTTTCTGTTTACTATTCGTTGAAATTAGCATACATCTCCCAAAATATAGACATTCCTCCACAAATGTCAAACTTTTAATACCTCTGTTTAATAAAATAAAAGCTCTAGCACATGAGCGGTCCCTGCTTCCCTCTGCGAAGGGCCTTTCTTTTACTTTTATTTTGAGTCTCCATCTTCTAACTTTATGCACAGTTGAGAGAGCATTTATGCCATACTGAGTTCTATGTGCCTTTTTCGCATAAGCATCAATAATTACTTCATGATGTGATATTATTTGTTCTTAAACTATTTGTTCAAGTCTTCCTCTTGAACTTTGAAGGTGTCCTGGCATTTATGTTTTGCCCCACTCTTAAGGACTATCGAAATATCACTTTTCCATGCTTTCTCTATACCTAAAACAAACGTTTACCGTTCTTTGCATTATTATTCATATCCTTTATTTGAGTTACTCTTCGTGATGTAAAGTAATTTCTATGCTTTATTATTAAAGTTTTATTTATCATGCATGTGTTTAAAGTCTTAGTATCTCAGCGTGCATACGCTTTTACATTAGATTGATCAAGTTTGTGTTAGTAGCATGTCACCTCAGAAATTACTGTTTTATCGTTTACCCTCTCGAGGACGAGTAGGAACTAAGCTTAGGGATGCTTGATATGTCATAAACGTATCCCTAATTTCTGATGCTCCATGATCATATTTTGCCAATTGCTACATGTTTTCTCCCTTCTTTATGTCATTTTTATACGTTTTCCGAACTAACCTATTACCAAGATGCCACAAAGCCAGTTCCCTGTTTTCTGTTGTTTTTTAGTTTCAGCAATGTTGTTCTGGAAATATTCTCGGAATTGGAAAATTCAAAGCCCGGAAGTCCTATTTTCCCCAGAAGCCTCCAGAAGACCGAAGAGGAGCCGGAGAGGGGCAACAGGGGGCCACACCATAGGGTGGCACGGCCCCCCTAGCCGCGCCGGCTAGGGGTGTGGGCCCCCTGGAGCGCCACCACTTTCGCCCTTTCGCCTATTTAAGCCCCCCGGATGGAAAACCCTAGGCACCTGATCAAAATTCCCAAAAACGTTCTGCAGCTGCTGTCACCGTCAACCCCAGATCAGGGGGGTTCTGAAGCTGTTTCCGGCACGCTGCCGAAGAGGAGATCATCACCGGAGTTGTCTTCATCACCATGCCTGCCTCCGGAGTGATGCGTGAGTAGTTCATCCTTGGACTACGGGTTCATAGCTGTAGCTAGATTGTTGTCTTCTCCTGATATGCCTCCATGTTTAGATCTCGTGAGCTTCCTATCATGATCGAGATTGATCTTATGTAATTCTCTGTGCTGTGTTTGCTGGGATCCAAAGAATATTGACCTTATGCCAAGTTGATTATAGTCTTTATTTGCATGTGTTATTTGTGATCTTTAATTCTCTCTGTTGCTAGTGGTTATTTTGGCCAATTAATTGTTAGTGACTCCAAGAGGGAGTATTTATGCTCGATAGTGGGTTCATGCCTCCTTGTTGCCTAGCTCGAGTGACAGAAACGTGAAGGGGGAGGATGTGTTGTTGCAATTGTGAGAAAACAGCAATGAGAGTGCCCGCGTGCATAATCATTGCTTACATTACACACTTTGTTTAATGCAATTATCTGTTGCTTGCAACTTAATACCTAAGGGGGTTCGGATGATAACCTGAGGGTGGATTATTAGTCATAGATGCAGATGGGTGTCGGTCTATGTATCTTGTTGTAATGCCCGCACTGAATAACATAGTAATCTTCATGTCATATTGTGTACTACGGTGCAACCTTTATTTGTAAATTGCCTAGCTGTAATTTGTTCACCCAGCATGCTATATTTTATGGAGATACACCACTAGTGAAACTACGAACCTCGGTCCATTTTTCCACACTGTTAAACAACCCACAACAATTTCCTGCTCTCTTTACTTTCTGCAAGCATACACTGTTTTTCCACACTATACGTCTAATCTTTGTTTTCGGCAAGACCTGTGAGATTGACAACCTCACTGTACCGTTGGGGCAAAGTATTTTGATTGTGTTGTGTGCAGGTTCCATGTTGGTGCTGACACCGGTGAAACGCCAGCACCACCGTCAGTGGCATCAACCTTCCAAAGATTCTCTTTCCCCTAGTGGATTGATAACCCTGGTTCTTAACTAAGGGGAAAACTTCCTACCGTTGTGCTCTTCACACCCTCCTCTTTGGGTATCCCAGCGAGTGCAAGATCGACACCATCACTAGCCTTCATATGTACTGAGTATGAGATCTACTCGTGCATCCAACTTCCAAAAACCAAAGTTTGCCAAATGTGTCCACCATACCTACCTATATGTGGTATTTAACCTCCACTCCAAGTAAATTGCTCATGTGCTACCTTTAAAACCTGCTAAAAATTATTTCCGTTTTGTGGCCCTGTTTAAGCTCATGAGGACGTAAGTAGAGAATCTTTATATCACTTGTCGATTGGATTTCACACCCTGTACTAGTGGCTTCATCCGCTTATCCACATGGTAGAAGAACTGGCAGTGGGCTACCCAGCCCCAAATTAATACACACAAATTCTCTTCACTCTTTTTGCCCCTGATTTATCAGTCAAAGCATAATTGTGTAAACAAAAGAGAAAGAGGGATGACCTTCTACCCAGATGCGTCCTTCACATGGGAGTCGCTCTTGTGAATCCAGTTGGCTTGTGACGTACTGTATTGTCTGCTTACCATTCGTTGACATAAGCATACACCACTCTCAAAATGTTTTCAATACCTCTGTTTAATAAAATAAAAATCTCTATCACATGAGTGATCCATGCTTCCCTCTGCGAAGGGCCTTTCTATTACTTTTATGTTGAGTCTCCGCCATATTCTTTGAGCACTTTCTTGAGAGCACAATGGTCATTATTAGTGTGATGTGTTTGTCCCAAAGTACGGTTGATTCTGGTATAACTTTGATACTTGTATGTTTGATATCTTTACTTCTAGTCTTCCCTGGAACTTCAGAGGTGCCCAGGCATTTATGTTTTGCCCCACACTTAAGGGAAAGCGACATACCACTTTATTAGATCCTTTTTATGAGTATTTCAATCTTGCAAATAGTTATGCTTCATGTTGTTTATTATTAATATGTTGTTATCTCTTCATGGTTTGCATATCTATTAAGTGACAGTATCTTGCATGTATCTTATCATGAGCATAATTAAGTATTTGATCATATAGTGAGTATATGTACATCATATGAAAGAAATGTGTTCGTAAAAGTCTTTTATCGCACTCAGTTGTCACTGAATTGCTTGAGGACGAGCAATAAGCTAAGCTTGGGGGGAGTTGATACGTAGAAAAGGTATCTCCTTTTTCGAACACTTTTCTTATTGTTTTCCTCTAAACTTGTGTGTTTTGAATACAACTAACACGTACTAACGTTGTTTTCAGCAGAATTACCTTGGTGTCTTGTTTTTGTGCATAAAAAATGACTTCCGGGAAATTGCCCAGAAAAGACCCCATTGGTGTTTTCACACCAGAAGACCCCGGGAGCCAGAAGGGGGCCAGGAGAAGAGACACAGGGTGGCCACACCCCCCCTGACGCCCCCCTTGGCCGCACCAGCATAGGGTGTGGGCCACCCAGAGCCCCTCTCGGACTCCCCTTTCGACTACAAATAGCCTTCAACCCTATAATGCGAGGGGATTCGTCATATTCCATAGAAACACAACAGAGCACCGCCGCCATTCCGAAACTCGATTCGGGGATCAGAAACTCCATTCTGGCACCCTACCAGGGACGGGGAATTGGAGGAGATCATCGCCATCATCGTCACCAACGCCTCTCCATCGACCATCCATGTTTCCCCCATCCATGTGTGAGTAATTCCCCGCTGTAAGCTGAAGGGGATGGTAGGGATTGGACGAGATTGTTTATGTAATAATGTCGTGATTGTTAGGGCATAGTGCCTAGCATCCTCTATTAGTGCTATTGATATTGTTGCAACTTGTTATGCTTAATGCTTGCCACTTTGGACCCGAGTGCCATGATCTCAGATCTGAACATATTATTGAATCACGATGATAATTATTGTTTCTTGATCATACCTGTAAGTTGTTTACACATATCGTTGTCCGAAACTCGAGGCCCCGAAGTGACAGAAATTGGGACAACCGGAGGGGATGGCTGTGATGTGAGGATCACATGTGTTCACAGAGTGTTAATGCTTTGCTCTGGTGCTTTATTAAAAGGAGCACCTTAATTACCAGTAGTTCCCTTGAGGCCCCGCTGAAAACTGTCTGGTAGGACAAAAGATGTTGTGCAAGTTCTCATTGCGAGCACGTACGACTATTTACGGAAGACATCCTATGGTTACTTAGTGCTTGGATGCTTTATCTTATTTATCTGCAATGCCCGTGACTTGATCATTATATTAACTATCTTATCCATGCAACACATGTTCCTCCATCCCTATGCCTATAGTACTTCATCCTGTTGTTTACTTCAAACATTGCTGCTGTTGTTTTCATTCCACTGCTGCTATTATTTCACTACTGCCGCTACTATAAAACTGTTACTACTGATCCCATTGCGAACAAAAGTACTTTCAGGTGCAGGTGAATTGACAACTCACTTGTTAAGGCTCACAAATATTCTTTGGCTCCCCTTGTGTCGAATCAATAAATTTGGGTTTTACTTCCCTCGAAGACTGTTGCGATCCCCTATACTTGTGGGTCATCAGGTTCGCAACCCCAAACTTAATTACCTCTTTTCGCCTCTGATTTATCAGTCAAATATTGTGTAAACAAAAGATGAGAGGGATGATCTACTACCCCAGTAGCATCCTTCAATGGGAGCCACTCTTGTAAGTTCTAGTTGGCTTGTGACTTCATGTACTATTTAATTGCTGATTCGTTGACGTAGACATACACACCTACCTCTAAAAATTTAGACACTCCTCCATGGTATGTGATTGTTGGCAGACGCCCGAGGATTCGGCTAGCCATGGTTTGTGTAAGAAAGGTTGGGAGGAGTGTCAAATATTTTATGCTCTCCATATGTTTATCAAATAAAAGCTCTAGCACATGAGTTAATCCATGCTTCCCTCTGCGAGTGGCCTATCTTTTACTTTCTTGTTGAGTCAGTAAACCTACTTGTTTTTGTCTTAAGCAAGCATTTGAGTTGTTGTGTTCCAACCATCTATATGTTGATTCCTTCAAGCATGTATTTTATCCTTGTCTAGTGCAATGTTGTTATCTGAATGAATACCACTTTGAAAGTTATTAATGACTGCAAGAGATTGTTATGATTGAGCATATTAAACTCTGCAATATAAGATCTAATATAAAGACTCCGATCGAAAGATAAGTATGATTTGTTAATTTTTTTCTGACTAAGAACGCAGTTTGCCTCAACCAATTATGATTTCCTTTTTGCACCTTTATTGTGACTCCCTCTACTAGTTTCAAGTTGGGTTATATGAGAGGAAGTTGCTGTCTATAATGACTTGTGTATTGATAAATGTGATGCTTCTTGTCCGTATTATTTATCGACACTTCACTCCATAAACCTGTGGTCATGTTTACTGAGTTGTGTTTTGCTTGGGGACAAGCAAGGTCTAAGCTTGGGGAGAGTTGATACGTCCATTTTACATCACTAATTTATATCTTAATTTTCTGTTATTCATCGATATTTTTCATGTTATGATGCAGTACTTATGTTATTTCGCTGTATTTTGCATGTTTCATAATTATTGGAGAATAATCACCGGGACCAGAAATCTGATGGAAAAAAGCATCGTCAAGATACCCTATTTTGGAAGATTAGAAAAAGAAGGGGGGCATCGGAGGAGTCTTAGAAGTCCAGAAGAGGGAACCAGCCAGGAGGAGAGCTAGAGGGGGGCCACAGGGGCCCACACCATTAGGTGGCGCCGCCTTGGCCGCGCCTGGGGGTGGTGTGGCCACCCTGGCCCACCTCTGGCCGCCTACTTTCGCGTATTTCAACCCGAGGGAACCCTAAGACCTATAGAACCATCAAGGAAATATTATGCCGCCTCCTTAGGACGGAAAACAACAGAGAGAGAAAAGCTCTCTGGCAGGGCAAAATCTGCCGGGGAAATTCCTCCCTGAAGAGGGGGAATCATCGCCATCGTCACCGTCATCGCTCCGGGCATCATCAAGATAATCATCGTCATCATCATCACCAGCACCATCATCCTCACCATCCACCTCCGTCCCGCTGTAACGATTAGGGTTCTATATTGTTGTTTTCCACTAGTCTCTCCCCTATGTGGATTACTTGTTAGTAGTTGATGCTTACGAGATTTATCGGTGTTTGCACTTTATGACCAGATTGTGATTAATCATTATATCACCTCTAGTCATGATCCATATGATGTCTTGTGAGTAGTTCATTTATTTCTTGAGAACATGGGACAATTCAAGATGTTAGTAGTAGAATTATGTTGAAGTAATATCTAATGGTTTGATATTTAAGTTGTGGTGCTATTCTTCTAGTGGTGTCATGTGAACGTCGACTACTTGACACTTCACCTTTTTGGGCCTAGAGGGATGCATTGTGTATTTGGCTACTAATTGTGGGTTGCCGGAGTGAAAGAAACCTAAACCCCAGAGTTTAAGGTTGTGGTTAGATTTATCTTAATTACTTTCGTGTAGTTGCGGATGCTTGAAAGGGATATAATCACAAGTATGTATTTGTCCTAGTTGGGCGGTGCATTAGCATAGGTTCACCCACACAGAAACTATCAAAACAATAAATATTAATCAACTGTATGAAAGAAAAGCGCTTGACGAAGTTCACATGTGTCCTCGAGAACGTTTGGTAAGCATAAGTAAGAAAACGGGATTGTCCTTTGCTCTAAAATGGATTGGGCCTCTCGCTGCAATTATATTTACTGTCTTTTATTTACTCGCACTTTATTTATCTGCTATATCAAAAAACCACGAAAAACTTGTTTGCTAGTGTTTAGAGTGAATCCTCTATCCAGCCTGCTTGTCAACACCTTCTGCTCCTCGTTGGGTTGGACACTCTTATTTATCGAAAGTACTATGATACACCCCCTATAGTTGTGGGTCATCAGCGTGCAAAACAAGATGGCCAAGTAGGATGGTTGATACCACATCTGGTCGAAGGTGGGGGTATCGATACTTTAATACGCTGATAATACTATTTTATTCCTAGAGCATGACCTTCAAAAGGAACTTAATATGAAGCTCATTCTTGTGATGTTTGAGTAGCTCTCGGGTTAAAAATTAATTTTCTTAAGAGTGAGATTTACTTCTTTGGAAAAGCGAAAGAGGCACAAGATGATTACCTTCGTATCTTTGGATGTGAGGTGGGGGAATTGCCATTCAAGTATCTGTGCATTCCAATTCATCACAGAAAGTTTTTCATAAGGAGTGGAAACCAGTGGAAGATCGGTTTGAGAAAAAACTAAGTGCTTGGGCTGGAAAGTTACTATCATATGGGGACCGCCTCATATTGATTAACTTTGTGCTCACAAGCCTACCAATGTTTCTCCTCTTTGTAAGAGGCCCCAAACCAGATGGTCCAGAACCCCTCATATGCATCCATTCACGATCCCAGGAATTCAGTCATGAACAACATACAAAGTTTAGCAAATGTCACACATTCAGCAGAAGCTGAGCAAAACACACAAAGTAGAGAGCCCGTGTCACGCCTGAACCTACAGTCTGCTGACCGGGAGCCGGGCCTAATTCACGTAGTTGTCAACGAAGTACTCCTCCTCGTAATCCTCCTCTTGCGGCAGCTCCTCAAAGTCTGACCAAGTAAATAGCCAGGGAAAAAACCAATATGAGTACATTTGAATGTACTCTGCAAAACATCCTTTATAAACTTACATAATGCAAGTATGCTTATATGGTGGAATGGGTAGGCTATACATAGGGTTCACTACCCAGGTGGATGTAAGATACATCATGGTTGCTTTGACATCTCTATATCTTTGTTGAAGAAGGTACGGCAAAAGAAATTAGTGCCAAACAAGTTGTTTGTATAGGGCCACCGTTCGATGGATTGCATGTTGCTGCTGGAGCTGCTGTATTGTTGTATTCTGCTGGGATGTGCAGAGACCGAAAGCAAAGCTTTTATAAGCTGTTAAGGGAGACACTTTACTGTCATTTGACTTGGGATGGAGCCCTTCAGGCGACTTATTCCATCCATCTTGCTCTCGTAAAAGGAATGCTTGCCATAGCCCTGATCTAGTGCTGGTTTGCTTTACCACTTCGCCTGACTCGGAAAGGAATTTAATGATCTCACAATTCTATATAAACGGAGAAAATTCACTCTCAACCTGTTCTTTCATTTTCTCTTGTAGATATTGCATATCCAAGAGGATTTATAAAACTTGTTTTATAAAAGAAAGTTTTTTCTTTGCAAAACTTCTTGTAGAACAACTCCAGCTTTTCTCCATCGGTACCTCATAGGTACAAATCCTTCTTCCAAACATCATTTTGAAAACATGACACAATCCACAAGATCCAATCATCTGCCATCAACCACCCATGGACTGTCACAGCAGTATGCGAACATCAGATAAATGATCCTAACTGTACACTCTGGTCAAGCTAGTATATGACTATCCCTTCAACTGGGTTTATTCTCCGCGACACCATGCCACACATTGCCACGGCAGGAGACCCAACTACCGCACCTGGAGGAGAACTTAATCCCTCACTGTGTATGTCCCGTATCTTCCTCCTGGCGACATTTCGGTTCAGAGAATCTTATCTCTATAGCATTTTGGGATAAAACATACACTAACATGAACAAGTTTCTAGGTAGGCCTCATACCCATATTGAGGTAGAGTGGCAGTACTTCTTGGTTGTCCAGCAAAGACTAGGTTATGTGTCGTTTGTACACCATTTTGAAAACTCTCCTCTTTGTCTCCCCCGGCGAATAAGGTCCTGCCTTTCCATCGTGAGCTTTTCATAAAGCATTTGTTTGCAAAAGCACATTTTTGAAGTGTCCACTTAGGGACTCAAGATTATTATCTTTGGTGGTATTTGTATACCATATGGTTGCTAAAGGCTTGGTAACACCAAGTTTGACTATTGGCAATGTGGTAGATATATATATAATATTAATAGTAATAATAGCCATACAAAAATAGTTTTGGTAATCATATTTTTGTAAAACTTCAGAAGTAACCATGCATGATAGATAATGATAAGTGTAGTAACGACAAGCTTTAGGATGGCTTGCCTTGGTTGAGGTTTGGGTCTTGCTCTTGATAACAACAAGAATGATAATAATATCCCCCGGCACCAATCACTTCTTCTTCGTTTTCTATCGCCGTAAAATAAAAATAAAGTACACACAATCAGAACCAATCTAAGACAAACAATGGTACTAAGTAATACACACAGCATGCAACTCACAAAACAATCCAACACTAAAGTTTGCAAAAAAACAATTCACATACACACACAAAAATAACCAGATTATGATTAACATAACTATGGTAGAGAAATGTTATTTCTCCCCAAAATGAAATGGAACCAGTGGGTGTTCCACTATTTTTCCAAGTCATTTGAGAGGTTAAAATGCCTCTGGTGATACTTGTGGAAAATAATATCCCACCAAACAAAAATACAAACCACTCATACTAGTGAATAACAACACTATGAGAAATAAACAAACAAAGCTACTCATGCTTTTCTATAAATTTAAGTGCAAGCTGATACGTCCATTTTGCATCACTATTTTATATCAAAATTTTCTATTATTCATCAATATATTTCATGTTATGATGCATCTGTTATGTTATTTTATCTTATTTTGCATGCTTTATAATTTTTGGAGAATAAACACCAGGACCACAAATCTGATGGAAAAAGCACCGTCGAGATACCATATTTCAGAAGATCAGAAGAAGAAGGGGGACATCCGGGGGTTCCTAAAAGTCCAGAGGAGGAACACAGCCAGAAGGAGATCCAGAGGGGGCCACCAGGGGCCCACACCTAGGGGTGGCGCCCCCCTGGCCGCGCCACCTAAGGGTGTGGCCACCCTGGCCCACCTCTGGGGGTCATCTTTGGCCCCCTGGTCTCGAGCGAACCCTAAGCCTCATTCCATCCTCGAAGAATTATTCCGCCGCCGCTGCGGGGCGGAAAACACCCGAGAGAGAAAAGCTCTCTGGCAGGGAGAAATCTGTCGGGGAAATTCCTCTTCGGAGAGGGGAAATCACGGCCATCGTTACAGTCATCGCTCCGGGCATCATCAAGATAGTCATCATCATCGTCATCACCACCAGCACCATCACCCTCATGATCCACCTTCATCCCGCTATAACAATTAAGGGTCCTCTATCGTTGTTTTGCATTAGATCTCTCTCCCGGTGTGGATTAGATCTGTCTCCCGGTGTGGATTACTTGTTAGTAGTTGATGCTTGTGAGATTTATCGGTGTTTGCACTTTATGACCAGATTGTTATCATACATTATATCACCTCTGGTCATGATCCATATGATGTGTTGTGAGTAGTTCGTGTTGTTCTTGAGGACATGGGAGAAGTCAAGTTGTTAGTAGTGAAGTAATGCTGAATAATATTTAATGTTTGATATTTAAGTTATGGTGTTATTCTTCTAGCGGTGTCATGTGAACGTAGACTACATGATACTTCACCATTTATGGGCCTAGGTAAATTCATCGTGTATCTGGCTACTAATTGTGGGGTTGCCGGAGTGACAGAAACCTAAACCCCCGTTAGGAAACCTTTACACGAGGGAGCATAGGATCCCGGAGTTTAAAGCTGTGGTTAGATTTATTTCTTAATTACTTTCTTGTAGTTGCGGATGCTTGAAAGGGGTATAATCACAAGTATGTATTAGTCTTGTATGGGACGGTACATTAGCATAGGTTCACCCACACAACACTTACCAAAACACAAATGTTATTCAGCTGCATGGAACAAAAACACTTGAAAGAAACATCCCGTGTGTCCTGGCGAACGTTTGTTAATCATAAGTAAACTCACCGGCTTGTCCTTTGCTGAAAAAAGGATTGGGCCACTTTCTGCAATTATTACTACTGCATTTTATTTACTCGCACTTTATTTATCTGCAATATCAAAAACCCCTACAAATATATTTTCTAGTATTTACAGTTATTCCTTCGTAGAAACTGCTTGTCTACACCTTCTCCTCCTCGTTGGGTTCGACACTCTTATTTATCGAAAGTACTACGATACACCCCCTATACTTGTGGGTCATCAAGACTATTTTCTGGCGCCGTTCCCGGGGAGTGAAACACTATTGGGAAGTGGAATTTATAAAGGAAGCTTCCGTTGTAAGTGATGTTTTTATTTCTGTCTACTGCTTTATTACACTATGTTTGGAACTCCTTTTGAGTCCATGTTTGCGGGCACTGCTGCCACTACTAGGGTAGTAAGTGACTCACCGCATGATGATATGGATCCTTATAAAATACCTATAAAGATTGTTAAACATGTTATGGATATCTGCTATTCAGGTGATGGAAATGTACATCCTAATGATCATTTGCTCTTTTTACATGAATTATGCGAGTTGTTCAAGTGTGCAGGTATTACAATGAGCCAAGTGAAGAGGAAATTATTCTCTATATCATTGACAGACCGAGCCTATGAATGGTTCAAACTGCTGAGAAATAGCCAGACTATTGAATGGGAGGAAATTGTACATCTCTTTTATTCTAAATTCTATCCTCCAAGTGAAATCCATAGAGATCGGAATTATATATATAATTTTTGGCCCCATGATGGAGAGAGTATTGTCCAAGAATGGGGGAGATTGAAGTTACTAATGCTCAAATGCCCCATTCCTGAGCTCCCCAGTAATATTGTTATTAATAATTTGTATGCAAGACTTCCTCTTCATGATAAGGATTTATTGGATGCTTCTTGTTCTGGATCATTTACACATATGAAGGATGAAGCTAAATGGGATATTCTTGACCGTATTCAAGAAAACACTGAAGCATGGGAGAATGACAAAGGTAGAAAGTTAGGTATAAATTATGACTATGAATGCATTAAAACCGTTATGTCATCTGAAGATTTTCATAATGTTAGTATTGTTTATGGTCTTGATTCTCAAGTTACTGCAAACTTATATAAGGCTTTTGCTTCTTACATTGATATTCCTAAAAAGGAATGGGATAAGTACCATGCACCTTATAAAGATACTATTAATTGTGCTCCTGCTAGAGATATGGAAGTTCATAATGTTGATTCTATTGTGCGTGAACCTTATATTGAGAAAATGCCTTTCCCTGAAAAGGTAAAAGAACACTCTATGTTAGCTAGTGTGGTTAATAAAAGTGCAAGGAAACCTCTAGAACCTGAGGAACAAATAACTGTAGAACCTACAGTAGCAATAGTAAAGGACCTTGTATTCTGAAAATGTAGAAGAGGGACACATTATATTTTGTGAAGATGCTTCTAACATTGTCTCTCATCCTAGTAAATCTAGGAAACCCAGTGTTCCTGTGCTATCTGTTAGGATCGGTGATCATTGTTATTATGGTTCATGTGATATTAGTGCTAGTTCTAGTGCTATTCCTTATGAGGTTTATAAAGAAATTATGCATGAAATTGGTTCTTGTGAACTTGAAGACATTGATGTGATTATTCAACTTGCTAAGAGGGAAACTATTTCTCCAAATGGTATTGTGAGAGATGTGGAGGTCTTGTGTGGTAAAACTAAGTATCCTGCTGATTTTCTAGTACTAGGCACTTATGCTAGTGATACTTGTCCTATTATATTTGGTAGACCTTTCTTAAACACTTGTGGTGTTTTTATTGATTGTAAAAAGGAGAAAATTATTACAAAGTTTGATGGAGAGTCTTATGAATTTAATTTCTCCAAATTTGCTAAAGCACCTTATGAAGCTGAATTACCTAATGAAAATTATAGAGTTGAACAGTTGGCTGCTATTGCTCTTGCTCCTAACAATCCTTTGCAGCAATACATGGAAGACCACGAAAGTGATGTGTTTATGGAAGAAAGGAATGAAATTGATGATATTTTCCTACATCAGCCAGCAATGCTGAAACATATTTTACCTGTGGAAGACTTGGGTACAACATTGCCACCCAAGGAGGATCTTGTTTTTGATTTAAAGCCTTCGCGAGATAATCTTAAATATGCTCATATTGATGATAAGAAATTATATCATGTTATTATTAGTTCTCAACTATCTGATAAAGAAGAGGAGAAATTATTGGGGATATTGAAGAAACACAAAGGTGCTATTGGTTATAATCTTGATGATTTGAAAGGGATTTCTCCTGCTATTTCTAAGCATGCTATTAATATTGAGCCTGATGCAAAGCCAGTTGTTGAGCATCAACGCCGTTTAAATCCTAAGATAAAGGATGTTGTAAGAAATGAGGTATTGAAACTCCTTGATGCTGGTATTATTTATCATATTGCTGATAGTAGATGGGTTAGTCGTGTGCATTGTGTCCCTAAGAAAGGAGGGATGACTGTTGTGCCAAATGAAATAATGAACTCATTCCTCAAAGAGTAGTAGTTGGTTATAGGATGTGCATTGATTTTAGGAAGGTTAACAAAGTCACTAAGAAAGATCATTATTCTTTGCCTTTTATTGATCAAATGTTAGAAATATTGTCTAAGAAAACTCATTTATGCTTTCTTGATGGTTATTCTGGGTTTTCTCAAATTGCTGTTAAAAAAGCTTGATCAAGAGAAAACAACTTTTGCTTGTCCTTATGGAACCTATGCTTATAGACGTATGCCTTTTGGTTTATGTAATGCTCCTGCTACCTTTCAAAGATGCATGTCTGCTATCTTCCATGGTTTTTGTGAAGAAATTGTGGAAGTTTTCATGGATGATTTCTCCGTCTATGGAACTTCTTTTGATAATTGTTTGCAGAATCTTCATAAATTTTTGCAGAGGCGTGAGGAGACTAGTCTTGTTCTTAACTGGGAGAAATTCCATTTCATGGTTAATGAAGGAATTGTTCTTGGACATAAAATCTCTGAAAGAGGCATTGAACACTACCAAATTCCGCGCGGTCTGGGACGTTTCAATACCGTTGCGGATGGGCTCCAAACCGTCGCTAAGGGCCATCCGCAACGGTTTACGCGACGCAGTGAAAACGTCCCTGATCGACTGTCACGGATGATTCTGCGACGATTAAATGAACACTAATCCGTCGTGAAGTCCGCAACAGAAATTCCACCGTCGCGAGCTACTGGCCGGCCCAGCACAAGGCCCAACAAGGAGCGAGTTTTTTTTTCGTAACAGCGTGTGCACACGTGGCATCGTATTTTCCGTTACCCGTTATGGGCGCCGCTGACGTCAGTTCTACCGTTCCCGACGTCATCATTTTCTTGACATTTTTCAAATGTCGCGATTGGAAATACCATTACCTCCTTTTATGACGTCATCGATCCCGTTTTATGATGTTATAATACGTGCGTCGTTTATTTTCTCGTCGCGGGTTCAAGTACTATAGATGCACCACGTGGCGCTCTCATAAAGTTCCACGTATACGCGTATTTTCGATGAATTTATAACGTTGTTCGAGTGAGACGTTTTAGTTCGTCGTAAGACGTCGCGAATCATGAGCCAGCACGTGGACCAAGATGGCATGTCCACGTCGAAACGTATCCGTGACGTGATTTTCCGTCGCGATTTTCATCCAATAAGGTGCCGCCTCATGGACCTACCATATAGTACCACGTGTTCTCGTATCCGTAACGGATTGCATCCGTCGCGAGGTGCTCTGGTGACGTCATCGAGCATCGACGTTTTTTCCCGTCGTGGTTCGAAAGGCCGTTTAGCCGGTGCGGACGAATTTTAAATTCTAGCACTGCTAGTTTTCACAGAAAATCACACGCAAAAACATGCAGCAAATAAGACTGGTTACAGCCTCACAAGGGCCACCCGCAGAGGCATCAAGGGCCATCTGCAATAGTTCACAGCCTCACAAGGGCCACCGGTAGAGGCATCGAATGCCATCTGCCATAGTTCACAACCTCACAAGGGGCACAAAAGAGCTCACCAAGGGCACCTACCAAAAATCCACCAAAATACATCACGAAGAGAAACAGTTTCATATCAGTTACCCAATTCGTCAGCCGCAGGGTTGTGTTGGGGCGTAGGAAGTTGCATACCCAGTAGCCCCTAAAGAATGGCATTGGTTTTATGTTGAGCCTGGGTATACTCTGCATATTGCTTTCGAATGTCATCCAGTTATTGTTGGCGGGCGATCCTGTCTGCATCAGCCGGATCCCTGGCTGCCTTCAGCTCCATGTCAAGTTCCTGCTTCGTTCTTATCTCATAGTTAAGCTGACGCTGGAGCTCATGCTTTGTTGCTCTAAATCGGGTGGTTCTCACGCCTATTTTCTTTAGGAACGTAGGCTTTCGCTGGCCCTTCCCGAGCACCTCAGCGATAGCTTCGGCGGCACACAGAGGTGGCCTGACAGTGCCCCCTGCGAAGCTGGCGCCATCTTTGCTTCCATGTCAGCCTAAAAAGCATGCAAATGGACAAGATGAGATAGCAACTGAACTAGCTCATAAGGAACATTGATATGAAATATAAGATGACAAGCATACATAAGCTAGCAGATGACAAGCAATTAAACACGAATGTACATTACTAGCGACAAGCGTAGATAAATTAGTTGACGACAAGGATGTACAAAACATAGTTGGAAACCATGCTGTAATCACAGCATGCTCAAGTGCATATTTTAACAGATGTATCTGGTGATGTTGGAATGACAAGGGATCTGCATGTACAAGCATATATGCAACAGCAGCCGAACTAGCTCTTTTTTGTAGATAAAAGGCATTTTAGTGCTCAGCTTTAACTTAACAAAACTCAGACTTCGCACAGAGTTGATTACACGCGCTGCGGCATACATCTTAGCCAAAGTAGCTTTTAGGGGACATAGATGATGGAAAAACAGGCATCCGAGGAACATAGATGAAAATAGCACACGACAAGCATGTATAGAACATAGATTAAAATAGCAGATGACAAGCAAGTTAAAGCATGCATGTACATGAACTAGCAGATGACAAACAAGTTAAAACATGCATGTACATGAACTAGAAGATGACAATCATGGGTGAAATAGCTGATGACAGAAGTTTGCAGCAGAATTCACAAAGGGAAGGTTCCCTACAAGAATCTATTGAGGTAAAATGTTGACTACAGAGACATGAAGAATTCTGGGGGGGGCTTACAATTGCTTTTTTCACAGGCTAAGAGTATGTTCCACCCGCCTTGTTTATGTGCGTAGCCTAGAACAGTTGAACTGCATTTTGATCCTTGCCGCAATAAATCTCATAGCTCCAAGAACCCGTGTGAGCAGGGTACATGAAACAGTTGAACTGCATTTTGATCCTTGCCGCAATAAATCTCATAGCTCCAAGAACCCGTGTGAGCAGGGTACATGAAACAGCCTCTGCTTTGTGCAGCTTTCAGACAGGTCGTCTACACAAACAAAGTATGAAGTATTAGCAACAATCATGGTTATAGAATTGATGCAATAGAAGTTCGAGTGAGCAAAGACACATACCTGTTTCTTGGTTGAGCCCCAGCTGGCTAGTGAAGCTTTCCATTCAGCATCTCCAATCTTCTCTATTGGTGGAGCTTTATGCAAAAACTTACTCTTGTATTTGACTTTGTCCCAATACTCCTTCAGAACATGACGCATGTGCTTTGTACGGCTCTGGAGATGCATTTCGAGAGAGGACACGATATTGGGGTCGTCAAGGTCCATCAGAAACTTTGACTGAAACAAAAGAAATAGCATAATTCAGTTTTATGAACAACAGTGGATAGAACTGGAATCAAGAGTTACAAAACTTACAACCACATGGCCAGCAAAGGCTTTAAATATGCCGTTCCTTTTCTTGTACTGCTTCCAATGGAGAAACACGGGGACAGCCTCCTTGACTGCAATTGAACATGCAGTGGTATACATGGCACTAATTTATCGTCAGCTCGCCTAGAACATCCAGGAGGAATAACTATTCTTATCCTCTTTCCTCTAGACATCCTGTCCAGCCCCTTTCCCATGTTTATTCCCCTTTCAACCCCACCTCCACGACTTATAGTGATGTCTCCAGGTTGATTATCTAAAAAAATGTGGCCGTGCTAGAGTTAGTGTTCTGCATTTTGGATTTAATTCTGGAAATGGATAGCACAGTTCTGCAACATGTTAGCTTCCTGGCACAAGTGATGCTGATCTTCAGACCATGGGTCAGAAACCAGTGCCTCGAAGTGGGCATCTACCTCCTCGACTTGGGAACCTTGCCCCTCGTGTTGGAATGGTGGGAGCTCGACTTGGGGACCTGGCAGCTGGCCAACGAGAAGATCATGCCCGCACTAGGTGTGTGTCTCCTCGCGGTGGTCAGCTGCATCCTTGTATTGGGCAGCTTCGAGATGGCCATGGGCAACTGTCTGCTTGTTTTGGGCAGATTCCTGCTGGCCAAGTTGGGGAGCTTCCTGCTGCACTTGGGGAGCTTCCTGCAGGACTTGGGGAGCTTCCAGCTGAAGCGGGACGGCTGCCTTCTCGGTCACCACAGCTACCACCTTGGTTTGGACCGCAGCTGGCTGCTTGTGTTCGACATCTGCCGTCTTGTCATTGTAAGATCGCTTCTTGGGGGGCTTAGATGGCTTCTTGTTCCCGGGTGGTGGTGGCCTGACTGGATCTGTGGGCTGGTTCTGTAAGCTCGTACTCCTTGTTCGACCCGTTCTGGGTGTGGAAACTGCCAGTGCAATCTTTTGGATATTTTTATCTGTTGTCGGAGTAACAGGTGATGTGTTGTCAGATTTGTCAGCACGGACACGCTTATTTCCAGTCAAGGAGTTGTCGCCTGGAGGCATCTGCCCCCTACCGGATGTCGTCTTGACTTTGAGTTTCCTAGCCTGCACAGTTCACATGTACAGATCAATGGGGATGGTAGCACAACATATATGTAAATGCAGTAATTAGGCCACCAGTCCCACACGAGATAAGTAAGGAGAAACTTCACTTCTGAGCTATCATGAAAGAATGTTGAGCTAGAAGTTAAGGGTTCAGCTTCTTTAGTGAAGTCTTCCTCCACTCGAGGATCATACTTGGATCCATATCCTTCCTTCTTGCTCTTTTTAGGGGAGAGTACGGTCGGGATTTCAAGAGCACGTGCTAGTATACTACCCAGCCGTGGATGGTTTCTCAGGACATTATTGATCCATGTTTCGTCCATGGATTTTACAGGTGGTTCTAACATAAATCAAGAGCTCAACGTAAGCTACAAACATCACATTAGATACTATAAGAACCCATTAAAGCTACATAGTAAGATTTGGGTTTCTTTCATGGAGTGATGTTCTAACATGTAGTGCTGGTGTTGATTGTTTAGTACTACTCCCTCCGTTCACTTTTATAAGGCACGCTACTTACCATTTCAATTTTAACAACATACATAATAAAATGAGTGCATCTAGGTACAAAATAAGCAAATTTTGACCATAGGAACTGATCAAACATAAAGAAGCACATAACAGGCAATTTTTACGATATCAGGAACTAAAACATAAACAAAAATATGCGGGGAATAAGCATCAAACAGGATGCAATAATTATCTCGAGATCGCCTCAGGATTTAGGTGCTTTTTCTTACTGCTTGCCTGCTGAAACCATCTCTCCAGGATTCAAGGTGGCAGGCCTTGACGAGATAGTTGCCTTGAGGTTAGTGACGAGGTGGCAGACCTCGACGAGGAAGTTGCCGCGAGGTTAGTTAGGCGGTGGCATACCTAGATGTAAGGTGAGGTTTGTGACGAGGTGGCCGAACTGCGAGCTGGACAGCGAGGTGGCAGATCTTGACGGCGACCTGGAAGGCGAGGTGGCAGATCTGGCGGCGAGGTGTAAGATCTGGATGGCGACCTGAACGACGAGGTGGCAGAATTGGACGGCGAGGTGGAAAGGCTGGGCGGCGACCGACAAGTTACACGGCGAGGTGGAAGACCCGCATGGGAGAATGTTAGACCGGGACAGAGCTACACGGCGAGGTGGGAGAGCGGGATGGGAAGCTACGCGACGACGTGTGGGAGCGGGACGGAAAGCTACTCGGCGAGAACGCGAGGTGGGAGAACTACGCGGCGAGGTTGGAAGAGAGGAAAGAGGGAAACTTCGTCAATGGAAAAAAGGGGCGGCGGGGATTTCGATGAGAGGCCGCTGGTGGGTAGAGGAAGGTGCGAAATTTTGCAATAGGCGTCGCATGTGCTGTGGGGGAGGCACCAAAGTTTGATCCATAATTTGGGGTGGGTGCGGCACGAAAATTCTGCGCTCGCGAGCTCGTGTGGGCGTGGACAGAAACATTGCTGGCCGTCGGATGCATGATGGGTGACTTAAACAAATTGACAATCTATGCAATTGGTTATCAAATGACTATGTAATTAAAATTGGGGAATGTCAGAATCCCGCCTAATAATAACAAGATGTAACCCTATCATATCTATACAAATATTATGTGAGGTTCCCCCGTTCCGACAAATCCGGGACTTTCGGGCTCTAAGTAGTCCTGGAGCCCGCCAAAGAGAATCTGACGCCGGTGAAGCCGTAACAAAGAGAGTGAGGGAATCTTGGGAAGGCAATACACATGCCACACTGTAACACACATGGTATGGAATACCATGGGATTTGGTGGAATTCAGACGCTCTGGAGCCCCTCTCCAGACAAACCCTAGCCCCGTTAGGGAAAAAGGTGAACTGCCCTTCTGGCCCCGCTACGTGATCCGGAAGGGGGTAGCAAAGAGGAACGAATTGCTTGGTTGTGTTAGGTTAGGCCCAAGGAACACCCAAGACAATGGTAGAGCCCACCTCTTGGCGATATTACCCCCTTTCCGACAGATCCGGGAGTTTCGGGCTCTAAGTAGTCTTGGAAACCGCTAGAGAAAATCTGATGCCGGTGAAGCCCTAACATAGAAAGTGAGGGAATATTTGGAATCCAAGACCCATGCCACACTCTAACACACATGGTATGTCCGACCATGTGATTTGGTGGCATTCAGACGCTCCGGAGCCCCTCTCCGAAGAAACCGTAGCCCCGTTGGGGGGGGAGATGGAACTGCAGTTCTGGCACCTCTACGTGAGGAGGAAGGGTACCAAAGTGGAACCAATTTCTTGGTTGTGTTAGGTTCGGCCCAAGGAACACCCAAAGAAATGGTAGGTCCCACCCTATTGGAAAAATTCACCCCATCCACCCCCCGTTCCGTCAGCTCTGGGAGTTTTGGGCTCTAATGTAGTCATGGAACCCGCTAGAGAGAGAATCTGACGACGATGAGCCCTAATACGGAGAGTGAGGGGATCTTTGGCATCCAAGACCCATGCCACACTCTAGCTAACACGAATGGTATGGTGCATACCATGTGTTGTCATAGCATTCATACGCTCTGGAGCCCCTGTGCGGAGAAACCCTAGCCCCATTGGGGAAAAAGGCGGAGCTGTCGTTCTGGCCCATCTACGTGAGCCGGAAGGGGGTAGAGAAGTGGAAAAAATTGCTTGGTTGTGTTAGGTTAGGACCAAGTAACACCCAATACAATGGTAGGTCCCACCTCTTGGCAAGATTCCCCTCGTTCTGATAGATCCGGGAGTTTTGGGCTCTAAGTAGTCCTGGAAACCCACGAGAGAGAGTTTGATGCCGGTGAAGACCTAACACAAATAGTGATGGAATATTCGGCATACAACACTCATTCCACACTATAACACACATTTTAAGTCATACCATTTGTTGTGGTGGCATTCATATGCTCTAGAGCCCCTCTCCGGAGAAACCCTAGCCACACGCTGGGGAAAAAAGACGGAACTGTCGTTCTCTCCTCTCTACGTACATGAGCCGGAAGGAGGTAGAAAAGTGGAACCAATTGCTTGGTTGTGTTATGTTAGGCCCAAGTAACACCCAAGAAAATGGTCGATCCCACCTATTGGCAAGATTCCCCACATTCTGATAGATTTGGGAGTTTCGGGTTGTAAGTAGTCCTGGAGCCCACCAAAGAGAATCTGACGCCGGTGAAGCCCTAACACGTAGAGTGAGGGAATACTGGGAATCCAAGACACATGACACACACACATTGTATGTCATACCATGGGATCGTATTTGGTGGCATTCAGACGCTCCGGAGCCCCTCTCTGAATAAACCCTAGCCCCGTTGGGGAAAAAGTCGGAACTGCCGTTCTGGCCAGTCTACGTGAGCCGGAAGGGGGTAGAAAAGTGGAACCAATTTGTTAGCAGTGTAATTTTAGGCCCAAGGAACACCCAAGACAATGGTAGGGCACACCTCTTGGCAAGATTCCCCTTGTTCCATCAGATCCGGGAGTTTTAGGCTCGTAGTGTTGGAACCCGCCAGATAGAATCTGACACCGGTGATGCCCTAACATAGAAAGTGAGGGAATATCGGGCATACAAGACCCAAGCCACACTATAACACACATTTTATGGCATACCATGGGAGCCCCTCTCCGGAGAAACCCTAGCCCCTTGGGGAAAAAAGACGGAACTATCGTTCTGGCCCCACTACGTGAGCGGGAATGGGGTAGCAAAGTGGAATCAATTGATTGTTTATGTTAGGTTTAGGTCCAAAGAACACTCAATTCAATGTTAGGTCCCACCTCTTGGCAATATTCCCCCTGTTACGTTAGGTCCGGGAGTTTCGGGCTCTAAGTAGTCATGGAACCCGCTAGAGAGAATCTGACGCTAGTGAAGCCTTAACACAAGGAGTGAGGGAATATTCATCATGAAACACCCATGCCACAATCTAACACACATGGTATGTCCTACCATGTGATTTCGTGGCATTCAGACGTTACGGATCCCCTCTCCGGAGAAACCCTAGCCCTGATGGGGAAAAAGACAGAATTGTCGTTCTGGCCTAGCTACGTGAGCCAGAAGGGGTTGGAAAAGTAAAATAAATTGCTTGGTTGTGTTAGGTTAGGCCCAAGTAACACCCAAGATAATGGTAGGGCCAATCTCTTGGCAAGATTTCCCCCTTCTATCAGATTCGGGAGTTTCGGGGTGTGAGCAGCCATGGAACCCGGAAGAGAGAATCTGACGCCGGTGAAGCCCTAACAAAAAGAGTGATGGGATCTTTGGCATCCAAGACACATGGAACACTCTATCACACATGGTATGGCATACCATGGGAATTGGTGGGATTCAGACGCTCTCGAGCCCCTCTAGTTTAATAAATCTTCATGGTTTGCAGAAAGTTCAGGACAAAGCTGGAGGAAGAAGGGACACCTGATGTCAAAGTTAGGGTTGACCAGGATTTTCCAAGATGGTTCAAAGAGCATGCAATTTTCCTTTTGCATTTCTCTTTGACCTTTTGCATTTCATTGCATGATTTTGACCATATTGTTTTTTTCTGTGGTACACAGATGATGAACAAGGCATGGGAAAGACCAGAAGTTCATGAAGATGAGTTGTTCGCATTCGCACTTGGCCCACACAGCAAAGTTAAAACATATTGAGTTTATCATGTGAACTTAGTTCGATTTGTAACCGTTGAGCGTGAAAAAGGCAAGAAAAAACAAAAGAGTGGATTCATGGCTGCTGGAGATCACAGCGGGGACGCAAGAGATTTTTATGGTGTCCTCAAGGAAATCAAAGAGGTGAATTATATCTGTAAGGTCCGCCCCAGAACCACTGTTCAAGGACACCTTCGATATGCATACATTCACGATCCCAGATCACACAAGTCGTGAACAACATATCAGGTTGGTACACAGATACAATATCCATTACACGGTTGCATAAACACTTACAAAGAGACATGGCCACATGACCAAGTCCAACACAACTGCCACGCAGGGCAAACACACAACACAGAGCGGAATACTAAACACACACAAAACGTAGTAGAGCCCAAGTCACGCCTTAACCTACAGGCTGCTGACCGGGAGACGATCCTAGTTTGCAAAGCCATCAGCTCCGTACTCCTCATCATAGACCTCCTTCTGGGACTCCTTCTTGAAATCTGGCAAGTTGATACCAGGGACAAAACCAATATGAGTACATTTGAATGTACTCAGCAAGACATCCATCATGTAACTTACCAAAGAGGCAAGTATGCTTATATGGTGTAATAGGTAGACTATACATAGGTTTCACTATCAATGATATATGAAAGACATATCATAGTTGATTTTCAAAATCTCTGCATCTTCGTTGAAGAAGATACTTCAAAAGAAAATAATACAGTTTTTCTTTCTCTTGTAGATATCACATGTACAAGAGGTTTTATAAACTCATTTTTGTAAAAGAAGGTTTTCTCTTTGTAAAACAACTTCTGGCTTTTCATCAACGATACCTCCACCGTACGAGATTTCCTCCTTCCGATACTTCATGAGTCCAACACCTTTTTGAAAACTCGTTTTTGAAAACATTGACACAATGCTAGCTACATGGCCATTCAACTATCCATATCCGTGGACGCGGCTACTTCAAAATAGTTGTACTCTGCAGAGGTGTACACATCCACCAGATCTAGTACATCCGCCGTGAACAACCACGGACTGTAACAACAGTACGTAAACATCAGATAACTGATCCTAACCATCCACTATGTTCAGGCTAGAATATGACTATCTCTTCAATTGGGTTTGTTCTCCCCGGCACCATGTCGCACATCGCCACGGTAGGAGACCCAACTGCTGCGACTGGAGGAGAAATTAATCCCACACTTTTTATGCCTCGTGTTTCATGAGTTGACGGCATTTCGGTTCGAGGGTAACTCATATCCCTTATAGGAAATTGAGATAGAACACACACTAACAAAAACAAACCTCAAGTTAAGCCCCGTGCCCATTTTGGTGTAAAGTGGCAGTACGGTAAAGGTTGTCCGACGAAGACTAAGTTATGTGTCATTTTTGAAAACACGTTTTTCCCAAAAATGACCACTTCCACAATCCTCCGGTGAATAAGGCTTCGCCTTTCCACCGGGTTTTTCCATAGAGCCTTTGTTTTGTAAAAACACATTTTTAGAGTGTCCACTTAGGGACTAATATTTGTGATTTTAATTAATACCATATGGTGGTTATGGGCTTGGTCACCAAGTATTAACTACTGGCATAGTTTATAGTATATATAATAATAGTAGTAGTAGTAATATTCACTCAAAAATAGTTTTTGGTAATCAAAGTTTTTGTAAAACTTTTCAGAAGTAAAACATGCATGATAGATAATGATAAGTGTAGTATAACAGCAAGCATCAGGATGGCTTGCCTTAAATCTCTTATTGTCCCTGGCCTTGAAGTAGTTTAAACTTGACGCACAACTCCACAACTGCTTCTTCTTCTTCTTCGTTTTCTAGCATCGTGAACGAATAAAAGACACACACTCAGAACTAGAAGACAAACACTAAACTAAACAACACATACAGCAAGCAAATGTATACCAGCGCAATCTCTCAAACGTTATCGAGAAAACTATCTCACATAACTCTCAGGGTACCAAACTATCGTCAAAACAGCATATGGTTGAGAAACCATATCCCACATCTTACACATCGTATATGGAGTGGGTGTACCACTCTTATAATAATATATCTAAGAAGCTAAAAGTATAGCTTGTGGGTGCAAAAGGTGACATTACTAAAATAAGAACATTCATCAACTTAATACCCATGGCAGTGCGTATTAACAACACACAAGCAAATCATCACCAAGCAAGTTCCTGATTAAACTAATGCCTAGGTAGCAATATACTACTAAGCACAACCATAAAACTAACACAAAAATAACATAAGTACAACATTCATGCTAAGGAAATCACTCAGACAACTTCCCAAACAGCAAACAACACACCACAGATGAATAGACTATTTATTGACTATGCTAAAGTCTACTCAAAGTTATGGAATCCATCAATCATGAAAATTTAACAAACAACCAGTAGCTAAAAACCATGATATAAAGCCATAAAAATAATCTAAGACCCAATCATCACACAATATACTGCTCCTAACAAGTTACATAAAAACAGGACTGCACTAATATAATACTAGTATGGAATATTCTACCCAAGCATGCTATAAGAAGTATTTATATTCTACAACTATAGCTCATGAAATTCAAGGTGTCATGGCATCATGACAGAATTAATAACTTCCTAAATATGCTAGAATGAAACATACACTCATAGAATAAAAGATAACAATACTAGAGTAAAACCACAATTTCTAGTGGTGACACTAGTTCAACACTAGAGAAGCAAATAATGCAACCATGATGCTTAACTCCACATAAGCAAGCCATGAACAAAATACACCTACTAACAGTACACCAACCATAAACATGCTAGTAAGCAATACCATAAAACAATTCTATGAAAACATCTATTAAGCAAGCATAAACCAATTCTGGTAATACATGCTCTTCCAATTAATTAAATAGCAAGTAAACAAAGTTTAATTCACACAACCAGTAGCTATGCACTCAATGAAAAGTTATCTAAACCTTTTCAAAAATCCAAACACTCGATTTAAAATCATTCACAAACAATCTATCAATCACAAGGAATTTATTCTATTAGCACACAACTCATTTTAAGCAATCAATAGGAAACATTTCTTAACATGATACCCCTAAGGATATCATGCTAACAAATGAATCACACCCTAACATACTAGTATTTACAAATAAGAAATAAACTTCTCACTTGCATAAGTGAAACAAACAACCTATTTTCCAAGGTGGAAATAACAATCAATCACATAATAAAACATGTTATTTTCACACACAAGTATGGTTGGGGATTTTCATCCTCAAACAACATGCAATGGGACCAGTGGGTTATGGTCCCACTAATACCAAGGAAAAAGAGGTACTAAGCCTTTGGTTACGCATGAAAAATTTAGTATACAAGATAAATAACACAAGGCTATTTATTCTAGTGAAAACAATACTAGTGCAAATAAATAACAAGCCTTACACATGCTTTGCTATAAAATGACATGCAAGCTAACAGAGGTATTAACTTAAAATAACAGTACCAAAATGGTACTGGATACATAGCAAACCTAGCACAATTTTAGTAAATCAAACACACAAAGATCTAGCTCACACAATAATCAAAAAATAATAAAACCAGAAATCAACAAATGCTATTCCTACTTCTAGTTGACTTTCCAAACATGCACACACTTTCTAAGGTAGATGTACTGCAAGATAACAATCTAATAACAAGTGATAACAACTATATACATGCTAGGAAACAAGATTTAAACAATCACACAATTCATTTCAAGCAAAAACACACATACAAACAAAACAGAAAAGCTGTTGTATCTAGTTTTGCTCACCAAAAATAATCTAGAGATCCAGAAATTAACCTAAGCTAGGATTAGGTAGATAAAGTCAATATCAAACTCATCCAGTTGGATTTACTTCAAAAATCATTTTCAAACTCATTCTAAAAATCACAGAAGAGCCTACTGGTCTTTTACCAAAATGGATGGCATTTCCATTTGGTAGCTCACCTTGATGTGAGGCCAAGTGCTATGGATAGATCTGTTCAAATGATATCCAAAACATTTTAGTTTGTCCATTTTAGTTACAGATTCAAAAAGTTATGTTCAAAACATGTTCAAAGGCTCTCTATGGCAAAACAGTCATTGTGAGAAAGATATATGCCAAAACCTAGATCTGCAATTTTTATGTGGTAAGGAAACCATATGATTAGGTTCATGATTTTTAGTAGATTTTATTTTTGCACCTTTAGTATTTTTCTCATTTCCAAAGTAAACATACAGGTTTCTGCTAAATTTCAAAAAAAAAAAAAAAACAGCGCGGGCTGGCTTTGCGTGTGTGATGGCTAGGTTGAGACTCCAAGTGCAGAGTGTGTAGCTAGTGGCAAGCCTTCTTCCCCACGAGGGTGACTCGAAGGTTTATATCGAACTCTTGGGGAGCCAGTATTTCAGCAGTTGTCTTCCAAGCTTCTTCCAGGATCCTGCAAACAAGTAGAGAATTTTGTGCCCTCAACCTCACCAAGTGGTTGTCAAGCACAAGGTGTGAGACTTCTAAATTGCAATGCAAAACTGAAAGTAAATGTGCAATAATTAAATCTACTACTAAATGCAAATGAGGAAATAAATATGCAATGGATTGTTTTTGTATTTTTGTGATGCAAGTGGTGATTGAGATAATGTAAATTCGAATTGGAGATGCAAGTACAGTAAAGTGCAAGTAAAGTAAATTGCGGCAAAGTAACTAGAGTCTTTTCTTATAATTAAAATAGGACCGGGGTTCATGGTTTCACACTTGCATTCTCTCAAATAAAGTGGTAGACGGTGGACATAAAGAATTACATGTGAGATTACAATAACATGTTTAACATTGAGTACTTTCATATGGGCATCACGTCCTAGCATAGAGATCTCTACGGTCATATTGATCCCTCTTATACTCCACCAAGATGCGAAATAAATCATAACACCTCGATAATTAAGGAAAAACCAGAGTATAGCTTTAAGCAATGTGACATGAAGTTGAAATAAGAACTTGCTAGATCTAGTCATGGAGATTGATTAGTGTCACTTCAAATCCCCGGTAACAAGGTACTCCTTTTTATCCCTAGTGAGGTAACTAAGAAAGGTTTAACAAAACCTAAGTGGATCGCTGAACTTCTGTCACTTTCACAGCACTAGCCACCCCCGTTACTCCAACTAATGCACCCATCACCCCACACACGCTCTCAAGAACTAGATTGATCAAAGCTAGCAAATAAGAACGGGGTACATAAGATACATCTACTCAAATAACTCAAGAGAAACAATTGCAATCTCAGATTCAATAACTCATAGAAAAGATCCACCACATAGGAATTACAACGGTGTCCGTAATCATGTGAGGCAGCTCATACGGATCTAATTAGTGAAGCACATAGAGAGAGAGAGATACAAGTGCTACTTCCACAAACCCATAGCCCTGGGTGGACTACTCTCTCTTCATGGAGATGTCGATGGAGATGACGTTGGAGGGGTAGGAGATCACACCGGCGGCGCCCCGCCGGAGTTTTCCCCCTCCAATCTGGAACTCTAGGTCTCTGTTTCGGTGTCTCGGCGGCGCTCCTCTCCATAAGGGTACGGGGGACCCTTTTTATAGTCGGTTTTAGGTCAAGACGGAGTCGGTAAGTCGAAGATGGAAGGAATTGGGGCCACAGGGGCCAAAAGGGGGCCTCTCACGCGGCCAAGGAATCTGGCCGCGTGGAGGGTCCTCTTTTGGGCCTCCTTGCCCAATTCTCGTGGATCCTTCGCCCGCAAGTCTTCTCCTTCCAAAAAAATGACCCGCGCAGATTTTCAGGTGATTTCGTGGAAGTTTGCCCCCTGAAACGTCAAAAATATAGAAAACGGGGTTTCTGACAGGCAGGGTTAATTCCATAAAAGTTGGGGGACTTTGTAATTTAACCCCAAAATACTATAAAACATTGAATTATACCCTTATATGATGCAATATGTAATAGAAAACCATGTGAAAATATGCAAAATTCATCTATGCATTTTACATGCATCAGTGGGCGCGGCCCAGCTAGGCGGCCAGGCGGCCTAGCTGTGCTCAGCGCACGCCCGCAGGCGCAGGAACGCGCGGGTTCAAGCGCGGCCGTGGATCCAAGATCCAACGGCGCGCGATCGTCGTCATCCTCGCCTCTCCTCTCTCTCTCTGTCTCGAAATGGCCGGCGGCGGGAGAGCTCGGGGAGGCTCACCGTGGGCTCGTGGAGGGCTGGCACGACTCGGGGAAGGTGTCGGGTGGCAGGGGCGTCGAGGGGAGTGGTTGTTGGCATCGGGCGCGGTCTCAGGTGGCGGCGCGACGCAGAGCTTCCACGGCGGCGAGGTCGCCGGCGGCGGCTCTCCTGCAAACGAGAGACCACGGGAGGGAGTCAGAGAGGATCAGGGGGTTGTGGGGAGGTGATACTGAGCAGAGAAGTGGGAGGAGAAGGCCCTGGTCGAGCTGATCTACCTCAAGGCCGTGGTGATCACCGGTGGCGAGTTCACGGGCTCGGGGGCTCCCAGGGCTAGGACTCTGCTTCCTTTCGCCTTGGTGAGGTTGGGTGAGTGTGAGAGAGGTGTGTGGCGCAAGAGATTGGCTCGGGATGCTTTGTACGCATGGTGAAAAGCAAAGGGCAAAAATGGAGGGGCTCGGGTCCAATGCCAGGAGTGGCATGAGGGCGCTTTGGGTTCTTTGGTCTTTTCATTTCGTGATCTGGATGTCCAAGGTATAGAACACATGGGGGCAGGTCAAGCCTTGGCCTTTGGAGGCAAGGGGAGGGCAGGGGCAAGTCAAATGGGTCAAAGTATGGGCTGCCCGTACCATTCCACCTCATCCCTTCTCTCTCTTATTTTTCTTCATGTCCAAGGCTTCTAGAAGCAATCCAAAGCATCAGGGCTCGAGTAGGTACAGTGGTAAACACACTAGGCATGGTCACACTTCCAAATTTGCAAAGAAACAGAAAGAAAACGATTGATCAAAAGTGTATCTCTTACTGTTCACCAAAATTCAGAAAATTCAGTTAAGGACTTAGAAAATTTTCTAAGTGTTGGAAACAGATGAAATCATCAAAAAGTTGATTTTGTTTTCAAGGTTCAAATGTATTCCAAAATTTGTTTTCAAAGTGGGAACATGTTAACCATGTTATAAACTTTCAGAAACATATTTTGAAAACAAATTTGAAATAGTTTAAGTCCATGAAAACAATGTGGAAAAAGGTATACTTTATGTTTTTATCTGTTTTTCAAAAATGCCTTTTTCTGCCTCAACTTTATACCACAAAAACAACAAGCAAACGATGACTTTTAATAACCCAAAAATAAAAGTAAGCTTATGGGTTTTTAATACATATATCAAGGATCAATTAAAAGTCAAGAAATCATAAAATAACATTTTATAGCCTAGTGAAAACAAAGGTAGAAAACAGGTACTTGGCTATATTTTTAGGAATTGTTTTCTATAGAAAACTTAAAAGAAAACTTTCATGAGTCATTTTGAAACTTTGTTTTCTTGAATCCAACAAAGTTAAAAGTTTGTTTTAAGATGCAACCAATAATGATCCAAGTCTTGGAATAAAAATCCACTCAAGTAATATCAGGAAAAACTTCAGGGAAAATATCAGGAAAAATAATAGAATTGTTTTTCAGAAAAATTTGGTATTGGTTTTATAAAGAAACAAAACTTGCATTGCAAATATGGTTGAGATCATCGACACATATCATTTCAAACAATCATGTTGTTATAAAAAAATTGTTGGCCCTAATTTTGTCTTCTTGAGCACAGTACAAGAATCCAAAAACTGGGTGTGACAATATCTCTACCGAGAAACATAAACGGACAGTTGTTCTGTTTGGCTGTGACTGGTATTGTCTTGAAACAGGCAGGGGCATGCGCAGGTTTAAACTGGAAAAGTATGATAAACCGTTCAGGAGCATCAACATTTCCAATTTGTGGTACGAGGATGATAAATATATCCTGTTAACCCGGGCACAAAAAGTGTTTTATATGCCAGGCAATGTAGGGGGAGAACACTGGCGAATAGTCCAAAAATTTGAGTGTATGCGGACCTTTGATGTGTCCGAACATGAGAAGGACAGAGATGAGGAGGACAATGATGAGGAGGAGAGGCCTAGTATTCTGGCACATCAAGATGTCGAAGTCTCTAACAATGAGGATGTTCCTGCTGACCCGATATCCCATCCTCCTCCTCTGGCTACTCTGGAACGCAGTGACATGACTCCCCGCCTCCTCTCATCATATGAGATTTGGGCTTATATCAAATATTGGAAAAGGTGTCTGTGCAACATAAGGAAGGTGAAGTACAAGATGGTGATGATGAATTAGAAGTCAGTGAGGATGAAGTAGACGACACATATGCGGAGTATGACAGGGATCTGGGTGCACTGCCCCCAGATGATAGCGATGCAGACTAGTGTTGCATGTTTGTGTGGAAGCCTGTGTCGAACTGATTTTGCATGCTTTGTGTGCATGCTTTTGCTGAACTGATGCGCATGCCTGTTTGCATGATGTGTGTTGAACTGTTGTGCATGCCTACTTGAATGCTTGTGTCGAACTGATGTGCATGCGTGTGTGTATGCTTGTGTTGAACTGAAGTGCATTCTTGCATTTTCTTTGAATTTTGTTTGTTTGTTTGTGTGTGTGTGTGTGTGTGTGTGTGATTTTTAGCTATTTGTCTCGTATATGTCAAAACAATAGCATTAAACATAGAGTACATACAAGTGCACATAAAATTGACCGCGAACATGATATTACTCAAGTTCTACCATTACCCAATTATCTTCCTTACATTGCTAATATGCCATTACTCAACCGCCAGACATCATCATGCCAAGACACATTGCAAATAAAACTGAAAAAACCCAAATTATCAATTGATTGTGGCCAGAATCTTGAATCGTGCCGTCATGAGCAGGTTTTCCAGCAGCTTCATCAGCACCTTCTTTGTGTACCCCTTGCCGCAGCACCTGATCTAGCTTCTGCCTCAGTGCACTTATCTCTTCCTGCAATGTGCTATTCTCGTCCTTCTCTCTAAACACTGCATTACGCAGTTGAAGAACCACATGTTCTTGGAATTCTATCCATTTCCGGTCATGCCATGAGAACTTTCCACAACCATAAGGAATGCCATACTTCTGCAACCAAAATAAGATAAAATTTAACCAAAAGCAAAATCTTGCAACCAAACTGAAACTAAAGCATGAATCTTTACCAAGCGTCTTTGGCATTTTAGGAATCTCCGGCCTAGATTATGGTCGGTCCAAGAAATCCACATGGCCATCTTCAAACCTCATAGACATTTTGTTTCATTGGAGTGGTCCAAGGGCGCTGGAGTGTATGGGATAAGTTTTCGGCGGCGAGGAGGAAACCCCCCTTCATGCGACGAGCACGAACTCTCGCCGTTAGCGGCCATGCTTTCCCTGCGCGCCATGTGAGACAGGGGAGACGGGGAAGAACCCTAGAATCGCCAAGGGAGAGAGAGGAGAGGGAAATTTAGCTGCGCGCCCTCGTCAGCGGCAGCGGTATGGTAATGGCGGAGGATTTACGGCAGCCGCGGCGGAGGATTTATGGCAGCGGCACCGGAGGATTTCCTGTGGTGTGGTCGAGTTATTTAATTGGTACGTTTAGCTGTGTCAACGGCTAAATTGGGTCCCACAGTACCAACGGCTACAAACGGTGCACACGGCCTGAAGGTGGGACCAGGCACCAAGGGCCTGGTGATAGCCAGTCAAACAGGGCAAATATGTGTGGCCCCAAGAAAAATTCGCGACGTTCTACGTGACCAGGCAAGTTTCGTCGAAGGCAACTGGGCTCTTAGTGGGCTACTGGGCCAGAGACGAAAATCCGCGACGTAAAACTAGCAAAAAGTCGGGAAAACCAGTCTGCGACGGACCAAACCAATACGCCGATAGAAAATTCCACTTTTCAGCCATCCGCGACGAAAACCGTGCGACGTTATCAAAACATTCCGCTCAAAACGTTCCGGATCGCACGAAATTTGGTAGTGGAAGTTGATAGAGCTAAAGTTGAAGCTATTGAGAAAATGCCCTGTCCCAGGGATGTTAAAGGTATTCGTAGTATTCTTGGTCATGCTGGTTTCTATAGAAGGTTTATTAAAGATTTCTCTAAAATATCAAAATCTCTTACTAATCTTCTTCAAAAAGATGTACCATTTGTTTTTGATGAAGATTGTAAAGAAGCTTTTGAAATTTTAAAGAAGGCTTTAATATCTGCCCCTATTGTTAAACCACCTGATTGGAATTTACCATTTGAAATTATGTGTGACTCTAGTGATTATGTTGTAGGTGTTGTTCTTGGATAGCGGATACATAAGAAGTTAAATGTTATTTATTATACTAGTGAAACTCTTCATGCTGCTCAAAAGAATTATGCTACCACTGAGAAAGAATTCCTAGCTGTAGTTTTTGCTTGTGATAAATTTAGGCAGTATATTGTTGATTCCAAAGTTACTATTCATATTGATCATGCTGCTATTAAGTACCTTATGGAAAAAAAGATGCTAAGCCTAGGCTTATTAGATGGGTGCTTCTCTTCCAAGAGTTTGATTTACATATTGTGGATAGGAAGGGTGCTGAAAATCCTGTTGCTGATAATTTGTCTAGATTAGAATATATTTCTGATGACCATATTCCTGTTAATGATAGTTTTCCTAATGAACCGTTAGCTGCAATAAAAGTGAGGTCTCAAGAGAGTCCATGGTATGCTGATTATGCTTACTTTATTGTTTCGAAGTATTTGCCTCCTACCTTTACAGCTCAGCAAAGAAGAAAATTCTTCTATGATTTGAGGCATTATTTTTGGGAGGACCCACACTTAAAACAGGGTGTTGATGGTATTATGAGAAGATGTGTTCCTAAAAATGAACAACAAGATATATTGAGAAAATGCCATAGTAGTGCTTATGGAGGACATCACGCTGGAGATAGAACTGCACATAAAGTTCTACAATCAGGTTTTTATTGGCCTACGCTCTTTAAAGATGCTGCAAAATTTGTTTTATCTTGTGATCAATGTCAAAGGGTTGGAAATATTTCTAGACGTAATGAAATGCCTATGAATTATTCTCTTGTTATTGAACCGTTTGATCGTTGGGGTTTTGACTTTATGGGTCATTTCCCTCCTTCAAAGGCTACACTCATATTCTTGTTGTTGTTGATTATGTTACTAAATGGGTAGAAGCTATACCTACGAAATGTGCTGATGGTGAAACCTCAATAAAAATGCTTAAAGACATTATTTTCCCTAGGTTTGGTGTACCTAGATATCTTATGACTGATGGGGGTTCACATTTTATTCATGGTGGTTTTAGAAAAACTCTTGCTAAATATGATGTTAATCATAGAATTGCTTCACCCTATCATCCTCAAACTAGTGGGCAAGTAGAATTATCAAATAGAGAAATCAAAGCTATGTTGCAAAAGGCTGTTAACAAATCTAGAAAAAATTGGGCTAAGAAATTAAATGATGCTCTGTGGGCTTATAGAACTGCTTACAAAAATACCATGGGAATGTCTCCTTATAAAATGGTTTATGGAAAAGCTTGTCACTTGCTCCTAGAATTAGAACACAAAGCTTATTGGGCAGTGAAAGACCTAAATAGAGATTTTAAACTTGCTGGTGAGAAAAGGTTGCTTGACTTAAGTTCTTTAGATGAATGGAGGAGTGAAGCATCTGAAAATGCTAAGCTCTTTAAAGAGAAAGTTAAAAGGTGGCATGATAATAGAATTATTAAAATATAATTTCATGTTGGTGAGAAAGTGCTATTGTATAGGTCTCGTCTTAGATTTTTTGCAGGAAAATTACTCTCGAGATGGGAAGGACCTTTTGTTATCGAAGAGGTAGTATATTGTTCGGGGGCAATTAAAATTGTTTCCCTTGAAGACAACTCTTCACAAGTGGTGAATGGCAAGAGACTCAAGCATTACATCTCCGGAGATCCTTATAACGAAAATGTTGATTGTATTCAAGCCATGATCCCGGAGGAGTTTATTAAGAATCATATTTCAGAAACAGCAGCGTTAGTTTTCGAATAGGTAACATTTTTGGTAAGAAAATGTTTGCTAAACATCTTCCAACTTATATTTTTACTATTTTTAGAAAAATTGAAAAAATATGAGCCAGAAACGAGAGGGAGACGGAGCCCGGAGGCTCCACACCATAAGGTGGCGCGGGCCCACCTCTGGCCGCGCCAGCCCATGGTGTGGGCACCCCGGAGCCCCTCTACGAATCGTTTTCGACCTCGACTTTCCTTTCGTTATGAAACTTTTTACTATACAATCTCCCGGACCCCCCCGAGGTCTGTATATCGTTTTCTCGTCGTGTTTGTGTCTCAAGTTGTTTCTGCAGGTTACATCTTCAGATCTAGAGCATCAATGGCTTCTCCTGGATCTCCCAAAGACAGTTTCTTTGAGAACATCGTCAACCCTTACTTGAACAAGTTGAAGATGCATCCCAAGGAATTGCTGCTCAATGATGGGAAGGTGCAGATTGAAGATGTTCGGGGCCCTAGAGGAGAAGGCAGTCTGGAAGCTAGGATGGAAGAACTGGAGCAAGAAGTTTTCAGGTACAAGAAGATGGCAGAGCGTGAAGTTGAGATCATCGACAGGATAAAGACAGAACATATCGTTGAACACAAGAGGGAGAATTTGAAGCTTTGGGAGGAGATTCTCTCACTCACCAAGATCACCAATGATCTGCAAGCACAACTCTATGACGTGTAGAACCAGAACTGTGAGTATGAGAACAGGTTTAACGTATAAGCGCTGATGCTAGTTTCGGGATGATGGAGACCAGGACGTCATTTGTGGATGGAGAGCCTTTACCTTGGAAGACCGAGGATGAGAAGGATCCACCACCACCGAAGAATTGATTTGTCATTGGTTTTGGCATCCCCACAGTTTGTTCCAAGCTTGGGGGGAGTGTCGCGGTATCACATCACTATCTTTCATCTTTTTACTTTTTCAGTACAGTCATATCATGGGTAGAGAGGTTATCATATAGGATGGTTTGCAGTATGGAAGTGTCTCTCCCTTTTTGGTTATCGTTGTACCGTTGGTGTGAGTTGCCGGTTTGAAATATTAATGAGAAGTTTCATCATTTACTTTGTATGCATATTATTTCAGTTTTCAACTTCTATCGTATGGTTGAGCTTGTTATTAGTATTTGGTATCACTCTAGAGATCAGCAAGTTAATCTAGTTGGTTTTGGCAAACTTAGGTTGGGTCAGCAGAAATAATAATTTGAGTTGCTAGTATAAGAAAGAGGAATTTTCCTATTATCTCATAAACTTAGTATTCACAAGTTAAGATCGCTTGTGCTTTCAATGAAGATTGCATGATTGGTTTCATCATATGTATATTTGTTTTGTTTTCCTTCAACTCTTATGCTTGCTACCCAGCCTTGCTAGCCAAAAACCCTGTACCGAGAGGGAATGCTTCTCGTGCATCCAAACCTTAAACCCAAAACCTTGCCATTCGTGTCCACCATACCTACCTACATGTGGTATTTCACCGCCACTCCAAGTAAATTGCTCATGTGCTACCTTTAAAACTTTCAAATTACTCATGTTTTGTGTTTCTGTTTTAGCTCATGAGGACGCAAATAGAGAATCTTTATCTCACTTGTTGATTGGACTCACACACCTGGACTAGTGGCTTCATCGGCTTATCCAAATGCTAGAAGAACTGGCAGCGGGGTTCCCAGCCCCAAATAATAATACAAATTCTCTTCACTCTTTTTGCCCCTGATTTATCAGTCAAAGCATAATTGTGGAAACAAAAGAGAAAGAGGGATGACCTTCCATACCAGATGTGTCCTTCTATGGCAGCCGCTCTTGTGAGTCTAGTTGGCTTGTGACGCACTGTATTTTCTGTTTTCCATTCGTTGACATAAATATACACCTCTCAAAATTTAGACACTCCTCCACGGTTTGTGATTGTTGGCAGGCACCCGAGGATTCGGTTAGCCATGGTTTGTGTAATATGGTTGGGAGGAGTGTCATGCATTTTATACCACTGTTTATTATAATAAAAGCTCTAGCACATGAGTGGTCAATGCTTCCCTCTGCGAAGGGCCTATCTTTTACTTTTATGTTGAGTCAGCAAACCCATTTCCTTCTGTCTCCAGCAAGCATTTGAGTTGTTGTGTTCTCATCATCTGTATGCTTATTTATTCAATCATGTTTTCTATCCTTCTTTGTTTAGCACATGCTTTATTATCTGATGAATATTACTTTGAAAGCTATGAATCAATGTAAAAGAATTGTTATAATTAAACATGTTAAGCTCTACAATAGAAACCTTGTTATAAAGACTACACCTAAGATAAGTATAATTTCATTAAATGTTCTCTAACCAAGAACGAAGTTTGCCATTACCAATTTTGATTCTCTCTTTTGTATCTTTGTTTGTGACTTCCTTTACTTGCTTCAAGTTAAGCTATATGAGAGGAAGTTGTTGTCTGTAATGATTGGTGCATAGGTAAATGTGATGCTTCTTGTCCGTATTTTATTTATCGACTCTTCACTCCATAAACCTGTGGTCATGTTTTCTGAGTTCAGTTTCGCTTGGGGACTAGCGAGGTCTAAGCTTGGGGGGAGTTGACACATCCATTTTGCATCACTATTTTATATTATAATTTTCTGTTATTCATCGATATATTTCATATTATGATGCATCTCTTATGTTATTTTATCTTATTTTGCATGTTTTATAATTTTTGGAGAATAAACATCGGGACCAGATATCTGATGGAAAAAACACCGTCGAGATACCATATTTCAGAAGATCAGAAGAAGAAGGTGGACATCCGGGGGGTTCCTAAAAGTCCATAGGAGGAACACAGCCAGAAGGAGAGCCAGAGGGGGGCACCAGGGGCCCACACCTAGGGGTGGCGCCCCCTGGCCGCGCCACCTAGGGGTGTGGCCACCCTGGCCCACCTCTGGGGGTCATCTTTGGCCCCTCTGGTCCCGAGGGAACCCTAAGCCTCATTCCATCCTCAAAGAATTATTCCGCCGCTGCTGTAGGGCGAAAAACACCCAAGAGAGAAAAGCTCTCTGGCAGGGAGAAATCTGCTTGGGAAATTCCTCTCCGGAGAGGGGAAATCACCGCCATCGTCACCGTCATCACTCCAGGCATCATCAAGATCGTCATCACCACCCGCACCATCACCCTCATCATCCACCTTCATACCGCTGTAACAATTAAGGGTAATCTATCGTTGTTTTGCATTAGATCTCTCTCCCGGTGTGGATTACTTGGTAGTAGTTGATGCTTGTGAGATTTATCGATGTTTGCACTTTATGACCAGATTGTTATCATCCATTATATCACCTCTGATCATGATCCATATGATGTGTTGTGACTAGTTCTTGTTGTTCTTGAGGACATGGGAGAAGTCAAGTTGTTAGTAGTGACGTAATGTTGAATAATATTTAATGTTTGATATTTAAGTTGTGGTGTTATTTTTCTAGTGGTATCATGTGAACGTCGACTACATGATACTTCACCATTTATGGGCCTAGGGTAATGCATCAGTATTTGGATACTAATTGTGGGGTTGCCGGAGTGACAGAAACCTAAACCCCCGTTAGAAAACCTTTACACGAGGGAGTATAGGATCCCGAAGTTTAAAGGTGTGGTTAGATTTATATCTTAATTACTTTTTTGTAGTTGCGGATGCTTGCAAGAGGTATAATCACAAGTATGTATTAGTCTTGGATGGGACAGTACATTAGCACAGGTTCACCCACACAACACTTATCAAAACACAAAAGTTATTCAGCTGCATGGAACAAAAACACTTGGAAGAAACCTCCTGTGTGTCATCGAGAACGTTTGTTAATCATAAGTAAACTCGCCGGCTTGTCCTTTCCTGAAGAAAGAATTGGGGAACTTGCTACAATTATTACTACTGCATTTTATTTACTCGCACTTTATTTATCTGCAATATCAAAAACCCCTACAAATCTATTTTCCAGTATTTACAGTTATTCCCTCATCGAAACTTCTTGTCAACACCTTCTGCTCCTCGTTAGGTTCGACACTCTTATTTATCGAAAGTACTACGATACACCCCCTATACTTGTGGGTCATCACAAGCTAACAGAGGTGAAAACATCCTATAATCAGTACCAAAGTGGTACTGGACTCAACAAAACAACATCAAAAACTTAGGTAATAAACATAGCAATACTTTGCTAACAAAATCTAATTAAATAAAAGACTAGAAAACAATACTATACTAATCTTATTTCTATTTGTTTTCCAAACATGCACAGACTTTCTAACATACTATTACTGCAAGAAAACATCTTTTTAACAGAGAGCAAAACATCTACACATGCTAGGAAACAAGATTTAAACAAGCAAACATTTATTCAAAACTAAATACACAAGATTTAAAATAAACAAAAAAGGTGTTGTATATAGAAATGCACAACAAAAATAATATAAGGCTCTAAAAATTATGCCAAGCTAGGATTACATAGATCTAATCACACACAAGTTCATCCAATTGGATCCACATCAAAAATCATTATTAAACACTCTCTAAAAATCCTAGAAAAGCCTACTGGACATATACCAAAATGGATGGAGTTTAGAAATGGTAACTCCCCTTGATGCAAGGTCAAATGCTTCCAATATATCTACTCAATAGCTACTGAAAACAATTTTGTTTGACCAAAATGGCCACATATTCTAAAAGTTAAGCACAAAATACTCTAACAGATAGTCACTGGCATATTAAATACTACCACAAAAATAAAACACCAAATCCAGATCTACAAGTAGCATGTGGTTAAGAAAATGTATATCTACTGCCAAGAATTTTGGTTGATTTTATTTCACATTATTTCTATTTTTCCCAGGTCTAAAGTAAAGCATATGTTTCTCTGCTATTTTTAAAAGGAATAAAAATTACAGCGCGGGCTGGCTTTCTCTCTGCGCGCGGCCCACTAAGCCTAAAGTGGCCCAGCTCGCCTGCGCACGTGTGCGTAGCGCAAAAAAAGGCTTCGTTCAAACGTGACTGTCGATCCAGAGATCGACGCTCCACGGTCGTCTCCTTCCTCTCCTTATCTCCGCTCTCAACAGAAAAAACGGCCGGCGGCAGAGCTCGCGATTGCTCACCGTGGGATCTCGAGGGGCAGTGGAGAAAGGTCGAGGGCGACGCGTGAGGGTGGTACAGTGCAGGGGCGCATTCTCGGGCGGTCAAGGGGGCTCCAAACGGCGATGGGCAGCAGTGCGACCGCGGCTGCTCCGGCGATGTTGACGGATCTCCTGCAAACGAGAGGCCACGGGAGAGTGTCAGGGTGGGGCCACGGGATACGGTAGACTCAACAACGGTGAGAAACAAAGGTGAGGTGCGCAAGGTGTCCTCCACCTTTTTTCAATCTCCGCGGTGGCTGGCGGCAAAACCTTCTCCACGGGGCTCACTACGAGCTCGAGGCACTCGTGGTTCGTGTCAGGGAGGTGGATGGGTGTGAGGGGAGTGGGGTGCCGAGGTGTGCGCGTGCCCGTGTCTTTATAGCCACGACGCCGTGGTCGTGCGTGCGTAGGCGCCCACGGCATGGCTGCGGTGAGCATGGGGACGTGCTCCCGAGCGCTCCCGTCGTCCTACTGGCTGCCCATGACATCCACAGCGTGCGCGGTGGTGTGCTGGTGCGCTGTGTGTCGAGGGGAGGCGAGGTGAGGGCATGTGGTGGCGACAGTGGACGCGCACAGTGGCGTGCTCTGGCTGTCTCCCCCATGCCTGTCTCCTCTCTGCACTCCCATGTTCCCACGTCGTGTTTTCTCTCCCTAGTTGACCAAGCAACGGTTCAAAAGCATCCAAGGCGATTAGAAACATCGGGCTACTGGTTTGGCAAAGTGGCACGATCTAATTTGCACTCAAACAAAAGTTACAATCATTCAAACTTCTGTCAAACGCACAAATTCAGAAAGTTCAGAAAATGACTTACTAATTTTTGGCTAAGTGTTGAAACAGACAAAACAAACAAAAAGTTCCTTCTGTTTTCAAGGCTCAAATCTTTTCCAAATTTTGTTTTCAAAGCATGAGGTTGTTAAATATGTTTTTTAGTTTCATAAACATCATTTGAAAACAAATTTGGAATATTGGAAGGCTCTGAAAACAAGGTGGGAAAATGGCTAGTTTCTGTTTTTCTCTGTTTTCTAAAAATCCCTTTTCTATCTTATTTTTCTTCCACAAAAACCAACATGCATTTGATTGTTTTCTTATTCCAAAGTACAAACCAAGCTTATAGATTTGTAATCCACATATCATAGAACACTTTCATGCCAAGAAAACATAAAATGTGATCCTCTAACATATTGAAAACAAGTGCCTAATATTGCTACTTGGCTAGTTTTTCAGAAACACGTCTAAATAGAAAACTCAAAGGAAAACATCCAAATATTTTTTTCCATTTTGTTTCCTTGATTGAAACAAAGAAAAATAATATTTTTAGGTTGAAAACAACATTGATACAATACTTCGGACAAAAATTATCCAAATCATCATATAGAAAGCATCATAGAGACAAATGTAAACATCAGATGAAAATGATATTTGATTTTAAACAAAAGTTTGCTTGCATTGCATAGATACTCATGGTCTCATACATAATGTTGGTTTTACATAAAGTGTATTACAAAAAGTTTTTTTTGGCCCACAAAATTGGCTTCCTTAGCTATATTACAAGTGGTCCAAAACTCGGGGTGTGACACTCTCCTTTTTTTGAGATTCCAATGGGCACCAAGAAGAGACTGGATTTTTTCGTTTTAGGTTCTTTTGGTAGAGCGATATTAAAAATAGAAAGTATAGGTTGTCTAAGTGGAATATTGTTTGTCGTCCGAAAGATCAAGGGGGCTTGGGGATTGAGATGTGTTTACTTAGCAAATGGTTATTCAAGTTATTGCGCGAAGAGGGGGTGTGGCATGAATTACTGTCCAATAAATACCTAGGTGATAAAACGTTATCCCAGGTAGAAGCAAAACCATCTGATTCACCTTTTTTGAAAGGTACTATGAAGGTTAAGCAAAAAAAATCTCCCGCGGTGCGTTCTCGCTGGGAGATGGGTATAATATGAGGTTCTGGGAGAATATTTGGTTAGGTGATGAGCCGTTATCACAACAATATCCTGCTCTGTTTAATATTGCTTCGCATAAAAATGTCACGGTAGCAAACGTGTTATCTCATAAATAGTGGGCCATCAAAGAGATCTATGGCTTCATTTGGTCGAAATATTAAAGAGCGTCTCTCTGATAACTGAGTCTGACTCTTTTAGGTGGCGCTTATCCACGGATGGTTTGTTTTCCGTTAGATATTTTTATGCAGACATGCTTCATTGGTCCATGGTATTTTTACGTAAATACTTGTGAAAACTAAATATTCCACTGAAGATAAAGATCTTTTTGTGGTTTCTCAACAGAAAAGCTGTTATTTTAACGAAGGATAACTTGATTAGAAGAAAATGGATTGTATTTAAAAATGTGTTTTCTGCGATATAGATGAGTCTGTCGAACACTTATTTATACCATTCCTATTTGCTAGAGATATTTGGCGTCCTATTCACTTCACCTTTAGCATTTATCCACCGACTAGCATTACGAATATGTTAGCCGTTTTGCAGGACCCGATATTTTTGCTAGTGAACATTGTGGGTGGATACATTGCCTTCCTCCTCTCTGCCGAACAACGAGGACTTATGAATATAGGCTGTGCCCGGATGATGGCGGTCATGCAGGATATTTACGCTAGCCTGAGTGGCTTCATGCTAGACGTTTAGATGCATAAACTTGTTATTTTTTAGTGTCTAATCTTTGTAGCCACCATGAGTGATCCATGAGTTGTAACTCGTTCTACACTTTCACTACAAGAAATATGTTGCTACATGACCCTCAATTTTTGTCACTAGAAGGTCACGGAGTTTCATTCATGACCCCTTTTTGACCAAAAATGGAAAGTCACATACCGAGCGTCTTATTGGATCGTCAATGACTAATTGAATGGATTTGTCATAGCCTCTATGACCCAATCAGAGGGGTCATAACCCTATGACCAATTGATTTAGTCATGTGATATCCTGCCATAGCCACGTCAGATCCTACGTGGCCAATCCTACGTGGAAAAATTATGACCAACTGACTAGGTCATGGAAAAGATTCAGCCCAGTCCATGCTGCTCCTCTAAATGGGCCAAGCCCAATATTTTAGCCCATTTAATGTTTCTTCTCTTTGCAATTCTTTTCAGCTTAACAGGCCAGCTAATATTATTCCAGGCCCTCGGCGTTTTTAAGGTAGGCTTATTCCCTGGGCCTTGGCCTTTCTACGGTACAATTAATTTTCCAGTTCTGGCCTTTTCTGGGTACATTTTTGTGAAATAATATTTATTTTACTGCCAAATACAGTCCACTGTTAGTTGGGCTGAGGCCTTTTATCACAGCCCAATAATTTCATGAAAATGCTCTCATCATGGGCTTTATACTCTTAAGCCGACTTCCATCAAGCTAGATCAAATTCAAATCTCTATAAAAACTGAATTCAAACTTCACTTGAATTACAATAAATTTGAATTACATCACATATTTCAGGAATACAGATCGTTCATGTCATATTACAGGTTCAAAGAACAGACCAAGTCACAACCAACAGTTGTCAAGTACCAGAATTCTCAACACATCACCATCAAGGTTCAGAAATCTCAACACGTATGGCTCGTCATAAGGAAATGGAGTCTTACGGGCGCAATTTGGAACATCTTCTAGACCTCCCAGCCCATATATGTTCGATAAGATGAAGAGTAGACATCTCACTTTGTGTCGATGTCGTGATAGGGGTTTTAGTTGAAGAAGATCTGGTCCATGTCATCGTTGACACTGGCTGTTGAAGAATGCGCTCCCGCCGCATCCACCATTGCTTCAGCGGGTATCACAAATGTATCATGCAACCAAAATGGATAACTGTGAGATAAAAGTTGAATGAACGAAGAACTATTAAGGTTTAGCAAACTCAAAGATTTTGTCTGTCTTATGAGCTAGCTGTAATCAAAGATAATAACATGACGAAGACATATCTAATCTACAGCAAGTAGCATCATCGTTGTTGCAGCATGCTATACCCAATGCTGCGAATGCTACAAAATGGGCAGGGCCGATGTTGTCCAGCAGACAAGTTACCACACTAGTTCCTTCAGGTCTGCATGAGCAAGAGCAAGGTGGGGGTTAGTAGGCATCAAGGATGCCGCTGATGCGAGTCAAGATAGGTAAAATAGCAATGGCATAACAGATTCAAGCCCAACTTGAGTACATAACAGATCCAAGCCCAGCCTTAGTACATAACAGGCATGATATTCATAAAATACAAATCTGGTTTTAGAGTAATATGGACATGAACAGGTCTACAACTCTGCTATAAGTTCACAGTCAAATGTAACAATCAACTTCTATGACAAATAGATCAATGAACATTCAAAGATAAATCGGTAGTATGGATCAAGACTACATGGCACAATATTAGAACATCTGCTAGCAGAAAATAAATCCCATGGTACCCAACAAGACTGTGCTACTGGACCAATAAGAGCATTGCCTTAAAGCAAAGCATGCAAAGAAGTTACATTTCTTATCACATAAACTAGGTAATACAATAGCATTTCCCTACCAGGCTATAAGATCTGCAATTGAGAAGTCAAGAACAAGCCTACTCAAGCAAAACCCAGCAGGGATAAGAGTGAAAGCATAAACTCTTCCCTGGAATGAGCAACCGAGCCAAAATCCTTCTCTATCTGCTGCAGCAAGCCTCCCTCAGGTGAGCCACCGCCTTTCGGCTGCATCAATTCCATGATAAGTAATGGCTGGAGACCTACATATCATAAAACACAAGTTGCAAACATCAGTGACATATGCAAGCATAACCACAAGACAAACCATATACTTCTTGTGTGGATATATATAAAAAATCATCATTGTATCTTGCAAGTTAATAGTTACCATAAGAAACTATGACGATATAGCATAAAGCCAGTGACACCACTCGAATTCTAATCTCACACAGATTAAATTTAGCCATAATAACAGTGAATCTAGGGATTCCACTTAGATATAAAGTAGTCAAGTTGAACAGAAAGCAAGGATTCTCAGCTTAGGATTTAACACAATGCCCTAGCAAAGTCTAATAATGTTTAAACACTACTTAGTGTGCATACAGATGACATGCGAAATTGGACAAGATACAAGGACAAAAATAATCTAGTAACACCATGATCCATTCAAGATTCAGACGATGGGGGTATAGTAATACTGGTCTTCCATCCAGAACTACAAGCTCAGAGAGGAGGAGGGGAGACGGTTTATACCTGGACGTCCTCGAAGTCCTGGTTGAAGAGGCAGTAGTTTGAGTCTTCCTCGCAGATTTGCATCGAGATCTGGACCATCGGTTCCTGCGCATAAGAGAAAGGTTTTTGTGAGCTCTGTCGTTGCGGCTTGTGGCATCTATAGCGATGAAGTGAGAGCAGCTAAAAGAGGCATACCGAGAGACAGAGGGAAACGAGGAGGAGTCCCTCGACTGTGGGGGCGAGCACCTCGTGGTCGCGGAACTCGGGGGTGTCCACCTGGACGCACTCGCCGGTGTTGGTGTTGAGGAAGCAGAGGTGGTGGGGGCGGCAAGCGGTTCCCGGAGCATGACCCACAACCGGGGATGGAACCGGCGGCCGAGGAGACAGCCGCGCGCGCGTGGTGGTCCCGCGGAGCACCGGCGCCACGAACGGCACATGGCTCGGAAACGTATGTATCCGAATACGTCGTGGGTGAGAACGCGGTCAGCGACCAGCCCCGCCGGCCGTCGCCGAGATCCGCCCAATTCCTCTTCGCAACAGGAAAGAAGCAGGGAGCCATGGAGCGGTGTGTGCACTCTCGGCCCGCTGTCGTACGGCGTCGTACTGGCGCCTTGGATATCTGCCTATCCAACGCTGTCGGGGCGGAGCGGGTCCTGGTGCCTGGTGGCCCGACCGGAGCAGCGTGGACTTGAGCACCGGCCCGTGGAGGTGGCGGCCGCTTAGGCACCCCGAGGGTGGCGCGAGGAGGCGACAGTGGGAAGCTCTACCATGGATCGGTTGAGGTGTGAGGACGAGGAGACGTCGTGGGTGAGGACGCGGTCGCTGCCAGGACCGCAAGCACGGCAGTCGGAAGCACGGATCCTCCTCGCCATGGATCGATGGCCGAACTAAGAAGGGGCTGGCGATGGGATCTGGCTCGATGAGGTGCGGTGTGGGATCTGGCTCGATGAGGTCTCTGCTGCGCTTGGTGTGGGACAAGAGGAGGCGGTGTGGGATCTAGCTCGATGAGGTCTCTGCTGCGCTCGGTGTGGGACGAGAGGAGGCGGTGTGGGATCTGGCTCGATGAATCCGTGGGCTGGGAGGCTGTGGCGGCTAAGAAAAAGAACGTCTATCTCAGTCTGACGGGGGGTCCTCGGCGACGATGAACAAGGACCCGTATGACACCCATTTTATTAGGGCGCTTAACGCGATGAAGGGAGTGCCCCTTGACAAAAAGTCGCATCATGGCCATGTGCATGGCCTCGGAAAGGGTCATCGGCATGTGCACTACTACCCGGACACTAAGGAGAAGAGAAAGGAGCGGAACAAGGTGCTGATGACTCCCAAGTGCAGGAGATCAATTGTAGTACCTTTCGATAAGTATTTGAGTGTCGAACCCACGAGGAGCTGAAGGTAAGCTATCTATTCTCTAAGCCCTATAACCCTCTTATATGGTTGTTTATCCAAAGCAATAAGTTTGACTAAAAGGAACTAACTAATTAAAAGCAAGTGACGTGGAGTGTGGTTTGTCTAGTAACTAGTGAAGCAAGTTTAAAATGCAAGTAATCCTAGAGCAAGTTTCTAAAGCATGTTTTTAAGCAAGTTTCACAAGTATCAAGCAGCAAATATCTCAAGTATCTCAAGGGAGCAAGTGTTCTAGCAATAGGTGTTTCGTTCGTGTGGTTGTCACAATTAGTGAAGCACATGTTTTAGTCTTAATTGTTTCTTCTAGGAAGGAGCCATGAATAGGTATAGTCAAGTAAATGATCTACAACCCCTTATGATGGATCATGTGGCCAAGTAAATGACTGCACAAGATTGATTAAAACATAAAGTCCCACCATAGCCTTACGTTCTAAGTTCCCCTATATATATCCCCGAATAACTTAACTTTGTGGCTCGGACTCAGGTTACTGTCACTCCCAAGTCACCACCACTCCATTATGCTATCGGTGATCACCTTACATGCATTCCCCAACATATGCGTGCACTCATATATTGTACATAAAGACAATCATAGAAGATAACAAACTTGTATGCAACCAATCAACAAACTATTTCACCATTGCCAACAACAATTCAGTACTCAAACATAGACGGGGAGACACAATACATCAAGGGAATATAGTATTGCATCATACATCGTGTTTGCCAAGAGATTACAGTGGAGAGATGGAGCTGATCTTGCTGTAGATGTTGATGATGAACATGCCGGAGGGGGGTGGAGCCCTCCGGGGGTGATCCCGGCGGCGTTTCCCCCCTCCGATCTTCTCCGGTGGCAGCCTTCTGTCTCTTTGTTTTGTGGTTCCGTCTCTCGGCGCCGCCTCCTCCTCGAAAAGGCCAGGGGACCCTTTATATAGTCGTTTTTAGGTCACGAGACACTCGGGAGAAGAAAGATCGACGGCATCGGAGCCACGGGGGCAAAAAGGGGGCCTCTCACGCGGCCAAGGAATCTGGCCGCGTGGGGGGTCCTCTTTGCCACCTGGTTGGCCTTTTGTCCCTCTACTTTGGCCCATGGTCTTCGTCTCAAAAATTCTGAACCGTGCTCTTTGGCCTTGCCCTTTTTGGAGTCCCGAAGCTCCCGGAAAGTCTGAAACACTAAAAAGTACGTTTTCTGAAAAAACAGGGTTAGAACCAAAAGAAGGGGGATTGTTTAGAAAGTCCCCCAAATCATTATAAAACATGAATATAAGTTGCTAATATGTAGGAAAAACAAGTAATAACATGCAAAGTTCATGTATGCATTTTACATGCATCAACATCCCCAAGCTTAACCCATGCTCGTCCTCGAGTATGAAGGTGATAAAACTAACATGGACTTTGCATATTGAAACAATCATGTGATATCAAGGAGGATTATTCATGCTACATATAATCAAATGATTAATACTAGAAATGAGTAGCAATATACAATTCATGTTGTAAGAAATATCAAATATGCAAGCAAAGATGCTTCATGAAAGTTCACAAAGTGTATAATGAAATAAAAGCACTATGGACCAAATGCATACACAAAATGAAAAATAAAATCCTATATTGGTCAAAGAATAGCATAATGGAAAATAGAAAATATGGTGGACACTTTGGAGAAAATTGAGTAGAGCTAAAACATGATCAATTCTTATTTAGCCTCTAAATTATTCAACTAAAATTACTAATTGAAATGTGGTATCCATTGATCTAGGACTCTCATTGCCCCTTTATCACTAGCACCTTAAATGGTGAATGTTGAAGTAATGTGAATGACAAGGTGGTTGAAAGCCTCATGCCCGTGAGTGTGAAAACCTACTCCATGATTACTCAACTTAAGATTCCTAATAGCTTTGTACAATCATAATAAGTATTAATGCATATAGAACCGCAAAGAGGTACCTCTTGCCCCATGACATGGAAACAAGCCATGTCACAACGACAAGACAAACAAACAAAAGACTCATCACTTTTTATTTTCATTCACTATTATGCATAGCTTCTTATTTTATTGTAGGATGTGTTGTAGAGTCACTCAAGCTGTAAGTAAATTTCCAGCATGATAAAGCATGTCTTGGGTTAGCGGCCCAATGCGTTTCTCTAGTCATATAGATACTTACTCATCAAAACTTACTATTCCTCTATTTCATTTCGGCATGGCAGGAGTCCAAAAACAAAAGTACATGATATCAACCAAATGTAAATTTTTGTGCAATGTTGAAAGCTTTCCGGTGATACACGTTTATAGCTAGCTCCCAACCACACACTTGTCAAACGCAAAACTTGTGGCTCCCATTATTGGGTCATGTTTATTAGATGCATAAAAAGTAAAGTGTGCCTTCAAAAGTTCGTGAGAGTCCTATCCCAAGTTCAACCCATGACAATTAATAAAGTGAATATCTTAATTTAGAACATAAATAACACAATAACATGGTGAACATACTCGGAATAGCAATGAAGCTAATGGGAAGATATGGTGGACTCACTGGAAATACTTGGCTAAGGAGTGTTGGAAACAAGTTTTTTACTTGTTGGAATTTTTAAATTTTTGGCTAGCAAGAGGGAGATAGTTGACCAGCTACTATGCATGCATATGTCCATAGAACTACTCATTTCATGACAAACTAAATAAACCAGAAATTGACATTAAGGACATGAATAAGAGATAGCTCAAGACAACATTATTGCAGATTTCTACACATAAAAAGCCTATAAATCATGCAAACATATGTAGCTCTTCAAATCAACCATGGCATCCCTATTCCAAATCATAATACTAGCATCCAATACATTCCAACCCCAAACTCCAGTAGATCAATCTCATATAAAATGATGGTGGTGGTCTTATCAAAACAAAAATAAAAACAAAAACTAGACGCTTCATGTCTCTATGATAAATGATTTGCTTAGAAAAAAAGAAAGTAGACGTGTGCTAACCAAAAGAGTGTAGCTCCAGTGGTGTGTTCATCACATCCCCAAGCTTATGGCTTTCACCATTCTTGGATGTCTTGAGGCGCAGCTCCTCTATTCCCTGTGAAAAAACTTCACAAAACATGTTTCTCCCATTCTTTTTCTGTGGGGTGAGATTAGCAAGGACAAACAAATCACATGCTTGCTGCGCAAAATTCCAAAACAAATGATCCAGAAGATAGACAATAAGGTTCATAATGTTTTATGTTCACTCTCTAGCTCGAAAAGATAAAGGAAATTCAAGTCCCAAACCCAAAGAGTGCATCCAACAAAAGAAGGCAAAATCTGTCCAGAAAAGCAATAGCAGCAAAACGAACGTTTTCCCTAATCTAGACACATAACAAAATTAATCCAATTTTTTTTCTTACAGAGTACGAAAAGTTGCAGAACATACTAAAAACTTAGCTCAATCCGACTTACAGATAAAAAATCAAAAGTCGTACGGTGAGCAGAATCGTGCTGAAACAGAAATTCCAAGCACTAGAATAGCAACTTTTAAATCCAAATGGGTGAAACTTGCCACTTTATTGAAAACTCCAGAAACTAAACTAAATACTAAGTATCTTGTTACAGCAAGAGGACACTAGGAAAAACCAACTAAGAACAACCGGGTTGCCTCCCGTAAAGCACTTTATTGATAGCCGTATAGCTAGGCTTTTCTTACTTAACATCACGATGGTTGGAGTGAGGTGGCTCGGCATCCCCAAGCTTGGATTCTTGTACTTATTTGATACATGTAGGGTGAGCCCAGGGGTACATCCCCAAGCTTGATTGGTTTTCCCTCTTGATCTTTGTTCATCTCACTCAACTCTTCCTCCTGAAAAATTCTTCTTACACAAATCTCAACATAAAACTTGATTAGAGGGGTTAGTGCCTCCATAAATAAAATCCACATAGGTACAGCAAAGACACATCATGAGTTGATTCTAAATATTAACTACTGTTACTACAGTTGTGCATTGCTCCATGATCAAAAGAACCACACAAAACACAAGTAATGAGAGCAATGCAAAATAAAGACATAATCTGCCAAAAACTGAACAGCCTGTAAAGAGTGAACTTTTAGAGGCACTTAAGTTGCTCAAATCAGAAAACTTAAAACTAATGAAATATGTAGTGATAACTAAATATTGCTGTCGTAAATTACCAGGTCAAAATTACACTTCTGTGATTTTAAACATTTTTCGCGGTGAAGTTCAGGAATCTGTTTTCTGGACAGCAAATTACTATTGTTTAATCCTATCTCTCATATAAGATTATTCTTGCCATTTATGATGATAAATAAGACAGAAATGTGATGTTACAGTAGTGAACTAATATTTTATTTTTTTTATCTTTGGAAAAAGTTTTAATGATAGAGACTTTGCAATGGTTTCATTGGCGTGAACAACACATGTTCAAGGTCGATCCCAACTTCTCCATTACTCATCCTTCTCATTTACTTTCCCAAAAATCTTATAAAATGAAAATCTTAAACTAAATGATAGATAACAGTAGGTAAAGGTATTTTACATGTTGAAAAGACATAAATGTGTGCTCAAACCGAATAGGAAATTAAATCATAAGGAACACACCAAAAAATATTAAACAAATTATTTTTAAGTCTAACCCCTTTCCTATGCATTGGCATTTTGTAATGAAACAAATAAAAGAAGCACATAATAGCAAGCATAGAAAGGTAGATCAAGTGCAACTTCAATACTTTTAGCATAAAGAGGGGAAACTTAATATTGTTGAAATATGTGTAACCACGTTTCCCTCTCTCATAATAATTTTCAGTAGCATCATGAATAGATTCAACAATATGAATATCACATAAAACATTCTAATCATGAGCCACATGCATAAAAGAATCACTACTCTCCACATAAGTAAAATCCTCATTAGTGATAGTGGGAGTCAAACATTCATAATTTTCATTGCAATCATCATATATAGGAGGCATAGTATCATCAAAGTGAATTTTCTCCTCCAAGCTTGGGGAACTATAAATATCATGCTCATCAAAACCAACTTCCCCAAGCTTAAAACTTTCCATAGAATCAGCAAGTATATCATTTTTATCCTCAATAGTAGGGGGACTAAAAATATCATATTCATCAAGACAAACTTCCCCAAGCTCAAGGTTTTCCTTAGAAATAAAGGTGTTCAAAGAATTAGTACTACCACAAATATGATTGTTGTGCAAATAATTTTTCAATTTCTCCTCAAACACTTCATGTCCTAATTCAAGGTAGATATTATACAGTTCTAAAATTGTTTGGTTGTTTTCCATTTTATAATATTTTTTTTGTGTTTTAGGTTTATATGTTAGTATGCAATGCAAACAAGAATAAAAGCTTAGCACAACGCTCCCCGGCAACGGCGCCAGAAAAGTGCTTGATAACTCCCAAGTGCAGGAGATCAATTGTAGTACCTTTCGATAAATATTTGAGTGTCGAACCCACGAGGAGCTGAAGGTAAGCTATATATTCTCTAAAGCCCTATAACCCTCTTATATGGTTGTTTATGCAAAGCAATAAGTTTGACTAAAAGGAACTAACTAATTAAAAGCAAGTGACGTGGAGTGTGGTTTGTCTAGTAACTAGTGAAGCAAGTTTAAAATGCAAGTAATCCTAGAGCAAGTTTCTAAAGCAAGTTTCTAAGCAAGTTTCACATGTAGCAAGCAGCAAATATCTCAAGTATCTCAAGGGAGCAAGTGTTCTAGCAATAGGTGTTTCGTTCGTGTGGTTGTCACAATTAGTGAAGCACATGTTTTAGTCTTAGTTGTTTCTTCTAGGAAGGAGCCATGAATAGGTATAGTCAAGTAAATGATCTACAACCCCTTATGATGGATCATGTGGCCAAGTAAATGACTGCACAAGATTGATTAAGATATAAAGTCCCACCATAGCCTTACGTTCTAAGGTCCCCTATATATATCCCCCAATAACTTAACTTTGTGGCTCGGTCTCAGGTTACTGTCACTCCCAAGTCACCACCACTCCATTATGCTACCGGTGATCACCTTACATGCATTCCCCAACATATGAGTGCACTCATATATTGTACATAAATACAATCATAGAAGATAACAAACTTGTATGCAACCAATCAACGAACTATTTCACCATTGCCAAGAACAATTCACTACTCAAACATAGACGGGGAGACACAATACATCAAGGGAATATAGTATTGCATCATACATCGTGTTTGCCAAGAGATTACAGTGGAGAGATGGAGCTGATCTTGCTGTAGATGTTGATGATGAACACGCCAGAGGGGGGTGGATCCCTCCGGGGGTGATCCCGGTGGTGTTTCCCCCCTCCGATCTTCTCCGGCGGCAGCCTTCTGTCTCTCTGTTTCGTGGTTTCGTCTCTCGGCGCCGCCTCCTCCTCGAAAAGGCCAGGGGACCCTTTATATAGTCGTTTTTAGGTCACGAGACACTCGGGAGAAGAAAGATCGACGGTATCGGAGCCACAGGGGCAAAAAGGGGGCCTCTCACGCGGCCAAGGAATCTGGCCGCGTGGAGGGTCCTCTTTGCCACCTGGTTGGCCTTTTGGCCCTCTACTTTGGCCCATGGTCTTCGTCTCGAAAATTCTGAACCGTGCTCTTTGGCCTTGCCCTTTTTGGAGTCCCGAAACTCCCGGAAAGTCTGAAACACTAAAAAGTACGTTTTCTGGAAAAACAGGGTTAGAACCAAAAGAAGGGGGATTGTTTAGAAAATACCCCAATCATTATAAAACATGAATATAAGTTGCTAATATGTAGGAAAAACAAGTAACAATATGCAAAGTTCATGTATGCATTTTACATGCATCAGGTGCCGCAGAAGACGGTCGACGAGCTTGTGAACGAGAGGCTCAACGTGCTCCTCCCTACCATCTGTGCGTCTGTCGCTCAGTGCTTAGCGCCGTGGATGGCAGGAGGAGGACAAGGGCCGCTCCCCGAGATCAACATAGCCCCCATCGTGGCGACTGCTGCGCAAAACGTGGACCCCGTCGTGGCGCCTGCTGCGCAGAATGTGGCTCCCATCGTGGCGCCTGCTGCGCAGAACGAGGCGGCCCCCAACCCTGTGCCGCAAGGTCGCAAAGATCCGTCGCCGCCCCGCCACGTCTCTGCAACGCCGCCGCCGACACTTAGCAGTCCATCGCCCTTGTCCGAGCTCAATGCCCTCATGGTAATTCAGCGTCCACAACTTAATTATATATTATGACTTGATTCGTGACAGCCCCAGTCTCTAACGACGATCGCGCGACGTTTCGGAGGCCGACGAGACAGGATGCACATTGCACCTTCGTGTGAACGGCGAGTTAAAGGACGTGGCCAAAGGAAAAATCATAACACCTCTCAACCGCGTGTCCCACGGCGTCCGTATGCCCGACGACGTGTTAAGGGTTACATTAAGTCGGGTGCTCCCTGGTTGCGGTGCTCTCGATCCTCCGAACCAACCCCCCGCAGCCGACAGCGAGTTAAACCTGGAGCAGTGCTTGGTTTGGCCATTGACATGGCCAAAATCACTAATTCGTTTGGAAACTACTTCTGTCAACACTCCAACACCGGTCCAGGGGTCGGGGCACCCAAGCCAACACAAGGATTTCTCACCTGCAAAGTCCGTGCAACACGACGGCGACGATGCTGAAGATGAGAACCCTAATGACTACCTCGTCGATGATCCTTACGAGGGGGCCGGCCTGGATGATCTTGATGAACTTCTCTTGCCAGCGGAGGAAGCGGATAAATATCGATGCACAAAGCGTCTTTTCTCTTCTCAAGAACTGGCAGCCCCCATGCAAGAAGTCATCAGCCAGGACGCCCTCAAAGAGGTGGTAGCAGATGTATTTCCGAATCAGCCTAAGAAGACGGCACGGAAAAGAACTAAGAAGAGTTCTACCATTGCATCGATGAGCCAACCGGTGGAGGGGACCAAGTCTAAGCCGCAGGCAGAACGGGTATTGGACAGGATACCCATACACGACTGGCATCAGATCCATGAGTTGCGCAAACCGATGCTTCCGCCGAGGTTGGCCTCCTTGTTGACAGGTGATATGCTTAGCGTCCATGACGGTGTTCAATTTATGGAGACGATGCTTCTCAAAGAGAAAAATCCAACGCTGCCGGTTTTGGTCGCAAAGGTGCCATCTACGGTGGGATTTGTCACTGAAGGCAACGCAAGCAAGATCATCGTGAGATTTGACGATATTTTTCGGATGTTCCACATGAAATCACTCCACTCATCAATCGTCCGTCTATTTACCCTTAGTTTGGCGCATCAAATATCCATAGAGAATACCAAAAGCATCGGGCTAGCAGAACCCTACTACATGCACGACATGTACTTGAACAACCCCAAGGGTAGGGCAAAAGCGGCAAAGTACCTCGAACAAGTGTTGCTCAATAATTATATGCACAAGAGGATCACCCTCCTGCCTTACTTTCCCGAGTAAGTTATATTTTCCATCTTTAAATAAGTTTGTGCATATACAATTAATAGTGGTTACAATTTTTGAGGATTATATATATGGACTCCTGTTTTGCGCAGAAACAAATACGGCACCCTCATCATGCTCTACCCGAGAGACGCGCACGCCGTATATCTCGACTCCGAGAGTAGGCTGAAGGAGAAGAAGTACTCCCTCATCAAGTCTGTTCTCAATGATGCTATGGAGGGCTACATCAGGGGGGACGGATTCTGCGACAGAATAAAACAAAGTCAAGGCAAATATGTGTTCAGACACAGAACAGAGTTCCCCTGCCCCAAGCAGGCGCGAGGCGGCCAAATGGAGGCATGGTACCTCATCCAACACATGATGGAGATCGTGAAGGAGCAACAGAATCTACAATTCATGTCTGATGTGGACAAATGGTCTCGCAGCATCGTCAAATGGTCTGATGCTGAATTCGGACAAAACTTTGGTCGCATCCAGCGCAAGCTCTGCTCCATCATCTATAGGGATGTAGTAACTAAAGACTCGGTCTTCCACTGGAACGCCCCACCATCTAACGATGAGTTGCGATAATGTGTACTAGAGCAGGCTGACGAGAGACCATTCAACTCGTTAGAAGGTGTTCTTCCGTTCCCGCCGGTGAAGAAACAGAAGATCACAACAACGAGGAAGAAATGATCGACGGTATGTATTCGGTTCGGTACGAATTGCTCCTAATAAGAGCTTGTGATTTTCTTTGCCGGCATAATGCTTTTATCTTGGTCTACAGAGAGATGAAGAAGTGGACGGCGCGCTAGCCCTAGCGAAAGATCGCAAGCGGAGGCGGAAGCTAAAGCGGAGGCGGACCGCATATATATGTGTTGTTTGCGATTGATCTATATCGCGTGTTGTATGCATGTCATACTTTTGTAATTGTTAAACTAATTAGATGGCTATACTTTTGGTTCGAAATCTTCCGACATAAACATGTTATTGAGATCGATGTTTATTAATATTTATGAAACTTATTTTCGTTATCGATGGATTTCGGTTTGTGTATTTTTGGTTCGAAATCTTCCGACATAAACATGTTATTCAGATCGATGTGTATTAATATTTATGAAACCTATTTTCGTTATCGATGGATTTCGGTTTGTGTATTGCATATACATATATATGCATATGTATCTAAGAGTGATTTGTATGTGTGAATTATAGAAATTACATAAATTACATGTATTTGCACTTGTATAGTACAATACCAGGAAAATACAAACTGTTATACGAAAATAACAAAAAAAATACAAACTTGGGAGCCATAGCGCCGGCGAACCTGGGAGCCTACCGTTGGCGAACCTACCGCTGTACCGCTGGCGAACACAGCGCTGGCAAACACGACCTGGTTCGCCAGCGGTAACATATACTACCGTTGGTGAAGCGCTGTTTGCCAGCGGTAACCCGCTACCACTGGCGAGCTAGCGCTGGCGAACAGGGCTTCGCCGGCGGTAGGCAATTTTTGTTCGTCACTGGTAGGGTTTCTCCTACTAGTGCCGAGTCCTCTTCCTTGAGGCAGGAGAACCGCGAGCCCGCGGAGCAGCTCGCCGAAGAATCCGTCGGTGGAGAGAGGCCGTATGTCCATTATTGGCTACAACATATTAGTATGTCCATTTATTGGCTACAACATATTAGTTGTAATTTATCCAACTCACGGGTATTTGTTTGCCAAATGGACACAACATATCAGTGGTGTGACTTATAGTGAACCGCTACTGGCATGTGTTCATCTATAAGAACTTTCCAACTAGTGTCATCTGGGCGTGTGGAAGGGCCTCCGTAGAGTATTCATTAACGTAGCTCACTAACCACTGGGCGTGTGGAAGGGCCTCCGTAGTGTGCTATCATGGGCTAGCAGATACTGGGCCCTTTTGTATAGAAAATGTTAAAACATTTTATATTTTGATATAGATGGAGTAATAAAGAGCTGAGCACCGGGCCAATGGCCGAAAATTCAATCCACACCTAGATGGATGTCCCCTATCTATCTGGACCACATATTTCTTGGAGATTCGTGCTCAATATTTGCAAAAGATCCCCTCCACCTTCTATCTTTTCTAACGTCCAGTCCTCACATTAACTGAACAATTATGGATTAACACTTTTTGTTAACACTACTTTTTCATTAACAGTTAATCATGCCCTAAGAAGATTTGCTTGTTCGTACCCTGAATGCAATTTTTGTCATTCAATATTTTTTCAAGCAACAAAAGGAAAATGGTCCTCATGCAATTCGTCACTGGAACATATATTCTTCTTTTTATGGATCACTGGAACATATATTCTTCTTTTTATGGATTAAAGTGGAAACAATAACAATCATGGAACATATATTTTCTTTCAAAAAAAAATCAGCATATGTTCATCTGAATTATTGGTTCATGTATTTCAGGATATTTCCTTCATTTTGCATCCATTTACAACAATTCTAGGGAATATTTTTTGCATCAGGGATAAATTTTCGAATCATGTATTATCACAAAATTTTGCATCATGCATGAACAAATAGTATCATCCGGATCATAGTCAGATTCAGATACAATGAAAAAAATATTCATTCATTAACAAAAATCATCCGGATCATAATCAGATCTGGATCCATTGAAAATATCATACAGATTCATGCATTAATAAAAAATCATCCGAATGCATTATAACAGATAATGATAAAAGAGAAAGAGAATCCGGATCTGGACCATATACATCCGTTTGGATTTTGGAGAACACCATGTGTTCGGATTTTCCAATAATAACCTATACATAGAAAAGAAACCTGCTAGAGGACGCTGTGCATCCAAAGAAAAGAAGAAATAAACAGGAAAAAGCAAGCTAGATGTGGAAGACGAGATCTGATATTGTAGTATGGGGAGGATGTGGCCCTGCCAATCGATGAACAAACATCAGATACGAATCAGACACAAAAAAAAGCTCTTGTACGAAGCAGACCCAAACATTAGATAAGAATCAGACCCAAAACATAGATCTTATACAAATCAGAAAAGGAAGCCAAGATCGACGCCCAGATCTTGAGCATTGGAAGAGGAGGTCGCCGTCCTCGCCGACGTGCCTCGTCCCATCCGCCGTTCTCGCTGCCGCCGGCAAGGTCTACCTCTCGCCGGAGGTGGAGGTGGAGGTCGCCGGACGCGCCTCGTCCCCTCCGTCCATCTCACCACCAGCGAGGCCTCCCGCCCGTCGCAGCTGGAGGTGGGAGTAAATCCGTCTCGGTTTGGAGGATGGACGAGAGCTTGGGGTCAGGAGGTGGAAGGCGCGGTCATGGATGGGGGAACTCGTCAGGACCGGACTCGTTGGGGGAGAGAGCTTTTGTCTAAGTGGATTAGTGAAATCATGTGCTATTCGGCCTTTTTTATAGATGGGCCAAATTGTGCTTTTGTCTAAGTGGAGGGTCGTTTCTGCAAATCAACACACTGACCGTCAGATCGGGATTGAACATCCCCGATAGGTTGGGGACATCCATGTAGGTGTGGGATTGCTACACTTGCGGCTGGCACGTTACTGACCGGACTGCTAACTAACCTCTTTCCTCTCTTTTTGTTGGCAACCCATGTCAATGTATGTTTGATTTGGGAGGCTGCTGGTAGTTTCACCTAGAATTAGCAATTTATCGCTAAACACGTACATGCATCTTCACAGTTCGTCCCGAAGGACGACACTGGCGGCGGGTCGGGTCGAGCACACCCTCGCGTCCGCGAACAGCTGCCCCGGCCGGCAGAAGAGGCCCTTCTCCGGTGCGCAGTGCGAGTCGTCGGAGCAGACACAGAGCCCTTCGATGGCGCAGCCCTTCCCGACGATGCTGGGGCCCCCGCTGACGCCGAGCACCTGGTCGCTCCACTCGCTGGAGAAGATCCCCTCTGGGTCGTACCTGGCCTTCACCTCGAGGAACTCGCCGGCCTTGGGGTACTTGGCAATTGCGCCGTCGAAGACGAAGTTCCGGTTCTTGCCCCAGTGCGGGACGGCACCGTACTTGTTGAGCGCCAGCTGCTCGACCTCGTCGATCACGTCCGCGTGTGCCCGCGGCTCGCCCTCCGTGTAGCTCCGGTAGTACGTGAGGTCGAAGTCGAGGGAATCCTCGGACTTGCCCAGGTAGGCGGACGAGGCCCTCACGTAGCGGAGCAGCACTCCGAGTTTGGCATCGAGGCCGCAGAAGGCGCGCGGGTTGAGGTCACGGAGCATCTGCACCTCAGCGATGTACGCGGTACGCCGGCGCATCGGAAAGCGCGATGCTGAAGCCGGAGTTGTAGAAGAAGGGGCTCCGGATGCGCGGGTCCCAGGGGCAGGAGGAGAGCAGCCCGTCCTCCGGGCCGCTGATGCACGTGCCAGACGCCTGGATGCGGTTCTGGAATCCCACCACCGGGAACCCCGTGAAGAAGGAGCCGTCGTTGGTGAAGCCGTACCCCTGCAGCTCGAAGAGCGCCGACGGAACCCGCGCCGCCAGGCACCGGGCGACGTCGCTTCCGTCCTTCTCCAGCTGCTCCTCCGTAAATCTGGCGGTGATGAGCGCCAGAGTCGGGTTGGCGCGGAAGCCAAGGTAATCGTTGAGGCCGTTGCCCGCCGTAGAGACCGGGACAGCCACGCCATGTCGCCGAACTCGTGCAGGTTGCCCCATACGGCCGCCTGTGCCGCGAAGTCGGTGTCGTCGCGCGTCTCGAACGTCACCGACCGCTTGAACATGGGCTGCAACTTCAGTGTAACCTACACGCATGCATGGTACGTACCAGATACCGGTCGGCCGGTGCCTATAATTTAGCTTACCTTAGTACATATTTCATAGTTGTAGAAGAAGGTCCGTACCTGGGAGAGGACACCGAGGACGCCGAGGGACACCTTGACCGCGTCGAGGTCCGCGTCGCCGACGCCGAGCTCCCTCACAACAGCGAACCCCTGGCTCGCCGGCGCTGGCATGACGATTCTCACTCCTACCACGTATTCGTGCACGGCGCTCCCCTTGCCCCACAAAGAGCTCCCGTGCGCACCCGTTGCAAGCAGCCCTCCGATGGAGACGCCGTACCAATAGGGCGAGTGCGGCAGCGCTAGCCCCGCCTCTGCGGCGGCCTGGATCAGGTCCTTGAGCGCCATGCCGCTCTCCACCGTCATCAGGCCGCTGGCGGCGTCCACGCTCACTGTCCGGTTGAGCCGCTCCGTGCTGATGATGGTGCCGTCGCGGCCACCGGGGCAGGCCAGCTTCGGGAAGCTGTGGGAGTGCTTGGTTGCCGCCTTGACCTTGCGCTTTGCTGCGGCCGCGGTTGCCACAGCCGCGACGAGCTCCTCCTCGGTGCTCGGGAAGCTCGCGTTGGCCGCGCGGCAGATGGTGCGGTCTGGGAAGGAGCCGTAGACGTTGGTGATGGTGCAGTCGGACGTGCCACGGGCGCAGTCCACCGGCTCCGGCGGCGGGCTGGGTGTCACGTGGCCGACGAGAAGCCCCAGGAGTAGCACCGCGAGCACCCCTCCACCTTCCATTGCTGTTGTGTGGAAGGTAAGAACGAATGAGTACTGAGTGCGGCAATAATCCCTGACGTTAAATACACGGTGTGGCGAGCTTGCCGCCGTCTTTCTTGAGCCCAAGGACCTGCACGTCTCGTCGTTCGTCTGAGCTGAAGAAAACGACACATCCGAAAAAGGATCTACTGGCTGCGTGACTCGAGATTAGCCATGCATACCTCTCGAAACTGGCAAAGACGTATACGTGCTCTATATACAGCGCCAGGTCAAGAGGCTGAGTACGGCCTTGTTATCTCTTTGCCGATGGGTCATCCTATCACTACGGTAAGATCGAAGATTTACCGAGTTTATCCCTTGAGCATGAGCAGTCACAGTTACAGCATGGCTAATAATAGAGCCCGTTGTGACAATATATGATTTCCATGTCACATGTAGCCACACATGAACAATAGTTTGCTATATGTATGTACCACTTTATTAAAATATGTCTCACAAAGTCTATAGGAGCACGTGTAGCAGCTGGCTACTAACTTAGAGCCGCTTATCTTCTCTCTCATCCAATTAAGCATGAATATATTATTCAAATGCTTATAACCCGTTTACGTGGCCTTATTGTACTTGCTCTTACGGGTTACCCCTATTTCCATGCAAATAAATGCCACCCTCACGTCTCTTTCTTCCTTTCCTCTTGCTCATTCACCCAGGCACAACCAGCCAGCTAGCACCCGCACCTACTGTCAAACTAATTAAATTTTGACTAACTTTATAGGGAAAAATATTACCATTTATGATACCAAATTAGTATCAATAGATTTGTGTTGACATGAAGTTTCAAAATATACCATTTTTATGTCATATATGTTGCTACAATTTTCTATAGATTTGGTCAAATTTTAAAAAGTTTGACTAAGTGTAAAAGTAGATGTACACTTATTTGTGGACGGAGGAAGTAACCAGGAAGAAAACAGCCTATCCCGCTATTTATGTATCACGCAACCACGATTCATCTACCCAACGCAATTAACATAGCAGTTGGTGGTCAAGTTTTGTGGTACATCATCCATCGTTAACGCTAAGTAGTTATCGTCAAAAAACAAAAACAGAAACTATATTTTCAGGACGCTCTGAAATTGGCTTAACGCGAGACGGAACGTTGGCCTTCGGTTGGGGGCTCCAGAGAAAAATGCTTCATGGTCTCGCGTCACTCCCCCGCGGGGCGACCGAGACCGAGTTAGGGGTAACTCGCGGTGGCACAGAGGTGTCGTGTCCACTGTGCTTGGTACACCTCCGGTTCCGACGTGCAAGCAAGATTCAGACTAGGCGGGTCTAGATATGGCACCGGCTTACCACTTTCCTGGTGGTCCACTCGTTGTGGTGGTGTTTTGTCGCTTCTCGAGTACGAGATGGAAGCCGGGGCGGCGGCTCCGGAAGCTGCACTGCATGGTCGGTTCGGCGGCGGGCGACGTTGCGGTGGTGGTGGCTTCTTCTTCGGCCTTGCATGTGGCGAGGAGCGGGGATCCTCGTGTTCGACGGTGCTTCGACAGTGGAGGCGCCAAGATTGCGTCATGGAGGTTGTGTTTCATGTCAGTCGGCGGTCCGTGGTTCCATGGTGTGGTGCAGAGATTTCTGGTGAAAACCCTACGCTTCGGCGCCAGTGGCGGCGATGCCTATGGGTGGCATGACCCTCCCGGGGCGTCGCTAGTTTACCTCCTCCACACCAGAGTTACGGGTGAAAACCCTTGACTGTTTCAGTCTCGGCGACGGTGACAAGTAGGGTCATCACCCTCTTGGGGGCGTCGAACTTTGGTTCCCTTTGACCCGTTGTGTTGGCAGCGACCGACATGCTTGGATCCTATCTCAACGCACTTACCACACCACGTCGTCATCGGGTTGTACCTGTGACCGAGTGCGGAAGCGCTGCCGGATTGCAACGCTCATCTTCGCGACCTTGAGATCGATGTGAGTTCGACTACAATACCAACGAAATTCGATCTCGTACCGCTTTGTGTCTTCGAGCCTATGTTCTCCTTAAGACTTTCTCTGTGACCTTTGCTATCATATCCTAGATTAGATCTTGGCCCTTCGGGTATCTCTGACGTAGGATTTTTTTTTGTTTTCTATGCAACAAACCCTTCAGTGGTATCAGAGCCAGATCTATGCGTAGATGATTTGTACGGGTAGAACACATAGATGTATGTGGGCATTGATGATCATGTTATTGCCTCCTTGAGTATTTTATGATCTTCGTGGCATAGTAGGATGAAGCTGTCCTAGACTAACTTTACGTGTACTATGTACGCGAGACCTGTCTCATGTAACGCCCGGGGCTTTTCCCCCTAATAAAATTGTCGCTTGTTTATTTTATTTTATTTCTTGCATAGCATGGCATACCGCATCATCACGCATTTCAACTTACAAACTAATATAAATTAATCAAATCATGTTTTCACAAATTCACTACAATTTATTTGATGTTTAAATCTATTTTTCTTATTGCCTACACAATTTCTGGAAAAAAAAATAAGCAAACAAAAAAAAATTGAGAGAAGGGAGAGAGCAGCCCACAGCCTGCACAATTTCCGGCCCAGCAAGGACCCAACCAGCCCCCACCGAAATCTCTCCCCAAACCCTAAAATAATTTCTTCCCTCGCGAAAACCCCCCCGCCGTCTATTCTTTTTCCTCTCGGGTCCTTGCCTCTTTTTTTTTCCAACTGCACGCACACGCACTGTCGAGACATCGTAGTAGTTTTCATAGACGGGGGTGCCATGAGACTACGGTAGAGACGTGGGGTAACGGGATAGCGTAGTAACACAAAACACGGGATTTTACCCAGGTTCGGTACGTCGCGACAGTACGGCGTACCTACTCCTGCACTTCTCACTAATTGGGACTAAAGCCCGTTTAACAGGGTTACAATGTGAGGGTGTAGATCTAGCTACTCGGCGAGGATGAGCTTCTCGGCGAGTTGCGTAGAGCTTCTCTGTTGTGCGGTAAAGAACTTGCACTACTAGGAAACTGGGCATAGATGACATAGCATCAGTGGCGCACCATGTAGTTGTGCGCCACTGATGTGGCTCGGAGGATACATGTACAGGCATCAGTGGCGCACCGTGCAGCCGTGCGCCACTGATGCTCCAAGCATCAGTGGCGCACGATCAACGGTGCGCCACTGATGCCCAGCTCCCATGTGTACCTAAAAGAATCAGTGGCGCACCACTAGGAGATGCGCCACTGATGCTCCATAGTATCAGTGGCGCACCGCCAAGTGGTGCGCCACTGATTCTATGTGCCATGTATGCCCGGAAGCATCAGTGGCGCACCACCAATCATGCGCCACTGATGCTCCATAGCATCAGTGGCGCACCGCCAAGTGGTGCGCCACTGATTCTATTTGCCATGTATGCCCGGAAGCATCAGTGGCGCACCACCAACCATGCGCCACTGATTCTATGGAGCATCAGTGGCGCACCGTCTAGTGGTGCGCCACTGATTCTTGCCACCCATGTATTCTTCATAGAATCAGTGGCGCACCACCGATTCCAGTTTTCTTGTATAGAACCTTATTTTCGAATCGATCCTATTTTCTAAAAATATATTTTTGGAAAGTTTTTACGAAGTAAAAGTAAAACAAAAAAGACAGAGTAAAAAAAAACGGGGCAGTAAGACTGCCAACCACGGCCAGTCGACCCACAAATCCGACGGTTCAGTTCCCGCAAACAGCAAACAACGACACCGTCCATCGGAGAAGCAAATTCTACCCGCCAAAAATAGCCCGCCGCAACAATCTGATTTTGTATCGGGCCAAGTGGGAATCAAATTTGGGCCTATTATCGACTAACTGAAGTAAAACAGACAAGTTCTGACGAGAGGGCGCTCGCTACTTCATTTCGTCTCTTTGTTACATGTGCTCATCTATCCTTTTTTGTCACATTTTCACAGGGAAGTAAGATTGAGACGACCCAATTGCTACACTTTGTTCCCTAGAACACATTTGAGTGACTTAAATATTAGAGTACCCTTATATGGGTTTCCAAACATAAGACGACGGTCTAAAATTTCATACGAGTCAAACATTATGAAATATGCAATAAAAAATTACTCCAAAGAAAATACATGTCTTACTTGAGGATTTGGGTCGACCAAATATTATTAAGTTTCACCATTAATTAGTATGGGAAATATTTATTGTCATTGCAAGGTGAAATTCATAGTAGTAGATCCACTGTTTTTATGTGAACCTCTCTAATTTATATATATTCGTGGTCAAAATTACAATTATTAGATGGTGCCTAAATCTGAATACACTATACTGAATTTTGTTAGCCACAAATCTTATAATTCAATAGGATGCCTTGTGAAAAAGTTCCGATGAGCAGGAGCTCCCATAATATACATGAAAATCGTACGACCCAGAAAAATATCCTTAGACACACTTTTATTAAGGTTCAATGGCAAACATAATCATGAAGATTTAGCGTCTGAGACGAACGCAAGTGCTGCTGAGATGATACTAACTACTTCAGTTAGTCGATAATTTGCTCCACGTTAGCGACACGTCCCTCTCGTCCACTCGCCCGGTCGCCCCCACATCTCCCCACGAAGGCCCCCCTCACTCTCTCCTCTGCCCGATCTAGATCGACGACGATGCCGCCTCTCCCACCTCGCCGGCAGGTCCCTCCGCCTCCTCCCCCAGCCCGGTTCATCCTCCCTACTACCACCCCCTCCTGTCCCACCCGCTCCCCTTCATTCTTCCGCAGAAAATCGACCGCGCCGCCCGACCTCACCGCCGATAGATGCACCGCCGCTGAGGGGCCACATCGTCGCACCGGGCTGGCTCGCAAGCGCGCGCGTGTGCATCCATGCGCGGCGCTCCGTCGAGCTGGCCAGACCCGTTTCTTCCGTGACATAGGGTTCGTGTTGGCGGCGCCGGAGATAGCTCGCCGGCCACTAGGACGTCCACGGCGCCGGCGGGAGCCATATAGGGCGTCTTACACCTCGCGCTACAGGGACGGATCCTCTCCTCGGAGGAGCGGACGAAGGTGTTCGGCCTTCCCTGCACTGGCCTTCAGATCCCGGCTGCAACTGCTCGTCGGCCTCCTCCGACGGCGTCTTCGCGAGGGCGCCCAACGCCCAGCACGCCGTGGACGCGCATATCTTCAACACCGGGCGTGCTGCTGCTGTCATCGTCTTCCTGCGCACGACCCTGTTTGGCTCCTTCCACCGGCCGTCCTCACTTTGTTCGTTGCAGGTGAGACCAACTCTTTCATCTGCTAGTATATGTGGTACTGGCCTGCAGCGGTTCTTTTGGAAAAAAAATTCATCTTGATTCCTAGATGTACACCCGTAATTTTAGAGCAGAGATCTATATATATATCTGAGTACTTATGTTTTCATATCTGCACTCCCGTAGTCTTATTCTATGTGTATAGTTTTACTTATATAATTGATATACTTCGCTAGAATGCTCTTGCAATTCCTTTCTAGCCTAAAAAATTGAATTCAGTCAATTACAAATTAAAAATCTAGCCTACCTAAACTTATTGTGACAGAGCTTTGTTATTGTTGTGGTTGCACGTTTGCTGTAATGGGGAATAACTTGCTGGTCGTATGTGACGTTAAATGTTACAGATGATGTGAAGCTTCGCTCCGCCGCCGCACGACTTGGGAATAACTTCCCTCCATGACAGGCACATGGCGACGATGGCTCCACCAACACACATGGTCTCCTTGCTGACTCGTGCTGCTCGAAGGTCATGCTTTCTTGCTGGCCCGTAATTAGTTGCTGTATTGCATATACATCATGGTTCACTACTTTGGAGGTGAACTTGCATGGATGAACGACTGTGAACTGTACTACTAAGATACCATGTATATGATTTGCAGCCATTGTTTGAAAATGAGTAGCCAAAGCATACTATGGATCTGGTTTCATAGCATCATCCCATCATGTGTTGTCTGATCTCTCTAGAAAGGGAACAATCCCTAGAAATAGTTATAATGGACATTTTATATCGATTGTCCTGGTTCCTAGTGCAATTAAATCTTTACTGATATATGACAAAGTGCAATTGTGAACCTTCTCTTGTAGGAGTCTATCTATTTTTTTTACTATATAAGCAGTTCAAAAATATTTGGCTGAACTGAGTAGAATCACAGGGGTGCAACAATGAAAGATCATTTTCAGTTAGTCTTTCTGCTACAGTCGTGTTAACTGTTAATCAGTCCAAGTGATTTGCTATGTGCATGTGTTCAGTTTGTCCGATGGTTTAGGTTACTTATGTTTTTTTGAAAATATGTGAATAGCTCTGCCTAGAGGATGTTTGTTTTTAAGGGTATTTTTATTAGGTGTACTGCTACTGAAATTGCTTTTGCTTGATCCATAGAAGTAGTAGTGCTCATATGTTAATTCTTGTGATGATAAAATTGTTTGGATACAAAATAAATTGGAGGATTGAACTTGTTTACATACATGGTCATATGTTACTTTGTTTTGTTGCAGATTTTGAAATCATTCTAGGAGCTGTTGCTGTCCATGGTTTCGTCATGCTGCTGAGGTCACCTCCCCAAACCTGCAGTTGCCTGGTGAGCTCTCTTCCTAATGTGATGAACACTATTTGTGCCCCTGCTGTACAGATTCAATTCAAGAATAAAAAGCCTGTATCTAGCTAATGTACATGGTCAGTAGTGTCCTTCCACTATGCATCTGTTTGCTCATGGCTATTATTTGGGTTTATTTCTGCAGTCCAAACAAACAATTTGGTTTCTGTAGTTAGAGGCTTGTTGGTTCATTTATATGGACTTGTACATAACAGAGGTGATTTGCTTGAGGAAATCCTCTTTATCTTGACATAGATGGGAAGCACGAAAGTGCAGTGATGACTAGGGAGCAAAGCATCTCAATGTTTGCATTCATGATTTAAGCTGTACAACTTCAAATATAGCAATGTATTGAGTTTGAGATGGATTGTATCCTCTGTTTTGCACTAGTGCTATCAGCTGTTTGTTTCTAGCTTTGACATGGCACGAGCTAACTTTAGCTGCAGTGACACGCTGATTATATGCAACCAGATTTTTGCTAAACCATAGTGTTCTGTATAAGTTTCATGGTCTGTAGCTGTGTATAATTTGGTGTGCATGGATCGCTAAGATTCTAATAGGTGGAAAAACTGTGATAAAATGTTATCCATCTTCTATAGTTTTTTTTCTGACAGTATACTTTTGTTACGAGGGCACTGTCTGAAGCATGGAGTGGCAGAGTGGCTAGAGTAAGTTGTAGGTATCCCTTATCTACGGCTTTGGAATTGCCTTGTTTCTTTGCAATGGTGGCGCAGCAACAACATTTGCAATGGCGTTCTTTGACTCTAGCTCAGAAATTGTGGTGTTGATGTGCAATACCAACAATTGTTGTCAATCACTGTCGTAGGCTCGGTGGATGAACCACTTGCTAGAGGAACAGGATCAGAGGAACATGAACCGGATGAAGACCTTTGCTGTCTTGCTTGCCACCGTGACCGTGCTTCTGATCTATTTCTTTTATGGTAGTATAGGTGACTATCACCTACTTATTGTGTAATGTGATGAGATCGTCGAACTTGTGATGGACGACTTGCTACTAGCTAGCTAGATTATGTGTTGATGAACTTGTAATATTTCCAAACTTGTCACTATTTCGGGTTTTAGCTATGAGTGAGATGATGAACTAGATTGTGACAATGATCATCTTTGTCTATTTATACTACTTTGCAATCTGCTATCTGAATTGTATAACCTGTATAAATACATGTATAGATACCCGTATAAATACGTGTGCAAACAAAACTGTGTAAACGTATGCAAGAATCAGTGGCGTACCCCCAAAGGAATCAGTGGCACAGAGCATCAGTGGCGCGTCAGTCTGGTGAGCCACTGATTCCCTAAAGTTCATGCATACTCTGGAGAATCAGTGGCGCATCAAAAAGGAATCAGTGGCACAGAGCATCAGTGGCGCATCAGTCTGGTGAGCCACTGATTCCCTAAAGTGCATGCATACTCTGGAGAATCAGTGGCGCACCAAAGTCATGCGCCACTGATTCCCCAGAGAATCAGTGGCGCACCATTGAGGAATCAGTGGCGCATCAGTCTGGTGAGCCACTGATTCCCTGGAGAATCAGTGGCGCACCGTGCGCCACTGATTCTCCAGGGAATCAGTGGCGCAATAGTAGTGGCGCACCATGGTGCGCCACTGATTCCCAAAATGGTGCGCCACTGATGTCCATTTTCCTAGTAGTGTTGAACCTAACTTTTTCAATCTCTCTCCCGTCCGGCTTTATATAATAGCCGGGTTAGGGCTTACAGAATCAGAAACCTAGAAGACTACGTTTAACTTGTAACTTGGAAAGCAAGGAATCCGTCTTCTCCTCCAAGCCAGATCACGCGGGCCGTGATCCGGGTTCTTCTAGAATCCGGCTTCTGCGCGTCGGACTACTGGGCCGCCCAATGGACCTAAGCCCATTACCACGTAGGTCACCCTGGTAGTCCGGCTCTTTGTCTACCATCTTCTATACCCCTATTCAGTATATATCCGACAGTAGCCCCCAGGAAGGATCAAAACTCTGATTCTCCGTCTTTCGTCAAATACATTTTGTCCGAGAAATCTTGATTCAGCAGTCTTGATTCTTTCTACTTTCCCTTTTTAAGGAGATGGTAACATAAAACTCGGAACTCTGAAAATCCGGCTTTTCTTCTCACGATCCTTCGCGGAAAATGAACTTATGACGTCAGCGCCTTAATCATGCTGACGCAAACGACGCTTGGTTTCACGCGGGAAACCCTGCAACGTATCTCTGACAGATTCTCACGGGAAACGAGGAGATAGCCATCATTCCCCCGTCGTTTCATTTCCCGGATTTTCCGGCGAGTGACACGCGTCAAACATCCAACGGTCGAAAGAGCCGTTGGCACGTATCTAAACGGTTTTCCGGCTATAAATAACCGTCCTCGTCCTCATCGGAAACTTTCCTCACTCCCTCACTGCCTAAGCCATTGCTGCGAACGCGAGCTCGAAAGCAAGCCCTGTCCCGACGCACTCCTCTTAGCACGCCGGAACGCACGCACGCCACCAAGGAGATGGCATCTTCGCCGCCTTCGCCGACCCACGCCGCCATCGACGAGCTTCTTGGCGACCTAGATCCACAACTAGGGTCGCCCAAGCGCGCCGGCGGCGAGCCGGAGAAGACCGCGGCCTCCGCGGCGGACGGAGAAAACACTTCCGCCGCCGCGGACGTAGCAGGATCGAGCGCCGCGACAACCCCGCCGTTTGCACCTGAAACGGCGGAGGAAAAGATCGAGCTCCTCGGCGACGAACTCGCAGCCGCGGAGGCCGCCGGAGCGGACGAGGAAGCGGAATCTGCAGGCAACTGGAGTGCCTGCAGTATTCCCCCGGCTCTCCTTCCAAACTTGGAAAAGGAGGGCCTGGTGCTTAAGAAGAAATGGCGGCTTCCGGAAGAAGAGACCGAACCAACGCCGCAGAACGGCGAAAGGGTACTTCTCACTTCCCACCTTTTGCGAGGTATGGGGCTTCCGCCTTCTTCCTTCTTCCTCCAAGTTCTTTCTCATTACAACATCCAGCCACACAACCTTCCCCCCAATTCCATCCTCTATATGGCCGGCTTCCAGGCCTTGTTCGAAGGCTACTTAGGGTTAGAACCTAGGTTAGATTTCTGGACTTACTGCTTCGGGGTTAAGCGGAACTCTTCGGAGGGCGCACTCCCGACTTGCGGGACCATATCTTTCACTCTTCGGAGATTCCGAGAAGATTGGTTCCCCAAGATAAAAACTTCGGAATCCGTCAAATTTTGGACGGGTTCCTTCTTTTATCACCCCGACGTGCCTTTCCCTAAGGAAGCTGTCGGGGTTCCACCTTTCGTGAACTCTGCCGCAGTTCCCCAGAATAACTGGGGAACGGAAGCCGTCCAGGTTCTGCCGCCAGATCTACTAAAGATCAAGCGGCGCATCGCCAAGCTCACCTCCATGGATCCGCCTCTAACCGGCATGGACACGGTTCTATGCTGGCTGATTAGGCGAATCCAGCCACTAGCCAACCACAACGGCCGTCTCCTGTGCGAATACACGGGAGTCAAGGATCCGATGCGGACAACCACCAAGGATTGGCCCGCAAAAGAGCTTCGCCGGCGCATCAACCAATTGGTCGCATCACGCGACCAATACGAGGCGAGTCGGCCAATGTACACGGCCGAAAATCCGGTTCCCAAGGTAATTTTTCAATCATTTGGGTATAGTTTTATTTTTTCTCGGATTTTCTAGCTTCTGATTTTAATCTTGTTGGTCCGACAGTTCGCGGATCTTTCAGATTCGGACTTGGTATCCGAGGCTGAGCTGGACGCGCTGCGCACCGCCACTACAGGTGGACGCAAGCGGAAGAAGATAACTTCCTCGGAAGAAATTATCGATCTTGACGGAATCCCCGTCGCCACTTCCAGGTTATTTTTTCTGGAGTTTTCTTTCATGGGAACTTTTTTCATCCATCTTCGGTGTTTTAACCTTTTCCGGGTTTTCTGTTCTTAGCCTGCAGCCCTCCAACCTGAAGCCGAAGAAGCTGAAGAAGGTTTCTTCCAGCCGAGGCAGCCAACCTTCTCCCGCCGTCGCCCCGGACACTCCACGCACAATGGCGGAAGAGCCTACTGCAGCCCCCACCACCAAGCCCCCAGAGCCCAGCCAGCCCGTTGTGTCCGACACGGACACGAGGGAAAGGGCGGCTCCAGAGGTGGGAAAATTTTCTCGGACTTTCGACGAGGAAATTCCCACCTTTGACAAGGATTTCAAAGCTATCCACGACGGCTTGGACGCAGCCGGGAATCTCTTTGCGGAATACGCGAAAGAGTTCAAAGAAAACTTGGCAGGTTTGCAGCGCATGAGCCAGGTATATAACTCTAGCCCCCAAGCATTAAATAAAATGCGTGCTTTTTGCTTTGATGTTTTTTGTAGTCATTCTTCTCCTTGCTATGTTTCAGCAAACCTCCGAAGCCATTAACATGGAAGTTTTCAAGAAACTCACCATCAAGAATAAAGAAGTTAGAAGTCTTCTTTCTATTCTTGAAGAAAGGGAGGCAGAGCTGGAATCATCTAAGCTCGCACTGTCGGAAACACAAGGTAAGCATTTTCTTTCTGAAATTTCCGATTCAATCATTTGCCTAAGTTTTTTCCGAGGAGCTGGCTAACTCGGATTTTTTTCTTGCTTTTCAGCTGCATTAGCTCAGGCTAAACAAGCAGCGGAAGATTCTGGCAATGCCGAAATTCTCCGCAAGGAGAATGTTGAGCTTCACAAGAACCTTGTGAAAGCACAACAAGACCTGGAAGCCAGCAACATGGCCCTTGGAATTTCCAATTCCAAGGCTTCCGAACAGGCGGAGAAGGACAAATCCACCATTCAGGATTTGACTGACGCTCTGAACCTTCGCCTGGAGGAAGTTTCCGAGATCGACAAGCTCATCAGTAAATCTCTGACTCATTTATCATCTGTCCATGTTTTGCTTTCTCTGTTTTTCCGTCTAACCCTTTTGGGTGTTTTATTGGAAAAAACAGGAGATACCCCAGATGGCACTCGTGTTGCAGGCATCCGAGCTGTCGGGGAGACATGGACTTTGCTCAAGGCTGCTGCCACGCAGCTGGTAGACAAGTTTCTTCCCGAAAAATCTGGGGAATGCTCGGAGGTTGAAAAACTTCCGGGTGCCATCATGGAGGTGGCGGAGTCCAAAGAGTCCCTTCTTCGCTCCGCTGCACGGGGTGCGCGCATGGCTCTCGGCCTTATGCGCATGCACTACCCCTGCCAAATCCTGGCGCGTGGCGTCCGGTGTCCCTCAAGGATACACGGATATTCAGCGAAACACCATCTTTGGTGAAGTCAAAGGCCACGCCACCCAGATTGCCTCCATGGTGAATATCTCCGTCAACTATCCAGAAGAGGAGATCCCTCCGATCCCCGAAGACGAAAGCAGCGAGGAGGAGTCAGATGCTTGAAGGGTTATCTTGAACCTGGATAGCAAAAGTAGACAATAGGAGCATTACCATTCTTTCAATGTAATCCAAAATGTAATGCTTCTTTTTGTATGAATGAAACTTCCGTCTTTTGCAGTTTAAATTATGAAATTCTTTGCAAGTTTTTTGGATTTTATCATTCCTTTATCTTCTAAGTTCTCTGGTGTATATGCTTTAACTGTCCTTAGTGTTTGAAATGGCTCAAATAGCAATATGGATCTTCATGCCGAGTAACTGGGGACGAACCAAGCAGTTTTGAAACTCGGAAACATGGACCATGCTAAAGGCATTTTTACTAACTAGTTCCAGTAACCCAACACACACACAATCAGATAAGACTTAGAGAAAACAAGGAAAGTTTTAAGTGAAACTTGGGCACGCAGGCAATTCAAGTTTCCCTTAGCCGTTATCAGGCTGAAAAATCATTCAGTTTTGTAACGCCGAGTACGCAAGCACAATTCGGGTTAACGTTGAGAAATTTGTAAGATCATTGGGAAATAGATGAGGCGGAAACACTTTGAACTTATAAAGAATATGGATGACCGCATTCCGACAACTTTATTTCATGATCTCAAAAGATGTTTACATAAAATTGAACTAAGTACGGAAAGGTACATAACTTGCTAGACGTTCCCAGGCTTCCGCGATCCTCTTGGCTTTGTCGAATTTTTTCAACAGCTTGTAGAGTGGTAAGGTTTTAGCCCCCAGCCAACTAATAAATCTGCTGACGGCTGCAGCGGAACCCGTCAATCTTTGGACATCTTTTACACATGTAGGTTTTGAGATGTTCAAGATTGCCTTGATCTTTTCCGGGTTAACTTCTATTCCTCTGTGGGAAAAAATGAAACCCAGAAGTTTTCCTGAGGGAACCCCGAATACGCACTTAGATGGATTCAACTTCATCTGGTAAGTGCGCAAGTTTTCGAAAGTTTCTCGCAAATCCTCAAGGAGTGTATCTTTTACCTTGGTTACGACGGCGATATCGTCCACATAAACATGGACGTTTCTGCCAATCTGACTATGCAAACAGCGTTGCATGCAACGCTGGTAGGTTGCACCTGCGTTCTTCAGGCCAAAAGGCATGGTTACGTAATAGTACGTCCCATACGGGGTTATAAAAGAAGTCTTGATTTGATCTTCCTTTTTCATGCGTATTTGGTGGTACCCGGAGTATGCATCCAAAAAGCATAAAAGCTCGGAGCCTGCAGTGGCATCTATTATTTGATCGATTCGCGGTAATACGAACCTATCTTTCGGACACAACTTGTTCAATTCTGTGTAGTCTATACACATTCTAAGAGCAGTGGTGTCTTTCTTCGGTACTAATACCGGATTTGCGGACCAATCAGTATGGATTACTTCCTTGATGAAATCCGCTGCTAAAAGCCGGATAATTTCCTTGCCAATAGCCTTCCGTCTTCTTCCGTCAAATCGACGGAGACCTTGTTTGACAGGTTTTGATCCGGGAATAACCTTGAGTTGGTGCTCAGCAAGTTCCCTGGGTACGCCTGGCATGTCAGCTGGACACCAGGCAAAAATATCCCAGTTCTCACGGAGGAGCTTGATGAGCTCGCCTTCCTATTTGTCGGTCATCCCAGTCCCTACGATGACAAATTTTGTCGGATCTTTGGGATCTAGGATTACCTGTCTTGTATTCTCGGACGCCTTGAAGCTATCTGTTGGCTTCCGAGTTTCTTTTCCTGCCGGCATTTCTTTCGGCGATACCTCCTTGGCTAATTCCTTTAGTTCCTCCTTTGCTATAACTCTTTGAGCGCAAAGGGCGTTTTCTTTCTCCAACTCGTTTGGCAGCTTGAAATCACCGGCTATGGTGATTACTCCTCCTTTGGGACCTGGCATTTTCAGCTTGTTGTAGATATAACAGGATCTTGCCATGAATTTGGCGAAAGCTGGACGTCCGAGTATTGCGTGATACACGCTTTCGAACGGCACTACTTCGAAGGATACTTTTTCCTACCGGAAGTGATCTTTATCTCCGAAGGTGACATCTAGGGAAATTTCTCCTAGGGATCGTGCTTGCCTACCAGGAACAATGCCATGGAAGCGTATATTGCTGTAGTTGAGCTGGGACTCGGAGATCTTCAAGTGCTTCAGTGTATCCAGGTACATTATATTAATGCTGGATCCTCCGTCCATCAGCACTCTTCTTAGCCTAGTGTTTTGAACAATAGGGCTGACAACAAGAGCTTGTGTGCCGGGTTCAGGGATATTTCCGGGATGATCAGACTGATCCCAGACTATTGGCGTGTTGGAGTACTTTAAGTATTTCGGGGTCGCAGGAATAACCGCGTTTATTTCCCGAAGTGTTCTTTTGGCCACCTTTACTGACGGGGTTGCTAAGAAAGTTAGCATTGCTTCTCCGTCAACTCTCGGAAATTTGGGTTCGCCCTTTCGCTGTTGTTCCTGGATTTTGTCATCAGTGTCCGATTCACTGTCTTCCTTTTCAGCTTCTGGCTTTTGTTTGGCAGGTTTCCTTTTGGAACCCTTCCCTTTATTTCCGGATCCTGCATTGCCTTTCATATGCTTGTTTAGCCGGCATTGCGCATTTGTGTGGGTTGGTTTCCCAAATTGCGAGTGGTGGACGCAGGGTTCCGACTTAATTCTATCCCATTCTTCGGGAGTGTAATTGATTGGATCTGGGCTGCGACCTTTCCACTTATTCCCCTTATCTCCTCCAAAGGCTATGTTGACCTCCTTGGGCTTTGTCGTTGACTCCGGAGTTCCTTTTTTGTCAGAACGAGGAGTTTTCTTGGCGAGTATTAGTGACTCAATATTGCCTCCTCTTGCTCTGATATCATCTTCGGCTGCAGCGTGCTCATTAGCGGTTGTAAGCATAGATCCGAGATCTTTGTGCTGTTTAGAACCAACCATGAACGGTACGAGTCCGGGTTTTAGGCCATTGACGAAAGCATGCATTGCTTGTACATCAGTTACTCCAGAACAACTATTCTTCATTGCAGTCCATCTGGAGATGAAATCCACGTATGGTTCGTCCTCAAATTGGGTGCAACGGTTTAGCTGGTTGATGCTATTTGGGCGTTTGTATGTTCCCGAAAATGCTGAGTGAATACTCTAGCCATATCATCCCAGCTGTCGACAGTTCTTGATGGTAAACCATTGATCCAATCTCTGGCTCCGTCTAGCAACATTAGGGGAAGAAACTTGACAGCTTCCAGGTCTGTCCCATTGTTGATTTGGACGGCTGTATAATAATCTGAGAGCCAGGTATCCGGGTTTGTACTGCCGGTGTATTTTTGGTAGGTTGGACCAACTTTGGCGAAGCCAGAATGCAGGGTTATCCTTCGGATCCTGTCAGTAAAACACTTAGGACCAAAGTATAGATCATCCTTTTCTGCTCTATCAATGTGTGCAGAATATCTTCCGGCTGAATGGACAGAAGGGGATCTGCTCCTTTCTTTTCCATTGTTGCGCGGACGCGCTTTTCCGAGGTTATCTCTATCTCTTCCGTGTTCACGTCCTTTTGGGTTAGGCGGAGTTCTGCTTCTGTGCCTTTCCTTATCCTTAGGATGTGTCCGGGATCTTTCACGTCTGTGAGGTATATCATATCTTCCAGCTTTTTCAGCTGGGTTTCTCGGAGGTGGCATTGTTTTGCCGTCATTCCGGTGTTTGTCTTCCCGATCATGTGGTTTATATCCATCTTTCGGGAGATGAGGTCCGATTCTAGACGCTGCGTCCCGGTTATCTGGGTTTTTCCTGTCTTTTCTCGGATCCTCTTTTTTATCCGAATCTCCGGGTTCTTCCGGTCCAGGTGCTCCAGCAGCGCAAGTAGCTGTTTTGCAGAGGGCGGAATTATCATGCAGCCTCCCTGATCGTTCTTGGCCTCGCTGTTGCTGCTGTAATGCTTTTCCTAGGAAAGCATACACCCCTTGGAGTTTTTCCCCGTTGGAGTACAGGTCGTTGTTTAGGATGGCGAATACTGCTTCCGCATTTTCCGCTGCGGTTTTGTATATTGGTTCGCCCTTGGCATCTTTGTCGTTTAACTGCTTTTGCCAAGATGGGTTATAGAACCTTTCTTTTGGCGGCAGTTCTTCCGGTCTTGCAATTCCGGGTAACCTAGTAGGTTTTAATGCAGATCTATTCTTTCTCTCGTACTCCTCTATTTCCTCCTTCATGATTTTGATATCATGCTGGGTTTGTTGGAGATGTTGCCGAGATCGGAGTAAATGTTGCTGTTGCCTTTGGAAAGCTTGTCTCCTGGCTTCCAGCATCTCAGGGGGTTCATCTGGTCCCACTGGTGTTTGTAATAGCTCTTTCTCTCCCTGTTCCGTCATTGGCGGAGCAGTGATTTCCTTAGATTTCTTTTCCGCAGGCTTTGTGCCGCTAACATCTCCAACTTCCAGGTTTTCATCAGCGAGATCGGCTGATTTTTTCTTCCGGATTTTGTATTGGAGTTTTTTAGAAGCACGGTGCTTTTTCTTGGAAGAGGGGGGTTTTTTTGACAGGCTCATCTTCTGTCATCTCCTTAACATTGGGGAATATCAAAGAAGTTTCTCCGTCTTCTCTCTCTTCCACTGGCGGAGGGGTTTTAGGGCTTTCCTGGCTGCCGGCGCCCGTTGTATCAGCTGGTTTTGCCATTAGCACTTCATGGAATCCCTCTTGAAAGGACTTAACCTTTCTTACGAAGGGATCCTCGTCTTCGTCTTCGGAGTCGAAGTTATCCGATCCGGTTTCTGACTCCAACCTCGCCTCAATGGCGGCAAGCACGGACTCTGCTTCCGAGTGCATCGTCTTGTTGACGGATGTCGGATCTTCCGCCTCTGTGACGGGTGTTTGTTCTTCCGTCTCTATGACGGGTAGGTTGTTATCTGCCTCTTGCACGGGATTTCCGTCATCCGTGTTTTCAGCAATTTCGGATTGCACCATGCCGATATAGTGTGTATCACTTTTTTGTCGGCGATCTGAGCAGAATCCGGCATCATAGTCGTCTTCGACTGGGTATAGGGCGGGTGGGATAAATTTGCTTCCACCGCAAAACCCCATTGCCTCTGCAGTTAGTCCGATAAAGATGTTAGCAGATCGGATCGGTAACACGCAGGCACTTACAAGGTGGTTTTGCGCCGGTATATAGGATCCGTTGTCGAGGAAGCGCCCGACGTCGTCGTCGAACTCCAAGCTTCCGACAGTGATCGATCTTCCAATTCCGCCAAGTATCCCAGATCGGAATTTCACGCCTGACGTCGTTTGCCCCACGGTGGGCGCCAACTGTCGAGACATCGTAGTAGTTTTCATAGACGGGGGTGCCATGAGACTACGGTAGAGACGTGGGGTAACGAGATAGCGTAGTAACACAAAACACGGGATTTTACCCAGGTTCGGTACGTCGCGACAGTACGGCGTACCTACTCCTGCACTTCTCACTAATTGGGACTAAAGCCCGTTTAACAGGGTTACAATGTGAGGGTGTAGATCTAGCTACTCGGCGAGGATGAGCTTCTCGGCGAGTTGCGTAGAGCTTCTCTGTTGTGCGGTAAAGAACTTGAACCTAACTTTTTCAATCTCTCTCCCGTCTGGCTTTATATAATAGCCGGGTTAGGGCTTACAGAATCAGAAACCTAGAAGACTACGTTTAACTTGTAACTTGGAAAGCAAGGAATCCGTCTTCTCCTCCAAGCCAGATCACGCGGGCCGTGATCCGGGTTCTTCTAGAATCCGGCTTCTGCGCGTCGGACTACTGGGCCGCCCAATGGACCTAAGCCCATTACCACGTAGGCCACCCTGGTAGTCCGGCTCTTTGTCTACCATCTTCTATACCCCTATTCATTATATATCCGACACGCACGCAGGGGATCGATCGATCCCCTGGTTCTCTTCTCTCCTCCCGAGCGAAGCTCGATCCCCTTCCTCGTCCTCCTCCTTCCCTGCCTCGCCCCCACCTTCATGACGTCCGCCGCCCCCTCCCTCTTGCTGCTCGCGCCGCCGCCAAGGAGAAGGCCGCGGCCGCCCTCTGCTCCTCACCGGCCGCTGCCGCCCCGATCCCCGTCTCCCTCCTCTATGCGGCGCCCCACGCCTCTCCCCGCCATGGCCGCCACCTGCGCCTCCTCCCGCGGCCGCGGACGCCGTCGCCTCCCTCCTCTCCGCCCACGGCCCGGAGCTCCGCCGCCCCCTCCATCTCTCTGCTCGCAGCCACGGACGGCCGAGCCCCTGCTCCTCCCGCGGCCGCAGCTCTCGCAAGTCGCCGTCCTCCTTCCTCCCGAGCAGCACCACCACCCCCGCGCCCGAGCTCTCCTCGAGCTCCCCCGTGCCGACCACCTGCTCCGGCCGCTGCCTCCGGCCGAGTCCCTGCAGCGCCGCCGGCTCCTTCCCTCCTCGCGCGCGGGAGCATCCCCGAGCTCCTCCCTGCCCGCATCCCCCGGGGTTGCCGACGCCCCGCCGGGCTCCTCTCCTGCCTCCACGCGCGCGGACGCCGCCGCCGCCGCCACAGCCGTCACCCGCCGGAGACCGCCGCTCGAGAATGTCCGCAGCCACCGGTTCCTGCCGCTCGAGCTCCTTCCACGATGCCCGCCAGGTGCTCGACCGAGTGCCCGCAAGCGGTTGGCGCCACTCCATCTCGCTGTTGTGGACAGGGTCTTCGTGCCTCGGGTTTCACGTGTAAGTCCCCGTGTGGTGGATTCACACGTCCGAAGACCGACCCCGATGACAATGGGTGGCCGCCGTACATCACCTCGTCGCCATGATCTTCTTCGACAAGAACGTGCCTTCAACGACTACCGCCGCCCCACATGTACCTCGTCGACAAGATCCGCCACGATGCCATGACCGACAACGACCACGGGGATGTGTGGGATCGAATACCGACCATCGACACGATCTCTCGTCGCTCGCTGTGTTCGTTTTGCGTTGGCCGCCTTCGTGCGTGTCCGGGATAGGATGTCGTGAACCCCGAAGACCGGAGAATCGCCCCAGTTCGCCATCGACCACAAAGATCGGAACCACCAAGATCTTCTATACGGACGCGGCGAGTACCTCGACCTCGACCACGTCTACTTCCTCTTCGGACCTCGATGAAAAGATCGACAACAACCACCGATGACGTGAACGACTACCTCGGCTACGGAACGAGAACGACTACTTCGACTACTTCCTCGACGTCGACTACTTCCTCTACTATGACTACGTCGACTACTTCCACGACATCGACGACTTCGTCTACTTCCCATTCTTCGTCTACTTCCTCCACGTCCTGAAGACACCGGCGTTGCCCCGAAGATCTCCTCTTTCCGGCGTCGAACACAAAGATCCTCTCCACACGTGTGCACCCCAAACCCTAAAACCCCTATACCTATGCCCTATTTTCTATAACATATCAACTATAATTAAAATGTCATCTCATTCATGTGTTGCATTGCATTTTTGTGGGTAGATAAATAACTCGAACCTCCTAAATTAAATGTTGGGCTTCCGGCTCAATTTAAATTGTTTAATTGCATCAATAATAACTAATTCATTTTAACTCCAAATTTGAAAAGTAAAATATGTTTTCCAATCAAAATTCTCTAAACTTTGCAAATATCAACTTTGTTTTATGTTTTGAATAAATTAAATTGCTGAAAACAACTATTTCTTAATTAATGCATTAAAATTGCCAATTTAATAACTTGCTTAATTCAAAACCAAATTCCACATATCAAATATGTTTTCCAACCAGAAAAACGCAAGGAATATTAATATGCCATCCATGTTCATGTTTGCACCTTGCATGTTGCATTTGTAGTAGTGTTATGTATGTTCACCTAATAAATAAATATGGAATGTGTTGGGGCATTTAATTCAATTGTTGCCCTATTCCATTTAATATTGCTTAACTCACCTATTTACTGTTTTCCATGCTAAACAACATTTAAATTGCTGTGTGGATAAACAACTTGAACCAATTCCTATTTCTTCGGACTCCGGTTCCGATTAAATTGCTTAAGTTGTTTCCTCTCCGTTGCATCTTGCCATGTCATGCATATAAAATAGGATCATGCTGGATCTTTTGCCGTAGTAGTAATTGTTGCATCCGGTGTTTGTTCGAGGTTCGTTGCTTCTTCCCGGATAGGACGTTGAGATGATGTGAGCAACGACAAGTTCTTCGGATGTACCTCTACTTGCTGGATTCCAGGCAAGTATACTCACTTGCTGCCACATGGCTGCCTTTCATCACTTGTTACCGATTCTTTCCGTTGTTCTTATTCTAGCCTGTTGATTCGATGCTTGTGTCTCGATCCTATTATATGTTTACCTTGCAACCATGATATAGCCTTTCTTCCACTTCCTATTAACTGTTGTTTGTTTACCTTGTTGGCCCTCGTGTCGTAGTTGCCTGGTTAGTGTTGTTTGCGCTCCAGTTTTGTTGTCCGTCTTATCACCTGTTTAGTTGATAGTTGGGTTTCAATTCAATCAACAACATGTTAATGTTTTGGGTAATAATAATTTGATGATAAGGCACCGGCAGGAGGCCCGGCGTGGTTTTGAAGCCTGCTAGTGTCGACCCTAATTAGGAAAAGGGTCTTGTCTACTGATCCATGATGAGCGCACTAACCGCATGTGGGAAGCGAGTATGGGCGCCCCCCTCAATTTGATTCGATTCGCATCTCGTCCAAATCGCCTCATTTAGTTCGGGTTTTCCATTTGCCGCATGCATGATCTTGCGAACCCAGGCCAGGGTGGAACTTTTGTAGTCGGCATTTAGGGAGACACGTTCTTAGAGTGCTATGAGGGTCCCCTTTTCTTCGTGGGGCTTGATTAGCCGTGCGCTCAATTGCACGGGGTTCTTTGGGCTTGATGCGAAGAAGAGTTGAGTTGTGTTGAGTGCCCCGCTTGGTGGAAGGGCCCTTCCATCTGGCGGGTTATTCTTACGTGTACGGCTAAATTTGTGCACCCCTGCAGGGTAAATCTTCTCGAGAAGCCGTGTTTTCCGCGGTTATGGTTAACTTGGTGAAAGTACTGGCTAACAAGTACTCAAAACAACTTACACCTAACTAATGATACTTGACTAGTAATAGTCTTAATGACACAATAACTTGATCCATCATTAATCCAACAGTGTGAGTTATCCTTGGGTTGCTTCCTTAGTAGGGGGTAACATTGGATGGGTTTGTTTGGTGAGTAGTTATAGTTGGTTACGATACGCTATCTTATCCCCCTCTTTTAGCCGGATGTTGTATCGAGTCTCTGTAGTTGGTTAGCGCAGCCCGCTGCCGCTTATTTGCAATAATCCTTTCCTTTCCGTTGAACCCAAAGTATTTGTATCTTGTGATGACTGGTTACGCCGGTATCTTGTGAGTATGGTTTATCCACTTGCCAGTACTTAACCGTACTGACCCACGAATCCTTTTTCGTGGCTGCATATTCAACATTGCAGTCAACAGGTTTGAAGTCTGACGACGTTAGCTTGGGAATCCCTCCGGCTTGGCCTGGGCAGGGATTGGACGCTCTCGGTTATCTTCAGGACTCTTAGTCCAATTTGTATCTTGTCCGTAGTCGGACACTATGTTGTTTCTTCCGCTGTTATTTGGATCTTTGTATTGTATCAGTTGTGTCCTTGGCTCGTTTGAGTCCTCTTGTATATATCTTTTCTGTTGTTGTTGTGGATTATTCGTGAACTATTGTAATGTTATCACAAGTGGCAACCTAGAATCGGTTATTATGTGGATTTTGGTGGGAATGCTGAAATCTGCATAGTGCCCGATCTCGGGGCGTCACAAATGGTATCAGAGCATGGTTCCCGATTCCCGATAATGTTTCGATACGAATGGTTATCGAAGCAACGGGTCCGCAAAGCCTGTAGGATAACCTCGCTAACGGTCGTTGTTTCTAGAGTATCAAAAACTATTTCTGCTAAACTATTTTGGAAAAACATCTCAATAGGATTCTTATTTTCTACTTATCTCTATTCTATTTCCCCTCCCATCTTATTTGTTTTGGAGTCTCCCCCCCCCTTGTCTATCTTTCAAAGGTTTAGAATCCTACGTGGGTGGACGTTTTCTGAGCCGCTAACCTAATAGGTTCGATCATCGGAAGATTCCTGGTGGAAGAACATCATCGTCACTCCGAGCAAGAATCTCTTGTTAGTGGTGTCGAGAAGCCCTTGTTAGTGGTGTCGAGGAGATCAACTGGAAGCATGAGGAATCGATAGTCGAACTTCTTCTCCCTCCCGGGTTAGGAGGTGGATTGCGAGGGCGCAATCCCTTGTTAGTGGTGTCGTCTGTAACGCCCGGGGCTTTTCCCCCTAATAAAATTGTCGCTTGTTTTTTTTATTTTATTTCTTGCATAGCATGGCATACCGCATCATCACGCATTTCAACTTACAAACTAATATAAATTAATCAAATCATGTTTTCACAAATTCAATACAATTTATTTGATGTTTAAATCTATTTTTCTTATTGCCTACACAATTTCTGGAAAAAAAAAATAAGCAAACAAAAAAAATTTGAGAGAAGGGAGAGAGCAGCCCACAGCCTACCCAATTTCCGGCCCAGCAAGGACCCAACCAGCCCCAACCAAAATCTCTCCCCAAACCCTAAAATAATTTCTTCCCTCACGAAAACCCCCCCGCCGTCTATTCTTTTTCCTCTCGGGTCCTTGCCTCTTTTTTTTCCAACTGCACGCACACGCACGCAGGGGATCGATCGATCCCCTGGTTCTCTTCCTCCTCCCGAGCGAAGCTCGATCCCCTTCCTCGTCCTCCTCCTTCCCTGCCTCGCCCCCACCTCCATGGCGTCCGCCGCCCCCTCCCTCTTGCTGCTCGCGCCGCCGCCAAGGAGAAGGCCGCGGCCGCCCTCTGCTCCTCACCGGCCGCTGCCGCCCCGATCCCCGTCTCCCTCCTCTCTGCGGCGCCCCACGCCTCTCCCCGCCATGTCCGCCACCTGCGCCTGCTCCCGCGGCCGCGGACGCCGTCGCCTCCCTCCTCTCCGGCCACGGCCCGGAGCTCCGCCGCCCCCTCCATCTCTCTGCTCGCAGCCACGGACGGCCGAGCCCCTGCTCCTCCCGCGGCCGCAGCTCTCGCAAGTCGCCGTCCTCCTTCCTCTCGAGCAGCACCACCACCCCCGCGCCCGAGCTCTCCTCGAGCTCCCCCGTGCCGACCACCTGCTCCGGCCGCTGCCTCCGGCCGAGTCCCTGCAGCGCCGCCGGCTCCTTCCCTCCTCGCGCGCGGGAGCATCCCCGAGCTCCTCCCTGCCCGCATCCCCCGGGGTTGCCGACGCCCCGCCGGGCTCCTCTCCTGCCTCCACGCGCGCGGACGCCGCCGCCGCCACAGCCGTCACCCGCCGGAGACCGCCGCTCGAGCACGTCCGCAGGCACCGGTTCCTGCCGCTCCCTTTGATGTGCTCGACCGAGTGCCCGCAAGCGTTGGCGCCACTCATCTCGCTGTTGTGGACAAGGTCTTCGTGCCTCGGGTTTCACGCGTAAGTCCCCGTGTGGTGGATTCACACGTCCGAAGACCGACCCCGATGACAATGGGTGGCCGCCGTACATCACCTCGTCGCCATGATCTTCTTCGACAAGAACGTGCCGTGAACGACTACCGCCGCCCCACATGTACCTCGTCGACAAGATCCGCCACGACGCCATGACCGACAACGACCACGGGGATGTGTGGGATCGAATACCGACCACCGACATGATCTCTCGTCGCTCGCTGTGTTCGTTTTGCGTTGGCATCCTTCGTGCGTGTCCGGGAGAGGATGTCGTGAACCCCGAAGACCGGAGAATCGCCCCAGTTCGCCATCGACCACAAAGATCGGAACCACCAAGATCTTCTATACGGACGCGGCGAGTACCTCGACCTCGACCACGTCTACTTCCTCTTCGGACCTCGATGGAAAGATCGACAACAACCACCGATGACGTGAACGACTACCTCGGCTACGGAACGAGAACGACTACTTCGACTACTTCCTCGACGTCGACTACTTCCTCTACTATGACTACGTCGACTACTTCCACGACATCGACGACTTCGTCTACTTCCCATTCTTCGTCTACTTCCTCCACGTCCTGAAGACACCGGCGTTGCCCCGAAGATCTCCTCTTTCCGGCGTCGAACACAAAGATCCTCTCCACACGTGTGCACCCCAAACCCTAAAACCCCTATACCTATGCCCTATTTTATATAACATATCAACTATAATTAAAATGTCATCTCATTCATGTGTTGCATTGCATTTTTGTGGGTAGATAAATAACTCGAACCTCCTAAATTAAATGTTGGGCTTCCGGCTCAATTTAAATTGTTTAATTGCATCAATAATAACTAATTCATTTTAACTCCAAATTTGAAAAGTAAAATATGTTTTCCAATCAAAATTCTCTAAACTTTGCAAATATCAACTTTGTTTTATGTTTTGAATAAAATTAAATTGCTGAAAACAACTATTTCTTAATTAATGCATTAAAATTGCCAATTTAATAACTTGCTTAATTCAAAACCAAATTCCACATATCAAATATGTTTTCCAACCAGAAAAACGCAAGGAATATTAATATGCCATCCATGTTCATGTTTGCACCTTGCATGTTGCATTTGTAGTAGTGTTATGTATGTTCACCTAATAAATAAATATGGAATGTGTTGGGGTATTTAATTCAACTGTTGCCCTATTCCATTTAATATTGCTTAACTCACCTATTTACTGTTTTCCATGCTAAACAACATTTAAATTGCTGTGTGGATAAACAACTTGAACCAATTCCTATTTCTTCGGACTCCGGTTTCGATTAAATTGCTTAAGTTGTTTCCTCTCTGTTGCATCTTGCCATGTCATGCATATAAAATAGGATCATGCTGGATCTTTTGCCGTAGTAGTAATTGTTGCATCCGGTGTTTGTTCGAGGTTCGTTGCTTCTTCCCGGATAGGACGTTGAGATGATGTGAGCAACGACAAGTTCTTCGGATGTACCTCTACTTGCTGGATTCCAGGCAAGTATACTCACTTGCTGCCACATGGCTGCCTTTCATCACTTGTTACCGATTCTTTCCGTTGTTCTTATTCTAGCCTGTTGATTCGATGCTTGTGTCTCGATCCTACTATATGTTTACCTTGCAGCCATGATATAGCCTTTCTTCCACTTCCTATTAACTGTTGTTTGTTTACCTTGTTGGCCCTCGTGTCGTAGTTGCCTGCTTAGTGTTGTTTGCGCTCCAGTTTTGTTGTCCGTCTTATCACTTGTTTAGTTGATAGTTGGGTTTCAATTCAATCAACAACATGTTAATGTTTTGGGTAATAATAATTTGATGATAAGGCACCGGCAGGAGGCCCGGCGTGGTTTTGAAGCCTGCTAGTGTCGACCCTAATTAGGAAAAGGGTCTTGTCTACTGATCCATGATGAGCGCACTAACCGCATGTGGGAAGCGAGTATGGGCGCCTCCCTCAATTTGATTCGATTCGCATCTCGTCCAAATCGCCTCATTTAGTTCGGGTTTTCCATTTGCCGCATGCATGATCTTGCGAACCCAGGCCAGGGTGGAACTTTTGTAGTCGGCATTTAGGGAGACACGTTCTTAGAGTGCTATGAGGGTCCCCTTTTCTTCGTGGGGCTTGATTAGCCGTGCGCTCAATTACACGGGGTTCTTTGGGCTTGATGCGAAGAAGAGTTGAGTTGTGTTGAGTGCCCCGCTTGGTGGAAGGGCCCTTCCATCTGGCGGGTTATTCTTACGTGTACGGCTAAATTGGTGCACCCCTGCAGGGTAAATCTTCTCGAGAAGCCGTGTTTTCCGCGGTTATGGTTAACTTGGTGAAAGTACTGGCTAACAAGTACTCAGAACAACTTACACCTAACTAATGATACTTGACTAGTAATAGTCTTAATGACACAATAACTTGATCCATCATTAATCCAACAGTGTGAGTTATCCTTGGGTTGCTTCCTTAGTAGGGGTAACATTGGATGGGTTTGTTTGGTGAGTAGTTATAGTTGGTTACGATACGCTATCTTATCCCCCTCTTTTAGCCGGATGTTGTATCGAGTCTCTGTAGTTGGTTAGCGCAGCCCGCTGCCGCTTATTTGCAATAATCCTTTCCTTTCCGTTGAACCCAAAGTATTTGTATCTTGTGATGACTGGTTACGCCGGTATCTTGTGAGTATGGTTTATCCACTTGCCAGTACTTAACCGTACTGACCCACGAATCCTTTTTCGTGGCTGCATATTCAACATTGCAGTCAACAGGTTTGAAGTCTGACGACGTTAGCTTGGGAATCCCTCCGGCTTGGCCTGGGCAGGGATTGGACGCTCTCGGTTATCTTCAGGACTCTTAGTCCAATTTGTATCTTGTCCGTAGTCGGACACTATGTTGTTTCTTCCGCTGTTATTTGTATCTTTGTATTGTATCAGTTGTGTCCTTGGCTCGTTTGAGTCCTCTTGTATATATCTTTTCTGTTGTTGTTGTGGATTATTCGTGAACTGTTGTAATGTTATCACAAGTGGCAACCTAGAATCGGTTATTATGTGGATTTTGGCGGGAATGCTGAAATCTGCATAGTGCCCGATCTCGGGGCGTCACATCTCACTTGTGGCTGAGGGGGTGTATGTTTCTACTACGATATTTAAGATCTAATCTACGAAGGGTTGTTAAAAATATGTTTATCAACGTTGTGGTTCATGTTCGTAGGTAAGAACGGTTCTATCCTTGAAAGCCCAAGCCACGTAAAATATGCAAAAATTAATTAGAGAAGTTTAACTTGTTTTTGCAGGGCATGTGATATGATATGGTCAATGTTCCAAATTTGATGTATGAGATGATATATTTTGTAAATTATTGACATACCGGCAGGAGCCATATGGTCGTCTTATTATTTATGGCCTGTGTGCGGTATATCATATCCATGTGATATGTTGTAATTTTGATGGACAATCAAGATGGATGTGCCGTGGATCTTGGTGCCACGCCGGTGGAATGATGGAGATAATACCATGATGCACAAGATGGAGATCAAGTGCAATAAGGACCGTATCACATCACATTATCCATGCATGTGATGTTAATCCTTTTTATGCATCTTATTTTTCTTAATTGCGGCGGTAGCATTGTAAGATGATCCATCTCACTTAATATCAAGATAATAATGTGTTCTTCCTTAGTATGCATCGTTAAGAAAGTTCGTCGTTTCGAGACACCACGTGATGATCGGGTGTGACAGACTCAACGTTCGCATACAACGGGTGCCGACGAGCCTAGCATGTACAGACATGGCCTCGGAACACATAACCGAAAGGTAAAGCATGAGTCTCATGGACGATATGATGAACATGTCAAGTATCGCCTTTGCAACTACATCATCTCACGTGATGATCGGTTTTGGTGTAGTGAATTTGATTTGTGTAATCACTAAAACGACTAGAGTGGTGTTGTTTTTGAGTGGGAGTTCACGTAGTAATTTTGAATTAACCTGAACTTATTTTATCATGAACAACCAATCAAAGTGAATTTGCACAAATTTTAGTATTCATTACCATCCGCAAACTACCTTAGACTTAGATTGTTAATTGAGATATAATTGTTATGATCTGGTAAAACCTTTTAAGATTGTTACCGTATTAGTGAAATTTAAAATTGAGTCATATTGTAGATTTTTCGGTATAACCTACCTAGCTCCATATGATTAATGATTGATTGATCTAGAGAGCAAATAATTCCTACTTAGAATCCAGTGTCATGCTTGCTTCCATAATACTTTATCTTCATAAGAATGTTTTGTTGATCAAGTCAATTTAGGAACTGAAAAGAATTGTTTTCAAAAAAAATCAAGTGAAAGATATATTGATATCTAGTAACTTATTTGTGGAAACATGACTGAGTATAATTTAGCGTGACAACGTCTGCATATATTATTTGAGTATATGGAATGATTGAAGACGCAAGGCGTTTGAATCTTCCAAGAAGTTGGGCGCTAAATGTATCCTCTAAATTCCTTCCTTCGAGCTATAGTAGCTTAATCACAAAATTGTTATGATGGGATGGATTAAAAGTATGGGTAAAATCGTTTACCTTGCTTGGAGATTGCTAAGAGTGGAATTTGGAAGAATGCTATTAATATGGTGATAGTAGTAGAACAATCAAACTCAAAGTATGACTCAATGGGTGATTGTATATGACTAACACGCCAAGGAAAATATGCTAGTATGACTTCCATTGTTTGATGTTGAATGATTATTCTGTGAAGGGAAGGGAATATTGAAAATATAATTACAAAAAGGTATATGGCAGAAAAGAATATAACTGGAAAGGTCCAACTCAGGAGTATATGCTTGATATACAAGTTATAGATGTATTACTAGTTAACAAAGTATTTTTGGGTACTTTGATACTAGATTGGTTGGTATGAGTTTTCATACAAAGCAACACAATGCAAGAAATATAAGGGCCTAAAAGGAACTAGTAAGTAGATGTGGAATCGATCATGGCAAGAGCACAAATAAAGTGTTATTATGTTCATTGTCATATCGAACCAAACATTCAAGATTTATTTAAGAACTTAATAAGTTGTTATTCTTTTCCGTATTTTGTGAGAACAAATGAGATTGTTCAAATTATGACCATATTTCATAATTGATGGATGTGTTAATATAAAACATGTTGGTAAAGTAAATATCTATAAGACTAAATGCTAAACGTTGCAAGACGTAAAAGAATTTCCCTTAAATTGTGACACCACCATTTTAGTCCATATCGGAAAGGAAAACATGAAGGAAATCCATGTTAATGGACTTCTAGAGTCATTTTATTTTTGAATAAATTGACGCTTGTGAGACCTCTTCAAAAGATGACTACTCCCTCCGTCCTAGTTTATAGGGCACATATAACAAATCTCTAGTACCAAGATGCTAGTTGATTGATGCTAATATCTTGCATGCATTGGTGGAGAGGGATGTAGAGAGGCTACCACCCACTAGTTGAAAGAGAATTAATGCAAAATGTGCCTAAGAGGTGGGACAACATGGTTTTGAGATTGTACCCTACAAACCAGGAAAGAGGGAGTAGAATTCCGTTCATAGGCCAAAGTATAATGGACGAATAATTTAATGGAGATTGTACATGTTTATTGTCGCACCCGGACTTCTAGAGGATACTCACAGTCCGCTAAACAGTAGAACAAATGGCGTACGGGGCATACCGGCACCCGCATCTCAATATGAGCAGGCCAACACGTAAATGTGTGACAACCATTCTCTACTATCCATCGTCTGCGTAAACCATCCCATAGAAATCCGACTACTTTCATTGACGTACTTCATAACATACACACATGGTACGTCAACGGCATTTGAACAAGTGATATCACAACATATCTCTAAGACACAAAAGATTGAAATAAGTTGCAAATAGCTCTCACTAGAGCAGAAATAGCAAATACAATCATCCAGAGGACACATGTCCCAACAATTCATCATTACAACACAGCGGAAGCATCCAAAGTGTCTGAGTACAGACAAGATCCAAATAGGCCTAAGAGGCCGGAAACGAAAAGACGGAGCCCATCCACGATGTCTCGGATCCTGCCCGGGTCCGCTATCTACTCGTCAGCAGCCTCGTCATACTCCACGTAGTAGCCACCATGGGGATCCTCGGAAACGTAGTCTGCGGAAACCACAGCCCCAAAGGGGTCAGTACATAAACGTACTGGCAAGCAAGACTCACAAGATACCATAGTGTACCCGGCAACACCAAGTACAGATGCTTTGGGTTCAACGGAAGAATAGGTGATACAAAAGTGCAGCAGCAGGCTGCTCTAACCAACTACAGAAACATGCTACAACTTCCGGCTAACAGAAAGGGATAAGATAGCGTATCGTAACCAACTATAACTAACCTCAAACAAACCCATCCTGGATCTCGCCCCTTATCCAAAGAAGCAATCCGAGGATAACTCACACGGTTGTATTAATGATGGTTCAAGTTATTGTGTCATTAAGACTATTACTAGTCAAGTTATCATTAGTTAGGTGTAAGTTGTTCTGAGTACTTGTTAGCCAGTACTTTCACCAAGTAATCCATAACCGCGGAAAACACGGCTTCTCGAGAAGATTTAACCCTGCAGGGATGCACCAATTTGGCCGTACACGTAAGAATAACCCGCCAGATGGAATGGCCCTTCCACCAAGCGGGGCACTCAACACAACTCAACTCTTCTTTGCATCAAGCCCAAAGAACCCCGTGCAATTGAGCGCACGGCTAATCAAGCCCCACGAAGAAAAGGGGACCCTCATAGAACTCTAAGAACGTGTCTCCCTAAATGCCGACTACAAAAGTTTCCACCCTGGCCTCGGGTTCGTACCTGCATATGCGTGCGGCAAATGGAAAACCCGAACTAAATGAGGCGATTTGGACGAGATGTGAATCGAATCAAATTGAGGGGGGCGCCCATACACGCTTCCCACATGCGTATAGTGCGCTCATCATGGATCAGTAGACAAGACCCTTTTCCTAATTAGGGTCGACACTAGCAGGCCTCAAAATCACGCCGGGCCTCCTGCCGGTGCCTTATCATCAAATTAGCATTACCTCAAACATTAACAGGTTATTGTTTAACATCGAGCCCCAGAACATAATGAATAAGGTAACAATAATAACGGACAGCAGAATCGAGCATAAACAACCCTAAGCATGCTAGTAAGATTCAGGCAACAAGCAATGGGGTATAGGTGTGGAAGTGAGGCTATATCAGGGTTACAGGATAACATGTGATAGGATCGAACACAAGAAACGATTCATAAGGCTAGCATAAATAGACAACAGAAAGTATCGATAACCAGTGTGGAAAGGTCACAATGGTTCATGTGATTGAATACTTGCCTGCAAACTCAGCAGCCTGGTACTGAGCTAACTCCTCAGAAGTAGTGTCGTAATCCTCGTCTGTCTCAACGTCGTCGTCTATTCGAGAATAAGCAAACAAACAACGCAGAGTGACAAACAATCAATAACATGGCATAATGCACAATCATGGAATGATGCATGACCATTTAATTGATGCATCAAAATAAGCTAGTTGACATGATAACCAAATTAAATGGGCCCATATGCAATTTGGATTGCATATGGAAAGCTCATGGATTAAGGTTGGTTTAGATGATCTACAACTAAACAACATGTGAAGGTGGATTAGCATGATGCATGGATGAGGAAAACAGAAAGGAAACAACAATAGATTCAATTTGGAAAGGTGTTTACCAAGTTTGAAATTTTATTTATTAAGTTATGAAAATTTGCTTCTTAAAGGAGTTACACAAGAATTTGTTGTTTTCACCAATTTTAATTGTTCAAAATAAACAACAAAGTTCATATTTGGAAAAAACACCAAATTTTAGGTGGAATACATGTTTCATTTGTTGAAAAAGGAAATAGAATGATTTAATTATGAATTAAACAAGTTTAAATAAGATTTAAATGAATTTAATTCAAGTATGAATTTATTTGAATTTTTATTTGTTCAAAATATTTAATAAAATTCATATTTGCAAAGATTACACTTTTCTGGTTTGAAAACATATTTTATATGTTCAAAAAGAATTTAATTTGACCAAGTTATGAATTTAGCAATTTTAAATGATTTAAACAAGGTTTAAATTATTTAACCAATTTTAATTATTCAAAACAGTAAATAAAGTTTATATTTGGAAAGGTGGTTTAATTTAGCATGGAAAACATATTTTATTTCTTGAAAATGGATTTAAAATGAGCAAGTTATTAATTTGACAATTTTAAATGCATTAATTAAGAAACAGTTGTTTTCAGCAATTTAATTTATTTAAAACAGAACACAAAGTTGATATTTGCAAAGTACATGAAAAATGGGATGGAAAACATATTTAGTTTGTTGAATTTGGAATTTTTATGCCCAAGTTATGAATTTTGCAAAATTAAATGAATTAAACAAGGATTCAAATATTTCACCAATTTAAAATATTCAAAACAGTAAACAAAATTTATATTTGGGTAGAGAATTTAATATGGTACAGAATACATATTTAAAATGTTGAATTTGAAGTTGTAATGAATTAGTTATGCATTTTTAAAGATTAGGGGGTGTTCTGCCATTTTATTTAGTAGCCAGGGACTTAGAATAAAATTAACAGGGACCTAGAAATAACTACAGGGACTTGTGTGCGATAAGAAGTGGATCTGGATATGGGAAAAAAAGATGAAATAAAGATGGGTTAAACCCTCGGGGGAGGGATTCGATCCCCTGCCCTCCTGCTGCGCGCGCAAGGGAGCAACCAGTGCGCTGCTGCTTTGTTCGTGACAGGATACTACTCGCAGGCGGGTTGAGGTTCAGAAACGCTACTGAAACAAATTGGAAAAGAAACCAGAAAAAAAGGGGGGTGGCCGGGATTCGAACCCGCGAGCTCCTGGTGCGCGCGCAGCGAGCGCAACCAGTGGGCTGCTGTGGCTGGTTTGCTGTATACGGGAGCTGGTATGTTTTGAACCTACCACTCGGCGTTAACTGAAACTGCAGCGAAAGTTCAGGCTTTGGCCTCTGCCGGAATTCATCGACGAACAGAGGCAGCGACTGAAACCACGGCCGGAATTCGCGGCATCTACTGCACGGGAACAAGCAGGCAAATAGCGGGAATCGGTCGAGGGGCTCACCCTCTTCGCAGGGGTGGTCTCAGCGTGGCCGGAGTGGGACGGAGGCGGCGGCGGCGATCTCGGCGAGCGGCGACCGGCCACGGAAGAAAATGGCGGCGCCCTCCTCAACGGTGGCGGCGGAGATGGGAGAAAGAGGGGAAAGGAGTGCGGGTTAGGGTTAGGGTTGCCCCTTGGGGGTAGATAAGGAGGGGGGTGGGGTGGAGCTGTGGGGGAAAGCTCTGTCGCTTTCCTCCATGGCTGACGTGAGCGTGTACGGAGGTGGGGGAAGGGGGTATCGGGCTGGCATCGTGGGGTGTGGTGGGCTGGACCAACTGGGTTGGCCTGCCCACCCCTCCCTGTTTGTTTTACTTTTTCTTTATTCTGTTTCTTTTTTTTTTGCAGAAATAGAATAGGAAGAAAAGAGTGGGTTTTTGGGGTTGGAAAAAATTAGGAAAAAATTGTATGAGTTATTTATTATAAAAACAGCAATGTGCAACCTTTTGTTTCCCAAATTTTTTAATTTATGTTGTTGTTTGGAAATTAATTGAATTTAAGTGAATTTGATATTAATTGAATTATTGAAAGCAATAATTTAAACTAGTTTGAACTTACAACTTAATGGAAACAATTTAATTGCTTTGATTTGAATATTCATTTGGAAAATGTAACAGCACAAGTATGAAACAAATTGATTTGGAATTTGTTTGAAATTCAAATGGAATAACAGGAAAACAATGAAAACAATTGGAAAACAAATGCCAAAACAATTGCAATGATGATGTCATGATGCAAAACAAAAATAAAACAAGAAAACAAACATTCTAGGGTTGTTTTCATACTTGGGATGTTACAAAACGCCCCCCCTTGAAGGAATCGCGCCCCGAGATTCCTACTGAGAAGAGAAAAGGTCCGGATACTTCTTGCGAAGATCCTCTTCGGTCTCCCACGTTGCCTATTTATCGGAATGATGGGACTACCGCACTTTCAAGAACTTGGTGCTCTTGTTGCGAGTCTTACGCTCGGTCTCATCGAGAATACGAACAGGGTGCTCCTCATAAGATAGATCTTCTTGCAGTTCAATGGAATCATGATCAACTGCACGATCTGGATCTTTGAAACACCTCTTGAGCTGTGACACGTGAAACACATCGTGCACCTTGGATAGCTTTTCCGGAAGTTCAAGACGATAGGCATTTTCTGCACGCCTTGAGAGAATGTTGAAAGGACCAATGTATCTTGGTGCAAGCTTTCCTTTCACACCAAAACGATGAGTGCCTCTGAGGGAAGTTACACGGAGATATGCTTTGTCACCAGGTGCATAGATCATATCCCTGTGTTTGCTGTCACAGTAGCTTTTCTGACGAGATTGAGCAATCTTGAGATTGTCACGAATGATGCGAACTTTCTCTTCGGCTTCCTTAACAATGTCAGGGCCTAAGAGTGAACGTTCACCAACTCCAGACCAATTGATTGGACTCCTGCATCTGAGGCCATAGAGAGCCTCAAATGGTGCCATGCCTAGGCTTGCCTAGAAGCTGTTGTTGTAGGAGAATTCAGCGTATGGAAGACATTCCTCCCATTTCATGCCAAAGGAGATACCACATGCTCTGAGCATATCCTCGAGAATCTGATTGACTCTTTCGACTTGCCCTTGAGACTGAGGATGGTAAGCTATGCTGAATAGAAGTTTGGTGCGCAATGCTTCTTGAAATCTTTTCCAGAAATGAGAAGTGAATATGCTTCCACGGTCTGAGCTTATTTCCAATGGATCACCATGAAGAGGAACAATCTTCGCTGTGTAGAGCTCTGCTAACTGGCTAGCTGAGATTGTTTTTTGACAGCAAAGAAGTGAGCTACTTTAGTGAGACAATCAATGACAACGATGATTGCATCGTTGCCCTTCTTGGACTTTGGGAAACCCGTGATGAAGTCCATTTCAATCATGTCCCACTTCCACTCAGGGATTTTCAGAGGTTGGAGAAGACCTGCTGTTTTCTGATGAACTGCCTTAACACGTTTACAAACGTCGCATTCAGAAACGTATTGAGCAATTTCACGTTTCATGCCAGGCCACCAATACAGTGTCTTGAGATCCTGGTACATCTTTGTACTTCCAGGGTGTATGGAGGAGGAGTTTCATGAGCCTCCTTGAGAATGACATCTTTGAGACTTTGAACTTGAGGAACTGCAATGCGTCCTTCGAAGAACACAGTTACCTTGTCATCGATTGAGAAGGACTTAAATTTCTCCTTGCCTTCTTTGATGTGTTCTACCATCTTCTTGATTTCAGCATCACGAAGTTGTTCAGAACGAATCTTGTCCTCGAGAGATGGACTGGCTGTCAAATTTGCAAGATAGCCTTGAGGGACAAGACCAAGGTTCAGCTTCTGGAATTCTTCATGAAGAGGAGGTTGGCTTTCCATGATCATGAGATTATTGCAATACGACTTGCGACTGAGAGCATCGGCCATAACATTAGCCTTGCCTGGAGTGTAAGAAATGGTAAGATCAAAGTCTTTAATCTTTTCAATCCATCTCCTTTGCCTGAGGTTTAGATCTGGTTAAGTGAAGATGTATTTCAGACGCTTATGATCGGAAAAGATTTCAGTGCGGTTACCCAACAAGTATTGTCTCCATTTCTTGAGGGCAAACACAACTGCTGCAAGTTCAAGGTCATGAGTGGGATAATTGAGCTCATGTGCGTTCAACTGACGTGAAGCATAAGCCACAACTTGACGTTCTTGCATAAGAACTGCACCTAGACCTTGGAGAGAAGCATCACATAATATCTGGAAAGGTCTGGAAGGATTTGGGCCAACCAGAACTGGTGTAGAAGTGAGTTTAGTCTTCAGGAGATTGAAGCTCTCATCACATTGTGGGTACCAAACGAACTTCTTGTCCTTCTTTGTGAGATCAGTGAGAGGTTTGGCAATCTTGGAAAAGTTTTGGACGAAACGACGGCAATAGCTAGCCAAGCCAAGAAAACTTCTTACTTGCTTTACCGTCTTTGGAGGTTTCCAATCAACAATTGCTTTAACCTTTTCTGGATCAATGGCTATGCCCTTGGCAGAGATGATATGACCAAGGTAAGCAACTTCTGGAATCCAGAACTCACATTTAGAGAACTTGGCATATAGACGATGCTCGCGAAGTTTTATGAGAGTGAGACGAAGATGTTCTTCATGCTCTTCCTCAGATTTGGAGTAGACAAGAATGTCATCAAGATATACCACAACGAACTTGTCGAGGTATTCATGGAAAACAGAATTCATGAGTCGAGAGAATGTCGCCGGTGCATTGGTGAGACCAAAGGACATGACGGTGAATTCATATAGACCGTAGCGAGTGGTGAAGGGTGTCTTTGGAATATCCTCTTTTCTTATCTTTATTTGATGGTAACCCATTCTCAAGTCCAACTTGGAGAATATTGAGGCTCCAGCAAGTTGATCAAAAAGATCATCGATACGAGGAATTGGATACTTGTTTTTGATAGTTTTCTCGTTAAGAGGACGATAGTCAACAACGAGTCTCTTTGTGTGATCCTTCTTCGCAACGAACAGAGTTGGGCAACCCCAAGCCGAGGAACTAGGTTGAATGTAACCTTTTTCCATGTACATATCAATTTGTTCCTTTAACAACTTCAGCTCGGGAGTTCCTATCTTGTAAGGATGCTTAGAGATTGGAGCAGTACCTGGTTCAAGCTTGATCACGAACTCAACAACTCTGTCCGGAGGCATCCCTGGCAACTCTTCTGGAAAGACGTCAGGGAATTCGCAAACCACTGGAACATTTTCAATTGAAGGTAGAGGTTTTGCATCGAGGTTGCATAGCTGAATGGAACTTGATTCATTTGGAGAATAGACTATCTGGCCAGAAGGGTGGAACAGAGTTATTGACTTTTGAGCACAGTCAATCCTTGCTTTATTAGCTTTCAGCCAATCCATACCAAGAATGACATCAATGTCAGAACTTCCCAGCAACATGAGTGAAGCAAGGAATATGTGGCCTCCAATTAGGATTTGATTGTCCTTACTTATCTTGGAGGTCAACATTTGAGATCCCGGGGAGTGAACAGTGATTTGATTGCTTAGTGGGACCACAATTAGGTTGTTTGTTGTGGCAAAAATCTTTGATACAAAAGAATGCGATGCTCCGGTATCAAACAACACTTTAGCTGGAAAAGAGTTTACGGGTAATATACCGAGAACGACGTCAGGAGCTTCCTCATCTTTGTCGATCTTGACATGATTCACCCTTGCGGTCCTCCCGACAGGCCTGTTGTTGGAGTTGAAGGCTTTAGGCGGGGGAGCGCGCACCATTGCCTGGTTTGTGTTGGGACGAGGTGGTGGTGGAGGTAGCTGCCTCTGCGTGCACTTGTCAGCGTAGTGCCCCGTCTGCTTGCACTTGTAGCAAGTGACGACACGAGGAGGCCCTGGCCTTGGCTGCCCCATCGAAGCCCTCTGATCATGCATCTGAGCAGGGTTGGGTGGGCGGGGAGCGAAGCCTGGAGAAGTTTGGGCGTATGGAGCCCGAGTGACAGCACCATTTGGCACCCAGATGCGGCGCTTCTGCGGAGGGGTGGTCATGTTGGAGGAGGAACCACCCTCACGCGAGTGCTTGCGAGACTCCTCGAACGCCTTGCGCCCATTTTCTTCATTGAGCGCGGTGTTCACGAGCTCCTCGAAGTTGTTGGCCTTGATATTGGTGAGGGCGTACTTGAGTTCCGGGTTAAAACCTCTGCGGAACCTTGCCATCTTCTTAGCCTCAGTGGACACCTCATCACCAGCGTAGCGAGCGAGGCGATTGAACTCACTCTGATAGCCGATAACGTCCAACTTGCCCTGCTTGAGTGAGCAAAAATCTTCACGCATCCTTTCCATGAGACCATCTGGAATGTGGTGCTTCAGGAAGGCTTCCTTGAAACAATTCCAGTTGATTGGAAAGCCAGCTCTCATGGCCTGGTAGTTTTCCCACCAAGTAGCTGCCTGACCCTTCAGCAGATAGGAAGCATACTTGACCTTATCTTCCTCAGCAACGTGAGCAATCTCAAGAGCCTTAGCTATCTCACGAATCCAGTCATCAGCGTCCAGAGGCTCGCGTGTGGCCACGAAAGCTCTCGGACCCAGACTGAGGAACTCCTTGATGCTGACTCGTGGAGCCGTCTGGTTGTTGTGCTGATTAGTCTGAAACTGGGCCATCTGTGCCATGACTTGGGTCATCTGAGTCAACAGCTCCGTGATTGGCGGTGGCTCCGGCGGGTTTTTCCTTGTTGGCGGCATCCTGAATGGAAATGCATTTTAGCACAACAATAGAAAAGGATAGACTTGGAAACCGAAAGAGAGATTATTCCGATGCATGAATAGATAACCAACAGGTACATCATCACATGTTCAAATACATCAGCATATCCAACACACCACAAATGGTTCGAAAGCCAAAGGATAACTAAACATAGCTAAGAATGGATACATCGGTACTCCCATGCTCATCACGCAGGACGGCGACTAGGAGTACGGCGAGAGGTACGGTGAGGAGCACGCCCACGAAAGTAGGTAGAACGACGATCCACATAGATCTGACGTGGTCTGAGAGCGACTCTAGGTGTGGTGAAGTACATAGCGTCGACTCCATGTGCTCCAAAGCGTGGAATCCCAGTGTAACCAGCACCAAGGTTGAGTAGTGGACCTCTGATCGGCTCGTAACCTCCAGCATCTGGCAGACGACGTCCAACTGGCTGATCGAAACGTGCAAAGCGCTCGTCTCCAACAAAGTCTGTGGTGTAAGTCGCCAGACGAGTCAAAGCAAGGTAGAGCTGCTCTCTGACTGAAGCCAACTCCTGAGATAGTGTGCTGGCAACTGCGTCACTATGCCTCACAAACTGAGCGGTGGTGTGCAGCCTGGAGTTATCATGCTCGTAGACATCCAAGTTTTCGTAGAGAGTGAAGTGAGCTCCCTCCGAAGTGATGTAACCACGGGGGATGTGGCGATAGATGGAATCGTCAAACCCCCAGTAGTCAGCACGAAGGACGGTGAGACTCACATAAGCTGCCTGCTGCACAGCCATATCCACTGTGGAACCTACTGCCTCGTAGCGGTGGACTACGCTCATGCCATCATCTGACAGAATGTAGACGATAGCCTGGTAGTAGGTCTGGTCAAACTCTCGCTGCTGCTCGTAGACCTGGTACTCTGGTGCCCAACGGAACCCCAGATAAGTGACCATGTCTCTCAGCATCTCCGGATAACCGGCAGTGCTCTCGCAACGAGTCATACGAACCACCTGCGGGTAGAACCTGAGATCCATCTGCAGATGATCAGGGAAGTTTTGATTAGACGCCGGTAGAAGAACTGGAGTGGCAAGCAACAACAAGGTTTGAACGGACGAAAATGATGTTGAGAAGAACAGGATATCGAAGCAACATTGGGGAAACACGAGACCAAACACTCCTGAGGTACTACGGAAAACCCCATCCAGGCTTCTAAAGGATAAATATCTACTTCTTAAGGAATAGAGTATCTGCTTCCGGGGCTTACACGCCTCCGTTCTCAATCGTGAGTAGGCAACATGATAAATCACATCACAACCACCTCCATTCCTATGGTCTAGTAGATATAACTATCCTAGAGAAACCAGGATACGAGAAATCCTATCTTGAAAGTTCAGATGAGAAGAGAAAACAACGTTGCACTTCCTTACCAGAAAAAGGGAGGGTGGGTGGGGAAAGAAATAAAAGAACAGAATTCCTACTCTCACGTTTCATTTTTCCTATATAGCTACAAAATAGTTTCTAGACTCAACTGCGACCAGTAAAAGGGATCCTACAGGCAGACAGGCTGTGATACCATTTGTTGCACCCGGACTTCTAGAGGATACTCACATTCTGCTAAACAGTAGAACAAATGGCTTACGGGGCATACCGGCACCCGCATCTCAATATGAGCAGGCCAACACGTAAACGTGTGACAAGCATTCTCTACTATCCATCGTCTGCGTAAACCATCCCATAGAAATCCGACTACTTCCATTGACGTACTTCATAACATACACACATGGTACGTCAACGGCATTTGAACAAGTGATATCACAACATATCTCTAAGACACAAAAGATTGAAATAAGTTGCAAATAGCTCTCACTAGAGCAGAGATAGCAAATAGAATCATCCAGAGGACACATGTCCCAACAATTCATCATTACAACACAGCGAAAGCATCCAAAGTGTCTGAGTACAGACAAGATCCAAATAGGCCTAAGAGGCCGGAAACGAAAAGACGGAGCCCATCCACGATGTCTCGGATCCTGCCCGGGTCCGCTATCTACTCGTCAGCAGCCTCGTCATACTCCACGTAGTAGCCACCATGGGGATCCTCGGAAACGTAGTCTGCGGAAACCACAGCCCCAAAGGGGTCAGCACATAAACGTACTGGCAAGCAAGACTCACAAGATACCATAGTGTACCCGGCAACACCAAGTACAGATGCTTTGGGTTCAACGGAAGAATAGGTGATACAAAAGTGCGGCAACAGGCTGCTCTAACCAACTACAGAAACATGCTACAACTTCCGGCTAACAGAAAGGGATAAGATAGCGTATCGTAACCAACTATAACTAACCTCAAACAAACCCATCCTGGATCTCGCCCCTTATCCAAAGAAGCAATCCGAGGATAACTCGCACAGTTGTATTAATGATGGTTCAAGTTATTGTGTCATTAAGACTATTACTAGTCAAGTTATCATTAGTTAGGTGTAAGTTGTTCTGAGTACTTGTTAGCCAGTACTTTCACCAAGTCATCCATAACCGCGGAAAACACGGCTTCTCGAGAAGATTTAACCCTGCAGGGATGCACTAATTTGGCCGTACACGTAAGAATAACCCGCCAGATGGAATGGCCCTTCCACCAAGCGGGGCACTCAACACAACTCAACTCTTCTTCGCATCAAGCCCAAAGAACCCCGTGCAATTGAGCGCACGGCTAATGAAGCCCCACGAAGAAAAGGGGACCCTCATAGCACTCTAAGAACGTGTCTCCCTAAATGCCGACTACAAAAGTTTCCACCCTGGCCTCGGGTTCGTACCTGCATATGCGTGCGGCAAATGGAAAAACCCGAACTAAATGAGGCGATTTGGACGAGATGCGAATCGAATCAAATTGAGGGGGGCGCCCAAACACGCTTCCCACATGCGGATAGTGCGCTCATCATGGATCAGTAGACAAGACCCTTTTCCTAATTAGGGTCGACACTAGCAGGCCTCAAAACCACGCCGGGCCTCCTGCCGGTGCCTTATCATCAAATTAGCATTACCTCAAACATTAACAGGTTATTGTTTAACATCGAGCCCCAGAACATAATGAATAAGGTAACAATAATAACGGACAGCAGACTCTATCATAAACAACCCTAAGCATGCTAGTAAGACTCAGGCAACAAGCAATGGGGTATAGGTGTGGAAGTGAGGCTATATCAGGGTTACAGGATAACATGTGATAGGATCGAACACAAGCAACGATTCATAAGGCTAGCATAAATAGACAACGGAAAGTATCGATAACCAGTGTGGAAAGGTCACAATGGTTCATGTGAGTGAATACTTGCCTGCAAACTCAGCAGCCTGGTACTGAGCTAAATCCTCAGAAGTAGTGTCGTAAACCTCGTCTGTCTCAACGTCGTTGTAACATCCCAAGTATGAAAAACCACCCCTAGCATGTTTGTTTCTTGTTTACTTAAAGTATTGCCTCATATCATCATGTTGTTGCATTTGTTTCATTTATGTTTGCATCTGTTTTACCTTTGTTTCATAATGAAACTCAAACAATTTCAAATGTTTATTTCATACTTGTCATGTTACAATCTTTTTCAAATAAAGAAATGCAAATCAAAACCTCAATTGTTTTCATTTAGTTCCATAATGATCAATTATTAATGGTTGGTTTTAATCAAACAATTAATTCAATCAGTTAATCCCAAATCATTTCAAATTCAAACCTTATTCAAATGATTGTTTCATACTTGCTCTGTTACAACATTTGAAATAAAAATCACAAATAAAAACAACCATTTTTGTTTCATTTCATTCCATGTTGATCACTTATTAAAATATTGGTTTTAATCAATCCTTTAAATTCCAAAAACACAATTAAAATTCAAATCAAAGCACCAAAACAGAATCACTTTGAAATTATGTGATATCAAAACAAGTCAACTCCATTGGGTTATAATTAACATGGGGGATACCCTATTTAAAAGTTGGTTTTTATCAATGATCATTTGATAATTAAAATTTCACCCAAATTTGGTTTAAGTTCAAACAGCAAACAAATTTCAAACTTTTTGAAAATAAAAGTTAACATCTGTTTGCTTTTGACCTAAGGAACTTCCCCTAATTTTTTCCAAATTTTTACTAACCTAAAACCCATCATTTCCTTCCAAATCCTTTTTCAGCAAAAAAAAAGGGAGGAAGAAAATTTAAAAATTCAAAGTTTTGGCGCCAACAGAGGCTGGGCTGCGCCCAGCCCACCTCGTTTTCCTTCCGCTGCGCGGCCCGACTCGCCACTTAACGCAGAAAACGGTTCGTTTTTTTTCTGATCTATTCGGTCATCGTCCCCGCGTACGGCAGCAATCCCCGCCGTGCCACGTCGCTGCCTCGCCACCCGACGGCCAGGAGGCGCTCCCGGGGGCTATAAAGCCGCCCTAGGAGCCCCGTAGCCCTACCCTAACCCTAGGCGCCTGTTCCCCCTCGACCTCCGCCGCCGCTCCCTTTCTCTCTGTCCGTTCCCCCCACGGTCACCTCGCCGGAATTTCTTCCCCGCCTGAACCCATGTCAACCGCCACCGCTCCCGGTCACCACTCACCCACCTAAGCACAGGAATCAAACCACCACGGTCCCCTCTCCTGTTTGGACACCTCCGCTGGGCTCGCCATCGACCGTATCTGCGCCGCCGTCCGCAGCTTGCCGCCGTCGAGCTCGTCGCGGGCCTCTGCAACCACGACCACGCGGTGAGCGCCTCCGTCTACTCCTCCTATCTCCCTCTGTTTGCGCATGTTTCCGTGCACGCGCCGTGCGTGCAGCAGCACCCACCATATCGCTTCAGCCGCTACCACGGCCACGGTGTTCCCCCGCCGGCGAGCAGCGATCAAGTTGTTGTCAGCTAGGTTCAGTCTGCGCGCGCGTTCGATTTCAGTTAAGTGCCGATCTGAAGGATAACTTGGTTGCGTCTCTGTTTCTGTCGAAACTGACGAAACACCGTACTGGTTACACCCTAGCGAGCGCGCAGCGAGGTCGTGGGATCGATCCCTCGCGGCCGCGGGATTTAATCCAACCTTTTGCAACCGTGGCTGACAGGCAGGGCCCACCTGTCCGTGGCCCTGGCTGCCACGCCAGCCACGCAGCGCGCCACGCTGGCCACAAGCCCACAGGGCAGTGGCTGTGGGTAGTTACAGCGCAGTAACAAAAGTTTCTGCACGATTCTGTTTCAAATAAATCCTTTTTAAAATTGCAGATTAATCCCTTAAATGAAAACTTTAATAACTTTTGTTTAATAGCTCTAAATAATAAAATCTAAACATGTTTGTTGTTCTAAATTAAACTGTCTATCCAACTATGCCATTTGTTCCCTGTTTTGAAATTTCAAAATGCAATTTAAATTTGAATCCAAATAATTCAAATACAATTTTCTAAATTCCATGACTAAATCATAATAAATCCAAATAATGCAAATAAAATATGTTTTCCATACCATTTTGAACCACCTATTCAAATATAAATTTTGTGTCTTGGTTTGAATAATTTAAAGTGCTTAAATAATTTAAATCTTATTTAAGTCATTTAAAATTGCTAAAATCATAACTTGCTCAATTTAAATTATTTTTGAACATGCAAAATATGTTTTCAAACTATAAAAGTATAAACTTTTCAAATGTTAATTTGAAATTATGTTTTGAGAAAATAAAATTCATGCTTGTTTTAAATTCATTTAAAACTTGTTTAATTTTGCTTAAGTCATAATAAATTCATCCAAATTCCTTTTTCAATATTTGAAACATGTATTCCACCCAAAATTTTATGATCTTTTCAAATATGAATTTTGTTATTTATTTTGCACAATTTAAATTGGTGAAAACAACAACTACTTGTGTGTGTCACCTTTAAGTAACCAAAAATTCTTTAACTTAATAAATAAAATTCTTAATTGGTAAACCCTATTTTAAATTGGTTCTAATGTTGTTATTTTGCTGTTTTCCTCATGCATGCATCATACTAAACCACTAGCACCTGTTGATTAGTTGGAAAACAAATAATCTAACCAAAATCCATGGGCTTTTCATATGCAACTCAAAATTGCATATGTGTCCATTTAAATTGTGTTACCATGTCAATTAGGTTATTTTGATGCATCTATTAACTTGACATGCATCATCCCATGATTGTGCACTATGCCATGATATTGATTGTTTATTTTCCTGTATTGTTGTTTGCTTCTTCTCGGATAGACGACGACGTTGATACCGACGATCTTTACGACACCCCTTTTGAGGATCTAGCTCAGTACCCGGCTACTGGGTTTGCAGGCAAGTTATCACTCACATGAACCATTGTGTTCCTTTCAACATTGGTTACCGATACTTTCCGTTGTCTATTTCTGCTAGCCATATGTATCGTTGCTTCTGTTACGAACCTATCACATGATACCCTGAACCCTGATATTGCCTCACCTCCAGTCCTAAAACCCCATTGCTTGGGCCCGTGTCTTACTAGCATGCTTAGGGTTGTTTTGCTCGAGTCTGTTATCAGTTACTTTCTGTTATCATATCTGTTTATATTCTGGGGCTCGATGTTAAACAACAACTTGTTAATTTGAGGTAATAATAATTTGCTGATAAGGCACCGGCAGGAGGCCCAGCGTGGTTTTGAGGCCTGCTAGTGTCGACCCTAATAGGAAAAGGGTCTTGTCTACTGATCCATGATGAGCGCACTATCCGCCTGTGGGAAGCGTGTATGGGCGCCCCCCTCAATTTGATTCGATTCGCATCTCGTCCAAATCACCACACTTAGTTCGGGCTTTCCATTTGATGGACGCATATGCAGGTACGAACCCGAGGCCAGGGTGGAACTTTTGTAGTCGGCATTTAGGGCGGCGTGGTCTTCCAGTGCTATGAGGGTCCCCTTTTCTTCGTGGGGCTCGATTAGCCGCGCACGCACAGCACGTGGTGCTTTGGGCTTGATGCGAAGAAGAGTTGAGTTGTGTAGAGTGCCTCGCTTGGTGGAAGTGCATTTCCATCCTGGCGGGATATTCTTACGTGTACGGCCAAATTGGTGCACCCCTGCAGGGCTAAATCTTCTCGAGAAGCCGTGTTTTCCGCGGTTATGGTTGACTTGGTGAAAGTACTGGCTAACAAGTACTCAGAACAACTTACACCTAACTAATGATAACTTGACTAGTAATAGGCTTATGGACACAACAATTTGATCCACCATTAATCCAACTGGGTGAGTTATCCTCGGATTGCTTCTTTGGATAAGGGGCGAGATCGAGGATGGGTTTGTTTGGGTTGTTAGCTATAGTTGGTTACGATACGCTATATTATCTCTTTCTGTTAGACCGGAAGTTGTAGTACATTCTGTAGTTGGTTATTGCAGCCAGTAACAACAGCTTTTATACCCCTTTCTTCCGTTGATCCCAAGGCATCTGTGCTTGGTGTTGACGGGCTACACTTTGGTGAACTGTGAGTCTTGCTTGCCAGTACGTTTATGTACTGACCCCTTTGGGGCTGTGGTTTCCGCAGACTACGCTTACGAGGATCCAGGTGACGGCTACTACGTGGAGTTTGACGAGGCTGCTGACGAGTAGTTAGCGGACCCGGGCAGGATCCGAGACATCGTGGATGGGCTCCGTTTTCTTTTCATTCCCGGCTTCTTAAGCCTATTTGGATTTGTCTGTACTCAGACCCTTTGAATGCTTCCGCTGAGTTGTAATGATGCTATGTTGGGACATGTGTCCTCTGGATGATTGTATCTGCTATTCTCTGCCTTAGTGAGGGCCAGTTGCAACTTATTTCAATCTTTTGTGTCTTAGAGATATGTTATGTTATCATCTTGTTTCAAAGCCGTTGACGTACCATGTGTGTATGGTATGAAGTACGTCAAGGGTAGTGTCCTGATTTCTACGGGATAGTTTACATCGACGGTGAATAGTAAAGATTGGTTGTCACACATAAGTGTTGGCCTACTCGTAAGAGATGCGGGTGCCGCAAGCCCCGTAATCCAATCAAAATACTGTTCAGTTCGTACGGTGAGTATCCTCTAGAAGTCCGGGTGCGACAGTCGTCGTCTATTCGAGAAGAAGCAAACAAACAACGCAGAGAGACAAACAATCAATAACATGGCATAATGCACAATCATGGAATGATGCATGACCATTTAATTGATGCATCAAAATAAGCTAGTTGACATGATAACCAAATTAAATGGGCCCATATGCAATTTGGATTGCATATGGAAAGCCCATGGATTAAGGTTGGTTTAGATGATCTACAACTAAACAACATGTGAAGGTGGATTAGCATGATGCATGGATGAGGAAAACAGAAAGAAAACAACAATAGATTCAATTTGGAAAGGTGTTTACCAAGTTTGAAATTTTATTTATTAAGTTATGAAAATTTGCTTCTTAAAGGAGTTACACAAGCATTTGTTGTTTTCACCAATTTTAATTGTTCAAAATAAACAACAAAGTTCATATTTGGAAAGAACACAAAAATTTAGGTGGAATACATGTTTCATTTGTTGAAAAAGGAAATAGAATGATTTAATTATGAATTAAACAAGTTTAAACAAGATTTAAATGAATTTAATTCAAGTATGAATTTATTTGAATTTTTATTTGTTCAAAACATTTAATAAAATTCATATTTGAAAAGATTACACTTTTCTGGTTTGAAAACATATTTTATATGTTCAAAAAGAATTTAATTTGACCAAGTTATGAATTTAGCAATTTTAAATGATTTAAACAAGGTTTAAATTATTTAACCAATTTTAATTATTCAAAACAGTAAATAAAGTTTATATTTGGAAAGGTGGTTTAATTTAGCATGGAAAACATATTTTATTTCTTGAAAATGGATTTAAAATGAGCAAGTTATTAATTTGACAATTTTAAATGCATTAATTAAGAAACAATTGTTTTCAGCAATTTAATTTATTTAAAACAGAACACAAAGTTGATATTTGCAAAGTACGTGAAAAATGGGATGGAAAACATATTTAGTTTGTTGAATTTGGAATTTTTATGCCCAAGTTATGAATTTTGCAAAATTAAATGAATTAAACAAGGATTCAAATATTTCTCCAATTTAAAATATTCAAAACAGTAAACAAAATTTATATTCGGGTAGAGAATTTAATTTGGTACAGAATACATATTTAAAATGTTGAATTTGAAGTTGTAATGAATTAGTTATGCATTTTTAAAGATTAGGGGGTGTTCTGCCATTTTATTTAGTAGCCAGGGACTTAGAATAAAATTAACAGGGACCTAGAAATAACTACAGGGACTTGTGTGCGATAAGAAGTGGATCTGGATCTGGGAAAAAAAAGATGAAAAAAAGATGGGTTAAACCCTCGGGGGAGGGATTCGATCCCCTGCCCTCCTGCTGCGCGCGCAAGGGAACAACCAGTGCGCTGCTGCTTTGTTCGTGACAGGATACTACTCGCAGGGGGGTTGAGGTTCAGAAACGCTACTGAAACAAATTGGAAAAGAAACCAGAAAAAAAGGGGGGTGGCCGGGATTCGAACCCGCGAGCTCCTGGTGCGCGCGCAGCGAGCGCAACCAGTGGGCTGCTGTGGCTGGTTTGCTGTATACGGGAGCTGGTATGTTTTGAACCTACCACTCGGCGTTAACTGAAACTGCACGCAAACGTTCAGGCTTTGGCCTCTGCCAGAATTCATCGACGAACAGAGGCAGCGACTGAAACCACGGCCGGAATTCGCGGCATCTACTGCACGGGAACAAGCAGGCAAATAGCGGGAATCGGTCGAGGGGCTCACCCTCTTCGCAGGGGTGGTCTCAGCGTGGCCGGAGGGGGACGGAGGCGGCGGCGGCGATCTCGGCGAGCGGCGACCGGCCGCGGAAGAAAATGGCGGCGCCCTCCTCAACGGTGGCGGCGGAGATGGGAGAAAGAGGGGAAAGGAGTGCGGGTTAGGGTTAGGGTTGCCCCTTGGGGGGTAGATAAGGAGGGGGGTGGGGTGGAGCTGTGGGGGAAAGCTCTGTCGCTTTCCTCCATGGCTGACGTGAGCGTGTACGGAGGTGGGGGAAGGGGGTATCAGGCTGGCATCGTGGGGTGTGGTGGGCTGGCCTGCCCACCCCTCTCTGTTTGTTTTACTTTTTTTTAATTTTGTTTTTTTTTTCAGAAATAGAATAGGAAGAAAAGAGTGGGTTTTGGGGGTTGGAAAAAATTAGGAAAAAATTGTATGAGTTATTTATTATAAAACAGCAATGTGCAACCTTTTGTTTCCCAAATTTTTTAATTTATGTTGCTGTTTGGAAATTAATTGAATTTAAGTGAATTTGATATTAATTGAATTATTGAAAGCAATAATTTAAACTAGTTTGAACTTACAACTTAATGGAAACAATTTAATTTCTTTGATTTGAATATTCATTTGGAAAATGTAACAGCACAAGTATGAAACAATTTGAGTTGGAATTTGTTTGAAATTCAAATGGAATAACAGGAAAACAATGAAAACAATTGGAAAACAAATGCCAAAACAATTGCAATGATGATGTCATGATGCAAAACATAAATAAAACAAGAAAACAAACATTCTAGGGGTTGTTTTCATACTTGGGATGTTACATTTATGTATATAGTCCATTATGTATAGTCATGTGTGGTGGATTAATTTTTCCTTCATAAAATTCCATCGATGATTTGAGTAGATATATGAGTATATCTATATAAAGAAAACGGAGTTTGACATTTTTGAATTGGTTGAAGCTATTGTTAGTATGGAGTAAAAATATATCTAACAAGATAATTAAGTATTTATGATTGGATAATAAAGGATAAAGTTTGAGTTAGAAGTTTAGCAAAACATCTGAGGAGTTGCAGAATTGTTCTACAACTTATCCTTCTTGAATACCCAACATAGGTATGGAGTGTTCGAGAGACATAATCAAAGCTTGTTGGACACGGTAAGATAAATAAAATTCCATTATTACTTTTTTAGTTTACTAGCAAACGTGCCCGTGCGTTGCAACGGGAAAGAAAAAATCAACTCGCGTGGAGTTGCAAAATATACCAAACAATTTCAAGTTTGAATTAAATTCTCTGATTGTTGTTGTATCAATGTCAATTAGAAATATTTTGTGCTTCACCCAACTTTTAATCCTCTGTCATGTTTCAATATACAAATATCCTCTTAAAGTTAAAAGGAACACACTACATGTTTTTTTTCCGTAATGCATATGTAAAAGTATGAAAATATAATGTATATTTATTTATTATTAAATTATTATATGGGCTAACACTAAATAAAATAAACAATTATCATCTCACCTCTGAATAGGTAACTGGGTGTTTATAATTAATTCATCTAAGAAAAAACAACCTACAGGTCTAGAATTATCGACACCTACCCGTGAAGAGCATATAGAAGTGGCTAAAGCTTCCACGGAAGTTGATAAGCGCAACATCATAAGTATTAATCTCAAAACCGTAGCATAGACAACCAATTGATGTACTCCACTATTGCCTCAAAGCAACAAATTCGGGTAATTGGACTGAAGTGCCATGGATGATAATTTCTTATTCAGTCCAACTACATTAGAAGTTTTTCCTTCATTTAGGCCATCTGCAAATGGGGCCCCTTATTGATTTTTGACACAACAATCTGTAGCAATAACTCCCACCACTGATTTGAACTGCAATGACTCCAAATAAAGTTTGTTAGCAGGTTTCTCCAAGTTTCTATATCATGTTCCATCTGTGTTTGAACTGCTTGAACAACAGCAATATGGATCTGCAAATTTATTTCCAACAATGCATGTTTCGGCAACAGGTTTCTCCAGCACCTCTCCTTTCCTAACGATTTTAACTGGTCCATTCTTCCAGGCCCGCAAGGTAGCTAGGTAATTCTGCAAGAAGCTAAAGGAATGACTCCTCATGAACTCTTGCTCCACGTGCTAAACGCCACATGCGAGTGCCCCCACTCGTACGACACGCGTGGACACAGCAAGTTTGGCAGCAGATTGGGCGGTTGAACCAAGGGGACATCTCCTCCAGCCGATGGAGCCTCGTACGTATCCGTGGAGCACACATAGGAACTGAGCTCAAAGACCCATCCTACCTCTCAACTCCAGCCGCCATGGATGATATTAGAAGGAAGAGAGAAAGCGGTCTCGGCCAGATGGCGGCGGGCGCAGGTGCCGCGCGCGGTCGGGATCGAGAATCGTCAGGCCGGTGTTGGGTGTCGGACTGCTGGGCGGCCTGACTCTGCTCCTCTCACACCAGAATTGCCGCCACCGCTGCCAGCCGTACCTCCTGGATCCCCTCTCGTTCCCCTCGCCTCCCAGTGGTCGCGCCCATAGTTCCTTCAAGGCTGGCGAGACCTCCGACTGCATCTCCATGGCTTACGACAACGGCGTCGACCGTCGCCGACAGCTAGCTAAGCAGAGACAGAACTAAGACCGCCCGTGTGGTGATGTTTATGCATAACAGGCTTTGTAGATACGATCCGTCAACCCGGCACTTCCATTGCGGACGGAAATCTCGGTTTCCGGCCTGATTGTCGTTGTCGAGCGATTTGGTTTCTGTGGGAATCATGCACGGAAGAGAGGGGCATATATGGATTGATTTTCGTGGGCGAGGAGGCAATGGAGTTCCTACCGAACTCGTTCTAGGAGGGGATGGTTGTGTAGCCTGCTTCCATGAATTAGGAGTTCTGATCGAGAGGGGGGTGGACGCAGCTATTGACAAAAGGAGAGTCCTAATCGCAGCCAATATTTTTAAGTGATTGGGAAAACGTTCTGTACCGATTGGCTTAACGACGGAACGAAGTTAGACAGACGAAAACGTATTCATAGACGGACGAAAACGTAACAGGTGTGACGGACGAAAAACGTACGAAATTTGGGAGGAAGAAACCTTCCTCCCTTTATTATTAGGTATAGATACATTAGAGAAAACCACTTTTACACTTAAAAGAGCGCTATCATAATCTGTTGAAATTGACACAATATACGTTATGGCTTGGGTAGTGACCCGAATTGTCTTTTTCTGAAGTTTTGGTATGCATAGCATGTGTAAAATGTTTAGAACCAAAATAGGATAAATATATGTTTATAAGGTTATACCAACGAATCCATTGGGTATTTCTCCTATCACCGAACCAAAGACAAATGTTGTTTGTCAGAAAGAGTTGATTTCTCGAGAAAGTAATTCTTGCGAAACAAGTGAGTGGGAGGACAGTACAAACTCAACGAGATTAGAGAATCTGCGTTGCCATGTCAGGAGTAGCGCAACACTGGAGATTGTTCTAGGGTTTCCTATTTTGACAAAGTTGAAGACACTACATGTGTTGTAGATACTTCGAATGAGTTTGCGAACTGAACCACAAAAGTGCAAAAACTTTGTAATTAGACCAACTTGTAGTTTAAGAGTAAAGTGTTTTTTTGACAAAAAATGACCTGCAACTTATAAAGGAAGCAAATGATGGGCCCTGACTTCATAAAATTGGCTATGAGTCATTATCTCCGCAATAGTATTCATGTATGAATATCAAGTATGTGACTCGATAGTCCTCTCTATTGGCATGATGCCTAACGATAGCAAACGGGTCTATATAGAAACAAAGACATGGATATTTACATCCTTTGAAAGTTGTGCTTGTAGAAAAGATGTTTTCGACGAAGTTCAAAGAGTTGACTACTGTAAGATTTTGATCTTCCGTGGTGATGCTTTAGTCTTTGAGGATAGTTCTAGGAAAAGTTACATACTATGATATGACAGCTGAATAACAAAACCAACTCTCGTATCTAAGAAGTTTGATCGAGGATATGTACTTGACATAGTCTGAGAGTTTTGTAAAATTCAAAAGGTTGCAGGAAAGATATGCAAACTTCAATTGTTGAAGTGAGCATAACAAAGTTGTAATCATTACCTTAATGAAGTTATCAAAAGAGTTTGATTCCATCATGAATGGTAAGGATGCTTGAAGAGTTACAAGAATTAAGTGGGAGAGCTAAGAAATATTTCTAATGCTTTATGTAGATGACATATGGTTGATTGGAAAATATGTATTTTAAATTAACACGGTTAAGATTTTCATATTGATGAAAGGCTTACAAGATATTGGGCATCGATATCTATGAGAGATGGATTGAAGTGCCCTATATGGTCGAGCCAAATTACATATATGAAGTATTGAAGTAAGTCAATATCGAAATGACAAGAAGGGGTTCTTGCCACATGGAAAAGAATTGAAAAATGTACAAGTGTTTTGACACATGATGAGCATAATTGAAATTGAGATTTCTAAGTCATGTGTTCCATGCTTTGTACACAACCAGATAAGTCATGTGCTATAGAATGTTATAGCAGGATAATTCATATGATGATTAGACAACAACAACGGGAGAGATCATTATACCATTTTAGAAATGCTAAGGATATGTTTTCCTATATAGTAATGACAAAATATTCGTTATAATATGTTACACTAATAGTCTTGTCATTTATTCAAGTAATTTTATCTCAATTAAAATATGTGTTTAAGGTAGCACAATAGGCTGGATGAAAGTTCCATGATGGATTTGAATGAGTTTCAAAATTAAAGTATTGTGACGGGTACTACAACAAAGGCCAATTATATTGTTGTGTTGACAACAAATAATATGAGTATTTTGTGTCAAGGAGTTCTTCATTGAACTTGGTGCATTTCCAAGAATGCTGACACTATGAAGCTACATTTCACAATGTTAATTACATTAGTTTAAGCTGAGGAAGTAAGGTCTCACCGTTTGACTAAATATATACAAAGACATCTCATTAGAGAATGAGTGATGCGTGTAGACACAAAGACATGCAGATGCAATAGGACCCGAACATGCCAGATATATTGATTAAGTTTACCACATGCGAAGCATGGTAATAACACCGGAACATGCCTGAGACTAAAGGGAACATGCCTGAGAGGCAATAATAAAGTGGTTATTATATTATTCCTAATTTATGATAAATGTTTATTTCTCATGCTATAATTGTATTAACCGGAAACGTTGATACATGTGTGTGTCTAATAAACAAAAAAGAGTTCCTGGTAACACCTCTCTTTTAACTAGCTCATTGATTAACTATTGATCAAGGTTTCCTGATCATGAACATCGGATGTTGTTAATAACGGGGTCATGTAATTGGAAGAATGATGTGATGAACATAGACCCTAAGTTTATGTAGCAATGCGATCAAGTCATTAAATTTACATTGTTATATCAAACATATGAAGTAACTATAATCCTTAGACCATGAGATCATGTAAATCACTAACACCGGAAGAATGCTTTGATGTCATCAAACGTCACACCGTAACAGGGTGACTATAAAGGTGTCGTTTGGTATTTGGAAAGTATTAGTTGAGTCTCATGATCAAGAGTGGGATTTGTCCATCCAAATGACGGAGAGATATACTCTGGTCCCTCTCGGTGATATCACATCGACACCGCTTGCAAGCACGTGACTAGGTCACAAGGATGTCATATCACAGAACGAGTAAAAGAGTACATGTCGGTAACGATATTAAACTAGGTATGGTGGATACCATTGTAACATCCCAGGATTTTGAAAGTTTTGAAAAATTCAAAACCATCATGCATTCATGATCATCATAGCATACTTTCACTTTGATTGCATAAAAAATTGGTTTTAATTTGCTAACCACAAAAATTTAGATATTATTACCTATTAAACCACATTTTGGATTTAAATCTTTTTCTAAAGTAAAGTATTTTATTTTTGGGAAAGAATAGTACCAAAAGGTTCCTTATTTCCTAAGCTTTTCAAAACATATTTTTATGTATTTTTCGGATTTGTTTTGGTGGGGTTTTGGTTGTTTTTTAATCATTTGTTAAGGAAAAAAACAGAAAAGAAAAAAAATCTAGCGCAGCGGCCCAGACCCTCTCTCCTCTCTCGCGGCCAGGCCCAATCTGTCCTCCTCTCTCTTATCCGCCACACGCAGTAGCAGAACGAGATGGCCTAGCCCAGCAGGCCGGCCCAACCCTAGCCGCGCAGAAGCCCGTGCCTTCCCTCTCTCCTCCTCACGCCGATAGGTGGGTCAGACGATGACGCTCGCCTGACGTCACTCATACGTCATCACCACCGTGTCTGAGCGGGATTCCGCCTCCGTGCAGCGGTCGAACTCCGACTCCGCCTCGCGCCCTTCCCTCTCCCCAATTATATGGACGCCCTCGACGTCCATGCGCAGCGCCTCGCGAAAACCTTCCCCTAAACCCGCACCCCACCGCTTCCCCGTGCGATCTCGCCGAAGAAACTCCACCGCCGCGCCATTGAAGGCCACCTCGGGAACTCGACGAGGCCACGGTTCCACGCCACAGGAGGTGAAGGCGAGGAAACGAGCAATCTCGACGCGATGAGCCGCAGCTGAGGAGCCCCGCGCCATCCCGGGGAACACCGGAAACGCCGCCGCCATCGTCGTCCGTACGCCGCGCCGCCATTCGTCCCTGTCTCCGGCGAGATTTCCCCGATGAGTCAACCCCCCTCCTGCGCCGTCCGATCTCAATCAGACGGGCCACGTTAGATCCAGCCTCGAATCGGTATCGGCGAATAGGACAGCGCCACGTCGCCTGCCTTGTCACAGCCTCGTCAGCCACAGCGACCGCTCCACTCCAATCACCGCGCGCCACATGGCCGCCCAGTCACCGCACAAGTCAGTGAGCCGGTCAGCGCGATTTAAATCGATTTAAAATTCCAGAAAAATTGCAAAACTTGTAAAATCCATAACTTTCGTTCTGTAACTCCGATTTACATAATTTTGGACTTTTTCAAATCAGCACAAATTCTAGAATAATATAGACTATTCAAATTTAAATTTTGAGATGTGCACTCAGATGTTATTTGTAAATCTCTGTTAATCACTATTTTGGGCATAACTTTTAATCTACAAATCCTTTTTAGGAGAAATCAACTGCTATGGTTTTGTTTTGATGTCCGCTATCCATTAGATGCACTGGAAAAATTATTTATACAACTTTGTAACATAAAATCTATTAATGTTGATATTTGCCTATAATAAAACCCTAGCAATATTAATAATTATAATTTGACAATAAATTTGTTTTTCATGCATCATAACCATGTTATTAACATCAGGGGACATAATTGTTAGTATGTAATGCTAGTTGTGAACTTTGTGCATTAATTTGATCATTGCATAACATACATACATGTTTTTGTATTGTTATTTTGTTATGTTTGTTTTATATGTTTATGTGTGGCTTGTTTTGCTTGTTTAGATTGTGAAGAGGAGAAAGTCTACTCTTGTTGCTGTTATTCTTGTTTTGATTGTTCATCCTATTGCCAAGGGAAGTGACACACCATCAAATCTCCCATATTTTCACTATGAATTACTAGTGTTTTTGAGTAGTATGCATGATAGGGAATTTTTTACTAAGTTATTATTATGCTATGCAAAATCCTAAGTAGTGTGTAGCCATACTTTATACTTGTTATTTTGGAGACTTATATTTAGTTGATGCTTAGCCTTGCTACAAATTTGTTTTACTCAATGTTGTGAAAAAATCTAAGTATAAATTTCAATGAACCACCTGGGTGGATTTGGTTGTTTGGTTGATGAGAGTTGAGTGTCTCCCTGAGGGGAGTTCACTTGTGGATTGCCACCTAGGAAACAAAGAGATTACCAAGTCCTCTAAGTTTAGTAGCTTTCCGTGCAACCCTTTGACATATGGGCTCTGTCTTGATCAACTAAGTTGTGAGAGTTCAGCCCATGCTTGACATGAATATGTAGCAGAATTATAGGTGGACCGGGTCTTGCTGGTTGGGTTGAATTCTTACTTCTGAAAGATCTTGTCTCAGTTCTCTCCTTTTCATGGTACACTCCGGGTGTATAGGATGTTTGGGCTAATTGAAGACAAAGGGTGGAAGTGCACAACCTCTGCAGAGGTAGAAACTATGATCATAGTCGTGTCCCCGGTAATGGACGACTTCGAGCAGGTGGACAAGGATGGACAGAAGAATATCAACACCGTTATTGAAGAAGTCAAATTTTGCTAAGGAAATATTAGTTGTGGTGCTCATGGTTGTGTCCCATGGTGCCAATCTTGAAAAGAAAACTATTTTTTAAAAGTTTTATGGAAAAACTTGCTTTCTGCAAATAGCCTAAACTCCACCAAGCCAGATATGCATGTAGTTTAGACTTGCCATCTTATATCCACCATAGTGTCATTTGCCAGTTCATTTTTTGTACTGAATCTCCTTCGGGGGATGCATATTCCAACATGGAGGAAATTCTGAGGATGAAGTTTGATCAAGTGCTTGGACTCGAGTCTACACCCAACATGTAATGCATGTGGCGCATGATTGAAGATGGAGGCTCATTGCTACCTTTATTTTGCTGTTTAGAACTCTGAGTTTTGTTAGTCTTCCAATACTATGCACTTTGTAATAAAGCTATACTTGTCTATTCTGGATCTTTTGTAATAATTTTGATACTTCTGCAATGTACTTTACATTTTGTTCTGTGGTGCTAGCATTGATCCAAGGACTAGCACTTAACACATTAGTTCTTGCATTATTAAATGTAAGGGCGCTACAACCATTGATCGGATCTCACACAAGTAAAATATCGCGAGACAACGGGAATTGGTTACGACGTTTATGGTTCACACGATCACAATCGCGAGAGTGGGAATTGATGGGAGAATGAGTGGGTTGAGTGGAGACTACACCCACATGATGAGGGGAGAGGTGGAGGCACCAAAATTTCGTGGCTGCCTCCCCCTCCTATATAAAGATAGGTTGGACCTCCCTCTCCCACACACTTGGTGTCATCTCCACCTCCCTCCTCCCGCTGATCCACCTGATGTTCATGCGCTTGGTGAAGCCCTGAACAAAGTTTTCTCCACCACACCACGTCGTCGTGCTGCTATATTTCCGCGGGATCCTCTACTTCCACTGCCCCATAGGATCGAGGGAACAGAGGTCGTGATCGAGCTGCACGTGTGACCGAGTGCAGAAGCGCTGCCGGATTGCAGCGCGCATCTTCGCGATCTTGAGATCGATGTGAGTTCAACTACATCACCAACGAGATTCGATCTCGTATCGCTTTGTGTCTTCGAGGGTATGTTATCCTTAAGAATTTCTCTATGTCCGTTGCTTTCATCTCCTAGATTAAATCTTGTCCCTTCGGGTATCTCTCGCATAGGAATTTGTTTTCTATGCAACGAATCCTTCAAGTTGATGGTGTGTTACTTGCATTGTTGAAGTTGGTGAAGAAATCGCACTTTGTTCACAAAAAGATTGTTCATCTCCGTACAATCAATACATTGAAAACACAAAAACAAAGTAAAGAAGCATCCTAGCAATGAAACATACAAGTGAAGAAAACACACAAAGCAACAATCATGGCAAAAGGGATTTAACCAAGTTGGCTAGGACAAGGTCAAGGTTTGATTTTGAAACATTGATTTTCTCTTGGTTCCATACTTTTAAGGAAGTTCCAAGAGTTTACTTGGGATGGAATAGGTTGAGTTTGATGTGATCTGAATTTATTATAACCTCACTTGTCGAGGAAGTTCCAAGAGTTCACCATGGGTGATCAGATTACTTCTTCAACTAAATGAGCACATAACAACGTGTAACAATTAGTCATTTTCATCAAGACATTTGAGTGATCTAAGTTAGTCTTTCCATTTTGGGTTAAGGTAGGTCTAGGTTCAACTAACTTCATAACAATAGAGAAAATAAGAACTTGGGTTTTCCATTTGGGTCAATGGTTGGACAAAAAAAAACTTGCTATTCTTCAACGTGTATAGATTTTCTCGAGGACTTCACATGCTTGTTTTCTTGAAGTTCATCTTCATGATTACATTGTAGTCATGTTCCTTGGGATGGTGCTTCTCTTGGTCTTGATAGATTCTTCATGTTTTTCCTCACTAGTTGGTCCAAAGTGGGATGGCATAAAATACCGCTAAGTCAAATAGAAAAGAAAGTAAATAATAAGAAAGATAGAAAGAGAAAGGGGTTCGTCTTCTTCTTAATATGTTCATGAATTTGCACTTCATTGAGTTGCTTTTGGTTGTGGAGTCCATGTCCTTTCTTCAAAATTTATTTAATGGTCTTCCTTGTAGCTCTTCATATTTCCACCAAGTTGATAATGAAGTTCCTTCTTGTGTTGAGTCTTGATTTCCATTTTGCTAACTTGATGAATTCTTGAAGCAAGAATAGGGGAGTGGAGAAGTATATAGAAAATAATGGAACTAGTGTTTAAGGTTTACTACTTGATCTTATATGTGACTTACACATACTAGGGAATTGGTCTTGGCTCCAAAATAGCCACCACAACAAAGGTAAAAAGGATAGAAACAACCTCTAAGACATAAACAACTAGGTGGACTACTATTATGAATGTTTGGCTAAAATTATATGGTCATGGTCCAGGGTTGTCCAAAATGTTTAGGCACTGATGTCCCTGGTTCAAGGTTACCAAATGGAGCAATTTTTCTTAAGGGGAAGTATTGTAATTATTTATAAAATTAAATCTATGTCAAAATTACTCAAATAGACAACTTAATTCTAAATTAAAATTTAATTTGTACAAAATTATTTTGGCACAGATGATATGAAAGTAAATATCTTAAGGTTTCCAAATATATTTTATTTGCAATTTTTGGATTTGTAGAATTTGAGTTATATAGGCCAAAGTTTATCAAACAAGAACATTTTAATTTGAAGAAATTTTTAATGATCAAATTTAAATTTGGACAGTTCCAAAAGTTTCTACATGTTATGAGGATTTCAAAAAGTCCAAATTTGTTAAATTTGGAGTTATGGTGGAAAAGTTATAAGGTTTCTAAGTTGCAGAGACCTTTTTTTGCATAAATTGCTATTCTATTTTTATTAGGAATTAAATCCAGAGACGGGCTAGGATAAAAATGGTTATCTGTCGCGCGGGGCGATGGACAGGGAGTGGGCTTGGGCCAGCTAGGCTCTGCGCTGAGCGACGGATAAGAAATTAACACGGAGCTAACTTGGCCTAATTATATTGGCTGGTAACCCTTCGTTTAAGTCTTTTAATCTCAGCCAGTCGATCTGGATCGGACGTCCTAGGAGATAGGATTTCCTTGGGCGGTGCTTGGCTGACCGGAGATGGTAGGGACGGCGGCTCTCCGACGATCCTCGACGTAGAATGTCGACGCCGGCGACTCTCCGGTGCTCGCCTGGGCTCGGGGAGTGCACGGGAAGACTCGGTGTGACACGGTGGAAATGATGACGACCAGGGGACGACCTCATGGGCTCAGCAGCAACGGCGACAAGGTGGCCCCGTGGTGGCCGTGCGGTATCCAGCTCCGGGCACAGGCAACAAAACGTGCGCAAGGTGAGGGAGAAACGAAAGGAGCAATCGAGGGCGGCATAGGCTCACAGGGATGGTCGGAGATGGAAAATACGGCAGTGGCCCGTGCGTACTCCGGTGACTAATTTCTCTGGCGTGAGGGCATGAAACAGGAGGGGTGGAGAGGGAAATGGAGAGGGCGTTGTGGAGTTTAAGAGGAGGACCGGGGGGGGGCAATCAATCGGGCATGGAAACGGCCGCAATCAAGATATTTGATTTCTCTTTACTCGGGTAGAAACGGAAGAGGAGGATCTTTTTTGTTTCGAACATTTTTATAAACTTTTGAACACATTTTAATTTACTTTTTTGAAAATAATAATTAATTCATTAATAGTGCTTAATGTTAATTTTAAATTAGAAAAAAATAATAAAATGAGGTTTTTAATTAAATAAAAATTCAGAGACATTAAACATGTCAAATACTAATTTTGAAAGTCATTTCACCTCATTTTCATATTTTATATTTTTAAGATATGAGTGATTTTTAAAATAGAAAATATCAAATAAATAATATTGTGGACAAATGAAATTCCACACAGTTACCACTATTGAAAAATATTATTTCCCAAGTTTGATTCAATTTCATAACACAATAAATTACTTGGAAAACATTTTATAGAATAGGGTTTGTTAAAGAAAGATAATAATTATTGAATAAAGAAAATTTATTTGAATAAGGTTTAGAGTTTATGGAATAGAGGTATAATGGATTATTAATTCCAATTTCATTGAAATATGTATTGTTTCTTGCATATCATTTCGTTTTTCGTGACTTGCTAATCATGAAAACAAAAAGTTCCAAATTTGTGTGGTTTTTGCACTTTGCAAAAATCAGGGATGTTACAATCTTACATGTTCCATGCTTCCCCATTTTCCCCATGGAATTCGACGCGGTGTACGTGCTAACCCTTGGGGAGGCATCATGCAGACTTGTGCCAACCCCCGGCATGAGCTGCTATCCTGACAGTGGCCTCGTCAACATCGACAAGACGATGTTCTGGGTTACAAACTCGGGCACCGAGATCATGTCACTGGACCTCGAGGCTGAGCGCCTCACATCCACAATACCTCTGCCAACACTAAAGAGAGGGTTTCTCCACTTGGTGGAGGTCCATGGGAGGCTTGGCATTACAATTAATTGTATGGAAAATACCGAGGTGGCCGTTTACTTGTTTGAACATATGCCATATGTATGCATGTTCCGATCTTCTTACACTAGTAGAAAAAGAGGCTTCCATACGCCCCCATTACTCCCCAAAATAATCGAATCGCGACCAAAGGGGTCTTTAGTCGCAGTTCAGGAGGAGACCCGCGACCAACTATCTAGGCCTAGCACGCTCGGACGACAGCGGGCAGACGGGAGGGGCTCTAGTCCCAGTTGGCCAGGCCAACCGGGACTAAAGGTCCTCAGGCTGGCCCGAATTCCTTTAGTCGCGGTTGACCAGGCCAACCGGGACTAAAGGCCCATCCCTATATAGGACTCAACTCACTTCACTTAGCCACATTTGGTGCCACTTATATTCACAATATTCACAAGGGGGTGGTGGGTTTGCTTTTGGTTCCTCGTGTGTTCGATGAAATGCCCGAGAGCATGAAACAAACATGATATGAAGTGTCTGAGCCACACTTGAGCTTTCTCATTTATTTTTCCTCCGCGATCGCGGTTAGCAACTTGAACCTTTCATGTGTCATTGATAAAATATGCATGTGTGTAGTTCATTGTTTAATTTGTATTATTTATAGCTAGTTAGATTAACAAATGCATGATGGTTAATTATATACTTTATATAATAATAATGCAGATGAATCGGCAATGGATGTACGGTACCCGACTCTCCGGCGAGTTCACTACGGGTTTGAAAGATTTCCTCGTAGTGGCAAATGCGAACAAGCAGCGAGGTTTTATTATCTGTCCATGTACTGTCTGTAAGAATAAGAAGGGTTACTCCTCCTCAAGAGATGTTCACATGCACCTGCTTCGGCACGGTTTCATGCCAAGATATAATTGTTGGACCAAGCATGGAGAAAGAGGGGTTAGAATGGAAGAAGATGAAGAAGGGGATGATATCGATGACAACTATCATGATCATTTCGGTGGTACTTTCATCGAGGATGATGCTGAAGGTGGGGAAGGGGAAGGTGAAGGTGAAGAAGAGGCACATGATGAACCCGCTGATGATCTTGGTCGGACCATTGCTGATGCACGGAGATGCTGCGAAACTGACAAGGAGAGGGAGAATTTGGATCGCATGTTAGAGGATCACAAAAAGTCGTTGTACCCAGGATGCGATAATAGTCTGAAAAAGCTGGGCTGCACACTGGATTTGCTGAAATGGGAGGCACGGGAAGGTGTAGCTGACTCATCATTTGAAAATTTGAAAATGTTGAAGAATTTGTTTCCAAAGAATAACGAGTTGGCCGCCAGTACGTACGAAGCAAAGAAGGTTGTCTGCCCTCTAGGTTTAGAGGTTCTGAAGATACATGCATGCATTAACGACTGCATCCTCTACCGCGGTGAATACGAGAATTTGAATGAATGCCCATGCACTGCATTGCGTTATAAGATCAGAGGAGATGACCCTAGTGACGATGTTGAGGGCGAGAAACCCAGAAAGAGGGTTCCTGCCAAGGTGATGTGGTATGCTCCTATAATACCACGGTTGAAACGTCTGTTCAGGAACAAAGAGCATGCCAAGTTGTTGCGATGGCACAAAGAGGACCGTAAGTCCGACGGGGAGTTGAGACACCCCGCTGATGGAACGCAATGGAGAAAGATCGACAGAGAGTTCAAAGATTTTGCAACTGACGCAAGGAACATAAGATTTGGTCTAAGTACTGATGACATGAATCCTTTTGGCAAGCAGAGCTCCAGCTATAGCACCTGGCGCGTGACTCTATGCATCTACAACCTTCCTCCTTGGTTGTGCATGAAGCAGAAGTTCATTATGATGCCAATGCTCATCCAAGGTCCGAAGCAACCCGACAACGACATCGATGTGTACCTAAGGCCATTAGTTGATGAACTTTTACAATTGTGGGGCAGACCTGGTGTACGTGTGTGGGATGAGCGCAAAGAAGAGGAATTTGACCTACGAGCGTTGCTTTTTGTAACCATCAACGATTGGCCTGCTCTCAGTAACCTTTCGGGACAGACAAATAAGGGATACAAAGCATGCATGCACTGCTTACATGAGACTGAAAGTGTATATTTGGATAATTGTAAGAAGAACGTGTACCTGGGTCATCGTCGATTTCTTCCCCGAAATCATAACGTAATAAAGAAAGGAAAGCATTTCAACGGCAAGGCAGATCACTGACCGAAGCCTGCGGAACGTACTGGTGATGAGATATTTGATATGGTCAAGGATTTGAAAGTCATCTTTAGAAAGGGCCCTAGCGGACAATCAGTTCCGCAGGGAGTTGATGGGCACGCACCCATCTGGAAGAAGAAATCTATATTTTGGGAGCTACAATATTAGAAAGTCCTAGATGTCTGCTCTGCAATCGACGTGATGCATGTTACGAAGAATATTTGCGTGAACCTGCTAAGCTTCTTGGGCGTGTATGGAAAGACAAATGATACAAAGGAAGCACGGCAGGACCAGCAACTTTTCGAAGACTCAGATGACCGGCATCCGGAATGGTTTCAAGGTCGTGCCAGCTACGCTCTTACGAAAGAAGAGAAGGTCATTTTTTTTGAATGCCTGAGCAGTATGAAGGTCCCGTCTGGCTTCTCGTCGAATAATAAACATGGCGGACAAAAAGTTCCAAAACCTGAAGTCTCACGACTGCCACATGATTATGACGCAGTTGCTTCTGATTGCTTTGAGGGGGCTCCCACCGGAAAATGTTCGAGTAGCCATTGTGAAGCTATGTGCATTCCTCAATGCAATCTCTCAGAAGGTAATCAGTCCAGAAGATCTAGCACGGTTACAGAACGATGTGGTCCAATGTCTTGCTAGTTTCGAGTTGGTGTTCCCACCATCCTTCTTCAATATTATGACGCACCTCCTGCTCCACCTAGTCGAAGAGATTTCCATTCTCGGTCTTGTATTTCTATACAATATGTTCCCCTTTGAGAGTTTCATGGGAGTATTAAAGAAATATGTTTGTAACCGTGCTAGGCCAGAAGGAAGCATCGTCAAGGGCTATGGAAATGAGGAGGTATTTGAGTTCTGTATTGACTATGTTTCTGACCTTAAGTCGATTGGTATTCCTCAATCGCGGCACGAGGGGAGACTAAGTGGAAAAGGCTCGATCAGAAGGAAATCAACGATATGTATGGACGGTCATTCTATGACCGAAGCACACCACACAGTTCTGCAAAATTCCAGCTTGGTGGCTCCGTACTTCGAGCAACACAAGAATATTTTACGCTCGGACAACCCGAGGAAGCCTGAATCCTGGATTAGAAAGGCCCACATGGAGACTTTCGGCAGTTGGTTGCGAAAACATTTAATGAATGACAATGATGTTGGAGATCAGCTGTACATGTTGGCCAAGACACCATCTTCGACTATAACGACTTTCCAAGGGTACGAGATAAATGGGAATACATTTGACACGATCGCCCAAGATAAAAAGAGCACCAACCAAAACAGTGGTGTCCGCTTTGATGCAGCAACCGAGAATGGGCAAAAGGTCACATATTATGGTTACATAGAGGAGGTATGGGTACTTGACTATGGACCCTCCTTTAAGGTCCCTTTGTTCCGGTGCAAATGGTTCAAGCTAACAGGAGGTGGGGTAAAGGTGGACGAGCAATACAGAATGACAATGGTGGATTTCAACAATCTTGGTTACCTTGACGAACCATTCGTCCTAGCCAAACATGCCGCTCAGGTTTTCTATGTGAAGGACATGAGTAGCAAACCGAGGAAACGAAAAGATAAGAAAACGATCAGTACATCATGCGATGATCCAAAGCACCACATTGTTCTTTCAGGGAAAAGAAACATCGTGGGAGTGGAGGACAAGACAGACATGTCAGAAGATTATAATATGTTTGGTGAAATTCCGCCCTTCAAAGTGAACACAGACCCAAGCATTTTGTTAAATGATGAGGATGCTCCATGGATACGGCACAATCGTAAGCAAGCAGGGACACAAGGGAAGAATTGATGTGTAATAATTTATTGTACCAAACTTTGTTGAATGGATCATGTGAATTATATTATCTCTGATGTGTTTTGGGGCTTCCTTGGGCCCACCCTAGCACAACCAAGCAAAGACTTGCACATTTCTACCCACTCGAGATACCACTGATGATACGTGAAATTTGAACTACAACAACTGATGTGAAGGGCATGCCTATAGGCCTAGGAGTACATTTTGGAATGTTGGAGTGATTTAGTCATACTCCTGCCTAGGATATAATATGCATACTCGTAGTCTTCATAGTCGCCGCCATTGTACTCGTAGTCATCACCTTCTAAGTTGCCGCCGTCGTCGTCGCTGCTGTCGTCGGGTGGCGCTCGTGGCTCGAACTGAGGGTAGCGCAGACGGGGGATATCGCTGGCCCTGATGTAGTCTATGACGCTCTGTAGAGTCCGGCTGTACCACCATAGCCGACGACCGGCCTCATGAAAGTTCCCAGGAGGCAGACCGTCCTCCTCATACCTGGTGAGCGCCCTCTCACGCCGATTGATGAAGAAGGCGTCCCAAGTATGCTGGTTATCGGGATGCCAACTGGGATTCCTCCGCTGCTCCGGCGTGAGCTCGTGGTAGTAGTGGTTCGTGATGGCCGCCTGACGCGCCACACCTTGAGGAAGAGGAGGGACCGGTACTCCTCCGGCGCTCAGCATCCAACCAGCAGGAACGCTGTAGCCGGGCGGGCAGGGGTAGTGCGAGGCGGAAAGTGCCTCCGCCTGGATGAAGGTTAGAGTGGGTACGGTAGAAGCCATGAGAGAGTGGTGAGTTTATATGTGTTTATGTCAATGGTGTGACAATGCATACATATATGTAGTGAGAAGGAAACAAATCCCTTTAGTTCCGGCCTGGTTTACCAACCGAGACGAAATGGTTCGGGTTTCGTTGGGAAACGGATCGTCCCTTTAGTCCCGGCCTGTTTTACCAAACGGGATGAAATGGTTAGGGTTTCGTTTGGACCAACCAGAAAGAATCACACGGATCGTGTGTTTCTTTCAAGCGCTTGTGAGTCGTTGGATCAGGGGTGTGTTTCTTTCGAGCTGTTGTGAGCCGTTCGATCAGGGCTACGGTGTGTTTCTTTCGAGCGGTTGTGAGCCGTTGGATCAGGGTGTGTCTTAACCGTTGGATCAAAACCCTAGCACAAAACTCTGTGAGCCAGAGGACCCTATATATATAGCCCACCTTCATACACCAGTCAGTTCATCGACCAAATACAAAACATCCGGATTCGCCAGCGTACGTCCTGCCGTGCATTTGGTATGCATATATGCACTCAGTAGCCACGGCAGGGCTGTATGCTGGCGATACCGATTGTTGTGTTCTACATCCCCCCTTTAAGGTTTGATACATCATTCAGTTCATCGAACAAATACAAATCATCCGGATTCGCCATCATACGTCATGCCGTGTATTTGGTATGCATATATGCACCCAGTAGCCACGGTAGGGCTGTATGATGGCGATACCGATTGTTTTGTTCTACATCCCCCTTTAAGGTTTGATACATCATTCAGTTCATCGACCGAATACAAATCATCCGGATTCGCCATCATTCGCCCGACCGTTCTTTTGAAGGGCATATATATATGCACTCAATAGCCACGGTCGGGGAGTATGATGGCGATGCCGATTGTTTTGTTCTACATCCCCCTTGAAGGTTTGACAGAAGGTTTGATATATCATTCAGTTCATCGACCGAATACAAATCACCCGGATTCGCCATCATACGTCCGACCGTTATTATGATATGCATATATGCACCTAGGAAATGACAGGAAAAATGGGTTTTAAAAATGAATTATTTTTATTTTTCTGAATTTTTTGATATATTATTTGTATTTTTAAGATTTTAAAATGAATTAGTTTTATTTTTCTGAATTTTTTATATATTATTTGTATTTTTAAGATTTTCAAATTAATTAGTTTTAATTTTCTGAATTTTTTGATATATTTTTTGTATAAGATTTTAAAATGAATTAGTTTTATTTTTCTGAATTTTTGATATATTATTTGTATTTTTAAGATTTTCAAATGTATTAGTTTTATTTTTTTGAATTTTTTGATATATTATTTGTATTTTTAAGATTTTCAAATGTATTAGTTTTATTTTTTTGAATTTTTTGATATATTATTTGTATTTTTAAGGTTTTAAAACGAAAATTATTTGAAAAAGCACCTTTAGTCGCGGTTCGTGACACGAACCGCGACTAAAGGCTCTTTCCGTGCGGGAACGAAAACGCCGCGAAAAAACCTTTAGTCGCGGTTCGTGACACCAACCGCGACTAAAGGTGCCCCTTTAGTCCCGGTGGGGGACACCAACCGCGACTAAAGGGTAGTCGCGGTTGGTATCCCCAACCGAGACTAAATGGGTTCCCAATATATTCTCGCTGCCCCGAAAATCTTCTAATGACCAAACGCATCTCGTCTTCTCCGCGCCGCCCTCGCCGATTCCGTCTCCGGTAGGTGCCCGCCCGTGCGTGCTTGAGGGGTAGAGGAGACGATGACGGAAACGACAGCGGTTAGGTGCCCGTGCGTGCGTGCGTGCTTGAGGGGTAGGTGCCCGCCCGTCTCCGGTAGGTGCCCGTGCGTGCGTGCTGGAGGTGCTGCGCGCCGGCCATGGAGGTGCTGCGCGCCGGCCATGGAGGTGTTGCGCGCAAGGCTGTGGCGGGAAGCAGGAGGTGGCCATGGAGGTGCCGCGCCTCTACCTTCACGGGAGGAAGACGAAACAGAGAAGGGGCGCTCGCGTCACTCTTACGTCACCCTGGGCGTCACGCTCGCGTCACCCTGCGCGTCAGACAGGGAGAGAAACAGAGAAGGGCGCGCAGGCTGCTGGCAGTTGGGCTGGCTGGCTGCTGGCAGTTGGGCTGGCTGGCTAGTTGGGCTGGCTGCACTCGTTTTTTTGCTAAGTCAAAAAAAATCCTCAGTCAAAAAAATTCCTACTAACCCTAAGTCTAATAACCCTAAATATATATTTGTACTAATATTTGCTAAGTCTACTAACCCTAAATATTCCTAAGTCAAAAAAAAGCTAAAAAAAATCCGAAGCACTACTAACCCTAAATATATATTCCTAAGTCAAAAAAAGTACGGTCATTTCACTAAGTAAAATATTTGTACTAATACTTGCTAAGTCTCATTTCTACTAAAAAATCACCGTCAATATTTGCTCCTCCTCTATACCGTAACCCCTAAACCCACTCCGCCCCCGAGCGGCTCCCTAACACCGTACAACCGTCGTTGCTCCTCCTCTATGTCCCCTTAATCTTATTTTTTAATTCCTTTATACTTAATTGATTTTTACTACATGCATGTCTTCAGGAGTGACATATGGCGGACGATAGAGCCGATCCGCTTAGGGATCCGGAGGCTGAAGGTTATTTAATGGGCATCATAAACAACGAGATTCCTTATGTGCCGGGCTCAGAAGATGAGCAAGAAGAGGATGTAGTCTCTTCTTTTCTGAACCTTGACGGTGGAACAGACATTGTCGATGATCAAGAAGGTGAAGGAATGGACATTGTCGACGGAGGTCAACCGTCGACAAACGACGATCTCGAATTGCAAGTAGCAACCACCTCCGGCGAGGTATATATATATACATTGAGCCTCTCGTGATACAAACTTACTGAAATGTGAATACATATGTATTAACGCGCGCGACTCTCTTTCTTTTTTTAGCCCTCGGCCGGATCGAGTACGACAAAGCGTGGCAAATCCAAGGCGATGAAACCAGGAGAAACATATACCATCGAATTAGTCGGTGCAACCGGCAAGCCCCTACAGCACACCACAAAGTTTATCAACCAATGCGGAGTCGTTGTTAGAGAGAACATCCCGATCACCGTCCAGGAATGGAAGGAGCCAAAGAAGGCACGTCTTGGTTTCGACAAGAGAACGAAAAAGGATTGCTGGAGAAAGCTTATGGAACATTTCATTCTACCTCCGGAATACAACAAAGTTGATGAATTCGGTAACGAGGTTCCGGGTGGACGTGAGAGGAGGAGGCTAGTCAAAGAGTTCGCTCTTCAGAAGATGGCCGACGCATTCCGGAACTTCAAGAAAAATTTAACCCGTGACTATGTAAAGAAGGGCAAGACTCCGGATTTCAATGGACAACATGAGAGACTGAAAGATGATTGGCCAGAATTTTTGAGGCAAAAGAAATCGGAGCATTTGAAAGAAATATCGAAAAAAATAAGGTTAATGCGGATAAGAAACAGTACCATCATGTTATGGGGCCAGGAGGATACCGCCTTTCGGCGCCTAACTGGGAGAAGATGGAGGAGGGCTTGAGGGTGCGAGGAATCCCTCTAGGTACAGAGGGATGGGACCCAAGGGCCAAAAGCTGGTGGTACGGTCATGGGAGATCGCTAGACCCGGAGACAGGGGTGTGTGTTCACCGGAAGAAAAAGTCTGCTCCCACCCAAGCCCTTATTGATGCAATGACCCAAGCTCAAGAGGGATTGATCAAGTTCAACAGAGAGAAAGACACACTGACAACAGCCCTCGGGAATGATGAACACGGAGAACATGTACGAGGCAAAGGCAGAATTCCATGGAAAGTAGGGTTTTCCCAGGACAATGACCCGTACTGTTACAGAAGCCATAAGAGGAAGACGGACCGGGATGCAGATCTTTTGGCGAAGTTTGCATCATAACTCCATCAGGTGAAGCAGGTCGTGCATGAACTAGTAAAAGAAAGATCGGCTACAGGGCCGCATGAAGATCATGAAGCGGATCTCGGAAGATAGCAGCGGAGAAGCAGCGTGGCTTCCACGGATGCCCCGCCTGGTGCTAATGCACCGACAATCGAGATTCGTGCACCGGAGCCTCACTACCCCGTGGATGATGTAAAGAATGTGATCTGCATTATCCCGTGGGGAACGTTTCCACGAAGGTAGCTATACCGGCAGTGCTTTACCCTGTACACCTGGAGCACTCCACCACAACAACCCCATTGCATATGGCTATGCTCGTGTCACGGTGGAAGACATAGTCCAAGATTTTGAGGACCTGGAGATTGACAAAGCTACACCCGAAGGGGAGAGAAGACTTGGAGATGTCAAGCGCCAGATCATTCTATGGAAAAAGAAGTACATAGTGTTTCCAGGCGAGGCGCCAAGGCTAACAAGTCCACCCCCCCTCCGATGGTGGTGGTGGTGGTTCACCTACACCTCCTTCGTGCCATTCGACGTCGTCCCCCGATCCACAACCTCCGGCGGGTAAGCAGCCACCCCCCCCCCCAATCCTTCTCCGGCGGGTACGACGCCCCCAATCCTCCTCCGGCGGGTACGACGCCCCCCAATCCACCTCCGGCGAAGAAGTAGAAGCCGGCGGACAGCAAGGAAACCCGCTCCTAGACTGTTAACCCGGACCCTTATGTACCTAAGACCACAACGGTACCGGAGCCATCACTGAAGCCTCGCCTCCCAAGGCCTTGGGAACTTAGTGAAGCTGAAACCTAATTGGTCGCGGCTGCTCATTATGAGAAATGGAAGGCGGATACGAAGGCGATAAAAGAGCCTGAGCCCAAGCAAGTATTCACTGATAAGCAAAATAAGTGGGCTACGGATTTTTTTGACGACACCGTCCCAAGCCGATCTGAATATGCCTGACGACTATGGACGTGAACTTCGTAGGCAAGCAGAAATATTGAAGGAGGAGAAAGAAGAAAGTAAAAAAAGCGGGAAACAAGTTGACCAGCTCGGGGTGCAGAATAAACAATCGATCCCCCCGCTCATAGTGAAAGCCGGTCCGGAAGAGGACCCCGAGATCATAGCAGGTGCGGCAGCACATGGATTGACTGTAGCGAGTGCCATAAAACAAGTGTCCGAGATGGGTTTGACTCTTCGTGCCTTGTTAGCCCTTGAGGATGTGCCAGTAAGTGAGATAGCATTACAATATGTGCGGAATGGGCCTCTCCTCGAGCCTGCGCAGGAAGAGAGTCTAGCACCACAAATGCGAAATCTGCTACGTTGGTACAAGAATTTCATAACATGGGCCGGCAAAGAATATGTTTATGCGGATGTTACAGAGGAGCATCACACCAAACGGTACTCTGTAGAAGTTCATATGAGTGAATTGTTCCAGCTGTTCAATCTGCGCGAGCTCGACAAATCTATGCTGAGTTGCTACGTTCTGTAAGTGATTTATTTCTACCTCATCTCGTTCTTCATTGCCTGCACTATATATATATACTATATTATTGCGTATGCTATTATGCAGATTGAAAATTTGGGAATGCAAAAAAAGAAACATCCATGATGTTGGGTTCATTGACCCACATATCATTAATGGATATGTGTTAAAAAAATCACCCCGAAGACGTGGATAAAGACTTGTACAAGTTTCTTAGAAAGCATCAACTCAAAAGGTATATTCTATTTCCTTACCATTTTGGGTGAGTGTTTCTCTCTTGTGCCTATTCTCTTTTGTTTACTCCATGCATGGTATGTCTAATCGATAAGTTATGCATGACTGTGCATGTAACGTGTCCGCAGGTTCCACTGGATTCTGCTAATGATTGAACTTCACACCTCCAGAGTTCTAATCATGGACTCTATGAATTCAGATTCAAAGCTTTGGGCCGACATGAGAAAAATGCTGCAAAAGTAATTATTTTCAATCATTTGCGCTCTATATCGATCGGCCTCTTTCGTTCATTTCCTAATATCAAGTAACTAATAACTCCCTTGTTCATTTAATTTTCTTTGCCCTGTAGGGTTTGGAGACGGTTCTCAGAAGAAATTGTCGGTGAATTCAAACATGAGCTAGAATTTAGAAGGTTACTTAATGTGGATAAGCAGCCACCGGGGACCAATCTATGTGGATACTATGTTTGTGAGCCCATCCGGAGACACACCTCTGAGCGAAAAAAATCGGATAGCTGGCGGAAGGCGGCGGATGAATTGCGGAAGAAGCTTAGTCCAGAAGCTCGCTTCCGACCAATTCAAGAGGAATTAGCAGGATTTTTCATGAGGGAAGTCATCCATCCTAAAGGAGAACACTATACCGATGACGAAGAACTTTTTATGCGATAAATTGTGTATGGAAACTTGTTCGAAGTTGTATATGGTCACATGAGATTGAATATATATTATATATTCCTCTTGAATTCTTCTTGTTTGAAATTTCATATGTATGTATATAGTAGCGTAGAATATGTGTACTGAAACTTCATCAAAATTAAAATAAAACACAAAATAAAATATAAAAGAAATAAAACACTACAAATTAAAAAGAAACCAGGTTTAGGGGGGCTAAAACACTAAACCTGCGGAGGAGGCCTCTAGTCCCGGTTAGCCAAGAGAACCGGGACTAAAGGTCCTCCGCCCCGACGGACTCCTGGCGCCAACGTGGACGGGCCTTTAGTCGCGGTTCGTAAGCGGCGCGAGTAAGGGGGGGGCCTTTAGTCGCGCATATTTAGTCCCGGTTGCACAGCCGGGATTAATGGCCTTTGCGAACCGGGACTAAAGGCATATTTTCTACCAGTGTTACTCATATGAGCAACTCTTGCAGGTATGGGTTCTCGAGGATAAGGGGTGGAGCCAACGGTACACTGTGTATGCACACTATCCTCATGCATGCCAGTCTCACGCTCAACCACAATTTGCTCACATTGAGTACATTTTGATGACCGAGTGGACAATAGATAGCTGGATATTATACAGACATAGACCCACAAACAAGATGTTACATTCTGGCGTGGTGCATACCAGTATGAAGGACCGAGGGACGAAGGTGGCTGGCATTAGTGGCAGTGTCACGCAGACATTCTCCTACGTCGAGACCACTGAGCCGCTAGGTTGTTACGTCCAAGAGTCAACAATATCTAATTAGTTAAAATATGCGGCATGGCTCAAAAGTAGCAACAAGTAGTTTTTTTTTCGAGAATTAGGGGGGAAAGTTCCCCATCGCTTATTACATTACTCGACGGGTGTTACAGGCTAGTCACAGCCAACCAGGATGGCAGTTTTACAGGGGAGGAACCGAGAAAGAAAACAAGATTAATTACAACATCTAAGGAAGAAGGACCGCAGACGGTCGACAGTGTCTCGATCAAGTAGGCGGTAGCGAAAGCGCCAGGAGAGGAGGTCCTCGGCTGCACGTCGAAGAACAGCCGCGGACGAGCAGGTATGGCGGTTGAAGACCATGTCTTCCAAATGTGTCAGAAGACAGTAGCGATGGCCTTGTGCCAAGTCTCAGTGAGGGAGGCGGGAGCAGCAATGTCCCATATCGAGGAGAGACCAGTAGGGTGGGCGCCAAGTAGACTCCAAACCGAGGAGGCAAACGAGCAGATGAAGAAGAGGTGTCGACCGTCCTCCTCGAGGCCGCATCATTCGCAAGCAGCCGAGGGGGCGCAGTTCTTGGAGAACAGGTTAGCCCGGGTGCTGAGGCGGTCGATGTCGGCGAGGTACGAGAAGATATTCAGCTTGATAGGCAGGTGAAGGCTCCAGGCGATGGAGGCGGAGGCGCTGAGCTTACCATTGTAGGAGAGCATTCTGTATGTCGCGCGCGAGCTGAAGTGCACGTCCGCACCCCACGTGAGAACGCGTGAGTCAGCGGTGGTGGAGAGCGCAAGGCTGGAGTAGAGAGCGAGGACCTCATTTTGTTCCCGAGTCGCAGCCGTAAATAGCCGAGGTTGAAGATGGAGCCCCTCGGCCATTACCGCCGCCACAGAAGCATGAGCCTAGTGACGTGGGAGAAGAGAGCCTGGAATCTCCCACACAGAGCCCCCCCCCGGGAGCCAGTTGTCGAACCAGAACGACGTGAGTTCGCCATCCCCAATGGAACAACGGGACAACGGGTGTTGGACCTGTATACCTGTAAGCCGTGCGCAACAATGCGCTCAATGAAGGAGGGGCATGACGACATCGCCCCAAGGTCCCTCGCGGAGTGACTCCGGAACCACGCCTTCCAAGGAAGGTCCTCCCGTTGGTGAAGCTTGTGGACGAAGTTGAAGAGAAACACCAGGTTCTGCCGATGGAGATCCCGAAGCCTGAAGCCTCCTTCCTGCAAGCACAAACACTCCTTGTCCCAGGAAATGAGGAAACGTGCTCCCGAGCAAGACTCTTTACCAGTCCAGAAGAAGGCACGACGCCGTCTATCCAAACTCTCAATAACCCTCAGAGGTAGCAGGAAAGAACTCATGAAGTAGGTGGGAAAGTTGGTTAGGACTGCATTGCAAAGGGTTCGGCACCCTCCAGAAGAGAGCAAAAGGGCTTTCCACCCCGAGAGGCGTCGATCGAAAGAGTTAAGGAGGGGAGTGTAGGCTGAGATAGGCAGCTTAAGAGTGGAGAGGGGAAGGTCTAGGTAGGGCTGGGGTAAGGTGGAAATTGCGCAGAGAAGTCTTGCCGCGATGTTTGAGGAAACGACGGAGTCGACATTCATGGGGATAAGGCACGATTTGTGAAAGTTGATGTGGAGACCGGTAGCAAGGGAAAAATCGTCGAGGACGTTTTTGAGGTGAGAGGCGGCGTCGGGAGAGGCTTTGCACAGGATTAGGGTGTCGTTAGCGTATTGCACCACCAGGGGAGGGAGCGACGAGTCAACCGGGTGGCATAGCTGACCGAGATGGAAGGCTCGGTGGATGATCCGCTGAAGGACATCAGTGAAAATAATGAAGAGGTAGGGGGAGAGGGCGTTGCCCTGCCGAAGGCCGTTTCTGCACTTGATCCAGTCCATCGGCACTCCGTTAAGTAGGACCGAAGTGAGCTACCCAGCCGCACCAAGTAGCGTCGAAGCCACGCGCAGCTAAGACACGAAGCAGGCTGTCCCAGTTGACGGAATCAAAGGCCTTACGGAAGTCGAGCTTGACGACAATCGAGGGGGTGCGTCTCAAGTGGCAGCAACGGACAAGGTAGACAGCGTAGATGATATTTTCGGAGATCTGCCGCCCCGAGAGGAACCCAGTTTGATCATCGTCGACCAGGGAGTGGATAGCCCTTTGGAGTCTGGTAGTCAGGGTTTTGGAGATCGCTTCGAGGATATAGTTTTGAAGGGAGATAGGCCGAAAATCGGCCGGGGAGGGGGATCTAGCGGTTTTAGGGTGGAGAACGAGGAACACACGGTTGATGCGCGAGAGGTCCGAGACCCCCGGATGAAAATCGCGGAAGACAATCTCCACATCATTTGAGACAGTGGCCCAGAAGGAGTTATAGAAGCTGGGTCCGAACCCATCCGGATCAGGGACGCTTCTCCTTGTCACAACAGCCACGGTAGTAGATGCGAACCACATTGTGCTTCTTGGTTCTCGTGTCGTAGCCAAGCGCGAAGCTCACATACTTGTCGTCGGGGTCCTCTGGGACACCACGGCAACCCGTGGTTGTACCCAGGGAAAGGGCCGCGATTTGGGCAGTGGATGGGTTAAACACGTGGTACGTCCTTGCTTTGATGGCTTCGAGGATGACAAGGCCCCGGCATTGCTGCGTGACGAGGCGCGGAGCAATGTTACCAGTGTCCCTCAACGCTGGGACTGGAAACAGACAGCGTCATGCGTGAGGGCGCGTGGAACCTCCATGATCGCCGTGCTAGCAGGGTGTTCCGGCGACCACGCCTGCACCACGGGTTGACGTCCGTTTGCTGAGCACCAGTCCTGCAGGAGTAGAATCCTGGGGCCACCATGGCGGTTGGCAGCGCGGAGGTGGAGGTCCACGAAGTCGTCGGAGGCGAGGGTGGTGGCCCAGGCGCGAGAGAGGCAGCGGCACCTTTGCACGTACTTTCCCGGCAACCGCGCGAAGATGTCTTCGCTAACATGGTCAGGTAGAACCGGGCATCGCTCCGGCCGAATCTGGTACGCCGGATGGCCGGCGGCGGGCAAGTGTTGGTTTACCAGACGATCGATTGGAACGAGATTGGACAGATCGATCCATGCCCTTTCTTTCTTGGTTCTCGTGTCGTAGGCGTGGCCAAGCGGCATAAGTTTTCTCCCCTTCCTTTCTAATATCTTGTCGTCTTGATCTCGTGGGTAATAAAATACACGGAATATATACGGACAAGTGTCCGTGTAGCTCTCCTACCGGTAAGAGCATCTCCGCGGGCACCCCAAACGCCTCCCAAAGCTCCGGACCAAAAAACCCGCCGCAACGGCACCCCCAAAGGTGTCCACCCGCCAAGTTTCTGTCCGGCCTTCTAGCTTACCGGCCAAACTTGAGGGCCTGCCTGGGGTGCCGGACATTGTCCGGTCACCCCACCAGAGACCCGACAGGCGCCCCCCGCCCGTCAGCGACACAGACCGCGCCCAGGAAGTTTAATGGTGACATGGCAGGAGTCCGGTGGCCGCGTTAATGGCGACGAAGGGACGGGACTGCCCACGCCAGGAGACGTGACGCCGCCATTTACTCCGACGGGACGTGACTGTCCGCCAAACGACGTGTCGCCGCCATGCGCTCTGACGGGACGCATGCTTCGGCGCGTGCACCGACGCGTCCTCTCCTGCTTCCCGCCCACCCGCCCTCGTCGTCGACGAGCGTTAGGTTTACGAGCAGCTCAACGACAACGCGGCGTCCGATGAGCAGCAGACCCTCGTCACGTGGTTGGAGGGCGAGTCTGCCTCGTTCATGGCCGCCCAGCGTGCGGCCCACGAGGAGTTGAACGCCACACGGGCAAGCCAAGAGGCGATGCAGGCTGCCTAGAGCGACATGTACAACGCGCACCGCGCCCGTGTCGACGACGCCTTTTGTCGGTACCACGAAGCTAAGTCGCTGAACAATGGGGCGCGACGGTTGGCGGTTGGCGGCGCGGAGGTGGAGGTCCACAGATTCGTCGGAGGCGAGGGCCGTGGCCCAGGAGCGAGAGAGGCAGCGGAACCTTTGCACGTACTTGCCAGGCAACCGCGCCAAGATGTCCTCGATAACATGGCCGGGGAGTACGGGGCAGCGCTTCGGCATCTGGTGCGCCGGAACAGGCGATCGATATTTTTTTAGACTAAAAGGGGCGCTCCCCCGATTTCATTGAAATCAAAGTCGCAGTTTAAAGAATTACAACTAGGATAAAACCGTACGCGAGCTCCACAATACCATGAGAGCTGGAAACAGAGGCAAGTTTTAGAAACACTAACAGAGCTGAAAATAAGGGCGCATAAAAAACGAGCACGATACAGCAAGCAACAGAATGAGTCACTCAACGCTTCGACAAGAACTTGGCAAGCAGGCACTGACATGTCTCTTCATGCGCGTCTTCAGCATCGGGGAAGGGAGCAGAGTTCTTCCAGGAGTGAGGGATCAGCGCCAGGCGATCCGGAAAAGCTCGCCGAGCTTTTTGTTCAGCTTCAGAATACATTGATCCAACAGGCTCGAGACATCGGCATTTGCTAGCACCTTCCACTGAGACAGCTCGGCGATCATCCTTCGCCAAATGTCCCGAACACCTGACCAACAAGTTCCCTGAAAACATAAATCGTCACTTAGTTTCAAAATAGACCAGAGTGCAGCAGTGCACATCACATTAGTTCTTCTTCTCACTTATCCACGACCGAGCGATGGATTCAAAATCCTGCCCAACTGGAAAATCAACAAGATCAGAAACGAACATCCAAATCATTTTAGCAACAAAACATTCAAAGAATAAATGGTGGCAAGTTTCCACCTCGGAACAGAACAGGCAAGTCATATCAGGGACCATTCTCCTTTTTGCCAGATTATCCCTAGTCAATAATCTTTTGTTAGCCAAAAGCCAAAGGAAAATGTGTAACATGGGAGGAAACTTGAGGATCCACACAGCAGGGGTATGAACTGGGGTAACCCCACAGTTGTTAACCAAGGCAGAGAAGGACCTGACACTATAGACTCCTAAAGATTGAAACATCCAAATGGAATGATCAACCTCATTAGACAGGGAAACAGTTGACAGAAGTTGGCAGAGTTCTTCCAATTGTAGCCACAAAGCTGGGGAAACATTTCTCCTAAAGGTGAGCCTGAGATCCCCATCTTTATAGGCTTGAGCAATAGTTATATCTTGTTCATTAGAAATCTCAAACAAGTTCCAATAACAGACAGCTAAGCTGCAAGTCCCAATCCACACATCACTCCAAAATTTAACTTTTTGGCCATTGCCCACTTTCCATTTAAATCCAGACTTGGCAGCCCTAGCAGCCCACATAACACCCTTCCAGAAGGCGGAGCAAACAGCAGGGACAGAAGAGAAAATATTTGGATTAGGATTATATTTAAAATCAATGATTTCTTTCCAGATTTTAAGTTCATCTTTATGGTATCTGTTAACCCAGGAAGCTAGCAGACACAAATTGAAATCACCAAGGTTCTGAACACCAAGACCCCCAAAGTCTTTCTTCAAAGTCACTAAATCCTAGTTAGCAAGATGATACTTCTTGTTCCCATCTGAATCACTCCACAAGAAGTGAGACATTTGGGAATTGATGGCAGCAATAGCCCATTTTGGGAATTTAATGACTGAGAGAAGATACATAGGGATACTAGCAATACATGCTTTCAAAAGGACAAGCCTACTTTGGTAATTCAGTAGCTTCCCCCTCCAGCCAGAAAACCTTTTGAAGGTTTTATCAACAATTGGCTGCAGGTCCTCCCTCCTAAGCTTAGAAAAGTGGAGGGGTACACCCAGGTACTTACAAGGAAAAACAGACACTTTGCAGCAGAAAACCTGAGCAAAGACATTCATCTCCTCATCTACCACATGAATACCCATGATGTCAGTCTTATGATAATTAATTTTCATACCTGACATGCTCTCAAAACAGGCCAACAACCATTTTAAATTGCTAGCAAATTCAATGTTAGCATCAAGAAAAAGGATGGTGTCATCAGCATATTGAAGGTTGATGACCCCACCAGGAACCACTTGAGGGAGCACTACTAGGGAAAAGCTTACCCGTGACGCACCATTTGGCTTATCCGTGACGCACCATGGCGCGTCACGGCTATCACGCCGCGCCTATTGAAAATAGCCGTGACGCACCTGTTTTTGGTGCGTCACGGCTATCTTTCGTTACCCGTGGCGCACCTGTTTTTGGTGCGTCACGGCTATCTTTCGTTACCCGTGGCGCACCTGTTTTTGGTGCGTCACGGCTATTGATTTCGAAATTTTAAAAAAAAAAGCGGGACAGATCCAGATCTAGATCTAGATCCAGATCTGGCCGCCCAAAATTTTGAAATTTTGAAAAACGAAAACAGAGTGGTCGCCGGAGTGGATGGTGGGTGGAGGGTGGTCGCCGGAGTGGAGGGTGGTCGCCGGAGAGGATGGTGGGTGGAGGGTGGTTGCCGGAGTGGAGGGTGGTCGCCGGAGAGGAGGTGGCCGTGGTAGTGGAGGAGGTCGCCGGAGAGGAGATGGCCGCCGGAGAGGAGATGGCCGCCGGAGAGGAGGTGGCCGCCGGAGTCGAGGTGGTCGCCGTAGAGGAGGTGGTCGCCGGAGTAGAGGTCGCCGCCGGAGTAGTCGCCGGAGTAGACGTGAGGTGGTGGTGGTGGTGGTGGTGGTGGTAGGAGGAGGAAAGAGAAGAGAGAAAGAAGAGAGAATGGAGAGTGGAGGAAGGAGAAAGGAATGGAGAAGAGTGGAGGAAGTAGGAGGAAGGGGAGTATATATAGGTGGGTGGCCCTCCCGGATTCGAAATTTGAAAATTTCTGCCCAGACTTAGCCGTGACGCACCATACATGTGGTGCGTCACGCCTATCTTTTTTTATTTTTTTATTTTTTTAATTTCTAGTCAAAAATCTTCAAACGGCTATAACTTTTTTTCCTTTCGGAATTTGGAGAATCTAAAAAAGGCTCACAGGCCGAAGGCGAGTGAGGTTGGTTTCCTTTTTTTCTCTAGTTTCCGTTGGCATATTGAACTTTAAATTCCGACATCGTATGCAAAAGTTATGCCCATTTTACTTTTTTTTAAAGAACTTTTGCTCAGAAAGTCGAAATATGTATTTCAAAATTTGTTAAAAAAGTATACATTAAATTCTCTGTGCATCTATAAGGAATTTATTTTTTGATGATTTTTAGACATGGAAATCTTCCGTGACAAAACTAGAAAGGCGGTCCCGGGGGGGGGGGGGGTGTGGAGGGAACATTTTGGTGGATAGCATAGCCGTGACGCACCGTATGTTTGGTGCGTCACGGCTATTGCAATACCCGTGACGCACCAAACAAACGGTGCGTCACGGCTATCTTTCCCCACGGCTATGGTATCCACCGAACACCCACATATAGCCGTGACGCACGGTTTGTTTGGTGCGTCACGGGTATGCCCATAGGCGTGAAGCACCAAACCGTGGTGCGCCACGGCTATTAGGCGTGACGCGCCGTTTTGCTGGTGCGTCACGGGTATCATCACTCCTATAGCCATTTTCCTAGTAGTGGAGAAGACCTAGAATCAAACCAGACTGGGCTTCTTTAGCAAGCATTTTAGAGAAAACATCAGCCACAAAGTGAAAAAGCATGGGAGAGCTAGGATCTCCTTGCTTAAGACCTTTACCTACTTTAAAGTAGGAGCTATTCTCATAATTAACTCTGATACAAAGAGAACCTCCAACCAGCAGAGATTTGATCCAGGCCCTGATAACAGGGCCAAACCCCCTAGTTAAGAGCATTTCATCCAAGAAATCCCAGTTGACTTGATCATAATCTTTCTCATAGTCTATTTTCAGGACTAGGGAAGGGATCCCCCTAGAGTGAGCAGCATGGATAAGTTCCTGGGAAAGAGATCACACTTTCAAGAATAAAACTCACTTTTATAAAGGCAGTTTGATTATTAGAAATAAGCCTGCTGCCTACAAGAGAAAGCCTATTGTTCAGGGCTTTAGAAATGATTTTTCAGGCTACAATTGCCCAAACTGATGGGTCTAAATTTTTTAAGGTCCCTGGCATCAGGTTCCTTCGGGATAAGAGTGACAATAGCATAGTTCAATCTAGCGACAGACATCCTACCAGCTTCAAATTCTTTAACTAAAGCCATAAAATCTAGTTTAATTAGGTCCCAAAACCTTTGGTAGAAAAGGAAAGAGAAGCCATCAGGGCCAGGAGCCTCCCCAGCATAAGAGCTGAAGATAGCATCCTTGATTTCCTCCATAGTAAAAGGTCTTTGGAGGAGATCATTCTCTTCAGGGGTAACCAGGTCCTATGGATCCCAAAAGTCAGGACCCAAAGAAATGTTAGTCTTAGGTTCAGCAGCAAAACAATTGCTTATAGAAGTCCAGAGCAGCTTTAGTCATATCAGGAGTATTGACTACAGGGCCCAGAGGACCATCTAAAGCAGTTATATGTTTCTTCCTTCCCCTTTGATTGGCTATAACATGAAAGTATGCAGTGTTCCTATCTCCTTCCTTGATATACCTTTCCCTTGACCTTTGCCAGGCCTTAGTCTCTTCAGCCCTGAGAATTCTATCAAGATCAATCTTGATTTGATTTAACCTAAGTTTTTCAGAATCAGAAAGAAGACAAGACTCTGAAAAAGTATCAAGGATATCAAACTCCTCGAGAAGGTCACCTTTGGCTTTTCTGTTAGCAGCATCAACATTGATGCTCCAACCTTTGCATTTCCTCCTAAGCAGTCTAAGCTTGAATTGCCACCTGTCAACAGGGTTGGTCAAGTTACAGGGGGAGTTCCAAGCATTATGGACCATGGTAGAGAAATCAGGATAGTCTAACCACCATTTCTCAAACCTGAATAGCCTTGGTACTATAGAATTACAGACCCAGAGTCCAGGAGGAGAGGGGCATGATCACTAATGGGCCTAGGGAGGGTTCTAACAGTACTGAGTGGAAACTTAGCTTCCCAATTAGTACTGACTAAGATCCTATCAAGGGTAGCCATGATAGGGTCATCCTGATTATTAGACCAGGCAAATGTCCTGTTAGCAGGTTTGAGTTCAAACAAAGCCCATCTACTAATCCAATCATTAAACAACATAGTGTGATTAGAATTAATCACACCATTGTTCTATTCATGGACACCCCTGACTAAGTTGAAATCTCCTCCTAACCTAGTAGGCAGGGAGCTCTGCTCCATAATATCATGGAGTTCAGCAATGAACTCCACCTTCCTCTCCAGATAAGGAGAACCATATACAACCACAAGTTTCCAAGAGAAATCATCTAGACAAGAATGACTGGCCACCTCAAACCTATCTTTCTTAAATCCCACTAGAATACCACCAGCAGTATTCTTAGCAGGGAGGGAGAGCCAAGTAAATTCACAGGGGCCAGCAATGTAGTTTAGGAAATGATCAGGGAAAACCCTACGTTTAGTTTCTTGAATACCCACAAAATCAAGCTTACGTTTAATAATAAAGTCAGCTAACGCCTGTTTTTTGCCAGGTCTCCATGTGCCTCTACTGTTCCATAGTCCTCCTATCATGAAAATGGGTATTTTTGGTTTTCTTATGGGATACTAAGGTCCAAGGGCTGTTGTTATGATCATGACCCAGAGAAGGTATCTTCTTGGAACATGAATCAACAGACACAGTGGAAAGGGAAGGCATGCAGCTAACAGTAGCCACACCCTCCTCAAAAGAATCAGGAAGAACCAACACAAGATTATCTATAGCAAAGGCATGATTGAGAGCAATCTCATTTTCAACTAATTGATTAACAATTTCTACCTTCTCACTAGGTGAGGAACCACAAACAAGGTCCATAGACTCTAACACATCACAAAGGACTTGAGAGTCAAGGACGGCAAACGATTTACCTTTAAAATTAGTAGGAATTTCAAGATTCCTCTTCATCTTGTAATTTGTAGCTTTCTCAACCATACTCTGGGCTCCATGGTTCCTGGCACTCCTCCTAGTAGCCACTACAGGTCCCCATTTAGAAGTTTTAGGAACAACAACTTTAGGAGCAGGAACATAGGAGGCATCATCCAGGAAAGGGAGAAGATTCTTGTTAACTCCACTAATCTTCTTGACAGCTTCATCCTCCAAGTACTCAGTACATTCATCTTTATTAGAGTCTCCATCCAGACCATCAACATCAGAATCCATGCCAGCTTCAAAGAGATGCTTACAGTATGCAAGATTGATGGAAGGAGAGCCCACTTTGAGAATGCATTCTTTCTACACTTCAGTAGGATCAATCACAAAAGGTTTCTTGGGGAGGGCAGGAGGTTCCCAATCCCACACATTTTCATCCAGAGTGTTGTACTCAAATCTGTCAGGGAGAGACATTGTAGACTTGGAACACCAATCCAGAGCAGATAGTTCAAGGCAACTCACGCAGTCATCAACAGCAGGTTGCCTGTCTTTATCAACTGATGAAACAAGAATCAGAGCAAGAGCCAATGGAGTAGCAGGAGGAAGGTTACCAACTGATTGATCCGTTTCCATCTCGCTAACTGATGGGGCCTGAAGTGATTCAGAGCCATTTGGATCATCACCAAGGCCGGAGTTACCATCATCAACAGCAGGTTCTGCAACAATGGTGAGAAGGAAGAGGTCTTGGTTCAGCTCAACCACACGTTGGGGTGGGATTTTGGTCTTGTCCTTCACATCCACTAGGATACGAACCTCAGCAAAAAAAGGACTTGAACAGGGAAGCCCAATCCAAATCCATCAGCACACCAAAATGGATGCCACCTGACAGAATGTCTTCCAAGCGCACCAGAGGGATCCCTCTCACTGTCACCCAAACTTCCTCAAGAGTACCATAGGTTGGGACATCACCTGCCCAAGAAGTGATTTTGATAGTCACACCCTCTTTTTCCAAGCCGAAAGCTGGAAACTCACTGAGGTCTGATACCTTCTTCCAAGGAGGGAAGCGTACCAGGAGGGAGTTGGAATCAAGATCACGAATATGCCACGACCACCTCTTATATTTATAGAAGTTTGACTTGAAGTTTGATTCCAGTTCAGCGAGAGTAATTTGACCCTTCTTGAGAGTGACCACACCACAATTAGAAAGATTCAGCCACTTCATGTCAGCATCAGATGGGGTCTTCAGATGGAAAAACCCAAGGCCCGAGTTGCCGCTACCAAAGTACTCAGCTGACGGATGCACATTCATCCATCTGTTGCAAGCTTGAACAGGGTGGCCTGGCTGATTGCAGATGAAGCACAGACGAGTCTTGATGCAGTTACCAACGAAATGCCCAGGGTCTCCACAGTTGAAGGAGATAAGCTTGCCGTATCGCGGGTCCAACACCTGCTCACGGATTGGGCTTGGAGGTACTTCAGAGCCTGCAGACTGAGAAGAGCCAGAGCGATCAGAAGAGGCAGATGTAGCCTGAGGAGCTCCTCCATTGCTCGCAGACCCATGCCCAATACCACCTGAGCTACTCGGGATGCTAGGGTTACGGGGTTGGTAGCGGGGTTGTGCCCGGACGTACCTCTGATTACCCCGCGGCGGCGCCATCACAGGATGTTTGGGATCAGGAGGCTGGGACACCGCGAGCGGAGCAGGAGCAGTAGCAGTGGCGACTGGAGCTGGAGGTCCACGACCTCCACGCCCCTGCCCGAATCCCCCATGACCAGATTGAATCGAGTGGAGTAGAACCTCCGCAAAGGAAGGCCGCCGCAGCAACCGGCGGGAGGATGGCTCGGGGACGATGATGTAGGAGCGCTGATTTGGTGGCGGGGAAGCAGTCGGCGATGGCGAGCTCCAGATCTGGAACTCCTTTCCTCTCCCAGCACAGGATGCAGCGGGGATAAGGCTTGGGGCCTGGGCGAGATGACGGAATTGCCCACGGCTGCCCGAAATGCTCTTCGACCACGTCATCATCACGCGCAACGGTCCGCACAGGAGCTGGGCCCACCCAAAACAGAGCCCCGCCGAAAACCCGTGTCGGAGATCGCCGAAAACGCCGACAGATCAGCAGGCTAAGGAGGAGGAGGCGGAGAAGGGCGGAGCGCAGCCACAGCAGCGGCACCAGTCACATCCCGGCAGTCACGACGAGCGCATGGAGGCGAGGTCAACCACCACAGGGGATCCTTGCTCCGCGTTGCGCCGCTGTCGAACCAGCACCGATGCCTCCCGGCCGCGAACAGGAGAGATTCCACCAGAGGAAGTGGAAGCACAGGAGGCGGCGTCGAACTCCTCGACACGGGGCGAGACCGTGTGCGGGGAAGGTCCGACTTCCTCAAAACCACAGCGAGCCCGGTGGTTGGTGAGGGAGCGTGCGCGCTCGCGACCAGGGAACCCCTCAATGGCGACGGCGGCGGTGAAGGGGGAGGCGCGCGGGGAAGCCCAACACGGGGACGGAAACGCGAGCGGAGCCATTGTTCACCAGATCGTGTTCTGTGATGTAATTTTTTGTTTTTTTCTCTTGCATTGGTCAAACACGCGATCGATCGGAACGAGATCGGACAGATCGATCCATGCCCTAGGTAGTTCTGTGTGTTCTTTTCCTTTCTTTCTCTCTGTCATTGCGTGATTTGATCCGGTTGGGCATACGGAGTACGTGTCCGAGTAGGTCTCGTGCATTGTTGCTACTTATATACACAATCAACAGAGCCGGGTACCAAGTCCACCTCTCCGTCTGCGACCGTTCAAAGAGCCAACGAGCCACAAGCCATGGGTAACGCCCAGGCCCAGGTCCGACCGACTACGAGCCTCAACCACGCCGTGCGCTCGGTAAGGACGGTCACGCTCCACAGATTCAGTAAGACTTCCGCGGCCAAGGGCTCCGGCGGCGACTGCGTCAGCCTGGTCAGGTGGAGCGTCGCCGGGCACGAGTGGGAGGTCTTCTTCTACCCCACATCCTCGGTGTGCAACATGTGGTTCTCCCTCAAGCTCGCGCTCCTCGCCCAACCCAGCGCCGGCGGCGACGTCGTGACCGCGACCCTAGCCTGCCGGCTGATTCACCCGGAAGGTCTGCCCGTCGAGCCGCCCGTGGAGAGGATGGTGTCGGCAACATTCGCACGCCGCGACGGTGGCATGTCGGCACCGCTCGTGCTGGCGCACAGGCGCGACCTGGAGCTCTACTTCCTCGCTGACGACGACTCGCTAACCATCGAGTGCGCCCTCACGGTGCTCACTAAACCCACCAACCCGCAGGGGCACGGCACGTCCCAGGAGGGAGCGGCGGAGCCTATGCCGGCCTGCGACCTGCACCGCCACTTCAGGGAGCTCCTCGAGAGCGGGACTGGAGCAGACGTCATGTTCGTCGTCTCCGGGGAGTCGTTCCCAGCGCACATGGTCGTGCTCGCCGCCAGATCTCCGGTGTTCATGGCCAAGTTCATCGGGGACTCGAACGAGAAGAAGTGCCCGCGGCGCGTGGAGATCGAGGGCATGGAGGCGGCGGGCTTCAAGGCCATGTTGCACTTCATCTACACGGACACCACGCCGGAGCTGGACCGGCAGGACGAGTACGCGACCGCCATGGCCATGCATCTCCTCGTGGCCGCTCACAGATACGGGCTGGACAGACTGAAGCTAATCTGCTCGCGCAAGCTCTCCAGCTGCGTTAGCATCGAGACGGCGGCGACGATTCTAGTTCTGGCGGAGAGATCCAAGTGCCGGCGGCTCAAGGCCAGGTGCGTCGAGTTCATCGTCGGCACTCCGGCGATTCTTGAGGCAGTGTTGGCGACGGAGGGTTACAAGCAGCTGGAGACGAGCTACCCTTCACTGCTGACTGACCTTCTCAAGTCTGCACACGGGAGAAAGAATTGATGCGCTAGAGATTATCCAAACGTGATGAACCCATAGCTCGTGTTCTGTTCTCCTGTAAACTTAATGCTCAAATACACTGTCAATATTTATTACAGACTTGTTGTTTGCTGAAGTACAGACAACACGTCCAAACATGCAAGCTTAATTTTTTATTTGTTTCTCAAGTCAAACAATGTGAAGTTTTCTCGAGTAGTTCTTCCTACTCGAGCCTAAACTTAGGTCCCCTCTCGAGTCCTCGGATGGTCCTGACCGCTAGAAATCAGCAAAACGAGTTTTTGCATTTTAGTTCTCGACTTTTTAAAAGTCATCAATCGCTACACAAAATCCACTTAAATGAAGGGTATATATATGGTGTTGCCCCTGAATTTCTCGAAATTTACAGCAAAATCCACTATGGTAAATTTTCCCGAGTGTTGCAATAAATTCATCAGTATTGCAACAATATTATCGTCCTACGTACAAAAAATATATTGCAAAAAATCTTCACAACATTCAAAAATGATTACTACTAAAACAAAGTGGTTAAACATTTTTTTTCCTCCAAATAGCTTTCAACAAAATTGGTCATCAATTTTAACAAAAAATATAAAATATTACAACAAAAACATGTGTTTTATCAAAATTAAAAATTTAGCAATTATTGATGAAGATTCATTTGTAACAAAAATCACGAACTATTTTAACAAAAAATATAAACTATTACAACAAAAATCCATGTTTTGACCGCAGTAAAAAAGTGATTAAGAAGCGAACTTTTTATAGCAAATTCATTTGCAACAAAAAAAATCAACTATCTTAGAAAAATCAAAAATAATTACAAGGAAACAACTAGCAATAAAAATAGTGGCATTCTTTATTGTTGGGCTTCACTTATAGGTGGACATCATGGACTAGAAACATGAAGATTCGGTGTTCGGCATTTTGTGAACTCGGTATTATACATATCTGAACGCGAATTTCGGCGAGTTTCCCAATCCCATTAGGTCAAATGTACTAGGAAAACTTTATCCCAAGATTCCACAAAATAATAAAGTTGATATTGGGATTATTTTAGTGGATTTTGAGAAGTTTGTGATTTTTTCGTGGTTTCTTTTTCTCTTTTGTGTCAAGTGTCCGACTTGATAGTACGAGACTTGCCTATGTCTCAAGTAAATAAATATTACAAATGGAGGCCACCTACCTTTTCCAACTTTTTAAGATTCACCTTCATGATCCTCTATGCAAATAGAAATAAACCCGAAACACTTAGAGAAATGGTTAGCTCTTTGACCCTAGATGTACTTTCACTATAACACCTTGTACATGCTATAACTATTTGTGGCCCTCCCATGACAATGAATTAACCATCTAGAGAAATTGCTATATAGTTCAAAAAAAGTAGTCGGGGTTTTGGTAAAAACATCATAACATTTGAGTGTAGAACATTCACTAAGTGTTGCTATTATGTAGTTCTTATGTTGGGATGCTTGGGCTATCCTGATTTTGTACAAGAGGGTGCAAAATCCAGGGACCAGGGCGGTGCAGAGGCACATATTCTGACGTGGTTCAAAGAAATTTCTGTGTTTAACACCTTCCTAGTGTAGAGCATATTGTTGGAGATATACCCTATAGACAATAATATTCAGTTATTATTCTATCTCCAAATTCAGAATTAAGTTTATTTCATCATACTACATCCTCTGTAGAACTTGAAAAGCGACTTTTCAAAGGAGAATCTTTATGCGGGTGTAAAGACATGAACAAATAAGAGTTCTTAATTTTGTCTCTAAGATTAGCTTATGGTTTTTTATATGAGCACATTTTTCTGATCATGGACTTTACTAAAAGTCTAGCAAACATAAGAGTTTATTGTTAGGGTAACAATAATTCTGAACGGACCCGAGGATATGATCTTGCTAAAAGAGACTAAACAGTTGTAATGTATTTGAGCAAAGTACATATGAAGTTTTCATTGACTATAATTCCTATACTATGAGAATATCTGGTGACCGCACGATCGAAAGTTATACTTTGTATGTCATCAACTATCTTGACACAACTGGGATCATAAATGTGATGTGTGGGTATAATCCAAAGAGTGTAATGAAACTGAGATCGTTCAAGACTAGTACTTAATTAACTCCTCTAGATGATATAGCGATTCATGCTTTGAGTGCGCTCAGTATCACCTATGTCAACCAATCATCTGGCAGGACATCGTGTGATTTATCACAAGGACATCGGGAATATGGATGAGAAAAAGAGGACGGTGTCGGTAATGAGTTATATGTGTTATAATCAAAGAGTTTAGTCAGATCGGATATAGTCTCACCTCGTGATATCACCGGTATCGTGAAATTTTGGGAATAAGTGCAATGAGTAACTTATAAGGTTTCCTCGTTCTTTGTGAACACACATGAGATATCAGGGTAGATGCTCGATGCTCCTAGTCGTTTTCCCGTAGCCAGGGTAGCTGCTCGACGCTCCCTGCCTACCTACTCGTGGGTTACTGGTGAAGCTTAGCCTCCCAGACGGTATCCTCACCTTCATACTCTTCGCCTAAGATCAAGGACAATAATAGAGTTGGATGTCGTCCCTATAGTCATGCCACATCACCTATAGTCACTCTAAAGTTAGGTTCATGTATAATAGGCAGACTTTTAGGTTGGATATATGATGGTTTAATCAAATATTTGAGGAGTAATATTACATGCCGGTGAAGCGCATGATTGGGAAGAAAGAGGAGTGTGAGCCAAGTGCAAGTTGCATGGTGATGCTTTGTCCCTTAGCATGTGTTGTAGTCGGCATGCTGGTGAAGTGAAGGGAATATGCCCAAGAGGCAATAATAAAGTGGTTATTATATTATTCCATGTTTATGTTAAATATTTATTTCTCCTGCTAGAACTGTATCAACTAGAAACGTTGATACACGTGTATCTAATAAACAAACAAGAGTTCCTAATAATGCCTTTTGTTTAACTAGCTCGTTGATTAACTTATGATCAAGGTTTCCTAATCATGAACATTGGATATTGTTAATAACGGGGTCATGCCATTGGTAGAATGATGTGATGAACATAGACCCAAAGTGAATATATTAATGCGAAGAAGTTATTAAGTTTACATTGTTATATCAAACATACGAAGTAACTCTAATCCTTAGACCATGAGATCATGTCAATCACTAACACCCGAAGAGTGCTTTGATATCATCAAACGTCACACCGTGACTAGGTGACTATAAAGGTCTAGTTGGTATTCGGAAAGTATTAGATGAGGCTCATGGATTAAGAGTGGGATTTTTCCATCCAAATGACAGAGATATTTACTCTGGGCCCTCTTGGTGATATCACATCGACACCGCTTGCAAGAACGTGAGTAAGTAAAAAAGACGTCATATCATGGAACGAGTAAAAGAGTACCTGTCGTTAACGAGATTGAGCTAGGTATGGTTTATACCAATGATAAGATCTCGGAGAAGTAAAATATCGCGAGACAAAGGGAATTGGTTACGATATTTATGGTTCACACGATCACTAGATTCATCGTTTAATGTGAAGGAATCATTGCGGATATCCAGGTCCCGCTGTTGAATATTGATCGAAGAGGTGTCTCGATCATGTCTACATTATTCACGAACTGTAGCGTGAAACACTTAAGATCCGATGACTCGTTTGAGAGGATATGGAATATCGGAGAAAAGTCTAGACAACACTGAAATTTTTTCGGGTAATTTTGAAATATTTCAAGGGGATTTTTATCAAATGGTTGTTAATAGATTTAACAACTAACTCAAGGGGTTATTTGTTAATGTTTGTTAATGGAATACAAAATATTAAAATAAAGAAGTGAAATTGTTTTATTTATTTATTAAAGAAAACCCTTGGAATTTTGAGTGTGAATTTATGAGAGAATGAGTGAGTTGAGTGGAGATTCCACTCACATGATGAGGGGAGGGGTGGAAGAAATGAAAATTCATGGCTGCCTCCCCCTCCTATATAAGAGCATCTCCAACAGAAGCGGTAAAACCGCGACGCACGCGAAAAAACGCCAAAATGGCGCATTTGCATCTCCGCGCGCTCTCCAGCGGTAGCGGCAAAATAGCGCACGCACAAAATTGGGGCCCCGCGCACAGGATTAAGCGGCACCGCTTTAAATGTCGCGTCTGGTACAGCGCGCGTAGTTCACCGCCCACTCGTCCTCCCCCTCTCTCTCTTCCCACGCACGCACGGAATATCCCCACCGCACCGCCGCTGCCTCCTACGGCCATAGAAGATGTCGTCGCGCCGTCGAAACAGCAGCGGCTACCGCGGCGTGAGAGCACGTCACGTAGGGACGTTCTCCGCCGAGATCCGCTCTGGCAAGATGCTCCTCTCGCTCGGCACCTTTGAGACGGCGCACAAAGTAGGGCGCGCCTATGACGCCGTGGCGTGGCGCCTCGGCCATCCCTGCCGCTCGATGAACTTCCAGGACGCGTGAACAGGCGCGGGAGCTTGCGTCGCCGCCACGCCTAGTCACCGGCGGAGGTTGCTAGAAAGGTATGCAAACTTCAATGGTAGAAGTGAGCATAATGAAGTTGGAATCATTACCTTAATGAAGTTATCAAAAGAGTTTGATTCCATCATGAATAGTAAAGATGCTCGTAGAGTTACACAAAATTAAGTGGGAGCACTAAGACATATTTCTATTGCTTTATGTATATGACATATGGTTTATTGGAAAATATGTATATTAAATTAACACGGTTAAGATTTTCATATTGATGAAAGGCTTAGAAGATATTGGACATGGATATCTCTGAGAGATGGATTGAAGCGCCTGATATGGTTGACCCAAATTAAATAGATGAAGTATTGAAGTAAGTCAATATCGAAATAAAAAGAAGTTTCTTACCACATGGAAACGAATTGAGCAATATTCAAATGTTTTGACATATGATGAGCATAATTTAAAATGAAATTACCAAGTCATGTGTTTCATGCTATGTACACAACCAGATGAGTCCTATGCTATAGAATTTTATAGCGGGATAATTCATATGATGAGTAGACAATAGTGGTTGAGATCCTTATGTAATTTTTAGAAATGCTAAGGATGTGTTTTCCTATGTTGTAATGACAAACTACTCGTTGTAATATGTTACACTAATAGTTTTGTCATCTATTCAAATATTTTTTTATCTCAATTAAAATATGTGATGAAGAGTGGCACAATAGGATGGAAGCAAGTTCCACGCCGGATTTGAATGAGTTTCAAAATTAAAATATTGTGAAGGATACTACAACAAAGTCTAAGTATATCATTGTATTGACAACAAATGACACGAGTATTTGTGTCAAGGACTTCTTTATGGAACTTGGTGAATTTCTAAGATTGCTTACACTATGAAGCTACATTTTCACAATGTTAGAAACATTCGTTTAAGCTGAAGAATTAAGGTCTCACCAGTTGAATAAATATATACAAAGACATCTCATTAGAGAATGAGTGATGTGTGTAGACACAAAGACGTGCAAATACAATAGGACCTGAATATGTGAGATCTTTTTGATGAAGTTTACCCCATGTGAAGCATGGTAATAACACTGGAATGACATATGAGTTAAGGGGTTACAGACTAGATTATTGACTCTAGTGCAAGTGGGAGACTGAAGGGAATATGTACAAGAGTTAATAATAAAGTGGTTATTATCTTATTCCTTGTTTCTGATAAATGTTTATTTCTCATGCTAGAATTGTATTAACCGCAATCGTTGATACATGTGTGTCTGATAATAAAATAAGAGTTCCTAGTAACGCCTCTCGTTTAACTAGCTCGTTGATTAACTGATAATCAAGGTTTTATGATCATGAACATTGGATGTTGTTAATAATGGGGTCATACCATTGGTAGAATGATGTGATGATCATATACCCAAAGTGGATATAGCAATGCGATCAAGTCATTAAGTTTACATTGTTATATCAAACATACGAAGTAACTCTAATCATTAGACCATGAGATCATGTCAATCACTAACACCAGAAGATGCTTTGATGTCATCAAACGTCACACCGCAACAGGGTGACTATAAAGGTGCCATTGGGTTTTATTTTTGCATTGTTTTTCTATGTTTTATTTGAGTCAAGGTGTTGTATAATTCTATAGCAACTCTTTGTATGTTTTTTTTCATGTATTAGTTGTGCCAATTAAACTTTCTAGCAAAGGTTGGAGTTGGTTTTGGATTTCTGCGCAGAAAACACATTTCCGGTGAACCCTGTAAAAAATCGTATAATTCACAGAAAGTTCGAAATGAACTGAAACTTTTTGTGCTTATTCCTCAGCTAATACCAAAACTTTTTCGTTCTTTCAGTTTTTTGATTTAAGAAACTAGAGTGCCCTGTAATTTTTTTTCATTACAGACTGTTCTGGTTTTGGCACATTCTTTCATTTTTCTTGCATTTGCTCTTTTACAATGTCAGGTGGATTTATTTTCTTCACGAAACATCAGTGGCTGTAGATAATGTTTAAAAGTATCAATAGCACTTGTGCCCATGCATAACCCATGATTTTTTTTAATTGTTGCACTAACCCTCTAATGTGAATTACCTTTTGAGTGTGGTGTGAAGGAAGTTTTCAAGGGTCAAGAGAAGAGGGTGATATAATGTGATCAAGAAGAGTGGAAGATCAAAGCTTGGGGATGCCCCCGTGATTCATGCCAGAAAATTATAAGAAGACTCAAGCTACTAAGCTTGGGGAGGCCCAATACATCCCCTTCTTCATCAACAAATTATGAGGTCACATCTAGCGAAACTATATTTTTATTCGGTCACATCATATGAAATTTACTTAGAGCGTCTTTTATTTTCCGTTCTGTTTTATTTTTTATATTTTTTTCCTTGCTGCAATAAACATTACTGAACCTATCATACTTGTGTGGGAGACAGACACTCTCCGTTTTCATTGGTTAGAACACTCCTAGTTTTCACTTTTATTGTTCTGTGAGTGTTCACTTTTTGCTAGTACTGCCTTTAGCTCTTGTTTTTCATGCATCTCTTATTCAGAGCTATTAGTTTTAATAGAGTTATGTTAGTACTCTTTTGATTAATTGCTATATAATTTGGAGAGTTTGTGTTAAAAATATATATTGAATGGTGCTTGATGGAAATAAAATAAAAAATTCTAGTTGTGGTAGATGGTATAATGGGAAAAACTTGCATATTCTTGTAGATCACTAAACTGATTCACTTTATTATTTGTTGTTGTTTTGAGATATTAATATGCTTAATGGTAAAACTTGCTGATTTAGTAGAGTAAAAACAATTAATGGTTGGTCTAAAAGCTTGAAACTGTGCCACACTCAAATAGCCAGTTGATAGGATAATGGTATATGACTTCCTTTGCTAATAGCAATCGTGATGACTTTTTGTAACGCGCTACGGTCAGGGTAGATAATAGTGACCTGTCACTACCATGGACCCTCTTGGAGTGATTTTAATTATGCCTTGTAAGATCTTGATTTTAGCTGTAATCTTTTAACTTGTGAGTTCTATGTTATGGTTTTCTGCCATTTCCACTATCCATATTTGCTAGCCTCTTAGGGATTGTGCATTGATCATTCTCACAGTGAGAGTTGGTGCAAACTTCGCCAGTGCATCCAAACCCGTGGGAGAAGCTTGTTCTTCTACACATAAGAAAAAAAATTATCTTCCCCAAAACAGCCACCATACGTACCTATCATGGCATTTCCATAACCATTCCGAGATATTTTGCCATACAACATCCATCACAATTATGTTACTTGTCATGCTTCATTTTATTTTGCATACTTCTACACTTGGCGGAGCATTTAGTTTTATATACATCAGAGATATTTCAGTTTGGGTTATGAGTACTAAAAGTGTGATGATTCATTGTAAAATAAAGTGTTGACCCTAGCAGGGATGTAATATATAAAAAAGAAAAAAAGAAAAGAGAAAACGTCCAAAAAAGAAAAAAGAAAGAAAGGACAAAAGAGAGATAATAAAGAGAGAGGGGTTAGCAGTACTATCATTTATTCCACGTTTGTTCTTGGTTAGCATCATTACTTCAGTTTGGAGAGAGTTTTCAAATTATGACTTGCATAACTATGTGGGGAAACTTACATTATAGAACTTGGCTTGTATATTCCAATGATGAGCCTCCTCAAAAGAGCTCTAGGTCTTCGTGAGCAAGCAAGTTGGATGCACCCCCACTAGTTCCATTGGAGATCTTTCATACACTTATATCTCTACGTGCATCCGTTGTGTGGCAATCACTACTCCTTGCATAACTTCGATTATAAGACTTCCTCTTGTCTAATGATCACTTTCAGTTCTGTGAGACTTTCTTCGATTAACCATACAAACCCCCCATAATGTTCTTTTAACCATAACGTCCTGGTTTCAGGGACCAATACAAAACGCTTTCTTGTTTTTGAGTGCACAATTATTTTAATGATTTTCCTACGTGCATATTGTTGTCACTTGACTTGATCCTAACAGGATTTGTTGTGAGAGTTTGATGCCTTGGATGATTATATCGTTGTTCTTGAAGCTTAAATCATCTTTAAAAAACCATTGCACGGTTGATTATCTTTTAGTATTGATTCATTGAATAGTTTTACTTTGTTATTCTTAATGGTTTATATATTATTCTATTTGATATCAATTATAAACCACAACCTTTATTCATTAGATCCTAGTTTACATGATTTACATTACTATGATGATTCAGTTATGTTGGTAGCATGTCACCTCAGAAATTATTTGTTTTGTCGTTTACCTACTCGAGAACAAGTAGGAACTAAGCTTGGCGATATTGATACATCATAAACGTATCCATAATTTCTGATGTTCCATGTTGTTTTCATGCCATATGCTACTTGTTTCTTATACACTTTATGTCATTTTTATGGATTTTTTTGAGACTAACCTATTGACAAGATGCCACAGAGGCAGTTCTTGTTTTCTGTTGTTTTTAGGTTCAGAAAAGTTGTTCTGGAAATATTCTCGGAAATTGGACGATTCAAAAGCCAGAAGTATTAGAATTCCCGGAGGGTCAAGGAAGTCCAAAGGAGACCCGGGGGGGCCCACACCATGCATGGGCACAAGTGGGATCCTGGCCGCGTCGGGAGGTGGTGTGGGCCCCTCGGGCACCCACCGCCATCGCCCTTTCGCCCATTTATGCCTCCCGATGTAAAACCTAAAAAAAATCAGCCTTTTTCCATGAAAAGTTCCGTAGCTCGCCGTCACCGCCGAAAAGTTTCGGGGGAAAGAAATCTCTGTTCCGACACCCTATCGGGATGGGGAAGTGCCCCTGGATCCATCTCCATCGACTCCACCGCCATCTCCATCGCTGTTGATGTCTCCTATAATGAGAAGGCAGTAGTTTCCCCGGGACTGAGGGCTCTACCGGTAGTTATGTGTTTCATCTCTCTTTCATGGTGTGATCTTTATGTGATCATGAGCTTTGTAATCTAGTTGAATAATTAGATGTTACTCTTCATCTGTTATGCTACTCAAGTGAGTTTGTTATGAGATCTTCGTAGACACTTTGATCATGGTGTAAATATGACAGTGTGTGCACCGTGTGGTTCAACATGATATTTATATCTTGTGTTGGATGATCCTATGAAATTATGGTGTTTGGCTAGTACCTTCCAGGGCGCTCATAGTGACAGCGTGGGGTTAACTAGATATGGGAATACAACTTTCAGGAGTGTTGTTACAACACTATGCAATGAATTGGTGTTTGTTATTCGACCGGAGAGTGGTTCGGAGTAGCATAGTGAAAAGATGATACTTATGCATTCAATTATGTTATCATTGTTGAGAGTGTTCACTAGTGAAATTAGGATCCCTAAGCCTTGTTTCTGAGCATTGAAACACCGTTTACAATCAGTTCTGCTACATGTTTGTTTGCTGTCATTTTTATTTTAGATTACTATTATCACTTATAATCATTCGTATTACTTGTAATTTACTCTCTCTTCGTCGAACTAGTGCACCTATACAACTAAAAATTGTATTACGTGTGTTGTGGACACAAGATATTCCTTGTATCGTAATTGTACCACTACCTCACTAAGTTGGATAAATCTTGGATAATCCAGTTAACGGAAACTTGTTGCTGTTCTACAAACCTCTGTCCTTGGAGGCCCAAAACTGTCTACAAGAATAGAAGCGTGCATAGATATGAGTGACCTCCTTGGAGGCACCGTCTTGGAGTAGAGGCCCTTCTTGCCCCGATTCGGTTGCTTGCTTGCAAAGTTGGGGCCTTACTTAAGCTGGCGTTCGAAGAGTTGCTACCGTGCTCCGACGCCTTGGTGGAGGCGCAAGGTGGCGCCGTCTGATCCTGCCCCTCTTGGTGGTTGGCCGTTTTACGCATGGGTCAGTCCTCGTCGCTGGCGTCTCCGCGTGATGCTGTGATGTTCGCCATCCTCCTCTTCTCCGTGCGCGTCTTCTCCTGGAGGCTCAAATCTTTCGTCTCCTGTGATCCTCTTCGGTGTCAAGCTCGGTGCTAGATGTAGTGGTGCCTTCGCTGGTGGTCCGATTCTGCCTCTCTTAGGGCTGGCCGTTTTACGTAGGGATCTGGTGCTCGGCGCTGTGTAGCGATTGTTTTAGCTTGTCTTTTTTCTTGTTTGTAAGAGGATCTTCTTCAACACCTTGTATCGCGTGGCCGATTGGTTTTATTAATTTAAAGCCGGGCTTTGTAGCCTTTTATCTCAAAAAAATTTGGTAGATCTGAACAAGAACAAGCAATGCATGCATGAAATTTCAATTTTGATGGAAAATGTATCATTATAGAAAACAAGCGCACAAGAGTTACCACCCTGTCGAAGCACAAAATTATTGATTTCAACTGGAAACACAGACACAAAATTTCTGGATAATTAGAAAACAGAAATGACATTAATATTTCAGACACAAGACACAAGTTTGTCGGATAAAATTAGAGAACACAAATGACCCGAATAATTATATTCTACGAGATCATGCACTGCAGGTGAACAAGTACACAACAAAGTAAGGACTTAATTGGAACTTGAGCACGAAGCAGCTATGCTCAGTTCCTTGGAAGACCCGGCGCGCCTCCCGGGTCGTCCTCCCTCGGGCGGCTCCGAAGGATCCCTAACCCTAGCCACAAAAAAGCACCCAAGATCGGATCCCCATGGCCGCTGCCGTCGCCCTCGTCGGCGGCGGTGGCGGCGCCCTGCGGTTACATCGGAGGGCATGGTGGGCGCCTGACGAATATATGGATCCTGGACCCTGCGAATAAGGACACCCCCTCTCAGGCCCAAGGTTGAAGGCCCAAGAAGAGGAGCCCTTGGAATACTCCAGAAGGCCCATGTGAAGCCCACCTGCATTAACTTGCGTGTTAAGATAGGAAACATGTAACCGACATAGTTAGGGTTCGAGTCCTCTCCGGGTAGGATTCGAGACCTGGTCACTATATAAGGCCAGGAGAGCCCCCGGGAGAGGACCAAGCAACACAACGCCATCAAAGCCTTGAACTCGAGATCTTACTCTCGATTCGAGCATCACCATTGTAACCGATCTTTCCATCAATACAGATCGACAAGAGGCAGGAGTAAGGGTTTTACCTCTACGAGGGCCCCGAACCTGGGTAAATCTCGCCCCCTGTCTAGCCGACGATTCCACCAGCGCTCATGACTTCTCCTAGTCGAAACCGATAGGGTCACCTAAGGGATTTGTAGAGTCAGAGATTCGACAATTGGCGCCGACCGTGGGGACGACGGGCGCTGGATCACCGGCATCTTTGGCTTCATCGACAACACACTCTCGTTGGAAACCATCGACTACGGCTCCTAACAATCCTATACGGATCGGATCTGTCGTGGTCACACCTCACTCGCCGGAATCGCGCCCGGTATTCGAGGATCTGGAGAAAAGCGTCACCTTGACGTTCGGGAGCCTAAAATTCGTGACTAACCGGGACGGAATCCTCCACTTCTCGGATGAATCTGAAACCGAATCTGGAGCTATCGACTCACGCCCTCATCTGGAGAAAAGCGGCGAGTCCATCCGCTTCAACGCCAACGACTACCATACCCTCTCGACAGAGGAACGATCAAGAATTCGAAGGAACTCTCGACCTACGCCTAGGACACACGAGACTCGACTGGCTCAAGTCTGCATGGCAGGATCGGAACAAGTCTCGGAAACAGAACACAGCGCGACAGAGCGCAACATAATCGGCGTCTCACGGGAATCCTGGAACCGAGCAAAAGAAGCTATGCGAACGAGCAAGCCACCCGCATCTGGGGCCTCACACGAAGACATGGTTGCCTACCACTATCACCTAGTGAGAGCAGCCACGACTATCAAGGACGCTCGGATAGATCTGGCCCGCCAAAGAAGAGCGGCGGACGAGTCGGGCCAAAGGCGAGCCGGGCTATCCATAACACCTTTGGTTGGAACCCGACCCGCGAGAAAGGGACACGCGTCCACATCCAGGAACAATGAGTTCTTAGCCGGAACCAGCAGATCAGTCACCCCTTCTCTCATGCGAGTCGATGACAATGGCAATGTCTACCCGCAAACTCCTGCTGCCGCTGTTATAGCCGCAGCAACTTACATGCAGATGAACCAACCGACGGAAAGTGATCCTCGGGCGGAACAGTATAAAAAAGTGCGCAAGGGATTAGGGCTGGCGGCCGCAAGGTTCGCCGCTTATGATCGAAAGAAGGCCGCAGAGCAGCTGGAGAAGGAACAGGAGATGGAAAAAGACAAGGATAGGGAAGCATCCCGTAAACGCAAGAGTTCTTCGCCAAGAAGGGACAGGTCACCTCGTCGTGGTCGAGGAAAAGAAGCACGGCGCCGTGATGACAGTCGAAGTAGCAGCGAAGGCAGTCCGAGAGACAAGAGCTCGCGGCATCATAGCAGCCGCTCGCGAAGGCGAAGCAAGGAGCCAAGGAAGGATACTGACCACGACCGGCCAGAGTACGACGCGCGATCAGATCTCGCGCAAAAAAGGGTGGATAAGGCGAGAGCTTCGCGATATCGCGAGCGCTCCTCGTCTGGCTCCTCGGATGACGAAACCTGCGGCGCTCTCTGCTTTGCCCGCAGTATCCGCGAGGCGCCCCTACCCAAAAGATTCAAACTTAGCACGGAAGTAACAAAGTACGACGGCTCACTCGAGCCCCTCAATGGCTAAGCGATTACCTCACGGCAGTAAAATGGCAACGTGGAATAAAAACACGGCTATGCAATACCTCAATTTGCATCTCGCCGTGCGGCTCGCAGTTGGCGAAGAATCTTGCGCATCGTGGGATGATTTGCACCGCGATTTATGCAAAAAATTTCAGTCGACTTACAAGAGGCCAGCGACCATTGAAGAGTTGCGAGCATGCAAGCAGAAAAGTGGCGAGTCCACCCGCGAGTACATCTAGCGATGGACTACGCTCAGGAATACTGCAGGAACCATTTCAGAAGAAGTAGCGATTGAAGCCTTCGCAAAGGGCGCCCGAAGAACGGCTTTCAGAGAAGAACTGGGCAGAGCCGCACCCAAGACAATTGGGGAGCTGATGAACATAGCCGAAAAATGGGCTAACGGAGAATGTGGTGCGCAATGAGAGGGCATCATCACCTGCACATGATGAAGATCGTCATAGTCGAAGGAACAGGACAAAATACTACGATCACGAAGACAGAGAGGAGTTGGTCGCAGCGGAATTCACGCGAGCCGCGACTCCGGTCGCCGTGGGAATCGCGAGTGGAGACCAAAAGCTGAAGAAAAATCACCTGACGAAGACCTCGATGGATACTGCTCGCTACATCTATTTACAGATAAACGCACGGGCAAAACTAAGGCAACGCACCTTGTTAAGGATTGCCGAAAGTTTATCGATATCACAGAAGCACTCGCAAGGAAAAGAGCTGCACACGCGCAAAATTACCCACCGCTGCCAGGAGGAGGCCACCAAGGGTTCCAGCCGCCACAACCCCCACCCCCACCAGCAAATCCAAACATGGCATTAGCCGCGCTACCTGCACCGCCATCTCAAAACTCCGGAGCCAACGCGTACCCGAATCCAGCAGGGCAACTCGCGATGATCCAGAAGGTATGTCCATCCCGCAGAGCTCAAAAGACTAACACAAGGCAATTGTGCATGGCCGTGCAGACACCGCCAACAAAAACAGAATACTTGAAGATGGCGGACCAGCCAATAACATTCTCGATGAAGGACCACCCGCCACGAGTCTATCGACCAGGACACGCCGCCCTTGTCATCCAAGCACAAATTGGCAACTACGACTTGGCCCGCGTATTCATGGATGGTGGCAGTGGCATAAACATTATATACGCGGATACACTCCGTCGGATGAACAGGAACTTGGACGGCCTCCAGGAGTCAGAAACATCCTTCCACGGGATAGTTCCAGGAAAAGCAATCCGTCCACTCGGAACAATTAACCTAGAAGTTGTGCTGGGCACTAAGAGCAACTACAGAAGAGAATTCCTTGACTTCGAAGTTGTCGACTGGCCTTCGCAGTACCACACCATTCTTGGTCGAACAGTGTTCGCCAGATTCATGGCAGTACTGCATTACGCCTACCTGAAGCTCAAATTACCTGGAGAACATGGCGTAATTACCATCGACGGAGATTTTCAGAAATCCAACAAATGCTACATTGAATTTAATGAGATCGCAAAATCTTTTGGGATGCAAGAAGAACTTCAAGAGCTGTCAAAAACCACGGACCACTCCGTGATGCCCCTCACGAAGAAAAACGCGCCTGAACTGGAGTTCAGCGCTAATAGCGACACTCAAAAGCATCAAGTGCACCCGACAGATCATGCGAATACATCGCTGGTTTCCACCACCCTTCCGCAAGCATAGGAAAGAGCGCTCGTCGAACTCCTCCGTGAGTACTGGGAAATTTTCGCTTGGCAGCCATCAGATATATGCCAGGAATACCTAGGGAGTTTGCCGAGCACTCACTCGAATTCTTTCTAGATGCCAAACCAATCAAACAAACTACTCGACAATTTTCAGAACCCAAGCAGAAGGCGCTTGGAGAAGAAGTAAACAGATTGCTAGCAGCAAAATTCATCAGGGAGATCAAGATATCCACTTGGTTAGCAAACCCGATACTGGTCCCCAAAAAGAAAACGGACATCCTTCAGGTATGCATCGACTACACGTCGTTAAACAAGCACTGCCCTAAGGACAACTTTCCCCTCCCGCGAATCGACCAGATCGTGGACTCTACGGCAGGCTGCCAACGCCTCTCTTTCCTGGATGCCTATTCGGGATATAATCAGATCCGGATGAAAAGAGAAGACGAAGAAAAGACAACATTCATCACACCTCACGGTGTATACTGCTACACGACAATGCCCTTCGGGCTCAAGAACGCAGGCGCAACATACCAGCGCTGCATGCAAAAATGCCTCGCCAAGCTCATTGGCAAGAACGTACAAGTGTACGTTGACGACATAGTCATCAAGACTCGAGTTGAGAGCACACTCCTCGAGGATATTAGAGAAACATTCGATGCCCTCAACGCATACATGATCAAGCTCAATCCGACAAAATGCGTTTTCGGCGTCCCAGCAGGGAAACTTCTCGGGTACCTGGTATCCGCCAGAGGCATCGAAGCCAACCCAGAAAAAATACAAGCAATCTTGACAATGAAGGAGCCAACTAATCTACGCGGAGTCCAACAGCTTGCAGGGCGACTGGCTGCCCTGAGCAGGTTCATCGCACGATTGGGAGAGCAAGCGTTACGTACCCTTCTACAAGCTGTTGAAGAAGACGGACAAATTCGAGTGGACACCAGAAGCTAAGCAAGCATTCGCGGACTTAAAGCGATCATTGCAAAGTAGGCGAGTCCCTTGCAACACCGCAAGAAAGGGAGCCACTCTACTTATACCTAGCCGCCACAAACCAGGTCATCAGCACAGCAATCGTAGTCGAACGACCTGAGGAGGGCAAAGCGTACGGAGTTCAGCGTCCAATCTATTACATCAGCGAAGTGCTTTCGCCATGCAAACAACGATATCCTCATTACCAGAAGCTCGCATACGGGGTGGTCCTTACAGCCCGAAAGCTCAAGCACTACTTCCAGGAACACGCCATCACAGTAGTTAATGATGCATCACTCGGACAATCATGAACAACCCCATGGCATCCGGGAGAATAGCCAAATGGAGCATCGAGTTGGGCGCCTGGGACATCACTTACGCAGGGCGCAACGCAGTCAAATCTCAGGTGCTCGTGGAATTCCTAAGCGAATGGACAGAACTACAAACGCCCGGGCCACCTGAGTACACGAGCAATTGGATAATGTATTTTGACGGGTCCAAAAGAAACGAAGGAGCAGGAGCTGGAATTGTCCTCATATCGCCACAGGGAGACAAACTGCAATACGTCCTGCGATTGGACTTCCACCAGATGATCCAGCATCGAATAACGACGCAGAATATGAAGCCTGTTGCATGGAATGAAGATGGCAGTCGCCTGCGGAGCTACTCGATTAATGATTTACGGCGACTCCAATCTCATTGTGCAGCAGACAATGAAAGAATGTGATGCAATTGCTGAAAACATGGTCGCGTATCGCGACATGTACAATCTACTCGAAGGAAGTTTCAAAGGGTGCGAGTTGAAGCACATTGCAAGATCAAGCAATGAAGAAGCAGATAGGCTGGCAAACATGGGTTCCACAAATACACCCATACCACCAGGAATATATTTCGAACGGATGATCAAGCGATCGGTCAAAGACAAGAAAGCTACAGGAACACCCGCAGCGTCAAAAACAGAGGTCAGCCCGCAAGTCGCCATTATCGAGCTTACCCATAATATATCACGACAGGTTTTTCTGGTCGAGCCAGTCTGGACGCAGAAATATCTCGACTACCTGATCAACAGACAGCTCCCGGCCGATCCACGCGAGGCTCGACAAATAGTGAGACGCAGCAAATCCTTTCGGGTAGTTAATGGAGAATTATACAAGCAAAGCATCTCGGGTATACTTCAACGCTGCATCGCACCCGAAGACGGCAAAGAATTACTCCAGGACATCCACCAATGAGACTGCGGACATCATGCTAGCTGGAAAACTATCATGGGAAAGGCTTTCCGAGCGGGATTCTACTGGCTAACAGCAGCTACCGATGCAAAGAACCTGGTCGAGCGATGCGACGCTTGCCAGCGATTCGCACCAAAACCACATACACCTGCTACGGAATTACACATGATACCCATTGCCTGGCCCTTCGCACAATGGGGGCTGGACATGGTTGGACCACTACGCAAGTCCACACCTGGCGGATATACGCACTCGCTGGTTGCAGTCGACAAGTTCACCAAATGGATCGAGGCCATGCCAGTAACTTCGGCTAGCGCCCAATGCGCAGTCAAATTCCTCGACTCCATTGTATGCAGATTTGGGGTGCCACACGACATCATTACAGACAATGGTACAAATTTCACAGCAAAGGAAACGCAACAGTTTTGCGAGGAAAAGGGCATCAACTTCAAGTTTGCTTCAGTTTCCCACCCGCAAACGAACGGACAAGTCGAAAGATCCAACGGCTTAGTTTCGGCTGGCATCAAGAAACGTCTACTCGATCGTCTACACCCCGCCGCAGGACATTGGGCAGAAGAGCTACCCTCCGTACTATGGAGCCTCCGCACAACTCCAAACCGATCCACAAAATACACACCATTTTTCATGGTATACGGGGCAGAAGCAGTCCTACCCGAGGATGTTAGATTCAGCGCCCCACGAGTCGTGGCCTACAGCGAAGAAACCTCCAACAAGGCACTCGCGGAACATATGGATGCACTCGACGAGATGCGGGACATCGCGCTCGCAAGATCCGCAGTCTATCAGCAATCACTGCGAAACTATCACAGTCGCCGCATACGCCACAGAGCATTCGCGGTTGGAGATTTAGTGCTGCGGCTCAAGCAGAAGGAAGGGCACAAGCTCGAGCCACCCTGGGAAGGACCCTTCCTCATACACGAGGTCATCCCAGGAGGAGCCTACAGGCTGAAGAATCCGTCGACTGGAGGAATCTATTCCAATCCTTGGAATATCGCACACCTCCGCAAATTTTATCCCTAGGATTTCTTATTGTCACAACAAATAAGGCTATACTAGACACTCTTGTAGCTCGAATACATGACTTCTCAGTCATATCAATAAAATACATGGTTTCTCAACCATATTTACTCGAAGATTATCTACTTCTTACATGCTAAAATAGTTACAGGTACACACCCCATAAACACACGGGGCTAAGCCTACAACAAAGCATCACAAGAAAAATTCATACACACAAGGTTACACACCTTATAAACAGTTTTTACAAGCTATACAACATACAATCAGTCGTGGCGATAAGCATTCTCAGTCGCCAACACTCTCTCTACTTCTTCAGAGGTCAATCGAATGATTTTCTCCGCTGTAGGACGAACAGCATTGTAATGCGGAGAAATATCATCGATTGATTCATCTGGGAGGCTAGCTACGGAGTTAAAATCTACTTCAGGATATCGTATTCGGACAAAGGAGAGAGCAACCACCGCGCCGGAAATCATCTGGTTGCGCACGCACTCGCGAATTTCTCCCTCCTGCCCGAAGAGCCCAAGGAGATACCTCCAATCTTCAGGACCCCTCTCAAGTGGGTAGAATGCAGCGTTTATCGCGATCAAGACTTCGTGAAAAGAACTCAAGAGAACCTTGATCTGGGAGACACGGAACTTCAAAGTAGCTAACACAAAACCTCGGATGCGATCAGACCAAAAATTGTTCGCATGAGGCCTTGAGCTGCCAGCTTCTTGAAGAATGTGGTTTTCCACCCATTGTTTTTCCTCCCTATCATCCGGTTTAACAACTGCAGACAAGAGTACGTAATCAGATAAGGAAGCAAGACAAAGAAGACTTGGGGGCTGTATCACTTACACAACAGTTCCCTAGCAAGGGAAGCCAGCTCGTCCATCACACAGTTCGCGTTCAGTCGCCAGTTTTTGCTTGGACTTCGCCACATCGGCCACCCCACGCAACACTTTCAGTTTGCGCTTGCCATCGGCTACACGATCACGAAGACACGCCAAAGACCCAACAGCTGCAACAAGTGGATCAGCTCGGGTAGCAAGTCCACCTGAGGATTCAGCGACAAATCCAGTAGCCTGGAAGAGTACAAGGAAAGAAGTAAGACGCCCTATTCGGAGAATCTCTAGTCGCACATTTGACGAATGCTCGGGGGCTACTCCCATCGGGAGAGAATACACAAATTACCAGAAGCAATTACCAGGCAAACATTTCGATTAAAGATAATACGGAAATACATCCAAAGGTTCATTACATTCAAAGCGGAAAATGAATACAAAACTACGAAGCTACAGTGGTACTCCCGCTAGCGGCAGTCGCCCCTCCTGTGAGCCGAGCAACTAGCTCAGACAGCTTCCGAGCAAGGATGGCGGCTTGCTCGCCAAAACGAGAGAGCCGTACCTTTTTGCCCGTGGAGGGGTCGACTGGGAGAGCCGAGTAGGCTTCCTCCAAACCGGTGACTCCATGCGCCAGAGCAAACTGGATCGCAGTCTTTGCGCCAGACTCCGACTGGGCGACCGCGTAGGCATCCAAGAGACTGCTCTTCGAAAAGATCTTCAGCAAGTCATCTAGCGCAGACGGAGGTGCAGCGTTGGCGAGGAAGCGACTGTGCAGTTGCGTCAACACATGAGTGGCATCGCCAATCAAGGAGGAAACTCCTTCGGCGTGCCTCTTGAGTTGAGCAAGAGTGTCGGTTAGCACGTCTACCCGTTGGATCCCAGGGATCTCCAGAGGAACATCCAGAAGACCTGCAAAAGAAAAGAATATCAAGACCTGGCAAGTTACAGCAGGATAAAAGATGAAATCGCGAGAGCTTAAATTGCTTACCCGTGAGACGCTCAGCAAGGGGACGGAGGAACGTGACAAGGTCAGAATCGGCCTTATTACCAGCATCGTCTTGATCCTTTAGAGTCTTCCGCGCATCCGCAAGTTGCCTTTCAAGATCCTCCGATCGCATGCGGGAGTTCTCCAATTCTTGTCGGATGGCCGCTAAATCAGCCCCCTGAGTGGTTACCCGCTCAGAGAGACTGCCCTTCTCGGATTCCGCGAATTCGAGTCGGGCTGCATAAAGACACTTGTTAAAAATCAAGAATTGAAGAAAGAATAGTAAGAAGAAAAGATGATGAGACTTACTCTTGAGGAGCTCGTTCTCAGTCGAGAGTCGACTGCGGTCTGATCGAAGCGACTCACATTCGACACAGCAAGAATAACTCGGCGACCAATCGCCGCAAGAGAGTCAACAAGCGACTACAAAAATACAGAGATAGAAGAATTAGAAGGTATAAACTGGAGCCTGTACCCGATTAAATTCAATCGACTATAGCCTCGGGGCTACTCCCATCGGGAGCACTGCCGTGCACCCGATAAAATCAAGAAGAAGAAAAAGACAAGGCTTTGAGCCTGTAGCCGACCGCACGCGATCGACTACAGCCTCGGGGGCTACTCCCATCGGGAGCACTGTCGTGCACCCGATAAAAATATTATGACAAATGACAAAGTTTACCTGGCCCGTGGCGCGGAGAGGGGATCCATGGAGCTGTCCGTCACTTCTTTCGAAGCTGAAGTCCTGGCGGCAAAGCTAGGCGCCTCGCGTTCCACAATCGCCGCATGGGGGGCTGCGCTGGGAGAATTCTGGACAGTGGGAGTCTCACCCGCAGCTCCTGCTCTATTCCTCTTTTCGGGAGGAACAGAAGAAGCATACCTGCGAGGACTGATGGTTTGCAATCTGCAACAGATAAACATCAGCATAGATGCAAAGGAAAAAGTTCGACCAAAGGACAAGAAGAAGAACTTACTCATCATCTTCATCTTCATCCAGCAAATCCGCGATCCAAGCGGGCGCGATCACTGGGAATGAAGGGGAAGGGGCGAGTGAGCGAAGTGGAGTCGTGGAGATAGGAGCCTTCCCAGGCGATTCTTCCAAGGAGTTATCCTTGGAAGTAGCCTCGTTATCATCCACTCGACGACGCTTGTGGTGATGAAGGCCGCCATTCGAGCCCTCCGTATCATCCGAAGATCGTCCTCGGAGCTCGAAGAAGCATCGGCTACACTGGTATCGGCTAAGCCGTCCAGGTGACTCGCCAATAACTCTGAGGCGTCCTCTCCCGCAACTGGTGGGTAGCAGTTCGTCACTGCTAAGCTCTACAAAGAAGGCAAGAAAAACTTCAGTCGACTAAAGCTCAAAGCAAAGAAGAAAATAATAGAAGACAGGAGGGTAAAACTAACCGCGGCTGGTGGAGGTTTCGAAGCGTCGAAGTCTTCGACTGTGCAGTCGGGGAACTTCTCCCCCACCTTCAAGCTTGTGACAGCCGCGATTTTCTTCTCGAACTCAACGTTCGAAAGCTCCTCGCGGCTCACTCGGCTAGGATCTTCAGCGCCTTGGTATTCCCACATGGTGGAAGGCCTTTGCTGCAGCGGTTGGATCCTGCGCTTCAGAAAAAATACTCGCCAGGTGCAGCCCGTTGAGTACCACTCCAGCAGTTTGATCCCGGAGAGCGGACACTCTTGCGAGTAGGGGCGTGACAACCTGGGTTTCTTCGGCTGACAGCTTGTGCGCCCAGGACTTCCGCCTCTTCAAAACAGCGAACGGGTGGAATTCCACGATCCCACCCGAGCTGTTGTCGATGACGTAAAACCACTTTTTCCGCCAGCCTTGGGCGGAGTCGACGAAGTGCATGTTGAAGTAGCTGCTCTCCAGTCGCGCCTGGATCCCGAAGCCACCTGTGCGTAGCGGCTCGCCAGGCTCGGAGTCCACCCGCGATTTCTCGCGGAAAATGCGAACTTTGAAGAGGGCCTTCCAAAGCGCCCAATGAGGGCGAATGCCAAGGAAGCATTCGCAGAACAAGATGAAGCACAAAATGTGCTGCACCACGTTCGGAGGAAGATCGTGAAGCTGTATGCCATAGACATACAGCAACCCGAGGAGGAAAGGATGGAGAGGGAAGGAAAGACCCCAAGACACGTGGTCCGCGAAGACCACGCGCTCGTTCGACTGCGGGTTTGGTACCTCTTCTTTCTTCCCGAGGCGCACCCGCTTCTCAGATTCAGCCGGCAGCAGCCCCTCCCGCTGCATCTCCTTGATGCTCTTCGCGGTGGTGTTGGGCGAACGCCAGTTGCCAGCTCGAGGCGCAGGTTGCGCGGAAACTTCTCCGGTTGCAGAGGTGGCAGCGCCACGTCTTTTGCCTCCAGCCATGGTTGACAGCACGAGCTCGAGCGCGAGGAAGAAGATGGGCGCGAGGAAGGAGATGGATTGAAGACGAAGGCTGGGAAGTTTTTGCCGCAGCGCTAAGTCCCGTATTTATACACGGAGCGAATCAGCCCCAGCCATTCGATGCACTAAGTGGCGCCTATCGCAGCCACCACGTGTGAAGACGAAACGAGGAGACGGTGAAACGCTGTTCCGTGCCACGATCTTAACAGAAGATCGTGCGCATTTACTGCACCGTTCACGTAAAAACCGGGAGCGGCGTCTCGTTTCCCGGTCAAAAAGCTGACTAGGTGGGCCAGCCCATCTGTTACCACTCCGTCACGTCCCATCGGGAGGAGAAAAGTGCACCATGACGTCATGGCACGCATCATCAAATTCAAGAACCTTCGAATGGAAAATTCAAACACGAAAATAGCTTCGTACGAAATTCCTTCGATTAAAGGCAATTCCTTTAGGAATAAATCATGGAGCAAGACCTCTTTAAAACAAGAGAACTACCCTATACACGAAAACTATTTCGTACGGGCACAACAGTCCAAACATGAAAACTCTTTCATATGGGCATGACTCTCTACAGTACGAAAATTCTTTCGATTGAATCTTAAACAATCACTCGGGTAGAAAGAACCTACCTCCATTCACACATGATATTTCTACATCATAAAGACCTGGATTGTTTAGCCGACTAGGCATATCCGGATGCCATATTTTTCGAATATGAAGGTAAGACCCAAAAAGATCTTTCTTAAGGTCCTGGAATCGCACTCGAAAGCTGCGTCCTCCGGTATGATTCCGTGTCAACAACACGAAGAAAAATCCTAGCGGACGCGCCGGGTACCCCTATAGGTTAAGTTCGACTCGTTAAGTCCACAACGGCTCAGTCGCAACAATCACCTTATCGGGTTCGAGTCGGAGGTCTCGAATCTGTGTAGGCCAGGAATGTTTTTTCCCTAGTCGCAATTAATTGGCCCTGATCTCTCGGGAGAGCCAAGCTACTGTGCCGCATCCTTCTGCGATAAAACCCACAAAAACAGGCACCTATGCTGCTCGACACTCGAGCATGAAGACTCGTTGCACAGGGAACACACCCTTTAAAAAAGGAAACAACCAAGCTGGTTATCCATAAGAAAGGCAGACCAAGAAAGGCTTGACCGTCTACTCGACTGGAAAAATCCCACTCGAGCAAACGGTCGGGGGCTACTGACGAATATATGGATCCTGGACCCTGCGAATAAGGACACCCCCTCTCAGGCCCAAGGTTGAAGGCCCAAGAAGAGGAGCCCTTGGAATACTCCAGAAGGCCCATGTGAAGCCCACCTGCATTAACTTGCGTGTTAAGATAGGAAACATGTAACCGACATAGTTAGGGTTCGAGTCCTCTCCGGGTAGGATTCGAGACCTGGTCACCTATATAAGGCCAGGAGAGCCCCCCGGGAGAGGACCAAGCAACACAACGCCATCAAAGCCTTGAACTCGAGATCTTACTCTCGATTCGAGCATCACCATTGTAACCGATCTTTCCGTCAATACAGATCGACAAGAGGCAGGAGTAAGGGTTTTACCTCTACGAGGGCCCCGAACCTGGGTAAATCTCGCCCCCTGTCTAGCCGACGATTCCACCAGCGCTCATGAATTGTCCTAGTCGAAACCCGATAGGGTCACCTAAGGGATTTGTAGAGTCAGAGATTCGACAGCGCCCATGCCAGAGCCTTTGGGAGCAGGGCGGCGGCGATGGCGTGGCGCGGGGATTGGAAGCGGATGGCGGCGGTGTCGGTTCCAGGGGCTTGGGCGGCCGGCTGCGGCGGGCGGTTTCGGCCTAGGAACCGGCCGAGGAAGGTCTCCCGGCGGGCGGCACGGCGGGTCGTCGGGCGCCGCCATGGATCAGCGCAGGCGATCTTCAGGGCGCTCCCGGACCTGGGCCTCGATCCGGCCCTTTGGGCTTAGATCTGGGCCAGAGGGGGTCCGTCCAGGGTGGTGCCGGTGGTTGCACGCTGCCGGTGACCTAGCTGGTCTACCCTCTCCTCCGTTGTTGTTAATGCTAGAAGTGGCCTCGCGACGTGGGGGTTTGCGAGGCGAATAAAGATGGCGGTCCTTGATTCTCTCTCGCGGCGAGATGAAGACCTACCGGATGTTGGCCCCCATTGATCTAGCTGGATGGTCGTGTTTCGGAAGCCTCCGCCGGCGAACTCCATTGTGCGATTAATGCCTGGAGATTGCTGAATCGGATGGTATTCGATCGTGCGCACCCGTTTCTGGCCTTTTGGTTTCAGAGGGAGCGTTTCGAAGCTCTGCTGGCTAACTAGCGGAGAAGGACATGGAAAGTGAGAACTGAGGACTGACAATGTTGGTTCGAATCTTTCCGGCGATGAGGAATTGGCTAGGTGTTTCATGACTTGGAGCAGCGGTATGTAAGAGGGGGCGACATCATATGTGAAGTCCAAAGTCCTACCTTTCAGGGTGAAAGCCCAACTGGCTTTAATTGGTTGTGCCTGGCACTGTTCTTCTTGGAGACATTGTTTTGAGAGCGAGGATTATCTTCAGGGTGAAAACCCAAGGTCTGGCCTTAATTGGTTGTGCCTGACATCGTTCTTCTTGAAGACGGTGCTTTTGAAGAACTGGACATCAAGTGTTGCTTAGGTGGTGGTTGTGCGGCTGCTGTAAGGATTGTAACTCTGTAGCGGGACTTTTTCTTTTTAGTTCTTCTTCTTTTTATCTTTCGGCTGTGTGCATCCGTAATGGCTCTGGCTATTGCGTTGTTGCAGAAGCCGGGTGTAATTTCTATCTCCGCGATATTAATATATTCCCTTTATCAAAAAAAAATGCTCAGTTCCTTCTCCCACGCGCAGAGATGACAATGCTAGTGAGCGCTGCCGGGCAGCTTGCCTCCAGATGCTTATATCCTTCGGTTGCAACCACTGCGTCAAGGATCGCAGGAGTGCTAACGATGAAGCCGACGCACCTGGCCTTGAGGTGAGAACAGTTGTGCTGCTCAGCCAAGGCTAGGGTCGTTGCCGCCGTGTTGACAGTGATGCCACCGGATAGAATGGCTTCGAAGATCACCTTGAGCATGTCCAGTCTATACCTGTCAGCAGCCGCAAGCAGATGTTGAGCCATCGTCGCCACGACCTCCAGCTCTCCGTCAAGCCCAGGGACCGTGTCCGTGTAGATGAAGTGCAGCATGGCCCTGAATGCGGGCGCCTCCATGTCCTCGATCACGACACGCCCAGCTTTGGCCTCCCTCATGTTCCCGAAGAACTCTGCCATGAAGACGGGAGACCTCGCAGCAAGCACGAGCTTATGAGCAGCGAAGGACTCACCGGACACGACGAAAATGCCATCAGCTCCCGTCCCGGTGCCCAGGAGCTCGCCGAAGTGCCGATGCATGTTGGAGGATGGCACGGGAACCGTCGTTGCCCCCTGAGGTGCTTTCTTAAGGATAGTGATGGTGCACTTCACGGTTAGATAGTCATTAGTCTATCATCGATGTGAAAAGCCATTGCTGGGTGACTCGCACAAGTCGTTTCTTTTGAATGAGGAAAAGAGGCGCATAATCGATTCCGGATTGCCCGGTGCCGACTTGCTTTCTTAAGCCAATGCACGCGGGACAGCTGCTAGAGCTCGAGGGTTTTCCCTTTCCTACTCCGACGATGCATGGAGAAGCCAAAGCAGGTAGATTATCCCTTTTAGCGAGCAGCACCCTATCTGAGCAGTCTTTGGGGCGCATGAACACATGTGACAGGCTCTTTTTCGGATGAATTCAACCCTCGGATGTACCAGCAGGCATCCTAGACGTACCGCCAGGTTGCTAGGGCCAGCCTCAGTAAGGAGCATAAGGGCAACCACAGTGTGTGCCAAATATGGGTTTCAAATTGTAAATTTTGGCATTTGGCACCGGTTCCCTCCGTTGTGGATAGCGATGCCAAATTGAAAAAGAGTGAACCGGCGCATGTAGTTGCGCCGACGCCAAATCGAAAGAGCGAATAAAAAATAGTATCTCGCTTCTGCTTCCTTGCTCTTCGTTCTCGCGCGTTGGGACGGATATGTCCGAGGACATAGCTCGGAGATGCATCTGGTGGGAAGATAGCTACTTGCGGCCGCCCCACCCATGTCCTCGTCCTGCGCCGGGCAGTCTCCTCCACCACCATCAGGAACAGGGAGCCATCAAACTGAACTTGTGGATCCGTCGGTGTCTCGATTTAGCCCTGGCACTTAAAGAAGATCTGGTCGCCCATGGAACCATGAGCGTCGATCTCATGGGCGAGGCCAAGGTTGAGCTGCTGTTAAAGACTAGGACGCCTCTAATTTGCGCATTATGATTTCTAGGTAGAAAAATCTGGTAGTTTGGATCTGAAGTATCGGTTGTTTCTGACTTTGGGAAGAAAGATAGGGGAGAGAGATAGCTGCGGTAGTTGTTGGGAAAAAAGAGTTTTTTCTAGGAGTATTATTTCAGCCAGCGTTGGGGTCCACCAAGCAAGAATATAGCAACGAGCACGCTGTAGCAAACTGAACAATTTTGGCACCGCTGCCCACTAAGCGTACGTGACAAATATGGCTTTAGCCACACTGTGGCTGCCCTAAGCTTGAGGGTTACATACCACCGGCCATATTTCGACCATCCGGGATAGCATTGGATTTCCCACTCGTATCCATCACAAGGTTTTGGTTACCGTTACAAAAAAAATCCCCAGGGGGTCGGGATTTCCGGTTACCACGGTTACCGAGAAATCCCGACCAGTTACAGGACAAATTTGAAAACCATCATTTGAAATGTCAATTTTTATTGTTCCTAATATGACAATTTGCCGAGAGTTTTCTGTTTTCTTTAGGATTCAAAATTTTCAAACAAAATCGGGATTTTTTGTCCGCTAAGACTATTTCCCGGGGGTGGTCGGGATATCCGGTTACCGACCGGTAACCAAAACCCTGATCCCTCGACGTGCCACCTAGACTTGATGCACTTGTTCTTAATGTCGGCCATGGTGGTAACCAAGCTAAACCCGTCGATCCTGAACTGTCGCACCGAGCGCACAACACTAGTGAGTGCAGGCATTAGCCATGGGGAAGTGTAGAGTGGGGATGGTGGCTGCTGGGAATGCGGGGGTTACACTTCAAGTGAGCAGAGAAGATGATAGTGAAGCAAGGCAATTTATAAAGCAGGAGTTACGCTTGAACGTTACAGTGATCCATGTGGCGACTCCTCGGGTAGGAGAAGCATATGCATTCATGGGCGTTGGAAGTTGAAAACGCTTGGGATGGACCGATCAATGAAAAATGCAGAATGCGAACGGGAACCTTGACCACCGGTTGGAAAACGATAGTAATCAATCAACTGCTGATCTACATGCTGTTTGAGATTCGTATGGATAGTTTATCTGTGACCGACCGAGATAGCTCGCCGCCTGTACTTTCGCTGGCAGGCCAAAATCAGGTAGTAGCAGGAGCGTACAGTCCAACAAACAGAGGCAAAGTAATATGTACTACACTAGGTTCAAACCTGCGGCCGGTAAACATGGTGAAACAAGTTTGTGCATGTCGACCCAAATAGAATGAACATCAGAACAACGAAAACAGAAATGCTCAGTTTCAACCAACAGAGGTCTCTCTGTACTATCTACATAACTGAGGTGGCTGGCAGTTTTTCCAATTCTTAGCGAGTAGGTGATTTGCATTATCTTTACGTTCCCCATATATCACGAGAGCAGCCAACGTGACGATATGCATCGCTGTTAATATTTAGCCGCCTCAAAGTCGGAAAGTGCTTTTGGCTCCCGAGCACCATGGCTCCTGCTAATTTAAAAAAACAAATACAAGTTTTAACAAATTCTGAATATAAATGTGCTTGTAGTCAATGGTATATCCCACAAACGTGGAATATTTTAATTTAAAATATAAAGTATTATGGGCTACACAAAAATGAAAAATGATAAAACCTACCCATTACAGAGATCCATAATTTTGTTATTTTTTATAGTTCAGTACACAAATTATTTGAAGTTGTTTTTTGCACTTTTGTAAGTGTATACCACTGGCTATTTATGGATTTTTTTCAGATTTTTTTTAATCTCATAATTTTTTTAAATTGGCAGGAGCACTCGTGCCCACGTGCACCAAATCTCCACTCAAATCAAAGTGCAGATAAGAAGACTGCCGAAGTAGAGTAACTAATTATGGTCAGATCACTAAGGATTCATAAAAGAACATGTCATGCAAATTGATGAAGAAATGCCACAAACAGTGTAGAAAATGGTGTTCAAACGATTTTAGAAGAAGACGAAAACGAACCTCACTTCGATGTCGCTGCCTCCTCGGATCTAGCAGGCGCTGAGGGACGATTTGCACGGGGATCCCGGTCGAGAATCTCCTTTGCCGCTACCCCTAGGCGGGCCCCAAGCAACCCCTGTTTCTACATGTGGACGAGGGTGTCCCCGCATTCCGACGGCACGGGGTTGGGGAGGGTAGTGAAAGCGTCGGCGTGTCACCTCCCGATTCACCCCCAGTCACCAAGTGTATCCGCTCCATTCGGTGTTGTGGCCGATTCTACTGTTGATTCCGAAGATGTTGCGCAATTTTGATCCTCTACTGATATCTTCTCATGTTGCTCAATCTACACCTGGACCACGGACACGTCTACAGAAAAGTATCCTACAACCTACAAATTATAAGGACGGTACTATTAGATATGGTTGACAACCTAAATTTATGTGGAAGATTCTGTTAGATATGGCATGCTAACATCCACAGGGGACCATGTTCCTTGTCTTAGGAACTTGGTGATTCAAAGTGGAGATAGGCAATAGAGGAACAGTATGATGCACTACCCCAAAAGAAGACCTTACATCTTGTTGGGTTTATTGTATTAAGAAGAATGGATATGACACAGTCGACAAATATAAAGCATGATTAGTTGCAAAAGATTTTAAACGGAGGTATGACATAGAATATGAAGATACCTTCAGTCATATTATTAAGACTGCAAACTATTCAATTTCGGTTTATAGAGGATGGAGTCTCCGGTGGCTAGGTGTCAAGAATGCATTTTTACATGATATTCTAGAAGAAGAGGTTTACATGATGTGGCTAGTACATGTTTATATTGCAAAGTATCATTATGTGTTCATTAATTATTACGTCATGCTCATATTTTCTCATTGGATTAATTTAATTGGAAAATTGTCTAAATACTCAACAATCCAAAAATCTAATATGTGTAAACAATTTTTAACCCTAAATTTTGCTCGTGCACTGAATTTGGACAGGGACACACTATGATAGGGAGACCAAAACCATCTTATGACACACGACGATGAATGTGTTCCGTGTCGCTGGTGTTACTCCCATGGGAACGATTGTTCCTGAACAGGACTAGACTATAAAATTAGTTACAACCAATATTTGGGTAATTATACTTGCAACGTTCTAATTACGACTTTAACATTCTATTAATTCTTCCCAATGGTGATTAAAATAGAGTTAATTCACAATATTTTGGCATCTTGAACATAAATTTTAAGTTCGTGCAAATTTACTTTTGGATATTTACACAAAATAACACCTTTGTTTTTTTAGAGTACGATTGTGCCGAACCACTGACGAGAAGTAACATCCATCATCGAAAGATGGATTATGTACTAAGGGAAGACAATCTCTACATATGATATGGCAACCTTAAGAAAATTTATGATGCCAAAATGGAAAAATGTGAAAGATTAAGTTATATCGCACTTCTTGTTGTGAATTCGTCCATATCGCCTTATATTATTGGTGTTGGATCGCGTAAAGATAAACAAAAACTTTTCTACGCGGTACTTCCAAGATCTAGCCGAGGTAGAAGGCCACGAGAATTACCACTAGACGCACATGTGCGGATTATCGATGAAGCACGTCGATGCAGTGTAGTCCCACGATCCGATCCAGCCGATCCAATCCCGCGATCGTCGAAGTGTTGATCGTATAACACATCTACCGGTATCTACACGTACGATGGGGAGTTCCGAGGGCGGATTGTTAGGTCCGGTGCGGCGGCTGGACTGAGTGGGGCTAGGATTCCCAACGCATGGGAGTGGAAAAAACTATGCGCGGTTTGCAACCTACGCCCCTCTTTATATAGCGAATGTGAGTGGGCTTCACAACGCTTGTGGTCCATTCTCTTTGTGAGTCCAACTCACTAATTCAGTCCATTTTCGGTTCGGGCCCAACCCGACCAATATTTTCTCCCGCTCTTAAGTGTGTGATCCTGCAGGCTAATGGCGACTTGGACACGATTGAAGTCCGACTCCCAATCAATCAACCGGTAGCGGCTCCTAGCAGAACGTGAAGACTTTGAAGTGCCATAGATTCATGACGACATACCTTTCAATGTGACTTTCATCTGAGTCCCTTTTGTCTCACGATATTTCTTGTCGAACTATAGGCGAATTATCGTCATCCCTTAAATAGCACAACTCTCTTCTTGGTCCGTGATATATGATTCATCTGACTAACTCTTAGTCAATAGACCCAGTTAACACTTAACTGAGTCGCCCATGGTCATGCTTCGAGAATCACATCACTCGAGAGGGCCCAGAGAATATCTCTCCAGTCGGAGGGGTAAAATCCCATCTTGATTATCCACATCACGCAGCTTGCTTCTCATTCGACTCGAACTCTGCCTTTATAACTGCCTTGTCATGGAACAACGTTTGACAGAAGCTAATTCGGTGATCCACAACTCGGATTGTGCGATAATCTCAGGTCTAAGCATTACCTTTATTGATACATGCAAATTACGACTTACTCGTTGCATCTCAATATGGGTCAGTCCGACTTGTTAAACTCTTTAGCCGAGTCTGTGCACGTTGGAATGTCATCGCCATGCCCATGACAAGTGGAACCGAGTCATCAGCCAACACTCACATTAGTCTAGGGTGTGTGTCCAGCACGACTTTAATGACCAATGACAATTTAGCATGAACAACATGAATACATAGTTTCACAATCGAATCACATATTCAATAACATATATCAGATGTTCAAAACAAGGACGACTTAATAATTTTATGAATACATTGGGAATTATATCATACATGATTGCCTCTAGGGCATATTCCCAACAGTCTCCCACTTGCACTAGAGTCAATCATCTCAACATCATATGTCTAGGCATCGAATGCCCATACCTCTAATGTGCGCCTCATGTTTTGGCTGTGGTAGCGCCTTTGTCAACGGATCTGCAATGTTTGCATCCGTGTGTACTTTGCATAACTTGATATCAACTTGTTCGACAAATTGCCTAATGAGGTGGTAACGCATGAGTATATTTTTGTTCTTCTGGTGTCTAGGTTCCTTGGCTTGTGCAATAGCACCATTGTTGTCACCATATACGTCCAATGGATTGGACGTGCCCTGAACCACACCAAGATCTATCATGAGGTTCCTGATCCAAACAGCTTCCTTTTCAGTGTCCGAGGCAGCAATATACTTAGCCTCTGTCGTAGATGCAGACACGATATCTTGCTTGGAACTCTTCTAGCTCACAGCCCCTCCGTTCAAGACGAACACATATCCAGATTGCGAATGAGAGTCATCTGAGTCAGTGAGATAACCTGTTTGTTGTTGTGAGGTACAATAACATGGGTTCTTCGTCTTTGGTGATGCCAAAATCAGAGATTTCATCAAGGTTTCTTTTAACTGGGTTAATGCTGCATCTGCCTCTTTTGTCCACACAAATTTGTCGGATTTCTTCAATAATTTGTATAATGGCAGAGATTTATCTCCTAGCCGGCTTATAAACCTGCTGACGGCAGCTACAGAACCCGTCAATATTTGAACATCTTTTAAGCATGTAGGCCTTGAGATGTTTAGGATTGCCTTGATCTTTTCCGGGTTTACTTCTATTCCTCTGTGAGAAATGATGAAACCCAGAAGTTTTTCTGAGGGAACCCCGAATACTCACTTCAATGGATTCAACTTCATTTTATAAGTGCGCAAATTTTCGAAGGATTCTCGCAAATCTTCAAGGAGCGTGTCCTTTTCCTTGGAAACGACGGCAATGTCGTCCACGTAGACGTGAACATTTTTTCCAATCTGACTATGCAAACATCGTTGCATGCAAGTTGCACCTGCGTTCTTCAGGCCAAAAGGCATGGTTATATAGTAGTACGTTCCGTACTGGGTTATGAAGGAGGTTTTGATTTGGTCTTCTTCCTTCATACGTATTTGATGATACCCGGAATAAGCGTCCAAAAATCATAAAAGCTCAGAGCTAGCAGTGGCATCTATTGTTTGATCGATTCGCGGTAACGCAAATCTATCTTTTGGACACAATTTGTTCAGGCCGGTATAATCTACACACATCCTAAGAACAGTACTATCTTTCTTCGGGACTAATACTGGGTTTAGAGACCATTCACTATGTATAACTTCCCGGATAAAATCAGCTGCCAATAGCCGGATAATTTCCTTGCCAATAGCCTTATGTCTTCTTCCGTCAAATCGACGGAGACCTTGTTTGACGGGTTTAGATCCTGGAATCACCTTGAGTTGGTGCTCAGCAAGTTCCCTGGGTAGTCCTGGCATGTCCGCTAGACACCATGCGAAAATGTCCCAGTTCTCACGGAGGTACTTGATGAGCTCGCTTTCCTATTTGTCAGTCATCCCAGTTTCTACTACGACAAATTTTTGAAGGGAATATGCCCGGGAGGCAATAATAAAATGGTTATTATGTTATTCCTTGTTTATGATAAATGTTTATTTCTCATGCTGGAATTGTATTAACCGGAAACGTTGATACATGTGTGTTTAATAAACTAACAATGGTTCCTAGTAAAGCCTCTCTTTTAACTAGCTCGTTGATTAATAGATGATCAAGGTTTCCTGATCATGAACATTGGATGTTGTTAATAACAGGGTCATGTCATTAGAAGAACTAGATGATACCCAGCGCGTTGCTGCTGCATATTGTAAAAAATTAGTATATTCGAATTGTCAAACTAAATATTGTTTGTTCCAATGGAACATCTTGACACAAAACAAATGAATATTGGTCCCCCGTTCCATCATTGGCTACAAATAAGTTACTATGGATGGTATCAGAACGTTAAGTATGAATTGCAGTAGAGGGAAGATAAACCACCAGGTCATTGGCTGCAATATTCATTTAGAATTATAAGACAACTTGCAAGTTAAAAACTTGTTTATCCAAGTTTTATCCAGTAAAAGAAAGAACGGAAAGAAAAGTAAACTAATCTGAAATGAAGCAAAGTTGCTACTTGAAATATTAAAGAAAAGGACCCTAATTAATTATCAGCGGGAAGATTGACTGTCACACAACTCAACAAAACATATATATTTCCAATTGAGGAACTAATCTGTGGAACTTAACTGTTGAACTCCATACTGCCGAACTTCTGAAAAATAAAACCAACTAAATCACTCCGGGAGATATACAGTGCTCAAGATTTGTTACAGACAGAAAGCCAGATCGATGGTACTCTATTGGCTTCGGGATCGGTTTTCCAATTTTTCTCAGTCCGGGCCAATCGATTTTTTAATATGGGATTCTCTTCTGTGTGGTACATGCAACTTGGGACCCGTAGAAACTAACTCACATATGAAGCTAGCTACCCACTTAATCGACGACCGATTTCTTGCTTACCTGAGGCACATTCAATTTTTTAATGTTATGCCTGACACTGTCCCACGGTGCTACTCGAGACGCCTTGCCCTGCTCGTCGCCGCCCTGTTTTTAGCCAGCTTTTGCAAGCTGCAGTGTCCGTAGCGTCGCAGGCACGACAGACGGGTGAATTAAGCAGAAGCCACCAGCTAATCAGGCGATTAACATTCGCGGATGATGCGGCCGACGCGGACAGGCTGCGGGCGTGACCTTGACCACAACTCCCGGTGCAATCAGAGATGACGGCTGCGCTGATGATGTGGAGATGACTCCAGTAGGCTGATGGAGGCAACATCTACTCAATGGAAGAGAGAGGACGCAAATGAAGGCGCAACCACTAGATGCTTTAAAAAGGTTTTAAAGAGTTTGGGAATTGGGAGAGGAGGCGAGAAGACGGACGGAAAACCAAGAGGCAAAAAGGACGACTGAATGCAGAACGGCAACCGTTGGGAAGAGGAAACACAAATCATTAAAGAGTAGGTCGATGGCAAGATTTGTTCAGTGGAAGGTATCTCGCTGGAGAAGATAAACGATCACCACGCTAAGAATCAAGGAAGATACATAAGTGGGATGTATGTGGGCTTGTGGGCTGGAGCAATAATATGGTTGTGCTGAAGAACTGGGCTGCAATCTATGACGGAGTTCTGTTTTGTTCTTGAGCATGTAGTTTGTTCGTTTAGCGATGAAAACTGAAACGGGCTGACGTGGAACTGAAACTGACGGAAGTGTCGTGGCATGCTTGCATGTTTAGAGAAATCAGGTAGTGGGGGTCTCCTATTTAGATATAGAAGATGTTGTGATGAACACATACCCAATATCAAGATAACAATACGATCAAGTCATTTAGTTTATATTGTTATATCTTGCGTACGAAGTAACTTATTCCTTAGACCATGAGATCATGTCAATCACTGTTACCGGAAGGGTGCTTTGATGTCATCAATCGTCACACCGTAACAGGGTGACTAACTGACTATAAAGGTGCCGTTAGGTATTCGGAAAGTATTAGTTGAGGCTCATGGATCAAGAGTGGGATTTGTCCATCCAAAATGACGGAGAGATATACTCTAGGCCCTCTTGGTGATATCACATCGAAACCGTTTGCAAGCACGTGATATGATCACAAGAATGTTATATCATGGGAACGAGAAAAGAGTACTTGTCGGTAACGAGATTGAACAAGGTATGGTTGATATCAATGATAGAATCTCGGACAAGTAAAATATCGTGAGACAAAGGGAATAGTTCATGACGTTGATGTTTCACACGATCACGAGAGTCATCGTTGAATATATAGGAGTCATCACGGATTTCCAGATCCTGCTGTTGATTATTGATCGGAGAGGAGTCTCGATCATGTCTATATTATTCTCGAACCGTAGGGTGACACACTTAAGGTTTGATGACACATTTGAGAGGATACGGAATATCGGAGAAAAGTTTGGACATCACCAAAATTGTTTCGGGGAATATTGAAATAGTCACCGAAATTGTTTCGGGTAATTTTGAAATAGTTCAAGGGGATTCTTATCAAATGGTTGTTAATAGATTTAACAACTAACTCAAGGGGTTATATGTTAATGTTTGTTAATGGAATTAACAAATATTAAAATAAAGAAATATAATTGTTTTATTTATTTATTAAAGAAAACCCTTGGGATTTTGAGTGGGAATTAATGGAAGAATGAGTGGGTTGAGTGGAGACACCCAAAAGTTCGTGGCTGCCATCCCCTCCTATAAAAGGAGGGGTGGGAGCTCCCTCTCCCACACACACACACTTGTGTCATCTCTTCCTCCCTCCTGCCGCTGCTCCACTACTTGTTCGTGCGCTTGGCGAAGCCCTGAGCAATGTTTTCTCCACCACACCACGACGTCGTGCTGCTGGAGTTCCGAGGGATCCTCTACTTCCGCGCCCCGCTGGATCGAGGGAACGGAGGTCGTCATCAACCATACGTGTGACCGATCACGGAGGCACCGCCGGATGCGGTGCACTTCTTCTCGCTATCGGGATTGGTGTGAGTACGACTACGAAAACAACGAGATTTGATCTTGTAATGCTTTGTGTCTTCGAGGGTATGTGTTCTCCTTAACCCTCTTGCTCGTTTCTCTTCGTCTCCTAGATTAGATCTTTGCCTTTCGGGTGTCTCTCGCGTAGGAATTTTTTTGTTTTCTATGCAACGACCCCTTCAATTTTGTCGGATCTTTAGGATCTAGGATAACCTGTATTGTATTCTCGGAAGCTTTGAAGCTGTCTGCCGGCTTCCGGCTTTCTTTTCCTGCCGGCATTTCTGTCAGCGATACTTCTTTTGCCAGCTCCTTCAGTTCCTCCTTTGCTATCACTTTTTTTGCGCAAAGGGTGTTTTCTTTTTCCAGCTCGTTTTCCAATTTGAAGTCTCTCTTTATGGTGATTACTCCTCCTTTTGGCCCTGGCATCTTCAGCTTGTTATAGATATAACACGATCTTTCCATGAATTTGGCGAAAGCTGGACGTCCGAGTATTGCGTGATACACACTTTCGAACGGCACAACCTCAAAGGATAATTTTTCCTGGCGAAATTGTTCTTTATCTTTACGTCCAGGAAAATTTCTCCTAGGGATCGTGCTTGCCTGCCAGGGATGATGCCGTGAAAACGTATGTTGCTATGATTGAGCTGGGTCTCGGAGATTCGCAGATGCTTCAGTGTATGCAGATACATTATGTTGATACTGGATCCTCCATCCATCAGCACTCTATTTAGCCTAGTGTTTTGAACAATAGGACTAACAACTAGAGCTTGTGTGCCGGGTTCTGGGATATTTCCGGGATGATCAGACTGATCCCAGGTAATTGGTGTATTTGAGTATTTCAAGAATTTCGAGGTTGGTGGGACGACCGCGTTTATTTCTCGAAGTGTTCTCTTTGCCACCTTTGCCGAGGGAGTTGCAAGGAAAGTTAGGTTGCATTCTCCGTCAACTCTCGGACACTTAGGCTTGCATTTTCGCTGTTGTTCCTGGATTTTTTCATCAGTCTCCGATTCACTATCTTCTTTTTCAGCTTCTGGCTTTTGCTTGGAGAATTTCCTCTTGGAACTCTTCCCTTTGCTTCCGGATCCCGCACTGCCTTTCATATGCTTGTTCAGCCGGCATTGTGCGTTAGTATGGGTGGGTTTCCCAAATTGCGAATAGTGGACACAGTTTTCCGACTTGATTCTTTCCCACTCTTCTTTTGTGTAGGCGATCGGTCCTGTGCTTCGTCCTTTCCATTTGCTCCCATTTTCTCTTTCAAATGCTATGTTAACTTCCTTGGGATTTTGCTGTGCTTCTGGAGTTTCTTTTTTTCTCAGGATGAGGGGTATTTTTGGCTTGAATCAAAGTGTCAATATTTCCACCTCTTGCTCTGATTTCGTCTTCGGCCGCTGCGTGCTCATTTGCGGTTGTAAGCATAGATCCGAGATCTTTGTGTTTTTGGAACAGATTATTAACGGTACGAGTCAGGGTTTTAAGCCATTGACGAAACCATGCATTGCTTGCACGTCAGTTACTCCAGAGCAGTTGTTCTTCATTGCGGTCCACCTTGAGATAAAGTCCACGTATGGATCATCTTCAAACTTGGTGCATCGGTTTAACTGGTTGATGTTGATGGGGCGTTTGTACGTTCCCCGAAAATGCTGAAGAAAAACTCTAGCCATATCATTCCAGCTATCGACAGTTCTTGATGGAAGCCCATTGATCCAATCTCTGGCTCCATCCAGTAACATAAGGGGGAGGAATTTTACTGCCTCTAGGTCTGTCCCATTGTTAATATGGACGGCTGTGTAATAGTCTAAGAGCTAGGTATCCGGGTTTGTGCTATCGGTATATTTTTTATATGTTGGACCAACTTTGGCGAAGCTAGAATATAGTTATTCTTCGGATCCTGTCAATGAAACACTTAGGTACGAAGTATAGGTCGTCTCTTTCCACTCTATCGATGTGTGCGGAGTATCTACCGGTTGAATGGATAGAAGGGGATCTGCTCCTTTCTTTTCCATTGTTGTGCGAACGCGCTTTTCCGGGATTGTCCCTATTTCCTCCATTATCGTGCCCTTTGGGATAAGGTGGAGTTCTACTCCTGTGTCTTTCCTTAATCCTAGGGGGTGTACGGGATCTCTCACGCCTGTGAGGAATGTCATGTCTTCCGGCTTTTTCAGCAGGGCGTCTCGGAGGCGGAATTGCTTTTCTGTCCTTCTGGTTTTGTTCTTCCCGATCGCGGGGATTAATTCCATCTTTCGGCAGATGGGATCCGGTTCTGGACGCTTCATCCTTGTTATCTGGTTTTTTCTTGTCCTTTCTTGGATCTTCTTTCTTCTCTTTCGCATTACTTGAATCTGCAGGTTCCTCAGGTCCAGGTACTCCAGCGGCGCATGTAGCTGTTTTTCATAGGGCTGAGTCGTCATGCAACTTCCCTGATCTTGCTAGCCCCCGCTGTTGCTGTTGCAATGCCTTTCCTAAGAAAGCATACACCCCTTGAAGTTTATTACAAATGTTAGGAATTTTAGATTAGACTTAGGAATTTTAGATTTGTTAGAATTGACTTAGAAATTTTAGCGTTAGAAAATTAGACTTAGAAAAATTTTAGTGTTAGAAAAATTTACTTAGAAAATTAGACTAAGAAAAATTTACTTAGGTATTTCACTTAATTTTTTTTAGAAAATTTCACTAAGTTAGTGTGTTAGAAAATTTCATTAAGTTAGTGTTAGAAAATTTCACAAAGTTAGAATAATTTCACTAAGTTAGAATTTTTACTTAGTCCGGGCTTATTTTTAGTTCATATCTCTGTTGGACCCGCCGGGCGATGTCCGGGACTGGGCCCCGCCGGGCTGGCACTAGGAGCTCCTTAGTACCGGGGCATGCGGCTTGGTGAGAAATCCGGGTGACGTGGTCGACCCGGATAGGCAGTATAGCATCAGTTGGTCGATTATTCGTAGGGTTCCTTACCACGTGAGTTATGACCCTGTGAGGGTTCCTTATCTATGGATGCGTAGCACCCGCGACTCAGCACCCCACGGCTTAGGACCCGGTCGGAGTTAGTTCGTTTGAGAGATGTCATGAGACTATGTATAAGTGATATTATTCGATCGTGGTGTATTAGGGTTAAATAAAATGAACCCGAACTATATGTAACTCTTGGTGTGTATTATCATACGTTTAAATATTTCATGAATATGTTGCTCTTTTTGTGTATTATCTATAAGCAATTTTGATGAAATGGATCTGGAACATATAGTTACTCTTTTTGTGTATTTTCAGAATATATAGTATGAAGCCAAGAGATGAAGATGCGGAAAACTTGCTCGAGGGTTTCATCCGCGGGGCCGACGGAGAGACCGATGTGAGCCAGTGGATGGACAACTCCGGTGAGGTAGATCCGGAGCTCACCCGGGGAGACGTCTCTGCTGAGGGAGAAGTTGACGGCTCCGGTGAGGGAGAAGCCGACGACTCCGGTGAGGGAGAAGCCGACGTCTCCGATAAGGGAGCAGCCGACAGCTCTGGTGAAGTCGTACAAATTACAAACACCGACTCCGAGGTGCATATATAGATATGTTAATTAATGAAGCATCCGTTGTCTATATACATGTATTAACAGTCTTTATATTTTTAGCCATCCGGTTCAAGCATATCAACCGGAAAAAAGACTAAACGAGGCGCAACAAAGAAGCTGAAAGATACAGAAAGATATAGGATCGACACGATCGCAGCAGACGGCGCACCCGAGCTTCCCGCTGATGTTGCCCAAAAATTTGTGAAGCAATGCGGAGTGCTAGTTAGGGATCTCATCCTGATCACTTTTCATGAGTGGAATCAGCCAAAAGATCCGTGGAGGCAAGGAATTTCATATGTCAGCAAAATAGCCAAAGATCATCTTTTCTCGAAGATCTTGTCTAATTTCAACTTAACCTTGCCGAAGGTGGACGAGAATGAGGCGGATGTGAATGAGGCCGATGTTACTAAAATGAAAATTGAGATACGGGAAAAGGTCAAGGCGTGGACCCTGAAAAAGATGGCCGAGCAATTCAAAAACTAGAAGAAAAGATTGAACCTTGACTATGTTAAGAAGGGCAAGACTCCAGATTTCACTCAAGGGTATGAGAAAATAAAACCCTTATGGGCAGATTTTGTGAAGTACAAGCTGTCAGAGAATGAACAGGAAAGGACAAAAACAAATGAGAAAAACGCCGCCAAAAAGGTATATCACCATGTTATGGGGCAAGCTGGCTACAAGGGTTCCAGTCCCAAGTGGGAGAAATGGGAGAACGACCTGCTTCAGCTGGGGATCACTCCCGAGCCGTTCTTGTGTGTCGAGCGGACAAGGTCATGATTCTACAGGCATGGGGCATGTTGGACGCCGAAGGAAATGCAATCTATAACCTAAGGCATAAAGAGAATCCTCTACCCAGAGAAAGTCTGAGAACCGCAATAAAGGACGTTAAAGAGGGGAAGTTCGTGCCAGATAGAGAGAACGATGAGCTCACACGCGCCCTTGGGAATAAGGAACACGTAGGTCGTACACGAGGCATAAAAGGCAATCCTCCATGGAGTACTGGGTTCGACGACACCAAAAAGAGATACCCCGATAGAAGCCGTCAACGGAAAAAGGACACGGAGGCAGCTGAAGCAGAGATTCAGGCAAACTGGAGGCGTCAACTTGAAGATCAGATAAAGATGACGCAGGATATAGCAAAGAAGCAGCAGGACCAAATTAACACACTTAGCCAGAAGATAGTGTCTACCGGCGTACCACACATGGTAGAAGGTGAAGTCGAGGCTACCGGCACCGCACATTCTCATCGGAAAAGCAGCGTTGCGTCCACGCAGCTACCGGGTGATGATGCACCGCCGATGATTCACCCGGTGGATGATATCACGGAGATGACAACCTGTGAGCTCCACGTGAAGGTCGTCAATATAACCATCAAGGCGGCGGCCGGCTATGTCTTACCAATTGGCAACGAACCAACTCACCATAGTCTTCCGGTTCCACGGGGCTACACTTTTGTTTGGGTCGATGAAGTTGTCAACGGATTCGAGCGGGTAAAGCTTGATTTCCCTGAAGGTGAAGACGAAGAGTTGACTGAACTCGGAGAAGCCAAGAAATTAACCGTTCTATGGCTAAAGGAATGCATTGTGCTCCCAAATCAGACGGCAAGGCCATCGAATCCTCGCCATTCTCCAGCGCAACAGTCTCCAGCGCGTTCGTCTTCTCCATGCATGCCGTCTCCAGCGCGGTCGCCTACGCCGTGCACGTCTCCACCGCGGTCGCCTACGCCGTCGCGTCAGCCTTCTCCACCGTGGTCGCCTACGCCGCCGCGTCAGTCTTCTCCGCCCACTAAGTTTCTGCGGAAAAGTAATAGATCACCCAAACGTCAACGGTCACCCCTCCCGAAGGTACCAAAGGAGGTACCCATGTTAACTTACGACTATACTCCTGAGGAAAACCAGAAAATCGCAAGGGACGAATACGAGGCATGGAAATCAAAGCGGAAGAGAAAAAAGCAGATTTCCCCGAGATCGAAGAAGATATAGAATGAGCATGGAAAATGGTGAAGACTCTTCATCAACCCGAGCCGAGTCTGGCATCTGACTATGACCGCTCTATTCTGAAGTCACACCAGGAAAAGGTGCGGTCGACGAAGAGTAGTAGCGCAAGCGGGAAGAGTGGGAAATCAGTTGCCCAGCTCGGAGAGCAGAAAAAACAAACCATGTCCCCTCTCAAAGTGATTTCCAATACCCAGGTGGGGCCGAGCACTAATATTGTTGACGAGCAAATTGATCCGGAGTTTATAACACTGTATGCAGATAGGGCAGCTGCTGCGGGTTTGTCCATTGTTGAGTATATGCAAACAGTAGACTACTTCCCCGAAGCTGAATGTGCGTACAAATACCAGTACGGGAAGCCTTTCGTCAAACCCGAGGAGATAAAGGATCTACCAACGAAAATGCGAAGAGTGCATAGTTGGTATATGGAAGCCGCTGAGAAATCTGAGGACTGGATATGTCTCCGCGTTAAGGACGAGCACTACGGGTATGGAGATGGATTGGTTATGATTCAATTTGAAGAATTGTTTCAGTTATTCTAGCAGCAGGCCCTCGACAAATCTGTCATTAGTGCCTATTGTCTGTAAGTACTTATTTCTCTAGCTCACCTCGTTCATTGCATATTCATATATATATACTATATATATATATATATAGTACACTCATATATTATAATTGCAGAATGAAGATTCTCGAATGCAAAAGAGGTGGAATCTATGATATTGGGTTCATTGATCCACATTTTGTTAATGCAAAGACTCTTGAGCTATCTGCCAAGGATACAAAACATAATATTCTGAGGGCAATAATGTTTCACCAACACCGACGGGAAATACTATTTCCTTACAACTTCGGGTTAGTGTTACTGTGTTGTACACATTCTGTTTTCCTTACTCGATGTTCACTGTATAATTGATGAGTTCTGCGTGCGCAGCTTCCACTATATTCTGATAATCTTCCAAGTTGACAAAGGAAAAGTAATGGTAATGGACCCAAAACGTAAACCCCTAGCGATGTGGGCGGACATGCAAGAAATGATCCAGCGGTAATTTCAATCTTTATTAATTTCAGTCTTTATATATGGCACTATATCGACTACTTTGTTTCGTTTTCGGATATCAAGTAATTACTAACTCTTTTTATTCTTTTTTTTTCTCGGGTAGCATTTGGAAGAGGTTCACAAAAAAGTCTCCCAGTGAATGTGAAATCAAAGCTTACATTTGATGTTGTGCAAGTAAGTACTATCTAGATCCGCGCGCATCTCCTTTATTCTAGTGTCGATACCATTATCATGGCTGGTTGATTATTATTTTGATTGAAACCATTTCTCGTAAAGTGCTTGCAACAAGGAGACGGAAATCACTTGTGCGGATGCTACGTTTGCGAGTTCATTCGTCAGACGACATGTCCCAAGGGCAGAAATTTATAGCAGCTACATGTACGTTAGTCGTCAATTCTTCTTATTACCATCTATTTTAGTTACTTACTTTCATTAATATATTGACCACTCTTCTTTATATTAGATCAAACGGCTCCAGGACGGTCTTCTACCAAGGGACCGCATACGAGCAATTCAGGAGGAAATTGCGGGCTTCTTAGATGCAGAGGTCCTAAATGTAAATGGAGAGTACTATAGCCCCAGTTGGAACTGAATTCGATTTTGTAATTCATTCCATCGGTCATGTAATATGCTCGATATACTTTGCTTCTGTAATATAAGTGTTCCTTCTTTTACTATATATATGTATTACGTATTCACTCGTGGGATCCGGCAGCTCCGAGGAGGGGCCACCGAGGCTCCTCTCTTCTCGTGGGATTCGGAAGGTCCGGGGAAGGGCCACCGGGCTAATCTCTTCTCCTGGGATCCGGGGAGAGGCCACCGGGAGGTCTGGGGATCGCAAAACATAAAAAGGAAAATAATAAACACAAAACATAAAAAATCTGTCGCGGCAAAAGGGGCATGCATCCCGGTTCGTGTTAAGAACCGAGACTAATAGCCCTGGCAAGGTTCGCCACGTGGTACGCCCCATTCGTGCCGGGTCCTGGCACAACCGGGACCAATGGGGGAGGGGCATTCGTCCCGGCTGGCCCATCCCGGTTGCACAACCGGGACAAATGGGCCTTACCAACCGGGACTAGTGGCCCTGTTTCCACTAGTGTTAGCTTCCCGGGGTCGCCGGGCCTTAGCTCTGCCACTGATTGAAACCATGCAACAACAATGCTCCTATAATGTTACAGGCCTTATTAACTGAAAAAGAAAGATCAGGTCAGGTCAAAGTCACACACCGTAGTCCCACAACAATGCTCCTATAATGTTTAATATCCTCATATCCTAGAGGAGAGCCATCTGTCAATGGAGAGGTGTTAGACATGGTGTGCAAGAGCTCATACCAACACGCGCCAATAAGTCTGTAGCATTTCCTGACTTAAGTGCAGTCCATTGGAGTGTTTGTGAACTTCAATACCTAGAAAATAATGAAGATCTCCAAGATAATTGAGACCAAAATCTGAACTCAAGTGTTGAAGAAGAGATGGTATGGCTGAATCGGATGAGCTTGCAACAATGATTGCATCCATATAAATTAAGAGGAACATAGTGAGTCCCGACTTATCATAGAGAAACTGGGAAGTATCAGCTTTGGACGGAAGAAAAACAAGAGTGTGTAACTTTGAACTCAGGCGAGAGTACCAAGCTTGAGGAGCTTGTTTCATACCATATAAAGCTTTATCAAGTCTGTAAATGTAATTTGGATTAGCGGAAGACTGAAAACCTGGTGGTTGTTTCATATAAACCTCCTCTTCCAAAACACCATGTAAGAACACGTTCTTCACATCTAGCTGTCCTAGACTCCAGCCTCAAGAAACTGATATAGCAAGGACAATTCTGATAGTAGCAGCCTTACCAGCAGGACTGAAAGTATCCTCATAGTCAATACCATATCGTTTTTTAATCCTTTTGCAACAAGACGTGCTTTATACCTATCCACAGTGCCATTATCATGTTTCTTGACACGATACACCCACTTGCAATCAATAATATTATTGTTGGAAGTGGGAGGAACTAGGTGCCAGATTTTGTGTTGAATAAGTGCATCATACTCTTCATCCATAGCTTGTTTCCACTTTGAATCATTGAGGGCTTCGTTTAAATTTTTGGGTTCTCCTGTGGATGTTAGTAGACCATACTTGACAATATTACCACTATAAATATTTGTCTTCTTACCATATGAATAGTACCATCTGTAATTATTCTGGTTTTTGAATGCCTTGTTGTAACCGTGTGCGAGGTGCAACAGAAGCAGGTGTAGGAGAGGTATACACAGAAGATCCACCATAATCCGCAAGCCAATCCACACTAGGATCCACGTTGTTGTCATCTTGCGAAGTAATCATTAGCACATGGGAATCTGCATGCAAGTCAGCGTCACTGTCACCACCTGACGAGGCAATCATTGGTTCTGACTCTTCCCGTGATGTTGATGCCGAGGCAGGCGACATCGTAGCAACTGACGATTCGTGAGGGCGATGAGACACCGTTTCAGCCGCTTAAGGGGCGGGTTCGTCCGACAACGATGCCGTGGGCGATAAACACGAGGAGACGGGCGGGGACCGGGCTGTTGAACCTGCGCTGCTGTGCTGCACGCATCCGAGAGGCGAATCTGTCCCAAAATCCAACTCGGGATCACCCCTATCAGCCTCAGGATTTCTCATGCAAATCCAGACCGGTATCCACGCTGCTATCACCTGATGAAGTAATCATTGGTGCACGGGAATCTGCATGCAAATTAGCGTCGTTGTCACCACCTGACGAGGGAATCATTGGTTCCGACTCTTCCCGTGATGTTGATGCGGAGGCAGGCAACGACGTGGCAACTGACGATTCGTGCGGGCGAGGAGATGTCGTTTCAGCCACGAAAGGGGCGCGTTCGTCCGACAGCGATGCCGTGGGCTCGTGAACCTGCGCTGCTGGCCTGCACGTTTCCCAAAGGCGAATATGTCCCAAAATCCACCTCGGGATCGCCCCTGTCACCCCTCGGGATCGTTCATGTCCCATGTTGTCCTATTCTACAGCTATGTAGTGTTATTTGGTGTACTGTTTGATGCATTTTCTTCAGAATTTTCACTATATTCTTGAACTGAAGCATTAGATGTTTCTTCAACAACAACCGGAGGAGAATTAACAACAAGAACAAGATGCAAATAATGATCATTAGAATGCACACCCCTATCCGTACATGTCGAAGAGGAAGAATTATCTTGTGGCAGAAGAAGAATTTCTTCACACAGACATCTACCCGCATTTGGATTAAGGGAGGCAAATGGGAAAATAATTTCATCAAAGAATACATCTCGAGAAATATGGACACGAGAAGTGGCCATATCAAGACATTTGACTCCTTTATGACGAGGACTATATCCAAGAAAAACACATTGCTTTGAGCGGAAAGAGAGTGTATGTTTGTTGTACAGACGAAGGTTGGGCCAACAAGCATAACCAAAAGCACGTAGGGGCTCATAGCTGGGTGTGAGTTGGAGAATTTTTTTCAGTGGGAGTGGCGAAATTGAGGACTTTGGTAGGAATCATGTTTATAAGAAAATTAGTTGTAATAGAAGCATCATTCGAAAACTCGAGAGACATGGAAGCATTAGCAAGAACAACAAGTCCTACTTCAACAATATGAAGGTGTTTGCGTTCAGCAGAACCGTTTTGTTGATGAGCATGAGGACATGATACATGATGAACAATGCATGCATGTTGAAAGAAACTGTTCAATTTTTCATATTCACCACCCCAATCAGTTTGCATGGTGAGAATTTTGCGACCAAATTGGCGCTGAACATACTGTTCAAAATCAAGAAAAACTTGATACACTTCAGAACGTTTCTTAAGAAAATAAATCCAGGTAAACTTGCTAAAATCATCAATGAAGCTTACATAGTACGCATGTTTTCTTATCGAAAGAGGAGTTGGACCCCATACATAAGAAAATATTTGTTCCAATGGAACTGTAGACACACTAGTTGATACATGATAGGCTAGCTGATGACTCCTAGCGTGTTGGCATGGATCACATATGTAAGGATTTATTTCTGGGGAATAAAAAAGGTTATGCTTCCTAAGAATTTTCCGAACAATAAACGAAGATGGATGGCCTAGACGACGATGCCACGTAGAGGATGAAGGCTGGATGGTGACAAGAGCATGCTTGGGATCCTAAGAAACTAGAACAAGAGGATATAAGCCACCATGACAAGGACCCCTAACACGATTCGCTGCCTTGCCTGATCCTTAATCAAGAAAAAGAATGGGTGAATTTCCATATAGCTATTGTTGTCTAGACTAAGTTTATGAGTAGAAAGTAAACTCATGGATGCATCAGGAAAATGTAAAATATTACGAAGTTGGATAGAGCTATCTGGGGTGTGCAAAACAGAATGACCAATATTTGCAATATCCATACCTTGTCCACTAGCATTATTAACTTGATGACGTCCCTGATATAGCCCCAATTTGTTTTTGGATCGATCTGTTATTTGAGTGCGTTTTGGTAGGTTTCTATCCATAGATCCGCTGCTATACTTGTTGACCTCCCTCCCTTCGTGTTCCCTTGGCCGAATTCCACCTATTTCCCCTATGATTTGAAGTTTTGGTTCAAGTTTTTCCGCCCAAATCGGCCATTTTCGTGTTCTCGAGCTCGAACAGCCCAAAACGGGCTCTAAGGAGCGGTACTACCGGTGTTTATAGCGGTAATACCACCCCTAGCGGTACCTCCGGTGTTACTACCGCCAAAAACAGCTTTGGGTACCATCTGGCGGTACCTCCACCGGTACTACCGGTGTTTTCACCGGTACCCCTGGGCAGGAAATTTCAGAAAACCCGTTTTGGCCATAACTTCTGACCCGGGACTCCGATTTTGAGTGATCTTTGGCTTGTTTTGAAGCCACAAACATCATATACATCACCATTTCAGGAGAGACATCATACATTGAAGCCCAATTTCGTGAGAAAGCACGAATTTTTCTACTATAAGGTTGAAGATCGCCAGAATAAGGTATAAAAACTTCGCGATTCTTCCTCCACTTCCATTCCTTTGTGAGCCAACCTACCTTGTGATTACCATACCTATTGAGGATAGTTAATCTATGATTTCTTGGGCTTTGGACACTTGTACCGTGTAGTATCCGAGCGACCGTTGTATGCGCTAGTTCACATAGTTTCGTATACTGGCACAAAGTGAGTTAGCAAAAAGTGGAAACGCAAAAAGAGAGAAGAGAGAAAAGAAAGAAGAAGAGAGAAAAAGGAAAGAACCACTTGCCATACCATTTGTAGGAAGCGCGCAAGCTCTATGAACATCTTGTAGGTGGTGCATTGTGTGCAAATCTTGTAGCCCACAAAAAAAGTTGCAATCGAACTAGCGGCTCTCCTTGTACTTGTGCAACACGAGCTTTATAGTATTGGCTAGGATCATTTGGTTCCTTAGCTCACATTTTGGTTGCATTAGTCCCATTTATCTCCCTGCATGCGTTTCCCTATATATTTTGGAGATTCACTTGTTGTTACTTTGTGATCATTGTTGTTCTCTACTTGAAATTACAATATCTTGGTTTCCGGTTGTTCCATTTGCTTTCCACTTGCCTTACCTATCCACCAATACGCCGTGTGTGTTTTGGAGCTTATTTTTTGATCTTTAGAACCCAAGTCACTTCATTATTTTTGTTATAGGTTTCTCTTGGCATGGTCCACTAGTTCCAATACTTGCTAAAAGGTGAAGTTTGAGCTCTTAAGTCTTCACACTCTATATATACACTTGTGCTTGTGTGTAACCATGTGTAGCGAGAGCGGAGCATATGGAGGCCATGATGACTATGGTGAGTACATGATGGACCACTACGACTACAACAACGACAACGACTATAACGAGCTAGACATGGATGACCTCTACCACGACATAGTGGATCACAACTCCTACGAGCACGACATGGTGGATGACCACTAATACGAGCATGAAATGGTGGATCACCACCACTACTACGACCACAATGTCGAGCTCTACACCGACTATTCCTTCCCCAAGCATCATCGACAAGACGGAGCACCACACCAACCACAAAACTTCGACTCCATGAGCCCAAGACATGAACCACTATTACAACTACGACACTTCGAGCTTGGAAGAAATGGAGTCGTGCTACACCGACTATGCATCCACAAACGTGGTGGAGTACTACACAGACAATGACTCCATAAGCATGAGGGACAAGATGGAGCTCTACAACTACGTTGACTCCGACATGGATGAGCTCACCTACAAGAACTTCCTCTCTAAGCTTCGATTGCGAAGATATCATATGTCCTATGGTTCATTCTCAAGACCAATGAACTGAAAGGAGAATGCCAAGGCCAACACAAGACAACTCCCTACAACCTCAAGATGGTGCCACGACAAGAAATCCGACAAGTTGGCAAAGTCAAGATTGGCTCCTTCAAGATCAAGATGGTGCCACAAGGAGGACACCACCGAGGCTCCATCAAACAAGAAGGCCAAGAAGCCAATGAATCCAAATGACTTTCGGCGCCACCCAACGCATGAAGAGAAAGCATGCTGCAAGCTTCATCGTCAACAAGCTTCAACCGCCAAGTTTGGATCCCACACAAGCTACAAGACGATGACACAAGAAGAGAACATCTACACCAACACTTCAAGTGCGCGATGACTTCCCCACACACATCATGGCGGCGAGCGCACATCACAAGGTGTCTTCTTCAAGTGCTACGACAATATTGCCAACACATATACAAGATCTCAAGACCTCAATTAACAAGATCTCCGAGCATCTAGCAAGTTCAAGACGGAGACACAAGAAACAAGATCACACATGCAAGGCCAAGACAACCATGGCACCCTCAACAAGTATACATCATGTGGTATCTACATCAAAGTGCCACCACACACGGCTCCCAAATGGCAAGAGGAAGACCTACAACAAGATGGAGGAAGAGACGGCCCTCCCATATATGGGATGATGTTGGTTCGAGCACCGCTCCCAACAACACCATGAGCCTACTTCAAGATGAAGCCCTCTTATGCCCCATATGCAAACTTGTGAGTTTTGGATGCAACTAACACGGACTAAACGCTAATTGTTTTCTTATGCCCCATATGCAAACGTATCTCCTTTTCCGAACATTATAGCTATTGTTTTCTTCTAAACTTGTGAGTTTTGGATGCAACTAACACGGAGTAACGCTAATTTCAGTAGAATTACTTCGGTATCTTGTTTTTGTGCGGAAAAATCAACTTTCAGGAAATTGCCTGGGAAAGATCCCAAAGACCTTATTTCAACCAAACCCCCGAGCCACAAGGAGACCCGGAGGGGCGCAAGGAGGGGGCCACACCACCTCTGGGCCCCCCTAGGCTGCGCCACCTAGTGGTGTGGTGGCCCCAGGCACCCCCTCGGGCTCTCCGTTCAACTACTTATGCCCTGTAACCCAAAAACATCAGGGGGTTCGTCATATTCCCCAGAAACGCACCTGAGCGCCGTTGTCGCCTCGAAACCCAATTCGGGGATCAGAAGTTCCTGTTCTGGCACCCTGCCAGGACGGGGATTCGAAGGATATCATCTCCATCGTCACCGCCACCGCTTCTCCATCAACCATCCATGATTCCCCCGTCCATGTGTGAGTAATCCCCGCTGTAGGATGAGAGGGATGAAAGAGATTGGATGATATCGTTCATGTATTAATGCCAGATTGTTAGGGCATATTGCCTAGTATCGGCTGTTAGTGCTATATACCGTTGTTGCAACTTCTTATTCTTAATGCTTGTCACTAGGGACCGAGTGTCATGACCTCAGATATGAACACGTTATTGTTTCATAAGTATAATTATATTTCTTGATCATATTTGCAAGTTGTTTACTCATGTCATTGTCCGGAACCCGACGCCCCAAAGTGACAATAATTGGGACAACCGGAGGGCATGGCTGCGATGTGAGGATCACATGTTCACGAGTGTTAATGCTTTGCTCCGGTGCTTTATTAAAAGGAGTGGGTAGTTTCCCTTGAGGCCCCGCCGCAAACGGGCTGGTAGGACAAAAGATGTTGTGCAAGTTTCTCATTGCGAGCACGTATGACTAAATTGGAACACATGCCTATGGTTTACCTAGAACTTGGATGATTTATTATTATCTATCTGCAATGCCCATGTTATTATTATTATATGAACTATCTTATCCAAGCAACGCCAGTTCGTCCATTCCCTATGTCTACGATACTTTAATCATGTTGTTTTCACGATTGCTATTGTTGTTTTCACAATTGCTACCGCTGTTACTATTTTACTCCTGCTATTATTTTACTACTACTGATGTTGTAAAACTGTTACCACCAATAAATTATTGCGAGCAAGTCTACTTTCAGGGCAACTGAGCTGACAACTCATCTGTTAAGGCTTATAAATTGACTTTGGCTCCCCTTGTGTCGAATCAATAAATTTGGGTTTTACTTCCCTCGAAGACTATTGCGATCCCCTATACTCATGAGTTATCAAGACTATTTTATGCAGCCATTGCCGGGGAGCATAGCTTTATTGATTTACTCATTTGAACATGATATTGTTCGCTGCAAGCTTTTCATCATAGAAAAAACTCGTGATGGGAAGGTTCCCATATTACCATCCACTATAAGGAGAGGTACAACTCTAAACACCTCTGTTGCTCTTGATTCACCTTCTGTAATGGGTAAGCTTCTCATTCCACCATATGATACACACACTGCTATTTCTGCTGAGTCTGAAAATGCTCCTGATACTTTTGATGATGTTCTACTGTGCTCGATGATACTGGTTCACTAGGTACTTTCCTAGATGCTACAATTGCTAAACTAAATTAATTGAAAACATTGAAATTCCTGTTGAAAATGGTAGTACACTTGTCAATTCACCTTAGCCTAGTGATGATTTTGATGAAACCTATATTGAACTTAATGATGACTTTATTGAAGAAGGTCAAGCTACAACTAGCAAGTGCTCTTAAGAGTATTCCTGCAAGACATGATGTTAAATACAAATCTTCTCCTGATGCTAGGTTTTCCACATCTCCCATATACATTAAAGATAAGGATTATGATTCTCTCTTGATTTATCTTACATATCTATTGTTCAGAAAGAACCTTTTTGTGGGACTGAAATTAAAAGTGCTATGGAACAAATGAATGAGCTTTCATTTTTGAGTAGTTTATTTTCCAATGATACTAAGAAACACACTTATTTTGTTACTAAGATCTTCCCTTTCTCGTTGAAATATGAAGCTAAAACGTGGTTTAATAATTTTTCACTTGGATCTATTACTAGTCCTATGGGCTTGGTTAATGCTTTCTGTCAAAAATATTTTCCTGCTAGTGCTCAACATGCTGTTGTGAAAATAATGGTCAAGATTTTGTTCTTTAATAAGAGCTAGCCCTGGAAATCCATTACCTAAAAATGAGGTCCTAGATATATTTTATAATGGACTAACTGTTGAATCTAGGACATACCTGGATAGTTTGTGTTGGTTTTTTCAGAAAAAAGAACTCTAGAAGAACCTGAAGAATTATTCGCTAATATAGCCAAAAATCATGATGATTGGACTATACCTAAGCCAACACCAACACCAGAACGAACACCTACAGCAACGCCCAAGAAGAGGGGAATGATTGAATTAAATGATGAAGTGCCGAGGGAAGCCATGAAATCTCTTAAAGAGAGGGGTATTAAATCTAAAGATGTGAAGAATTTACCACCTATAGAAGAATTTTGTAAGCCAATTCCTCACGCATCCATAGTCGAGGTACACTCTCTCTAGTATTTTGATAATAGATATTCCCTATTCTAAACCACCGGATCAATGCTTAGATGAATTTTATAATTATGTTGTTAAGAAAGATAATTTTAATATGAGAATGTAGAATCATCTAATGAAAATTCTAGAGATATTGATAATTTACATGGTATTATTGAGAGAACCCCTAATTGTGTTAAAATGCTTGTTAAACATTTTCATATGGTTCAAACTCAAATTGATCAACTTACTAAAGTGCAATTTTTTTTGCTAGCTAATGGTTCTAGAGAAAAACGTGTTTATGAAATAATTACTAGAAGTGGTATTTCTACTCAGGATCCCTTATATCCCGAAGGACATCCTAAAAGAATTGAACAAGATTCTCAACAATCTGAAAGCAATAGTTCTCCTTCTAATAAAAGGAAGAAGAAACATAAAACTGTTGTAGAATCTCCTGAACCTGCTAAAGATCCTAATAGTATCTATTTCATGATGAAACTGAGAGTGGTAATGATAAAAGTGATGCTTCTGATAAAGAAGGATCGGAAATTGAACCTGACAAGCAAACTAAAACTGCAAAGTATACTAAGGAGGAATTCATTGGTAATAAGCATGGTAAAGAAACAGAACCTTGGGTACAAAAAGAAATTCCTTTTCCTAAAAAGAAACATAAATCAAAGGAATAAGAACATTATAATAAATTCTGTGAGTGGATGAAACCTTTGTTTTTTGCAAATTCCTTTGACGGATGCTATAACACGGCCTCCTTATTCAAAGTATATGAAAGATATTGTCTCTAACAAAACGAAGATTCCTAATGAGGAAATTTCCATGATGCTTGCTAATTACTCTTTTAGTGCTAAGGTTCCAAAGAAATTTTTAGATCCTGGTATACCCAATATTCCAAGTCCCCTTAAAAATAATTATGTTAGAACCGCTCTATGTGACTTTAGTGGGTTCATGCTCACGCTCCAAGAGGGAGTATTTATACTCGATAGTGGGTTCATGCCTCCCTTTCACTCACACTCGAGTGACAGAAACGTAACGGGTGGGGGATGTGTTGTTGACATTAGGGAGAAAACTGAAGGGCTCGTTGCATAGAAAACAAAACTTTTCCTACGCGCGATAAACCCGAAGGGCAAATACCTAATCTAGGAGATGAAAGGTAACGGGCATAGATAGAGTCTTAAGAAGAACATACCCACACACAGCGTTACGAGATCGAATCTCGTTGTTGGCGTAGTCGCGTACTCACACCTATCTCAAGACCGAGAAGATGTGCACCGCAATCTGGCGGTGCCTCCGTGATCGATCACACATACGGCTTGATGACGACCTATGTTCCCTCGATCCAGCGGGGCAGCGGAAGTAGAGGATCCCTCGGAACTCTAGCAGCACGACAGCGTGGTGTGGTGGAGAAAACTTTGTCAAGTGCTTCGCCAAGCACACGAACAAGTGGTGGAGCAGCGGGAGGAGGGAGGAAGACATGACACAAGTGTGTGTGGGGGAGATGGAGTTTCCACCCCTCCTTATAAAGGAGGGGATGGCAGCCATGATTTTTTGGGTATCTCCACCTCTCCCACATCATGTGAGTGGATTCTCCACTCAACCCACTCATTCTTCCATTAATTCCCACTCAAAATCCAAAGGGTTTTCTTTAATAAATAAAAAAACAATTTTATTTCTTTATTTTAATATTTGTTAATCCTATTAACAAACATTAACACTTACCCCCTTGAACTATTTTTTAATCAAACATTAGCATATACCACCTTGAACTATTTCAATATTCCTCGAAACAATTTCGGTGTTGTCCAAACTTTTCTTTGATATTCCGTAACCACTCAATCGCGTCATGGAACCTTAAGTGTGTCACCCTACGGTTCATGAATAATGTAGACATGGTCGAGAAACCTCTCTGATCAATAGCCAATAGCGGTATCTGGAGATCCATAATGACTCCTACACATTCAACGATGAATCTAGTGATTGTGTGAACCATAAACGTCGTAACCAATTCCCTTTGTTTCGGGATATTTTACTTGTCCGAGATCCGATCATTGTTATGAACCATACCTAGTTCAATCCCGTTACCGACAAATACTCTTTTACTCGTTCCGTGATATGACATCCTTGTGACCTAGTCACATGCTAGCAAGCGGCGTCGGTGTGATATCACCGAGGGGGCCCAAAGTATATCTCTCCGTCATTTGGATGGAAAAATCCCACTCTTGATCCATGAGCCTCAAATAATAATTTCTGAATACCGAACGACACCTTTATAGTCACCCTGTTACGGTGTGACGTTTGATGACATCAAAGCACTCTTTCGGTGTTAGTGATTGACATGATCTCATGGTCTAAGGATTAGAGTTACTTTTTATGTGTGATATAACATTGTAACTTAATGACTTGATCACATTGCTATATTCACTTTGGGTCTATGTTCATCACATCATTCTACCAATGACATGACCCTATTATTATAAACATCCAATGTTCATGATCAGGAAACTTTGATAATCTATTAATCAACAAGCTAGTTAAAAGAGAGGCTTTACAAGGAACCATTGTTTGTTTATTAAACACACATGTATCAACGTTTACGGTTAATACAATTCTAGCATGAGAAACAAACATTTATCATAAACAAGGAATAAGATAATAACCATTTTATTATTGCCTCTCGGGCATATTCCCTTCCACTTGCACTAGAGTCAATAATCTAGTCTGTAAGCACTTGACACATATGGCGTTCCAGTGTTATTACCATGCTTTGCATGTGGTAAACATCATCAAAAGATCTGACATGTTCAGGTCCTATTGTATTTGCATGTTCTTTGCATCTACACGCATCACTCATTCTAATGATGGCTTTGTATATATTGGTCAACCAGTGAGACCTTAATTCCTCAGCTTAAACTAATGTTACTAACATTGTGAAAATGCAGCTTCATAGTGTTAGCATTCTTGGAAATTCACCAATTTCAATAAAGAACTCCTTGACATAAAATACTCATATTATTTGTTGTCAGCACAACAATATACTTAGCCTTTGTTGTAGTATCCGTCACAATACTTTTGAAATTCATTCAAATCCAGCATGGAACTTTCTTCCAGCCTATTGTGCTACCACTAGTAGAGAAATGCCATTCTATGGAATAGATTCTGTGGCGCATCATGATTTGGTGCGCCATAGAAATATTATTTTGTGGCGCATGGCCAAGGGTGCGCCACAGAAATCCCTATTTTTGTGGCGCATAGGCCAGAGGTGCGCCACAGAAAGAGTGCGGGGCCCACCCCAATCATTGGACTGGGTGTCAGAGGCCATATTTTTATGGTGCATGCAACCTGGTGCGCCATAGAAAAGGCCACTTCTGTGGCGCACTGCTGTGCTCCGCCACAGAATAAGCATATTATGTGGCGCATCTGTCGAAATGCGCCACAGAATATGGTGTTTCTGTGGCGCAGCACAGCAGTGCGCCACAGAATAGTATACAAGTGCGCCACAGAATAGGTGCACTGTGCACATAAAGATGGCAGCCCCCCTCTCTCTCCCTCCACTCAATTCATTCCAAGTGGATGTTGCTCACTCGCCTCCCCCTTCTCTCCACTCCATTTTTACACATTTAATCCTCTTTTTTTGGTAGGTGAACCTATTTATTCGATGTATAATTGTTGGTGAAGTTTCTTGTTGTTGGGGGGGCCTAATTACTTCCATCTATACTCCGGTCCCTCCCTCTCCTCGCTCTTTTCGCGTCTCGGTATCGAATCTACTAGGTGAGTATAGTTGGACGTGCATATGTCTCGTGTGGCCATCGATCGATGTGTATGGGTGTTTGTCATGCATGTGCAGGCGGACCGATCGATTGTCGCGCGTGTGGGCGGTCATGGTGCATGGATGTTTGCCGAAATGTTGATTCACTTCCATTTCGGCAAACTTTTGCACCCCATATGTCCTACTTATAGGAGAGGTCATGCCGAATTTTTCCGGCGACTATGCATGAATGTTGTGGTTCTAATTTTCTGCTCTCTATGTGTCTGTGCAGGCAACCATGGTACTAGAAATGAGCTCTGCTCGAATCGCTAGATACAAGAAAGACACGAAGGCGGACATGATTCGGTGCAACATGCGGCAGATAAGATGTCCGTGTCGATCATGCAAACTCGTGCGCTGGATTGATCCTGATTACGGACAATCGGAGGAGCACCTTCTCAGACGCGGTTTCTTTGACGACCGCAACCACGTGGCACCGCCGGCAGCAAAAGTTGTGCACGAAGAAGAGGGCGAGCGAGGTGACGAAGGAAATGACGGCGAACAAGATCATAATGAAGAAGGATATGTCGGCGGAGAAGATCGACATGACGATGAAGGCGTGAACACGGAGACCCCGCTAATTTCGGCCTTGCGGGACTCTCATGTTCAGGATCTGCTGCTTAAGGAGACGAGCAATGACATAGCTGCAGCTAGGGAGAAAGCCAAGTTGGCTCAAATGGAGATAGACGGGGTGACTCTGTTGTTTCCTGGGTGCCGCCCCGAGGATACGAGGTTGCATGTAACGCTTGCTGCTCTGAAGATGAAGACGCAAAACAAATGGACCGACTCGAGCTTCAACAAGAACTTGAAATTCTGGCACGATCGCCTTCCCGAGGGAAACACATTGCCAATCAGTATCAACGAGGCTAAGAAAGTCGTGTTCCCTCTTGACCTACCTCACGAAAAATTTCACGCATGCATCAATGATTTTGTAATTTATCGGGGGGGGGGGGGGGAGTACAAGGACACAACCACATGTCCGAAGTGCGGCCACGGACGATACAAGTGTGGAACCAACAACAAGAAAATTCCTCGAAAAGTGGTTTGGTACTTTCCTTTCACTCCCCGTCTTCAACGGTACTACGTGGACCCTAAGGAAGAAAACCTCATGCAATGGCACGCGAAAAGGGAGAAGCCGGAAGAAGATCCGGAGTAGGGCTATATCATGACACATCCTGCAGACGCTGCCCAGTGGGAAGCATTGGACATAGCTTTCCCGAGTTTTGGGGGCGACGCGAGGAACGTCAGGCTGGGTATGAGCACCGATGGACTCAATCCGTTCGGCAACCAGAGTAGCACACATAGCAGCTGGCCCGTGTTTGTATGGCCTTACAACCTACCCCCGTGTTTGTATTCTCATCCAGGGGCCAAAACAACCAGGTGTCGACATGCATTTGTATCTCGGGCTGCTGAAAGACGAGTTAGACACGTTGTGGAAGACACCACCCCGTACGTGGGACGCGTACACTAGATATTATTTCCATATGAGAGCCGCGTTGCTGACGACGGTCACAGACTATCCTGGTTACGCGTATGTATCTGCCCAGGTCGGCCACGGATTCTGCGGCTGCGTGAAGTGCATGGACGGGACCCCGCATCTCCAGCTACCAAGGGATCCTGGGTCTTCGAAAACCGTGTACCCAGGGGCTCGAAGGTGGCTTCGCCTGGATCACCCGTGGAGAAAACGCGGTGAGTTTTTCAATGGTAAAGACGAGCCCGATGGAATCCCGCGCACGAGGAGCGGCGAAGAAATCGACGAGCTTCTGAAAAATTGGGACGAGTGCCCTTCGCCGGGAAAGAAGCGACCCAAGCCAGAGCCGCTGCTGGGTGTATGGAAAGCGAGGTCTGTTTTCCACGACTTGGAGTACTGGCCGGTCCTCCACGCGCCTCATAGCCTTGATGTGATGCATATTACGAAGAACGTTACGGAGAGTCTGCTTGGCACTATTTGCAATTCGGAGAAGTCCAAGGATGGGCCGAAAGCAAGATACGATCTAAAACATTTTGGCATTAGGAAAAAATCTACAGGTCCCCGCCGATAGTGATGATGATGATGACGATGAGGATAAGACGGAAGGGACTCAACGTCCTCCCCGCAAAAAGGCTAAGAAGAACACCGTGGTGCTTCCGCTGCCTGCTTCACATTGAGTCCGCCGGAGCTTCAGCAGTTTTTCAGGTGCCTCCTAGAAGTCAAAGTTCCTCACGGATACTCAGGGAGTATAAGCAGATATCTGGACTTAGCGAAGAAGAGGTTCACCGGGATGAAGTCTCACGATTGTCATGTGCTCATGACGCAGATGCTTCCTGTTGAGATCCGAGGGATAATGGACGAGCATGTCCGTGATACGTTGTTTGGCCTTTGCAACTTTTTCGACGTTATCACCCGGAAATCGATCGGCGTGAGGCAGCTCAAGATGCTACAGGATGAGATCGTGGTGATACTATGCGAGCTCGAGATTTACTTCCCGCCGGCATTCTGTGATATATGTGTACATCTCCTTCTCCATGTCGTTGATGACATCAGGCATCTCGGCCCGACGTTTCTGCACTACATGATGCCGATGGAAAGGCAGAATGGTGTCCTGAAAGGATACGTTCGCAATAGGGCCCGTCCAGACGCAAGCATGGCCAAAGGATTTCTAACCAACCAGTGCATCTCTTTCTGCGACAATTACCTAAGCACCGAAGACGATCAGGATGTCGGTTTGTCCACCAGGACGCACCTTGGCAGGCTCAACGGAGTCGGTCACCGCAGGGCTGCCGCGACGTCCATGTCGGCATTCAAAAACGACGCGACGACTTTGAAAGGGCTCACCGGGTCGCGCTACAATACTTAAAGTTGATCGAGCCTTTCGTGGAAGAGCACAAAAGCTTAATCAATCAGAATTATATTGAATTGGGCTGGCCGAGGAAGATGGGAGACGTAACCAAAGAGCACAACTCCGGCTTCACGCGTTGGTTCAAGCAAAGTCAACTGATTGAAGCACGGAGAAAAATGCCTTCTACGGAAGATGAAAACTCATATACATCTTATCACAGGGCCCGGGCAGAACGTAAGGACCTATCAGGGGTACGACATCTCCGGTTACAGATTCTCACCGAGGACAAGGACATGAGTAGCGAAAATCAAAACTCAGGAGTAACTATGCTATCATATGGCGATGCCGAGACTAATGTGGAAGAAAGATACTTCGGAAAGATCGAGGAGATATGGGAGCTCAACTACTGCGGAGAGACGGTGGTGCCAATGTTCCGTGTGAGATGGGCCAAGAATGTCAAGAAAGAAGGACGGTATTTCACCACAATGGTTATACCCGATGACAAATCGAAGAACGCATCCGCGAAAAATGAGCCATGGGTACTCGCTAGCCAAGTTGACCAATGCTTCTTCATCACCGACCCGTCAAGGCCTAGCCGTGTTGTCGTGAGGAGGGGCAAGAGGAGCATCATCGGAATGGAAGGAGACGCCAACGAGGAAGACTTGGACAAGAACGTGATCCGAAGATCGAGGAGGAGTTCGACAAGCACTTCGACATGCCTACTACTAGTAAAGTAAGAAGGAAGACATCCCTACCTACCCACGGTTGTCCGTTCACGCGAAGAAATCTCAAGGTGGCCGGCATAAATTATTCAGTCGCCAACAAAAAGGGAAAGAGACGCTAATTAAGCTAGATCGGAACCGATCGAGACAAATTAAGAAGATTTTTCTGTGTATATACATGCATGTGTATGTGTGTATGTGAGACAAGCACTTCTTTCAATATATATGCGACGTCCTCCCCCCCTTCAACCTCCAGGCTGCGACGAGGAGAACTTGGTACTTGGAGAGTGCACGACTTGGGTGATGAAATGGCCGAAGAGCCAGATTCGTCTTGGGGGGGGGGGTTCTTGTGATCAAGCGCAACACCGGCGCCACATCCCCTATGGCCCCGCCGAATAAGATCGTCCGGCCCACGAAGCAAAGAGCCCTCCAGACAGCACCCAAGGCCGCCGCCCCTCAGAAGGAAACGGTAGTCGTTGCCACCACCACCCAGAAGGAACCGGCGGTTGTTGCCACCACCACCCAGAAGGAACCGGCGGTTGTTGCCACCACCACAAGGCACAAAGTGTTGTTGGGAAATATGCCGCAACGACCGGCCAAAAGATCATCAAATGTAGTTGTGCCTCAACCGCCGGCATCACAGCCGCCGGCACCACCAAAGAACGTGGACAACCAGTTTGCTGGAGCCGCCGGTGTCGATGACTATCATTACGATGACAATGTCGACATCAATGCCTACCTCAACACGGGCTACAGCCAAGATAGGTACATGCCTGATATGGATCGTGACGATGAAGCCTTCCGCAGTCACGACGATCAACCTAGGCGTACTGAAGTCACGCAGCGCCTGACCTACCCGGAGGGTACAGTATTCAGCCCTGGCACACTGCATAAGACAATCGTAGGGTCGTCCCGAGCACCCGCACCCCCAGCTCCCGCAGCAGATCAAGCCACAGCCAGCAAGAAGATTAGGAAGAGACCTGCTAGAAAGGTCCAGCATACTAAGATCTTGGCCGACGCCATGGTACGACCCCGTAAGGATGGCTTGACTCGCTTGCATGAAGCTGGGAAACCGATACTGGGTCCGGACGAGATACACGGGGCAACTGGACCAATGCTCACATTGCAGAACATTATCGTGATGCTAGAGGGCCTCCTTCTTAAAGAAGAGTCTCCAAATTACCCGGCGTTCGTGGTCAAGGTGCCAGAGGGCCCGGACTTCGTCCATGAAGAACCCGCGGGACTGTTCTTCATAGCGTACGAGGATATCTTCAATCTGTTTTACTCAGACGGCGGACTATAACTTGGTCCGCCTATACGCGCAATGCTCAGCTGCAGATCCAGCGAGAGTTACCCCCGTACGTTATGGTAGCGGATCCCTACTACATGCGTGATAGCCAGCTGGAGGAAGGATCAAGTTCACGGACCAAGGCAGTGAAGTACCTCGAGAGCTTCATGTTGAGAAACAGTGAGAACAAGAGGGACATTCTTTTGCCTGTCTTCCCGAGTAAGTCTCGCGACCGTCGTAGCTAATGTTTTTTTTCTAGATTTCATCCATTGCTTATCCTGGATTCGATTGCATGTGTTGAGCAGGGACACATACTGCACACTCATCGTGCTTTTCCCAAAGTGGTCACTAGCCGAGTACTTCGACTCGTCGAATAAGACGAAGAAGAAAGACTACACCAGAATAAGGAGTGTTCTCGATGAGGCTCTCAACGGCTACGCCCAAAATGGAGGCACATTCGAAAAGAAACAAGAATGTATCAGGCGGCTACTGGCAAATACGGGTTCAAGCACGTGACCGAGTTCCCCTGCATCAAGCAGCCGGCTTGGAGCACGAAGGAGGCCTTCTATGCCCTCCATCACCTCAAAGGGATTGTCCGAGATGCAAATAGAATCATCCTTCTAAACTCCGAGACTGGTCCAACAAAATGGCGGGGGAAATCTCACAGGAAGATCTTATGCAAGATTCATCGTATCAAAGTCAAGTTGTCGGAGATAATCATTGAAGATGTCAACAAAAAGGGAGGGTCCTTGAACCAGACCATAGGGTTATGCCAGAGGGATATCCAGGAACGCCTAGAGCGGCAGGCTGATCGTATGTCGTGGATGACGAAGGAGCTATATAAGCCGTTTCCGCGCCTCCCAGAAGAGGTATCGTTGATCGAGTTGTGCGTAGCTAGCTACTATTAGTTTGTTAACAAAATTTTCTTAACTATAAGCCTAGCTACAACGCAATGAAGTAAAAAAAATTTGCTTCCATTTCGGTATATGTCTGTTCTTGCTGGTGATTGTCATTTGTTTTATCTGTGGAGTTATGTGGCATGACGATTTGGTGTTTCTAGATCATGGCAATCATTAACAATCTATGGGGATTTTTCTGTTGGGGTTCTTGTCATGGCTAGTAATGTTGTTTTCTGTGATAAATTCAATAAAACATTGGGAGCCTATTAATAGTCGGAACAATCATTACATTAATTTGCTGTGTGGAATAACAATCATTAGATTAATTTGCTGTGTGAATAACAATCAACCATTAACTTGAGAAAGAAAAGTAGTACTAGTAGTAAAGTGACTGTAGATGGACCATATTTCTCCTCTTCCAGACTGAAATTTATGCCATCTGCATGACGAAAATTGAGAGAACATGTAAACAAGAGATTATATAGTGAAAATTATACCATCTGCATGACGAATCTGTATACAAGAGAGAAGTGAGTATAGCATTTCGTTCCATTTTAGAGGTACACATGAGCTTAAGGAAATACAAACTCCCTGTTCATGCTCTAATGTGCACTGCGTCAGTCTGGATATTGGATTGTGCAATGAACCTCAAGAGCTGGTAGGATGTTACAACAGTTGTTACTTAACAAGTATTTCATGTGTTAAGAGTGCGGAGATGATTTCTTATAGGCTTCCCCAATCTTGGTGATAACTAGTCATTATGGGTACTAGGATCTAACAGAGAGCTGTAGTCTCTCATTCTGAATCTGCCACGTATTGCGTTAGATGTCTACATCTGCATCCTGAAACAACATTTATGAGTGATATCTGGCAGCACTAGCACACAAGGGTTATTTTCCAGTTAACTCAGAAAGTGGTGATACATTGATATATCCATAGCAAATTTCGCACACAAGGGTTGCTTTCCAGTTTCCATAGAAACACATAGTAGTGGTGATACAGTTGTTGTTTTAGTTGCCTTGCATCTGCTTGCGGGGATATGTGCTGTGTTAAAGTAGGCTCCAGTGTATTATTGCTGTTGTAGGTAGATGTTTATGGAATAATTCTGAAGACATTAGGTGATGACAAGTGGCCAGGAACTTTCTCGGCATCACTTCCAGGTAGAGAATATCACAAGGAATTATCGGCCTCACTTCAGAGTAGAGAATAGCACAAGGAATTATCTCTCTGTTGAGGTGTTACAGAGCAACTCTTCTGCTGTCCATTTTCAGTTGACCATCACAGTTGTTACATGCACCTTCTAAGACGAGAAACTTGCTCAAAACAAGAAAGAAGCAACTTAAGATTCATGACCCAACTTAAGATTTTATTAAGAAATAATAGTGCCTCGTCAGCATACTGCATGTTGATAGCACCAGCTCTGTTAAAGCCATGCAGCAGGCCAAATGATTATGGCTTCTGCTGTTTTTGCAATTTAGATATTGTCCTATGAACGTTCAGATAATTATGATGATGCATTGTGTTGTGTTTATATAATTTATAATGAATTTTTCTATTTAGCTAATTGTAAAGGCCATGTATTCTCAAAATGCAAAGCCGTGACGCTGTCGCGCACACACACACACCCCTCCAGCGCAATATAAATAAGAAAATATACATATTACGTCACCAGCAACTTACAGTGGGCAAGGAAATGGATAGTTTCAGAAGAATAAGAGAGCTGATGATGACTCATACTTCATGGTGTAAGCACCATAGAATATATCATAGAAGACATAGAAGATATTATAGTCGAGCTCTAGAAATGAAGTGACACAAAGAATGAAACAGACAAAACTAATGCTGCCATGGAAACAGTCAGCAAGGAAAACTGCATCTTATGATAAACATCAACAATCATTAGGAACCTCGGCCACCACTATTACTTGGCCAATGTATTGTAGAGTACAATGCATAAACTGGTACCAATGCTGACCATGCATGGAGAGAGATGACATACCTTGCCACAGAACTCACATAATTACTTGGAGTGCTAAGACACCTCCATTTCTTGATCTGCTTATGCAAAATGGCACCAAACCTAGTTGTTTTTTGCATTATATATACTTACTAATATGCTTTGTGTATATCTATATAGATGACGTACTACGTGGTGTTCGAGGGTCGGGTTCCAGGAGTCTATGACGAGTGGAAGGACTGTAAAGCACATGTCGACAAGTTCAGCGGCAACTGCTATAAAGGATACGAGACTAGACACGAGGCGGTTGCGAAGTGGAGGGACCACCAGTCGAAACAGAAGAACAAGATGAGGACCTCCATCAAGCTACCGTTCTTGCTCACCATCGTCGCCGTGCTTGTAGTCTATTTCATCTTAGCTTAGGCCTTATCGAGTAACTATGTGGTGTCATGTTCGATGAACTATGTGGTGGCATGTTCGATGATGTTTGACTATGTATCACTATGTTCGATGAACAAAATTTGATACTTGTGCACTATGGATCACTATTGTAATGTGTGACTTATATCTTTGTCAAATATCACTTCTATGTTTATATATTTGTGAAATATCACTGCCTGTATTCAAACTGTATAAATACTGTAATATACCTGGTATTTATACCAGAAACAATTTAAATTTCGAAATACTGCAGATTTCTGTGGCGCACCGTTAAAAACAATTCTGTGGCGCACCTTTTTCTGTGCGCACCAGGCGCGGATGCGCCATAGAATTCACTATTTCTGTGGCGCACTGGCTGAGTGCGCCACAGAATCCACGTTTTCTGTGGCACACGGTGGGGTGCGCCCACGATATATTTTTATGGCGTGTATTCTGTGGCGCACCACTGTGGCCCAGGGTGCGCCACAGAATACACTTTTGGTGCGCCACAGAAGAGGGAATCTGTACTAGTGTACCCTGCATCACATATTTTAATTGAGATAAAATTATTTGAATAGATGACAAGACTATTAGTGTAACATATTACAACAAATAGTTTCATTACTATATAGGAAAACATATCCTTAGCATTTCTAAAAAGGCATAAGGATCTCCATATTGTTGTCTAATCATCATATGAATTATCCTGCTATAACATTTTATAGCATAGGACTCATCTGGTTGTGTACATAGCATGGAACACATGACTTAGAAATCTCAATTTCATGATGCTCATCATGTGTCAAAACACTTGAATATTGCTCAATTCTTTTCCATTGGCAAGAACTCCTTTTTATTTCAATATTGATTTACTTCAATTTTCATCTATGTAATTTGGCTTCAATCATATCAGGCGCTTCAATCCATCTCTTATAGATATCGATGCCCAATATCTTCTAAGACTTTCGTCAATATGAAAATCTTAACCATGTTAATTTAAAATACATATTTCCAGTCAACCATATGTCATCTACATAAAGCATTAAAAAATGTCATAGCGCTCCCAATTAATTTCTTGTAACTCTACAAGCATCTTTATCGTTTATGATGAAATCAAACTCTTTTGATAACTTTATTAAGGTAAATATTCCAACTCGTTATGCTCACTTCAACCATTGAAGTTTGCATACCTTTCCAGCAACCTTTGAATTTTACAAAACTCTCAGACTGTGTCAAGTACAAATCCTGATCAAACTAACTTGATAGGAAAGTTGCTTTCGTTATTCAACTGCCATATCATAATATGTAACTTTTGCTACTATCCGCAAATATTAAAGCATCACTACGAAGATCAAAATCTTGCAGTAGTCCACTTTTGCTAGTACTTTTTGCTAGAACTATTCATCGAAAACATCTTTAGACAAGTACAACTTTAAAGGATATAAAAAATCATGTCTTTGTTGCTATATAAACTGTTTGCCATCGTTAGGCATCATGCCTATCGAAAAGTACTACCAAGTCACATACTTGATATTCAAAAGGGATACTATCGCGGATAATGACTCATAACCAATCTTACGAAGTCAGGGCCTATCATTTGCTTCCTTTATAAAGGTCCAGGTCCTTTGTTGTCAAAACAACACTTCATTCTCAAAGCCACAAGTTGGGTCCAAGTACAAAGTTAGTACTTTGTGGTTCAGTTCGGAAACTCATTCGAAGTATCAAACATATGTAGTGTATTCTACTTAGTCAAAATAGGAAACCCCAGAAAAACTCCTGTACTCGCTACTGTTGGCATGGTAACAAACATTGTCTAATCCCGTCGAGTTTATACTGTCCTCCCACTCACTTGTTTCGCAAGAACTAATTTCTCGAGAAATTAACCAATTCTGATAAACAACATTTGTCTTCGGTTTGGTGATAGGAGAAATACCCAATGGATTCGTTGGGATAACCTTATAAACATATATGTATCCTATTTTGGTTGTAAACATTTTTACACATGCTATGCATACCAAAACTTAAGAAAAAGAAAATTCGGGTCACTACCCAAATCAAAACTTGTATTGTGTCAATTTTAACAGATCATGATGGCTCTCTTTTCAGTGTAAAAACGGTTGTCTCTAATGTATAAACTACAAAATTTTAATGGCAATTTTATTAATCTTACCATGTCCAACAAGGTTTGATTTTGTCTCTTGAATACTCCAACCTAATGTGGGGTTATTCGAGTAGTTTAAGTTGTAAAACAATTCTGCAACTCCTCAGATGTTTTGCTAAACTTGTAACTCAAACTCTATCCTTTATGATCCAATCATAAATACTTTATTATCTCGTTACGATGGTTTTTACTTCATACTAACAATAGTTTGAACCAATTCAAAAATGTCAAACTCCGTTCTCTTTAAATATATATACTCATATATCTACTTAAATCATTAACGGAATTTTATGAAGGAAAAATTAATCCACCACACACGAATACACATAATGGACTATATACATCAATATGTATAATCTCCACTAAATTAGTCGTCCATTCTACTTTGGCCTATGAACGAAATTTTAGTCATCTTTTGGAAGAGGTCTCACAAGCGTCAATTTATTCAAAACAAAATGACTCATGAAGCCATTAATATGGAGTTCCTTCATGTTTTCCTTTCCGATATGAACTAAAATGGTGGTGTCACAATTTAAGTGAAATTCTTTTACGTCTTGCTATGTTTAGCATTTAGTTTTATAGATGTTTACTTTATCAACATGATTTATATTAACTCATCCATAAATTATGGAATATGGTCATAGTTTGAACAATCTCATTTGTTCTCACAAAAGACCAGAACAAAATAACAACTTATTAAGTTCTTAAAATAAATCTTGAATGTTTGGTTTGATACGACAATGAACACAATAACACTTTATTTCTGTTCTTGTCATAATCGATTCCACATCTACTACTAGTCTCTTCTAGGCCCTTGTATTTTTTGTATTGCGTTGCTTTGTATGAAAACTGATACCAACCAATCTGGTATGAAAATACCCAAAAAAATACTTTGTTAACTATAATACATCTATTGTATATCAAGCATATACACCTGAGCTAGACTTTTCCAGTTATCTTCTTTTCTGCCTTATACCTTTTTGTAATTCTATTTTCAATATTCCCTTTTCTTTTCAAAAGAACCATTCAACATCAAACAATGCTAGTCGTACTAGCACATTTTGCTTGGCGTTTTAGTCATAAACTATCATCCACTGAGACGTACTTTGAGTTTGATTGTTTATCAATATCACCATATTAATATCATTCTTCCAGATTCCACTCTTAGCAATCTCTAAGCAGGGTAAACGATTTTTACCCATACTTTTAATCCATCCCATCATAACAATTTTATGATTAAGCTACTATAGCTCAAAGGAAGGAATTAGAGGATAATTTTTAGCGCCCAATAGCGTCTTCAGTCATTGCATATATTCAAATATTATAAGCATATATTGTCACGTGATGTCTACGCACGCTTCTATTCTTGTAGACAATGTTGGGCCTCCAAGTGCAGAGTTTTGTAGACAGCAGCAAGTTTACCTTAAGTGGATCACCCAAGGTTTATCGAACTCAGGGAGGTAGAGGTCAAAGATATCCTCTCAATCAACCCTGCAATCAAGATACAAGAAGTCTCTTGTGTCCCCAACACACCTAATACAATTGTAAGTTGTATAGGTGCACTAGTTCGGCGAAGAGAGAGTAAATTGCAAGTAATATGGATGATAATAAGTGATAATAGCAATCTGAAATAAATATGGCAGCAAGCAAGCATGTAGCAGAACAGGCGGAAAACGGTGTTTAAATGCTTGGAAATAAGGCCTAGGGTTCCTACTTTCAGTAGAGGACACTCTCAACAATGATCACATAATTGAATAACTAGATATCTTCTCTCACTATGCTACTCTTAACCCTCTCCGGTTCGATAACAAACACTAATCATTGCATAGGGCTGCAAAAAGCATTCCTTAAAGTAAGCATTCCCATGGCTAGTTAACCCCACGTTGTCACTATGAGCGCCCCAGAAGGTACTAGACAAACACCACACTTCATAGAGGATACACACACGATGTGCACACTGTCACCTTCACACCACGATACAAGGTGAACTCATAGTTCATATTAATAAAGCACTTGAGTAGCAAAAGATGAAGAGTAACATCTACAAATTTAAATAGATTACAAAGCTCATGATCACATATAGATCACACCATGGGAGAGAGAGATGAACCACATAGCTATTGGTAGAGCCCTCAGTCTCGGGGGAGAACTACTCCCTCCTCATCATAGGAGACAACAACGGCGATGGAGATGGCGGTAGAGATGATGGAGATGGTTTCCGGAGGAACTTCTCCGTCCCGGCACGGTGTTAGAACAGAGATGTGGCCCCCGAAACATGTCGGTGGCGGAGGCGGAGCTACAGATGTGTTTTGTGGAAAAGGTCGATATTTTTAGGGGTTTCCCTCGGGGGAGTATAAGTAGGCGAAAGGGCGATGCCTGGGGTGGCCAGGAGGCCCACACTCCTAAGTGGCGCGGCCAGGGGGACCCGCGCCACCCCATGGTGTGGTCACCCTGTAGCCCCCCTCCGGGGCTCTTCGACACTTCTGGAAGCTTACGGGATTTCTAAGACTTCTGACTTTCGAATTTTCCAATTCCGAGAATATTTCCAGAACAACTTTTCGGAATAAAAAAACAAAAACAGGGAAATGCCTCTATGACATCTTGTTAATAGGCTGGTCCCGGAAAACGTGTAAAAATGCTATGAATAAGGGAGAAAAACATGTAGCTTGGCATAATATCATGGAGCATCAGAAATTATAGATATGTTGGAGACATATCAAGCATCCCCAAGCTTAGTTCCTACTCTTCCTCGAGTAGGTAAACGTAAAACACAATAATTTTGATGGTGCATGCTACTTATCATAAGATTGATCATTATAATGTAAAAGCATATGTACGTTGAGATCATAGAACTTCAAACACAAACATGATAATAGAACTTTAATAATAAAGCATAGCAATCACTTTGCATCATGAAGAGTATCTTAAACAAAGGATCATGGATAATAATGCAAAGAAAGATATATGTTTGTTTCAAGTATAGAGAAAGCATGGCAAAGTGATATTTCGCTAGTCCTTAAGAGTGGGACAAAACATAAATGCCAGGACACCTTCAAAGTTCATGAGGAAGACTAGAGAAAATAATTTAAGAACAAATAATATCACATTATGAAGCAATTATTGATGTTTATGGGACAAATGCACAGAGAACTCAGAGTGGAAAAAAAATCTCTCAACTGTGCATAAAGTTAGAAGATGGAGACTCAACATAAAAGTAAAAGAAAAGCCTTTCGCGGAGGGAAGCAGGGATCACTCATCTGCTAGAGATTTTTATTTTATTAAAAAGAGGTATTAAAAGTTTGACACTCCTCCCATCCATCTTTCACAAACTATGGCTTACCGAATCCTCGGGTGCGTGCCAACAATCACATACCGTGGAGGAGTGTCTATATTTTAGGAGAGGTGTATGTTAATGTCAACGAATGGTATACAGACAATACAGTACGTCACAAGCCAACTGGATTCACAAGAGCAGATCCCATTTTGAAGGATGCAACTGGTGTAGAAGGTCATCCCTCTTTCTCTTTTGTTTACACAATTATGCTTTGACTGATAAATCAGGGGCAAAATAGTGAAGAGAATTTGTTTGTATTAATTTGGGGCTGGGTACCCCGCTGCCAACTCTTCTATCATTTGGATAAGCGGATGAAGCCACTAGTCCAGGGTGTCAAATCCAATCAACAAGTGAGATAAAGATTCTCTATTGACGTCCTCATGAGAAAAAACAAGAACACAAAACAGGAGTAATTTTTAGAGTTTTAGAGGTAGCACATGAGCAATTTAGTTGGAGTGGCAGTTAAATACCACATGTAGGTAGGTATGGTGGACACAATGGGAAAACTTTTGTTTTAGGGAGTTGGATGCACGAGTAGAGCTCATACTCAGTACAGGTGGAGGCTAGCAAAAGACTAGGAGCGACATCATTAATTAAAGCATAAGAGGTATCACAAGTCCAAAAACTAAGTGGTCATGGAGGCTATTCGTGACTGGTTCATAGTCATAAACATGGTGTGAGCATGCGCCAAGTCAACCAAATAAAACATTCGAAAGAGAATACCATAAATTGATGCTTTACTATGAAAAGAACAACTCATGAATCTTTCAATACATATTAAACACTCTCAGCTATTTGAGGATATTCATGATACTCAGTAACCACAAGTCTTTAAATCTAAAATAACATTTAGCATGGCATGAAAAAGTTATAGTCACATTCTATACAAGCTTCTACTTGCACTGTTATAAATTCTACTTCAAGGAGCAGCTTCTTTTCCCAACAAGCACCATACAAGATATGTTTTAACAAAAATGATCTACATGCTACAGAAAGAAAACATGATACTACTCACATAACACTACTAAAACTAACAGCTTTGAATAAGAGATGCATGAAAACAAAGGCTAAACGCAGTATTGCAAAAAATGAACACTCACAGAACAATAAGAATGAAAACTAGAGAGTTTTAAGCAATGAAAACGGAGCGTGTCTCTCTCACACAAGTATGATATGATCCAACTATTTATTACAGCAAAGTAACCAAACAAACTGAAAATAGAAAATAAAAGACGCTCCAAGGAAAGCACATAAGGTGTGACCGAATAAAAATATAGTTTCACTAGAAGTGACTTGATAAATTGTTGATGAAGAAGATGATTCCTTGGGAACCCCCAAGCTTAGACGCTTGAGTCTTCTTGGAATTTTATTGGATGTACCACCGGGGCATCCCCAAGCTTAGGATTTTCACTCTTCTTGATCACATCATATCATCCTCTTCGCTTGACCCTTCAAAACTTCCTTCACACCAAACTTCTCACAATCTTCATTAGCAACGTTAGTGCAATCAAAATAATAATTTCACATGGTTCAGTTTCAATAATACTAACACTCATAAACACATTAGCTACTGTCACAACTTATTTTAAAACTCTTTTTCTCAAAAGAACACAAAAAGAAAGAGGTTAAGATGCAAATGCAATTATTGGCAGAAATCTGTCAAAACAGGACAACAGGTAAACATGATTTTTTTCGAAAGTCTTCTGTTGCTCAAATCAAAAAGTGGTAAACTATAAAAAATTTGCGTAATTAGCTGAGGAATAAGCACAAAAAATTTCAGATCATTCTGATCTTCCAGGAATTTATACGATGTTTTACGGTGGACATCAGAAATCTGTTCTCTACGTAGAAATCCGAAAACCAATTCCAACTTTCGTCAGAAACTTTACTTGGCAGTACTAAAACATGAAAATAAAGATACAGAGGAGTTGCTACAGAAGTATAAAACCCCTGTACTCAAAGAAAACAGAGGAAAACAAAGCAAAAATAAAACCATGGGTTATCTTCCAAGAAGTGCTTTTCTTTAGAGCCTTTTAGCTAGGCATGATAATTTGAGAAGATGCTCACATGAGAAATATGAATTGAAGCAAAAGAGAGTATCAAGAAGAAATTGTAAAACACATTTAAGTCTAACCCACTTCCTATGAAAAATAATCTTGTAGAAAAACAAGTCAAGAAAACACAAAGCAACAAGCATGGGAAAGCAAAACAAGTGCAACTTCAAAAATTTCAACATAAAGAGGGTAAACTTGATATTGTTGAGATGCATAAAATTATGTTTCCCTCTCTCATAATAACTTTAAGTATCATCATGAATAAAATTAACAGCATAACTATCACATAAAACACTCTTACCATGATCCACATGCATAAAAGAATTCTTACTCTCCACATAGGCATAGTCATTCTTATTAATAGTAGTGGGAGCAAACTCAACAAAATAGCCATCATTATTATCATCATCACCATAATCATTAAATATAGGAGGCATTTTCCAATCATAATTAATTTTCTCCTCAATAGTAGGTGGACTGAAAATATCATATTCATCATTGTAAACAGGTGGCACTAGAATACCACAATCACTATAATCATCATATATTGGAGGCAAAGTATCATCAAAGTAAATTTGTTCCTCCATGCTTGGGGGACTAAAAATATCATATTCATCAAGACTAGCTTCCCCAAGCTTAGACTCTTCCATAGCATTAGCAATAATGGTGTTTAAAGAGTTCATACTAATAACATTGCCACTAGCATGCAAACAAAGCTCCATAGGATTTTTAATTTTCTCTTCAAACACTTCATGTCCTAACTCAAGATAAATATTATAAAGCTCTCTCATATTTTTGTTGTTTTCCATTAAGCCTAACTAGTGAAAACAAGAAACAAAAATATTTAATTGCAGAATCTAAAGGAAATAACTTCGAGCACTCATAATCGAGGATGTGAGAACCTTTTACCTTACCTCCCCGGCAATGGCGCCAGAAAAGAGCTTGATGTCTACACACGCTTCTATTCTTGTAGACAGTGTTGGGCCACCAAGTGCATAGGTTTGTAGAACAGCAGCAAGTTTCCCTTAAGTGGATCACCCAAGGTTTATCGAACTCAGGTAGGTAGAGGTCAAAGATATCCCTCTCAAGCAACCCTGCAATCAAGATACAAGAAGTCTCTCGTGTCCCCAACACACCTAATACAATTGTCAGTTGGATAGGTGCACTAGTTTGGCAAAGAGAGAGTAAAATGCAAGTGATATGGATGATAATAAGTGATAATGGTATTCTGAAATAAATATGGCAGCAAGCAAACATGTAGCAGAACAGGTAGAAAATGATGTTTCAATGCTTGGAAATAAGGCCTAGGGTTCCTACTTTCACTAGAGGACACTCTCAACAATGATCACATAATTGAATAACTAGATATCTTCTCTCACTATGCTACTCTTAACCCTCTCCGGTTGGATAACGAACACTAATCATTGCGTAGGGCTGCAAAAAAGCATTCCTTGAAGTAAGCATTCACATGTCTAGTTAACCCCACGCTAGCACTATGAGCGCCCCAGAAGGTACTAGACAAACACCACAATTCATAGAGGAGACACACACGATGTGCACACTGTCACCTTCACACCATGATACAAGGTGACTTCATAGTTCATATAATAAAGCACTTGAGTAGCAAAAGATGAAGAGTAACATCTATGAATTCAAATAGATTACAAAGCTCATGATCACATATAGATCACGCCATGGGAGAGAGAGATGAACCACATAGCTACCGGTAGAGCCCTCAGACTCGGGGGAGAACTACTCCCTCCTCATCATAGGAGACAGAAACAACGATGGAGATGGCAGTGGAGATGGCTTCCGGGGGCACTTCCCCGTCCCGGCAGGTGCCAGAACAGAGATATGTCCCCCAAACCTTGTCGGTGGAGGCGGCGGAGCTACGGATGTGTTTCGTGGAAAAGGTCGATCTTTTTAGGGTTTTCCCTCGGGGGAGTATAAATAGGCAAAGGGCGATGCCGGGGGGTGGCCAGGGGGCCCACACCCCTAGGTGGCGCGGCCAGGGGGACCCGCGCCACCCCATGGTGTGGCCACCCTGTGGCCCCCCTTCGGGGCTCTTTGCGACTTCTGGAAGCTTCCGGGCCTTCTAAGACTTCTGGCTTTCGAATTTTCCGATTCCGAGAATATTTCCAGAACAACTTTTCTGAAACTAAAAACAGAAGAAAACAGGGAACTGGCTCTGTGGCATCTTGTTAATACGTTAGTCCCGGAAAACGTGTAGCAATTGGCATAATATCATAATGAGGCATCAGAAATTATAGATACGTTGGAGACGTATCATCACTCTACATTATACACACTCACGTTTCCACAAACAAGTTTCTAGATATCAATATATCTTTCACTCGATTGTTTCTCAAAACAATTCTTTTTCAGTTCCTAAATCACCTGGATCAACAAAACATTCTTTTGAATATAAAGTAATATGCAAGCAATCATGACTCTGGATTATAAGTAGGAATTATTTTCTCTCTAGATCAATCAATCATTAATCATATGGAGCTAGGTAGGAAATACTGAAAATCTAAAATAGGAATCAATTTTAAATTTCACTAATACGGTACCAATCTAAAATGATTTTTACCAGATCATAACAGTTATATCTCAATTAACAATCTAAGTGTAAGGTAGTTTGTGGATGCCAATGAATACTACAAGCTGTGCAAATTCATTTTGATTGGTTGTTCAAGATAAAATAAGTTCAAGTTAATTCAAAATTACTACGTGAACTCCCACTCAAAAAAAACATCCCTCTAGTCGTTTTAGTGATTTGATACGTCCATTTCGCACCACCGTTTTATATTGTTATTTTTTTTTGTTATTCATTGATATATTTCATGTTATGATGCATTAATTATGTTAGTTTATCTTATTTTGCATGTTTCATAATTTTTGGAGAATAAACAACAGGACCAGAAATCTGATGGAAAAAGTACCGTCGAGAAAGCATATTTCAGAAGTTCAGAAGAAGAAGGGGGACACCGGAGGTATCCTAGAAGTTCAGAGGAAGACACCAGCTAGAAGGGGAGCCAGAGGGGGGCCACCAGGGGCCCACACCATGGGGTGGCGGGCCCTCCCCCTGGCCACGCCGCTAGGTGGTGTGGCCACCCTGGCCCACCTCTGGTCGAGGTCTTTCGCGTACTTGACCCCAGGGAACCCTAATCCCCATAGGATCATCGAAGAATTATTACGTCACTGCCTCGGAGCGGAAAACACCCGAGAGAGAAAAGCTTTCTGGCAGGGAGAAATCTGGAGGGGAAATTCCTCTATGGAGAGGGGAAATCATCGCCATCGTCACCGTCACTCCAGGCTTCATCGGTATCATCGTCATTAGCATCCTCATCACCAGCACCATCACCCTCATCATCCACCGTCATCCCACTGTACCAATCACGGGCCTCTATCGATGTTTTACATTAGATCTCTCTCCCGGTGTGGATTATTTGTTAGTAGTTGATGCTTGTGAGATTTATCGATGTTTGCACTTTATGATCAGATTGTTATCATCCATTATATCAGCTGTGATTATGATCCATATGATGTCTTGTGAGTAGTTCGTTTAGTTCTTGAAGACATGGGAGAAGTCATGATGTTAGTAGTGAAGTTATGTTGAAGTAATATCTAGTTGTTCAGTATTTTAGTTGTGGTGCTATTCTTCTAGAGGTGTCATGTGAACGTCTACAACATGATACTTCACCTTTATGGTCTTAGGAGGATGCATTGTGTATTTGTCTACTAATTGTGTGGTTGCCGGAGTGACACAAACCTAAACCCCCGTTAGGAAACCAATGCACGAGGGAGCGTAGGATCCCGGAGTTTAAGATTGTGGTTAATTTTATGTTAATTAGTTTCTTGTATTTGTGGATGCTTGAGAGTGGTATAATCACAAGTATGTATTAGTCCTAGTTGGGAGGTGCATTAGCATAGGTTCACCCACAAAATACTTCACGAACCAATGGATATTAATCAACCGTAACAAAGCGAAAGCACTTGACGAAATTCCCGTGTGTCCTCGAGAACGTTTGGTAGTCATAAGTAACACAGCCGGCTTGTCCTTTGCTCTCAAAAGGATTAGGCCACTCACTGCAATATTATTCACTGCTCTTTATTTACTCGCACTTTATTTATCTGCTCTATCCAAAACAACCCAAAACCCGTTTATTAGTGTTTACAGTGAATCCTCTATCCAACCTGCTTGTCAACACCTTCTGCTCCTCGTTGGGTTCGACACTCTTATTTATCAAAAGTACTACGATACACCCCCTATACTTGTGGGTCATCAAGACTATTTCTCTCGCCGTTGCCGGGGAGTGAAGCTATATTAGTAAGTGGAATTGGTAAGAGAAACTTTTACTATGAGTGATGTTTTTATTTCTGTCTTCTGTTTCATTTCATTATGGAGAATACTTTTGGTTCTCTGTTTAGGGGTACTTCTACTGTTGCTACTAGGGTAGTAGGTAACCCGTCTTCTGTTGAATTAGATCCATATAAAATACCTATGAAAATTGTTGGACGTGTTATGGATAACTTCTATTACTGTGATGAAACTGTCTATCCCGGTGATCATTTGCTCTTTATACATGAATTATCTGAGTTATTCAGGTGTGCAAGTATTACTATGGATCAAGTTAATAGGAAATTATCCTTATCGCTAAAAGGAAGAGCTGCTGAATGGTTCAAATTACCGAAGAATGGTGATTCTATTGCATGGGAGGAAATTGTTCCTCTCTTTTATTCTAAATTTTATCCTCCTAGGGAGATTCATAAAGACCAGAATAAAATCCATAATTTCTGGCCTCATGAGGGAGAGATTATTGCCCAAGCGTGGGGGAGAATGAAGTTATTAATGCTTAAATGTCCCGTCCATGAACTCCCGAGAAATATTGTGATCAATAATTTTTATGCAAGGCTTTTTTCTTCATGATAAGAATTTATTGGATGCTTCTTGTTCTGGATCATTCACATGTATGAAGGAAGAAGCTAAATGGGAAAACACTGACGGATGGGAGAACGACAAAGGTAGAAAGTCAGGTATAAATTATGATTATGAATGCATTAAATCTATTATGGATACCAATTATTTCTATGGTGTTAGTGTTGTTTGTGTTCTTGATTCTCAAAATGTTTGCAAACTATCTCAAAGCTTTTGCCTCCTATCTTGATATTCCTAAAAAGAATTATCACAAGTACCATGCACCTTATAAAGATATTGTTCCTCCTAGTAATATAGAAGTGCATGCTATTAATCCTGTTGCTCCTGAGCCTTATGTTGATAAAATGCCTTTCCCCACTAAAGTGAAAGAACACTCTATGGTAGCTAGTGTGGTTAATAAGAGTAACAAGAAAACTATTGAACCTGATGAACAAATAACTGTTAAAACCGCTGTAGCAATAGTAAAAGATCTTGTTTATGGAAATGTGGAGGATGAACACATTGTTTTCTATGAGGATGCTTCTAACATTGTTTAATAGACCCAAGAAAACTAGTGTTTGTGTGCTTTCTGTTAAGATTGGTGATCATTGCTATTATGGTTTATGTGATATTGGTGCTAGTTCTAGTGACATACCTTATGAGATTTATAGATAAATTATGCATGAAATTGGTTTTTGTGAGCTTGAAGATATTGATGTGGTTATTCAGCTTGCTAATAGAGAAACTATTTTTCCTATTGGTATTGTTAGAGACGTGGAATTTTTATGTTGTAAAACTAAATATCCCACTGATTTTCTAGTACTTGGTAGGGCTGCTACTAAGACTTGTCCTATTATTTTTGGTAGACCTTTCTGAAACACTTGTGGCGCTATTTTAGATTGCAAAAGAGAGAAGATTTTGACTAAATTTGATGGAAAATCTTATGAGTTCAATTTCCCCAAATTTGCTAGAGCACCTTATGAATTGAAATCGCCTGATGAGAATTTTAAAGTTGAAAAACTTGCTTCTATTGCTCTTTCTCCTAACAGTGCTTTGCAACAATATATGGAGGACCATGAGAGTGAGGTATTTATGGAAGTGAGAAATGAGATTGACGATATTCTCCTTCGTCAACCTGTGATACTGAAACATAATTTACATGTGGAAGACTTGGGTACCACATTACCACCCAAGGAGGATCATGTCTTTGATTTAAAACCTTTTCCTGGTGATCTTAAATATTCTTATATTGATGATAAGAAAACATATCCTGTTATTATTAGTGCTAAACTTTCAGGCGAAGAAGAGGAAAGATTATTGGAAGTTCTGAAGAAACACCGTGGAGTTATTGGATATACTGTTGATGATTTGAAGGAAATTTCTCCTACTATATGTCAGCATGCTATTAATATTGAGCCTGATGCAAAGCCAGTAGTTGAACATCAACGCCGTTTAATTCCTAAGATGAAGGAAGTGGTAATTAATGAGGTATTAAAACTTCTTGATGCTGGTATTATTTTTCCTATTGCTAATAGTAGATGGGTGAGTCATGTGCACTGTGTCCCTAAGAAAGGAGGAATGACTGTTGTGCCCAATGAAAACAATGAGCTCATTCCACAAAGAGTAGTAGTTGGTTATAGAATGTGCATTGATTTTAGGAAGGTTAATAAAGTTACTAAGAAAGATCATTATCCTTTACCCTTTATTAATCAAATGCTAGAAAGGTTGTCTAAGAAAACTAATTTTTTGCTTTCTTGATGGTTATTATGGGTTTTCTCAAATTGCTGTTAGGAAACAAGATCAAGAGAAAAGAACCTTTGGTTGTCCTTATGGTAGTTCTGCTTATAGACGTATGCCTTTTGGTTTGTGTAATGCTCCTGATACTTTTCAAAGATGCATGTCTGCTTTTTTTCATGGTTTTTGTGAAGAAATAGTGGAAGTATTCATGGACGATATCTCCGTATATGGAACTTCTTTTGATAATAGTTTGCACAACCATGATAAAGTTTTGCAGACATGTGAGGAAACTAATATTGTTCTTAATTGGGAGAAATGCCACTTTATGATTAATGAAGGAAGTTTTCTTGGACATAAAATTTCTGAAAGAGGTATTAAAGTTGATAGAGCTAAAGTGGAAGCCATAGAAAAAATGCCCTGTCCTAGGGATGTTAAAGGTATTCGTAGTGTTCTTGGTCATGCTGGTTTTTATAGGAGGTTTATTAAAGATTTCTCTAAAATATCAAAGCCTCTTACTAATCTTCTTCAAAAAGATGTAGTGTTCTTGGTCATTTGTTTTTTATGATGATTGTAAGGAAGCTTTTGAAACTTTAAAGAAGGCTTTAACTACTGCTCCTATTGTGCAACCGCCTGATTGGAATTTACCTTTTGAAATTATGTGTGATGCTAGTGATTTTTCTATAGGTGATGTTCTTGGACAGCGCATAGCTAAGAAGTTGAATGTCATTCATTATGCTAGTAAGACTCTTGATTCTGCTCAAAATAATTATGCTACTACTGAAAATGAGTTCTTAGCTGTAGTGTTTTCATGTGATAAGTTTAGGCCTTATATTGTTGATTCAAAGGTTACTATTCATACTAATGATGCTGGTATTAGATACCTTATGGAAAAGAAAGATGCTAAGACTAGTCTTATTAGATGTGTCTTTCTTCTACAAGAGTTTGATTTGCATATTGTGGGTAGGAAGGGTGCTGAAAATCTGCTGATAACTTGTCTAGGTTGGAAAACATTACTTTTGATCCTATTCCTGTTAATGATAGCTTTCCAAATGAACAATTGGCTTCAATAAAAGTAAAACCCTGAGATAGTCCATGGTATGTTGATTATGCTAACTTTATTGTTTCAAAGTATTTGCCTCCAACATTTACAGCTCAACAAATAAGAAAATTCTTCTATGATTTGAGGCATTATTTTTGGGATGACCCACATTTATATAAAGAAGGATTACATGGTATTATGAGAAGATGTATTCTAGATCATGAACAACGTGAAATATTGATGAAGTGCCATAGTAGTGCTTATGTTGGGCATCACGCTGGAGATAGAACCGCACAGAAGGTTCTACAATCAGGTTTCTATTGAGCTACTCTCTTTAAAGATGCACGTAAATTTATTTTATCTTGTGATGAATGTCAAAGAGTAGGAAATATTTCTAGACATAATGAAATTCCTATGAGTTATTCTCTTGCTATTTAACCTTTTGATTGTTGGGGTTTTGACTTTATGGCTCTTTTCCCTCCTTCAAATGGCTATACTCTTATACTTCTTGCTGTTGATTATGTTACTAAATGGGTAGAAGCTATACCTACTAAAAGTGTTGATGGAGAAACCTCGATAAAAATGCTTAAAGATGTTATTTTTCCTAGGTTTGGTGTGCCTAGATATCTTATGACTGATGGAGGTTCTCATTTTATTCATGGTGGTTTTATAAAAACCCTTGCTAAATATGATGTTAATCATATAATTGCCTCAACTTATCATCCTCAAACCAGTGGGTAACTAGAATTGTCAAATAGAGAAATTAAGTCTATCTTGCAAAAGACTATTAATAAATGTGGGGACCCCAGACTAGCAGTCCGAGACCTCCAGTATGCATACATTCACGATCCCATGATCAGTTAGTCGTGAACAACATACTCGAGTTGGCATTGCAGATTACAACATCCACTACACGAATACACGGCTTACACAACTGGTCACTTGACTCAGTTGAAAACAACTGCCACGCAGGGCAGAAACACACACCAAAAACAGCGGAAGACTGCAAAACACACTCGTGGTAAACCCAAGTCACGCCTTGACTACCTACAGGCTACTGACTCGGAGACATTCCTAGTTCGCATAGCCGTCAGCGACACCATCTTCTTCAGGTTCTCCGGGTTTCTGCTCAAAGTCTGGCTAAGACAATAGCCAGGGACGAAACCATGCATGAGTACGTTTGAATGTACTCCTGCAAGTCACCCTAAATGAAAGCTAAACATGCAAGTATACATATATGAAGGTGGTAGGAAGGCTTTAATTAGGGTTCAGCTATCCATGATGAATTTAAGATTCATCATAGTTGCACAAGTGTTATTTTTCTTTGTTGAAGAAGATACTTCAAAAGATATTTCATTTCTCTTGTAGATTAAACATGTCCACAAGGTTTTGATAAAGCATTCTAAATAAAGAAAACATTTCTCTTTGCAAAACTTCTTGGAAAACACCTCTTCAAAACCATCATTTCTCCCGTACCTCAAAGGTACAATCATTCCCTTTCAACGTACCTCCCAGGTACAATTTCAAAACATTTTCCAGCCTTTCTAAATAAAGATGGAGCTCTACAACTACGTTGACTCCGACATGGATGAGCTCACCTACAAGAACTTCCTCTCTAAGCTTCGATTGCGAAGATATCATATGTCCTATGGTTCATTCTCAAGACCAATGACCTGAAAGGAGAATGCCAAGGCCAACACAAGACAACTCCCTACAACCTCAAGATGGTGCCACGACAAGAAATCCGACAAGTTGGCAAAGTCAAGATTGGCTCCTTCAAGATCAAGATGGTGCCACAAGGAGGACACCACCGAGGCTCCATCAAACAAGAAGGCCAAGAAGCCAATGAATCCAAATGACTTTCGGCGCCACCCAACGCATGAAGAGCAAGCACGCTGCAAGCTTCATCGTCAACAAACTTCAACCGCCAAGTTGGATCCCACACAAGCTACAAGATGATGACACAAGAAGAGAACATCTACACCAACACTTCAAGTGCGCGATGACTTCCCCACACACATCATGGCGGCGAGCGCACATCACAAGGTGTCTTCTTCAAGTGCTACGACAATATTGCCAACACATATACAAGATCTCAAGACCTCAATTAACAAGATCTCCGAGCATCTAGCAAGTTCAAGACGGAGACACAAGAAACAAGATCACACATGCAAGGCCAAGACAACCATGGCACCCTCAACAAGTATACATCATGTGGTATCTACATCAAGTGCCACCACACACGGGCTCCCAAATGGCAAGAGGAAGACCTACAGCAAGATGGAGGAAGAGACGGCCCTCCCATATATGGGATGATGTTGGTTCGAGCACCACTCCCAACAACACCATGAGCCTACTTCAAGATGAAGCCCTCTTATGCCCCATATGCAAACTTGTGAGTTTTGGATGCAACTAACACGGACTAACGCTAATTGTTTTCTTATGCCCCATATGCAAACGTATCTCCTTTTCCGAACATTATAGCTATTGTTTTCTTCTAAACTTGTGAGTTTTGGATGCAACTAACACAGAGTAACGCTAATTTCAGTAGAATTACTTCGGTATCTTGTTTTTGTGCAGAAAAATCAACTTTCAGGAAATTGCCCGGGAAAGATCCCAAAGACCTTATTTCAACCAAAGACCCCCGGAGCCACAAGGAGACCCGGAGGGGCGCAAGGAGGGGGCCACACCACCTCTGGGCCCCCCTAGGCTGCGCCACCTAGTGGTGTGGTGGCCCCAGGCACCCCCTCGGGCTCCCCGTTCAACTACTTATGCCCTGTAACCCAAAAACATCAGGGGGTTCGTCATATTCCCCAGAAACGCACCTGAGCGCCGTTGTCGCCTCGAAACCCAATTCGGGGATCAGAAGTTCCTGTTCTGGCACCCTGCCAGGACGGGGATTCGAAGGATATCATCTCCATCGTCACCGCCACCACTTCTCCATCAACCATCCATGATTCCCCCGTCCATGTGTGAGTAATCCCCGCTGTAGGATGAGAGTGATGAAAGAGATTGGATGATATCGTTCATGTATTAATGCCAGATTGTTAGGGCATATTGCCTAGTATCGGCTGTTAGTGCTATATACCGTTGTTGCAACTTCTTATTCTTAATGCTTGTCACTAGGGACCGAGTGTCATGACCTCAGATATGAACACGTTATTGTTTCATAAGTATAATTATATTTCTTGATCATATTTGCAAGTTGTTTACTCATGTCATTGTCCGGAACCCGACGCCCCAAAGTGACAATAATTGGGACAACCGGAGGGCATGGCTGCGATGTGAGGATCACATGTGTTCACGAGTGTTAATGCTTTGCTCCGGTGCTTTATTAAAAGGAGTGGGTAGTTTCCCTTGAGGCCCCGCTGCAAACGGGCTGGTAGGACAAAAGATGTTGTGCAAGTTTCACATTGCGAGCACGTATGACTAAATTGGAACACATGCCTATGGTTTACCTAGAACTTGGATGATTTATTATTATCTATCTGCAATGCCCATGTTATTATTATTATATGAACTATCTTATCCAAGCAACGCCCGTTCGTCCATTCCCTATGTCTACGATACTTTAATCATGTTGTTTTCACGATTGCTATTGTTGTTTTCACAATTGCTACCGCTGTTACTATTTTACTCCTGCTATTATTTTACTACTACTGATGTTGTAAAACGGTTACCACCAATAAATTATTGCGAGCAAGTCTACTCTCAGGTGCAACTGAGCTGAATACTCATCTGTTAAGGCTTATAAATTGTCTTTGGCTCCCCTTGTGTCGAATCAATAAATTTGGGTTTTACTTCCCTCGAAGACTATTGCGACCCCCTATACTCATGGGTTATCAAGACTATTTTATGCAGCCATTGCCGGGGAGCATAGCTTTATTGATTTACTCATTTGAACGTGATATTGTTCGCTGCAAGCTTTTCATCATAGAAAAAACTCGTGATGGGAAGGTTCCCATATTACCATCCACTATAAGGAGAGGTACAACTCTAAACACCTCTGTTGCTCTTGATTCACCTTCTGTAATGGGTAAGCTTCTCATTCCACCATATGATACACACACTGCTATTTCTGCTGAGTCTGAAAATGCTCCTGATACTTTTGATGATGTTTCTACTGTGCTCGATGATACTGGTTCACTAGGTCCTTTCCTAGATGCTACAATTGCTAAATCTAAATTAATTGAAAACATTGAAATTCCTGTTGAAAATGGTAGTACACTTGTTAATTCACCTTAGCCTAGTGATGATTTTGATGAAACCTATATTGAACTTAATGATGACTTTATTGAAGAAGGTCAAGCTACAACTAGTGCAAGTGCTCTTAAGAGTATTCCTGCAAGACATGATGTTAAATACAAATCTTCTCCTGATGCTAGGTTTTCCACATCTCCCATATACATTAAAGATAAGGATTATGATTCTCTCTTGATTTATCTTATATATCTATTGTTCAGAAAGAACCTTTTTGTGGGACTGAAATTAAAAGTGCTATGGAACAAATGAATGAGCTTTCATCTTTGAGTAGTTTATTTTCCAATGATACTAAGAAACACACTTATTTTGTTACTAAGATCTTCCCTTTCTCGTTGAAATATGAAGCTAAAACGTGGTTTAATAATTTTTCACTTGGATCTATTACTAGTCCTATGGGCTTGGTTAATGCTTTCTGTCAAAAATATTTTCCTTCTAGTGCTCAACATGCTGTTGTGAAAATAATGGTCAAGGTTTTGTTCTTTAATAAGAGCTAGCCCTGGAAATCCATTACCTAAAAATGAGGTCCTAGATATATTTTATAATGGACTAACTGTTGAATCTAGGACATACCTGGATAGTTGTGTTGGTTATGTTTTCAGAAAAAAGAACTCTAGAAGAACCTGAAGAATTATTCGCTAATATAGCCAAAAATCATGATGATTGGACTATACCTAAGCCAACACCAACACCAGAACGAACACCTACAGCAACGCCCAAGAAGAGGGGAATGATTGAATTAAATGATGAAGTGCCGAGGGAAGCCAAGAAATCTCTTAAAGAGAGGGGTATTAAATCTAAAGATGTGAAGAATTTACCACCTATAGAAGAATTTTGTAAGCCAATTCCTCACGCATCCATAGTCGAGGTACACTCTCTCTAGTATTTTGATAATAGAGATATTGCCTATTCTAAACCACCGGATCAATGCTTAGATGAATTTTATAATTATGTTGTTAAGAAAGATAATTTTAATATGAGAATGTAGAATCATCTAATGAAAATTCTAGAGCTATTGATAATTTACATGGTATTATTGAGAGAACCCCTAATTGTGTTAAAATGCTTGTTAAACATTTTCATATTGTTAAAACTCAAATTGATCAACTTACTAAAGTGCAATTTTTTTTGCTAGCTAATGGTTCTAGAGAAAAACGTGTTTATGAAATAATTACTAGAAGTGGTATTTCTACTCAGGATCCCTTATATCCCGAAGGACATCCTAAAAGAATTGAACAAGATTCTCAACAATCTGAAAGCAATAGTTCTCCTTCTAATAAAAGGAAGAAGAAACATAAAACTGTTGTAGAATCTCCTGAACCTGCTAAAGATCCTAATAGTATATCTATTTCTGATGATGAAACTGAGAGTGGTAATGACAAAAGTGATGCTTCTGATAAAGAAGGATCGGAAATTGAACCTGACAAGCAAACTAAAAATGCAAAGTATACTAAGGAGGAATTCATTGGTAATAAGCATGGTAAAGAAACAGAACCTTGGGTACAAAAAGAAATTCCTTTTCCTAAAAAGAAACATAAATCAAAGGAATAAGAACATTATAATAAATTCTGTGAGTGGATGAAACCTTTGTTTTTGGCAAATTCCTTTGACGGATGCTATAACACGGCCTCCTTATTCAAAGTATATGAAAGATATTGTCTCTAACAAAACGAAGATTCCTAATGAGGAAATTTCCATGATGCTTGCTAATTCCTCTTTTAGTGCTAAGGTTCCAATAAAATTTTTAGATCCTGGTATACCCAATATTCCATGTCCCCTTAAAAATAATTATGTTAGAACCGCTCTATGTGACTTTAGTGGGTTCATGCTCACGCTCCAAGAGGGAGTATTTATACTCGATAGTGGGTTCATGCCTCCCTTTCACTCACACTCGAGTGACAGAAACGTAACGGGTGGGGGATGTGTTGTTGACATTAGGGAGAAACTGAAGGGCTCGTTGCATAGAAAACAAAACTTTTCCTACGCGCGATAAACCCGAAGGGCAAATACCTAATCTAGGAGATGAAAGGTAACGGGCATAGAGAGAGTCTTAAGAAGAACATACCCACACACAGCGTTACGAGATCGAATCTCGTTGTTGGCGTAGTCGCGTACTCACACCTATCTCAAGACCGAGAAGAAGTGCACCGCAATCTGGCGGTGCCTTCGTGATAGATCACACATACGGCTTGATGACGACCTATGTTCCCTCGATCCAGCGGGGCAGCGGAAGTAGAGGATCCCTCGGAACTCTAGCAGCACGACAGCGTGGTGTGGTGGAGAAAACTTTGTCAAGTGCTTCGCCAAGCACACGAACAAGTGGTGGAGCAGCGGGAGGAGGGAGGAAGACATGACACAAGTGTGTGTGGGGGAGATGGAGTTTCCACCCCTCCTTATAAAGGAGGGGATGGCAGCCATGATTTTTTGGGTATCTCCACCTCTCCCACATCATGTGAGTGGATTCTCCACTCAACCCACTCATTCTTCCATTAATTCCCACTCAAAATCCAAAGGGTTTTCTTTAATAAATAAAAAAACAATTTTATTTCTTTATTTTAATATTTGTTAATCCTATTAACAAACATTAACACTTACCCCCTTGAACTATTTTTTAATCAAACATTAACATATACCACCATGAACTATTTCAATATTCCTCGAAACAATTTCGGTGTTGTCCAAACTTTTCTTTGATATTCCGTAACCACTGAATCGCGTCATGGAACCTTAAGTGTGTCACCCTACGGTTCATGAATAATCTAGACATGGTCGAGAAACCACTCCGATCAATAGCCAATAGCGGTATCTGGAGATCCATAATGACTCCTACACATTCAACGATGAATCTAGTGATTGTGTGAACCATAAACGTCGTAACCAATTCCCTTTGTTTCGGGATATTTTACTTGTCCGAGATCCGATCATTGTTATGAACCATACCTAGTTCAATCCCGTTACCGACAAATACTCTTTTACTCGTTCCGTGATATGACATCCTTGTGACCTAGTCACATGCTAGCAAGCGGTGTCGGTGTGATATCACCGAGGGGGCCCAAAGTATATCTCTCCGTCATTTGGATGGAAAAATCCCACTCTTGATCCATGAGCCTCAAATAATAATTTCTGAATACCGAACGACACCTTTATAGTCACCCTGTTACGGTGTGACGTTTGATGATATCAAAGCACTCTTTCGGTGTTAGTGATTGACATGATCTCATGGTCTAAGGATTAGAGTTACTTTTTATGTGTGATATAACATTGTAACTTAATGACTTGATCACATTGCTATATTCACTTTGGGTCTATGTTCATCACATCATTCTACCAATGACATGACCCTATTATTAACAACATCCAATGTTCATGATCAGGAAACTTTGATAATCTATTAATCAACAAGCTAGTTAAAAGAGAGGCTTTACAAGGAACCATTGTTTGTTTATTAAACACACATGTATCAACGTTTACGGTTAATACAATTCTAGCATGAGAAACAAACATTTATCATAAACAAGGAATAAGATAATAACCATTTTATTATTGCCTCTCGGGCATATTCCCTTCCACTTGCACTAGAGTCAATAATCTAGTCTGTAAGCACTTGACACATATGGTGTTCCAGTGTTATTACCATGCTTCGCATGTGGTAAACATCATCAAAAGATCTGACATGTTCAGGTCCTATTGTATTTGCATGTTCTTTGCATCTACACGCATCACTCATTCTCTAATGATATGGCTTTGTATATATTGGTCAACCAGTGAGACCTTAATTCCTCAGCTTAAACTAATGTTACTAACATTGTGAAAATGTAGCTTCATAGTGTTAGCATTCTTGGAAATTCACCAATTTCAACAAAGAACTCCTTGACATAAAATACTCATATTATTTGTTGTCAGCACAACAATATACTTAGCCTTTGTTGTAGTATCCGTCACAATACTTTAATTTTGAAATTCATTCAAATCCAGCATGGAACTTTCTTTCAGCCTATTGTGCTACCACTAGTAGAGAAATGCCATTCTATGGAATAGATTATGTGGCGCATCATGATTTGGTGCGCCATATAAATATTATTTTGTGGCGCATGGCCAAGGGTGCGCCACAGAAATCCCTATTTTTGTGGCGCATAGGCCAGAGGTGCGCCATAGAAAGAGTGCGGGGCCCACCCCAATCATTGGACTGGGTGTCAGAGGCCATATTTTTATGGCGCATGCAACCTGGTGCGCCATAGAAAAGGCCACTTTTGTGGCGCACTGCTGTGCTGCGCCACAGAAACAGCATATTCTGTGGCGCATCTGTCGAAATGCGCCACAGAATATGGTGTTTCTGTGGCGCAGCACAGCAGTGCGCCACAGAATAGTATACAGGTGCGCCACAGAATAGGTGCACTGTGCACATAAAGATGGCAGCCCCCTCTCTCTCCCTCCACTCAATTCATTCCAAGTGGATGTTGCTCACTCGCCTCCCCCTTCTCTCCACTCCATTTTTACACATTTAATTCTCTTTTTTTGGTAGGTGAACCTATTTATTCGATGTATAATTGTTGGTGAAGTTTCTTGTTGTTGGGGGGCCTAATTACTTCCATCTATACTCCGGTCCCTCCCTCTCCTCGCTCTTTTCGCGTCTCGGTTTCGAATCTACTAGAGGTGAGTATAGTTGGAGGTGCATATGTCTCGTGTGGCCATCGATCGATGTGTATGGGTGTTTGTCATGCATGTGCAGGTGGACCGATCGATTGTCGCACGCGTGTGGGCGGTCATGGTGCATGGATGTCGGCAACCAGAGTAGCACACATAGCAGCTGGCCCGTGTTTGTATGGCCTTACAACCTACCCCCGTGTTTGTATTCTCATCCAGGGGCCAAAACAACCAGGTGTCGACATGCATTTGTATCTCGGGCTGCTGAAAGACGAGTTAGAAACGTTGTGGAAGACACCACCCCGTACGTGGGACGCGTACACTAGAGATTATTTCCATATGAGAGCCGCGTTGCTGACGACGGTCACAGACTATCCTGGTTACGCGTATGTATCTGCCCAGGTCGGCCACGGATTCTGCGGCTGCGTGAAGTGCATGGACGGGACCCCGCATCTCCAGCTACCAAGGGATCCTGGGTCTTCGAAAACCGTGTACCCAGGGGCTCGAAGGTGGCTTCGCCTGGATCACCCGTGGAGAAAACGCGGTGAGTTTTTCAATGGTAAAGACGAGCCCGATGGAGCCCCGCGCACGAGGAGGGGCGAAGAAATCGACGAGCTTCTGAAAAATTGGGACGAGTGCCCTTCGCCGGGGGAAAGAAGGACCCAAGCCAGAGCCGCTGCTGGGTGTATGGAAAGCGAGGTCTGTTTTCCACGACATGGAGTACTGGCCGGTCCTCCACGCGCCTCATAGCCTTGATGTGATGCATATTACGAAGAACGTTACGGAGAGTCTGCTTGGCACTATTTGCAATTCGGAGAAGTCCAAGGATGGGCCGAAAGCAAGATACGATCTAAAACATTTTGGCATTAGGAAAAATCTACAGGTCCCCGCCGATAGTGATGATGATGATGACGATGAGGATAAGACGGAAGGGACTCAACGTCCTCCCGCAAAAAGGCTAAGAAGAACACCGTGGTGCTTCCCGCTGCCTGCTTCACATTGAGTCCGCCGGAGCTTCAGAGTTTTTCAGGTGCCTCCTAGAAGTCAAAGTTCCTCACGGATACTCAGGGAGTATAAGCAGATATCTGGACTTAGCGAAGAAGAGGTTCACCGGGATGAAGTCTCACGATTGTCATGTGCTCATGACGCAGATACTTCCTGTTGCGATCCGAGGGATATTGGACGAGCATGTCCGTGATACGTTGTTTGGCCTTTGCAACTTTTTCGACGTTATCACCCGGAAATCGATCGGCGTGAGGCAGCTCAAGATGCTACAGGATGAGATCGTGGTGATACTATGCGAGCTTGATATTTACTTCCCGCCGGCATTCTGTGATATATGTGTACATCTCCTTCTCCATGTCGTTGATGACATCAGGCATCTCGGCCCGACGTTTCTGCACTACATGATGCCGATGGAAAGGCAGAATGGTGTCCTGAAAGGATACGTTCGCAATAGGGCCCGTCCAGACGCAAGCATGGCCAAAGGATTTCTAACCAACCAGTGCATCTCTTTCTGCGACAATTACCTAAGCACCGAAGACGATCAGGATGTCGGTTTGTCCACCAGGACGCACCTTGGCAGGCTCAACGGAGTCGGTCACCGCGAGGGCTGCCGCGACGTCCATGTCGGCATTCAAAAACGACGCGACGACTTTGAAAGGGCTCACCGGGTCGCGCTACAACACTTAAAGTTGATCGAGTCTTTCGTGGAAGAGCACAAAAGCTTAATCAATTAGAATTATATTGAAATGGGCTGGCCGAGGAAGATGGGAGACGTAACCAAAGAGCACAACTCCGGCTTCACGTGTTGGTTCAAGCAAAGTCAACTGATTGAAGCACGGAGAAAAATGCCTTCTACGGAAGATGAAAAACTCATATACATCTTATCACAGGGCCCCGGGCAGAACGTAAGGACCTATCAGGGGTACGACATCTCCGGTTACAGATTCTCCACCGAGGACAAGGACATGAGTAGCAAAAATCAAAACTCAGGAGTAACTATGCTATCATATGGCGATGCCGAGACTAATGTGGAAGAAAGATACTTCGGAAAGATCGAGGAGATATGGGAGCTCAACTACTGCGGAGAGACGGTGGTGCCAATGTTCCGTGTGAGATGGGCCAAGAATGTCAAGAAAGAAGGACGGTATTTCACCACAATGGTTATACCCGATGCCAAATCGAAGAACGCATCCGCGAAAAATGAGCCATGGGTACTCGCTAGCCAAGTTGACCAATGCTTCTTCATCACCGACCCGTCAAGGCCTAGCCGTGTTGTCGTGAGGAGGGGCAAGAGGAGCATCATCGGAATGGAAGGAGACGCCAACGAGGAAGACTTGGACAAGAACGGTGATCCGAAGATCGAGGAGGAGTTCGACAAGCACTTCGACATGCCTACTACTAGTAAAGTAAGAAGGAAGACATCCCTACCTACCCACTGTTGTCCGTTCACGTGAAGAAATCTCAAGGTGGCCGGCATAAATTATTCAGTCGCCAACAAAAAGGGAAAGAGACGCTAATTAAGCTAGATTGGAACCGATCGAGACAAATTAAGAAGATTTTTGTGTGTATATACATGCATGTGTATGTGTGTATGTGAGACAAGCACTTCTTTCTATATATATGTGCATGTGTATGTGAGACAATCACTTCTTTATATATATATATATATATATATATATATATATATATGTGCATGTATGTATGTGAGACAAGCACTTATTTCTTTAATTAATTGTATTTTAATATTTTCTTTTTTAATTACAATAAAATAAAATATTAAAAAATGTGGGGCAACCCAGGATTCGAACCCATACCCACTAGGCTTATTTACTTCACAGCTAAACCAATTGGTCTAGTAATAGATATCTGTCACAGTACAGCGTTTTGTTTTTTTATTTATCTATCCAATTCTGTGGCGCACCAGTAACGCATGCGCCATAGAAATCCAAGGATTCTGTGGCGCACTGTCTTGGGGATGCGCCATAGAAATACCTATGGCCCAATGACACGTGGCCCCGCAAGCGTGGCCACAGAATAGGCCCAAGCAATTCTGTGGCGCACCGCTAGAAGCATGCGCCATAGAATTTTAATAGTTCTGTGGCGCACGGGCTCGTGGTGCGCCACAGAATATGCCTCTCTGTATATGGCATGTGGCCCCGCGCGCAATCCTCCACACTTAGGCAAAATTCTGTCCCCCCCAGTTCATCGCCCGCGCGACGAACCCTAGCCCTAGCCCGCGCGACGAACCCTAGCCTCTTCGTGTTCGTGCTCGATCGTGCTTGTGCTCGTGCCGCGATCGAAGAACCCTAGCCCTCTCCACCTTCGTGATCGTGCCGCCGCGTGGAGCAGCCACCGAGGAGGTGCCGCGCCGTTGCCTAGGAGAGGAGGAGCCGCGCCGTTGCCGATCTGCATCGACCGCGGCCGCTCGACACCGCACCGTCTTTCTCGACGACTTCCACCTACAGGGCAGGTAAGCCCCCTGCCCTCTTATCCCTCTCCTAGCCCCCTCTTCTCCCTCTCCTAGCCCTCTGATCATGGTTCTCTCTCTCACGCACATGGACTTCGATCATAAGAAGCATTGGGATCACAAGTGTTATGATATTTAGAATTGGTTCCTCACTTGTAGAGGAGAGAATTGGACTGAACTGAAGAATTAGGAGACACACTTCCCTGTAAGCGCTACTGAATGTATTGCAAGATTATGATATTTTCTTCAGGGTTCCAGAGCTCAGATCTTGCAGCACTTGCATTTTGTTGTTGTTGAAGGAAATAGCAGTTATACTGCCAACACATTTCAGAGGATAGAAAATATCTGATGCAGAGAAAAGATTAGAATTTTGTGCAGGTTTTTCTTTTGAGATGCCAAAGTTTCGCGAGGAAGTTGATTAATTTCCTTCCGAGCGAATTTCTGGCACTCTTAGACATAGGAAAATTAGCAAAGGTCATGCCCAAATTTTTTATGAATTTTATACTTAGTAGCTTTGTCTGTTCCAAATATTCATGTTTGATCATTTGGTTGTGTAACAATTATTATGATGTTGCTAGCTATTCTGTAAAAAAAATATCACAGAAACAAGCCAACAGTACCACCTACCCACATTTTCCCATTTTGTAGGGCTGTTCATGATTAGGGCCACAATCAGTCGTACCAAAATTACCAGTAATAACTTACCTAAACTTTCTAGCCTTCAACATTTACAACTCAAGTCCTTGAGCAGTTCTACTAGTGCCCACAGAACTTCCTTCTATATATACTAGATGATTCCCCGCGTGTTGCTACGGGAATATCCATTTACATTTAGCTAATTGCATTGCTGTAATTAAATTATGTGAATGTCCATAGTTGTGTTTGAGGTGAATCACCAAACCTTTACGAAGACATGAGGTTTTAGTTTGTTGCAAGGTGCACTTTTATTTATATTTTTGCAAGGAAGGGCATATTTTATTTTTAGTTGTAGACATGGTATTTTTATTTAATAACTAATTTGGATCCAAGAAATATCATATGGAACATCTTCTTGCATCTGTAGAAATATTCATAATGTTTGTTTTCTAAAGTACAAAGTATTTGCAAAACTCGAGGAGGAAAAAATATATTATTCTACTTAACAAAAGGAAGTATACTATATCAATACCAGGATAGTTTCTGCAAAAATAAAGTTCCACGTGAGGAGGAGAGTAGCAATTGTCACAAAATGCAACTCTAGAAACGTCTAAAAATTATAATTATAGATAGTTTCACATATTGGGAAGTACAATCTCTGCACACCTGCACACTGAATTCTTATTTTAGCAAATAAAGGTTGATGTATGGGACTATATTTTTTTAAGCAACTGAAGTGTAGAATGAAAAAATCAGCTTTTCCTTGCACGACATAAATTCTTCAGTTAGTGTCACGGTGAAGGTGACAAAATATAACCAAATAACATTATTTTCTATTTCTGGCCTAGTCAAAATTCATTTGTTGGGGGGTCATTATGTGAAGAAAGATACTAGATGAGCCCCAGCCAGCCATCCAAACAAACAGCAACAATAAAATGCATGCATACATACATGCATGCGTGGGACTTATGGACCTGAATTTTCTCGTCACTGTTTCGTGCGGCACGGGAACAATGGCATCAGCCCCCACGTCATGACAGAACCTGAATTTCTCGCGAGATGAATGGTCTGGTCGAGTCCTTGTTCATTTGGATATGACTAACCGGCCGGTCGGTACTATAGTCAAATCGTTGTGCCGCCACGACCAGGACTGCACTGCACTGCACCCTAGCTACCTAACGACGCGATATATATATATGCATCAGTTAACTGTCACTCCTGCGTCACCAAACCGTGCAGCCATGCTATAAACCATCTCCCTCTATTACCCTTTTCCCTTTCTCTACTACGTACTATTGCTTGATTGGCGGTATTAGTCAATGAGTGTGCTAAAAAAGTCAAATAGTACTAGTTGGTTTCGAATTCCAACTGGCAGAGCTAAGATCATACGCCAGCTTTATTAACACAGAATTGACATTACATTTGACTCGGTGGGGGCTGCTGAGCTGCTCGCTCGCAGAAGCTCGTCATTAGAAACTTAATTGCTCCCTCTATCTCACTCACGAAAAAAGAGAATACTAGGACCGGCCCAGGCTCAATTATTTTCCAAAGAATCCCAAGAGTAAAAGCATGAAGCTTGCCGGTCAAATGCCCAAGTACCAAACTGCTACTAGCAGTCAGCAGCCACGATTGTCGCCTGCGAACAAACGTGTTGAGCACACACCCAAAAAAAAAGCTCTCGACCCGGCCAGTTCCTGTCAGATGTCTCCAGCTAAGTAGCAGCCGTTGATTCCGGTAAACGAAATTAACCCCCTGACTTTTACGGGTTTGACATTTGAATAGTGCCGGACACGTACGAGCGCCACTGGGTCGTTCTGGAGGATTTGTATCAATAAATCTAGCACATAGTAGAACTTAAGCAGCAATTTTGTACTCCCTCCGATCCATATTAATAGGTGGTGAAGTGGATGTATTTAGACATGTTTTATTGCTAGATACATCCACTTCAGCACCTATTAATATGGATCGGAGGGAGTAAGTTTATTACTGGGAAGAAAAAGGTTTGATTGTGAAAATGATTACATAAGATGCATTTTGGGGGGTGCCTAGCTAGTAGTCTGTGTATGTGCTGGCTTTGTGGTTTTGGGACAGGAAATGTGTTAACTAGTAGTATTAGCAGACAAAGTGCATCACATGATGTAAAACAAATGCTGCGAATGTGGGAAGCGCTTGAAAAAAAATCTGGTTATAAATGGATGGTACCAAATTCTTCCCTCTCCTTTCCTATCTTAACCTTCCCATGCTTTCTTCTGACCACTCAACAACACAACAGGCTAGATAAAAAAAATCCAAACAACATTGGGAGAAAAAACAACACAAACGTACATTCTTCTTACTAGAGTACATGCAAAAAGCAACATGATATGATGGCATGGGATGCTGCTAATTATCAGTAAGAACGGGAGTGCAAGAGCAGGAGTATTTATTTTCAGTACCTCGCAGTTGTAGAAAGACACATACCTCAGATTCAGGAGCCTGTCCACATGTTCAATTGTAGATTGTATGTACCAGGTAGACCAGGGAGTGGTTTCTTTTATCTCTCATGTACGTCTGATCTGAGGGCTTAATTACACGGCAGTTTTTACTGCTTTCCTCCACCCAGTGGTTTCAGAAGATGTCTCTTTCTCCTCTCGAGTCTCTGGTTCCCTAAATCTGTGGAAATGTTCCTGGCTGGATTTTGTCAGGAGCCTCACATCTTATCATGAAATAAAATTTGATGGTACTACGTGGGAGGTCTAATCCAGATTTGCCTGCTGTTAGGAGGAAACATGCCTTGAAAATGACCTGGTGTGGAGCACTAATCGGTCTGGGAGAATGATGGCTGGCCGGGCTTTCGGGTTTGGAATTTTCTCCTGCCATCAAGGATAGGAGTTGTCAATGACAGAGACACTAGTGCCGAGAAAGATATATTAGTAGGATGGAAACGGAGAACATGAAGCTTAATCAGCGCTAGGTCACAGGGTCAGGTCAGGGGATATGGTTTCAGTTTCGTAGATGGGGGCCCGGCCAAATATTCGAAAAAAAAATGATTGGAGCTGAAGTCAAATATTTTCCACTCTGAATTTCTGACATACTGATTCATACAGAACCATGTGAAGCCGGGGAAAATAGATTTCCACTTCAGAAATTCCCTCCCCCATTCTTGTCACATGAGTGCAGCACTGCCCCTAGTAGCTAGGAGCAATTGTCTGCTTCAAATGTGGCCTTAAAATTAACAGAAATGTTTGTGTCCTGGCACTATAAATTGGAGTATAACTTGCTATTTGTTTGTGGTAGAAGCGGGGATGACTAGTTTACGGTCACCCGTGGGTACGGTTAAAATCCAACTCAAGTAGTTTATATTGAATGATAACGAAGTAGTTTATATTGAATCATTTGAAATCCAACTCAAAAACTCAAATTTGAATGTTATTACAAAAACATGTCTGGCTCTTCCAAGCACGGGTCCGTGCCCGAAGCCGGTGCCGAGGAAGAGGGCTGGGATGCCCACGCTGCAACCAGAATTGAGGAAGAGGACCGGGAGGACGGCGGTGATATTGATTGGGGGTACTTGGAGAAAGAGGACCAGGATAACAGCACCGATGGTGGCGGCACTGACCGCACGGCGGCTGGTGGTAGCAGCGACGCTGCCCCGATGACCGATAAGAAGAATAAGAAGCTCCGGGCCCCAAGGAAGGATCGTAAGCCGCAAGTGGTCGCGAACGTCACCGATACAATCACCGAGGTCTCGCCGAGTGGCCTACCATTGGCGCCTCAAGCTGTTGCCTCAGGGTACGGCATGCAGCTAGGGTGCATCGTGCGGGAAAGCATGTCGATCAACACGATGGACCTTAGAAATAGCGACAACAAGGCTTTGGTCGAAATCCTCCTGAAGAAGGTTCACCAGCGATACACGTTCCCGGAGCCGTTCAACAAAATGGTGGACTCTTTAGCCATCACGAAGATGAGCACCGCGTTGAGCAGCTGGAAATCCCGGGTGAAGAAGAAGATTGAAAAAGGTAAAAGTTGGGAGGAGATAAGTCGAACAGACCCGACGCTTCAGAAAGAAGATTTCGACATATTTAAGGCGTACTTGAACACCGAGGAGTGTAAAAAATGGACAAAATGGGGGAAGGATATGCGGGAACAAAACATAGGGCACCAACATTGCGGAAGCGGTGGTTACCGAGGAAAACAGCCTATTTGGGAGAAGGAGGACCGCGAGATGGAACGTCTCGGAAAAGATAACCCCTGGCACAAAATCACGGATATACAAGTTAGGAACTTTGTCCGATCCCGGTACTTCTTAGACTGGAAGACGGGGGAATTCGTGACGAAAGACGAGGACGTGAAGGAATTCGAGAAACATTTGGTAAGGACACATATATCTCAAGTACATGTATATTGCATTGATCTAATAATTAGATAATGGGCTCACCTTAGTTTCCTTTTGTCCGAAGGAGAGGGAGTTGCGTACATCTGACTCGTCCGAAGGGTCGACGAGTCGGTGGGACACGCCTTTCAACAGAGCGACGAACGCATACAAGAAAAGGCGGTTGGATGCCCCGCCGACGTCAGCTGGCCGTATCTCCGGCTTTGGGCTAAACATGAAGGTAGCCGAGTACTACGCATCAGATGCCAAGTCGTCGAGAAAGAAGAGGAAGACGACATCGACTAAGGATGATGAGGAGGTCGCGGAGCTGAAGAAGAAGATGGCGGCTCTAGAGAAGAAAGTTGAGAACAGAGAGGTGGACCCCGACACGCTCAATAGATTAGTGGATGAGAGGCTCAAGGAAGTCATCCCCGCTGGGTTGATGGAGGGGATAGCTTCTTGGAATGCGGAGGGTCAAATTGGACCGATCCATCTTCCCACCTTCGTCGGCAGCAACTCAAGCATGAACCAGCAAGTGCCGCCGCAACAGCTGACCCCCCAGACGCCGGCGCCGCTCCTTCTGGTCACATCGCCGCCCCCTTCCGCAGCAATGCCGAAGAATGATGGGCCGGTCGCCGGCACCGTCGCCCTTATCTCGACACCCGCCGAGCTTGACGCCATCACCAAGGTAACTAATTAGTTAGTCGTGATCTAACTACGCCTTCTCAAGATGACTGTCATCTCATGATGCCTGGTATGTTGCCCAACAGGACGAACCTTGCGTACTCCTGCATCGTGTGGTGCCCGGCGGAGAGTTGGTGGATGTTGCTACCGGCACTATTATACAACCCATGCAACGCACTATGCACCACTCTCGAATGGACGAGAACGTGATGAAGGTGAAGTTGGCCAATGTAGTGCCGGAGTATCGCGACGTCCTCCCCCCCCCCTCCTTCAACCTCCAGGCTGCGACGAGGAGAACTTGGTACTTGGAGAGTGCACGACTTGGGTGATGAAATGGCCGAAGAGCCAGATTCGTCTTGGGGGGGTCTTGTGATCAAGCGCAACACCGGCGCCACATCTCCTATGGCCCCGCCGAATAAGATCGTCCGGCCCACGAAGCAAAGAGCCCTCCAGACAGCACCCAAGGCCGCCGCCCCTCAGAAGGAAACGGTAGTCGTCGCCACCACCACCCAGAAGGAACCGGCGGTTGTTGCCACCACCACCCAGAAGGAACCGGCGGTTGTTGCCACCACCACAAGGCACAAAGTGTTGTTGGGAAATATGCCGCAACGACCGGCCAAAAGATCATCAAATGTAGTTGTGCCTCAACCGTCGGCATCACAGCCGCCGGCACCACCAAAGAACGTGGACAACCAGTTTGCTGGAGCCGCCGGTGTCGATGACTATCATTACGATGACAATGTCGACATCAATGCCTACCTCAACACAGGCTACAGCCAAGATAGGTACATGCCTGATATGGATCGTGACGATGAAGCCTTCCGCAGTCACGACGATCAACCTAGGCGTACTGAAGTCACGCAGCGCCTGACCTACTCGGAGGGTACAGTATTCAGCCCTGGCACACTGCATAAGACAATCGTAGGGTCGTCCCGAGCACCCGCACCCCCAGCTCCCGCAGCAGATCAAGCCACCGCCAGCAAGAAGATTAGGAAGAGACCTGCTAGAAAGGTCCAGCATACTAAGATCTTGGCCGACGCCATGGTACGACCCCGTAAGGATGGCTTGACTCGCTTCCATGAAGCTGGGAAACCGATACTGGGTCCGGACGAGATACACGGGGCAACTGGACCAATGCTCACATTGCAGAACATTATCGTGATGCTAGAGGGCCTCCTTCTTAAAGAAGAGTCTCCAAATTACCCGGCGTTCGTGGTCAAGGTGCCAGAGGGCCCGGACTTCGTCCATGAAGAACCCGCGGGACTGTTCTTCATAGCGTACGAGGATATCTTCAATCTGTTTCACTCGAGACGGCTGGACTATAACTTGGTCCGCCTATACGCGCTCAATGCTCAGCTGCAGATCCAGCGAGAGTTACCCCCCTACGTTATGGTAGCGGATCCCTACTACATGCGTGATAGCCAGCTGGAGGAAGGATCAAGTTCACGGACCAAGGCAGTGAAGTACCTCGAGAGCTTCATGTTGAGAAACAGTGAGAACAAGAGGGACATTCTTTTGCCTGTCTTTCCCGAGTAAGTCTCGCGACCGTCGTAGCTAATGTTTTTTTTTCTAGATTTCATCCATTGCTTATCCTGGATTCGATTGCATGTGTTGAGCAGAGACACATACTGCACACTCATCGTGCTTTGCCCAAAGTGGTCACTAGCCGAGTACTTCGACTCGTCGAATAAGACGAAGAAGAAAGACTACACCAGAATAAGGAGTGTTCTCGATGAGGCTCTCAACGGCTACGCCCAAAATGGAGGCACATTCGAAAAGAAACAAGAATGTATCAGGCCGGCTACTGGCAAATACGGGTTCAAGCACGTGACCGAGTTCCCCTGCATCAAGCCCGGCTTGGAGCACGAAGGAGGCCTTCTATGCCCTCCATCACCTCAAAGGGATTGTCCGCGATGCAAATAATATGAATCATCCTTCTAAACTCCGAGACTGGTCCAACAAAATGGCGGGGGAAATCTCACAGGAAGATCTTGTGCAAGATTTTCATCGTATCAAAGTCAAGTTGTCGGAGATAATCATTGAAGATGTCAACAAAAAGGGAGGGTCCTTGAACCAGACCATAGGGTTATGCCAGAGGGATATCCAGGAACGCCTAGAGCGGCAGGCTGATCGTAGGTCGTGGATGACGAAGGAGCTATATAAGCCGTTTCCGGCGCCTCTCCAGAAGAGGTATCGTTGATCGAGTTGTGCGTAGCTAGCTACTATTAGTTTGTTTAACAAAATTTGCTTAACTTATATAAGCCTAGCTACAACGCAATGAAGTCAAAAAAATTTGCCTCCATTTCGGTATATGTCTGTTCTTGCTGGTGATTGTCATTTGTTTTATCTGTGGAGTTATGTGGCATGACGATTGGTTGGTGTTTCTAGATCATGGCAATCATTAACAATCTATGGGGATTTTTCTGTTGGGGTTCTTGTCATGGCTAGTAATGTTGTTTTCTGTGATAAATTCAATAAAACATTGGGAGCCTATTAATAGTCGGAACAATCATTACATTAATTGCTGTGTGGAATAACAATCATTAGATTAATTTGCTGTGTTGAATAACAATCAACCATTAACTTGAGAAAGAAAAGTAGTACTAGTAGTAATAGTGACTGTAGATGGACCATATATTTCTCCTCTTCCAGACTGAAATTTATGCCATCTGCATGACGAAAATTGAGAGAACATGTAAACAAGAGATTATATAGTGAAAATTATACCATCTGCATGACGAATCTGTATACAAGAGAGAAGTGAGTATAGCATTCCGTTCCATTTTAGAGGTACACATGAGCTTAAGGAAATACAAACTCCCTGTTCATGCTCTAATGTGCACTGCGTCAGTCTGGATATTGGATTGTGCAATGAACCTCAAGAGCTGGTAGGATGTTACAACAGTTGTTACTTAACAAGTATTTTCATGTGTTAAGAGTGCGGAGATGATTTCTTATAGGCTTCCCCGAATTCTTGGTGATAACTAGTCATTATGGGTACTAGGATCTAACAGAGAGCTGTAGTTTCTCATTCTGAATCTGCCACGTATTGCGTTAGATGTCTACATCTGCATCCTGAAACAACATTTATGAGTGATATCTGGCAGCACTAGCACACAAGGGTTATTTTCCAGTTAACTCAGAAACACAAAGTAGTGGTGATACATTGATATATCCATAGCAAATTTCGCACACAAGGGTTGCTTTCCAGTTTCCATAGAAACACATAGTAGTGGTGATACAGTTGTTGTTTTAGTTGCCTTGCATCTGCTTGCGGGGATATGTGCTGTGTTAAAGTAGGCTCCAGTGTATTATTGCTGTTGTAGGTAGATGTTTATGGAATAATTCTGAAGACATTAGGTGATGACAAGTGGCCAGGAACTTTCTCGGCATCACTTCCAGGTAGAGAATATCACAAGGAATTATCGGCCTCACTTCAGAGTAGAGAATAACACAAGGAATTATCTCTCTGTTGAAGTGTTACAGAGCAACTCTTCTGCTGTCCATTTTCAGTTGACCATCACAGTTGTTACATGCACCTTCTAAGACGAGAAACTTTCTCAAAACAAGAAAGAAGCAACTTAAGATTCATGACCCAACTTAAGATTTTATTAAGAAATAATAGTGCCTCGTCAGCATACTGCATGTTGATAGCACCAACTCTGTTAAAGCCATGCAGCAGGCCAAATGATTATGGCTTCTGCTGTTTTTGCAATTTAGATATTGTCCTATGAACGTTCAGATAATTATGATGATGCATTGTGTTGTGTTTATATAATTTATAATGAATTTTTCTATTTAGCTAATTGTAAAGGCCATGTCTTCTCAAAATGCAAAGCTGTGACGCTGTCGCACACACACACACCCCTCCAGCGCAATATAAATAAGAAAATATACATATTACGTCACCAGCAACTTACAGTGGGCAAGGAAATGGATAGTTTCAGAAGAATAAGAGAGCTGATGATGACTCATACTTCATGGTGTAAGCACCACAGAATATATCATAGAAGACATAGAAGATATTATAGTCGAGCTCTAGAAATGAAGTGACACAAAGAATGAAACAGACAAAACTAATGCTGCCATGGAAACAGTCAGCAAGGAAAACTGCATCTTATGATAAACATCAACAATCATTAGGAACCTCGGCCACCACTATTACTTGGTCAATGTATTGTAGAGTACAATGCATAAACTGGTACCAATGCTGACCATGCATGGAGAGAGATGACATACCTTGCCACAGAACTCACATAATTACTTGGAGTGCTAAGACACCTCCATTTCTTGATCTTCTTATGCAAAATGGCACCAAACCTAGTTGTTTTTTGCATTATATATACTTACTAATATGCTTTGTGTATATCTATATAGATGACGTGCTACGTGGTGTTCGAGGGTCGGGTTCTAGGAGTCTATGACGAGTGGAAGGACTGTAAAGCACATGTCGACAAGTTCAGCAGCAACTTCTATAAAGGATACGAGACTAGACACGAGGCGGTTGCGAAGTGGAGGGACCACCAGTCGAAACAGAAGAACAAGATGAGGACCTCCATCAAGCTACCGTTCTTGCTCACCATCGTCGCCGTGCTTGTAGTCTATTTCATCTTAGCTTAGGCCTTATCGAGTAACTATGTGGTGTCATGTTCGATGAACTATGTGGTGGCATGTTCGATGATGTTTGACTATGTATCACTATGTTCGATGATGTTCGATGAACAAAATTTGATACTTTTGCACTATGGATCACTATTGTAATGTGTGACTTATATCTTTGTCAAATATCACTTCTATGTTTATATATTTGTGAAATATCACTGCCTGTATTCAAACTGTATAAATACTGTAATATACCTGGTATTTATACCAGAAACAATTTAAATTTCGAAATACTGCAGATATTTCTGTGGCGCACCGTAAAACAATTCTGTGGCGCACCTTTTTCTGTGGCGCACCAGGCGCGGATGCGCCATAGAATTCACTATTTCTGTGGCGCACTGGCTGAGTGCGCCACAGAATCCACGTTTTCTGTGGCACACGGTGGGGTGCGCCACAGAATATATTTTTATGGCGTGTATTCTGTGGCGCACCACTGTGGCCCCAGGGTGCGCCACAGAATACACTTTTGGTGCGCCACAGAAGAGGGAATCTGTACTAGTGTACCCTGCATCACATATTTTAATTGAGATAAAATTATTTGAATAGATGACAAGACTATTAGTGTAACATATTACAACAAATAGTTTGTCATTACTATATAGGAAAACATATCCTTAGCATTTCTAAAAAGGCATAAGGATCTCTCCTATTGTTATCTAATCATCATATGAATTATCCTGCTATAACATTTTATAGCATAGGACTCATCTGGTTTTGTGTACATAGCATGGAACACATGACTTAGAAATCTCAATTTCAATGATGCTCATCATGTGTCAAAACACTTGAATATTGCTCAATTCTTTTCCATTGGCAAGAACTCCTTTTTTTTATTTCAATATTGATTTACTTCAATATTTCATCTATGTAATTTGGCTTCAATCATATCAGGCGCTTCAATCCATCTCTTATAGATATCGATGCCCAATATCTTCTAAGACTTTCGTCAATATGAAAATCTTAACCATGTTAATTTAAAATACATATTTCCAGTCAACCATATGTCATCTACATAAAGCATTAAAAATATGTCATAGCGCTCCCAATTAATTTCTTGTAACTCTACAAGCATCTTTATCGTTTATGATGAAATCAAACTCTTTTGATAACTTCATTAAGGTAAATATTCCAACTTCGTTATGCTCACTTCAACCATTGAAGTTTGCATACCTTTCCAGCAACCTTTTGAATTTTACAAAACTCTCAGACTGTGTCAAGTACAAATCCTTGATCAAACTAACTTGATAGGAAAGTTGCTTTTCGTTATTCAACTGCCATATCATAATATGTAACTTTTGCTAGAACTATCCGCAAATATTAAAGCATCACTACGAAGATCAAAATCTTGCAGTAGTCCACTTTTGCTAGTACTTTTGCTAGAACTATTCGTCGAAAACATCTTTTAGACAAGTACAACTTTCAAAGGATATAAAAATCCATGTCTTTGTTGCTATATAAACTGTTTGCCATCGTTAGGCATCATGCCTATCGAAAAGTACTACCAAGTCACATACTTGATATTCATAAAGGGATACTATCGTGGATATAATGACTCATAACCAATCTTACAAAGTCAGGGCCTATCATTTGCTTCCTTTATAAGGTCCAGGTCCTTTGTTGTCAAAACAACACTTCATTCTCAAGCCACAAGTTGGTCCAAGTACAAAGTTTTAGTACTTTTGTGGTTCAGTTCGGAAACTCATTCGAAGTATCTACAACATATGTAGTGTATTCTACTTAGTCAAAATAGGAAACCCCAGAAAAACTTCCTGTACTGCGCTACTGTTGGCATGGTAACAAAGATTGTCTAATCCCGTCGAGTTTATACTGTCCTCCCACTCACTTGTTTCGCAAGAACTAATTTCTCGAGAAATTAACCAATTCTGATAAACAACATTTGTCTTCGGTTTGGTGATAGGAGAAATACCCAATGGATTCGTTGGGATAACCTTATAAACATATATGTATCCTATTTTGGTTGTAAACACTTTTACACATGCTATGCATACCAAAACTTAAGAAAAAGAAAATTTGGGTCACTACCCAAATCAAAACTTGTATTGTGTCAATTTTAACAGATCATGATGGCTCTCTTTTCAGTGTAAAAACGGTTGTCTCTAATGTATAAACTACAAAATTTTAATGGCAATTTTATTAATCTTACCATGTCCAACAAGGTTTGATTTTGTCTCTTGAATACTCCAACCTAATGTGGGGTTATTCGAGTAGTTTAAGTTGTAAAACAATTCTGCAACTCCTAAGATGTTTTGCTAAACTTGTAACTCAAACTCTATCCTTTATGATCCAATCATAAATACTTTATTATCTCGTTATGATGGTTTTTACTTCATACTAACAATAGTTTGAACCAATTCAAAAATGTCAAACTCCGTTCTCTTTAAATATATACTCATATATCTACTTAAATCATTAACGGAATTTTATGAAGGAAAAATTAATCCACCACACACGAATACACATAATGGACTATATACATCAATATGTATAATCTCCACTAAATTAGTCGTCCATTCTACTTTGGCCTATGAACGAAATTTTAGTCATCTTTTGGAAGAGGTCTCACAAGCGTCAATTTATTCAAAACAAAATGACTCATGAAGCCATTAATATGGAGTTCCTTCATGTTTTCCTTTCCGATATGAACTAAAATGGTGGTGTCACAATTTAAGTGAAATTCTTTTACGTCTTGCTATGTTTAGCATTTAGTTTTATAGATGTTTACTTTATCAACATGATTTATATTAACTCATCCATAAATTATGGAATATGGTCATAGTTTGAACAATCTCATTTGTTCTCACAAAAGACCAGAACAAAATAACAACTTATTAAGTTCTTAAAATAAATCTTGAATGTTTGGTTTGATACGACAATGAACACAATAACACTTTATTTCTGTTCTTGTCATAATCGATTCCACATCTACTACTAGTCTCTTCTAGGCCCTTGTATTTTTTGTATTGCGTTGCTTTGTATGAAAACTGATACCAACCAATCTGGTATGAAAATACCCAAAAAAAATACTTTGTTAACTAGTAATACATCTATAACTTGTATATCAAGCATATACACCTGAGCTAGACTTTTCCAGTTATCTTCTTTTCTGCCTTATACCTTTTTTGTAATTCTATTTTCAATATTCCCTTTTCTTTTCAAAAGAACCATTCAACATCAAACAATGCTAGTCGTACTAGCACATTTTGCTTGGCGTTTTAGTCATAAACTATCATCCACTGAGACGTACTTTGAGTTTGATTGTTCTATCAATATCACCATATTAATATCATTCTTCTAGATTCCACTCTTAGCAATCTCTAAGCAGGGTAAACGATTTTTACCCATACTTCTAATCCATCCCATCATAACAATTTTATGATTAAGCTACTATAGCTCAAAGGAAGGAATTAGAGGATAATTTTTAGCGCCCAATAGCGTCTTCAATCATTGCATATATTCAAATATTATAAGCATATATTGTCACGTGATGTCTACGCACGCTTCTATTCTTGTAGACAATGTTGGGCCTCCAAGTGCAGAGGTTTGTAGACAGCAGCAAGTTTACCTTAAGTGGATCACCCAAGGTTTATCGAACTCAGGGAGGTAGAGGTCAAAGATATCCCTCTCAATCAACCCTGCAATCAAGATACAAGAAGTCTCTTGTGTCCCCAACACACCTAATACAATTGTAAGTTGTATAGGTGCACTAGTTCGGCGAAGAGAGAGTAAATTGCAAGTAATATGGATGATAATAAGTGATAATAGCAATCTGAAATAAATATGGCAGCACGCAAGCATGTAGCAGAACAGGCGGAAAACGGTGTTTAAATGCTTGGAAATAAGGCCTAGGGTTCCTACTTTCAGTAGAGGACACTCTCAACAATGATCACATAATTGAATAACTAGATATCTTCTCTCACTATGCTACTCTTAACCCTCTCCGGTTCGATAACAAACACTAATCATTGCATAGGGCTGCAAAAAGCATTCCTTAAAGTAAGCATTCCCATGTCTAGTTAACCCCACGTTGTCACTATGAGCGCCCCAGAAGGTACTAGACAAACACCACACTTCATAGAGGATACACACACGATGTGCACACTGTCACCTTCACACCGCGATACAAGGTGAACTCATAGTTCATATTAATAAAGAACTTGAGTAGCAAAAGATGAAGAGTAACATCTACAAATTTAAATAGATTACAAAGCTCATGATCACATATAGATCACAACATGGGAGAGAGAGATGAACCACATAGCTATTGGTAGAGCCCTCAGTCTCGGGGGAGAACTACTCCCTCCGCATCATAGGAGACAACAACGGCGATGGAGATGGCGGTAGAGATGATGGAGATGGTTTCCGGAGGAACTTCCCCGTCCCGGCACGGTGTTAGAACAGAGATGTGGCCCCTGAAACTTGTCGGTGGCGGAGGCGGAGCTACAGATGTGTTTTGTGCAAAAGGTCGATATTTTTAGGGGTTTCCCTCGGGGGAGTATAAGTAGGCGAAAGGGCGATGCCTGGGGTGGCCAGGGGGCCCACACTCCTAAGTGGCGCGGCCAGGGGGACCCGCGCCACCCCATGGTGTGGTCACCCTGTAGCCCCCCTCCGGGGCTCTTCGACACTTCTGGAAGCTTACGGGATTTCTAAGACTTCTGACTTTCGAATTTTCCAATTCCGAGAATATTTCCAGAACAACTTTTTGGAAAATAAAAACAACAAAAAACAGGGAAATGCCTCTATGGCATCTTGTTAATAGGCTGGTCCCCGAAAACGTGTAAAAATGCTATGAATAAGGGAGAAAACATGTAGCAATTGGCATAATATCATCATGGAGCATCAGAAATTATAGATATGTTGGAGACATATCAAGCATCCCCAAGCTTAGTTCCTACTCTTCCTCGAGTAGGTAAACGATAAAACACAATAATTTCTGAGGTGACATGCTACTTATCATAAAATTGATCATTATAATGTAAAAGCATATGTACGCTGAGATCATAGAACTTCAAACACAAACATGATAATAGAACTTTAATAATAAAGCATAGCAATCACTTTGCATCATGAAGAGTATCTTAAACAAAGGATCATGGATAATAATGCAAAGAAAGATATACGTTTGTTTCAAGTATAGAGAAAGCATGGCAAAGTGATATTTCGCTAGTCCTTAAGAGTGGGACAAAACATAAATGCCAGGACACCTTCAAAGTTCATGAGGAAGACTAGAGAAAATAATTTAAGAATAAATAATATCACATTATGAAGCAATTATTGATATTTATGGGACAAATGCACAGAGAACTCAGAGTGGAAAAAAAAATCTCTCAACTGTGCATAAAGTTAGAAGATGGAGACTCAACATAAAAGTAAAAGAAAAGCCTTTCGCGGAGGGAAGCAGGGATCACTCATCTGCTAGAGATTTTTATTTTATTAAAAAGAGGTATTAAAAGTTTGACACTCCTCCCATCCATCTTTCACAAACTATGGCTTACCGAATCCTCGGGTGCGTGCCAACAATCACATACCGTGGAGGAGTGTCTATATTTTAGGAGAGGTGTATGTTAATGTCAACGAATGGTATACAGACAATACAGTACGTCACAAGCCAACTGGATTCACAAGAGCAGATCCCATTTTGAAGGATGCAACTGGTGTAGAAGGTCATCCCTCTTTCTCTTTTGTTTACACAATTATGCTTTGACTGATAAATCAGGGGCAAAATAGTGAAGAGAATTTGTTTGTATTAATTTGGGGCTGGGTACCCCGCTGCCAACTCTTCTATCATTTGGATAAGCGGATGAAGCCACTAGTCCAGGGTGTCAAATCCAATCAACAAGTGAGATAAAGATTCTCTATTGACGTCCTCACGAGAAAAAACAAGAACACAAAACAGGAGTAATTTTGAGAGTTTTAGAGGTAGCACATGAGCAATTTAGTTGGAGTGGCAGTTAAATACCACATGTAGGTAGGTATGGTGGAAACAATGGGAAAACTTTTGTTTTAGGGAGTTGGATGCACGAGTAGAGCTCATACTCAGTACAGGTGGAGGCTAGCAAAAGACTAGGAGCGACATCATTAATTAAAGCATAAGAGGTATCACAAGTTCAAAAACTAAGTGGTCATGGAGGCTATTCGTGACTGGTTCATAGTCATAAACATGGTGTGAGCATGCGCCAAGTCAACCAAATAAAAAATTCGAAAGAGAATACCATAAATTGATGCTTTACTATGAAAAGAACAACTCATGAATCTTTCAATACATATTAAACACTCTCAGCTATTTGAGGATATTCATGATACTCAGTAACCACAAGTATTTAAATCTAAAATAACATTTAGCATGGCATGAAAAAGTTATAGCCACATTCTATACAAGCTTCTACTTGCACTGTTATAAATTCTACTTCAAGGAGCAGCTTCTTTTCCCAACAAGCACCATACAAGATATGTTTTAACAAAAATGATCTACATGCTACAGAAATAAAACATGATAGTACTCACATAACACTACTAAAACTAACAGCTTTGAATAAGAGATGCATGAAAACAAAGGCTAAACGCAGTATTGCAAAAAATGAACACTCACAGAACAATAAGAATGAAAACTAGAGAGTTTTAAGCAATGAAAACGGAGCGTGTCTCTCTCACACACAAGTATGATATGATCCAACTATTTATTACAGCAAAGTAACCAAACAAACTGAAAATAGAAAATAAAAGACGCTCCAAGGAAAGCACATAAGGTGTGACCGAATAAAAATATAGTTTCACTAGAAGTGACTTGATAAATTGTTGATGAAGAAGATGATTCCTTGGGAACCCCCAAGCTTAGACACTTGAGTCTTCTTGGAATTTTATTGGATGTACCACCGGGGCATCCCCAAGCTTAGGCTTTTCACTCTTCTTGATCACATCATATCATCCTCTTCGCTTGACCCTTCAAAACTTCCTTCACACCAAACTTCTCACAATCTTCATTAGCAACGTTAGTGCAATCAAAATAATAATTTCACATGGTTCAGTTTCAACATAATCCTAACACTCATAAACACATTAGCTACTGTCACAACTTATTTTAAAACTCTTTTTCTCAAAAGAACACAAAAAGAAAGAGGTTAAGATGCAAATGCAATTATTGGCAGAAATCTGTCAAAACAGGACAACAGGTAAACATGATTTTTTTCGAAAGTCTTCTGTTGCTCAAATCAAAAAGTGGTAAACTATAAAAAAATTGCGTAATTAGCTGAGGAATAATCACAAAAAATTTCAGATCATTCTGATCTTCCAGGAATTTATACGATGTTTTACGGTGGACATCAGAAATCTGTTCTCTACGTAGAAATCCGAAAACCAACTCCAACTTTCGTCAGAAAATTTACTTGGCAGTACTAAAACATGAAAATAAAGATACAGAGGAGTTGCTACAGAAGTATAAAACCCCTGTACTCAAAGAAAACAGAGGAAAACAAAGCAAAAATAAAACCATGGGTTATCTTCCAAGAAGTGCTTTTCTTTAGAGCCTTTTAGCTAGGCATGATAATTTGAGAAGATGCTCACATGAGAAATATGAATTGAAGCAAAAGAGAGTATCAAGAAGAAATTTTAAAACACATTTAAGTCTAACCTACTTCCTATGAAAAATAATCTTGTAGAAAAACAAGTCAAGAAAACACAAAGCAACAAGCATGGGAAAGCAAAACAAGTGCAACTTCAAAAATTTCAACATAAAGAGGGTAAACTTGATATTGTTGAGATGCATAAAATTATGTTACCCTCTCTCATAATAACTTTAAGTATCATCATGAATAAAATTAACAGCATAACTATCACATAAAACACTCTTATCATGATCCACATGCATAAAAGAATTCTTACTCTCCACATAGGCATAGTCATTCTTATTAATAGTAGTGGGAGCAAACTCAACAAAATAGCCATCATTATTATCATCATCACCATAATCATTAAATATAGGAGGCATTTTCCAATCATAATTAATTTTCTCCTCAATAGTAGGTGGACTGAAAATATCATATTCATCATTGTAAACAGGTGGCACTAGAATACCAAAATCACTATAATCATCATATATTGGAGGCAAAGTATCATCAAAGTAAATTTGTTCCTCCATGCTTGGGGGACTAAAAATATCATATTCATCAAGACTAGCTTCCCCAAGCTTAGACTCTTCCATAGCATTAGCAATAATGGTGTTTAAAGAGTTCATACTAATAACATTGCCACTAGCATGCAAACAAAGCTCCATAGTTTTTTTAATTTTCTCTTCAAACACTTCATGTCCTAACTCAAGATAAATATTATAAAGCTCTCTCATATTTTTGTTGTTTTCCATTAAGCCTAACTAGTGAAAACAAGAAACAAAAATATTTAATTGCAGAATCTAAAGGAAATAACTTCGAGCACTCATAATCGAGGATGTGAGAACCTTTTACCTTACCTCCCCGGCAATGGCGCCAGAAAAGAGCTTGATGTCTACGCACGCTTCTATTCTTGTAGACAGTGTTGGGCCACCAAGTGCATAGGTTTGTAGAACAGCAGCAAGTTTCCCTTAAGTGGATCACCCAAGGTTTATCGAACTCAGGGAGGTAGAGGTCAAAGATATCCCTCTCAAGCAACCCTGCAATCAATATACAAGAAGTCTCTCGTGTCCCCAACACACCTAATACAATTGTCAGTTGGATAGGTGCACTAGTTCGGCAAAGAGAGAGTAAAATGCAAGTGATATGGATGATAATAAGTGATAATGGTATTCTGAAATAAATATGGCAGCAAGCAAACATGTAGCAGAACAGGCAGAAAATGATGTTTCAATGCTTGGAAATAAGGCCTAGGGTTCCTACTTTCACTAGAGGACACTCTCAACAATGATCACATAATTGAATAACTAGATATCTTCTCTCACTATGCTACTCTTAACCCTCTCCGGTTGGATAACGAACACTAATCATTGCGTAGGGCTGCAAAAAAGCATTCCTTGAAGTAAGCATTCCCATGTCTAGTTAACCCCACGCTAGCACTATGAGCGCCCCAGAAGGTACTAGACAAACACCACAATTCATAGAGGAGACACACACGATGTGCACACTGTCACCTTCACACCGTGATACAAGGTGACTTCATAGTTCATATAATAAAGCACTTGAGTAGCAAAAGATGAAGAGTAACATCTACGAATTCAAATAGATTACAAAGCTCATGATCACATATAGATCACGCCATGGGAGAGAGAGATTAACCACATAGCTACCGGTAGAGCCCTCAGACTCGGGGGAGAACTACTCCCTCCTCATCATAGGAGACAGAAACAACGATGGAGATGGCAGTGGAGATGGCTTCCGGGGGCACTTCCCCGACCCGGCAGGTGCCAGAACAGAGATATGTCCCCCAAACCTTGTCGGTGGAGGCGGCGGAGCTACGGATGTGTTTTGTGGAAAAGGTCGATCTTTTTAGGGTTTTCCCTCGGGGGAGTATAAATAGGAAAAGGGCGATGCCGGGGGGTGGACAGGGGGCCCACACCCCTAGGTGGCGCGGCCAGGGGGACCCGCGCCACCCCTTGGTGTGGCCACCCTGTGGCCCCCCTTCGGGGCTCTTTGGGACTTCTGGAAGCTTCCGGGCCTTCTAAGACTTCTGGCTTTCGAATTTTCCGATTCCGAGAATATTTCCAGAACAACTTTTCTGAAACTAAAAATAGAAGAAAACAGGGAACTGGCTCTGTGGCATCTTGTTAATACGTTAGTCCCGGAAAACGTGTATAAATGCTATAAATAAGGGAGAAAACATGTAGCAATTGGCATAATATCATAATGAGGCATCAGAAATTATAGATACGTTGGAGACGTATCATCACTCTACATTATACACACTCACGTTTCCACAAACAAGTTTCTAGATATCAATATATCTTTCACTCGATTGTTTCTCAAAACAATTCTTTTTCAGTTCCTAAATCACCTGGATCAACAAAACATTCTTTTGAATATAAAGTAATATGCAAGCAATCATGACTCTGGATTATAAGTAGGAATTATTTTCTCTCTAGATCAATCAATCATTAATCGTATGGAGCTAGGTAGGAAATACTGAAAATCAAAAATAGGAATCAATTTTAAATTTCACTAATACGGTACCAATCTAAAATGATTTTTACCAGATCATAACAGTTATATCTCAATTAACAATCTAAGTATAAGGTAGTTTGTGGATGCCAATGAATACTACAAGTTGTGCAAATTCATTTTGATTGGTTGTTCAAGATAAAATAAGTTCAAGTTAATTCAAAATTACTACGTGAACTCCCACTCAAAAAAAACATCCCTCTAGTCGTTTTAGTGATTTGATACGTCCATTTCGCACCACCGTTTTATATTGTTATTTTTTTTGTTATTCATTGATATATTTCATGTTATGATGCATTAATTATGTTAGTTTATCTTATTTTGCATGTTTCATAATTTTTGGAGAATAAACAACAGGACCAGAAATCTGATGGAAAAAGTACCGTCGAGAAAGCATATTTCAGAAGTTCAGAAGAAGAAGGGGGACACCGGAGGTATCCTAGAAGTTCAGAGGAAGACACCAGCTAGAAGGGGAGCCAGAGGGGGGCCACCAGGGGTCCACACCATGGGGTGGCGGGCCCTCCCCCTGGCCACGCCGCTAGGTGGTGTGGCCACCCTGGCCCACCTCTGGTCGAGATCTTTCGCGTACTTGACCCCAGGGAACCCTAAGCCCCATAGGATCATCGAAGAATTATTACGTCACTGCCTCGGAGCGGAAAACACCCGAGAGAGAAAAGCTTTCTGGCAGGGAGAAATCTGGAGGGGAAATTCCTCTCTGGAGAGGGGAAATCATCGCCATCGTCACCGTCATCACTCCAGGCTTCATCGGTATCATCGTCATTAGCATCCTCATCACCAGCACCATCACCCTCATCATCCACCGTCATCCCACTGTACCAATCACGGGCCTCTATCGATGTTTTACATTAGATCTCTCCCGGTGTGGATTATTTGTTAGTAGTTGATGCTTGTGAGATTTATCGATGTTTGCACTTTATGATCAGATTGTTATCATCCATTATATCAGCTGTGATTATGATCCATATGATTTCTTGTGAGTAGTTCGTTTAGTTCTTGAAGACATGGGAGAAGTCATGATGTTAGTAGTGAAGTTATGTTGAAGTAATATCTAGTTGTTCAGTATTTTAGTTGTGGTGCTATTCTTCTAGAGGTGTCATGTGAACGTCTACAACATGATACTTCACCTTTATGGTCTTAGGAGGATGCATTGTGTATTTGTCTACTAATTGTGTGGTTGCCGGAGTGACAGAAACCTAAACCCCCGTTAGGAAACCAATGCACGAGGGAGCGTAGGATCCCGGAGTTTAAGATTGTGGTTAATTTTATCTTAATTAGTTTCTTGTATTTGTGGATGCTTGAGAGGGGTATAATCACAAATATGTATTAGTCCTAGTTGGGAGGTGCATTAGCATATGTTCACCCACAAAATACTTCACGAACCAATGGATATTAATCAACCGTAACAAAGCGAAAGCACTTGACGAAATTCCCATGTGTCCTCGAGAACGTTTGGTAGTCATAAGTAACACAGCCGGCTTGTCTTTGCTCTCAAAAGGATTAGGCCACTCACTGCAATATTATTCACTGCTCTTTATTTACTCGCACTTTATTTATCTGCTCTATCCAAAACAACCAAAAACCCGTTTATTAGTGTTTACAGTGAATCCTCTATCCAACCTGCTTGTCAACACCTTCTGCTCCTCGTTGGGTTCGACACTCTTATTTATCAAAAGTACTACGATACACCACCTATACTTGTGGGTCATCAAGACTATTTCTCTCGCCGTTGCCGGGGAGTGAAGCTATATTGGTAAGTGGAATTGGTAAGAGAAACTTTTACTATGAGTGATGTTTTTATTTCTGTCTTCTGTTTCATTTCATTATGGAGAATACTTTTGGTTCTCTGTTTAGGGGTACTTCTACTGTTGCTACTAGGGTAGTAGGTAACCCGTCTTCTGTTGAATTAGATCCATATAAAATACCTATGAAAATTGTTGGACGTGTTATGGATAACTTCTATTACTGTGATGAAACTGTCTATCCCGGTGATCATTTGCTCTTTATACATGAATTATCTGAGTTATTCAGGTGTGCAAGTATTACTATGGATCAAGTTAATAGGAAATTATCCTTATCGCTAAAAGGAAGAGCTGCTGAATGGTTCAAATTACCGAAGAATGGTGATTCTATTGCATGGGAGGAAATTGTTCCTCTCTTTTATTCTAAATTTTATCCTCCTAGGGAGATTCATAAAGACCAGAATAAAATCTATAATTTCTGGCCTCATGAGGGAGAGATTATTGCCCAAGCGTGGGGGAGAATGAAGTTATTAATGCTTAAATGTCCCGTCCATGAACTCCCGAGAAATATTGTGATCAATAATTTTTATGCAAGGATTTTTTCTTCATGATAAGAGTTTATTGGATGCTTCTTGTTCTGGATCATTCACATGTATGAAGGAAGAAGCTAAATGGGAAAACACTGACGGATGGGAGAACGACAAAGGTATAAAGTCAGGTATAAATTATGATTATGAATGCATTAAATCTATTATGGATACCAATTATTTCTATGATGTTAGTGTTGTTTGTGTTCTTGATTCTCAAAATGTTTGCAAACTATCTCAAAGCTTTTGCCTCCTATCTTGATATTCCTAAAAAGAATTATCACAAGTACCATGCACCTTATAAAGATATTGTTCCTCCTAGTAATATAGAAGTGCATGCTATTAATCCTGTTGCTCCTGAGCCTTATGTTGAAAAAATGCCTTTCCCCACTAAAGTGAAAGAACACTCTATGGTAGCTAGTGTGGTTAATAAGAGTAACAAGAAAACTATTGAACCTGATGAACAAATAACTGTTAAACCCGCTGTAGCAATAGTAAAAGATCTTGTTTGTGGAAATGTGGAGGATGAACACATTGTTTTCTATGAGGATGCTTCTAACATTGTTTCATAGACCTAAGAAAACTAGTGTTTGTGTGCTTTCTGTTAAGATTGGTGATCATTGCTATTATGGTTTATGTGATATTGGTGCTAGTTCTAGTGACATACCTTATGAGCTTTATAGATAAATTATGCATGAAATTGGTTTTTGTGAGCTTGAAGATATTGATGTGGTTATTCAGCTTGCTAATAGAGAAACTATTTTTCCTATTGGTATTGTTAGAGACGTGGAATTTTTATGTTGTAAAACTAAATATCCCACTGATTTTCTAGTACTTGGTAGGGCTGCTACTAAGACTTGTCCTATTATTTTTGGTAGACCTTTCTGAAACACTTGTGGCGCTATTATAGATTGCAAAAGAGAGAAGATTTTGACTAAATTTGATGGAAAATCTTATGAGTTCAATTTCCCCAAATTTGCTAGAGCACCTTATGAATTGAAATCGCCTGATGAGAATTTTAAAGTTGAAAAACTTGCTTCTATTGCTCTTTCTCCTAACAGTGCTTTGCAACAATATATGGAGGACCATGAGAGTGAGGTATTTATGGAAGTGAGAAATGAGATTGACGATATTCTCCTTCGTCAACCTGTGATACTGAAACATAATTTAAATGTGGAAGACTTGGGTACCACATTACCACCCAAGGAGGATCATGTCTTTGATTTAAAACCTTTTTTGGTGATCTTAAATATTCTTATATTGATGATAAGAAAACATATCCTGTTATTATTAGTGCTAAACTTTCAGGCGAAGAAGAGGAAAGATTATTGGAAGTTCTGAAGAAACACCGTGGAGTTATTGGATATACTGTTGATGATTTGAAGGAAATTTCTCCTACTATATGTCAGCATGCTATTAATATTGAGCCTGATGCAAAGCCAGTAGTTGAACATCAACGCCGTTTAATTCCTAAGATGAAGGAAGTGGTAATTAATGAGGTAATAAAACTTCTTGATGCTGGTATTATTTTTCCTATTGCTAATAGTAGATGGGTGAGTCCTGTGCACTGTGTCCCTAAGAAAGGAGGAATGACTGTTGTGCCCAATGAAAACAATGAGCTCATTCCACAAAGAGTAGTAGTTGGTTATAGAATGTGCATTGATTTTAGGAAGGTTAATAAAGTTACTAAGAAAGATCATTATCCTTTACCCTTTATTAATCAAATGCTAGAAAGGTTGTCTAAGAAAACTAATTTTTTGCTTTCTTGATGGTTATTATGGGTTTTCTCAAATTGCTGTTAGGAAACAAGATCAAGAGAAAAGAACCTTTGGTTGTCCTTATGGTAGTTCTGCTTATAGACGTATGCCTTTTGGTTTGTGTAATGCTCCTGCTACTTTTCAAAGATGCATGTCTCCTATTTTTCATGGTTTTTTTGAAGAAATAGTGGAAGTATTCATGGACGATATCTCCGTATATGGAACTTCTTTTGATAATAGTTTGCACAACCTTGATAAAGTTTTGCAGACATGTGAGGAAACTAATATTGTTCTTAATTGGGAGAAATGCCACTTTATGATTAATGAAGGAAGTTTTCTTGGACATAAAATTTCTGAAAGAGGTATTGAAGTTGATAGAGCTAAAGTGGAAGCCATAGAAAAAATGCCCTGTCCTAGGGATGTTAAAGGTATTCGTAGTGTTCTTGGTCATGCTAGTTTTTATAGGAGGTTTATTAAAGATTTCTCTAAAATATCAAAGCCTCTTACTAATCTTCTTCAAAATGATGTAGTGTTCTTGGTCATTTGTTTTTTATGATGATTGTAAGGAAGCTTTTGAAACTTTAAAGAAGGCTTTAACTACTGCTCCTATTGTGCAACCGCCTGATTGGAATTTACCTTTTGAAATTATGTGTGATGCTAGTGATTTTTCTATAGGTGATGTTCTTGGACAGCGCATAGCTAAGAAGTTGAATGTCATTCATTATGCTAGTAAGACTCTTGATTCTGCTCAAAATAATTATGCTACTACTGAAAATGAGTTCTTAGCTGTAGTTTTTTCATGTGATAAGTTTAGGCCTTATATTGTTGATTCAAAGGTTACTATTCATACTAATGATGCTGGTATTAGATACCTTATGGAAAAGAAAGATGCTAAGACTAGTCTTATTAGATGTGTCTTTCTTCTACAAGAGTTTGATTTGCATATTGTGGGTAGGAAGGGTGCTGAAAATCTGCTGATAACTTGTCTAGGTTGGAAAACATTACTTTTGATCCTATTCCTGTTAATGATAGCTTTCCAAAATGAACAATTGGCTTCAATAAAAGTAAAACCCTGAGATAGTCCATGGTATTGATTATGCTAACTTTATTGTTTCAAAGTATTTGCCTCCAACATTTACAGCTCAACAAATAAGAAAATTCTTCTATGATTTGAGGCATTATTTTTGGGATGACCCACATTTATATAAAGAAGGATTACATGGTATTATGAGAAGATGTATTCTAGATCATGAACAACGTGAAATATTGATGAAGTGCCATAGTAGTGCTTATGTTGGGCATCACGCTGGAGATAGAACCGCACAGAAGGTTCTACAATCAGGTTTCTATTGAGCTACTCTCTTTAAAGATGCACGTAAATTTATTTTATCTTGTGATGAATGTCAAAGAGTAGGAAATATTTCTAGACATAATGAAATTCCTATGAGTTATTCTCTTGCTATTTAACCTTTTGATTGTTGGGGTTTTGACTTTATGGCTCTTTTCCCTCCTTCAAATGGCTATACTCATATACTTCTTGCTGTTGATTATGTTACTAAATGGGTAGAAGCTATACCTACTAAAAGTGTTGATGGAGAAACCTCGATAAAAATGCTTAAAGATGTTATTTTTCCTAGGTTTGGTGTGCCTAGATATCTTATGACTGATGGAGGATATTCATGGTGGTTTTATAAAAACCCTTGCTAAATATGATGTTAATCATATAATTGCCTCAGCTTATCATCCTCAAACCAGTGGGTAACTAGAATTGTCAAATAGAGAAATTAAGTCTATCTTGCAAAAGACTGTTAATAAATGTGGGGACCCCAGACTAGCAGTCCGAGACCTCCAGTATGCATACATTCACGATCCCATGATCAGTTAGTCGTGAACAACATACTCGAGTTGGCATTGCAGATTACAACATCCACTACACGAATACACGGCTTACACAACTGGTCACTTGACTCAGTTGAAAACAACTGCCACGCAGGGCAGAAACACACACCAAAAACAGCGGAAGACTGCAAAACACACTCGTGGTAAACCCAAGTCACGCCTTGACTACCTACAGGCTACTGACTCGGAGACGTTCCTAGTTCGCATAGCCGTCAGCGGCACCATCTTCTTCAGGTTCTCCGGGTTTCTGCTCAAAGTCTGGCTAAGACAATAGCCAGGGACGAAACCATACATGAGTACGTTTGAATGTACTCCTGCAAGTCACCCTAAATGAAAGCTAAACATGCAAGTATACATATATGAAGGTGGTAGGAAGGCTTTAATTAGGGTTAAGCTATCCATGATGAATTTAAGATTCATCATAGTTGCACAAGTGTTATTTTTCTTTGTTGAAGAAGATACTTCAAAAGATATTTCATTTCTCTTGTAGATAAAACATGTCCACAAGGTTTTGATAAAGCATTCTAAATAAAGAAAACATTTATCTTTGCAAAACTTCTTGGAAAACACCTCTTCAAAACCATCATTTCTCCCGTACCTCAAAGGTACAATCATTCCCTTTCAACGTACCTCCCAGGTACAATTTCAAAACATTTTCCAGCCTTTCTGAAAATATTGACACAATGCTAGCTACATGGCCATTCAACTGTCCATATCCGAGGACGCGGCTATTCTGAATAGTTTTACTCTGCAGAGGTGTACACAATCCACAAGATCCAGTACATCCGCCGTGAACAACCACGGACTGTCCGAGACAGTATGCAAACATCGGATAACTGGTCCTAACCATCCACTATGTCAGTGCTAGTAAATGACTACCTCTTCAATTGGGTTTGTTCTCCCCGGCACCGAGTGAGTCAGCCGTATCGATCCGGTTTCCCCTGACAACACACCGCCATTGCAGGAGACACAATTGCTGCAACCGGTAGTGAACTTAATCCCACACTGTGAATGTCCCATTCTCCCTCATGGCGACAATTCGGTTCGGGGGACTCTAACCCCTATAGCACTTTGAGGTAGACACGGACTAACACCGACAAGCAATTAGCTAGACCCCGTTCCCATATTGGGGTAATGTGGCAGCACGGCTTGGTTGTCCGGCGAAGACTAGGTTAGGTGTCATTTTTGTAAAACAAGTCGAAAACATTTCCTTCTTCACAAACCTCCCTCGGACAAGGTCCCACCTTTCCTCGGGGTTTTTCCAAGCTTTTGCTTTCCAAAAACATCAAGTTAAAAGGTCCACTAGGGGACTTAAGTGGATTAAGTGATGATACAAAATGTCTAAAGGGCTTGGTAACACCAATATTATAGAGTGGATATAGCATATTAGATACATAAAATAGATAGTGATATAGTCCACTTAAAAGAATAGTTTTTGAATCAAACTTTTGAAAAACTTCAGAAGTAAAACATGCATGATAGATAATGATAAGTAAAACAACAGCAAGCATTTAGAATGGCTTGCCTTGGCACTGGTATTGGTCTTGCTCTTGAAATAAACAAGAGTTGCAATAAAAACCTCTCCGGGAAATAATACCGTCTTCGTTATCTAACGTCGTAAACATAAAAAGGAAAACACCCAATCAGAACCAAACAAAGGCAAGCACTTGCTAAAATGTAAACATACAGCAAGCATTTCATCAAATAAGTACACTCACAAACAAAATTACTAGGGTGCACACCAACAAGCAAAGCATGCATAGACAATACACATGAATAACACGAGAATAGGTGCTATGGATCCTCAACCAAAATGGCATGAGTTCAGTGGGTGTGCCACTCTCATATCATGCTCAAATAAGGTTAAATGACTCTCTGTTCATTCATGAGGATGAGCAAAATAACAAGAAAACTACCTAGGAACACATACACATGCATAGGAAAATATTATCAAGCAATACTACAAGCCCATAGTATCACATGCCTTTCTAAACACGGAGAAAAAATATAACCATTACCTAAACAACCTAATAACAGAGACAAACCAATACTAAGAATACCATGGCATCACTCAATGCATGAAAATAGTCGTGGAGCAAAACAAGTATTAAAACTAGACATGAAAAAGGGCTATTTAGACAAGCAGACATGCATAACCATAAGAGATCATTAAACATGATTTATTCTAACATGATGGATCTGTAAGATGACATCCAAATAACAGATAAAACAACACCTAGACATGCTAGTAATATCAAAATAACAATCTAAACAATTTATCAAAAAACTAAGCATGCAAATAACTACTATGGCAGAAATCACCTAAAACTAGCATGGCATGCCAACATGATCTAGAACTTAATCAATCAAGCAAGCAAGTATAACATGCAAAAATAACAGTAGCCATGCTATGTAAAACAATACTAAAGCATTTATTCAATTCATCATACCATCATGAAGAATAACACAATTTTAACCTATTTTCACTAGGGAAAACACCCTAAGAGAAATAAAACTATAACAACCATGGTTTTCACACACAAACCATATCATGCTAGTGAAACACTCAAAACACATACCAATAATGTATTAATACCTTACAAATGCTAGGAATCACTTTTATAACAAAAACCATATAACACACAATTTAATAAAGGCATAGCAATAGTATGCAGAAAATGGCTAAACACTAAATATTGCACCAATCTTATTATGTAACTCCTAACATCATGAAAATCTAGTATAAGGTGATCCTAGTCACTAGCAAACCAACCCAATTGGATTCACTTCAAAAATCATCACCAATAAAATTAAACAATTCACAGAAGTGCTCTCTGGCCTAAAAACTAACATGCATGTCATCTTCACATAACAACTCAAGTGAACACAAGGCCAACCGCAACAGATAGATATTAACAAGAGCTACTCAGAAAAGTTGAGTTTGCAAGTTTTGGATACATAAAACTCAAGTTATGGATTAAATAGTGAAACAGAGTACCTCTGCCATTTATTTTATTTGTCCTAAACTATTGCTCAAATTACAGATCTACAAGTTGGAGGTGGTTAAGATTTTGTAGATATAGTACTATGATTTTTAGTTTGGCAAGATTCACTTGTTAGCATTTTTGTTTTGAATTAAATCAAAAATCCAGAAACAGATGCAGAGGGAAAAAGGAAACAACCTGCAGAAAAAAAAAAAGGCTGGATCTGCAGCGAAATGGGCCTCGCAGAGGCAGGCCGGCCCGCTGGCGTGCGCGCGCTGCCGAAGAGGTACGCGGCCGTCAGATCTCGGATCAACGACGGAGATTAGTGGAGCTCCAGGTTCAAACACACCCGCTGGATACCGATCCGACGGACAAGATTTGACCACGGCGTTACGCGCCGGCGGCGACCAAGAGACGCGGCGGTGTCCGCCTGCGCCGCCACGGACGGCCGGAAAACTCGACGCCGGTGGTTCCAGGGAGCTTCAGCAAGCGAGAAAACCACCAGGAGGTTTGTCTCGACGTCGCCCGTCGATTGACCCGTAGCATGCTCGAAGGGGAATCCGGAGGAAGATTCCCGACGGGAACCGGCGGCCACCGTGCGGGTCGAAGATGGCGCCGTTCCTGCAAGGGGTCAAACCCAAAATTAGGAGAGGCAAGAGTCCATTCGGGTAGCCAGGAGCTCAAGGGAAGCAACGAGAGTGAAGGGGACAGCCTGTGGTGACGGCTCGACGGAGAGCTTGGCCGCGGAGAGGTCGAGCTCGATGCCGAAGATTTGGAGGGAAACAGAGGGGGATCCCGGCATTGGTGTTCGATTGGAGATGATTTTGTCTCGTGGTGCATGTTGGATAGCAAGTAGGTGGCTCGGGAGGCCCGGCGCCGGAGCTCGGTGCGCATGTCCGTACGGCGGACATGGCGGCTCGGTTGGGGGCATCAAGGAGGGATTCATTGCTGTCTGGTGGGTGTGGCATGCCCAGGTGATCCTCCAGCAAGAGATTAGGGAGCTCAAGAGGGAGCGAGGAGGGCAGGAGGTGGGTGGACTTGTGCAGAGTCGCAGGTGCTCGACAGGAATCAGAGGAGGAAGGAGAGAGCGAGGAGAGGAATGGGAGGCACGGGCGTGCTACTGGGCTCCTCGTGGAGCTACTAGACAAGGTTAGAGGGAGGGGTGCGTGACCCAGGTGGCGGAACGCGATCGACGTGTCTCGCATGCTCTGATGCGCCATGGCCAGCTCATGGCTAAGGAAGAAGGAGACAAGGGGAGAGCTAGGGGTCGTTCCATAGGGTTCACGTGTGTGATAGAGCTCTGGTGGCGCAAGGTCCTTGCCTGGAATGGACAGAGGAGGTGGGGGTGAGAATGAGGGGTGCTCACCAATCCTTGTCCCTTTGTGTTGGATTGATCTAGAGGGATAGAGAAAGGATGGGGAGGGTAGACCATGTCTAGGAGGTTGAGGGACTAAAATCCAATGCCCATGTGTAGGAGAGAGGAAGGGAGAGAGAAAGGGAGAACCAGAACAAGCATGCTCTCAACAGTGTCCATGAAGACCAGAGAGGGTTTTTGATGGTTTTCTCTAATTTCTTGAACAGAACACAATTGCAAAATCATGTCCATTGGATAGATAATAAAAAATGGAGTCTAGGAGTGGTGGCCCCAAGAGTTTTTGAAAATATTTCTTTCACAAAATTTTGGAATTTCAAAAATGGCAGCAACTGTTTTTAAATGTGTTCTCCAAAATTTTCAAAACAACTTGCAAATGTTTTTCTGTAAATAAGTCCCACATGACCTTAGGCATGTTGGGTAATTTTTCCAAGATTTTAGGAAATACTTTTCTTCACAAAATATTTTAAAATCCATTTCTGGCCTTTTGGAAAAAGGAAAATAATAAATAGTAAAATTCTTTTAAAACAAATATTTTTGAGTTGAGATGATAGAGTACATAATATAGGTCTCAAAAGTGATTTTTAATAAACAACTCCTTTGAAAATATTTGAGACACCAAGTGGAAAAATGGTGGAAACAGGAGTTCATTTAATAGAATAAAAACCATGAGAGAAGAATAATTAAATGGCCATTGGAAAATAAATGGACCACATGGAGGTGATGTATAGGTAATGGGTATGACAAGGGAAGGTTCATTGGGCCTGAAAACAATAAGGAGTGATTTGGAGTAACATAGACAAAGTGCTTCATGATAAAGGTGATATGGTCATTATTTTGGGAATGCCTTCAATAGGACTTTGATAGATGATACAAAATTGTTTCAACATCCAAGATAACAACTTGGATAGATAGCATAGATGTTAAACATGATATAGATGAGGGAACATTTATGGATAGAACAACATTTGACATAAAGGCATGTCTCCAAGGTTGGAAGTTTTTAAGAAAACAGAAGATGATATGGACATGTGATGGAATATGATATAGATGCTTGATCTTGTTATTACTAAGTTTTATTATCTTTAAAACAGCACACACTTATCAACAAACAGAAATAAATACCTCAAGCAAACACAGGACAAGATCACACAACAAGCAGATAAAAATAACAAGACACAAGATCACTCAAACAACTAAGTTCTTCAAATTAGTTTTCCAGGTGTTTCTCTCAAGTGTTAAATAGAGTTAGTGATCAAGGCATACCATGACAAGAGGGTTTTATAAATAGGTTCAGCTCAAAAGTTGTTATTTCCAAAAGAATATAATTAAGGTAGAACATAGGGGTAACATAGTCCCCTCTTATAGTTTTTGCAAAAGGAGGAAGTGAGAAGGTGTTTTTGAAATACTTGCAAAAACATCTTGGTTGAAAACATGTTGGAGATGATTAGCTCCAAAATACTTTTCATATAGTTTTGGAAATTATCTTTTGTTTTCCTCAAAACTTGGTCTTTGGGTTTCTTTTAAAATCAAAACACTTTCAAAAAGGTTTTTTGCCAAAACAGGGTGATGGATGAAGATGATAAGCTTTCTTTTCATGACTTGATCACCAGGGTTGTGTTTTAATAAAGTTATGATCATTGTTTTTAATGTTAGTTGTTAAAAAAAACTCAAACACAAACACATACAACAACCAAATAGAAATGAAAACACAAGCATAAGTCAAACAGATTAAAAAGTTTTTGTTGGCCCTGATTTTTGGGTTATTGAAAACAAGTTTTTCCTGTCTTCCAAAAATTGGGCTGTTACAGCTCTTCCCCCCTTAAAATGAATCTCGTCCCCGAGATTCGTAAGTGGGTACTTTAGAGTGTAACTAAAAACAAGAGTCTCGGGCTTCTTCAATTTTTTGTAAATGAAGATCCTTTGACGGGGTGATCTTCTGAGAACTCGAGGTGTTGATGTTTTCAGAATGGTGCTTGTCGAGGAGATGGATATATTCACTTGACACTTCATGGCCTTGAGGTCGATGTTGGTGGGACGACACAAGCTAATGAAGGGTCTTGATTTTGCTGTTTTGTAGACCTTCTGTCGTTGTCTAGACTTGGTCTTCTTTTAGGGGTATCGCAGATAGTTACCCACGACAACCATCTGGCCTTACAGGGCGTCGGGTCCGTAGACTTGACTCTCTCCGATTACTATTAGGAAACCTGTTAGGAAACTCCTATATGCTTCTTTGCTTCTTGAGCGGTCGTCCACGTTGAAGTGCTTCCCCCCTTTGATTAGTCTTCGTGGGTTGTCGGGGATTATCTTCATTTTTGCCTCATTTTTGCTTGGTGGAGATGGCAGGTCGTGGAAGACTTCATTGTGTCTTGATCTTCATGGAGTTTTGCAGGCGTCTTCATAGGTGATTTAGGATCACATAGTTAGCTTTCCCTCGAAAAAAACTAGCTAGCGCCTTAAGCAAAACGTTGGTTAGATGTTAGTCTAAAATTAGATAGTTATGTTAGTAGTGTTAGACTAGTAAAAGTTTTTGTTGGTGTCGCGAGACACATCTCGCGTCTTCTCGGGTTTGAATCGGAATTTGTCGTTCTTCATGAAGGCTCTTGATGTAGTTACACAAAATGGCGCGTGAAGTCCGTCGTCCATATTGAAGAAGATTTAAGAGATCTTGGGCTCTCGGGTTGAAGTAGAGAGCGCTCCACAATCTTGCAGTTCTCATGAGGGAATGGGAGATAAAACTTTTTAAAAGGGCTTTTGCTAAGTCAGACCTTTGAAGAGATACCAAAAAGGGTAGCTAAGGCCGTCATGGCAAAAATATTTTTCGCAATCAAGCCGGAACAAAACAAGAGGTAGATGTGTGGTGACTTTGTTTTTTCCGAAAAGGCGTGCTTGTGAGACACTCAAGCAAACAAATTCAAAAGCACACCAAACAAGGGAGCAAGTAAAAACACTACGCAAAAGTAAACCACACCAACAACGCACGAACAAAGAACAAACAAGGTACCTCTAGTACCATCAAACGTCTATTACCGCGGAGGAACGGGTTAGCTCAAGTAAAACAACTGAGCGAAACCTATCAATTCCTATGGGTCTGGGTCGACAAAAGGGTCGTTGAAGTCTTCATGTCGTTAAGTATCTTTGTAGATTTTTATACATGGCAGAGTCTTTGGGACTTGCATAGAAATCACCATGATGTTGAGATCTTCAGAAGAAAGCCCCTTTTTCCTCGGGTTGCTAACTACTAAGGTCTTCTCGGGATATCGCCAAGTATGTAAATTTTAATAGAGAAAAACAGAAGAAAACTTTTTGATATACTTTTAAATGAAAACCAAAATTTTATAAACTCATGTTTATTTATTTTCAAAACAATTTGAGCCATGAAAACAAAAGACAAAAAGGTATGTTTACTATTTTCTCTGATTTTCTTCAAAAATTTGTTTTATAAACAAGGCGATAATACTTTTTTTTTGAAAATATGAGAGAAATGGAAACTATACTTAGGGTTCCTTAGATAAAAACATTTTAGGCAGTAATATAGTTTTTACCAAAATAGTTTTTTTTTGTTTCCTATCTCACGTCCAGGCTAAACTAAGGTCTCCTAAAGTCAGGATGGCTCTGATACCAACTCTGTGGGGACCCCAGACTAGCAGTCCGAGACCTCCAGTATGCATACATTCACGATCCCATGATCCGTTAGTCGTGAACAACATACTCGAGTTGTCATTGCAGATTACAACATCCACTACACGAATACACGGCTTACGCAACTCGTCACTTGACTCAGTTGAAAACAACTGCCACGCAGGGCAGAAACACACACCAAAAACAGCGGAAGACTGCAAAACACACTCGTGGTAAACCCAAGTCACGCCTTGACTACCTACAGGCTACTGACTCGGAGACGTTCCTAGTTCGCATAGCCGTCAGCGACACCATCTTCTTCAGGTTCTCCGGGTTTCTGCTCAAAGTCTGGCTAAGACAATAGCCAGGGACGAAACCATACATGAGTACGTTTGAATGTACTCCTGCAAGTCACCCTAAATGAAAGCTAAACATGCAAGTATACATATATGAAGGTGGTAGGAAGGCTTTAATTAGGGTTCAGCTATCCATGATGAATTTAAGATTCATCATAGTTGCACAAGTGGTATTTTTCTTTGTTGAAGAAGATACTTCAAAAGATATTTCATTTCTCTTGTAGATAAAACATGTCCACAAGGTTTTGATAAAGCATTCTAAATAAAGAAAACATTTCTCTTTGCAAAACTTCTTGGAAAACACCTCTTCAAAACCATCATTTCTCCCGTACCTCAAAGGTACAATCATTCCCTTTCAACGTACCTCCCAGGTACAATTTCAAAACATTTTCCAGCCTTTCTGAAAATATTGACACAATGCTAGCTACATGGCCATTCAACTGTCCATATCCGAGGACGCGGCTATTCTGAATAGTTTTACTCTGCAGAGGTGTACACAATCCACAAGATCCAGTACATCCACCGTGAACAACCACGGACTGTCCGAGACAGTATGCAAACATCGAATAACTGGTCCTAACCATCCACTATGTCAGTGCTAGTAAATGACTACCTCTTCAATTGGGTTTGTTCTCCCCGGCACCGAGTGAGTCAGCCGTATCGATCCGGTTTCCCCTGACAACACACCGCCATGGCAGGAGACCCAATTGCTGCAACCGGTAGTGAACTTAATCCCACACTGTGAATGTCCCATTCTCCCTCATGGCGACAATTCGGTTCGGGGGACTCTAACCCCTATAGCACTTTGAGGTAGACACGGACTAACACCGACAAGCAATTAGCTAGACCCCGTTCCCATATTGGGGTAATGTGGCATCACGGCTTGGTTGTCCGGCAAAGACTAGGTTAGGTGTCATTTTTGTAAAACAAGTCGAAAACATTTCCTTCTTCACAAACCTCCCTCGGACAAGGTCCCACCTTTCCTCGGGGTTTTTCCAAGCTTTTGCTTTCCAAAAACATCAAGTTAAAAGGTCCACTAGGGGACTTAAGTGGATTAAGTGATGATACAAAATGTCTAAAGGGCTTGGTAACACCAAGATTATAGAGTGGATATAGCATATTAGATACATAAAATAGATAGTGATATAGTCCACTTAAAAGAATAGTTTTTGAATCAAACTTTTGAAAAACTTCAGAAGTAAAACATGCATGATAGATAATGATAAGTAAAACAACAGCAAGCATTAAGAATGGCTTGCCTTGGCACTGGTCTTGGTCTTGCTCTTGAAATAAACAAGAGTTGCAATAAAAACCTCTCCGGGAAATAATACCGTCTTCGTTATCTAACGTCGTAAACATAAAAAGGAAAACACCCAATCAGAACCAAACAAAGGCAAGCACTTGCTAAAATGTAAACATACAGCAAGCATTTCATGAAATAAGTACACTGACAAACAAAATTACTAGGGTGCACACCAACAAGCAAAGCATGCATAGACAATACACATGAATAACACGAGAATAGGTGCTATGGATCCTCAACCAAAATGGCATGAGTTCAGTGGGTGTGCCACTCTCATATCATGCTCAAATAAGGTTAAATGACTCTCTGTTCATTCATGAGGATGAGCAAAATAACAAGAAAACTACCTAGGAACACATACACATGCATAGGAAAATATTATCAAGCAATACTACAAGCCCATAGTATCACATGCCTTTCTAAACACGGAGAAAAAATATAACCATTACCTAAACAACCTAATAACAGAGACAAACCAATACTAAGAATACCATGGCATCACTCAATGCATGAAAATAGTCGTGGAGCAAAACAACTATTAAAACTAGACATGAAAAAGGGCTATTTAGACAAGCAGACATGCATAACCATAAGAGATCATTAAACATGATTTATTCTAACATGATGGATCTGTAAGATGACATCCAAATAACAGATAAAACAACACCTAGACATGCTAGTAATATCAAAATAGCAATCTAAACAATTTATCAAAAAACTAAGCATGCAAATAACTACTATGGCAGAAATCACCTAAAACTAGCATGGCATGCCAACATGATCTAGAACTTAATCAATCAAGCAAGCAAGTATAACATGCAAAAATAACAGTAGCCATGCTATGTAAAACAATACTAAAGCATTTATTCAATTCATCATACCATCATGAAGAATAACACAATTTTAACCTATTTTCACTAGGGAAAACACCCTAAGAGAAATAAAACTATAACAACCATGGTTTTCACACACAAACCATATCATGCTAGTGAAACACTCAAAACACATACCAATAATGTATTAATACCTTAAAAATGCTAGGAATCACTTTTATAACAAAAACCATATAACACACAATTTAATAAAGGCATAGGAATAGTATGCAGAAAATGGCTAAACACTAAATATTGCACCAATCTTATTCTGTAACTCCTACCATCATGAAAATCTAGTATAAGGTGATCCTAGTCACTAGCAAACCAACCCAATTGGATTCACTTCAAAAATCGTCACCAATAAAATTAAACAATTCACAGAAGTGCTCTCTGGCCTAAAAACTAACATGCATGTCATCTTCACATAACAACTCAAGTCAACACAAGGCCAACCGCAACAGATAGAAATTAACAAGAGCTACTCAGAAAAGTTGAGTTTGCAAGTTTTGGATACATAAAACTCAAGTTATGGATTAAATAGTGAAACAGAGTACCTCTGCCATTTATTTTATTTCTCCTAAACTATTGCTCAAATTACAGATCTACAAGTTGGAGGTGGTTAAGATTTTGTAGATATAGTACTATGATTTTTAGTTTGGCAAGATTCACTTGTTAGCGTTTTTGTTTTGAATTAAAGCAAACAGCCAGAAACAGATGCACAGGGAAAAAGGAAACAACCTGCAGAAAAAAAATAAAAAGGCTGGATCTGCAGCGAAATGGGCCTCGCAGAGGCAGGCCGGCCCGCTGGCGTGCGCGCGCTGCCGAAGAGGTACGCGGCCGTCAGATCTCGGATCAACGACGGAGATTAGAGGAGCTCCAGGTTCAAACAGACCCGCTGGATACCGATCCGACAGACGAGATTTGACCACGGCGTTACGCGCCGGCGGCGACCAAGAGACGCGGCGGTGTCCGCCTGCGCCGCCACGGACGGCCGGAATACTCGACGCCGGTGGTTCCAGGAAGCTTCAGCAAGCGAGAAAACCACCAGGAGGTTTGTCTCGACGTCGCCCGTCGATTGACCCGTAGCATGCTCGAAGGGGAAGGCCGGAGGAAGATTCCCGACGGGAACCGGCGGCCACCGTGCGGGTCGAAGATGGCACCGTTCCTGCAAGGGATCAAACCCAAAATTAGGAGAGGCAAGAGTCCATTCGGGTAGCCAGGAGCTCAAGGGAAGCAACGCGAGTGAAGGGGATAGCCTGTGGTGACGGCTCGACGGAGAGCTTGGCCGCGGAGAGGTCGAGCTCGAAGCCGAAGATTTGGAGGGAAACAGAGGGGGATCCCGGCATTGGTGTTCGATTGGAGATGATTTGGTCTCGTGGTGCATGTTGGATAGCAAGTAGGTGGCTCGGGAGGCCCGGCGCCGGAGCTCGGTGCGCATGTCCGTACGGCGGACATGGCGGCTCGGTTGGGGGCATCAAGGAGGGATTCATTGCTGTCTGGTGGGTGTGGCATGCCCAGGTGATCCTCCAGCAAGAGATTAGGGAGCTCAAGAGGGAGCGAGGAGGGCAGGAGGTGGGTGGACTTGTGCGGAGTCGCAGGTGCTCGACAGGAATCAGAGGAGGAAGGAGAGAGCGAGGAGAGGAATGGGAGGCACGGGCGTGCTACTGGGCTCCTCGTGGAGCTACTAGACAAGGTTAGAGGGAGGGGTGCGTGACCCAGGTGGCGGAACGCGATCGACGTGTCTGGCATGCTCTGATGCGCCATGGCCAGCTCATGGCTAAGGAAGAAGGAGACAAGGGGAGAGCTAGGGGTCTTTCCATAGGGTTCACGTGTGTGATAGAGGCCTGGTGGCGCAAGGTCCTTGCCTGGAATGGACAGAGGAGGTGGGGGTCAGAATGAGGGGTGCTCACCAATCCTTGTCCCTTTGTGTTTGGTTGAGATAGAGGGATAGAGAAAGGATGGGGAGGGTAGATCATGTCTAGGAGGTTGAGGGACTAAAATCCAATGCCCATGTGTAGGAGAGAAGAAGGGAGAGAGAAAGGGAGAACCAGAACAAGCATGCTCTCAACAGTGTCCATGAAGACCAGAGAGGGTTTTTGATGGTTTTCTCTAATTTCTTGAACAGAACACAAGTGCAAAATCATGTCCATTGGATAGATAATCAAAAATGGAGTCTAGGGGTGGTGGCCTCAAGAGTTTTTGAAAATATTTCTTTCACAAAATTTTGGAATTTCAAAAATGGAAGAAACTGTTTTTAAATGTTTTCTCCAAAATTTTCAAAAAAACTTGCAAATGTTTTTCTGTAAATAAGTCCCACATGACCTTAGGCATGTTGGGTAATTTTTCCAAGATTTTAGGAAATACTTTTCTTCACAAAATATTTTAAAATCCATTTCTGGCCTTTTGGAAAATGGAAAATAATAAATAGTAAAATGATTTGAAAACAAATATTTTTGAGTTGAGATGATAGAGTACATAATATATGTCTCAAAAGTTATTTTTAATAAACAACTCCTTTGAAAATATTTGAGACACCAAGTGGAAAAATGGTGGAAACAGGAGTTCATTTAATAGAATAAAAACCATGAGAGAAGAATAATTAAATGGCCATTGGAAAATAAATGGACCACATGGAGGTGATGTATAGGTAATGGGTATGACAAGGGAAGGTTCATTGGGCCTGAAAACAATAAGGAGTGATTTGGAGTAACATAGACAAAGTGCTTCATGATAAAGGTGATATGGTCATTATTTTGGGAATGCCTTCAATAGGACTTTGATAGATGATACAAAATGGTTTCAACATCCAAGATAACAACTTGGATAGATAGCATAGATGTTAAACATGATATAGATGAGGGAACATTGATGGATAGAACAACATTTGACATAAAGGCATGTCTCCAAGGTTGGAAGTTTTTAAGAAAACAGAAGATGATATGGACATGTGATGGAATATGATATAGATGCTTGATCTTGTTATTACTAAGTTTTATTATCTTTAAAACAGCACACACTTATCAACAAACAGAAATAAATACCTCAAGCAAACATAGGACAAGATCACACAACAAGCAGATAAAAATAAGAAGACACAAGATCACTCAAACAACTAAGTTCTTCAAATTAGTTTTCCAGGTGTTTCTCTCAAGTGTTAAATAGAGTTAGTGATCAAGGCATACCATGACAAGAGGGTTTTATAAAGAGGTTCAGCTCAAAAGTTGTTATTTCCAAAAGAATATAATTGAGGTAGAACACAGGGGTAACATAGTCCCCTCTTATAGTTTTTGCAAAAGGAGGAAGTGAGAAGGTGTTTTTGAAATACTTGCAAAAACATCTTGGTTGAAAACTTGTTGGAGATGATTAGCTCCAAAATACTTTTCATATAGTTTTGGAAATTATCTTTTGTTTTCCTCAAAACATGGTCTTTGGGTTTCTTTTAAAATCAAAACACTTTCAAAAAGGTTTTTGCCAAAACAGGGTGATGGATGAAGATGATAAGCTTTCTTGTCATGACTTGATCACCAGGGTTGTGTTTTAAGAAAGTTATGATCATTGTTTTTAATGTTAGTTGTTCAAAAAACCTCAAACACAAACACATACAACAACCAAATAGAAATGAAAACACAAGCATAAGTCAAACAGATTAAAAAGTTTTTGTTGGCCCTGATTTTTGGGTTATTGAAAACAAGTTTTTCCTGTCTTCCAAAAATTGGGCTGTTACAATAAATCTAGGAAGAATTGGTATGATAAGTTGAATGATGCTTTATGGGCTTATGGAACTGCTTATAAAAATCCTATGGGTATGTCTCCCTATAAAATGGTTTATGGAAAAGCTTGTCACTTGCATTTAGAATTAGAACACAAAGCTTATTGGGCAGTGAAAGAATTAAATAAATATTTTATACTTGCTGGTAAGAAAATAATGCTTGATCTGAATCATTTAGATGAATGGAGATGTGATTCTTCCGAAAATGCCAAGATATTTAAACAAAAAGTTAACAATGGCATGATAAAAGAATCCTTAAAAGAGAGTTTCATGTTGGTGAGAAGTTTCTATTGTATCGGTCACGTCTCAGATTTTTTGCAGGAAAATTACTCTCCCGATGGGAAGGACCTTATATTATTGAAGAAGTGTATCATTCAGGGGCAATTAAAATTGCTTCTGTTAAGGATAACACTACACAAGTGGTAAATGGGCAAAGAAACAAACATTATATTTCTAGGGATTCCTATGATGAAGATGTCGATGTTATTCAAGTAATGACTCTAGAAAAATTTATCGGAGGGAAGATTCCAGAATCTACAGAGTCAGTTTGGGAATAGGTAACAGTTATGTTAAGAAAACGTTCGCGAAATACCTTTTCAATTATAGATTATTGATTTTTGGAAAATATGAAAAATACCGAGCCGAAGAGGGATTGGAGAAGGTGCCCGGAGGCACCACACCACCAAGTTGCGCGGGCCCAACCTAGGCCGCGCCAGCCTATAGTGTGGGCGCCCCGGAGCCTCTCTCCAACTCGTTTTAGACCAGGACTTTCCTTTCGTTACGTATATTTTTTCTATATAATCCCCCGGATCCCCCGAGGTCCGTATATAGGTTTCTCGTTGTGTTTCTGTTTCGAGCTGTTTCTGCCAGGGTCTGTTTTCAGTTTTAGAAGAACCATGGTCTCCGCCAACAAAAACAAGGGGAAGGGACCGAAGGAAGAATATCTCAAAGATCGGGAGCCAAAGAAGGAGATTGATAGTGGATCTGAAGGAGATGTAGAAGATAACCCACGAGTGCGTCCACGTGCTACCATCGCAAGCATTGGAGTGGTTGCAAAACCTTCCAAGCCCACGGCAAGGACTAACATTCGATGGCTGGCCTAACGTCATTTTCTATCCCCGGATATGCCACTTTCAAGTATTAAGAAACCTTTCTACACTTTAATTCATGAATAAGTCCAGGTTGCCTTCTTGCTGGGATATGTATCATTCTAACCATGCAGATAGGGAAAGATCTCAACCTAAGGAAGTGTGGGAGGAAAATACAGATGGCTAGAATGCACAGATTGACAAGCATGTAAATCGTATTGAGTACAACACTGATATGATGCGTCTGCTTATATTCGTAATTGAAGAACTGAAGAATTGATTCGTATTGAGAAGGATTCACCACCACCATCGAAGAATTGATTCGTCATTGGTATTGGCATCCCCTTGGCTTGTTCCATGCTTGGGGGAGTGCCGCGGTATCACCTTTATATTTCACTCCTTTTTACCTTTTAGTAGAGTCATATCATGAGTAGAGGAAAATATCATATAGTATGGTTTTTAGTATGGAAGTGTGGCTCCTTAGTTGGTTATAGTTGTATCCCTTGGTTTGAGTTGCCTTAATGAAATATTAATGATAAGTTTCATCATCTACTTGTTCTCTTTATTTTAGTATGCAATTTTTGTTATGTGATTGATCTTGTTATTAGTATTGGTATCAAAGTTGGAGCTTCAAGATAATCTAGTTCGTTTTGGCAAACTTAGCATTGGTCATTAGCAACAATACGTGAGACTTAAGTAGAAAAGAGGGAGTTGCATGTAGATATATTATTCCACGATCTTTCTTCTTTGTTAGCTAATAAGCTTAGTATTCTCAAATAATTTTGTTCGCACTTTCAAGCAAGATAGCATGATTGGCTTTATCATTTATGTTTTTGTTTGTTTTACTTCAATTCTTATGCTTGCTACCCAACATTGCTAGCCAAAAACCTGTACTGAGAGGGAATGCTTCTCGTGCAATCCAAAACCTTGAGCCCCAAAACCTTGCCATTTGTGTGCACCATACCTACCTACAGGTGGTACTTAAATGCCACTCCCAGTAAATTGCTCATGTATTACCTTTAAAACCTTCAAAATTACTCATGTTTTGTGTTCCTGTTTTTGCTCATGAGGATGTACATGGAGAATATTTATCGCACTTGTTTATTGGATTTCACACACCTAGACTAGTCGCTTCATCCCCTTATCCAAATGCTAGAAGAGCTGGCGGCGGGGTGCCTAGCCCCAAAGTAATACACAAATTCTCTTCACTATTTTTGCCCCTGATTTCTCAGTCAGAGTATAATCGTGTAAAAAAAGAGAATGAGGGATGACCTTCTACACAAGTTGTGTCCTTCATATGGGAGCCGCTCTTGTGAAGTCTAGTTGTCTTGTGATGTACTGTATTTTCTGTTCACCATTCGTTGACATAAGCATACACCTTTCAAAATGAGACACTCCTCCATGGTTTGTGATTGTTGGCAGACACCCAAGGATTCGGTTAGCCATGGTTTATGTGAGATGGATGGGAGGAGTGTCATGCATTTTATACATCTGTTTATTAAAATAAAAGCTCTAACACATGAGTGATCCATGCTTCCCTCTGGGAAGGACCTATCTTTTACATTTATGTTGAGTCAATAAACCTATTTCCTTCTGTCTTAAGCAAGCATTTGAATTGTTGTGATTCATCCAACTCCATGTTGATTTACTCAATCATGTTTTCTAGTCTTCCTTGTTTCTACAAATGTTTTTATATGTTTGAATACCCCTTAGGAAGTTACCAATGTTTGCAAAGATATAGTAATAATTGAACATGATAAACTCTGCAATATAGCTTTAGTATAAAGACTCTGATCGAAAGATGAGTATACTGTTAATTGTTCTCTGACCAAGAACGAAGTTTTCCTTTACCAATTTTGATTTACTTTTTGCACCATCTTTGTTCCTTTGCTTGTTTCAGGTTTGATTATATGAGATAAATTTGCTGTCTAAAATGACTTGTTCTTTGTAGATGTGATGCCTCTTGTATGTATTTCATTTATCGACACCTCACTCCATAAACATGTGGTCATGTTTACTGAGTTCAGTTTCGCTTGGGGACAAGCGAGGTCTAAGCTTGGGGGGAGTTGATACGTACATTTTGCATCACCGTTTTAGATTGTTATTTTCTGTTATTCATCGATATATTTCATGTTATGATGCATTACTTATGTTATTTTATCTTATTTTGCATGTTGCATAATTTTTGGAGAATAAACACCGGAACGAGAAATCTGATGGAAAAAAGCACCATCGAGATACCATATTTCAGAAGCTCGGAAGAAAAAGGGGGACACCATAGGTATCTTAGAAGTTCATCGGAAGACACCAACCCGAAGAGGAGCTAGAGGGGGGCCACTAGGGGCCCACACCATGGGGTGGCGTGCCCTCCCCCTGGCCACGCCGCCAGGTGGTGTGGCCATCCTGGCCCACCTCTGGTCGAGTTCTTTCGCGTACTTGACCCCCAGGGAATCCTAAGCCCCAGAGGATCATCGAAGAATTATTCCGCAGCCTCCTCGGGGCGGAAAACACCCGAGAAAGAAAAGCTCTCTGGCAGGGAGAAATCTGCCGGGGAAATTCCTCTCCGGAGAGGGGAAATCATCGCCATCTTCACCATCATCACTCCGGGATTCATCGGGATCATCGTCATCATCATCCTCATCACAAGCACCATCACCCTCATCATCCACCATCATCCCGCTGTAACAATCAGGGGCCTCTATCGTTGTTTTACATTAGATCTCTCTCCCGGTGTGGATTACTTGTTAGTAGTTGATGCTTGTGAGATTAACCGGTGTTTGCACTTTATGACCAGATTGTTATCATCCATTATATCACCTATGATTATGATCCATATGATTTCTTGTGAGTAGGTCGTTTAGTTCTTGAGGACATGGGAGAAGTCATGATGTTAGTAGTGAAGTTATGTTGAAGTAATATCTAGTTTTTCGGTATTTAAGTTGTGGTGCTATTCTTCTAGTGGTGTCATGTGAATGTCGACTACATGATACTTCACCTTTATGGGCCTAGGAGGATGCATTGTGTATTTTCTACAAATTGTGGGGTTTCTGGAGTGACAGAAACCTAAACCCCCGTTAGGAAACCAATGCACGAGGGAGCGTAGAATCCCGGAGTTTAAGGTTGTGCTTATTTTTATCTTAATTACTTTCTTCTATTTCAGGATGCTTGCGAGGGGTATAATCACAAGTATGTACTAGTCCTCGTTGGGCGGTGCATTAGCATAGGTTCACCCACAGAACACTTCATGAACCAATGGATATTAATCAACCGTAACGAAGCGAGAGCACTTGACGAAACTCCCATGTGTCCTTGAGAACGTTTGGTAGTCATAAGTAACACAGCTGGCTTGTCCTTTGCTCTCAAAAGGATTGGGCCACTCGCTGCAATATTATTTACTTCTCTTTATTTACTCGCACTTTATTTATATGCTATATCCAAAACAACCAAAAACCCGTTTATTAATATTTATAGTGAATCCTCTATCCAGCCTGCTTGTCAACACCTTCTGCTCCTCGTTGGGTTCGACACTCTTATTTATCAAAAGTACTACGATACACCTCCTATACTTGTGGGTCATCATGATTAAACAAACCAAATTCACTGCACAAAAACCGATGACCACGTGAGATGATGTAGCTACAAAGGCGAACATCGACATGTTCATCATATCATCCATATAACTCATGCTTTACCTTTCGGTTACGTGTTCCGAGGCCATGTCTGTACATGCTAGGCTCACCAAGTAGAACCGTAGTATTGCGTGTGTTCCGAGGCCATGTCTATACATGCTAGGATCGTTAGCACAAGTTGTATGCGAATGTTGAGTCTGTCACACCCGATCATCACAGGGTGTCTCGAAACGACGAGCTTTCTTAGCGGTGCATACTAAGGAAGAACACATTATTATCTCGATATTAAGTGAGAGGGATCATATTATAATTCTACCGTCGCCATCTAAGAAAAATAAGATGCATAAAAGGATTAACATCATATGCATGGATAATGTGATATGATATAGTCCTTCTTGCACTTGATCTCCATCTTGTGCATCACAGTATCATCTCCATCATTCCATCGGCGTGGCACCAAGGTCCATCGCACCTCCATATGGATTGTCCATCAATAATAAGACAACGATATAGATCCTTCCGGTATATCAGTAATTTACTAAAGAGATTATATCATAATAAAATTTGTAACATTAACTATGTCATATCACATGCCCTGCAAAAAATAGTTAGACGTCTCTAATATATTTTTGCATATTTTACGTGGCTTAGGGCTTTCGAGGATAGAATCGTTTATACCCACGAACATCAACCAAAACGTTGATAAACATATTTTTAACAACCCTTCGTAGATTAGATCTTAACTATATTAGGAAAAACAGACACCCCCTCAGCCACAAGTGAGACAAGTCTCGCGTACAAAGTACACGTAAAGTTTTCTAGGGCAGCTTCATCCTACTATGCCACTAAGATGATAAAATACTCAAGGAGGCAATAACATGATCATCAACACCCACATACACCTATGAGTTCTACCCGTACAAATCATCTACGCACAGATCCGGCTCAGATACCACTGAAGGGTTCGTTGCATAGAAAACAAAAAATTTCCTACGTGCGATAAACCTGAAGGGCCAAGATCTAATCTAGGAGATGAAAGGTAACGGGTGTCGGGGGGCTACCCCCGAGTAGGGGTAATATAGGTGAGAAACAGAGTTCAAGATATGGTTCCACCAAGTAGGCGGCTACCCGGATAGTCTGGTATCCGGTAGGCGCTATTCGGCAGGAAGTACAGAAGATCAAGGGAAGATTCAAGTGCCGTTCTGTGTCAACCGGGTAGCACTTTGGTGATCCGGATAGACTTGAAGCTGTTCTAATCGGTCACAAAGTCAATGGAACCGTTGTGGAAGATCCCGCGTATCCAGGGACCGTACCGCCGTGCGGTTAAACTTACTAGGCGTGTGTGGTAATCTGCACTGAGACGTGGGAACAGTACGGGTTGGTAGCTGTCAAGTCATGTCACTGACAAGGGGGACAGGACATGTTAGTGACCTACCCTAAGAGACTGACAAGGTGTAAAAGATCTATTAGTCGCCTACCGTGGAGACTTTCGGCGACGGTGTCAGCTGGAACACGGAGGCGTGTGCCGTTTTCACAGTGGAGTTGTCACGTCAGTCCTTTTATTCATAGAATACTGGTTGGCCACCAGTATATAAGGTGGCCAACCCCCTCCTGCGCGAGGTTCGGTCGATCACTCGTTCACTGGATCACGAGCTCACTCACTCGATTAATCACACACATACCCGTAGAGTTGAGCCCTGCTACTCGGCAGAGTAAGAGATACTGAGAGATTGTAACTTCTGTACTCGGCACATCATAATACAAAGAGATAGGCAAGAGTAGGGGTGTTACCTCCACACGAGGGCCCCGAACTTGGGTAGATTGTGGTGTTAGAATTGTTCTGAGCGCGCCTATTCAGCGTACGATCCCTCCCGGATACCTACAGCGTCCATCGGCCCCAAACCTTAAGCCATCCCATGGCATCTATCTTCACCACTCTACGACAACGGGCATAGAGAGAGTCTTAAGGAGAACATACTCTCGAAGACACAAAGCGTTACGAGATCGAATCTCATTGTTGGCGTAGTCGTACTCACGCCGATCTCAAGACCGAGAAGATGTGCACCGCAATCTGGTGGTGCCTCTGTGAATGGTCCACGTACGGCTTGATGACGACCTCTGTTCCCTCGATCCAGCGAGGCAGCGGAAGTAGAGATCCCTCGAAACTCCAGCAGCACAACGGCGTAGTGTGGTGGAGAATACTTTGTTCAGGGCTTTTCGCCAAGCACACGAATAAGTGGTGGAGCAGCGGGAGTACGGAGGAAGACATGACACAAGTGTGTGTGGGGGGAGGGAGCTTCCACCCCTCCTTATAAAGGAGGGGATGGCAGCCACGAATTTTTAAGTGTCTCCACCTCTCCCTCATCATGTGAGTGGATTCTCCACTAAACCCACTAATTCTTCCATTAATTCCCACTCAAAATCCCAAGGGTTTTCTTTAATAAATAAATAAAAGAATTTATTTCTTTATTTTAATATTTGTTAATCCTATTAACAAACATTAACACTTACCCCCTTGAACTATTTGTTAATCAAACTTTAACATGTACCACCTTGAACTATTTTAATATTCCCCGGAACAATTCCGGTGACTATTTCAATATTCCCCGAAACAATTTCGGTGTTGTATAAACTTTTCTATGATATTCGGTATCCAATCAATCGCATCATTGAACCTTAAGTGTGTCACCCATACGGTTCGTGAATAATGTAGACATGATCGAGACACCTCTCCGATCAATAGCCAATAGCGGGATCTGGAGATCCATAATGACACCTACACATTCAACGATGAATCTAGTGATCGTGTGAACCATAAATGTTGGAAACAATTCCCTTTGTCTCAGGATATTTTACTTGTCCAAGATCCGATCATTGGTATCAACCATACCTAGTTTAATCTCGTTACCGACAAGTACACTTTTACTCGTTCCGTGATATGACATCCTTGTGACCTAGTCACATGCTTGCAAGCGGGGTCGATGTGACATCACCGAGAGAGCCCAGAGTATATCTCTCTGTCATTTGGATGGAAAAATCCCACTCTTGATCCATGAGCCACAACTAATACTTTCTGAATACCCAGCGGTATGTTTATAGTCACCCTGTTACGGTGTGATGTTTGATGACATCAAAGCACTCTTTCGGTGTTAGTGACTGACATGATCTCATGGTCTAAGGATTAGAGATACTTCGTATGTGTGATATAACAATGTAAATTAATGAATTTATCGCATTTCTATATTCACTTTGGGTCTATGTTCATCACATTATTCTACCAATGACATGACCCCGTTATTAACAACATCCAATGTTCATGATCAGGAAACTCTGATCATCTATTAATCAACGAGCTAGTTAAAAGAGAGGCTTTACTAGGAACCATTTTTTGTTTATTAAGCACACATGTCTCAATGTTTCCCGTTAATAAACTTCTAGCATGACAAACTAACATTTATCATAAACAAGGAATAAGATAATAACCACTTTATTATTGCCTCTCGGGTATATTCCCTTCAGTCTCCCACTTGCACTAGAGTCAATAATCTAGTCTCTGAGCACTTAACGCATATGTCGTTCCAGTGTTATTACCATGCTTCACATGTTGTAAACGTCATAAAAAGATCTAACATGTTCAGGTCCTATTGTATTTGCATGTTATTTGCGTCTACACGCATCATTTATTCTCTAATGAGATGGCTTTTATATTTGGTCAACCGGTGAGACATTAATTCCTCAGCTTAAACTAATGTTACTAACATTGTGAAAATGTAGCTTCATAGTGTTAGAATTCTTGAAAAATCACCAAGTTCAATAAATAACTCCTTGACACAAAATACTCATATTATTTGTTGTCAACACAACAATATACTTAGCCTTTGTTGTAGTATCCGTCAAAATACTTTAATTTTCAAACTCATTCAAATCCAGCATGGCACTTTCTTCCAGCCTAATGTGCTACCCTTCATCACATATTTTGATTGAGATAAAATTATTTGAATAGATGACAAGACTATTAGTGTAACATATTACAACAAATAGTTTGTCATTACTATATAGGAAAACATATCCTTAGCATTTCTAAAAATGACGTAAGGATCTCTCCCACTGTTGTCTAATCATCATATGAATTATCCCGCTATAACATTTTATAGCATAGGACTCATCTCATTTTGTGTACATAGCATGGAAAACATGACTTAGAAATCTAATTTCAATGATGCTCATCATGTGTCAAAACACTTGAATATTGCTCAATTATTTTCCAATCGCAAGAACTCCTTCTTGTCATTTCGATATTGACTTACTTCAATATTTCTTCTTTGTAATTTGGCTTCAATCATATCAGGCGCTTCAATCCATCTCTTATTCATATCGATGCCCAATATCTTCTAAGCCTTTCATCAATATGAAAATCTTAACCATGTTAATTTAAAATACATATTTTCCAATCAACCATATGTAATCTACATAAAGCATTAGAAATATGTCATAGCGCTCCCACTTAATTTCTTGTAACTCTACAAGCATCTTTATCGTTCATGATGGAATCAACCTCTTTTGATAACTACATTAAGGTAAAGATTCCAACTTCGTTATGCTCACTTCAACCATTGAAGTGTGCATACCTTTCCAGCAACCTTTTGAATTTTACAAAACTCTCGGACTGTGTCAAGTACACATCCTTGATCAAACTTACTTGAGACGAAAGTTGGTTTTTGTTATTAAACTACCATATCATAATATGTAACCTTTGCTAGAACTATCCGCAAAGATTAAAGCATCACTTCGGAAGATCAAAATATTGCAGCAATGAACTCTTTGAACTTCGTCAAAAACATTTTTCGACAAGTACAACTTTCAAAGGATATCAAAATCCATGTCTTTGTTGCTATATAGACCTGTTTAATATCATTAGGCATCATGCCTATCGAAAAGGACTACCAAGTCACATACTAGATATTCATACAGAGATACTATCGCGGATATAATGACTCATAGCCAATTTTACGAAGTCAGGGCCCATCATTTGCTTCCTTTATAAGGTCCAGGTCCTTTGTTGTGAAAACAACACTTCACTCTCAAACCACAAGTTGGTCTAAGTACAGAGTTTTAGGACTTTTGTGGTTCAGTTCGCAAAATCATTCGAAGTATCTACAACATATGTAGTGTCTTCTACTTAGTCAAAGTAGGAAACCCCAGAACAATTTCCAGTGATGCGCTACTCTTGACATGGTAACGAAGATTCTCTAATCTCGTCGAGTTTGTATAGTCCTCCCACTCACTTGTTTCGCAAGAACTAATTTCTCGAGAAATTAACCTTTTCTGACAAACAACATTTGTCTTTGATTCGGTGATAGGAGAAATACCCAATGGATTCGTTGGGATAACCTTATAAACATATATGTATCATATTTTGCTTGTAAACATTTTGCACATGCTATGCATACCAAAACTTAAGAAAAATACAATTTGGGTCACTTCCCAAACCATAACTTATATGGTGTCAATATCAACGGATCATGATGGTGCTCTTTTCAGTGTAAAAGCGGTTGTCTCTAATTTATAAACTACAAAATTATAATGGTAATTTTATTATCTTACCATGTCCAACAAGGTTTGATTTTTTTCTCTTGAATACTCCAAACTAATGTGGGGTTATTCGGGTAGTTTAAGTTGTAGAACAATTCTGCAACTCCTCAGATGTTTTGCTAAACTTGTAACTCAAACTTTATCCTTTATGATTCAATCATAAATACTTTATTATCTTGTTATGATGATTTTTACTTCATACTAACAATAGTTTGAACCAATTAAAAAATGTCAAACTCCATTACCTTTGAATAGATATACTCATATATCTACTTAAATCATTGACGGAATTTTATGAAGGAAAAATTAATCCACCACACACGAATACACATAATGGACTATATACATCAATTCGTATAATCTCCACTAAATTAGTCGTCCATTCTACTTTGGCCTATGAACGAAATTTTAGTCATCTTTTGGAAGAGGTCTCACAAGCGTCAATTTATTCAAAACAAAATGACTCCTGAAGTCCATTAATATGGAGTTCCTTCATGTTTTCCTTTCTGATATGAACTAAAATGGTGGTGTCACAATTTAAGTGAAATTCGTTTACGTCTTGCAATATTTAGTATTTGGTTTTGTACATGTTTACTGTACCAACATGATTTATATTAACTCATGCATCAATTATGGAATATGGTCATAGTTTGAACAATCTCATTTGTTCTCACAAAAGACAAGAACATAATAACAACTTATTAAGTTCTTAAAATAAGTCTTGAATGTTTGGTTCGATACGACAATGAACACAATAACACTTTATTTTTGTTCTTGTCATAATCGATTCCATATCTACTACTAGTTCCTTTTGTGGCCTTGTATTTCTTGTATTACGTTGCTTTGTATGAAAACTGATACCAACCAATCTGGTATCAAAATACCCAAAAAGTACCTTGTTAACTAGTAATACATCTATAACTTGTATATAAGGCATATACACATGAGCTGGACTTTTCCAGTTATTTTCTTTTCTGCCATATACCTTTTTGTAATTATATTTTCAGTATTCCCTTTTCTTTTCAGAAGAACCATTCAACATCAAACAATGCTAGTCGTACTAGCACATTTTCCTTGGCGTGTTAGTAATATACTATCACCCATTGAGTCATACTTTGAGTTTGATTGTTCTACCAATATCACCATATTAATAATCTCCAAGCAGGGGAAACGATTTTTACCCATACTTTTAATCCCTCCCATAATAACAATTTTATGATTAAACTACTATAGCTCAAATGAAGAAATTTAGAGGATAATTTTTAGCACTCAACTTCTTGGATTATTCGAAAGTCTAGCGTCTTCAATCATTGCATATATTCAAATAATATAAGCATACATTGTCACCATAAATTATACTCAGTCATGTTTCCACAAATAAGTTTCTAGATATCAATATATCTTTCACTCGATTGTTTCTAAAAACAATTCTTTTCGGTTCCTAAATTATCTTGATCAACAAAAATTCTTTTGAACATAAAGTAATATGGAAGCAACCATGACTCTGGATTTTAAGTAGGAATTAGTTGCTCGCTAGATCAATCAATCATTAATCAAATGGAGCTAGGTATGAAATACCAAAAATCTACAATAGGAATCAATTTTAAATTTCACTAATACAGTACCAATCCGAAATGGGTTTTACCAGATCATAATAGTTATATCTCAATTAACAACTAAGTGTAAGGTAGTTTGTGGATGCCAATGAATACTACAATTTGTGCAAATTCATTTTGATTGGTTGTTCGTGATAAAATATGTTCAAGTTAATTAAAAATTACTACGTGAACTCGCACTCAAAAACAATATCCCTCTAGTCGTTTTAGTGATTACACAAACCATATTGACTACACCAAAACAGATCATCACGTGAGATGATGTAGCTGCAAAGGCGAAAATCGACATGTTCATCATATCATCCATATGACTCATGCTTTACCTTTCGGTTATGTGTTCCGAGGCCATGTCTGTACATACTAGGCTCGCCAAGTAGAACCTTAGTATTGCGTGTGTTCTGAGGTCATGTCTGCACATGCTAGGCTCGTCAGCACTCGCTGCATGAGAACGTTGAGTCTGTCACACCCGATCATCATGGGGTGTCTCGAAACGACGAGCTTTCTTAGCGGTGCATACTAAGGAAGAACACATTATTATCCTTATATTAAGTGAGAGGGATCATCTTATAATTCTACCGTCGACATCTAAGAAAAATAAGATGCATAAAAGGATTAACATCAGATGCATGGATAATGTGATATTATATAGTCCTTCTTGCACATGATCTCCATCTTGTGCATCTCCGTATCATCTCCATCATTCCACCGGCGTGGCACCAAGGTCCATCGCACCTCCATATGGATTGTCCATCAATATAAGACAACGATATAGATCCTTCCGGTATATCAGTAATTTACAAAAGAGATTATCTCATAATAAAATTTGTAACATTAACTATATCATATCACATGCCCTGCAAAAAATAGTTAGACGTCTCTAATATATTTTTTCATATTTTACGTGCCTTAGGGCTTTCGAGGATAGAATCGTTCATACCCACGAACATCAACCAAAATGTTTATAAACATATTTTTAACAACCCTTCGTAGATTAGATCTTAACTATAGTAGGAAAAACAGACACCCCCTCAGCCACAAGTGAGACAAGTCTCGCGTACAAAGTACACGTAAAGTTTTCTAGGGCAGCTTCATCCTACTATGCCACTAAGATCATAAAATAATGAAGGAGGCAATAACATGATCATCAACGCCCACATACACCTATGAGTTCTACCCGTACAAATCATCTACGCATAGATCCGGGTCTGATACCACTGAAGGGCCAAGATCTAATCTAGAAGATGAAAGGTAACGGGTGTCAGGGGGCTACCCCCGAGTAGGGGTAAGACAGGTGAGAAACAGAGTTCAAGATATGGTTCCACCAAATAGGCGGTTACCCGGATAGTCTGGTATCCGGTAGGCGCTATTCGGCAGGAAGTACAGAAGATCAAGGGAAGATTCAAGTGTCGTTCTGGGTCAACCGGGTAGCGCTTGGGTGATCCGGATAGACGATAAGCTGTTCTACTCGGGCACAAAGTCAATGGAACCGTTGTGGAAGATCCCGCGTATCCAGGGGCCGGACCGCCGTGCGGTTCAACTTACTAGGCGCGTGGGGTTATCCGCACTGAGACGTGGGAACAGTACGGGTTGGTAGCTGTCAAGTCCTGTCACTGAAAAGGGGGACAGGACATGTCAGTGACCTACCCTAAGAGACTGACAACGTGGACAAGATCTATCAGTTGCCTACCGCGGAGACTTTCGGCGACAGTGTCAGCGGGAACACGGAGGCGTGCGCCGTTTGCACAGTGGAGTTGTCCCGTCAGTCCTTTTATTCCTAGAATACTGGTTGGCCACCAGTATATAAGGTGGCCAACCCCCTCCTGCGCGAGGTTCGGTCGATCACTCGTTCACTGGATCACGAGCTCACTCACTCGATCAATCACACACATACCCATAGAGTTTAGCCCTGTCTACTCGGCAAAGTAAGAGATACTGAGAGACTGTAACTTCTGTACTTGGCACAGCATAATATAGAGAGATAGGAAGGAGTAGGGGTGTTACCTCCACATGAGGGCCCCGAACTTGGGTAGATTGTGGTGTTAGCATTGTTCTGAGCGCGCCTATTCGGCGTGCGATCCCTCCCTGGATACCTACAGTGTCCATCGGCCCCAAACCTTAAGACATCCCATGGCATCTATCTTCACCACTCTACGACAACGGACATAGAGAGAGTCTTAAGGAGAACATACTCTCGAAGACACAAAGCGTTACGAGATCGAATCTCGTTGTTGGCGTAGTTGTACTCACGCCGATCTCAAGACCGAGAAGATGTGCACCGCAATCTGGTGGTGCCTCTGTGACTGGTCACACGTACGGCTTGATGACGACCTCTGTTCCCTCGATCCAGCGAGGCAGCGGAAGTAGAGATCCCTCGAAACTCCAGCAGCACGACGTCGTAGTGTGGTGGAGAATACTTCGTTCAGGGCTTCGCCAAGCACACGAACAAGTGGTGGAGCAGCGGGAGTACGGAGGAAGACAGTACACAAGTGTGTGTGGGGGGGAGAGGGAGCTTCCACCCCTCCTTATAAAGGAGGGGATGGCAGCCACGAATTTTTAAGTGTCTCCACCTCTCCCTGATCATGTGAGTGGATTATCCACTAAACCCACTGATTCTTCCATTAATTCCCACTCAAAATCCCAAGGGTTTTCTTTAATAAATAAATAAAAGAATTTTATTTCTTTATTTTAATATTTGTTAATCCTATTAACAAACATTAACACTTACCCCGTTGAATTTTGTTAATCAAACATTAACATATACCACCTTGATCTATTTCAATATTCCCCGGAACAATTCCGGTGACTATTTCAATATTCCCCGAAACAATTTCGGTGTTGTATAAACTTTTCTATGATATTTCGTATCCACTCAATCGCATCATCGAACCTTAAGTGTGTCACCCATACGGTTTGTGAATAATATAGACATGATCGAGACACCTCTCCGATCAATAGCCAATAACGGGATCTGGAGATCCATAATGACACCTACACATTCAACGATGAATCTAGTGATCGTGTGAACCATAAATGTCGGAAACAATTCTCTTTGTCTCCGGATATTTTACTTGTCCAAGATCCGATCATTGGTATCACCCATACCTAGTTTAATCTCGTTACCGACAAGTACACTTTTACTCGTTCCGTGATATGACATCCTTGTGACCTAGTCACATGCTTGCAAGCGGTGTCGATGTGATATCACCGAGAGAGCCCAGAGTATATCTCTCCGTCATTTGGATGGACAAATCCCACTCTTGATCCATGAGCCACAACTAATACTTTCTGAATACCCAGCGGCATGTTTATAGTCACCCTGTTACGGTGTGATGTTTGATGACATCAAAGCACTCTTTCGGTGTTAGTGATTGACATGATCTCATGGTCTAAGTATTAGAGATACTTCGTATGTGTGATATAACAATGTAACTTAATGAATTTATCGCATTTCTATATTCACTTTGGGTTTATGTTCATCACATCATTCTACCAATGCCATGACCTTGTTATTAACAACATCCAATGCTCATGATCAGGAAACTTTGATCATCTATTAATCAACGAGCTAGTTAAAAGAGATGCTTTACTAGGAACCATTTTTTGTTTATTAAGCACACATGTATGAACGTTTCCGGTTAATAAACTTCTAGCATGAGAAACAAACATTTATCATAAACAAGGAATAAGATAATAACCACTTTATTATTGCCTCTCGGGTATATTTGTTGGAACGCGGTACTTTCAAGATCTAGCCGAGGTAGAAGGCCACGATGATTACCACTAGACGCACGGTTGCGGATTATCGATGAAGCGCGTTGGGGCAGTGCAGTCCACGATCCGATCCAGCCGATCCGATCGCGCGAACGTCGAAGTGCTGAACGTACAACACCTCTGCCGGTATCCACACGTACGAGTAGGAGCTCCGACGGCGGACTGCTAGGTCCGGTGCGACGGCTGGACTGAGTGGGGCTAGGGTTCCCAACGCATGGGAGTGGACTAACCTACCCGCTGGGCAACCTGCGCTCCTCTTTATATAGCGAATGGTAATGGGCTTCACAACACTTGTGGCCCATTCCCTCTGTGAGTCCGACTCACAAAATCAGCCCATTTCTGGTTCGGGTCCAACCCGACCAATACTTGCTCCCGCTCTTAAGTGTGCGACCCTGCAGACTCATGGCGACTTGGACACGATTAGAGTCCGACTCTCAATCGATCAATCGGTAGCGGCTCCTAGCAGAACATGCTGACTCCCAAGTCCCATTGAGTCATGATGACATACCTTTCAATGTGATATTCATCTTAGTCCCTATTGCCTCACGATATACCTTGTCGAACTATAGGCGATTTATCATTATCCCTTAAATAGTTCCACTCTCTTCTCGATCTGTGATATGTGATCCATCTGGCTAACTCTTAGTCAACAGACAAAGTTAACACTTAACTGAGTCGCGCATGGCCATGCTTCCTGAATCATATCACTCGAGAGGGCCCAGAGAATATCTCTCCATTCGGAGGGGCAAAATCCCATCTTGATTATCGACATCACGCAGCTTGTTTCTCATTCGACCCAAACTCTGCCTTTATAACTGTCTTGTCACAGAGCAGCGTTTAATAGAACCTAAGTCGGTGATCTACAACTCGGATTGTGCGACAACCTCAGGTCTAAGGATTACATTGATTGAGACATGCAAATGACGACTTGCTCGTTGCATCTCAATGTGGGTCAGTCCGACTTGCTAAACTCTTTAGCCAAGTCCGTGATCGTTGGAATGGCATCACCATGCAAATGACAAGTGGAACCGTGTCATCAGCCAACACTCACATTACTCTAGGGTGTGTGTCCAGCACAACCTAAATGACCAAGGACAATCTAGTATGAACAACATGAATACATAGTTCCACAATCGAATCACATATTCAATGGCATGTATCAGATGTTCAAAACAAGGACAATTTAATAACTTTATGAATACATTGGGAATTACATCATACATGATTGCCTCTAGGGCATATTCCCAACAATATTCCCTTCAGTCTCCCACTTGCACTAGAGTCAATAATCTAGTCTCTGAGCACTTAACGCATATGTCGTTCCAGTGTTATTACCATGCTTCACATGTGGTAAACATCATAAAAAGATCTAACATGTTCAGGTCCTATTGTATTTTCATGTTATTTGCGTCTACACGCATCATTTATTCTCTAATGAGATGGCTTTTATATTTGGTCAACCGGTGAAACCTTAATTCCTCAGCTTAAACTAATGTTACTAACATTGTGAAAATGTAGCTTCATAGTGTTAGAATTCTTGGAAAATCACCAAGTTCAATAAATAACTCCTTGACACAAAATACTCGTATTATTTGTTGTCAACACAACAATATACTTAGCCTTTGTTGTAGTATCCGTCACAATACTTTAATTTTCAAACTCATTCAAATCCAGCATGGCACTTTCTTCCAGCCTATTGTGCTACCCTTCATCACATATTTTGATTGAGATAAAATTATTTGAATAGATGACAAGACTATTAGTGTAACATATTACAACAAATAGTTTGTCATTACTATATAGGAAAACATATGCTTAGCATTTCTGAAAATGACATAAGGATCTCTCCCACTGTTGTCTAATCATCATATGAATTATCCCGCTATAACATTTTATAGCATAGGACTCATCTGGTTTTGTGTACATAGCATGGAACACATGACATAGAAATCTAATTTCAATGATGTTCATCATGTGTCAAAACACTTGAATATTGCTCAATTATTTTCCAATCGCAAGAACTCCTTCTTGTCATTTCGATATTGACTTACTTCAATATTTCTTCTTTGTAATTTGGCTTCAATCATATCAGGCGCTTCAATCCATCTCTTATAGATATCGATGCCCAATATCTTCTAAGCCTTTCATCAATATGAAAATATTAACCATGTTAATTTAAAATACATATTTTCCAATCAACCATATGTCATCAACATAAAGCATTAGAAATATGTCATAGCGCTCCCACTTAATTTCTTGTAACTCTACAAGCATCTTTATCGTTCATGATGGAATCAACCTCTTTTGATAACTTCATTAAGGTAAAGATTCCAACTTCGTTATGCTCACTTCAACCATTGAAGTGTGCATACCTTTCCAGCAACCTTTTGAATTTTACAAAACTCTCAGACTGTGTCAAGTACACATCCTTGATCAAACTTACTTGAGACGAAAGTTGGTTTTTGTTATTAAACTACCATATCATAATATGTAACTTTTGCTAGAACTATCCGCAAAGATTAAAGCATCACTTCAGAAGATCAAAATATTGCAGCAATGAACTCTTTGAACTTCGTCAAAAACATTTTTCGACAAGTACAACTTTCAAAGGATATAAAAATCCATGTCTTTGTTGCTATATAGACCTGTTTGCTATCATTAGGCATCATGCCTATCGAAAAGGACTACCAAGTCACATACTTGATATTCATACAGAGATACTATCGCAGATATAATGACTCATAGCCAATTTTACGAAGTCAGGGCCCATCATTTGCTTCCTTTATAAGGTCCAGGTCCTTTGTTGTCAAAACAACACTTCACTCTCAAACCACAAGTTGGTCTAAGTACAGAGTTTTAGGACTTTTATGGTTCAGTTCGCAAAATCATTCGAAGTATCTACAACCTATGTAATGTCTTCTACTTAGTCAAAATAGGAAACCCCAGAACAATTTCTAGTGATGCGCTACTCTTGACATGGTAACGAAGATTCTCTAATCTCGTCGAGTTTGATAGTCCTCCCACTCACTTGTTTCGCAAGAACTAATTTCTCAAGAAATTAACCTTTTCTGACAAACAACATTTGTCTTTGATTCAGTGATAGGAGAAATACCCAGTGGATTCGTTGGGATAACCTTATAAACATATATGTATCATATTTTGCTTGTAAACATTTTGCACATGCTATGCATACCAAAACTTAAGAAAAAGAAAATTTGGGTCACTACCCAAACCATAACTTATATGGTGTCAATTTCAACGGATCATGATGGTGCTCTTTTGAGAGTGAAAGCGTTTGTCTCTAATGTATAAACTACAAAATTGTAATGGCAATTTTATTATCTTACCATGTCCAACAAGGTTTGATTTTTCTCTCTTGAATACTCCAAACTAATGTGGGGTTATTAGGGTAGTTTAAGTTGTAGAACAATTCTGCAACTCCTCAGATGTTTTGCTAAAATTGTAACTCAAACTTTATCCTTTATGATTCAATCATAAATACTTTATTATCTTGTTACGATGATTTTTACTTCATACTAACAATAGTTTGAACCAATTCAAAAATGACAAACTCCGTTACCTTTGAATAGATATACTCATATATCTACTTAAATCATTGACGGAATTTTATGAAGGAAAAATTAATCCACCACACACGAATACACATAATGGACTATATACATCAATATGTATAATCTCCACTAAATTAGTCGTCCATTCTACTTTGGCCTATGAACGAAATTTTACTCATCTTTTGGAAGAGGTCTCACAAGCGTCAATTTATTCAAAACAAAATGACTCCTGAAGTCCATTAATATGGAGTTCCTTCATGTTTTCCTTTCCGATATGAACTAAAATGGTGGTGTCACAATTTATGTGAAATTCTTTTACGTCTTGCAATGTTTAGCATTTGGTTTCGTACATGTTCACTGTACCAACATGATTTATATTAACTCATGCATCAATTATGGAATATGGTCATAGTTTGAACAATCTCATTTGTTCTCACAAGAGACAAGAACATAATAACAACTTATTAAGTTCTTAAAATAAATCTTGAATGTTTGGTTCGATACGACAATGAACACAATAACACTTTATTTTTGTTCTTGTCATAATCGATTCCATATCTACTACTAGTTCCTTTTGTGGCCTTGTATTTCTTGTATTACGTTGCTTTGTATGAAAACTGATACCAACCAATCTGGTATCAAAATACCCAAAAAGTACCTTGTTAACTAGTAATACATCTATAACTTGTATATAAGGCATATACACATGAGCTGGACTTTTCCAGTTATTTTCTTTTCTGCCATATACCTTTTTGTAATTATATTTTCAGTATTCCCTTTTCTTTTCAGAAGAACCATTCAACATCAAACAATGCTAGTCGTACTAGCACATTTTCCTTGGCTTGTTAGTAATATACTATCACCCATTGAGTCGTACTTTGAGTTTGATTGTTCTACCAATATCACCATATTAATAATCTCCAAGCAGGGGAAACGATTTTTACCTATACTTTTAATCCATCCCATCATAAAAAATTTATGATTAAACTACTATAGCTCAAATGAAGAAATTTAGAGGATAATTTTTAGCACCCAATTTCTTGCAGTATTCAAACGTCTAGCATCTTCAATCATTCCATATATTCAAATAATATAAGCATACATTGTCACCATAAATTATACTCAGTCATGTTGCCACAAATAAGTTTCTAGATATCAATATATCTTTCACTCGATTGTTTCTCAAAACAATTCTTTTCGGTTCCTAAATTATCTTGATCAACAAAACATTCTTTTGAACATAAAGTAATATGGAAGCAACCATGACTCTGGATTTTAAGTAGGAATTATTTGCTCGCTAGATCAATCAATCATTAATCATATGGAGCTAGGTATGAAATACCAAAAATCTACAACAAGAATCAATTTTAAATTTCACTAATACAGTACCAATCTGAAATGGTTTTTACCAGATCATAACAGTTATATCTCAATTAACAACTAAGTGTAAGGTAGTTTGTGGATGCCAATGAATACTACAATTTGTGCAAATTCATTTTGATTGGTTGTTCGTGATAAAATAAGTTCAAGTTAATTAAAAATTACTACGTGAACTCGCACTCAAAAACAACATCCCTCTAGTCGTTTTAGTGATTACACAAACCATATTCACTACACCAAAACCGATCATCACGTGAGATGATGCAGCTGCAAAGGCGAACATCGACATGTTCATCATATCATCCATATGACTCATGCTTTACCTTTCGGTTATGTGTTCCGAGGCTATGTATGTACATAGTAGGCTCGCCAAGTAGAACCTTAGTATTGCGTGTGTTCTGAGGTCATGTCTGCACATGCTAGGCTCGTCAGCACTCGCTGCATGCGAACGTTGAGTCTGTCACACCCGATCATCCCGTGGTGTCTCGAAACGACGAACTTTTTTAACGGTGCATACTAAGGAAGAACACATTATTATCTTGATATTAAGTGAGAGGGATCATCTTATAATGCTACCATCACGATCTAAGAAAAATAAGATGCATAAAAGGATTAACATGACATGCATGGATAATGTGATACGATATAGTCCTTCTTGCAGTTGATTTCCATCTTGTGCATCACGGTATGATCTCCAACATTCCACCGACATGGCACCAAGGTCCATGGCACCTCCATCTTGATTGCCCATCAATAATAAGACAACCATATGGATCCCTTCCGGTATATCAATAATTTACAAAAGAGATTATCTCATAATCAAATTTTTAACATTGACCATATCATATCACATGCCCTGCAAAAACTAGTTAGACGTCTCTAATTTATTTTTGCATATTTGACGTGGCTTAGGGCTTTCGAGGATAGAATCGTTCAACCTAGGAACATCAACCACAAAGTTGATAAACATATTTTTAACAATCCTTCGTAGATTAGATCTTAATTATATTAGGAGAAACGGACACCCCCTCAGCCACAAGTGAGACAGGTCTCGCGTACAAAGTGTCGGATATATACTGAATATGGGTATATCAGATGGTAGTCAAAAGTGCCGGATTACCAGGGTGGCCCAACTGGTAGTGGGCTATGGTCCATTGGGCGGCCCAGTAAGCTGACGCGCAGAAGCCGGATTCTAGAAGGACCCGGATCACGGCCCACGTGATCCGGCTTGGAGGAGAAGACGGATTCCTTACTTTCCAAGTTACTAGCTATCGTAGTCTTCTAGGTTTCCTATTCTGTATGCCCTAATCCGGCTATTATATAAAGCCGGACGGGAGATGAGATAACAGGAGACGAAGCCACAGGCCAACTCGCCGAGAAGTTGATCCTCCGCGAATAGCTAAACCTAACCTCACATTGTAATTGTTTACACAGGCTTTAGTCCTGATTAGTGGGATTGCAGGAGTAGGAACGCCGTATTATTACGACGTACCGAACCTGGGTAAATCTTGTGTCTTTGTCACCAACGCGATCCCGTTTCCCCACGTCTCTACCCGTAGTCTCATGGCACCCCCGTCTATGAAAACTACTACGATGTCTCGACAGTTGGCGCCTACCGTGGGGCAAACGACGTCAGGCGTTAAGTTCCGATCTGGGATACTCGGCGGAATCGGCAGTTCCATAACTATCGGAAGCCTGGAGTTCGACAATGAGGTCGGACGCTTCCTCGACAATGGATCCTACATACCGGCGCAAAATCATCTGGTAAGTGCTTGCGTGTTACCGATTGGATCTGCTAATATTTTTATCGGACTAACTGCAGAGGCCATGGGGTTTTGCGGTGGAAGCAAATTTATTCCACCCGCCATGTACCCAGTCGAAGATGACTATGATACCGGATTTTGCTCAGATCGCCGACATAAAAGTGATACAAACTTTATCGGTATGGTGCAATCCGAGGTCGCCGAAAACACGGACGACGGAAATCCCGTGCAGAAGGCAGACAACAACACACCCACTACAGAGGTGGAAGATCTGACATTCGCCGAAAACACGGATGAAAGTAATCCCGTGCAAGAGGCAGAAAACAGCAAACCCACTATAGAAGTGGAAGATCCGACATTCGCCAATCCAGCGATGAATTCGGAAGCTGACTCTATGCTAGCCGCCATTGAGGCGAGATTAGAGTCAGAAACCGGATCAGATGACTTTGATTCCAAAGAAGAAGACGTGGACGCCTTCGAAAGAAAAGTTAAATCTTTTCAAAAGGGATTCCATGAAGTACTAATGGCGAAACCGGCTGAAAACACGGACGCCGGAAGTCAGGAAAGCCCTAAAACCCCTCCGCCAGAGGAAGAGAGAGAAGATGGAGAAACTTCTCCGATATTTCCCAACGTCAAGGAATTGACAGAGGATGAACCTGTTAAAAAACCTCCCTCTTCCAAGAAAAAGAACAATGCCGCTAAAAAACTCCAATACAAGCTCCGGAAGAAGAAATTGGCTGATCCAGCTAATAAAAGCCCGGAAGTAGGAGATGCAAGCGGAACAAAACCTGCGGAGAAGAAAACAAAAGAAATCCTTGTTCCGCCAATGACAGAGCAAGAAGAACAGGAATTGTTACAAACGCCAGTGGGATTACATGAACCCCCTGAAGTGCTAGAAACCAGGAGACAAGCTCTCCAAAGGCAACAGCAACATCTATTCAGAACTCGTGAACACCTCCAAAAAAACCCAGGATGACATCAAGCTCATGAAGGTAGAAATCGAGGAGTACGAGAAAAAGAATAGATCTGCCATAAAACCTACAAGGTTACCCAGAATCGTAAGACCGGAAGTACTGCCGCCAAAAGAAAGGTTTCACAACCCATCTTGGCAAATGCAGGTAAACGGCAAAGATGCCAGAGGCGAACCAATATACAAAACCGCAGCAGAAAATGCGGAAGCAGCGTTTGCCATCCTCAACAATGACTTGTACTCCAATGGTGAAAAACTCCAAGCACTACTAGGGAAAAGCTTACCCCAGGCGAACAGAAAAGGGCTACCACAGGCGCATTTCGGTTCGCCTGGGACCATATCGCCAGCGGTAATGGCTTACTCCAGGCGAATAGTGAAATGCGCCTGTGGTAAGTTGGCATACTGTAAGGACCCCAGACCGGCAGTCTGAAACCCTACGTATGCATACATTCACGATCCCAGAAAGATCAGTCGTGAACAACATACACAGTTGGCACACAGAAATACATCATCCATTACACGAATACATAAAGGTATTACATAAAAGATCACATGATCAAGTCTAAGCAACTGCCACAAAGGCAGGCAACTTAACAAACACAGCGGAAGACAATTAAAACACAACGTAGTTGAGCCCAAGTCACGCCTTAACCTACAGGCTGCTGACCCGGAGACGATCCTAGTTCGCAAAGCCGTCAACTCCGTACTTCTCTTCGTAGATCTCCTTTTGAGGCTCCTTCTCAAAAATCTGATAAGTAGATACCAGGGGCGAAACCATAATGAGTACATTTGAATGTACTCAGCAAGACATCCATCATATCACTTACCAACATGCAAGTATGCTTATATGGTGGAATAGGTAGGCTATAAATATGGTTCACTATCAATGGTGTTCATATATGATGACACCACAGTTGCAGTCAGGTTAATCTGTATCTTCGTTGAAGAAGATACTTCAGAATAAAATAATATAGCTTTATTTCTCTTGTAGATATCACATGTACAAGAGGTTTTATAAAGTTTTGTTAAAGAATATTTTCTCTTTGCAAAACTTCTTGGAATCAGTTTCCAGAGTTCTTGCGTAGAGTAGAAAAGGTTTTCTTTGCAAAACATTTTGTTTTGTATAACAACATCTGGCTTTCCATCATCAACGATACCTCCACGGTATAAGTTTCCATTCCTTTCCGAACTTCACAAGTTCATCATTTCCTTTCCAAAGATTCCCTTTCAAAAACTCTTTTTGAAAACATTGACCAATGCTAGCTACATGGCCATTCAACTGTCCATATCCGAGGACGCGGCTTTCGAAAAAGTTGTACTCTGCAGAGGTGTACACATCCACCAGATCCAGTACACCTCCCGTGAACAATCACGGACTGTAACAACAGTATGTAAACATCAGGTATCTGATCATAACCATCCACTATGTTCAAGCTAGGATATGCCTATCTCTCAGTTGAGTTTTCCGACATCCCCGGCACCGAGCTAATCCCCGCCAAGTCAGGATGCCTCATCTGATGCATCCGGAGGGAAAATTAATCCCACACTTTATATGCCTCAAACATTGGGAGTTTTGACGACCTTCGGTTCGAGGGTACGACGCCCCTTATAGCAAGTGAGATAGCACACACTAATAAGAACAAACTTCAAGTTAAGCCCCGTGCCCATGTTAGGGTAGGGTGGCAGTACGGTAAAGGTTGTCCGGCGAAGACTAGGTTATGTGTCATTTTTGAAAACACCACCTTCTCAAAAATGACTACTTCCACATTCCTCCGGAGAACAAGGATCCGCCTTTTCTCCGGGTTTTTCCGTAAAGCCTTTGTTTCGTAGAATCACAATTTTAGGGTGTCCACTTAGGGACGAATATATTTGATGGTAATAAATACCATATGGTGGCCTATGGGCTTGGTATTACCAAGTTTAACTACTGGCATAATAGTAACCTATATACTAGTATAGTAGTAATAGCCACATCAAAAATAGTTTTGATAATCAAGTTTTTGAAAATCTTCAGAGGTAAAACATGCATGATATTTAATGATAAGTATTGTATCAGCAAGCAATCAGGATGCTTGCCTGGTATCTCTTTGTGTCCCTGGTTTTGGAGTGACTGGAACTTGAAACACAGCTTCCCGACACTTCCTTCCTCTTCGTTTTCTAACGTCGTAAAAAGAATAAAGGACACATTCAGAACCAAACAAGACAAACAAGGCTACAAGTAATACATACAGCAAGCAATCAAGAAGTACCACCCAAAGTTCTCAATTTTTCCCTTAAGAAAAATTGGCATAAAAACTATAGTTGGAAAAATCTGCTTTTTCCTATTGTTCATGTGTGGCCAATTCAATGATTTTTGGTTAAGAACACCATGGACCAGTGGGGTAAAGCACATGTTACTAGACAGTAGGGTGTCACATAAAACACATTTTGATGTCTAAAAATTCCCACAACAATCTCTATGGCTAGCACACATAATCTGCTAAAAATTACTCAAGTGGTGAAATAAGCTCATGACAACAAGTCAAACCTATTTTTCCACCACGAGGCAAACATACCAGTGGGTGTTCCACTAGCTAATATGCTCACCAAGAGGTTAATAAGCCTCTGGTCACTTTTATAAAAGTGCTCAAAACAAAACAAACAAACAAGCAAACACACCACAATAGAATCAACTATTTATTCACTATGTTCTTGTTTACTAGAAGTTTTGGAATCCATCAATCATGAAAATTTAGCAACCAACCAGTAGCTAATCACCAATGAATCTATTCATAAAATAGTCTAAAACACAATCTTCACTCAAGACAATAATCTTATTAAATAACATAAAAACAAAAACTGCACTCATAGCATACTAGTATGGAAAATTCTATACAAACATGCTATAAGGAATATTTGTATTCTACAACTATAGCACAAGAAACTAAATGATTCATGGCATCATAACAGAATTAATAACTTCATAAATATGCTATATAATAAACTCATATACTCATAAAACAAAAGATGACACACTAGAGCAAAATTCACCATTTTCTAGTGGTGACACTAGTTCAACACTAGGGAAGCAAACAATGCTACTATGATGCTTAATTATAAACAAGCAAGTCATGATCCTAAAATGTATCTAATAACAGTACATAAAACTTACACATGCTAGCAAGCACAAACATCAAAACAATCCATGAAACATCTATTAAACATGCATAAATTAATTCTAGTAATTTATGTTTTTCTTAAACAATTACTAGCAAGCAAGCAAGGTATAACTTACACAACCAGTAGCTATGCAATACAAGAAAAGTTATCTAACCTTTTCAAAATCCAAACACTCAATTTAAAATCATTCACAAACAATCTATCAATCAAAAGGAATTTAGTTTATTTGCAAATAATTTAATTTAGCATCAATAATGAATCATCTCTTAACAAGATACTCAGAAGGAATATCATGATAACAAATGGATCACACCTAACATATTAGTATAAACTTATAATAAATAAACTTCTCACTTGCATAAGTGAAAACAAACCATTATATTTTCCATGGTGGAAAATATTCCTATCAACCACATAATGAAAACATGTTAATTTCTCACATGGGCATAGTTGGGAATTTTCATCCACAACCAAGATGCAATGGGACCAGTGGGTTATGGGCCCATTTATATCAAGGTAAATGAGGTTCTAAGCCTCTGGTTACTCATGACAAAAATTAGTATAGCAAAATAAAACAATGCTATTTATTCTAGTGCATACAAGACTAGTGCATAAGAATAACAAAACCTACACATGCTTCACCTTAAAAATACATGCAAGCTATCAGAGACAAAAGCATCAAAATAACAGTACCAAAATGGTACTGGATCTATAGCAAGCATAGCACAAAAATTATCAAGGTATTAACACAAGGATCTAGCTCTCACAATAATCCCAAAGAATTAAACACTAGAACAATAACAAATGCTACTCATGCTTTGCTATAAGATCACATGCAAGTTAATGAAGATAATAGCATATAAATCACAGTACCAAAATGGTACTGGACTCAACACAATCATAGCAAAAAAGGTAACAATCACACAAGGAGTTGGTTCACATAAAACATCAAATAAATAATCTAGTGAAACAACACATGCTACTTCTTTAGCCATAACATAATGCAAACATGCACACACTTTGTGTGGTAGATGTACTGCAAGGAAACAACCTAATAACAAGATTCAACACATCTCTACAACCTAGGAACAAAGATTAAGTCAACCAAGCATTTCATTGTAACAAAAACAATTAAATAAATCAAAACAGAAAAACTTCTGTTTTCTAAATCTGTCCACCAAAATAATCTAGAGCTAAAAAAAATCTAAGCTAGGTTAATAGATCTACTCAATACCAAACTCATCCAATTGGGTTTGCTCCAAAATTCATTTTTAAACTCCTTGTAAAATCAAAGAAAGGCTACTGGTCCTTTAGCAATTTGGATGGCATTTTCATTATACAACTCTCCTGGATGTGAGGTTTGGCTCATTGGATAGACATTTTCAATACCTATCCAGATCAGTTGAGTTTGTTCCATTTGATTATATATTTTAAAAGTTTATGTCCAAAACATTCTCAGAGATAGTCTGTGGCAAAACAGTCATTGTGTCCAAAGTATTTGCCCAAATCCAGATCTGCAAATTTTGCATGGTTTGGATTTCATGTAGGTAAGTCCCTGATTTTTCTCAGATTTTATTAGGTCATTTAGTATTTTATACAAGCCTAAAGTGAAAGCCTCAGATCTGTAAAAAAAATAAATGAATAAACAACACAGCGTGGGCTGGGTCCACTGCGGCTGCGGCCCAGCTAGCGGCAGCGCAGCACAGCGCGTGCGCGCGCGGGGGCAGGCGCGGGAAACGGTCGTTTTGAAGGGAACCGTCGATCTCAGATCGAACGGCGCTGGTGCATCTCCTTCCTCCCGACCCTCTCTCTCTCTGCCTCGAACGGCCGGCGACGAGAACGGCTCGGGGAGCTCACCTAGGGCTCGGGGAGGGGTGGCGCGAGCTCGGGGAGGCTGCAGGGGGTCGAGGGCGTCGAGGGGAAGTCACGGCGACGTCGAGCGCGGCCCCGAGCGGCGGCGCACGGCAGATGCCCGCGGCGGCGCTCCGCGGACGGCGGCGGCGACTCCGGCAGGTTACAGGGTAGGGGACCGTGTCTAGGAGGTTCAGGAGAGCGTGGGGAGGCTAGCCATGGCAGTGGGAGGGGCTAGATGAGAGAGGTGCGAGCAGGGCAAGGTGGTGGCCGTGGTGGTCACCCCTCGGGCTAGATCTCGAGCCAGGGCTTCTTAGGGCTAGGGTTTGGGTTTCTTTTGCTTTGGGGAGGTAGAGTGAGGTGTGAGGAGGTGCAGGGCGTGAGGAGGTGCCCTCTGGACTTGTGTAGGCTTGAGTCCAAGTGGGTGTGCAAGGTTTGGCAAAGGCATGGGCTTGCCTTGCCCCTTGGGGTGTCTCCATGGGTGGCCTGGCTTCTAACTGGTGCCATGAGGTGAATAAGGGTACAAGGTGGTGAGCAAGGCCACAGTAAGGGCCAAGGGATGGGCAAAAGTGAGAATCCACACTATTCCAACCACTATGTGCCTCACCATTAGTCAACATGCCTCCTCATTTTCTCTCTCCCTAGCTGACCAAAAGAGGATCCAATGCCCCTTCCAGAAGTTCCATAACATTGTTTTTCGAGTTGGCAAGGTGGCAAGGCTTGGATCAGTACCCACAAGATAAAACATCAAGTTTAAAAGTGTAATCACTGTTCTGTCAGAAAAATTCAGTTAGACAGTTTTCTGAATTTTTTTCTAAGTGCTGGAAAAACAGACAGAGATAGCAAAAGTTGGAGTTGTTTTCAGGGTTCAAATGCTTTCCAAAATTTGTTTTCAAAACATGGACTTGTTAACCATGTTATATACTTTCAGAAACAACTTTTGGAAACAATTTTGAAATAGTTTAAGGCCATGAAAACAATGTGGAAAAAGGTATACTTTCTGTTTTTATCTGTTTCTAAAAACTGCCTTAATTTTATACCACAAAAACAACAAGCAAAAGATAGTTTTTATTTATCCCAAAATAAAAGTGAGCTTATGGATTCGTAGTAAATATATCAAGGATTAATTAGAAGTCAAGAAATCATAAAATAACAATCTCTAGCTTGGTGAAAACAATGGTAGAAAACAGGTACTTGGCTTTATTTTCAGGAATTGTTTTCTATAGGAAAGTTAAGAGAAAACCTTCATAGATCATCTTGGGAACTTGTTTTCTTGGATCCAACAAGGTTATAAGTTTGTTTTAAGATGCAAACAAGAATGGTCCAAGTCTTGGAAAGAAAATCCACTCAAGTATTAATAAGAAAACATTTGGGAAAAATATCAGGAATATTTTTCAGAAACATAAGGTGTTGGTTTTGTAATGAAACAAAACTTATGTTGCAAATATGATTAGGATCATAACACAAGTTATTTAAAACAATCATGTTGTTGTAAACATTACTTTGTTGGCCCTAATAGTTGACTTCTTGAGCCCAGATCAAGGGTCTAAAAACTGGGATGTGACAGACCTTCCCCCCTTACCAGAATCTCGTCCCGAGATTCGCAGGCAAGCGAAAAAAGAGGGTATGGTCAAATAACAATGTTAGATGATTTGTTTACAAAACATGTTTTGGTGTTTTGTAACCTTATTTACAGGGGCTTCCCCCCTTTGATTTTTCTTACCAGAATTCCCTGGTAAATTTGTTTTCTTTACAAAGGTTTGGGTGCCATGGTCTAAACCTCGAACATATTGCTCCTTAAAACCATGATATCAAACCAGGGGTTATTCTTCTAGGTAAAACTCATATGATCAAATTAATGGATATCCATCAACATTTAAGAAGTATGAGCTTTCCATTGCTCACTGTCTAAAAATCCAGGAAAAATCCACTACCTTCCTCTTAACCTATTATAGTTAATTCCCAAAACATTTGTTTTCCTCAAAGGTAGTTTATCTAGATCATAAAGCCATAACAACTGAGAACTATCATCTTTACAAGTTTTCTTTCTAAAACTCCAAGCTCATATTGATTTTTCCTAAAATCTATCATCATCAATATATATACACCAATCTTTCTAAGCCTCAAACGAGTTCTACTATCTCATACTGTAGAATCTGGTTCCGCCAACACATATATACGGGAGATATTGTCTACTAGTAATGATCATAGTTTACCCATCTAATATTTTTTCCAACCTTTCACTACTTCAAAAATAGCTATAGAATCATTCTAAGGCACCTTTCCCTTTGTTTTTGGAAAAAGTTGATTACACGTTTTCTTTTTAAACGGTGATAACAAACTCTTGTAATATATCAACTCTATAAGTTACTTTGTAAGGTATTTGGTTTTAGATACCACTTCTGTAGGGTATTTAAACGAAAACTTGATGAGCCAACACTGTAAGGTTTTAAGCTTACGATTTGATGAGGTTATATTATCAATTGGTAAGGTCTCCAATTCTGTAAGGCCTTGAACTAGAATTTTATGAAACCATTTTACTAACTCAGTAGAGTGGCACAACTTTATGTGGCAAAAATTTAATTTACTCTGTAGGGTGTTATACAAAAATTACACGAGATTTTTGTTAGTATCGTTAAATATTAAAAAAAAATTTACTTAGCCTGACGTGACACTTCTAGTGTCCCATTTACGTCGGGTTTTCTCAAGGTGCGACGATAAACAAAACAAGGGGGTTCACCGGTGTGGTTTGAAACGTACCATTGGCTATGGCAGGGGTCGAAGATGCTCCCGCAACATCATCTCTGTCGCGAGGTCCACTCATCAGATTCTTGTGTTTCTTCTGGGCTGGACCCTGGGTTTCTTGGGTTTCTTGGGTTTCTTCAGGATGAGATAGAATACGGTTCTTATTGGGACAACTGCGAGCATAGTGTCCTTCCTGTCTACAGGCAAAACAACCCTTAATTTTAGGCTTGACTTTCACCGTCCCCTCGAAGATTGCTCAGACCAAGCCGGATCATACTCCCTCTGGGGACAATTACGAGCGAAGTGCCCTTCCGTCCCACAGACAAAACACTCTTCAGTCCCCCATAGACTAGTTTCTCCTGGCGTCACCATCTTCCTTTTGCGGCTCTCTCCAGCAAGCAGTTGCTGGTATTCTCTCATAAGGAACATAGTATTCTCAGCGTTGGTGGTGGCAAGCTGAATCAACTGTTCCAGGATAGCATGGGTGGCGATGCGCTCAGCTCGAGCGGCTTCACGCATTTCCTTCAACAGAGCAAACAGTTGAGCAACTGTCGGCTCAGGTGACGGAGGTGGATTGCTGGCCATGCTGAAGAAAAAGAACGGTGTAAGACGATAATAACTAAAAGGTGGTCTTGGTTTTAAAGGCTCGTGACATATACCGGCTCATAGCGGACATGAGAACGGTAGGTAACACGACAACAAGCAAACATTGACGAAACTAAAACCAACTCAAACCCAGATTAACACGTATGTGAAAACGAGTCTTAACAAGCATAACTTATCTTAATGGTTCACAAGGCTACCAGATAAGGCTTTCAACACAATAACAAGTCCTAACAACTCCATATAAGTTAGGAAGCAAGATAGAATAAAACACAAATTCATTCCAACCAGGAGCGCACAAAGAAATAACAACAGGAAAAACTGCTGTTTTCTATATCTTTTATAACCATTCCATCGTCCACTTAATTTCTAAACCCCGAATTTCATAGTACCTACAATGTCTACCAAGTTTTTGGTCTCCAAAGTAGATACACATGATATCTTATTGACTAGTAAACGACTAGGTTATCCTTTTATTTTCTCGTGACTTCTCCTTTTTACCAACTAGATTTAAAAAGTGCCGTAAGTCACTTAATTCCTTGGTTTAGAAAGAGTTGTTAGTATTTCACATGCTTGGTTTAGGTGTCAACCTAAGATTAGACAAAGCATGTTAGTCTTGTTAGTTTTTATTTAATAATGTTTGTCCGACAAGATACGACTAGCGTCATCGTACGTCGGATATTGAATCGTGCTCTTTTGATTGGCTTTTGAGGGGGTTGCGCATCATGGCGTGTGTAGACTTCTTTTGCACCTTTCCCGAGGAGGGAGGTATATAACTTTTTAAAAGGGGATTTCTCTAGTTTGGTCTTTTAAAAGGGGACCTAATAAGGTGCAATGTTTTAGCCAACATGGTAAAGAGAGTCTTTTGCAAACAGGCAAAACATAGAGGTTCTGGTCAGTATAGGTTGGTTTTCTTCATGCCTTTTTTTCTATGAAGGTTGTCGTTGGTGGAGCTTTATCTGTTGGAGTGCAGCATTGGTAGCAACGCTAGCAGCTCGTGTGGCTTGATGGTCCTCTATTATTAGGTACAAAGGTGCTTTCCTTAATGGTGGTGGTTCACGACGGTTGGCATTTGAAGCGAAAACAAGCATAAGTCTAAGCAACCAATTCTTGTTTTTGAATACTATACAAACATTTTTGCTTGCAAAAATTTTAACATGAGGCGATTCAAAACAAGAGCGGGGCAATCACAAATTTGCAAAATTTGGGCACCCTACAAACATATAGAAGCCTAGATGGACCAGAATCTACACCACACAATAGCACAAAGTCCTACGGACACACATAAGCAAGCCATAACAAACAAGACTCCCTTGGGGATACGTCGGGGAAGGCGACTCATGGGGTAATCGCTAAATTACTCCAAACTAGACTGATCCAAAAATAATCCTAGAAGTGGCTGAAGAACTATATCTACTTCTGACCAACATCACTGTAGAGCTATGCAATTATTTTGGTCTTCTCGGGACATCGACAAGTATACAAGTTTTGTATGAAAACAAGATAAAAAGAAGTAAAGTTTTGATAAAACTTTATGCAACAATCTGTTTTTGAAACTCCAACTATTTTCTGGACAGAAAACTTCAAAGACGAGAGACGTTTCAAAAACAGAGCGGAGCAGTTGCAAACAAGTAAGAAATAAACTCTTAACCGGAGAGATACCAATTCTGTAAGGCCCGCCCTTCGAACCACTGTTCAAGGACGCCCTTGATATGCATTTATAATCTTTGAAAAGATAATAAGGAGGAAAAATATACTAAAATTCCCTCAGATAAAAATAATTTAGAGGGTAAATAGGTTTTTACTCAAAAATATTTTTCTTTCCTATCTGACGTCCATGCTAACTAAGGTCTCCTAAGGTCAACTTGGCTCTGATACCAACTCTGTAAGGACCCCAGACCGGCAGTCTGAAACCCTACGTATGCATACATTCACGATCCCAGAAAGATCAGTCGTGAACAACATACACAGTTGGCACACAGAAATACATCATCCATTACACGAATACATAAAGGTATTACATAAAAGATCACATGATCAAGTCTAAGCAACTGCCACAAAGGCAGGCAACTTAACAAACACAGCGGAAGACAATTAAAAACAACGTAGTTGAGCCCAAGTCACGCCTTAACCTACAGGCTGCTGACCCGGAGACGATCCTAGTTCGCAAAGCCGTCAACTCCGTACTTCTCTTCGTAGATCTCCTTTTGAGGCTCCTTCTCAAATCTGATAAGTAGATACCAGGGGCGAAACCATAATGAGTACATTTGAATGTACTCAGCAAGACATCCATCATATCACTTACCAACATGCAAGTATGCTTATATGGTGGAATAGGTAGGCTATAAATATGGTTCACTATCAATGGTGTTCATATATGATGACACCACAGTTGCAGTCAGGTTAATCTGTATCTTCGTTGAAGAAGATACTTCAGAATAAAATAATAGCTTTATTTCTCTTGTAGATATCACATGTACAAGAGGTTTTATAAAGTTTTGTTAAAGAATATTTTCTCTTTGCAAAACTTCTTGGAATCAGTTTCCAGAGTTCTTGCGTAGAGTAGAAAAGGTTTTCTTTGCAAAACATTTTGTTTTGTATAACAACATCTGGCTTTCCATCATCAACGATACCTCCACGGTATAAGTTTCCATTCCTTTCCGAACTTCACAAGTTCATCATTTCCTTTCCAAAGATTCCCTTTCAAAAACTCTTTTTGAAAACATTGACACAATGCTAGCTACATGGCCATTCAACTGTCCATATCCGAGGACGCGGCTTCTTCGAAAAGTTGTACTCTGCAGAGGTGTACACATCCACCAGATCCAGTACACCTCCCGTGAACAATCACGGACTGTAACAACAGTATGTAAACATCAGGTATCTGATCATAACCATCCACTATGTTCAAGCTAGGATATGCCTATCTCTCAGTTGAGTTTTCCGACATCCCCGGCACCGAGCTAATCCCCGCCAAGTCAGGATGCCTCATCTGATGCATCCGGAGGGAAAATTAATCCCACACTTTATATGCCTCAACATTGGGAGTTTTGACGACCTTCGGTTCGAGGGTACGACGCCCCTTATAGCAAGTGAGATAGCACACACTAATAAGAACAAACTTCAAGTTAAGCCCCGTGCCCATGTTAGGGTAGGGTGGCAGTACGGTAAAGGTTGTCCGGCGAAGACTAGGTTATGTGTCATTTTTGAAAACACCACCTTCTCAAAAATGACTACTTCCACATTCCTCCGGAGAACAAGGATCCGCCTTTTCTCCGGGTTTTTCCGTAAAGCCTTTGTTTCGTAGAATCACAATTTTAGGGTGTCCACTTAGGGACGAATATATTTGATGGTAATAAATACCATATGGTGGCCTATGGGCTTGGTATTACCAAGTTTAACTACTGGCATAATAGTAACCTATACTAGTATAGTAGTAATAGCCACATCAAAAATAGTTTTGATAATCAAGTTTTTGAAAATCTTCAGAGGTAAAACATGCATGATATTTAATGATAAGTATTGTATCAGCAAGCAATCAGGATGCTTGCCTGGTATCTCTTTGTGTCCCTGGTTTTGGAGTGACTGGAACTTGAAACACAGCTTCCCGACACTTCCTTCCTCTTCGTTTTCTAACGTCGTAAAAAGAATAAAGGACACACATTCAGAACCAAACAGACAAACAAGGCTACAAGTAATACATACAGCAAGCAATCAAGAAGTACCACCCAAAGTTCTCAATTTTTCCCTTAAGAAAAATTGGCATAAAAACTATAGTTGGAAAAATCTGCTTTTTCCTATTGTTCATGTGTGGCCAATTCAATGATTTTTGGTTAAGAACACCATGGACCAGTGGGGTAAAGCACATGTTACTAGACAGTAGGGTGTCACATAAAACACATTTTGATGTCTAAAAATTCCCACAACAATCTCTATGGCTAGCACACATAATCTGCTAAATTACTCAAGTGGTGAAATAAGCTCATGACAACAAGTCAAACCTATTTTTCCACCACGAGGCAAACATACCAGTGGGTGTTCCACTAGCTAATATGCTCACCAAGAGGTTAATAAGCCTCTGGTCACTTTTATAAAAGTGCTCAAAACAAAACAAACAAACAAGCAAACACACCACAATAGAATCAACTATTTATTCACTATGTTCTTGTTTACTAGAAGTTTTGGAATCCATCAATCATGAAAATTTAGCAACCAACCAGTAGCTAATCACCAATGAATCTATTCATAAAAATAGTCTAAAACACAATCTTCACTCAAGACAATAATCTTATTAAATAACATAAAAACAAAACTGCACTCATAGCATACTAGTATGGAAAATTCTATACAAACATGCTATAAGGAATATTTGTATTCTACAACTATAGCACAAGAAACTAAATGATTCATGGCATCATAACAGAATTAATAACTTCATAAATATGCTATAATAAACTCATATACTCATAAAACAAAAGATGACACACTAGAGCAAAATTCACCATTTTCTAGTGGTGACACTAGTTCAACACTAGGGAAGCAAACAATGCTACTATGATGCTTAATTATAAACAAGCAAGTCATGATCCTAAAATGTATCTAATAACAGTACATAAAACTTACACATGCTAGCAAGCACAAACATCAAAACAATCCCATGAAACATCTATTAAACATGCATAAATTAATTCTAGTAATTTATGTTTTTCTTAAACAATTACTAGCAAGCAAGCAAGGTATAACTTACACAACCAGTAGCTATGCAATACAAGAAAAGTTATCTAAACCTTTTCAAAATCCAAACACTCAATTTAAAATCATTCACAAACAATCTATCAATCAAAAGGAATTTAGTTTATTTGCAAATAATTTAATTTAGCACTCAATAATGAATCATCTCTTAACAAGATACTCAGAAGGAATATCATGATAACAAATGGATCACACCTAACATATTAGTATAAACTTATAATAAATAAACTTCTCACTTGCATAAGTGAAAACAAACCATTATATTTTCCATGGTGGAAAATATTCCTATCAACCACATAATGAAAACATGTTAATTTCTCACATGGGCATAGTTGGGAATTTTCATCCACAACCAAGATGCAATGGGACCAGTGGGTTATGGGCCCATTTATATCAAGGTAAATGAGGTTCTAAGCCTCTGGTTACTCATGACAAAAATTAGTATAGCAAAATAAAACAATGCTATTTATTCTAGTGCATACAAGACTAGTGCATAAGAATAACAAAACCTACACATGCTTCACCTTAAAATACATGCAAGCTATCAGAGACAAAAGCATCAAAATAACAGTACCAAAATGGTACTGGATCTATAGCAAGCATAGCACAAAAATTATCAAGGTATTAACACAAGGATCTAGCTCTCACAATAATCCCAAAGAATTAAACACTAGAACAATAACAAATGCTACTCATGCTTTGCTATAAGATCACATGCAAGTTAATGAAGATAATAGCATATAAATCACAGTACCAAAATGGTACTGGACTCAACACAATCATAGCACAAAAAAGGTAACAATCACACAAGGAGTTGGTTCACATAAAACATCAAATAAATAATCTAGTGAAACAACACATGCTACTTCTTTAGCCATAACATAATGCAAACATGCACACACTTTGTGTGGTAGATGTACTGCAAGGAAACAACCTAATAACAAGATTCAACACATCTCTACAACCTAGGAACAAAGATTAAGTCAACCAAGCATTTCATTGTAACAAAAACAATTAAATAAATCAAACAGAAAAACTTCTGTTTTCTAAATCTGTCCACCAAAAATAATCTAGAGCAAAAAAAATTAATCTAAGCTAGGTTAAGATAGATCTACTCAATACCAAACTCATCCAATTGGGTTTGCTCCAAATTCATTTTTAAACTCCTTGTAAAAATCAAAGAAAAGGCTACTGGTCCTTTAGCAATTTGGATGGCATTTTCATTATACAACTCTCCTGGATGTGAGGTTTGGCTCATTGGATAGACATTTTCAATACCTATCCAGATCAGTTGAGTTTGTTCCATTTGATTATATATTTTAAAGTTATGTCCAAAACATTCTCAGAGATAGTCTGTGGCAAAACAGTCATTGTGTCCAAAGTATTTGCCCAAATCCAGATCTGCAAATTTTGCATGGTTTGGATTTCATGTAGGTAAGTCCCTGATTTTTCTCAGATTTTATTAGGCTCATTTAGTATTTTATACAAGCCTAAAGTGAAAGCCTCAGATCTGTAAAAAAAAAATGAATAAAACAACACAGCGTGGGCTGGGTCCACTGCGGCTGCGGCCCAGCAGCTAGCGGCAGCGCAGCCCACAGCGCGTGCGCGCGCGGGGGCAGGCGCGGGAAACGGTCGTTTTGAAGGGAACCGTCGATCTCAGATCGAACGGCGCTGGTGCATCTCCTTCCTCCCGACCCTCTCTCTCTCTGCCTCGAACGGCCGGCGACGAGAACGGCTCGGGGAGCTCACCTAGGGCTCGGGGAGGGGTGGCGCGAGCTCGGGGAGGCTGCAGGGGGTCGAGGGCGTCGAGGGGAAGTCACGGCGACGTCGAGCGCGGCCCCGAGCGGCGGCGCACGGCAGATGCCCGCGGCGGCGCTCCGCGGACGGCGGCGGCGACTCCGGCAGGTACAGGGTAGGGGACCGTGTCTAGGAGGTTCAGGAGAGCGTGGGGAGGCTAGCCATGGCAGTGGGAGGGGCTAGATGAGAGAGGTGCGAGCAGGGCAAGGTGGTGGCCGTGGTGGTCACCCCTCGGGCTAGATCTCGAGCCAGGGCTTCTTAGGGCTAGGGTTTGGGTTTCTTTTGCTTTGGGGAGGTAGAGTGAGGTGTGAGGAGGTGCAGGGCGTGAGGAGGTGCCCTCTGGACTTGTGTAGGCTTGAGTCCAAGTGGGTGTGCAAGGTTTGGCAAAGGCATGGGCTTGCCTTGCCCCTTGGGGTGTCTCCATGGGTGGCCTGGCTTCTAACTGGTGCCATGAGGTGAATAAGGGTACAAGGTGGTGAGCAAGGCCACAGTAAGGGCCAAGGGATGGGCAAAAGTGAGAATCCACACTATTCCAACCACTATGTGTGACCTCACCATTAGTCAACATGCCTCCTCATTTCTCTCTCCCTAGCTGACCAAAAGAGGATCCAATGCCCCTTCCAGAAGTTCCATAACATTGTTTTTCGAGTTGGCAAGGTGGCAAGGCTTGGATCAGTACCCACAAGATAAAACATCAAGTTTAAAAGTGTAATCTGTTCTGTCAGAAAAATTCAGTTAGACAGTTTTCTGAATTTTTTTCTAAGTGCTGGAAAAACAGACAGAGATAGCAAAAGTTGGAGTTGTTTTCAGGGTTCAAATGCTTTCCAAAATTTGTTTTCAAAACATGGACTTGTTAACCATGTTATATACTTTCAGAAACAACTTTTGGAAACAATTTGAAATAGTTTAAGGCCATGAAAACAATGTGGAAAAAGGTATACTTTCTGTTTTTATCTGTTTCTAAAAAACTGCCTTAATTTTATACCACAAAAACAACAAGCAAAAGATAGTTTTTATTTATCCCAAAATAAAAGTGAGCTTATGGATTCGTAGTACATATATCAAGGATTAATTAGAAGTCAAGAAATAAAATAACAATCTCTAGCTTGGTGAAAACAATGGTAGAAAACAGGTACTTGGCTTTATTTTCAGGAATTGTTTTCTATAGGAAAGTTAAGAGAAAACCTTCATAGATCATCTTGGGAACTTGTTTTCTTGGATCCAACAAGGTTATAAGTTTGTTTTAAGATGCAAACAAGAATGGTCCAAGTCTTGGAAAGAAAATCCACTCAAGTATTAATAAGAAAACATTTGGGAAAAATATCAGGAATATTTTTCAGAAACATAAGGTGTTGGTTTTGTAATGAAACAAAACTTATGTTGCAAATATGATTAGGATCATAACACAAGTTATTTAAAACAATCATGTTGTTGTAAACATTACTTTGTTGGCCCTAATAGTTGACTTCTTGAGCCCAGATCAAGGGTCTAAAAACTGGGATGTGACACATACCCCAGGCGAATAGGCCTTGTGCGCCTGGGGTAATACTTTTACCTGTGGCGAACAAAAGATGCGCCTGGGGTACCGTATTCGGTTCGCCTGGGGTATGGTTTTGCTGTATCAAAATATAAAAGATATCAAAATAACAGAATTACAGGAAAATGACAGAAATAAGTCTCAAAATGACAGAAATATACCATAGTCTCAAAATGGCAGAATTAAGTTTTATAACAGAAATATTTTCGATCATCAACACATAGTCTCGATCATCACCACATAGTTCAACAAAATTACAGAGTCTCGAAAAGAACCATACTACTAATTAATAAATCCAGGAGTTAGCTAGTGAGATGAAAATGATTATTTGTTTTAATTTGGGCTGATGTAGTGGATGACCATCATCATGTCCAAGTTGGGGATGTCAGTATCCCTCATGGTGATCAGAATAGCTCGGCCAGCCTCCATACCAACTCTTGCGGAATGGAACTGCCTCCATGCTTGAGATTTGAGGATGACGCGACCATCAGCATTATCCCTGGTGATCGGAACTGTGGTGACATCTCCTGATTCTCCACGGCGTACTCCAATGGTACCTTTATGCTCCATGCCAGCACTGTCCGCTACCGCCATAGGTATTTTCTAGAACACACAATTCCGAGAAAGAATAAAAGCACAATGTCACATACCGGCCACATTATAACATAAGCAACTATAGGAATAAGAAAATGTTCAAAAACATACCATGAGATGTCCATTGGAGATGTTAGTGTTGGTGATGCTGTAACACCCCTGTTTTTAAGCAATTGTTTAATAGTATATTAGCAAGCCTCTTAAGACTTTTGTAAGACAATTAAGTGGACAACATGTTTGTGTAGTCATGTTTATCTATGCAATATAAGTGGTGTGTTTCTTTTCACTCATTTGAGGATTTTCCCTGATGATTGATTATTTCCTGCCTCATGTTTTTCAACTGGAAACCCTAAGATTTTTCTTCTCAAATTTTGAGAAATGCTTGATTCACTCATGATAGCATTATTTAGTCATGTATTGACCAAGGAAACATTTTGGTTTGGATTTAAATAGCTTTGGGAATTTATTTCCTATTTAAACTTTTAGCAGGAAAACAACAGGACTAGCTGTTTTCCACCCTTGTTTTCAGGAAGTAAACACATTTGATTTGTTGTTCTCTTGTGGTATTATGGTTGACCATGTTATGGAATACAACTAAATGCCACTGGTTTAAATTTATCACTTGGAAAACAACCTAACCCATGATTGTTTTCCTAGTATAAAAATATTGCAAAACCAATTCCTTTTGGAAAACAGAAACATAGCATTTTGGACAGTTGTTTTCAGAGGGTTAACCAACTCCAATTTTTGTGTACTGGTTGTTTTCACAAACTAGAAAGTGCATAGAACAATTACCAACTTGAATTTTCAAAATCCAAGTTCATTTGCCCTTTCAAAAAGAAGCCAACTTTTGCTTCAAATCTCTGTTTTTCCAACACTTAGTGAAAATTTCACCAAGTCTTTTTCTGAATTTACTGAATCTGTTTTTGAACAGAACTTGGGGGATGCATTTCTTGATCTATGCTTGATCTTTTTGTGTGTAATTTGATCCTAGTCACTCACCTAGGATTCCTCTGTAACTCCATATGCTTGGATGCCCGAGAGGTGCCTTAGCAAGGAAGGAAGGAAGAGAGGAAGTAGGGCTCGGGATATGTGTGAGCTGAGAGAGAGAGGAGCAGTGGAAACCGTTTTTTTCACATGCCTAAGCTATCCTAGCGCCACTGTGGTCACTAGTGCCCTAATGCACCGCCCCTGGCACGAGAGAGCACGAGGGAAACGGCCCCCCCACCTCTCTGCTTGCCAACACGGCCTCACCATGTGCACCCGAAGAGCACGCCCGCGGCCTCGTGGCTACAAAGCCTCCCGAGCCGTGCCACTTCGCCAGGACACCCCCCACCCCTCCACTACACCACCCCCGAGGCGCCAAGTCGTGCCTCGCCGTGTGCGAGCGACACGAGCACGTTCTTCCCGCCGGCCACCGCAAGATCCACCGAGGCGTAACGATCGACCCGTGCCCTAGCGCTTGCCTTTTTCGCACGCATGCAACCACCGTAGCCTTGGCCGCGTCCCTGACATCCCCCGCGACGTGTTTGCTTGCAGGAGGGCCCGCGCCATCGCCGCCGTGTCCGCCGCGCCGTCGCAGAGAGGAGCTCGCCGTCGGCGAAACGAACGTCGCCACCGCCGCGCCACAAGCACCCCACGACCCCACCGCCACCACTCGCCGCTCCACAGACCCCCCTAGGTGAGCACCCCGCTCGTCCCGTGCGCGCCCGTAGGGTGTTCGACGCCGGCAGGGTCGCGTTAGGCCAGAGGAAGAGGAAATAACGCGGACCGTTGATCGCAAGATCAACGGCCACGCTTGAACGGGCGTTTCCCGCGCCCTCCGCCCCCGCGCGCGCGCAGCTGGGCTAGCCTAGGCGCTAGTTGGGCCGCGCGTGGCGAATCCGGCCCATCTGGGCTTGTCCCTGTTAATTTTTAAAATCGAATTTTTCTGGCAGAAAGATACCTGTTAGCTTTTGGCCTAGGATTGTTAGCAAACGATTTTATTTTGGCCTTGCCAATTTTTGTTCCTATAGCCATACAAAATCACAACCATCTCCCTTTGGCAGAATAATGTTTTGACTTTTAGTTATTTTTCTATAGCCATTTTGCCAGACAGTACCCTTAAAATTGAAATGAATAGAACTTCAAAAATACAAAACCTTTTTGAGCAAACTCGACTGTTTTGGAAAGCCCTTGTAAATACCTACCAGTAGAATTTTAGTTTGAACCAAGTTGAGTTACCATTTGGAAATGCCATCCATTTTGATGAAACATCTGTGAGCTATTCCAGGATTTGTAGGGGGAGTTTGGGACATTATTTTTGAGTGGGACCAATTGGGGAGGCTTTGTATTGTTAAGGACTATCACATCCTAGAAGGATTTAATTTTTGGAGCCATAAAAAATTAGGGAGACAGAACAAGTTTTGGTACTTTTCTGCCTAATTTTTAATTCCTAGATCTTGTTTTATATGTTCATTTTGTGATGTGCACATGATATGTTCTTGCTTGTAATGTTGTTTTCTAGTGTAGTAATGATGTTTACAAGTTATATGAACATGTTAGAATAAATAGTTTGAGTGGTAGAGTTTTTAGAATTATTCTCCATGCATAGATCTTGCTCATAGCTTAATTTTCTATCTAGGTTTTTGAGTAGATTTTTAAATGTGTATTAGGATTATTACTAGATTAATTTTCATGGAACCAGTACCATTTAGGTACTGTTATTTTGGTTACAGCACCTCTGGTGACTTGGTGCTTGTGTTTGAAGTAGATTTAAATAGCAAGGCTTAAGGTCTAGATTTCATACTAGATTATTCATGCGTGCCTTTTGTCTTGTTTTCCACTAGGGAAAAATATGATTCTTTGTGGTTGAAAACAGAGGATGAAATGTCCTTGTGGCATTGTTATCCTTGTGTTTTCACCTCTGATAATTGTTCCCTTAAGTATTAGAAAATGTTTGAGTAACATTTGGGTGCCTAGATTTAATTCCCTCACATGTGTAGCAATTTTAGTCTAGTTTTTCCTTGGTTAATAGCTAGACTTATTATTTTGTTTTGGGGATCCAGTAGCATTTTGGTATGATTATAGGGGTATTTTACCTATGTTAGTTTGCACACTTGTGCCTAAAATTAACAAGTGAAGTATAAACTAGTCTAGTATTTTTCCCAAGTTTCTACTAGTATGAGTAGGAGTTTTTGGGACTAGTTTGTTTGTTTTGAGCATTTTTAGAAATGTGACCAGAGGCTTATTAACCTCTTTATGAGCATTATGCTAGTGGAACACCCACTGGTATTTTTTGTATCATGGTGGATAATGAGCTTGACTTGTTGTCATGAGCCTTTTTCACCACTTGCATTATTTAGCTTATTATTTGTGCTTGCCATAGAAAATGTTGGGGGAGCTTTTAGACATCAAATTGTGTTTTATGTGACACCCTACTGTCTAGTAACATGGGTTTTACCCCACTGGTCCATAGGGCTCTTAACTAAAAATCATTGAGTTTGGCCACACCTAAACACTAGGAAAAAGAAGATTTTCCCACTATAGTTTTTATGCCAATTTTCTTAAGGGAAAATTGAATACCTTGAGTGTTACATTTTAATTGCTTGCTGTATGTATCACTTGTAGCATTGTTTGTCTTGGTTGGCTCTGAAAGTGTGCCTTTATTTCTTTTTACGACGTTAGAAAACGAGGAGGAAGGATTTGCTGAAGAGGGGTATTGCAACTCCTGTTACTTTCAGGACCAGGACCATCACTTGTACCAAGGCAAGCCATCCTAATGCTTGCTGTATAAATACTCATCATTATCTATCATGCATGCTTTTCACTTCTGAAGTTTTCACAAAACCATACTCTCAAAACTATTTTTGTTGTGAATACTACTACTATTAATATTTATTAGAAGGAGGAATCATTAATAGTCAACTTGGTATTACCAAGCCTTAGCCACTAAATGGTATATAAATACCATCCACCAAATTAAAACTGGAGTTCTTAAATGAACTAAATAAAATGTGCTTTTGTAAACAAATGCCTTATGGAAGAAAAACCCCGGAGGAAGGGTGAGACCCTGTCTACCGGAAGGATGTCATGATGGGAAATTTTTGGGAAATGTTTACAAAAGACACATAACCTAGTCTTCGCTGGACAACCATTATCGTACTGCCACTTTACCCCAATATGGGTAGGGCTTGATTAAAAACTTGTTATGGTTAGTGTGTGAGCTATCTCAAGTGCTATGGAGGATTGGATCCTCCGAACCGAAGTGTCGCTAGGAGTGGGCATACGGGACATCTAAAGTGTGGGATTAATTTTCCCTCCGGATGCAGCAGTTGGGTCTCCTGTCTGGGCGGTGTGTGACACGGCTTTCCGGGGAGGGGGAACCCCAATTGAAGAGATAGTCATGTACTAGTTTGTACATAGTGGATAGTCAAGATCAGTTGTCCGATGTTCTCATAGGTTGAGGACAGTCCATGGTTGTTTCATGGCGGATTCTGGATCTAGTGGAAATGTGTACATCTCTGCAGAGTAAAACTATTTCGAGATAGCCGCGTCCTCGGATATGGACGGTTGAATGGCCATGTAGCTAGTATTGTGTCAACTTTTCAAAAGAGGTTTTGAAGGACGGCTTTGTACCTGCGAGGTACTATGGAGGAATGACTTGGTATCTGCGAGATACGGATGAGAAGGAAACTATTACTAAAAGTTTCTGAAAAGAAAATTTTCTTTTCTAAAAGTCTTATAAAACCTCCAAGATATGTGATATCTACGAGAGAAAAACTACATTATTTTAAAGGATTTTTCACAAAGAACGAAACTTGAAGAATCAACCATGATAAATCTTTTATCTGTCATGGGTAGCTGAACCATATGTATGGCCTACCCACTCCACCAAATAAGCATGTATGCATAATTGTAAGCTTATAAAGGATGTCTTGTTGAGTACATTCAAATGTACTCATTTCGTTTCGCCCCTGGTATCTACATATCAGACTACGAGGAGCCACCCCAGGAGGAGTTCTATGAGGAGGAGTTCTACACTGATGGCCCTGCGAGTTAGGATCGTCTCCCAGTCAGCAGCCTGTAGGATGAGGCGTGACTTGGGTTCTACTACGCTATGCTTATCTTCTTCCCCTATGTTTATTTTGTATGTCTGTCCTGTGTGACAGTTATCAAGAACTTGGTCATGTGACCATTTATGTAAGACTCTATTATTCGTGTAATGGATGATGTATTCTGTATGCCAACTACGTATGTTGTTCACAACTGGTTATTCTGGGATTGTGAATGAATGCATATGAGGGGTTCTGGACCTTCCGGTTTGGGGCCTCTACAAAGTTGGTATCAGAGCCATCCTGACTCTAGGAGACCTTAGTTAGCATGGACGTTAGTGTATACTCCAAAAATCTAAGTTATAAATACAAAAAGATTGGATATATGACTATGTATAAAAATATTCCCTATATCCCACCACCTCTCTGTGTGAAACTCTACTTGCATTAAGATTGTTCTTTGCATAAACTTAAAACTTTGCACACTGTGGTCTCACTAAAACTATACTTAAAATTTTGTGTAGATGGACGTGGTCATCACCGAGGCTTTCCAGTTGGGACGTCCACGTGGCGAGACTTTCCTTTTCGAGGAGAGGCTAGTAGCTATGGCTACTGTGTTGGGACGTCCACTTCCGGAGCTGCGAGGAGGACTAGTTGACGGCGCACCTCTGGAGGGGGACTGGTACGCGGAGGTCACTATCCGTGCACCTCTGGCTAGCCCGACAGTGGAGGCTTACGTCTTCCGTGTTGTTGATCGTTCTTGGACCGAGGCAGCCGTGCAGGTGATCCAGGAGTCAGTGGCACGACTGGCACACATCGGGGAGTACATGTTCACCGGTTCCCGGTTTGAGTTGATTGGGAGGCGCGATGAGGAGGGCATACCACTTCCTGTCGAGCCAGACACTACCACTGTTGGTCCTCACTTGGACGAGATGGAGATTCTGTTGTACCGCACTCAGCACAGGTTGGACGATCAGCGACTCGCTCACCACCTCGGCACACAGGTGCACCACACCCTGATAGCCGAGACTGACAAGCTGAGGGCTGAGCTTCAGGACAGCCAGGAGGAGAGTGGAGCACTGGCACAACAGTTGTCCCAGTTGAGGGAGGAGTTTGAGGTCGCCACCGCGAGGAGCCGTGCCTTGGAGAGACAGCTGCGGGCCACTCGTCTGAGCCGTGCTCGTCTCACTAGCAGGATGACGGCTCTGGAGGGGGCTAACTCAGTTCTGCGTGCTAGGCTTCAGATAGCTCGTGACGACATAGCCGCAAGAGACACAACCATAGAGGAGCTTGAGGAGGAGGGCGCAGAGCTCAGCAGGGAGATTGAGGAGCTCCTGCCAGTAGAGGATGTTCCGTCCGACTTAGAGGGGATGGATATGAGCGAGGCTAGTGAGCAGGATGATGATGACCTGCTTGGCGAGGAGGAGGAGGAGGACCCTGAGGAGCGTACCTTCGAGGTTGGGGACAGTGACGACTCTGTGTAGTCACAGCCTCCTCACCCTTAGCACTTGATGCTGGTCTAGATGCTAGATAAGTATGCTAGATCGTTTTGCTAGTAGTAGCCTTGCGATGACCCCACCAATCGCACCCCATGTAGCTCGATGAAGCCTTCCTTGTAAGATATGGCTTGTAATGTGTGTGTGTAATGTCAAAAACTCTGTTTAGTTATTGTGATGAATGAAATGTTCTGCTTGGTTCTTTGAAGTTTGTCACTACTTTGCGTTCATTTCATCCGTGTTTGCGACTGCCCCGCTCTTGTTTTTGAAACATATCACTCGTATACCTTTTTCTTATGTTAAAGGTACTGGGTTTTCAAAAACAAGAATATACTTCTAAAAACTTACCCATTTTTTTCACTTCAGAATGGCACCTCGTCGCGAACCCCCACCGCCACCACCACCCACAGTGGAGGCGTTGTTGGCCCTGCTGATGGAGGATCGCCAGGCCAGCCGAGATGAGAGTGCGGCTACCATTGCCGCTCTGCAACAAGTAGCTGCTGCCAACAACCACAATGGCAATGGCAATGGTGCTCGCTCGAGACTGAGAGACTTTCAGCACACCAACCCCCCAGTCTTCACTAGGATTGTGGAGCCTCTCGATGCTGACGACTGGCTCCGCACCATTGCAAACAAATTGGAGGTTGCTTCAGTTGAGGAGAATGATAAGGTCCTGTTTGCCTCCCATTTCCTTGCTGGTCCTGCAAGGACTTGGGGGACTACACGTGAGACTGTTGCTGCTGGTCACGTGTTCAACTGGGAGGATTTCTCTGCAAGATTCCGCAAGTACCACATTCCCCAAGGAATGATGGCACTTATGCGTGAGAAATTTCTGAAGCTGAGGCAGGGAAGTATGCCTGTGTCTGAGTACTGGGAGAATTTCACTACTCTGTCCAGGTATGCACAGGATGATATTAATACTGATGCTAAGAAAAGAGAGAGGTTCTTAAATGGGCTGGATGATGAGCTCCAGTGCGCTCTAGTGGTGGTTCCATTCCAGGACTTGGAGACCCTTGCAAATGCCGCTATATTACTGGAGCACAAGCGGAAATCTGCTGATGATAACCGTAAGAGGAAAATGACTGTGCATGGAGGACCTAGTGCTCAAAGGACTCGCAACACTCCGTATGCGAGGCCACCATCCCACAAGGCGCCTGCTTATGCACCCCGCCCAACCACAACTATGCACCAAGGCCCAACAACTACAACCACTCTGCACCTTATGCACCAAGGTACGGAGGAAATAGCTATGGTGGTAACCATGGTAATCATTCTGGGAATAATCATGGAAACCGCTATGGAGGCAACAATAGTGGAAATGGGAACAACTCCAACAATGCTACCAAGCCTAACCCAAGCCCAAGGCCTTCTGGAGGTTGCTTTGCCTGCGGAAAGGAAGGTCACTTTGCTCGTGAGTGCCCCACCAAAGCTACTACCACAGCCCAGCCTACTGCAACCAAGATGAACCATGGTCCTTCCATTGGACGGCATTAGGAGAAGGGACACCTGCACCACGTCACTGCTGCAGAAGCTCAGGAGGCACTAGACATGGTGATGGTATGTTTCCTGTCAACTCGGTGCCAGCCGCAGTACTGTTTGATTCTGGTGCATCGCATTCTTTTGTCACTAAACCGTTTGCTGAGAAAAGTGGTATGAAGCATTCCCGTATGCACAACCCTATGTTAGTACAAATACCTGGGGATAGTACTAAAGCCAACCTAATTTGCAATGAAGTACCAGTAGAAATACAAGGAAAAACTTTTCATGCTGATCTTATAGTGCTGGGATCCAAAGGGATAGAAGTGGTACTCGGTATGAACTGGATGGCCAAGTATAAGGGGGTTATTGATTGCACTAAGAAATCTATTGAAATGATCTCTGAGGATGGGGAAAAAGTTGCGTACACTGCAACTAGACCTTCGTCACAAGTTCACTGCCACACTGGTATAGCCCACCCTGACCTTGAGGAAGTCCCGGTCGTTGTGAATACCCGGATGTTTTTCCTGAAGAGTTACCCGGTATGCCCCCTGATCGGGATATCGAGTTTGTGATCGAGTTAGTGCCCGGAACTGGACCCATAGCAAAGAAGCCTTATCGGATGAACCCAAAGGAATTAGATGAGTTGAAGACCCAGCTGGATGACATGCTAAGAAAAGGTTTGATTCGCCCTAGTGCATCGCCATGGGGATCTCCGATCATTTTTGTGGAAAACGGGACGGTACCACTCGTTTATGTGTGGACTACCGCAAGTTAAATGATGTTACCATCAAGAACAAATACCCGTTGCCCAAAATTGAAGACATGTTTGACCAGCTGAATGGGGCCGTAATCTTCTCGAAGATCGACCTTCGGACTGGTTATCACCAATTGAAAGTCCGTGATACTGATATTCCCAAGACCGCTTTCACCACTCGATACGGGCTGTATGAATACACCGTGATGTCCTTTGGTCTAACCAATGCCTATTTCATGAATCTCATGAATAAGGTATTCATGGATTTTCTAGACAAGTTTGTCGTGGTGTTTATTGACGACATTCTCATATATTCTCGGAGTGAGGAAGAACACGAAGAACATCTGAGAATTGTGCTCGGAACACTTCGTGAGCATCAATTGTATGCTAAGTTTAGTAAATGTCAATTCTGGTTGACGGAAGTCGGGTTTCTTGGACATGTAGTATCTGCGGGAAAAATATCTGTTGACCCTACTCTAGTTCAGTCTGTGGAGAAGCGTGCTGCTCCGACCAACCAGACTGAAGTCAGATCCTTTCTGGGTTTGGCAGGATATTACCGCAAGTTTGTTCAGGGATTTCGAGTATAGCCAGACCCTCACCCAGTTGCTCAAGAAGGATAGCAAGTTCCTATGGACGGACAAGTGCGAGGAGAGTTTCAATGAGTTGAAGCATCGACTGGTGACCGCTCCAATCCTTATAATGCCGGATATCACCAAGAATTTCGACGTGTATTGTGACGCTTCTAAGCTTGGTCTTGGAAGCGTACTTATGCAAGAAGGGAAAGTGATATCTTTTATATCCCTCCAGTTGAGACCCCACGAGTTGAATTACCCCACTCATGACTTAGAGCTTGCTGCTGTTGTTCATGCCCTCAAGACATGGCGACACTTTCTTATGGGAAGAAGAGTGGAAATTTACACGGATCATAAGAGTTTAAAGTATATCTTTACTCAACGTGAGCTCAACATGAGGCAGCGCCGCTGGATTGAGCTCATTAAAGATTATGATCTGAGTATTCATTATCACCCTGGGAAGGCAAATGTGGTTGCAGATGCTCTTAGTCGAGAGCCGGCCTCTCTAAATGCTATGATCCTAGTAAGGCAGCCCGAGTTGTGGAAAGAGCTTGACCAACTTGGCATTGAAGTGGTCAGCTATGGTATGTTGGACGCCATAGAACTTAAACCAACTCTGGTTGACCAAATCAAATAAGCGCAGAAAGGCCAGAAAAGTATTGATGGTATTAAGGCCCGCATGGAGAAGGATAAGGTTGCTGGGTTTACTATCGATGCTGATGGGGGATTATGGTATGAAGGCCGTATTTGTGTTCCCTCTGAGTCTGATCTCAAGGAGACCATCATGGTCGAAGCTCATGAGACCATGTATTCTATCCATCCTGGAGGAACAAAGATGTACCAAGACCTCAAAGAGAGATTATGGTGGCATGGGATGAAGCGAGATATTGCTTCATTTGTAGCCAAGTGCCATGTCTGCCAGCAAGTGAAAGCTGGGCACCAGCGTCCCGCTGGCTTGCTCCAGCCGTTGCAAGTACCTGTTTGGAAATGGGATGAAGTAGGGATGGACTTCATCACAGGACTTCCTAGGTCCAGCGAGGAAATGATTCTATATGGGTTGTCGTGGACAGGCTCACGAAAGTTGCTCACTTTATTCCTGTCCGGACCACCTATCGTGGAGATCAGCTTGCTGATCTTTACATTACTCGGATTGTCAGCCTGCACGGAGTCCCAAGCAGGATTGTGTCTGATCGAGGTACACAGTTCACATCTAGGTTTTGGAAGAAGTTGCACGAGAGTTTGGGAACCAAATTAGCTTTTAGCACAGCCTATCACCCGCAGACTGATGGACAGACAGAGCGTGTGAACCAAATTCTGGAAGACATGCTCCGTGCTTGTGTGTTGTCCTATGGAGTTAAATGGGAAGACTGTCTGCCTTTCGCAGAGTTTTCTTACAACAACAGCTATCAGTCTAGCTTGCAAATGGCCCCTTTTGAAGCTCTGTATGGACGTAAATGCCGCACACCTCTGAATTGGACTGAGACTGGAGACAGTCAGGTTTTTGGTGTGGACACTTTGAAAGCTGCAGAAGAGCAGGTTCAGCTTATTCGGGAACGTTTAAGACAGCTCAATCTCGTCAGAAGAGTTATGCTGATACGAAGCGTCGTGATGTCTCTTTCAGCATTGGAGATTTCATGTACCTTCGTGTTACGCCACTCAAAGGGATGCAGCGTTTCCATGTCAAGGGAAAGCTGGCACCCAGGTATATTGGCCCTTTTAAGATCTTGGCACGTCGTGGCGAAGTTTCTTATCAGTTAGAATTACCTGAGGAGCTATCTGCGTTTCACAATGTTTTCCATGTGTCATTGCTCCGGAAATGTCTGCAAGTACCTGAGAAGGATCTCTCGTATCAAGACATAGATTTCAGGACCATTGATATCAATGATGACTTGACTTATTGTGATAGACCCCTGCGGGTTCTCGAGGAGATTGTGCGCGCTACCAGGAGGCGTGCTATAAAATTCCTTAAGATTCAGTGGACGAATCATTCTGAGGAAGAAGCTACCTGGGAGCATGAGGATGATATCAGGAAGGAGTTCCCTGATTTTCTTAAAGCCTAGACCCGCTAATCTCGGGACGAGATTCTTTTAAGGGGGGAGATTAATTTGTAACACCCCTGTTTTTAAGCACTTGTTTAATAGTATATTAGCAAGCCTCTTAAGAATTTTGTAAGACAATTAAGTGGACAACATGTTTGTGTAGTCATGTTTATCTATGCAATATAAGTGGTGTGTTTCTTTTCACTCATTTGAGGATTTTCCCTGATGATTGATTATTTCCTACCTGATGTTTTTCAACTGGAAACCCTAAGATTTTTCTTCTCAAATTTTGAGAAATGCTTGATTCACTCATGATAGCATTATTTAGTCATGTATTGACCAAGGAAACATTTTGGTTTGGATTTAAATAGCTTTAGGAATTTATTTCCTATTTAAACTTTTAGCAGGAAAACAGCAGGACTAGCTGTTTTCCACCCTTGTTTTCAGGAAGTAAACACATTTGATTTGTTGTTCTCTTGTGGTATTATGGTTGACCATGTTATGGAATACAACAAAATGCCACTGGTTTAAATTTATCACTTGGAAAACAACCTAACCCATGATTGTTTTCCTAGTATAAAAATATTGCAAAACCAATTCCTTTTGGAAAAACAGAAACATAGCTTTTTGGACAGTTGTTTTCAGAGGGTTAACCAACTCCAATTTTTGTGTACTGGTTGTTTTCACAAACTAGAAAGTGCATAGAACAATTACCAACTTGAATTTTCAAAATCCAAGTTCATTTGCCCTTTCAAACAGAAGCCAACTTTTGCTTCAAATCTCTGTTTTTCCAACACTAGTGAAAATTTCACCAAGTCTTTTTCTGAATTTACTGAATCTGTTTTTGAACAGAACTTGGGGGATGCATTTCTTGATCTATGCTTGATCTTTTTGTGTGTAATTTGATCCTAGTCACTCACCTAGGATTCCTCTATAACTCCATATGCTTGGATGCCCGAGAGGTGCCTTAGCAAGGAAGGAAGGAAGAGAGGAAGTAGGGCTCGGGATATGTGTGAGCTGAGAGAGAGAGGAGCAGTGGAAACCGTTTTTTTTACATGCCTAAGCTATCCTAGCGCCACTGTGGTCACTAGTGCCCTAATGCACCGCCCCTGGCACGAGAGAGCACGAGGGAAATGGCCCCCCACCCCTCTGCTTGCCAACACGGCCTCACCATGTGCACCCGAGGAGCACGCCCGTGGCCTCGTGGCTACAAAGCCTCCCAAGCCGTGCCACTTCGCCAGGACACCCCCCACCCCTCCACTACACCACCCCCGAGGCGCCAAGCCGTGCCTCGCTGTGTGCGAGCGACACGAGCACGTTCTTCCCGCCGGCCACCGCAAGATCCACCGAGGCGTAACGATCGACCCGTGCCCTAGCGCTTGCCTTTTTCGCATGCATGCAACCACCGTAGCCTTGGCCGCGTCCCTGACATCCCCCGCGACGTGTTTGCTTGCAGGAGGGCCCGCGCCATCGCCGCCGTGTCCGCCGCGCCGTCGCAGAGAGGAGCTCACCGTCGGGGAAACGAACGTCGCCACCGCCGCGCCACCAGCACCCCACGACCCCACCGCCACCACTCGCCGCTCCACAGACTCCCCTAGGTGAGCACCCCGCTCGTCCCGTGCGCGCCCGTAGGGTGTTCGACGCCGGCAGGGTCGCGTTAGGCCAGAGGAAGAAGAAATAACGCGGACCGTTGATCGGAAGATCAACGGCCACGCTTGAACGGGCGTTTCCCGCGCCCTCCGCCCCCGCGCGCGCGCAGCTGGGCTAGCCTAGGCGCTAGTTGGGCCGCGCGTGGCGAATCCGGCCCATCTGGGCTTGTCCCTGTTAATTTTTAAAATCGAATTTTTCTGGCAGAAAGATACCTGTTAGCTTTTGGCCTCGGATTGTTAGCAAACGATTTTATTTGGCCTTGCCAATTTGTGTGCCTATAGCCATACAAAATCACAACCATCTCCCTTTGGCAGAATAATGTTTTGACTTTTAGTTATTTTTCTATAGCCATTTTGCCAGACAGTACCCTTAAAATTGAAATGAATAGAACTTCAAAAATACAAAACCTTTTTGAGCAAACTATACTTTTTTGGAAAGCCCTTGTAAATACCTACCAGTAGAATTTTAGTTTGAACCAAGGTGAGTTACCATTTGGAAATGCCATCCATGTTGGTGAAACATCTGTGAGCTATTCCAGGATTTTTAGGGGGAGTTTGGGACATTATTTTTGAGTGGGACCAATTGTAGAGGCTTTGTATTGTTAAGGACTATCACATCCTAGAAGGATTTAATTTTTGGAGCCATCAAACAAATTAGGGAGACAGAACAAGTTTTGGTACTTTTCTGCCTAATTTTTAATTCCTAGATCTTGTTTTATATGTTCATTTTGTGATGTGCACATGATGTGTTCTTGCTTGTAATGTTGTTTTCTAGAGTATTAATGATGTTTACAAGTTATATGAACATGTTAGAATAAATAGTTTGAGTGGTAGAGTTTTTAGAATTATTCTCCATGCATAGATCTTGCTCATAGCTTAATTTTCTATCTAGGTTTTTGAGTAGATTTTTAAATGTGTATTAGGCTTATTACTAGATTAATTTTTATGGAACCAGTACCATTTAGGTACTGTTATTTTGGTTACAGCACCTCTGGTTACTTGGTGCTTGTGTTTGAAGTAGATTTAAATAGCAAGGCTTAAGGTCTAGATTTCATACTAGATTATTCATGCGTGCCTTTTGTCTTGTTTTCCACTAGGGAAAAATATGATTCTTTGTGGTTGAAAACAGAGGATGAAATGTCCTTGTGGCATTGTTATCCTTGTGTTTTCACCTCTGATAATTGTTCCCTTAAGTATTAGAAAATGTTTGAGTAACATTTGGGTGCCTAGATTTAATTCCCTCACATGTGTAGCAATTTTAGTCTAGTTTTTCCTTGGTTAATAGCTAGACTTATTATTTTGTTTTGGAGGATCCAGTAGCATTTTGGTACTGATTATAGGGGTATTTTACCTATGTTAGTTTGCACACTTGTGCCTAAAATTAACAAGTGAAGTATAAACTAGTCTAGTATTTTTCCCAAGTTTCTACTAGTATGAGTAGGAGTTTTTGGGACTAGTTTGTTTGTTTTGAGCATTTTTAGAAATGTGACCAGAGGCTTATTAACCTCTTTATGAGCATTATGATAGTGGAACACCCACTGGTATTTTTTGTATCATGGTGGATAATGAGCTTGACTTGTTGTCATGAGCCTTTTTCACCACTTGCATTATTTAGCTTATTATTTGTGCTTGCCATAGAAAATGTTGGGGGATCTTTTAGACATCAAATTGTATTTTATTTGACACCCTACTGTCTAGTAACATGGGTTTTACCCCACTGGTCCATAGGGCTCTTAACTAAAAATCATTGAGTTTGGCCACACCTAAACACTAGGAAAAAGAAGATTTTCCCACTATAGTTTTTGCCAATTTTCTTAAGGGAAAATTGAATACCTTGAGTGTTACATTTTAATTGCTTGCTGTATGTATCACTTGTAGCATTGTTTGTCTTGGTTGGCTCTGAAAGTGTGCCTTTATTTCTTTTTATGACGTTAGAAAACGAGGAGGAAGGATTTGCTGAAGAGGGGTATTGCAACTCCTGTTACTTCCAGGACCAGGACCATCACTTGTACCAAGGCAAGCCATCCTAATGCTTGCTGTATAAATACTCATCATTATCTATCATGCATGCTTTTCACTTCTGAAGTTTTCACAAAACCATACTCTCAAAACTATTTTTGTTGTGAATACTACTACTATTAATATTATTAGAAGGAGGAATCATATTAATAGTCAACTTGGTATTACCAAGCCTTAGCCACTAAATGGTATATAAATACCATCCACCAAATTAAAACTGGAGTTCTTAAATGAACTAAATAAAATGTGCTTTTGTAAACAAATGCCTTATGGAAGAAAAACCCCGGAGGAAGGGTGAGACCCTGTCTACCGGAAGGATGTCATGATGGGAAATTTTTGGGAAATGTTTACAAAAGACACATAACCTAGTCTTCGCTGGACAACCATTATCGTACTGCCACTTTACCCCAATATGGGTAGGGGCTTGATTAAAAACTTGTTATGGTTAGTGTGTGAGCTATCTCAAGTGCTATAGAGGATTGGATCCTCCGAACCGAAGTGTCGCTAGGAGTGGGCATACGGGACATCTAAAGTGTGGGATTAATTTTCCCTCCGGATGCAGCAGTTGGGTCTCCTGTCTGGGCGGTGTGTGACACGGCTTGCCGGGGAGGGGGAACCCCAATTGAAGAGATAGTCATGTACTAGTTTGTACATAGTGGATAGTCTAGATCAGTTGTCCGATGTTCTCATAGGTTGAGGACAGTCCATGGTTGTTTCATGGCGGATTCTGGATCTACTGGAAATGTGTACATCTCTGCAGAGTAAAACTATTTCGAGATAGCCGCGTCCTCGGATATGGACGGTTGAATGGCCATGTAGCTAGTATTGTGTCAACTTTTCAAAGGAGGTTTTGAGGGACGGCTTTGTACCTGCGAGGTACTATGGAGGAATGACTTGGTATCTGCGAGATACGGATGAGAAGGAAACTATTACTAAAATTTTCTGAAAAGAAAACTTTCTTTTCTAAAAGTCTTATAAAACCTCCAAGATATGTGATATCTACGAGAGAAAAACTACATTATTTTAAAGGATTTTTCACAAAGAACGAAACTTGAAGAATCAACCATGATAAATCTTTTATCTGTCATGGGTAGCTGAACCATATGTATGGCCTACCCACTCCACCAAATAAGCATGTATGCATAATTGTAAGCTTATAAAGGATGTCTTGTTGAGTACATTCAAATGTACTCATTTGGTTTCGCCCCTGGTATCTACTTATCAGACTACGAGGAGCCACCCCAGGAGGAGTTCTATGAGGAGGAGTTCTACACTGATGGCCCTGCGAGTTAGGATCGTCTCCCAGTCAGCAGCCTGTAGGATGACGCGTGACTTGGGTTCTACTACGATATGCTTATCGTCTTCCGCTGTGTTTATTTTGTATGTCTGTCCTGTGTGACAGTTATCAAGAACTTGGTCATGTGACCATTTATGTAAGACTCTATTATTCGTGTAATGGATGATGTATTCCGTATGCCAACTACGTATGTTGTTCACAACTGGTTATTCTGGGATTGTGAATGAATGCATATGAGGGGTTCTGGACCTTCCGGTTTGGGGCCTCTACTACGATGCACGAAAGGGGACCCGATGTAGCTATCTATCTGGGCAAGTCTCTGAAGGACACGGTCCTTCTCAACCTCGCTAAGATTCGCTCTTTGAGCAACCACCACATGTTTCCATGGGTCCTCCTCGTCCATATCATCCTCAGTGTCCATATCATCCTCAGTGTTCTCAATTTTCTCCTCACTCCCGCCATCCTCGCTCGCAATCCCGCCCATATACATAATTTTGATACGAGGTTGCGGTCCTTCCATAGAGAAGTGAATGTAATCACCTCCGCTTAAATTGTACTTGGCGATGATAGCCTGCAATTGTTCCCCGCAGAAGTAGGTCCTGTTTCTTTCTTTCTTCACTCGAAGAATGTAAGTGGTCCCGTGAACATTGAAATCCACGTTATTGCCAACTAACTCATTGAACTCTTCGCGAATATTGCATGGTAGAATCTAAACAAGAAATATAAAGAATCTTTTGTTAAGAAACACAAGTCTCAAGCTAGATAGTAAAACGAAAGAACAAGTTAACATAAAAAGAATTGTTAATTACCAACGAATCAACGTCACCGTCGTGGAGCTGAAGCATAAAAGAAGTCCCGGTGAATCGTCCTTGGGCACATCGGGACCGACATACTTCGCAAGCCATGTTCTATTAAATTAAGGAAGTACACATAGAGGTTGGAGGAGCATAGCTATCACAAAACAAAGACAAATGGCAGCACCTACCTATCACAAAACAAATGCACAAAAGCTATCTACTTTACTGGTATATCCAAAAACAATGCTGTGTGTGGTACCACCAGATTACTATGTTCTAATTGCATGTTGGGGTTTGAACGCAGATAGAAAAAAGGATAAATGAGATGGGGACAAAAGTGATGGGTGCTTAGCCAAATAAAAAACTCCAGAACATGCTATCGATCCGAACGCTCGTTGCTCTGAATTTCCTCTGTTTCCTCGTTCCTAAGTTTTGCGTTTACGTTCCTACATTGGGGACATAGACCATTGATCCACAACGAAAGCAAACATTCCTCTGGATCCACGACGACGGGAGCAACACGGCCACCAGGAGCAGGCGCACATCCTCTTGATCCACAACGACGACGGGAGCACCGCGGCCACCAGGAGCAGGCGCACATTCTCTGGATCCACAACGACGACGGGAGGGCCGGAGTGGGCTGTGATGGAGGAGGGATGGGAGGGAGGGGGGTGGGAGGGAGAGGGGCTGACCTGGATCAACAACGACGACGACGACGGAGTGGGCGACGACCTGCTCTGCTCCTCCTCGACACTGGCGACGGCGGCGGCGTGTGGGTGCGTGTGGGCGCGGGTGCGGGTGCGGGTGCGGGTGAGATCTGGTCACTTAAAATACTAAAGCACATTGGCACCGGTTTGTGATACAAACCGGTTCTAAAAGGATCTGTCCACTGGGCCCCCCACCCTGCCGCAAATGGCCTCAAGTCCTTTAGGACCGGTTTGTGATACAAACCGGTTCTAAAAGGATCTGTCCACTGGGCCCCCCACCCTGCCGCAAATGGCCTCAAACCGGTTCTAAAGGCCTTGCGGCCATTTGCTGTGCAGAGCGGGGCCCAGGGGACAGATCCTATAGAACCGGTTTGTACCACAAACCGGTCCTAAAGGTTTTCTCATTTTTTTGCAGCAAAAACGAGGGCTTACCCCAGGCGCAGAGGTTCGGCTTTCGCCTGGGGTATGTGTTATACCAGAGGCGAACACCTGCTCTATTCGCCTGGGGTAAACGAAGAGTGCCAGGGTGTGGTGTTGGGTGGCCCTGCCACACTTTACCCCAGTCGCTTCCGTAGTTTGTTCGCCTGGGGTAAGGGACTTACCGCAGGCGCATCGCTCCGCTGTTCGCCTGCGCTAAGTAGCCCAGGCGCGTCTACTTTCGTGTTCGCCTGTGGTAGGATATGCTGCTATAAGCAAATCTCTAGTAGTGAAGTGGTGTATGCTTTCCTAGGAAAAGCATTGCAACAACAACAGCGAGCCCAAGAGCGGTCAGGGAAGTTGCACGATAACTCCGCCCTATGCAAAACAGCTACTTGCGCCGCTGGAGCACCTGGACCGGAAGAACCTGGAGATTCCGGCAATTCAAAAGATAAGAAAGCGGATCCGAGAAAACATAAGAAAAATCCCGACATTAGGGATGAAGCGTCTAGAACCGGATCTCATCTACCGAAAGGTGGAGGCAAACCCCATGATCGGGAAGAAAAATACCGGAAAGATGGCAAAGCAATGCCACCTCCGAGACACCCTGCTGAAAAGGCCTGAAGACATGACGTACCTCACAGGCGTGAGAGATCTCGGACACCTCCTAAAGATAAAGACAGGCACAGGAGTAGAACTCCGCCTCATCCAAAAGGGCGTGATCTTGAAAGAAATAGAAACGATCCCGGAAAAGCGCATCCGCGCAACAATGGAAAAGAAAGGAGTAGATCCCCTTCTGTCCATTCAGCCGGCAGGTACTCCGCACACATAGATAGAGCGGAAAAGGATGATCTATACTTTGGACCTAAGTGTTTCACTGATAGGATCCGAAGGATAACCCTGCATTCTGGCTTTGCCAAAGTCGGTCCAACGTACCAGAAATACACCGGTAGTACAAACCCGGATACCTGGCTCTCAGACCATCATACAGCCGTCCAGATTAACAATGGGACAGACCTGGAAGCTGTAAAGTTTCTTCCCCTAATGTTACTGGATGGAGCCAGAGATTGGATCAATGGATTGCCATCAAGAACTGTCGACAGCTGGGATGATATGGCTCGAGTATTTACTCAGCACTTCCGGGGAACGTACAAACGCCCGAACAGCATCAACCAGCTGAACCGTTGCACCCAATTCGAGGATGAACCATACGTGGATTTCATCTCCAGATGGACTGCAATGAAGAATAGTTGTTCTGGAGTAACTGACGTACAAGCAATGCATGCTTTCGTCAGTGGCCTAAAACCCGGACTAGTACCGTTCATGGTTGGTTCCAAACAGCACAAAGATCTCGGATCTATGCTTACAACCGCCAATGAACACGCTGCACCCGAAGACGATATAAGAGCAAGAGGCGGCAATATCGATGCACTGATATTGGCCAACAAAAATTCTCGCTCTGAGAAAAAAGGAACTTCATATGCAACACCAAAACCCAAAGAGGTTAACATAGCCTTTGGAAGTGAAAAAGGGAACAGATGGAAAGGACGCAGTTCATAACCAATCAACTACACTAAAGAAGAGTGGAAGAAGATTAAGTCGGAACCCTGCGTCCACCATTCGCAATTCGGGAAACCCACCCATACGAACGCACAATGCCGGCTGAATAAGCACATGAAAGGCAGTGCAGGATCCGGAAACAAGGGGAAGAGTTCCAAAAAGGAAATTCTCTAAACAAAAGCCAGAAGCTGAGAAAGAAGACAGTGAATCGGACACTGACGAAAAAATCCAGGAACAACAGCGGAAAGGCGAACCCAAGTTTCCCAGAGTTGATGGAGAATGCGCCCTAACTTTCCTAGCAACTCCATCAGCAAAGGTGGCGAAAAGAACACTTCGAGAAATAAATGCGGTTGTTCCGGCAACCCCAAAATTCTTGAAGTATTCGAACACACCAATAACCTGGGATCAGTCTGATCATCCCGGAAATATCCCTGAACCCGGCACACAAGCTCTTATTGTAAGCCCTATTGTCCAGAACACTAGGCTAAAAAGAGTGCTGATGGACGGAGGATCCAGCATCAACATAATGTACCTGGATACGTTGAGACATCTGAAAATCTTCGAGACCCAGCTCAATCACAGCAACATACGCTTTCATGGCATTGTTCCCGGCAGGCAAGCACGATCCCTAGGAGAAATTTCCCTAGATGCCACTTTCGGAGAAAAAGATCACTTCCGTCAGGAAAAAGTATCCTTCGAGGTGGTGCCGTTCGAAAGCGTATATCACGCGATACTCGGACGTCCAGCTTTCGCCAAATTTATGGCAAGATCATGTTATATCTATAACAAGCTAAAGATGCCACGGCCGAAAGGACGGGTAATCACCATAACTGGAGACTTCAAGCTGGCGAACAAGCTAGAAAAAGAAAACGCCCTTTGTGCTGAGAAAATCATAGCAAAGGAAGAGCTGAAGGAGCTGGCTACGGAGGTATCGCCGACAGAAATGCCGGCAGGAAAAGAAACTCGGAAACCAGCAGATAGCTTCAAGGCATCCGAGAATACAAGACAGGTAATCCTAGATCCTAAAGATCCGACAAAATTTGTCGTAGTAGGAACTGGGATGACCGACAAATAGGAAGGCAAGCTCATCAAGTTCCTCCGTGAGAACTGGGATATTTTCGCCTGGTGTCCAGCTGACATGCCAGGCGTACCCAGGAAACTTGCTGAGCATCAACTAAAGGTGATTCCAGGCTCCAAACCCGTCAATCAAGGTCTCCGTCGATTTGACGGAAGAAGACGGAAGGCTATTGGCAAGGAAATTATCCGGCTTTTAGCAGCAGATTTCATTCAGGAAGTAATCCACACTGATTGGTCTGCAAACCCGGTATTAGTACCGAAGAAAGACACTACTGCTCTTAGAATGTGTATAGATTACACCGGCTTGAACAAGTTGTGTCCAAAAGATAGGTTCGCGTTACCGCGAATCGATCAAATAATAGATGCCACTGCAGGCTCTGAGCTTTTATGCTTTTTGGATGCTTATTCCAGGTATCACCAAATATGCATGAAAAAGGAAGATCAAATTAAGACTTCTTTTATAACCCCGTACGGGACGTATTATTACGTAACCATGCCATTTGGCCTGAAGAACGCAGGTGCAACTTACCAGTGTTGCATGCAACGTTGCTTGCATAGTCAGATTGGAAAAAACGTCCACGTTTACGTGGACGATATTGCTGTCGTAACCAAGGAAAAAGACACACTCCTTGAGGATTTGCGAGAAACCTTCGAAAACTTGCGCACTTACAAGATGAAGTTAAATCCATCAAAGTGTGTATTCGGGGTTCCCTCAGGAAAACTTCTGGGTTTCATCGTTTCTCACAGAGGAATAGAAGTTAACCCGGAAAAGATCAAAGCCATCTTGAACATCTCCAAACCTACGTGTGTGAAAGATGTCCAAAGATTGACGGGTTCCGCTGCTGCCATCAGTAGATTTATTAGTCGGCTGGGGGATAAAGCCTTACCACTCTACAAGTTGCTGACAAAATCCGACAAATTCGAGTGGACAGAAGAGGCCGATGCAGCGCTAACCCAGTTGAAGGAAACTTTGATGAAAGCTCCGATTTTGGCATCCCCAAAAGACGAAGAATCTATGTTATTGTACCTCACGGCTACAAACAGGGTTATTAGTGCAGTAATTGTTTTGGAACGGAAGAAAGACGAACAAAGTATACCAGACCAGCATCCGGTATATTACATAAGTGAAGTTTTCTCCGAGTCCAAGCAAAGGTACCCACACTACCAAAAACTGGCATATGGCGTATTTTTCGCATCTAGAAAGTTACGTCATTACTTCCAAGGACATTCCATAACAGTGGTATGTAAAGCACCACTAGGGGATATAATAAACAATGCGGAGGCAACTGGCCGAGTAGCCAAATGGGGCATCGAGCTAGCAGCCTTCGACATTAAGTATCAGCCAAGGACGGCAATAAAATCCCAGGTTCTGGCAGATTTTATCGCCGACTGGACGGAAGCAATGGAGAAAACACCAATGCCGGAGTCCGAGTACTGGATCATGCATTTTGACGGATCCAAGATGAAGGAGGGCGCTGGAGCTGGTGTAGTCTTAAAATCCCCTAAAGGAGACACAATGGAGTATGTATTACAAATACACTTCAACGCCAGCAATAATGTGGCAGAATACGAAGCTCTGCTTCATGGCTTGCACATTGCAAAAGAAATAGGGGTCAAACGCATCCTGTGCTACGGCGACTCGGATTTGGTACAGCATCAGCTCAACCAAACCTGGAACGCAAAGAGCCCTATAATGGCCGAATATCGGAGAACGGTGGACGAGTTCGCCATTTGTTTCTTCGGATTCGAAGTACTCCACGTTAAAAGGGAGGAGAATTGGAACGCGGATGCGTTAGCCCGCATGGGGTCAGAAAGGGTAAAAATCCTACCACCAGGTGTATTTGTACAGCATTTGTACGAGCCATCCATAAAAGGTGGAGATATCGATTACCCTCTGGCTTCCGAGTCAATTGAAGTTATGCTCGCTAACCCGGACTGGACAATTCCATATTTAAACTTCTTAGTCAACCAGAAGTACCCGGAAGGAGCAGACGAAGTCTTGCAGAGGTAAATTCAGCGTCGATGCAAAGGATACACGGTAATTGATAATTGCCTGTATAAACGCAGTACTTCCGGAATTTTTCTGCGGTGTATTTCACCAGAAGAAGGACGAGAAAATCCTGCAAGAAATCCATGCCGGAGATTGCAGACACCATGCTCAATCAAAAAGCATAGTTCAAAAAGCATTCCGTGCCGGGTTTTTCTGGCTAACAGCCAAGACAGATGTTGAGCACATAGTTAACACATGTGAAGGATGTCAATATTACGCCAAGCAGACTAATATGCCGGCCCAAGCACTCAAAACTATCCCAATTACATGGCCGTTTGCGGTCTGGGGGCTAGATATGATGGGACCGTTCAAAACTGCGCGAGACGGACTTACACATCTACTCGTAGCTGTAGATAAGTATACCAAATGGGTGGAGGCTAAACCCATCAAAAAGCTTGACGGTGTAACTGCCAGAAATTTCATCATTGACATAGTCATGAGATATGGCGTTCCACACAGCATAATAACCGATAACGGGACAAATTTCTCTATTGGAGAGTTGGCAAAATATTGCCGACAAACGGGAATTCGCCTAGATCTCGCATCCGTGGCACACCCGCAATCCAATGGACAGGTTGAGAGAATGAATAGCTCAATCCTGCAGGGAATACGCCCAAGACTCGAATCTCCTCTTCATAGAGCAGCTGGAGCATGGGTAGAGGAGCTACCTTCCGTGCTTTGGAGCATTTGAACAACGCCAAACAGGTCAACTGGGCAAACCCCGTTTTTCCTAGTTTACGGTGCGGAAGCTATTCTTCCAACGGACATGATCCATGATAGCCCAAGAGTGCGGGATTTCCATGACTCGGATGCCGAAGAAGCACGACAGGATGCCGTCGATCTCTTAGAAGAGGAACGAGAGCTTGTGCTTCAAAGATCCGCCATTTACCAGCAAGTTTTACAACATTATCATAGTCAGAAAATCAGGCATCGTTCTTTTAAAGAAGGTGACTTAGTGCTGAGATTGGTGCAGCAAAGAAAGCACAAATTGGCCCCAGTATGGGAAGGACCATTTGTAATCAGCAAAGCTATGAAAAATGGGTCATATTATCTTGTAGATATTCGGGACACGGAAGATGATCCCGAGAAGCCGAATCGCAAAAGAAAGAGAAAGATAGATGATGAACTAGGAGAGACAAAGAGGCCTTGGAGCATCCAGCAGTTACGTCCCTTCTATACTTAGTTCAATTTCTATGTAAACATCTTTGAGATCATGAAATAAAGTTGTCGAAATTCTTATATCCATGTTTTTACAAGTTTATTATAGTACAAAGCATGATTCCACCTTATCTATTTCCCAATGATCTTACAAAATACTCAATGTTAACCCGAATTGTGCCTGCGTGCTCGGTGTATAAAAATTGAATGATTTGCAGCCTGCTAACGGCTAAAGGAAACTCGGATTGTGCCTGCGTGCCCAAGTTTTAAAAAATTCCTTACTTTTCTCTAAGTATTATCTGATTGTTTATGTGTTGGGTCACTGGAGCTAGTTAGTAAAAATTCCTTTAGTATGATCCATGTTTCCGAGTTCAAGCTGATCGGTTATACCCAGTTACTCGGCATGATGATTCATAATACTATCGAGCCATTTCAAACACTAAGGACGGTTAAAACATATAAGCCACAAAACTTAGAAGACAAAGGAATATTAAAACCCGGAAACCTTGCAAAGAATTTCATAATTAAAACTGCAAAAGGCGGACTTCTTGTTCATACAAAAGGAATAGAAGCATTACAATATAAATTACATTGTAAAAGTGCAGTAATGCTCCTATTGTCTACTTTCATCATCCAGGTTAAAGGCAGCCCTTCAAGCGTCCGAGTCTTCTTCGCTCCTGTCATTCTCGGGGGCTTCCGGGATCTCCTCTTCTGGATAAGTGATGGAGATGTTCACCATGGAGGCGATCTTGGTGGCGTGGCCTTTGATTTCATCAAAGATGGTGGATCGCTGAGTTTCCGTGTATCCTTGGGGGATACCGGACGCCACGCGCCAAGACTTTCCACCAGGGTAGTGCATACGCATAAGGCCGAGTGCCATGCGTGCACCACCCCGTGCAGCGGAGCGTAGGATGGATTCCATGGACTCCGCCACCTCCAAGATGGCACCCGGAAGTTTCTCAACTTCAGAGAACTCCCCAGTCCTTGTGGGAAGGAACTTGTTGACCAGCTGCATGCCAGCAGCTCTGATCGCAGTCCACGTCTTCCCAAAGGCTCAGATTCTGTCAATCCGAGTGATATCTGGGTTACCTCCTATTTTTTCAGACAAAACAACCAAAAAGGTTAAGTGAAAAAGCAGAGAATGAAAACAAGATATGGAAAAATGGTAAACGAAGTAAAACTTTCCGATGATCTTGTCGATTTCGAAGCCTTCCTCCAGGCGAAGGTTTAAGGCATTTTCCAAGTCCTGGATGGTGGACTTATCCTTCTCCGCCTGTTCGGAAGCCTTGGAATGAGCAATTCCAAGGGCCAGATTGCTAGCTTCCAGATCCTTTTGGGACTTCATAAGTTGCTTATGAAGGTCCAGATTCTCCTCACGGAGACTGGCAGCATTGCCGGCATCTTAGCTATTTGCTGGGCCTTCGCCAAAGCAGCTGGAAAGCAAGGAAAATTCCGAGTTTAGAAAAATCCCGGAAAAGTACTTAGACAAAAAGCTGAATCAAAAACTTCAGAGGGAAAAAGTTTACCTGTTGTTTCCTTCAGCTGCAGCTGAGACGATGCCAGCTCCACCTCTTTCACCTCAAGAATGGAAAGAAGATTTCTAACTTCCTTGTTCTTGACGGAAAGTTTATTGAAAACTTCCATGTTAATGGTTTCGGCGGTTTGCTGGAACACAACAAGGAAAAGAGTAACTAAAAAGCATCAAGGCAAAAAGTATACATTTTGCTTAATGCTTGGGGGCTAGAGTTAAATACCTGGCTCATTCGCTGCAACCCCGCCAAGTTTTCATTGAACTCTTTTGCGTATTCCGCAAAAAGAATTCCGGCCGCGCTTAGGCCATCGTTGAGATTCTTGAAGTACTTGTCGAAGGTGGGAATCTCCTCGTCGATTGTCCGAGAAGAATTTCCCACCTCTGGAGCCGCCCTTTCCCTCGTGTCCGTGTCCGACACAACGGGCTGGCTGGGCTCCAACGACTTGGTGGTGGGGGCTGTTGCATGCTCTTCCGCCATCGTGGACGGTGTGTCCGGTGCGATGACGGGAGAAGGTTGAGGGCCTCTGTTGGTCACAGCCTTATGCCTCTTCAGCTTCTTTGGCTTTAAGGTAGAGGGAGGCAGGCTAAAGGCAAAAAAGCAAAAAACCCGGAAAGAGTTAAAACTCCGAAGATGGAAGAAAACTTCAACAAAAGAAAATAACCCGGACGTTCTAACCTGGAGGTGACAACGGGAATTCCGTCAAGATCGATGATTTCCTCAGAGGAGGAAATCTTCTTGCGCTTGCGCCCGCCTGTGAAGGCGGTGTGCAATGCCTCCAGTTCAGCTTCGGAGGCTAGCTCCGAGTCAGGAAGTTCAGCAAGCTGTCGAAAAGAAAAAGCAGAGTTAGAAGTGAAAAATCCGAGAAAGCATGGTAAAATTCCACCCAAATGACGGAAAAAATACCTTGGGAGCCGGATTGTCAGCTGTGTACATTGGCCGACTCGCTTCATATTGGTCGCGTGATGCGACCAACTGGTTTACGCGCTGCCGCAGATCCTTCGCGACCCAGTCTTTGCTGGTTGTCCGCATTTTGTCGTTGGCGCCCGTATACTCGCAGAGGAGACGGCCGCCGTGATTGGCTAATGGCTGGATCCGCCTCTCCAACCAGCAAAGGACCGTGTCCATGCCGGTTAGAGGTGGATCCAAGGAAGTGAGCTTGGCGATGCGCCGCTTGATCCTTAGTAGATCAGGCGGCAGAACTTGGACGGCTTCTGTTCCCCAATTCTCTTGGGGAACAGCAGCGGTGTTTGTGAAAGGTGGAACCCCGATGGCCTTTTTTGGGAAAGGGACATCGGGATGATAGAAGAAGGAACCCGTCCAGAATTTGACGGATTCCGAGGTTCTGATCTTGGGGAACCATTCCTCCCTAAATCTCCTAAGAGTGAAGGAGATGGTCCCGCAAGTCGTGAGTGCGCCCTCCGAAGAGTTCCGCTTAACCCCGAAACAGTACAACCAGAAGTCTAACCTAGGTTCTATGCCTAGGAAACCCTCGAAGAGGGCCTGAAACCCGGCCATATAAAGAATGGAATTGGGTGGCAGGTTATGAGGCTGGATGTTATAGTGGGAGAGAACTTGGAGGAAAAAGGCAGAAGGGGGCAATCCCATACCTCTTAGCAGATGGGAGGAGAGAAGAACCCGTTCGCCGTCGTTTGGCAGGGGTTCGTTCTCGTCCTCAGGGAGCCGCCATTTCCCTTTGAGCACCAACCCCTCCTTTTCCATGTTTGGAAGGAGGGATGGGGGAATGCTGCAGGCAACCCAGTTGTCGGCAGTTTCCACTTCTTCGTCCGCTCCGGCGGCGGCGGACGCGGCGGCCTCTGCGGCGGCGAGCTCGTCGCCAAGGAGCGTGATCGTCTCCTCCGCCGTCTCGGGAGCAAACGGCGGAGAGGGCGTGGCGCTTGAGCCCGCAAGATCCGCGGTGGCGGAAGGATTTCCTCCGTCCGCCGCGGAATCCGCAGTCTACCGGGAGCGGAAGGTTTACCGGGAGGACGAAGAAGGCTATTTATAGCCGGAAATCCGTCACGATACGTGCTAACGGCTCTTTTGACTGTTGGATGATCAACGCGTGTCACTCGCGGGAGAATCCGGGAAATAAATCGACAGGGTGATTATGGTTATCTCCTCGTTTCCCACGAGAATCTGTCAGAGATATATTTCTGGGTTTCCCACTCAAAACCCAAACGTCCCTTACGTCAGCAGGATTAAAGTGCTGACGTAGGAGGTTTCTTCTCCGCGAAGAATCGTGTGAGAAAAGCCGTATTTCCAGGATTCCGAGTTTTATGTTACCATCTCTTTTCGAAAGAAGAATAAGAAGAATCAAGACTGCTGGCCGATATTTCTCGGACGATGTACATTTGGCGAAAGACGGCAAATCAGAGTTTTAATCCTTCTTTGGGGCTACTGTCGGATATATACTGAATAGGGGTATATCAGATGGTAGTCAACAGTGCCGGATTACCAGGGTGGCCCAACTGGTAGTGGGCTATGGTCCATTGGGCGGCCCAGTAAGCTGACGCGCAGAAGCCGGATTCTAGAAGGACCCGGATCACGGCCCACGTGATCCGGCTTGGAGGAGAAGACGAATTCCTTACTTTCCAAGTTAGTAGCTATCGTAGTCTTCTAGGTTTCCTATTCTGTATGCCCTAATCCGGCTATTATATAAAGCCGGACGGGAGATGAGATAACAGGAGACGAAGCCACAGGCCAACTCGCTGAGAAGTTGATTAGTGAGATTGCAGTAGTAGGAACGACGTACCGAACCTGGGTAAATCCCCACGTCTCTACCCGTAGTCTCATGGCACCCCCGTCTACGAAAACTACTACGATGTCTCGACACAAAGTACACGTAAAGTTTGTCTAGGGCAGCTTCATCCTACTATGCCACTAAGATCATAAAATACTCAAGGAGGTAATAACATGATCATCAACTCCCACATACACTTATGTGTTCTACCCGTACAAATCATTCCGCATAGATCCGGCTCTGATACCACTGAAGGGTTCGTTACATAGAAAACAAAAAATTTCCTACGTGCGATAAACCTTAAGGGCCAAGATCTAAGCTAGGAGATGAAAGGTAACGAGCATATAGAGATTATTAAGGAGAACATACCCTTGAAGACAGAAAGCGTTACGTGATCGAATCTCGTTGTGGGAGTAGTCATACTCACACCGATTTCAAGACCGAGAAGATGTGCACCGCAATCTGGCGGTGCCTCCGTGATCGTCACACGTACGGCTTGATGACGACCTTCGTTCCCTCGATCCATCGGGGCAGCGGAAGTAGAGGATCCCTCGGAACTCCAGCAGCACAACGGTGTGGTGTGGTGGAGGAAACTTTGGTTAGGGCTTCGCCAAGCACACAAGCAAGTGGTGGAGCGGCCGGAGGAGGGAGGAAGACATGACACAAGTGTGTGTGTGGGAGAGGGAGCTTCCACCCCTCCTTATATAGGAGGGGATGGCAGCCACGAATTTTTAGGTGTCTCCACCTCTCCCTCATCATGTGAGTGGAGTCTCCACTCAACCCACTCATTTTACCATTAATTCTCACTCAAAATTCCAAGGGTTTTCTTTAATAAATAAATAAAAGAATTTTATTTCTTTATTTTAATATTTGTTAATCCTATTAACAAACATTAACACTTATCCCCTTGAACTATTTGTTACTGAAACATTAACATATACCACCTTGAACTATTTCAATATTCCCCGAAACAATTTCGGTGTTGTACAAATTTTTCTCTGATATTACGTATCCACTCAATCCCGTCATCGAACCTTAAGTGTGTCACCCTACGGTTCGTGAATAATGTAGATATGATCGAGACACCTCTCCGATCAATAGCCAATAGCGGGATCTGGAGATGCATAATGACTCCTACACATTCAACGATGAATCTAGTGATCGTGTGAACCATAAACGTCGTAACCCATTCCCTTTGTCTCGGAATATTTTACTTGTCCGAGATCCGATCATTGGTATCAACCATACCTAGTTCAATTTCGTTATCGACAAGTACTCTTTTACTCATTCCGTGATATGACATCCTTGTGACCTAGTCACATGCTTGCAAGCGGTGTCGATTTGATATCACCGAGAGGGCCCTAAGTATATCTCTCCGTCATTTGGATGGACAAATCCCACTCTTGATCCATGAGCCACAACTAATACTTTCCTAATACCCAGCGGCACCTTTATAGTCACCCTATTGTGGTGTGACGTTTGATGACATCAAAGCACTCTTTCAGTGTTAGTGATTGACATGATCTCATGGTCTAAGGATTCGAGTTACTTCGTATGTGTGATATAACAATGTAACTTAATGACTTGATCGCATTGCTATATTCACTTTGGGCCTATGTTCATCACGTCATTCTACCAATGACATGACCGCGTTATTAACAACATCCAATGTTCACGATCAGGAAACTTTGATCATCTATTAATCTACGAGCTAATTAAAAGAGAGGCTTTACTAGGAACCATTGTTTGTTTAATAAACACACATGTATCAACATTTCCGGTTAATACAATTCTAGCATGCGAAACAAACATTTATTATAAACAAGGAATAAGATAATAACCACTTTATTATTGCCTCTCGGGCATATTCCCTTAAAAAAACAACAATGCTTTGTCTGAGGATAATTTTATTGTTTACATTACACACTTTGCTTAATGTAATTATCTGTTGTTTGCAACTTAATACCCAAGGTTTGCTCGGATGACACTCTTAGGGTGGATTATTAGTCATAGATGATGTTGGATAACGGTCTATGTATCTTGTTGTAATGCCTACATGAATCACATAGTAATCATCATGTCATGCATATGCACTACGGTGCAGCCTTTATCTGTCAATTGCTCAGCTGTAATTTGTGTACCCAACATGTTATCTATCTGTTATGGAGAGACACCTCTAGTGAACTGTGGACCCCGGTCCATTTCTTTACACCGATATACAACCACTGCCACCAATGTTTTCCTACTTCAATTGTAGTTCTACTTCATCTACTGCAAACAAGTACTAATTTCCACACTATATGTCTAATTTTTTGTTTCAGCAAAACCGGTTAGATTGACAACCTCGCTGCTTCGTTGGGGCAAAGTAATTTTATTATGTTGTGTAGATTCCATGTTGCTGCTGAACCGGTAGTGCGCCCTGCCAACATCAGAAAGTGATTTCTTTCTCCTACTGTTCTATTCAACCTTGGTTTCTTTCTGAGGGAAAACTTGCTGATGTGCTCTTCATAACCTTCCTCTTGGGGTTTCCAATAAGTGCACTCCTGCACCATAAGGGGGCCGATTGTTGTTTCTGCTCTCCCAGCTGGTTTTTTTTTCAAACATTCTTTGTCTTCTTTGCATTTCTTAGAATTTTATGGTCATAGTCTGATCTCTGATTCATATTATAGTTGGGTGGTTTCTCACGAAATACCTTAGCCCATGCTACAGTTTTTTCATCAAATACTTATTTCTTCTCGGGCTTCTTTGGTGCAAAATGGGTCTTCACTTGGAGAGCCACCTCCGCCGCGGTTTGCTCATCAGTCTTGTCATAAGGTCTTATAGGAAGAGGCTTTAGCTATTTGGTTACCCTCGGTTTCTTTGGAATATACTTTCTCTTAGTGCTACTAGACGTTGCAGGGGTGGCCATGCCCATCTGCTTTAGCCCCGGAGGTAGAATAGAGGGAGGCGTTCCCTGAGCCGCCGGAGGTCGAATAGGGGTAGGCGTCGTCTGAGGCGCCGGAGGTGGAATAGGGGTAGGCATCAGTTGAGGCGCCGAAGGTGGAATAGTTGGAGGGGTCGGCTGACGTGCCGGAGGCGACATAGTGGGAGGCATCGGCTGATGCTCTAGAGATCGAAATGGACTTTGAGGTTGTGTGGGGAGGTGGGTGGAGTTCGATTCATCAGAGTTGGTGGCCTTGGAGTCGAGCCTGGCAACTGGGTGTACTTCTTTTGCCATCGAATGATCTGGTGCTTGACATCTCCTAGTTTTGTATCTCCTTCATATGTAGGGATTTCAATCTCTAGGTCCTCATACTAGGTCATCCACCGTGACACGAGCCTAGCCAGGTGGAATCGGATTCCCATGGTGGAGTGCTATATAAATTATTTGTAATGTACTATGCTTGGATTTGAAAACAAAAATTATGAACTTAGACGAGACTTGAGAATCGGTATCATAATACAAGGGGGTAAGTTTCACCCTGATGTAGATTAAACCTGTTTAGCAAGTCAATAAATTCTACCTTCTAATCATGACATAAACGATTTTTGTGATGACTCCTACTTTGCAAGAATTGAGATTCATCAAAGAATACGCCCCGGAGGAGTATAAGTACTATTATCTTATGTTGATGAACGATAGAATATAAAATTATGCCTTAGTACTTTGTCTCATCTTCTATCCAAAGTCCAAGAAACTATTTAAACTAATCTGATAATATCTGCTCCTATGCCTCAGCTGTAAAAAAACAGTATGTATTCATGTATGAATATGCCCTGATTATGATTGGGATCACTAGTCATCATCCCGTGCATTTGCACGGGCAAGCAAATCAAATAACCACATAAGGATAAAAAACTTTGGATGATATATTTACGTGAAAATTCATATATAGTTGATTAATTTTATTAAAACATGTATTATTTTCCTTTTTTTTTCAAACGACAAAAGATATTGTATGAATTGAATAAGTCTTGATTGTCTATTTATATACATATATAGTTTTTCACATGTCATGATGCTTTAACTTTAGTGACTTTATATATTATCTATGAATATTCTGTATCATGTATTACATTAGTATTATATTCACCATAATATCCATATTTCGGTCGACATGTCTTATAATAGTTGTTGTCGATTACTAACCTTTATATTGTGACATAGCTGATTATTCTGAATACTTATTTGTATTCCTATATGTGATTTCTAATGATACATGTTTTAAGAAAATAATTTACTTCTATTATATATGCCAAGTAACTTAATAGTGTTTTGCTTTTCACGGTGATGATATTTTTTAGCTATATTCGGCTAAGAACCTAAGAACAAATTATTCTCTTAGAAGTCGTAAATTTATATAAATGTAAAAATTGAATAAATCGATCCATGCATAAATCATTGAGTAATTAGCATATGATGCACATCGATCTTGCATGTAATTTATATGGCGTGTTGACTTGTAAGTACTCATATCATATACAACAGTTTTATTTTTACCTTATAGTCCTAGTACTAACATGTAGTCCAGTTCTTGATTAAGCTCGACATTGCTCGGGCTTTTGACTCTGTCTCTTGGAGCTTCCTCTTTGAGGTTCTAGTGAAGCTTGGCTTTGGACCACGATTCCGCGAGATGGTCGCGATCCTTTTGTCCACGGCCAGTACGAGGGTGTTGCTCAACGGCGAGCCAGGGCCGCCTATCTGGCACAGATGAGGTCTCCGACAGGGGGACCCTCTATCGCCCACCCTCTTCGTGTTGGTTATGAACACGATGAACAGCGTGTAACACCTGGGGTGTTACCTGTTTGTTTTTTTTGCTTGCATCATATGCATCACATTGCATTGCACCATGTTGGCATCACAACTGAAAATTCAAAACAATTTAAACTTTCACACCTTGCTCAAAATTTCCAATTTCAAAATTGTAAACTAAACCACTCAGTTGTTTTTCAATAATTTGAAATTGTTTTAATCCAATTGCTTGTTAATAAAATCTTTCCTTTTACCAAACCTCCTAATGGCAATTAAATTTCAAATCATTTTTCCTTCTTAATGGGCATGTTTCAAATTGTGGTTTAAACCTTAATTTCTTGCCAACAAATAAATTAAACAATATTTTCATAGTTGCTTGACTTTATTAAGTAAACTTTGTTATTTCCAAAAAACTCCAAATCAATCCCTATTTGAAAATTCAACTAACAATTTTAAAATTAAATTAACATCTCAAAATTCATGGAAATGTTGGTAACATTGCTTTGATCTACTGTTTGCAAACTAATAAAACAGTTCATAAAAATTAAAACACCCCACCCTATTTCTCTCTCTCTCTCTCTTTATCTCTTACAAAAAAAATAATAAGGAAAAATAAATAAAAAGAAAGCAAAGCAAGGAGAGAGGGAGCAGCCCATCTAACCCAGCCCACCACCCATCTAGCCCACTCCCCTTCACCCCCAACCTCCGTACGCCCCCCCCCCCTCTCTGTCGTTTTCCTCTGCCAAAGGCAGCAGCAGCACGCACCCCATGTGCCCTCCCCCTCCCCTATATCTCTCCCTCGAGGCCCCTCCAAACCCTAGAGCCTAGCCTTCCTCTCTGCCGCGCCGCCGTCTCTTCCTCCTGCCCCCATCTCTGAACGTTTCCCCTCCTCTGAAGATCGCCGCACCACACCGAAACCCCGCCGTCAGAGGCTAGCCCCGGTCGCCACGTTCCTCCTCAGACCGAGCCAACTCCGGGAATGGAACCGGGGTGGGTTCCTCGTCGAGTTTCGTGAAGGAGCGGAGGCGGGAGGAGGCCCGAGCCGGCGGCGCCGTCCAGCTTTTCCTCCGCCGCCGGTCCCTGCTGCGCCACCTCGACCTGAACCTGGTGAGCGCCCACCCCTTTCTCCTGTCCCTCTCGCTCTGTCCGCACCCACACGCCCTAGACACGCAAAAGCACAGCACCGCACGCACACGGCCCGCTCCAGCACCCCGCACGCCCAGCGCGGCCGCGGCAGAGGGCCGCCGTCCGCCCCTGTCCATTTGCTCGACAGCTATCTGAATCTACTATTCAGATTCGACAGTGTAATAACTGACGAGAAGTACAGTTTAACCTTCCCCCGTATCGTTACCTGACAAGAACCCGCAAGCCAGCGCACTGGCTAGCACCCCTGGCGCGCGCCCCCTAGGTCCCGAGATCGATCCCTCTCGGCCGCGCCAAGGGGCCCTTTTTTCCATTTTCTTCCGCGAGCCCGGCCCCACCCGTCATAGACCCCTGCGCCACCTCACCACACCCGCGCTCCGCTGTGGCGCCACCCTGGCGTGGCCCCACTGGTCAGCCAGTGTGGGTAGCCAAGCCACGGTGCAAAATGTTTTTTCCTGTTTTCCTTTTTTTTCCAGAAATGTTTAATAACCCTAAAATTCCAATGGTTGTAACTTTCAATTTATAAATCCAAATAATACAAACTTTATATGTATTCCAATCAAAATTCCTTGAACTTTTCAAATATCACATTTGTTATCTGTTTTGCACAATTCAAATTGTTTCAAATTTCAAATTCAAACAATTCTTTTCCAATTTGGTTAATTCCATAATTAATTCATACCTAATTCAAATAACCCAAATCAAATATGTTTTTCAGTCCAAATTCAATGAACTTTCTGTTCATCAACTTTGTTTTGCAATTTGGGCAATTAAAATTAATGTTATTTAATAATCCTTAAATTGGTTAATTAAATGGCATAATTAATAACTTGCAAATGATTGCTCCAAATTAAATACTCCAAACATGAAATCCATCCATAATCACATGCCACACTTGACTATCAACTTTGTTTTCTGGTTTGCAACATCTAAATTGAATAATTGTTTCACCTCTTATTTAATGCAATTTAAATTGCCAAAATTCATAACCAATTCATTTTAATTCCAAATCAAACAAATAAAATATGTTTTCCAATCAGAAAATTGCAAGGAATATGTTGATGCCATCCATATCTCTGTTTGCATCTTATCTTGTGCATTTTAGATCTTGTTATGCATGTTCATCTATATGACAACATATGGAATGTGTGGGCTAATTATTTCCAACTGTTACCCATTCCATTTAAATTGCCTAACTCATCTACTTATTGTTTTCCATGCTAAACAACATTTAACTTGATGGTTAGATAAACAACTTGAACCAATTCCTATTTCTCCGGACTCCGGTTCGATTAAATTGCTTAAGTTGTTTCCCCTGTTGCATCTTGCCATGCCATGCATATAAAATAGGATCATGCTGGATATTTTGCCGTAGTAGTAATTGTTGCATCCGGTGTTTGTTCGAGGTTCGTTGCTTCTTCCCGGATAGGACGTTGAGATGATGTGAGCAACGACAAGTTCTGCTACCTTGCGGGATCTCAGGCAAGTATACTCACTTGCTGCCAAATGGCTGCCTTTCATCACTTGTTACGATTCTTCCCGTTGTTCTTATTCTAGCCTGTTGATACGATGCTTGTGTCACGATCCTATTATATGTTTTACCCTGCAGCCATGATATAGCCTTTTCCTTCCACTTCCTATTAACTGTTGCTTGTTTACCTTGTTGGCCCCCGTGTCGTAGTTGCATGCTTAGTGTTGTTTGCGCTCAAGTCTTGCTGTCCTTTTACTTATCACCTGTTTAGTTTGATAGTTGGGTTTAAATTCAATCAACAACTTGTTATTGTTCTGGGTAATAATAATTTGATGATAAGGCACGGCAGGAGGCCGGGTTAGGGTTTTGAGGCCTGCTAGTGTCGAACTTAACTAGGAAAAGAGTCTTGTCTACTGATCCATGATGAGCGTGCTCACCGCATCCGGGTGGTAGTATGGGACCCCCTCGACTTAGACCTGATCTGCAGCTTGTCCGAAGAGCCACACTTAGTTCGGGTGTTCCATTTGCTCCTTTGCATAATGGGAGGGCCCCCCATGGTTACTGGTGATGGTTATGATGCTGATGCATAGGGCGAGGCCTGTAGTGCCGGGGTGTTGTGTCCTGCGGGAGTTTTGCACACCTGCGCTGAGTATTCGGCTACGTGGCTGGGACCTTATAGATCCGTGGCTCCGAGGATGGGTTGTAGAGATGGTTTGGGTCGTGTCAAGCCAACCTGAGTTTTAGTTGGTGGCTTGAGTGTGTACGGGTACTGGAGCACACCCTGCAGGGATAAATCTTCTCGAGAAGCCGTGTTTTCCGCGGTTATGGATTACTTGGTGAAAGTACTGGCTAACAAGTACTCAGACAACTTACACCTAATGATAATAACTTTACTAGTAATAGTCTTATTGACACAATAACTTGATCCATCATTAATCCAACCGTGTGAGTTATCCTTGGGTTGCTTCCTTAGTAGGGGGTGACATTGGATGGGTATTGTTTGGTGAGTAGTTGTCGTTGGTTCCGATACGCTATCTTATCCCTCTCTTTTAGCCGGATGTTGTAGGGAGTTTCTGTAGTTGGTTAGTGCAGCCCGCTGCCGCTTATTTGCAATAATCCCTTCCTTTCCGTTGATCCCAAAGTATTCGTATCTTGTGATGACTGGCTACGCCGGTATCTTGTGAGTATGGTTTATCCACTTGCCAGTACTTAACCGAACTGACCCACGAATCCTTTTTCGTGGCTGCATATTCAACATTGCAGTCAACAGGTTTGAAGTCTGACGACGTTAGCTTGGGAATCCCTCCGGCTTGGCCTGGGCAGGGATTGGACGCTCTCGGTTATCTTCAGGACTCTTAGTCCAATTTGTATCTTGTCCGTAGCCGGACGCTATGTTGTTTCTTCCGCTGTTATTTTGGATCTTTGTATTGTATCAGTTGTATCCCTGGCTCGTCTGAGTCATCTTGTAGCTATCTGTTTCTGTTGTAATTGTGGAATATTCGTGAACTATTGTAATGTTATCACAAGTGGCAACCTGGAATCGGTTATTATGTGGATTTTGGCGGGAATGCTGAAATCTGCATAGTGCCCGATCTCGGGGCGTCACAAATGGTATCAGAGCCTTGGTTCCGATTCCCGAGATTGTTTCGATACGAATGGTTATCGAAGCAACGGGTCCGCAAAGCCTGTAGGTTAACCTCGCTAACGGTCGTGTTCTTAGAGTGTCAAAAACTATCTTCTGCTAAACTATTTTGGAAACATCTCAATAGGATTCTTGTTTTCTCCTTATCTCTATTCTATTTCCCCTCCCATCTTATTTGTTTTGGAGTCTACTCTCGTACTCAATCTTTCAAAGTGTTAGGATCCTACGTGGGTGGACGTTTTCTGAGCCTTTAACCTAATAGGTTCGATCATCGGAAGATTCCTGGTGGAAGAACATCGTCGTCACTCCGAGCAAGAATCCCTTGTTAGTGGTGTCGAGGAAATCAACTGGAAGCACGAAGAATCGATAGTCGAACTTCTTTCCCCTCCCGGGTTAGCAGGTGGATTGCGAGGGCGCAATCCCTTGTTAGTGGTGTCGTCTGTAACACCTGGGGTGTTACCTGTTTGTTTTTTTTGCTTGCATCATATGCATCACATTGCATTGCACCATGTTGGCATCACAACTGAAAATTCAAAACAATTTAAACTTTCACACCTTGCTCAAAATTTCCAATTTCAAAATTGTAAACTAAACCACTCAATTGTTTTTCAATAATTTGAAATTGTTTTAATCCAATTGCTTGTTAATAAAATCTTTCCTTTTACCAATCCTCCTAATGGCAATTAAATTTCAAATCATTTTTCCTTCTTAATGGGCATGTTTCAAATTGTGGTTTAAACCTTAATTTCTTGCCAACAAATAAATTAAACAATATTTTCATAGTTGCTTGACTTTATTAAGTAAACTTTGTTATTTCCAAAAAACTCCAAATCAATCCCTATTTGAAAATTCAACTAACAATTTTAAAATTAAATTAACATCTCAAAATTCATGGAAATGTTGGTAACATTGCTTTGATCTACTGTTTGCAAACTAATAAAACAGTTCATAAAAATTAAAACACCCCACCCTATTTCTCTCTCTCTCTCTTTATCACTTACAAAAAAAATAATAAGGAATAATAAATAAAAAGAAAGCAAAGCAAGGAGAGAGGGAGCAGCCCATCTAACCCAGCCCACCACCCATCTAGCCCACTCCCCTTCACCCCCAACCTCCGTACGGCCCCCCCCTCTCTCTGTCGTTTTCCTCTGCCAAAAGGCAGCAGCAGCACGCACCCCATGTACCCTGCTCCCCCTCCCCTATATCTCTCCCTCGAGGCCCCTCCAAACCCTAGAGCCTAGCCTTCCTCTCTGCCGCGCCGCCGTCTCTTCCTCCTGCCCCCATCTCTGAACGTTTCCCCTCCTCTGAAGGTCGCCGCACCACACCAAAACCCCGCCGTCAGAGGCTAGCCCCGGTCGCCACGTTCCTCCTCAGACCGAGCCAACTCCGGGAATGGAACCGGGGTGGGTTCCTCGTCGAGTTTCGTGAAGGAGCGGAGGCGGGAGGAGGCCCGAGCCGGCGGCGCCGTCCAGCTTTTCCTCCGCCGCCGGTCCCTGCTGCGCCACCTCGACCTGAACCTGGTGAGCGCCCACCCCTTTCTCATGTCCCTCTCGCTCTGTCCGCACCCACACGCCCTAGACACGCACCAGCACAGCACCGCACGCACACGGCCCGCGCCAGCACCCCGCACGCCCAGCGCGGCCGCGGCAGAGGGCCGCCGTCCGCCCCTGTCCATTCGCTCGACAGCTATCTGAATCTATTATTCAGATTCGACAGTAATAACTGACGAGAAGTACAGTTTAACCTTCCCCCGTATCGTTACCTGACAAGAACCCGCAAGCTAGCGCACTGGCTAGCACCCCTGGCGCGCGCCCCCTAGGTCCCGAGATCGATCCCTCTCGGCCGCGCCAAGGGGCCCTTTTTTCCATTTTCTTCCGCGAGCCCGGCCCCACCCGTCATAGACCCCTGCGCCACCTCACCACACCCGCGCTCCGCTGTGGCGCCACCCTGGCGTGGCCCCACTGGTCAGCCAGTGTGGGTAGCCAAGCCACGGTGCAAAATGTTTTTTCCTGTTTTCCTTTTTTTTTCCAGAAATGTTTAATAACCCTAAAATTCCAATGGTTGTAACTTTCAATTTATAAATCCAAATAATACAAACTTTATATGTATTCCAATCAAAATTCCATGAACTTTTCAAATATCACATTTGTTATCTGTTTTGCACAATTCAAATTGTTTCAAATTTCAAATTCAAACAATTCTTTTCCAATTTGGTTAATTCCATAATTAATTCATACCTAATTCAAATAACCCAAATCAAATATGTTTTTCAGTCCAAATTCAATGAACTTTCTGTTTATCAACTTTGTTTTGCAATTTGGGCAATTAAAATTAATGTTATTTAATAATCCTTAAATTGGTTAATTAAATGGCATAATTAATAACTTGCAAATGATTGCTCCAAATTAAATACTCCAAACATGAAATCCATCCATAATCACATGCCACACTTGACTATCAACTTTGTTTTCTGGTTTGCAACATCTAAATTGAATAATTGTTTCACCTCTTATTTAATGCAATTTAAATTGCCAAAATTCATAACCAATTCATTTTAATTCCAAATCAAACAAATAAAATATGTTTTCCAATCAGAAAATTGCAAGGAATATGTTCATGCCATCCATATCTCTGTTTGCATCTTATCTTGTGCATTTTAGATCTTGTTATGCATGTTAATCTATATGACAACATATGGAATGTGTGGGCTAATTATTTCCAACTGTTACCCCATTCCATCTAAATTGCCTAACTCATCTACCTTATTGTTTTCCATGCTAAACAACATTTAACTTGATGGTTAGATAAACAACTTGAACCAATTCCTATTTCTCCGGACTCCGGTTCCGATTAAATTGCTTAAGTTGTTTCCCCTGTTGCATCTTGCCATGCCATGCATATAAAATAGGATCATGCTGGATCTTTTGCCGTAGTAGTAATTGTTGCATCCGGTGTTTGTTCGAGGTTCGTTGCTTCTTCCCGGATAGGACGTTGAGATGATGTGAGCAACGACAAGTTCTGCTACCTTGCGGGATCTCAGGCAAGTATACTCACTTGCTGCCAAATGGCTGCCTTTCATCACTTGTTACCGATTCTTCCCGTTGTTCTTATTCTAGCTGTTGATACGATGCTTGTGTAACGATCCTATTATATGTTTACCCTGCAGCCATGATATAGCCTTTTCCTTCCACTTCCTATTAACTGTTGCTTGTTTACCTTGTTGGCCCCCGTGTCGTAGTTGCATGCTTAGTGTTGTTTGCGCTCAAGTCTTGCTGTCCTTTTACTTATCACCTGTTTAGTTTGATAGTTGGGTTTAAATTCAATCAACAACTTGTTATTGTTCTGGTAATAATAATTTGATGATAAGGCACCGGCAGGAGGCCCGGGTTAGGGTTTTGAGGCCTGCTAGTGTCGAACTTAACTAGGAAAGAGTCTTGTCTACTGATCCATGATGAGCGTGCTCACCGCATCCGGGTGGTAGTATGGGACCCCCTCGACTTTAGACCTGATCTGCAGCTTGTCCGAAGAGCCACACTTAGTTCGGGTGTTCCATTTGCTCCTTTGCATAATGGGGGCCCCCCATGGTTACTGGTGATGGTTATGATGCTGATGCATATAGGGCGAGGCCTGTAGTGCCGGGGTGTTGTGTCCTGCGGGAGTTTTGGACACCTGCGCTGAGTATTCGGCTGCGTGGCTGGGACCTTATAGATCCGTGGCTCCGAGGATGGGTTGTAGAGATGGTTTGGGTCGTGTCAAGCCAACCTGAGTTTTAGTTGGTGGCTTGAGTGTGTACGGGTACTGGAGCACACCCTGCAGGGATAAATCTTCTCGAGAAGCCGTGTTTTCCGCGGTTATGGATTACTTGGTGAAAGTACTGGCTAACAAGTACTCAGACAACTTACACCTAATGATAATAACTTGACTAGTAATAGTCTTATTGACACAATAACTTGATCCATCATTAATCCAACCGTGTGAGTTATCCTTGGGTTGCTTCCTTAGTAGGGGGTGACATTGGATGGGTATTGTTTGGTGAGTAGTTGTCGTTGGTTCCGATACGCTATCTTATCCCTCTCTTTTAGCCGGATGTTGTAGGGAGTTTCTGTAGTTGGTTAGTGCAGCCCGCTGCCGCTTATTTGCAATAATCCCTTCCTTTCCGTTGATCCCAAAGTATTTGTATCTTGTGATGACTGGCTACGCCGGTATCTTGTGAGTATGGTTTATCCACTTGCCAGTACTTAACCGTACTGACCCACGAATCCTTTTTCGTGGCTGCATATTCAACATTGCAGTCAACAGGTTTGAAGTCTGACGACGTTAGCTTGGGAATCCCTCCGGCTTGGCCTGGGTAGGGATTGGACGCTCTCGGTTATCTTCAGGACTCTTAGTCCAATTTGTATCTTGTCCGTAGCCGGACGCTATGTTGTTTCTTCCGCTGTTATTTTGGATCTTTGTATTGTATCAGTTGTATCCCTGGCTCGTCTGAGTCATCTTGTAGCTATCTGTTTCTGTTGTAATTGTGGAATATTCGTGAACTATTGTAATGTTATCACAAGTGGCAACCTGGAATCGGTTATTATGTGGATTTTGGCGGGAATGCTGAAATCTGCATAGTGCCCGATCTCGGGGCGTCACAAATGGTATCAGAGCCTTGGTTCCGATTCCCGAGATTGTTTCGATACGAATGGTTATCGAAGCAACGGGTCCGCAAAGCCTGTAGGTTAACCTCGCTAACGGTCGTGTTCTTAGAGTGTCAAAAACGATCTTCTGCTAAACTATTTTGGAAACATCTCAATAGGATTCTTGTTTTCTCCTTATCTCTATTCTATTTCCCCTCCCATCTTATTTGTTTTGGAGTCTACTCTCGTACTCAATCTTTCAAAGTGTTAGGATCCTACGTGGGTGGACGTTTTCTGAGCCTTTAACCTAATAGGTTCGATCATCGGAAGATTCCTGGTGGAAGAACATCGTCGTCACTCCGAGCAAGAATCCCTTGTTAGTGGTGTTGAGAAATCAACTGGAAGCACGAAGAATCGATAGTCGAACTTCTTTCCCCTCCCGGGTTAGCAGGTGGATTGCGAGGGCGCAATCCCTTGTTAGTGGTGTCGTCTGTAACACCTGGGGTGTTACCTGTTTGTTTTTTTTGCTTGCATCATATGCATCACATTGCATTGCACCATGTTGGCATCACAACTGAAAATTCAAAACAATTTAAACTTTCACACCTTGCTCAAAATTTCCAATTTCAAAATTGTAAACTAAACCACTCAATTGTTTTTCAATAATTTGAAATTGTTTTAATCCAATTGCTTGTTAATAAATTCTTTCCTTTTACCAAACCTCCTAATGGCAATTAAATTTCAAATCATTTTTCCTTCTTAATGGGCATGTTTCAAATTGTGGTTTAAACCTTAATTTCTTGCCAACAAATAAATTAAACAATATTTTCATAGTTGTTGACTTTATTAAGTAAACTTTGTTATTTCCAAAAAACTCCAAATCAATCCCTATTTGAAAATTCAACTAACAATTTTAAAATTAAATTAACATCTCAAAATTCATGGAAATGTTGGTAACATTGCTTTGATCTACTGTTTGCAAACTAGTAAAACAGTTCATAAAAATTAAAACACCCCACCCTATTTCTCTCTCTCTCTCTTTATCTCTTACAAAAAAAATAATAAGGAAAAATAAATAAAAAGAAAGCAAAGCAAGGAGAGAGGGAGCAGCCCATCTAACCCAGCCCACCACCCATCTAGCCCACTCCCCTTCACCCCCAACCTCCGTACGGCCCCCCCCCCCTCTCTCTGTCGTTTTCCTCTGCCAAAAGGCAGCAGCAGCACGCACCCCATGTGCCCTGCTCCCCCTCCCCTATATCTCTCCCTCGAGGCCCCTCCAAACCCTAGAGCCTAGCCTTCCTCTCTGCCGCGCCGCCGTCTCTTCCTCCTGCCCCCATCTCTGAACGTTTCCCCTCCTCTGAAGATCGCCGCACCACACCGAAACCCCGCCGTCAGAGGCTAGCCCCGGTCGCCACGTTCCTCCTCAGACCGAGCCAACTCCGGGAATGGAACCGGGGTGGGTTCCTCGTCGAGTTTCGTGAAGGAGCGGAGGCGGGAGGAGGCCCGAGCCGGCGGCGCCGTCCAGCTTTTCCTCCGCCGCCGGTCCCTGCTGCGCCACCTCGACCTGAACCTGGTGAGCGCCCACCCCTTTCTCATGTCCCTCTCGCTCTGTCCGCACCCACACGCCCTAGACACGCACCAGCACAGCACCGCACGCACACGGCCCGCGCCAGCACCCCGCACGCCCAGCGCGGCCGCGGCAGAGGGCCGCCGTCCGCCCCTGTCCATTCGCTCGACAGCTATCTGAATCTATTATTCAGATTCGACAGTGTAATAACTGACGAGAAGTACAGTTTAACCTTCCCCCGTATCGTTACCTGACAAGAACCCGCAAGCCAGCGCACTGGCTAGCACCCCTGGCGCGCGCCCCCTAGGTCCCGAGATCGATCCCTCTCGGCCGCGCCAAGGAGCCCTTTTTTCCATTTTCTTCCGCGAGCCCGGCCCCACCCGTCATAGACCCCTGCGCCACCTCACCACACCCGCGCTCCGCTATGGCGCCACCCTGGCGTGGCCCCACTGGTCAGCCAGTGTGGGTAGCCAAGCCACGGTGCAAAATGTTTTTTCCTGTTTTCCTTTTTTTTCCAGAAATGTTTAATAACCCTAAAATTCCAATGGTTGTAACTTTCAATTTATAAATCCAAATAATACAAACTTTATATGTATTCCAATCAAAATTCCATGAACTTTTCAAATATCACATTTGTTATCTGTTTTGCACAATTCAAATTGTTTCAAATTTCAAATTCAAACAATTCTTTTCCAATTTGGTTAATTCCATAATTAATTCATACCTAATTCAAATAACCCAAATCAAATATGTTTTTCAGTCCAAATTCAATGAACTTTCTGTTTATCAACTTTGTTTGCAATTTGGGCAATTAAAATTAATGTTATTTAATAATCCTTAAATTGGTTAATTAAATGGCATAATTAATAACTTGCAAATGATTGCTCCAAATTAAATACTCCAAACATGAAATCCATCCATAATCACATGCCACACTTGACTATCAACTTTGTTTTCTGGTTTGCAACATCTAAATTGAATAATTGTTTCACCTCTTATTTAATGCAATTTAAATTGCCAAAATTCATAACCAATTCATTTTAATTCCAAATCAAACAAATAAAATATGTTTTCCAATCAGAAAATTGCAAGGAATATGTTCATGCCATCCATATCTCTGTTTGCATCTTATCTTGTGCATTTTAGATCTTGTTATGCATGTTAATCTATATGACAACATATGGAATGTGTGGGCTAATTATTTCCAACTGTTACCCCATTCCATTTAAATTGCCTAACTCATCTACCTTATTGTTTTCCATGCTAAACAACATTTAACTTGATGGTTAGATAAACAACTTGAACCAATTCCTATTTCTCCGGACTCCGGTTCCGATTAAATTGCTTAAGTTGTTTCCCCTGTTGCATCTTGCCATGCCATGCATATAAAATAGGATCATGCTGGATCTTTTGCCGTAGTAGTAATTGTTGCATCCGGTGTTTGTTCGAGGTTCGTTGCTTCTTCCCGGATAGGACGTTGAGATGATGTGAGCAACGACAAGTTCTGCTACCTTGCGGGATCTCAGGCAAGTATACTCACTTGCTGCCAAATGGCTGCCTTTCATCACTTGTTACCGATTCTTCCCGTTGTTCTTATTCTAGCCTGTTGATACGATGCTTGTGTCACGATCCTATTATATGTTTACCCTGCAGCCATGATATAGCCTTTTCCTTCCACTTCCTATTAACTGTTGCTTGTTTACCTTGTTGGCCCTCGTGTCGTAGTTGCATGCTTAGTGTTGTTTGCGCTCAAGTCTTGCTGTCCTTTTACTTATCACCTGTTTAGTTTGATAGTTGGGTTTAAATTCAATCAACAACTTGTTATTGTTCTGGGTAATAATAATTTGATGATAAGGCACCGGCAGGAGGCCCGGGTTAGGGTTTTGAGGCCTGCTAGTGTCGAACTTAACTAGGAAAAGAGTCTTGTCTACTGATCCATGATGAGCGTGCTCACCGCATCCGGGTGGTAGTATGGGACCCCCCTCGACTTAGACCTGATCTGCAGCTTGTCCGAAGAGCACCACTTAGTTCGGGTGTTCCATTTGCTCCTTTGCATAATGGGAGGGCCCCCCATGGTTACTGGTGATGGTTATGATGCTGATGCATATAGGGCGAGGCCTGTAGTGCCGGGGTGTTGTGTCCTGCGGGAGTTTTGCACACCTGCGCTGAGTATTCGGCTGCGTGGCTGGGACCTTATAGATCCGTGGCTCCGAGGATGGGTTGTAGAGATGTTTTGGGCCGTGTCAAGCCAACCTGAGTTTTAGTTGGTGGCTTGAGTGTGTACGGGTACTGGAGCACACCCTGCAGGGATAAATCTTCTCGAGAAGCCGTGTTTTCCGCGGTTATGGATTACTTGGTGAAAGTACTGGCTAACAAGTACTTAGACAACTTACACCTAATGATAATAACTTTACTAGTAATAGTCTTATTGACACAATAACTTGATCCATCATTAATCCAACCGTGTGAGTTATCCTTGGGTTGCTTCCTTAGTAGGGGGTGACATTGGATGGGTATTGTTTGGTGAGTAGTTGTCGTTGGTTCCGATACGCTATCTTATCCCTCTCTTTTAGCCGGATGTTGTAGGGAGTTTCTGTAGTTGGTTAGTGCAGCTCGCTGCCGCTTATTTGCAATAATCCCTTCCTTTCCGTTGATCCTAAAGTATTTGTATCTTGTGATGACTGGCTACGCCGGTATCTTGTGAGTATGGTTTATCCACTTGCCAGTACTTAACCGTACTGACCCACGAATCCTTTTTCGTGGCTGCATATTCAACATTGCAGTCAACAGGTTTGAAGTCTGACGACGTTAGCTTGGGAATCCCTCCGGCTTGGCCTGGGCAGGGATTGGACGCTCTCGGTTATCTTCAGGACTCTTAGTCCAATTTGTATCTTGTCCGTAGCCGGACGCTATGTTGTTTCTTCCAATGTTATTTTGGATCTTTGTATTGTATCAGTTGTATCCCTGGCTCGTCTGAGTCATCTTGTAGCTATCTGTTTCTATTGTAATTGTGGAATATTCGTGAACTATTGTAATGTTATCACAAGTGGCAACCTGGAATCGGTTATTATGTGGATTTTGGCGGGAATGCTGAAATCTGCATAGTGCCCGATCTCGGGGCGTCACACAAGGTATTGGCGAAGGCCATGGAGCTGGGTGTCCTCTGACGCCTCGCACGGCGGGAGTTGGTGACCTCCACGTCACTTTACGCGGATGATGTGGTGATCTTCTGCCACCCGGATGAGACGGAACTGCGCGCTATACGCGCGATCCTGGAACTCTTCGGGCACGCGTCAGGGCTGCACACTAACTTCGCGAAGTGCTCAGTCTCCCCGATTGCATGCCCGGAGCTACAGGCCGAACGGGCCGCGGCAGTTATGAACTGCCCGCTGGCCCCCTTCCCGGTCAAGTACCTCGGCATCCCCTTATCTGTGGGGCGATTGCCGGGGGAGGCCCTACAACCGGTGGTGAACAGGTTGGCCGATAAACTGCCAACTTGGAAGGCATCTATGATGCCGCGGGCCGGGCGCCTAGCGCTCGTTCGTTCAGTGCTCGCAGCTATTCCACTACACCAGCTAGTCGTGCTGAGCCTGAGCAAGAAGGTGCTGAAACAGGTAAACAAGATCCTACGGGGTTTCCTGTGGGCGGGTAGGGTGGACGCCAATGGGGGACATTGCCATGTTAACTGGGCACGGGTGTGTCGCCCACTGCGGCTGGGGGGTCTCGGTGTTCCTGACCTATACCGCACCTCCATTAGCCTTCGGGTGCGCTGGCTGTGGAGGATGCGCGCCGACCCCCTGCGACCATGGCGCGGGCTCGATATGCAGTTCTCCAAGGATGAGAAGGCCATATTTGACGCATCCACATACATGGTGGTGGGAGGGGGGATACGGCTCTTTTCTGGGAGGACAGATGGTTGGACGGCCGGACGATCAAGGAGATAGCGCCGGATCTCTTCGCGATAATCCCTCGTCGCTGTAGGAAACGCCGTACAGTGCAGCAGGCGTTGACTGAGCGCAGTTGGATCACCGATATCACAGGAGCCCTGAGCCCGCTGGCCTTATGGCAGTATGTTCAACTCTGGACACGGCTACAAGGCTTGCAGCTCTCAGGGGAGCCAGATAGGCTCATCTGGCGCTGGACGACGGACGTGCAGTACTCTTCACGGTCCTGCTACAGAGCACTCTTTGAGGGTTCTGTGGTCTCGGGCTCCTGGAAACTCAACTGGAAGACATGGGCGCCACCGAGGGTGAAGTTCTTCATCTGGCTGGCATGCCAGGATAGATGTTGGACAGGGGAGAGGCTAGCGCGCAGAGGCCTCCCCCATGCGGCGCACTGCCCGTTGTGCGACCAAGCGGTGGAGACAATGGACCACCTCCTCACCGGGTGTCCATTCTCACGGACGATATGGCACGAGGTCCTGTCTTGGATCCGATCCACGGCGGCTCCTCCCGCGGAGGAAGGTGTTTTCATCGACTGGTGGACTAGGACACTTACCGCCACCCCAGGCGCTTTGCGCAGGGGAACCTCATTGATCGTCATGCTATCGGCGTGGTGTATCTGGAAACACCGCAACTCCGTGATCTTCGACAACGCCCAACCATCGGTACCCTCCCTCCTCGACATGATCAAAGCCGAGGCGCGCGACTGGGCGACCGCGGGAGCCAAAGGTCTACGTCAACTTCTCCCCTAGTAAGGCTGAGTTGAGTTGTATGGTGTGGGGTGGCCCTTCTTTGGGCTTGTACAAATATTCTCCTTTAACTATCAATGCATCGAAACGCAAAGCTTTTTGCGTTTTCGCGAAAATTTTATGAAGTCAACATTTCGCGGTTTTGGGAAACTCCAAAACAATCTTAGATGTTGACAATGATAGTTTTACGGTTCTCCAAAATTTCAACTTGAAATGTTTGTATTCCAGCCTCCACGAAAATGACAAATCATGAAAATTTGGAAGTTTTTAAATTTTACTGTTCACTGTCTGAGATGCAGAATTTATCATTTTTATACAACACAAAATACAGAAAAAAAATGAATTCCATTTTTTTGTATACAGATAGAAGTCATCTTCGCCTACGTCTAGGATTTTTCTTCAGATTTTTTTGACCCTTAAAACTTTAGTTTCTCACGCTACAAAATGCCGGACTCCTTAGACTCCCCCACACAATAGACTGCCAATGGTACATGGAAGATGGCAATAAAAGTGTTGAATTTCAACGGCGTAAACTATATATTACCAGTTCGGAAATCACTCCCGCATCAGCGATGGTATGTGAAACAACGAAAATTTGTTCGGAGGAAGCATATTATCTTACATGCAAAGCCGCTTGAAATGAATACGAATATTTATACAGCGATATTATTAGCTTGAGGAAGAGATATAATTACATACTTCCAAGGCTCTAGATATAATTTTATTTTTACCTAACTTTTTCACTGGTAGAAAATAGGCCTTCGGTACGCCCCATTAGTCCCCAAAATAATCGGCCCGCGACCATAGGGGTCTTTAGTCGCGGTTCGGGACGAGACCCACGACCAATAGTCTGGGCCCAGCGCGCTCGATCCACAGCTGTCGGAGGGGAGGGGCTTTAGTCCCGGTTGGCCAGACCAACCGGGGCTAATAGGTCATCGGTCTGGGCCCACGGCCTTTAGCCGCGGTTGTCCAGGTGAACCGGGACTAAAGGCCCATCCCTATATATAGAACTCAGCTCGCTGCACTTAGCCACATTTGGTGTCACTTCTGCTCACAACATTCACAAGGAGTGGTGGGTATGCTTTTGGTTCCTACTATGCACACAAGGTGTTCGATGAAATGCCCGATAGCATGAAACACACATGATATTAAGTGTCCGAGCCGCACTTGAGCGTTTTCATTTATTTTACCTCCGCGGTCGCGGTTAGCAACTTGAACCCTTTCATGATTTGTATTATTTCCAGCTAGTTAGTTTAACAAATGCATGATGGTTAATTATATACTTTATATAATAATAATGCAGATGAATCGGCAATGGATGTACGGTAACCGACTCTCCGGCGAGTTCACTAGGGTTTGAAAGATTTCCTCGTAGTGGCAAATGCGAACAAGCAGCGAGGTTTTATTATCTGTCCATGTGCTGAATGTAAGAATGAGAAGGGTCACTCCTCCTCAAGAGTCGTTCACATGCACCTGCTTCGGCACGGTTTCATGCCAAGCTATAATTGTTGGACCAAGCATGGAGAAAGAGGGGTTAGAATGGAAGAAGATGAAGAAGAGGATGATATCGATTTCAACTATCATGACGCTTTCGGTGATACCTTCATGGAGGATGATGCTGAAGGTGGGGAAGGGTTTGGTGAAGGTGAAGAAGAGGCACATGATGAGCCCGCTGATGATCTTGGTCGGACCATTGCTGATGCACGGAGACGCTGCGAAACTGACAAGGAGAGGGAGAATTTGGATCGCATGTTAGAGGATCACACGAAGTCGCTGTACCCAGGATGCGACAATAGTCTGAAAAAGCTGGGCTGCACACTGGATTTGCTGAAATGGAAGGCACGAGAAGGTGTAGCTGACTCATTTGAAAATTTGCTGAAAATGTTGAAGAATATGTTTCCGAAGAATAACGAGTTGCCCGCCAGTACGTACGAAGCAAAGAAGGTTGTGTGCCCTCTAGGTTTAGAGATTCTGAAGATACTTGCATGCATTAACGACTGCGTCCTCTACCGCGGTGCATACGAGGATTTGAATGAATGCCATGTATGCACTGCATTGCGTTATAAGATCAGAGGCGATGACCCTGGTGACGATGTTGAGGGCGAGAAACCCAGGAAGAGGGTTCCCGCCAAGGTGATGTGGTATGCTCCTATAATACCTCGGTTGAAACGCCTGTTCAGGAACAAAGAGCATGCCAAGTTGTTGCGATGGCACAAAGAGGACCGTAAGTCCGACGGGGAGTTGAGACACCCCGCTGATGGAACGCAATGGAGAAAGATCGACAGAGAGTTCAAAGATTTTGCAGCTGACGCAAAGGAACATAAGATTTGGTCTAAGTACTGATGGCATGAATCCTTTTGGCGAGCTGAGCTCCAGCCATAGCACCTGGCCTGTGACTCTATGCATCTACAACCTTCCTCCTTGGTTGTGCATGAAGCGAAAGTTCATTATGATGCCAGTGCTCATCCAAGGTCCGAAGCAATCCGGCAACGACATCGATGTGTACCTAAGGCCATTAGTTCATGAAATTTTACAATTGTGGTGCAGACCTGGTGTACCTGTGTGGGATGAGCACAAAGAAGAGGAATTTAACCTACGGGCGTTGCTTTTTGTAACCATCAACGATTGGCCTGCTCTCAGTAACCTTTCGGGACAGTCAAATAAGGGATACAAAGCATGCACGCACTGCTTACATGAGACTGAAAGTGTATTTTTGGATAATTGTAGGAAGAACGTGTACCTGGGTCATCGTCGATTTCTTCCCGAAATCATAACGTAAGAAGAAAGGCAAGCATTTCAATGGCAAGGCAGATCACCGGCCGAAGCCTGCGGAACGTACTGGAGCTGAGATATTTGATATGGTAAAGGATTTGAATGTCATCTTTGGAAAGGGTCCTGGCGGACAATCAGTTCCGCAGGGAGTTGACGGGCACGTACCCATGTGGAAAAAGAAATCGATATTTTGGGAGCTACAGTATTGGAAAGTCCTAGATGTCCGCTCTGCAATCGACGTGATGCATGTTACGAAGAATGTTTGCGTGCACCTGCTAAGCTTCTTGGGCGTGTATGGGAAGACAAAGGATACAAAGAAAGCACGGCGGGATCAGCAACTTTTGAAAGACCCAGATGACCGGCATCCGGAATGGTTTCAAGGTCGTGCCAGCTACGCTCTTACGAAAGAAGAGAAGGTCATTTTTTTTGAATGCCTGAGCAGTATGAAGGTCCCGTCTGGCTTCTCGTCGAATATAAAGGGAATAATAAACATGGCGGACAAAAAGTTCCAAAACCTGAAGTCTCACGACTGCCACGAGATTATGACGCAATTGCTTCCGATTGCTTTGAGGGGCCTCCTACAGGAAAATGTTCGAGTAGCCATTGTGAAGCTGTGTGCATTCCTCAATGCAATCTCTCAGAAGGTAATCAGTCCAGAAGATCTACCACGGTTACAGAACGATGTGGTCCAATGTCTTGTCAGTTTCGAGTTGCTGTTTCCACCATCCTTCTTCAATATTATGACGCGCCTTCTGGTCCACCTAGTCGAAGAGATTTCCATTATCGGTCTTGTATTTCTACACAATATGTTCCCCTTCGAGAGGTTTATGGGAGTATTAAAGGAATATGTTCGTAACCGTGCTAGGCCAGAAGGAAGCATCGTAAAGGGCTATGGAAATGATGAGGTAATTGAGTTCTGTATTGACTATGTTCCTGACCTTAAGACGATTGGTATTCCTCAATCGCGGCACGAGGGGATACTAAGTGGAAGAGGCACGATCGGAAGGAAATCAACGATATGTATGGACGGTCATTCTATGACTGAAGCACACTACACAGTTCTGCAAAATTCAAGCTTGGTGGCTCCGTACTTCGAGCAAAACAAGAATATTTTACGCTCGAACAACCCGGGGAAGCCTGAATCATGGATTAGAAAGGCCCACATGGAGACTTTCGGCAGTTGGTTGCGAAAACATTTAATGAATGACAATGATGTTGGAGATCAGCTGTACATGTTGGCCAAGACACCATCTTCGACTATAACGACTTTCCAAGGGTACGAGATTAATGGGAATACATTTTACACGATCTCCCAAGATAAAAAGAGCACCAACCAAAACAATGGTGTCCGCTTTGATGCAGCAACCGAGATTGGGAAAAAGGTCACATATTATGGTTACATAGAGGAGATATGGGAACTTGACTATGGACCCTCCTTTAAGGTCCCTTTGTTCCGGTGCAAATGGTTCAAGCTAACAGGAGGTGGGGTAAAGGTGGACGAGCAATACGGAATGACAATGGTGGATTTCGACAATCTTGGTTACCTTGACGAACTATTCGTCCTAGCCAAAGATGTCGCTCAGGTTTTCTATTTGAAGGACATGAGTAGCAAACCGAGGAAACGGAAAGATAAGAAAACGATCAGTACATCATGTGATGATCCAAAGCGCCACATTGTTCTTTCAGGGAAAAGAAACATCGTGGGAGTGGAGGACAAGACAGACATGTCAGAAGATTATAATATGTTTGGTGAAATTCCGCCCTTCAAAGTCAACACTGACCCAAGCATTAAGTTAAATGATGAGGATGCTCCATGGATACGGCCAGATCGTAAGAAAGTAGGGACACAAGGGAACATACGAACACTACTCCTCGTCGTCGTCGTCGGGGAACTCGTCGGTGACCTCCTCCGGGACATCGACGTCGGCGAACTCGTCGGTGACCTCCTCGTCGTCGTCGGAGGTGCATGATGGTATGTCCGAGATAGGCCCCCACCTCGGATCGTCGGAGGCCCAGACTTCGCCGGCGCGGTCGGCCCGACGAAGCTCTTGCAGCGCCCTCGTCCTCGCCTCCCGAGCGGCATCTAACGCGAGGTGGCGTTCGAGGCGGCGCTCCGCCCGCTCAGCCGCGCGGGTCTGCCAGAGCTCCTCGTCGGCGCTCTCCTCCCTTGGGTTGTTCCGGTAATACTCGCGGACGACGCGTTCTTCCCTGGCATCGACTAGGCCCTGAAACGCGCGGTGACGGAGGTGGAGGTGGTCGGCGGCAGTGACGATCTGCGGCTTCGGCGCCCTGGCCTCCGCTTCGCAGACGGTGTGGCAGTCGTTGAAGTTCATCAGCGAACGTGGGCGGTTGAGGCGCCAGGCTGCCGCGTCCCAGGCGCGGGCGGCCTCCGCCGCCGTCGCAAAGGAGCCGCGGGGGATGCGGTCGTCCCCCCAGCGGATATCTGCGCTGAACATTCCGTTCTGCCGTGCTCGGACGCCGCGAAAGGCGGTGGTGCTGTTCCTCCTCGGAGGCATGGTGGAAGCGCGACGGTGCGTGGAGAGGAGAAGACGCACTCGAGGCGCGACAGTTTATACCGCGCCCTCCTGGCCACGCGTCACAACTCCCGCGCCACGCGTCGCAACTCCCGCGCCACGCGCCACCCTAACAGAACCAAGCAAATAGTTGCACATTACTAACCGAGCTCAAAGTGAACACTGACCCATAGCATGGATGGATGTGTTAAAGGGGGGGTGTAGAACAAAACAATCGGTATCACCAACATACAGCCCTACCGTGGCTACTCGGTGCAATATGCATACCAAATGCACGGTAGGACGTATGATGGCGAAACCGGATGTTTTGTACTTGCTCGATAAACTGAATATATGATGTATCAAACCTTAAAGGGGGATGTAGAACAAAACAATCGGTATCGCCATCATACAGCCCCACCGTGGCTACTGGGTGCAATATGCATACCAAATGCACAGCAGGACGTATGATGGCGAATCCGGATGTTTTGTATTTGCTCGATGAACTGACCGGTGTATGAAGGTGGGCTATATATAGGGTCCTCTGGCTCAGAAAGTGTTGTGCTAGGGTTTTGATCCAACGGTTAAGAAACCACCTCATCCAACGGCTCACAACAGCTCGAAAGAAACACACTGTAGCCCTGATCGAACGGCTCACAACAGCTCGAAAGAAACACACCCCGGATCTAACGACTCACAAGCGCTTTAAAGAAACACACGATCCGTGTGATTCTATCTGATTGGTCCAAACGAAACCCTAACCCATTTAGTCCCGGTTGGTGTGCCCAACCGGGACTAAAGGGATGTTTTCTTCTCGCTATATATATGTATGCATTGCCAAACCATTGGCATAAACACATACAAACTCACCACTCTCTCTCATGGCTTCTACCGTACCCACTCTAACATTCATCCAGGCGGAGGCACTTTCGGCCTCGAACTACCCCTGCTCGTGCGGCTACAACGTTCCCGCCGGTTGGATGCTGAGCGCCGGAGGAGTGCCGGTCCCTCCTCTTCCTCAAGGTGTGGCGCGTCGGGCGGCCATCACGAACCACTACTATCACGAGCTCACGCCGGAGCAGCGGAGGAATCTCAGTTGGCATCCCGATAACCAGCATACTTGGGATGCCTTCTTCATCAATCGGCGTGAGAGGGCGCTCGCCAGGTATGAGGAGGACGGCCTGCCTCCTCGGAACTTTCATGAGGCCGGTCGTCGGCTATGGTGGTCCGGCCGGACTCTACAGAGCGTCATGGACTACATCAGGGCCGGCGATATCCCCCGCCTGCGGTACCCTCAGGCCCAGTCCTGGAGTCGTGATCCTCTGAGGGAGTGCAGAGCACCGTCAGACGATAGTGACGACGACGGCGGCGGCGACTACGACGACTACGAGTACATGTACTATAGGCCTAGGCAGGAGTATGACTAGCAGATATCAGATCATGCATCTATGCTCTCCGTTTAGGTTTAGATCCACTCTAGCCATTATGTACTGCCTTTTTTATCTATATATATATTCAAGATGTGTGTGAATCTTTATGATTAGTTTTATTTTTCTGAATTTTCTGATATTTTTTGTATTTTTAAGATTTTAAAAAGAATTAGTTTTATTTTTCTAAATTTTCTGATATATTATTTGTATTTTTAAGTTTGGGAAAAGGAAAAGTATTTGAATAACCACCTTTAGTCGCGGTTCGTGTCACGAACCGGGACTAAAGGCTCATTCTGCGCGGGAACGAAAATGCCGCGAAAAATTTCACCTTTAGTCCCGGTTCGTGACACCAACCGGGACTAAAGGCCCGCGGAGGGTACCCCAGGGGACCTTTAGTCCCGGTTGGTGACACCAACCGGGACTAAAGGCTGGCCCTATATATTCCCGGCCCCAAAATTTTCTTCGTCCAAACCCTCGTCTTCCTCGCGCCGGCGCCCTGCTCGTCGATTCCGTCGTCGTCGCCCGATTCCGTCGTCGTCGCCTGCGAGAGTACCGCGCCGTCGCCGTCGCCCGCGCCCTTCTCTCCACCGCCTCCGCCCTGCTCCGGCCCCGCCCGTCGCCGTCTCCGGTAGGTTCCCCGCGGGCCTCGCGCCGCCCTCGAACCAGCGCCGCCCTCCCGCTCTCGAGAGGGGACCACGAACCAACGCCTCCCTCGTCGCGGGCCTCGCGCCGCCCTTGAACCCTTCCCCGTGGCCGAAAACCCTTCCCCGTGGTCGGAATCGCCGGAGACAGAGAGCAGAAACTGCCACACCGCCGGCCACAGTGTCACGCCAGGGTGACGTCATCATGACGCCAGGGGCCCACTGTATATGGAATTACAGAAAATAATTAAATCTTCTAAATTAAACAACTTCTAATTTATAATTCCAAAAATTATGGAAAAATATGCGAAATGTTCGTAAAAATGTAAGCTATCTGTTTATATCATTTTCAATCATGTTTGACAAAGTTCAAAATGAGACCATATTTGAATTTGAGTTAAATTCAAAAAAATAATGAAAATAAGTTTTAATTCAATAAATTCAGAATATTAAGTGTAATATACCAAAATGACCAGAAAAGCAAATGCAACGTAGCTATGAGGTTCTCCAAGTCATTTGAGAAACTAATCTTGGACACACCTCTAAAGTATGGTTTTCCACCTCCGGTGGTCATCGTTCTTCCACCGGAGTGACATATGGCGGACAATTTGAGAAAGAGGGTGTAATATTTGCTAAGTCTCCTATATACTTAATTAATTTTTACTATATGCATGTCTGCAGGAGTGACATATGGCGGACAATGGAGCCTTGCCGTATACGGATCAGGAGGCTGAAGGTATTATATACGGCATGATAGCCAACCAGAACCCTTATGTGCCGGGCCCAGAAGATGAGCAACAAGACGATGTAGTCTCTTCTTATCTGAACCTTGATGATCAAGAACGTGGAGGAACGGACATTGTCGATGATGAAACAGGTGAAGGAACGGACATTGTCGATGATCAAGGAGGTGAAGGAATGGACATTGATGACGGAGGTCAACCGTCGACAAACGACGATCTCCAATTGCAAAGAACAACCACCTTCGGCGAGGTATATATATATACATTGGGACTCTCGTGATACAAACTTACTGAAATGTGAATATATGCACTAACGCGCGCGACTCTCTTTCTTATTTTAGCCCTCGGCCGGATCTAGTATGACAAAGCGTGGCAAATCCAAGTCGATGAAAGATGGAGAAAATATACCATCGAATCAGTCAGTGAAATCGGCAAGCCCCTACAGCACACCACAAAGTTTATCAACCAATGCGGAGTCATTGTTAGAGACACCGTCCCGATCACCGTCCAGGAATGGAAGGAGCCAAAGAAAGCACGTGTTGGTTTCACTTATGTCGACAAGAGAACGAAAAAGATTATGTTTAGAAAGCTTATTGCACATTTCATTCTACCTCCGGAATACAACAAAAAAGATGAATTCGGTGAGGACGTTCCGGGTGGACGTCAGAGGAGGAGGATAGTCAAAGAGTTCGCTTTTCAGAAGATGGCCGAAGCATTCCGGAACTTCAAGAAAAATTGTTCCGTGAATATGTCAGCAAGGGCAAGACTCCGATTTTCACTGGACAACATGAGAAACTGAGAGATGATTGGACAGAATTTGTGACGCAACATAAATCGGAGCATTTCAAGGAAATGTCGGCAAAAAATAAGGCTAATGCGGAAAAGAAACAGTACCATCATGTTATGGGGCTAGGAGGATACCGCGTTTCGGCGCCTAAGTGGCAGGCAATGGAGGACGGCCTGAGGGCAAGAGGAAACCGTCTAGGTACAGAAGGATGGGACGAAAGAGCCAAAATGTGGTGGTACGGGCATGGGGGATCGCTAGACCCGAAGACAGGGGAGTGTGTTCACCGGCAGAAAAAGTTTGCTCCCACAAAAGACCTTGTTGACGCAATGACCAAAGCTCAACAGGGCGTGCTCACGTTCAACAGAGAGAGACCAACTGACCCATGCCCTTGGGAATCCTGAACACGGAGGACATATACGAGGCAAAGGCAGATTGCCGTGGAAAGTAGGGTTTTCCCAGGAGGGTGACCCGTACTGTTACAGAAGCCGTAAGAGAGGTACGGACCGGGCTGCAGATCAAATGTCGCATCTTGCAATGGAAGTCAGTGAGCTGAAGAAGATCGTGGCGGGAATACTTGAGAAAGAAAAAGCGTCGGCTGCAGGGCCGCATGAAGATGCAGCGGATCTCGGAAGCCAGCATCAGCTGAGAAGCAGCGTGGCTTCCACGGAGGCCCCGACTCCAGGTGCTAATGCACGATGATCGAGAGTCGTGCACCGGAGCCTCACTACCCCGTGGATGATGTAAAGGAGATGAAAGAATGTGATCTGCATTATCCCGTGGGGAACATTTCCATGAAGGTAGCTACCGGCAGTGCTTTACCCTATACACCTGGAGCACTCCATCACAACAACCCCATTCCATATGGCTATGCTCGTGTCACGGTGGAAGACATAGTCCAAGCGTTTGAGGACCTGGATATTGACATAGCTACACCCGAAGGGGAGAGAAGACTTGGAGATGTCAAGCGCCAGTTCATTCTATGGAAAAAGAAGTACATAGTGTTTCCAGGCGAGACGCCAAGGCTAACAAGTCCACCCCCCTCCGATGGTGCAGGTGCTGGTGGTGGTGGTGGTGCTGGTGCTGGTTCACCTACGCCTCCTTCACGCCATTCGACGCCGTCCCCCGATCCACAATCTCCGGCGGGTAAGCTGCCGTCGCCCCCGATTCCTCCTCCGGCGGTTAAGCAGTTGCCGCCCCCCATTCCTCCTCCGGCGGTTAAGCAGCCGTCTCCCCCCATTCCTCCTCCGGAGGAAAAGCAGTCGTCTCCCCCCATTCCTCCTCCGGAGGAAAAGCAGCCGTCTCCCCCCATTCCTCCTCCGGAGGATAATCAGTCGTCGCCCCCTATTCCTCCTCCAGCGAAGAAACAGAGGCATGCGGACAGCAAGGGAACCTGCTCTTGGTCTATTAACCCGGATCCTTATGTACCTAAGACCACACGCGTACCGGAGCCATCACTGAAGCCTCTCCCCCCAAGGCCTTGGGAACTTAGTGATGCTGAAACCAAATTGGCCGTGAAGGCTGACGTTGACAAATGGAAGGGCCGACTGAAGGCGCTAAAGGAGCCTGAGCCCAAGGAAGTATTCCCTCCGATTGTAGACTATTGGGCTACGGGTTTTTTGTCGACAGTGTCCCAAGCCGTGAAAAATTTGCCTAAAGACTATGATATTGAACTTCGTAAGCAAGCAGGAATATTGGAGGAGGAGAAAGCAAAAATAGTGGAGGAGGAGAAAGGAAAAGGAAAAATGAAAAAAAGCGGGAAACAAGTTGCCCAGCTCGGGATGCAGAGTAAACAATCGATCCCCCCGCTCATAGTGAAAGCCGCTCCGGAACAGGACCCCGAGGTCATAAATGTTGTGGCAGCAATGGATTGACTGTACCTACTGCCATGCAAAATGCGTCCGAGGCCGGTATATCTCTTTGTCTCTTTTTAGGCCTAGACGATGCGCCAGTGGCTGAGGTAGGATTACAATATGAGAAGAAAGGGCCTCTCGTCGAGCCTGCGGAAAAGGATCTACCACCACTAATGCAAGCTCTGCTACGTTGGTACAAACATTTCATAACATGGACCGACAAAGAATTTGTGTATGTGGATTATACACAGGAGCATCACACTAAAAAGTACTCTGTAACAGTTGAGATGAGTGAATTGTTCCAGCTGTTCAATCTGCGTGAGCTCGACAAATCTATCCTGAGTTGCTACGTTCTGTAAGTGATTTATTTCTACCTCATCTCGTTCTTCATTGCCTACACTATATATATATATATATATATTATTGTCCTAACTATATTGTTGCGTACGCTATTATGCAGATTGAAGATTTGGGAATGCAAAATAAGACTCATCCATGATGTTGGGTTCATTGACCCACAAATCATTAATGGAACTATGTTAGAACATCACCCCAAAGACGTGGAGAAAGACTTGTACAATTTTTTTAAAAAGCATGAATCCAAAAGATATATTCTATTTCCTTACCTTTTTGGGTGAGTGTTTCTCTCATGTTCCCATTCTCTTTTGTTTACTCCATGCATGGTATGTCTAATCGATAAGTTATGCATGACTGTGCATCTAACGTGTCCGCAGGTTCCACTGGATTCTGCTAAAAATTGATCTTCAGAACTCCATAGTTTTGATCTTTGACTCTATGAATTCAAATACAGATCTTTGGATCGACATGAGAAAAATGATGCAAAGGTAATATTTTTCAATCATTTGCGCTCTATATCGATCGGTCTCTTTTGTTCATTTCCTAAGCTAATAACTCCCTTGTTCATTTAATTTTATTTGCAATGTAGAGTTTGGAGACGGTTCTCACTTGGACATGTCGGTGGATTCAAACATCAGCTACAATTTAAAAATGTGGTCAAAGGTGTGGATAAGCAGCCACCGGGGACCGGTCTATGTGGACTATGTCTGTGAGAACATACGGAAAGAAATCTCTGAGAGGAAGAAGGACGAGACCACGCGGAGGGGTCTCAATAACTTGCGGAGGGCGCTTACTCCAGAAGCTCGCTTCCGACCAATTCAAGAGGAAATAGCAGGATTTTTTCTTAGGCATGTCATCGCTAAGGAAGGAGAGTACCATGCGTCCACCGACCATGACTATTATACGCATAAGCCATCTTAATTGTTCGAATTTGTGTATGGTCATCCATCTTAATTGTGTAATATGGAAACTTGTTCGAGGTTGTATATATGGTCACCCGATATTGAATATATATTATATATTCCTATTCAATTCTCCTTGTTTGAAATTTCATATATATATATGCATGTATATAGTATCGTAAAATATATATATATGTGTACTGAAACTTCATCAAAATTAAAAAAAACACATATAAATATAAAAGAAATAAAACAAAACAAATTTAAAAGGAACCAGGTTTAGGGGGCCTAAAACCCTAAACCTGCGCAGGTTTTCAGTCCCGGTTGGCCACAAGAACCGGGACTAAAGGTCCTCCGCCGCGACGGATCCCTGGCGCCCACGTGGACGGGCCTTTAGTCCCGGTCCGTAAATGGCGGGACTATAGGGGGGGTATTTAGTCGCGCATAGCTAGTCCCGGTTGCGCGGCCGGGACTACTGGCCCTTGCGAACCGGGACTATAGGCCTATTTTCTACCAATGTTTATGGTTAGCTATTAGGCTTACTACACGTGCACCTATTTTTGGACATAACATGGACATGTAGGCTGTCCATTAGATACACGGCTGTGCACATACAGAAGATTTTTTCCCGTGTGAAATAAAGTAAACAATTTAAATTATTTTTTCCATTTAAATCTATCCATATTACAAATAGGAGTCCTATTAATACATGGCTTGTACAGTTCTAATTTATTTATATGGGAAACGTTAGCCCCACACGTGATATACCAATTTCTATAGGGCGGTGCTCTGCGTAGGTCATCCTAGGATTTGCTAATCCTAGATCCCCTCGCGAGCCATCGGATCTGCATCTAACGGTCAAAATCTGCAAAACCTGTTTTTGCATTTGAGTCCCTCACTTTTTGGATATAGAACCTGCAGTCCACAACAGTCCCACTTAAGCGAAGGGCTATATCACGTTGCCCCCGGCTATCTCGATAATTACAACAAAACTGCCATTCCAACAAATTCACTGGTATCGCAACAAAAATTATCGCCCATGTGTACAAAAAAAGGTATTGCGACAAATTGTTCCGAAACAAATCGAAAATATAAGTAATGATACAAAAGAATAGTTAAAGAATGTGTTTATTTCGTTGCAACAAAAAATTTCGAGCAATTCAATAAAAATCACAACCTATTGCAACAAAAATAATTATTTGCATCAATTAAAAAGTTGGTAAGCAACAAAATAATTTGTCACTGTTTCAGTTGCAACAAAAATCATCACCTATTTCAACAAAACGGTAAAATGATAGCAACAAAAAAGTTGCATGTTTACAACATGCAAAAAATCCCATAAACATGTCATTCCAAAATAAATTATAATAAACATATAAACATTTTCTAGAAAATCATCCAGAAAACACTGTAACATCTCATTTGTGGTTTCTCAACAAAACACATGCGAAATTGTAACAAATTTTAAACACGTATGCAACGTTGATCGAAAATGGCAGAAACACTTAGCGTAAATATATGCTGGTGATTTGTACGTCGGGCTTGTAGAACACTGGCCAGGCACGAAAACTGGGCCCAAAATCTGAATTGTAACTAATTGGACCGGCCCAACAGCGAGGATCCTATCGATCGCTGGCTCGCTCGCTGGGTGACCTACGATTTCACCGCGTAGGTCGCCCTAGAACAAGCATTTTCCATTTCTTTACAGAACACGTACCAGTTGTAAGCTGCCCAGAGAGACACAAGACGTACACAAATACAACACCTCAATCTGTTTCAATTAGACATGGCAGTATAAATAAATAGATAAAACTCCTCGCTGCCCTTATTCAACCTTGACCACATAATTCACATCAAAGAGTTATTTTAATACAGTTTTCTAGGATTAACGTGGTGTCTCGTAGGGAGTCTTCAATTTGTAAATGTAAGATTGGTAAACATACAATAATCTAAAATTGGATCACTCGAAAAGCATCTGAAAAGTGGGCAGTAAATGTTTGGCGGCAGCATTTTGGCTCTTGGATGCAAATGCACCCAGTATTTAAAAATAGATCTTAAACAAATTTTAATATAACAAAAGATTGTAACACTAAATCGCGCAAAGATGTTGACATCCTATATGTTTTGGAAGTGGGTTCACGAACGACATTTTTTTGTTTCCTATATGAAAAAGAAAAAATTTGATGCCACATTAAAACTTTTAAGGCGACATGTTTTTGTCTTTTTTCACAAGACACAAACATTGTCGAATTTTCGCGAAACTACTTTGTAAAGACATAAAATAGGAATATCTATGCATGGAGTTTTACTTCAAAAAAAATCAACTTTTCAATATTTGGTTTTCAAAATGGATTTCTGTGTTTTGACTATTAAATGGTTGCATGAATCTTAATGAAGTGGACACTCTGCAATACATGTATAGACTTTAGGGTAAGTACGTCCAACTATTCATGGTGTTAATGATTTCCTAAACAGACTTTCCAAGGCTCAGGTGTGTTTGCCAGAGCTAGCGCGCAATGTACGTAGGTATTTTCTTCTACATATATTCTAAGCGGGCTGACATCAGATTTTCCTAAATTATCGACACATCAATTAGTATATTTGAACGAGAACAAACAGTGCGCTCATGTAAATTTACTTTGATAGCAAATGCATAAGATAGCAAACATTAATACCGCCTAATGAAGCACAAAATTATCAATGTCAATTGGGAAACGCAACAACTAGTTTGCTGTATAAAATTAGAAGAAGAAAAGACATGCATAATTATATTCTAATAGATCAGGCACTTCATTTGAAGAAGAACAACAAATCATTGACTTATTTAATCTATTCAGCACAGTTACGCTTCAGTTCCTTCTCCCACGCACAGAGATGAGAATGGTAGTAAGCGCTGCAGGGCAGCTTGCCTCCAAATGTTTGTACCCTTCCGTCGCCACCACAGCATCAAGGATTGAAGGAGTGCTGACAATGAACTCGACGCACTTGGCCTTGAGGTGCGAGCAGTTGTGCTGCTCAGCCAAAGCCAGAGTTGTTGCCGCTGTGTCGACGGTGATTCCACCAGAGAGCTTGCTCTCGCAGATCACTTTGAGCCTGTCCAGCCCATACCTATCAGCAGCCGCGAGAAGATGCTGAGCCAGTGTCGCCACAGCCTCTGGCTCCCCATCAAGCTCAGGGACTGTGTCGGTGTAGACGAAGTGCAGCATAGCCTTGAACGCTGCCGGCTCCATGTCCTCGATCACGACACGTCCAGCACTCCTCTCCCTCATGTGCCCGAAGAACTCGGCCATGAGGACAGGGGACCTCGCAGCAAGTATGGCCTTATGAGCAACAAAGGACTCGCCCGAGACTTGGACCGTGATGTCGGCTCCTGTCCCGCTCTGCAGGAGATCGCCCAATTGCCGGTGCATGTTGGAGGATGGCACCAGAACCGGCGTTGACGCCACCGGTGGTTCCTTGAGGATACTGATGGTGCACTGCACGATCAGATGGTCATCATTAGGAGAAGCTGGAGCCGGTAGAGAGTTTGTTTGCACGAGCAGGACTCCCGGTGAGCAGTCTTTAGGGCGCTTGAACTCATGTGACACGCTATTTTTTAGGGAGGTATCCATCTTTGGATGTACCAATAGACACCATAGATTTGCCTTCACGTTGCAAGTGCCGGCATCAGTGAGGAGCATAAGCTTGAGTGTTACACATCGGAAGCCGGACTTGTAACATCTGGGGTAGCATTGGATTTCCCACTCGTACCCATCGACGTCCCACTTGGACTTGATGCACTCATTGTCACCCATGGTAGCGGTCGCCAGGCTGAACCCGTCGATCCTCAGCTGTACCACCGAGCGCACGACACTGGTGAGGGGTCTGCAGGCATTAGCCATGGGGAAGTGCAGAGTGGGGATGCTGGTGGCTGGGAAAGAGGGGGAGGGGAATGAGCAGAGGATTGTGGTGGATCACGGTAATTTATACAGTAGGGGTTGCACTTAAGACCATCAATGTGGTGACTCCCGGGGTGCATTCATGGGCGTTGGAAGTTGGAAAGGCTTCGGATGGATCGATCAATCAATGTAGCATGCGAACAGACACCGGCCGCCTTGACCACCAGTTGAAACTAAGACGTGCGACGTTTTTATGTCCGGCACCCATCCAACTTTAGTATGCATCGGACGTGAAACGTCGGACGCAGAGCTATTCCGTTTCTTTCGGAGTGAAATGCATCATTGGTCATGTAACTTTAGTATACGGTTCAGTCAGGTCACTGCACTTTGCGAAGACGCAATTACGGTCACTGAAGTTGCAGCCCGGGCTCGCGTGGCGCCACCACGTACGATACAACGACGTATCGGCGTATCTGTCACGTTTGGGCCCACATGTCAGGCGATAAGTTGAGTAGTTGGAGAGAAGAGTTAATTACAAAATTGGATGTGTACAAAAATCGCACCCGTACAAGCAAAAGTTCCCCCATTAGGGGACCAAAACCCTAACCCTACTCGCCCGCAGTCGCTAAATCCCCAACCCTCCTCGCCCGCGGTCGTCGTCGTTGCCGTAGGATTCGACACCAGGGGTCGACGCTGGCACATTCTCGTTCCTCCCCTGCTCCGATGTCAGAGAATAGCTGTGGTCGGGCGGCTCGGCGCCGTCGTGCTCACCCCCCACCGGTGATTCCTCTGGTGAACTGCCCCGATTGTGGCCGGAAGATCAAACAGTACGTCTCCGGCACCAACAACCATGACAGATGGGTAAGAGATTGGATTGAAAGTTGCGAATTTTGTGTTGTATTTGCTCTTGTTGCAAGTGGATTTTGACTGTGTGTTCAACATTGTTAGAGCACCTGTAATTTCTGGCACTGGGAGATGGAATACGTCGTGTATCTGATTGACAACAATATTCTGAGAGGGGTGATGATGTTGAAGCGCTTGGGTGGGCAGAGGATAGAAGGGAAGCATTGGCGGCTGCATTGGGGAAGATGAGGCTTGCAGAGGAATGGGGAACTGGTGCATGCACCAGTACCATGTCTCGAGTGTTACACGCAATAGCAAAACAACGATGAAATTAAGCAAAATCGAACCAACGGGGAAACGAGATTTTAACGTGGAAAAGCCTTCCAACAAGGAAGAGAAAAAACCACAAACGCCAGCCAGCAATACTTCACTATTTCGGGTGAGGTTACAAACGCACCGGGATTTACAATGTGTGGCTTATCACATGCGGCGGTTTACAAGAGGTATATAAAGGCGGTCCTGACCTAACTAGGTCGGTAACGGCGAATCCAAGTCCAACTCGGTATCCACTCGTACCGTACCGCGGGGGCTGCCGTCTCCCGCACCCCCCTCCGTGCAGTCCACGTTTGTGCGGGGCGAGTGTGGGGCCAACTTCAGACTGCGTTGCGCCTATGGCTCCACTCGTCAGAAGTTCGGCCTTTATCAGTATATACAAATACGAATTTGGATCACACCAAAATAACACTCTACCTTGAGACAAATTCCCTCTTTTAGTATGAACGAGAACCTTCACCTGAAACACAGAAAGAAAACACCTTCGGCGCGAAATAGCTTCTTGGGCTAAGTAGTGATACCAACTAAGCTTGAGCAAACCTCAAACTTTGCAATAGGAACTGACTTTGTCATCATATCAGCAGGATTATCATGAGTGTATTTTGCATACCTTCAGCTTACCTTGTGCAACAACATCACGCACATAATGGTACTTGACATCAGCGTGCTTTGTTCTCTCTTGGAACATTTGATCCTTAGTAAGGTAAATAACATTCTGACTGTCACGAAATAGGTTAATGCAAGTATCATCTCCACAAAGCTCAGCAAACAGACATTTCAACCAAACCGACTCTTTGCATGCTTCGGCAATAACCATATACTCAGCCTCAGTAGTAGATTGTGCAACAACACCCTGCAAGGTAGCCTTCCAGCTAACAGCACATCCACTAACTGTAAACACATAACCTGTGAGGGACCTCCTCTTATCTGAGTAGGCAACAAAATCTGAATCCACATAGCCTGCGAGTCCCTCGCCAGTCTTGCCAAACTTCAAACAAGCTTTGGATGTGCCGCGAAGGTACCTGAAAATCCACTAAACAGTTTTCCAATGTTCTTTACCAGGATTAGCCATATATCGACTGACCAAACTCATAGGATAAGACAAATCAGGTCGAGAACACACCATGGCATACATTAAGGAACCAACAACAATAGAATAGGGAACTCGTGACATGTACTCAATATCTTTGTCAGTAGTAGGACATTGCAATGCTGACAACTTGAAGTGTGAAGCAATAGGAGTACTAACAGACTTTGCATCATGCATATTAAAACGATGAAGAACTTTCTTAATGTAATTGTCCTGACTAAGAAATAGCAATCTAGATTTTCTGTCTCTTGAAATTTCCATACCTAGAATTTTCTTAGCAGGTCCAAGATCCTTCATCTCAAACTCACTACTCAATTGTTTCTTCAATGTAGTGATTTCTTTTATGCTCTTGGCAGCAATTAACATATCATCAACATATAGCAACAAGTATATAGGCGGATCATCAACAAATTTAATGTATACACAGCTTAAAGCCATATGGCATCATAAAAGAATCAAACCTTTTATACCACTGTCGAGGAGACTGTTTCACACGAAATCCTTCTTACTAGGCACTATGAACCCTTCAGGTTGGTCCATGTATATCTCCTCCTCGGGTTTTCCATGCAAAAACGCAGTCTTCACATATAACTGCTCAAGCTCAAGATCATGCATAGCAACAATGCTAAAGAAAGTACGAATAGAACTATGCTTGACAACCGGGGAGAACACATCATTATAATCCACTCCCTGGAATCTGGCTGAAACCTTTTGCTACTAACCTCGCCTTAAACCTTGGAGGCTCTCTCGGAGATAAACCCTCCTTTCTCTTAAAGATCCACTTACAGCGGACGATCTTCTTTTGGTTAGGCAAGCGCACAACATCCCATGTGCCATTCTTTTCAAGTGATTGCATCTCCTTGTGCATTGCACCAATCCACTTGTCACGATCAACCGAAGCAATAGCTTCATTGTATGTAGCCGGTTCAGCATCATTCTCCACATGTTCTACACAACTTAGAGCAAAATAAACAACATCACATTCCTTAATTAAACGAGTACGAGGTTCTTTATTCCTCTTCTCTCTACGCTCTGCAATAGACAAATTTTCTTGCTGCACAATAGGAGGTGAGGGTGGCACAATATCCTCCCCATCAATTTCAGTTTTCTCCTCGTCCAGGTGTTCTAGCTCCACCTACAAACGAACTCGTGGTTCGTCCCCGTCGGAAGAATCTGGCACAACATCAGTCGACAAACTGTCCTCATACATAACAGATTCATTAAACACAACACTCCTGCTAAAGTAAGTCTTTTTTGGTTTCCGGGTTCCACAACTTATATCCTTTTACTCCAGAACCATAACCAAGAAATAAGCACTTAACAGCTCTAGGCTCTAACTTTCCATTAGCAACATGAGCATAGGCAGTGCAACCAAAAAATTTAAGTTGTGAATAATCAGCTGACTCACCAGACCATACCTCAATAGGAGTTTTACTGTCAAGAGTGATGGACGGTGACCTGTTGATCAAGCAGCAGGCAGTGTTGGCAGCCTCAGCACAAAAACGCTTATTCATGCGGGCGTTGGACAACATGCAGCGAGCTTTGGAGATGATCGTTCTGTTCATCCTCTCGGCTACACCATTCTTCTGAGGTGTGTATGGGATGGTGTGATGCCTGACAATGCCTTCCTGCACACAATAATCATCAAAAGCATGCGAACAAAATTCGCCACCATTATCAGTACGTAGCAACTTCACCTTTCTCTCAGTTTGCTTTTCAATCATAACTTTGCACTCTTTAAAAGCAGCAAAAGTATCATCCTTAGTTTTCAGGAAATAAGGCCAAACTCTTCTAGAGTAATCATCAATGATAATAAGCATATAACGAGCACCACCATAAGAGGGCTTACGTGAAGGCTCCCACAAATCAGCATGTACATAATCCAATATAACTTTAGTGGTATGAACGGAAGCATTGAAGTTAACTCTGTTATGCTTATGTGTTCAAGTCATACTTACTCATATTGCAATTCTTCAGAAGTTCTCTCTTCACCAATTCTGCCATACCATGTTCACTCATGTGTTCAAGTCGCTTATGCCAAAGGTTAGTTGTACTTGGATCATCATTAGTAATAACAGCAGCAGTCCCAGATAAAGTACTACCTCTAAGAATATATAACTTGGCAGAATTCATATCACCAATCATAACAATGAGAGAACCTTTTGATAACTTCAGGCGTTTATCACCTCCGGCATATTTGTACCCGTCACAATATGGGTACTCAGCGAGATCAAATTTCTCGCCATGGATGGTATGTGTTTCACTCCCGTCAATGTACGTGTCATCCCTCCATGGGTCTTGATCTGAAGAGATCCAATGCCAACAATGTGACATTTGTTGTCGTTCCCCACACGCACAAAATCTCCAGTCTGCACAACATCATAAGAACTGAACCAATCTTTGTTACAACAAATATCAAACGAACAAGCAGTATCAAGAATCCACTCATCATCACGAGTAACACATGCAGCAAAAACAGCGAAGCATTCAACATCTGAACTATTATCAGCAGCAACAACAGCAGCCTTACCAGCACCATTACCATTACCGTCAGATTTATTTTTCGGTTGGTATGTGCCGTTCCTTTTCTCCTTGTTCTGCACCTTCCAGCAATCCTCAATAGTGTGATTGGTTTTCTTACAGTACGTGCAGAATTTGTCTCGTCCTTTGGACTTTGAACGGTCCCTGCTCTTATCTCTGTTGTTGCTGTTGTAGTTGTTATCTCGCTGCTCAGGTCTGCCTCGTACCTGCAATGCATCGCCTTTGGAGGATGATACGTTAGACTGCATCATAACTTTCATCTTTTCCCTGGTCTGCAGGGCCTCCCAAACTTCTGCGAGGGTTAGTTCATCGCGGCTTAACAGTATGGTATCCTGCAGGTTTGTAAATGAACTAGGTAGCGAACATAACAACAGAAGAGCTAAATCTTCATCACCATATTTTACCTCCATCGACACTAGGTCGGACACGATCTCCTTAAAGATCGACAAGTGGCTCATGACAGAACCACCATCTTGCATTTTGAGCGAGAACAACTTCATATTTACGTGCATCTTGCTGGTTAGGTCTTTTGACATGCAGATCGATTCCAGCTTGAGCCACAACGCCGCCGCGGATTTGTCCTGCAGCACCTCTTGCAAGATATCATTAGATAGATGAAGTTGAATCAACGACAAAGCCTTGCGATCTTTGCGCTTCTCCTCAGCAGTCCACTCCTTCGCTTCCTTATTCCCGAACTCATCTAGCGCCTCATCAAGATCCGATGCTTGCGGTAGAATCGCATGTATCTTTACCTGCCACAGAGAAAACCTCGTCTTGTAGTCCAGCAACGGTAGATCAAACTTCATCGATGCCATCGCGAATCCCTAATCTGAAACAGGGCTCTGATACCACTTGTTACACGCAATAGCAAAACAACGATGAAATTAAGCAAGATCAAACCAACAGGGACACGAGATTTTAACGTGGAAAACCCTTCCAACAAGGAAGAGAAAAAAACCACAGGCGCCAGCCAGCAATACTTCACTAATTCGGGTGAGGTTACAAACGCGCCGGGATTTCCAATGTGTGGCTTATCCCGTGCGGCGGCTTATAAGAGGTATATAAAGGCGGTCCTGACCTAACTAGGTCGGTAATGGTGAATCCAACTCCAACTCGGTATCAACTCATACCGTACCGCGGGGGGCTGCCGCCTCCCGCACCCCCCTCCGTGCTGTCCATGTTTGTGCGGGGCGAGTGTGGGGCCAACTTCAGACTTCGTTGCGCCTACGGCTCCACTCGTCAGAAGTTCGGCCTTTATCAGTATATACGAATATGAATTTGGATCACACCAAAATAACATAGAGGAGGTGGAACTGGGCAGATCACTGGTCCTGACATGAAGCAAAAGAATGTTGAAGACCTGATGCTGCTGTTGAAGATGGTAGTTGTGTTGTTGGTCAGGGCAGTGGGCATGGTGTGTGTTCTTTGTGCGGTTGTAGTGTTTAAGCAGTGATGTTGTGTTGTTGGCCATGGCAACAACAAGAAGATGCTAGTGTACTAACTGTTGCTAAGTATGTATGTTATGTCATCAGTTTGAACAAGTTTATGTGTTTGGAAGAATTGTATGCTTGTAGTGTTTAAGCAGTTATGTTGTGTTGTTGGCCATGGTCATCAGTTTAAGAATTGTCATCAGTTTAAGAATTATGTGCTTGTTATGTCATCGGTTTGAACAAGAAGAATTGTATGATCTAGTTTGTTTGTGCTTCTTGTATGAAAGAGATGAAATATAGTGACAAACAGGAAAATTGAAACAAACTTCACCTGTTTAACACCAAAAGAAACTCCAGGTTAAACACCTCCAGCTACAGGTGTAGGTTTACTTACATATAAGAAAGTACCAAAAGAAACTCCAGGCTTAGCTTCAAACTCCAGGTTTAGCTTACATAGATCAAATACCAAAAGAAACTCCGGGTCTAGGTACTATTACATGAAACATCTGAATCATCTGAATTTGTCGAGCATGTTAACCTTCTTACCAACAACAATTACTCCAGGTTCAGCACCAGTTGCTCCAGGTTCGCTACCACTTGATCTAGCATAGCTTCTTTTAGCCTCTTTGCAGTCTCCTTCTCAAACTTGTTTCTTCAGTCTAGCTTCCTCCTTCTCATATTGTTTCTTCGGTCTAGCTTCCTCCTTTTTCTTTGCAGCTACTTCTTTGGTGATGTCTGACAAATCTTCCTAGCCTGTAATTTTGCTTGCTTGCTCACTGCTTGTTCTGACTTCCTTGTCTCTCTTTTCTCTTCTACTTCTTTTCTCTTTGCTTCTGCCAGCTGAGCCTTCTTTTCTTGTTGCTCCTTCCTCCTCTTAGCATTTTCTTCCACTTTCTCAGATGAGCCTCATACCTTGCCTCAAGAATTGCTATTCTTTGAGCTTAAATTTCTTGAGCTTTAGCTTGCTTCAACGCCTCAAGCTTTTGTGCAAACTCACCTTGCCTGACAGTAGATGAAGTGGACTGTGACTCTCGAACCAATCTCTGAGCTGCACTGATTAAGGAAGATCCTGGTAGTGGCATAGGGTTCCTCACTCTTGGTACTGTCCTCTGTATAAGGAAGAACCATAGAAATACAGGATTTCTTTTCACTGACATGAGCTAGAGTAGTAATAACCATAGGTGAGAGACAAGAACCTGCTGCATCAATGCATTAAGTAGTGCTGGCTCATAGTTAGGAGCAATGGGATGGCCTTCTTCTCTTGGAATTTCTACTTCCTACATATGAATAATTTGAGGTTAGTACAACAGATGCAAATACTTAACAAAAAGTTGACAATGGATTGTAGCTGCAAACCTGGGACTCTGGATTGCCTTCCGCCTGAACATTTCCTTGTGTGTTGGGAGGTGGTAAACCTGCTTTTAGGTAATTTCAACCCTTTATATTGTGATCTTCCTCCCCACAGTACCAACAGTGCATTATTACACCATGTCTTGACATCTTCTTGCCCCCACTTATGTGATCAACCTCACCTGGAGCCTTCCTTCTGGTCTTGGTGGTCTTCCTACCTTTTTCACATAGAAAGGAGTTTCAATAGGAGTTCCATTCATTTTATTCCACTCTGCTTTATCCCTGCAAGGAATGATTATGTGTCCATAGGCCTTCCTAAAAATATCAACTGAGTAGCACTCATTACCAAAGTCAGTGGATCCAGTCTTTCACTCCTTGCACAGGCACAAGCATGGGTACATGGAATGCCACTTCTAGACCATCTTCCACATGTGCATGTATTTTTTACAATATCAACAACAATAATGTATGTCCCATTGTCTGAGACAGCAAAAATTCCTTCACCAGCCCCTTCAGCAGTAATCCCTGCAGAAAACTCTACATTTCTTGCCACTTTCTTCTTTATTTTTGGACATATTCCCTGCCATCCCTCAGATTCTTGTATCTTGTTATGATGCCTTGTCATCAGCTGCCCTTTAATACTATCTATCATAGACAGCATAGTGATGCATGTAAAATGCATACATGAGCTTTGCATGTTATTACTTGTTTTTCCTACATATTAGCAACTTATATTCATGTTTTATAATGATTTGGGGGATTTTCTGAACAATCCCCCTTCTTTTGGTTCTAACCCTGTTTTTCTAGAAAACGTACTTTTTAGTGTTTCAGACTTTCCGGGAGCTTCGGGACTCCAAAAAGGGCAAGGCCAAAGAGCACGGTTCAGAATTTTTGAGACGAAGACCATGGGACAAAGTAGAGGGCCAAAAGGCCAACCAGGTGGAAATAAGGACCCTCCACGCGGCCAGATTCCTTGGCCGCGTGTGGGGCCCCCTTTTTTCCCCCGTGGCTCCGATGCCGTCGATCTTTCTTCTTCCGAGTGTCTCGTGACCTAAAAACGACTATATAAAGGGTCCCCTGGCCTTTTCGAGGAGGAGGCGGCGCCGAGAGACGAAACCACGAAATAGAGAGACAGAAGGCTGCCGTCGGAGAAGATCGGAGGGGGGAAACGCCGCCGGGATCACCCCCGGAGGGCTCCACCCCCCTCCGGCGTGTTCATCATCAACATCTACACCAAGATCAACTCCATCGCTCCACTGTAATCTCTTGGCAAACACGATGTATGATGCAATACTATATTCCCTTGATGTATTGTGTCTCCCCGTCTATGTTTGAGTAGTGAATTGTTCTTGGCAATGGTGAAATAGTTCGTTGATTGGTTGCATACAAGTTTGTTATCTTCTATGATTGTCTTTATGTACAATATATGAGTGCACGCATATGTTGGGGAATGCATGTAAGGTGATCACCGGTAGCATAATGAAGTGGTGGTGACTTGGGAGTGACGGTAACCTGAGACCGAGCCACAAAGTTAAGTTATTGGGGGATATATATAGGGGACCTTAGAACGTAAGGCTATGGTGGGACTTTATGTCTTAATCAATCTTGTGCAGTCATTTACTTGGCCACATGATCCATCATAAGGGGTTGTAGATCATTTACTTGACTATCCTATTCATGGCTCCTTCCTAGAAGAAACAACTAAGACTAAAACATGTGCTTCACTAATTGTGACAACCACACGAACGAAACACCTATTGCTAGAACACTTGCTCCCTTGAGAAACTTGAGATATTTGTTGCTTGCTACTTGTGAAACTTGCTTTAGAAACTTGCTCTAGGATTACTTGCATTTTAAACTTGCTTCACTAGTTACTAGACAAACCACACTCCACATCACTTGGTTTTAATTAGTTAGTTCCTTTTAGTCAAACTTATTGCTTTGCATAAACAACCATATAAGAGGGTTATAGGGCTTTAGAGAATAGATAGCTTACCTTCAGCTCCTCGTGGGTTCGATACTCAAATACTTATCGAAAGGTACTACAATTGATCTCCTGCACTTGGGAGTCATCAAGCACTTTTCTGGCGCCGTTGTCGGGGAGCGTTGTGCTAAGCTTTTATTCTTGTTTGCATTGCATACTAACATAAAAACCTAAAACACAAAAAAAAATTATAAAATGGAAAACAACCAAACAATTTTAGAACTGTATAATATCTACCTTGAATTAGGACATGAAGTGTTTGAGGAGAAATTGAAAAATTATTTGCACAACAATCATATTTGTGGTAGTACTAATTCTTTGAACACCTTTATTGCTAAGGAAAACCTTGAGCTTGGGGAAGTTTGTCTTGATGAATATGATATTTTTAGTCCCTCTACTATTGAGGATAAAAATGATGTACTTGCTGATTCTATGGAAAGTTTTAATCTTGGGGAAGTTGGTTGTGATGAGCATGATATTTCTAGTTCCCCAAGCTTGGAGGAGAAAATTCACTTTGATGATACTATGCCTCCTATATATGATGATTGCAATGAAAATTATGAATGTTTAACTCCACTATCACTAATGAGATTTTACTTATGTGGAGAGTAGTGATTCTTTTATGCATGTGGCTCATGATAAGAATGTTTTATGTGATATTCATATTGTTGAATCTATTCATGATGCTACTGAAAATTATTATGAGAGAGGGAAACATGGTTACACATATTTCAACAATATTAAGTTCCCCTCTTATGCTGAAAGTATAGAAGTTGCACTTGATCTACATTTCTATGCTTGCTATTATGTGCTTCTTTTATTTGTTTCATTACAAAATGCCAATGCATAGGAAAGGGGTTAGACTTAAAAATAAATTGTTTAATAGTTTTTGGTGTGTTCCTTATGCTTTAATTTCATGTTCGGTTTGAGCACACATTTATGTCTTTTCAACCTGTAAAATACCTTTACCTACTGTTATCTATCATTTAGTTTAAGATTTTCATTTTATAAAAAAATTTGGAAAGTAAATGAGAAGGATGAGTAATGGAGAAGTTGGGGTCGACCTTGAACATGTGTTGTTCATGCCAATAAAACCATTGCAAATTCTCTATCATTAAAACTTTTTCCAAAGCTAAAAACAATAAAAAATATTAGTTCACTACTGTAACATCACATTTCTGTCTTATTTCTCATCATAAATGGCAAGAATAATCTTATATGAGTGATAGGATTAAACAATAGTAATTAGCTGTCCAGAAAACAGATTCCTCAACTTCACTGCGAAAAATGTTTCAAATCACAGAAGTGGAATTTTGACCTGGTAATTTACGACAGAAATATTTAGTTATCACTACATATTTCATTAGTTTTAAGTTTTCTGATTCGAGCAACTTAAGTGCCTCTAAAAATTCACTCTTTACGGGCTGTTCAGTTTTTGGCAGATTATGTCTTTATTTTGCATTGCTCTCATTACTTGTGTTTTGTGTGGTTCTTTTGATCAAGGAGAAATGCACAACTGTAGTAACAGTAGTTAATATTTAGAATCAACTCATGATGTGTCTTTGCTGTACCTATGTGGATTTTATTTATGGAGGCACTAACCCCTCTAATCAAGTTTTATGTTGAGATTTGTGTAAGAAGAATTTTTCAGGAAGAAGAGTTGAGTGAGATGAACAAAGATCAAGAGGGACAACCAATCAAGCTTGGGGATGTACCCCTGGTATCACCCTACATGTATCAAATAAGTACAAGAATCCAAGCTTGGGGATGCCGAGCCACCTCACTCCAACCATCATGATGTTAAGTAAGAAAAACCTAGCTATACGGCTATCAATAAAGCGCTTTACGGGAGGCAACCCGGTTGTTCTTAGTTGGTTTTTCCTAGTGTCCTCTTGCTATAACAAGAGACTTAGTCTTTAATTTAGTTTCTGGAGTTTTCAATAAAGTGTCAAGTTTCACCCATTTGGATTTAAAAGTTGCTATCCTAGTGCTTGAAATTTCTGTTTCAGCACAATTATGCTCACCGTACGATTTTTTATTTTTTATCAGTAAGTCGGATTGAGCTAATTTTTTAGTATGTTCTGCAACTTTTCGTAATCTGTAAGCACAAAAATTGGATTAATTTTTTGATGAGTCTAGCTTAGGTAAAATGTTCGTTTTGCTGCTATTGCTTTTCTGGACAGATTTTGCCTTCTTTGGTTGGATGCACTCTTTGGGTTTGGGACTTGAATTTCCTTGATCTTTTCGAGCTAGAGAGTCAACATACAACATTATGAACCTTATTGTCTATCTTCTGGAGCATTTTTTTTGGAATTTTGCGCAGCATGCATACGTTTTGTTTGTCCTTGCTAATCTCACCCCACAGAAAAAAAAATGGGAGAAACATGTTTTGTAAAGTTTTTTCACAGGGAATAGAGGAGCTGCGCCAAGAGAGATCCAAGAGTGGTGAAAACCACAATCTTGGGGATGTGGTGAACACCTCCCTGGACCAACACTCTTTTGGTTAGCACACGTCTACTTTCTATTTTTCTAAGCAAAGCATTTATCGCAGAAACTTGAAGCGTCTAGTTTTGTTTTTTTTTTAGTTTATTTGTGAGACCACCACCACAATTATCTTTATGAGAATCAGCTACTAGAATAATGGGTTGAATTAATTTGGATGCTGTTATATTTATTGGGAAAGGTATGCTTTAGTTGATTATAAAAGCTACTTATAGTTGCATGATTTATATGCTGTTTTAGGTGTAGAAATTTGCAATAGTGTTGTCATGAGCTATCTCTTATTCATGTTTTTGATGTTAATTGTTTGTTTACTTAGTTTTTCATGAAATGAGTAGTTCTATGGACACTAATGCATGCATAGTAGCTGGCCAACTATCTCCCTCTTGCTAGCCAAAAAAGTAAAAATTCCAACAAGTATAAACTTGTTTCCAACACCCTTTAGCCAAGTATTTCCAGCGAGTCCACCATATCTACCTATTAGCTTCAGAGCTATTCCGAGTATGTTCACCATGTTATAGTGTTATTTATGTTCTAAATTAAGATATTCACTTTATTAATTGTCATGAGCTGAATTTGGGATAGGACTCTCACGAACTTTTGAATGAACACCTTTACTTTTCATTGCACTTAATAAACATGACCTAATAACGGGAGCTAAAAGTTTAGCGTTTGACAAGTGTTTGTTGGGAGCTAGCTATAAACGTGTATCAATGGAAAGCTTTCAACATTGCACAAAAAATTACATTTGGTTGATATCATGTACTTTTGTTTTTGGACTCCTGCCATGCCGAAATAAAATAGAGGAATAGTAAGTTTTGATGAGTAAGTATATTTATGACTAGAGAAACGCATTGGGCCGCTAACCCAAGCCATGCTTGATCATGGTGGAAATTTACTTACAGCTAGAGTGGACTCTACAAACACATCCTACAATAAAATAAGAAGCTATGCATATAGTGAATGAAATAAAAAAGGATGATGACTCTACTCCGTTTGTTCATCTTGTCATTGTGACATGGGCTGGTTTCCATGTCATGCGGCAAGAGGTACCTCTTTGCGGTTCTCTATGATGTCATTAATACTTATTATGATCGTACAAAGCTTATTAGGAATCTTAAGTTGAGTAATCATGGAGTAGGTTTTCACACTCACGGGGCATGAGGCATTCAACCAACACCTTGTCAATCACATTACTTCAACATTCACAATTTAAGATGCTAGTGATAAAGGGGAAATGAGAGTCTTAGACCAATGGATGCCACATTTCAATTAGTAATTTTAGTTGAATAATTTAGAGGCTAAATAAGACTTGATCATGTTTTACCTCTACTCAATTTTCTCCAATGTGTCCACCATATTTTCTATTTTCCATTATGTTATTCTTTGACCAATAAAGGATTTTATTTTTCATTTTGTGTATGCATTTGGCCCATAGTGCTTTTATTTCATTATACACTTTGTGAACTTTCATGAAGCATCTTTGCTTGCATATTTGATATTTCTTATAACATGATATGTTGCTACTCATCTACATTATGAATCATTTGATTATATGTAGCATGAATAATCTTCTTTGATATTCCATGATTGTTTTAAAATGCAAAGTCCATGTTAGTTTTATCACCTTCATACTCGAGGACGAGTATGGGTTAAGCTTGGGGATGTTGATGCATGTAAAATGCATACATGAGCTTTGCATGTTATTACTTGTTTTTCCTACATATTAGCAACTTATATTCATGTTTTATAATGATTTGGGGGATTTTCTGAACAATCCCCCTTCTTTTGGTTCTAACCCTGTTTTTCTAGAAAACGTACTTTTTGTGTTTCAGACTTTCCGGGAGCTTCGGGACTCCAAAAAGGGCAAGGCCAAAGAGCACGGTTCAGAATTTTTGAGACGAAGACCATGGGCCAAAGTAGAGGGAAAAAAGGCCAACCAGGTGGAAAAGAGGACCCTCCATGCGGCCAGATTCCTTGGCCGCATGTGGAGCCCCCTTTTTTGCCCCCGTGGCTCTAATGCCGTCGATCTTTCTTCTCCCGAGTGTCTCACGACCTAAAAACGACTATATAAAGGGTCCCCTGGCCTTTTCGAGGAGGAGGCGGCGCCAAGAGACGAAACCACGAAACAGAGAGACCGAAGGCTGCCGCGGGAGAAGATCGGAGGGGGAAACGCCGCCGGGATCACCCCCGGAGGGCTCCACCCCCCTCCGGCGTGTTCATCATCAACATCTACAGCAAGATCAGCTCCATCTCTCCAATGTAATCTCTTGGCAAACACAATGTATGATTCAATACTATATTCCCTTGATGTATTGTGTCTCCCCGTCTATGTTTGAGTAGTGAATTGTTCTTGGCAATGGTGAAATAGTTCGTTGATTGGTTGCATACAAGTTTGTTATCTTATATGATTATCTTTATGTACAATATATGAGTGCACGCATATGTTGGGGAATGCATGTAAGGTGATCACCGGTAGCATAATGGAGTGGTGGTGACTTGGGAATGACAATAACCTGAGACCGAGCCACAAAGTTAAGTTATTGGGGGATATATATAAGGGACCTTAGAACGTAAAGCTATGGTGGGACTTTATGTCTTAATCAATCTTGTGCAGTCATTTAGTTGGCCACATGATCCATCATAAGGGTTTGTAGATCATTTACTTGACTATACCTATTCATGGCTCCTTGCTAGAAGAAACAACTAAGACTAAAACATGTGCTTCACTAATTGTGACAACCACACGAACGAAACACCTATTGCTAGAACACTTGCTCCCTTGAGATACTTGAGATATTTGCTGCTTGCTACTTGTGAAACTTGCTTAGAAACTTGCTTTAGAAACTTGCTCTAGGATTACTTGAATTTTAAACTTGCTTCACTAGTTACTAGACAAACCACACTCCACGTAACTTGCTTTTAATTAGTTAGTTCATTTTAGTAAAACTTATTGCTTTGCAGAAACAGCCATATAAGAGGGTTATAGGGCTTTAGAGAATAGATAGCTTACCTTCAGCTCCTCGTTGGTTCGACACTCAAATACTTATCGAAAGGTACTAAAATTGATACTTGCACTTGGGAGTCATCACATAGGAAACTCCCTAGCTTCTAAACTGTACCTACAATTAACCAAAGAAATTCAGTTAAATGCCAAAAAATGCACAAAATGATGTTGACATTCAGTGAAATGCACAAATAGTCTTACTTGTTGAACACCTCACTGTTGTTGTTGAGTAGAACATCACACTTGGGCATCTCACTTTGAAAAATCCCTAATCCAGGTGTTAGGTGGCAACTGATTTAACCAAGCATGGGCATCTGCATTGAAAACATTCATTTGCTCCATGTTTGCTTCCCACTTAGCCACTATACAGGTTCTAGCTATCTTCCACAACTGGTTCTTCAAAACTTCACCTTTGGACTGTTGTTGAAAATTATGCCACATATGTCTTACACAAAACCTATGCTCAGAATTGGGAAAATATTCTTGCACAGCGCGAATCTCTTTGCTCTCTGTAACTTGCAAATTCTTCCACACCTATGAACTGTTGTTGAAAATTCTGACACCTTATACTGGCCAACTTCATCACCATATATCTCTGTCATAGCTAACCTCTTTTCTCTTTGTAGCTTGCTTCTACTAGGTTTCATGTTCCATTCCTTCTCCACAAATCTAGTGAAGTTCCTAATGTTCCTAACTTCATCTTATGTGAAGCTAGCAACATATTTCTCACCAATCAACCTGGCACTTAATGCATTCACCTTCCATGTCTTTCTATAGGTGTGTTCTCCCTCAAACCTCTTAATCATAAAACATTTAGTTATGCTATGTTCTGAAGCCCATAAGTACCAGGGGCAGTCATCTAAGCACTTAGCCTTAATCCTTTGTTTATCATTCACATGCAACTTGATGTTATACCTGTTCTGGCAAGAGTATTCATATATTGCTTTCCTCAACAGATGTACTAACTGAATCAGTTGCGCAAGATGGAAAGTAGGACTGTGCATATCCTTTTCTAAAACTTCTAAACTGCATCTTCACTGTATCTTCATCTGAGTCAGGTGCAAGTAGATCATCATCTTCAAATAACACCTCTGGATCAGCTATGTTCTTGCCTTTCTCATTGTTGCTGCTCTTAGCCTTCTCCTGCATTGGTATATTCTCTTTGTTATATTCAGCTTCAGTGTTGTCATCCTCATACAAATCATCATCATCTTCACTAACACCATGATCACGGTCAATTATGTGTCCTACATTGAAGTATGAATCCGAATCATCATCTTCCTCCTCAATGTACTCTTCAATTGGCTACACTATTCTTCTCATTTGCCTTCTTCTCCTAACAACACGAGCTACATCATCCGGCGGGACAACTTGGATTAGTATGGCTTCAACATCATGTGGCACAACCTGCATTGTACTGCTTCAACAACTGGTGGTTCAACATGTAGTTCTTCAGGTGGCACCACATGAATAGGTACAGGTTCACTCTCTGATTCTTTAGTACCTTTACCGTTCAAAATGTTCTTCATAGGGCTGACAACATCTGGCATTTCAGCTACTGGAAACATAACCACATCATCCATATCTCTGCGATTATAACTGTCATCATGCTCTAGATATATCTGCACAAATTGATGACCAAAGGACACAAATTCTAACAGCATGTTGGCGTTATCTATAGTCCTAAAATCTCTCAAGCCATTTTTGTTCACAATTAATATTGGCAAACAATATCGAACTATCAATCTTCCTGCTATCTCATATCCCAACTAGATTCTCCACAAAAGCAGGGCATCAAGAATCAATCTCAATATTATCATACCATATAACATTGCCTCCCACATAAGCCATGTTGCTAACTGTCCCGAGAAAATAACCACCATGGTTCAATCCAACTAAGAACAATTTCCGGTTTGAACTTGTATCATTTAACCACAAAAATCATCAAATTCCAGTCGATTATAAAACCAATATACTAAAGGTAATTTTTTTGTACCGAAATCGCCCGACCATACTTCAATTAGCCTACCAACAATAATGCCCAAACCTCTGCACAAATTTAGAACATTTATGCCCAAACCCCTGCCAGAAAAACTCTGTTTTCCGAACTCAAAACCCAACCCACCAAACCCATACCCCAATTCCTCACCCTAAAACCTACTTTATTCAGTCATAGCCATTAACAATAACAAAGAAAACCTCACTCCCGAGTCGAATCTACTCCAAATAGCAAAGAAACCGCCGATTAAGGTGAGGAGATGAACTCGAGGAGGAGCTTAACGTAATTGGGGGATGTTGCGCCTTCCGCTCGTCACCCAGGAGGCATCTCCGCCACGCATAGAGAAAACCAAACCAAACCAAAGAAAACAAAACTTCTTGGGACATAACCCATGGTTTTATTTTTTGCTTTGTTTTTCTCTGTTTTATTTGATTCAATGGTCTGTATACTTCTGTAGAAAATCCTTTGTATCTTTATTTCCATGTTTTAGTTGTGTCGAGTAAAGTTTCTGACGAGAGTTCGAGTTGGTTTTGGATTTCTGCGCAGGAAATAGATTTCTTCTGTCCACCGTAAACAATTGTGTAATTTACATTAAAATCCGAATGACCTGACACTTTTTTTTCCTTATTCCTCAGCTAATTCCGCAAATTTTTTGTTCTTTAAGTTTTTTTATTTGAGCAACATAAGTGCCCCGAAAAAAATCGTCTTTACATACTGTTCTGGTTTTGGCAGATTCTGCCATTTTTCTTACATATACTCTTTTACGATGTCGAGTGGATTTCTTTGCTTCACAAAACATCAGTGCATGTAGCTAATGTTTAGAAATATCAATAGCACTTGTGCCCATACAGAACCCATGGATTTTTTATTGTTGCCCTAATCCTCTAATGTGAATTACTCTTTGAGTATTTTTCAAGGGTCAAGAGAAGAGGGTGATATAATGTGATCAAGAAGAGTGCAAGGTCAAAGCTGGGGGATGCCCCCGTGGTTCATACCAGTAATTCTAAGAAGACTCAAGCATCTAAGATTGGGGATTCCCGAGGAATCCCCTTCTTCATCAACAATTTATCAGGTCAATACATCATATGAAATTTACTTGGAGCATCTGTTTGTTTTTCTTTTGGTTTATTTTATTTTATTTTGTTTTCCTTGCTTCAATAAACATCATTGGAACCTAGCATCCTTGTTTGGTAGAGAGACACGCTCCGCTTTTTCATTTTAATACTCGTTTTGCTCGTATTCTTAATTTTTCTTCTAGCTGCTGCAAAAATTCCTGTTTAGCTCATGTTTTCATTGCATCTCTTATTCAGAGATGTTAGTTTTAGTAGTGTTATGTGAGTACTCTCATTCTTGATTCTGTATCTTTTAGAGGATTTTTTTAAAACATATTTTGTATGGTGCTTGTTGGAAAAAAAACTGTTGCATGTAGTATAATTTATAACGATGCAAATAGAAGCTTGTATAGACTGTGGATAGGCTTTTTCATAACATGCTAGATGTTATTTTAATTCTAAAACCTAGTGGTTATTTTGTAGCATGATTTTTCACAAATAGATGAGAATGTTTAATGTGCCATTGAAAGAATCATGAGTTGTTCTTGTCATATTGAAGCATAAATTTGTGGTGTTCTCCTTTGAATGTTTTGACTTGGCGCATGCTTACACCATGTTTATGACTACAAACCAGTCACTTATAGCCTCTATGATCATTTATTTTTTGAACTTGTGGTACCACTTATTCTTTTATTAATGATGTTTTTGTCGCTATGCATGATTATGACCTTTATGCTCTCTTGATTTGTCGCTCCTAGTCTTTTGCTAGCCTCCACCTGTAGTGAGTATGAGCTCTACTAATGCATACAACTCCCCAAAACCAAAGTTTTCCAAATGTGTCCTCACACCTACCTACATGTGGTATTTAAACTGCCACTCCAAAGTAAATTGCTCATGTCTTACCTTCAGAACTTTCAAAATTACTCCTCTTTTGTGTTCCTGTTTTAGCTCATGAGGAAGTAAATAAAGAATCTTTATCTCACTTGTTGGTTGGACTTTCATACCCTGGACTAGTGTCTTCATCCACTTATCCAATTGATAGAAGAGTTGAAAGTGGGGTGCCCAACCCCAAATTAATACAAACAAATTTTCTTCACTATTTTTTCCTCTGATTTATTAGTAAAAGAATAATTGTGTAAACAAAAGAGAAAGAGGGATGACCTTCTACACGAGTTGCGACCTTCAATGGGAGCCGATTTTGTGAAGTCTTGTGACGTACTGTATTTTTTGTTTACCATTCGTTGACATAAGCATACACCTTTCGGAAAAAATGTTTTCAATACCTCTGTTTAATAAAATAAAAAACTCTTGCACATGAGTTAATCCCTGGTTCTTTCTGCGAAGGGCCTTTATTTTACTTTTATGTCGAGTCTCCATCTTCTCAAATGTGTATTTGTCCCAGAAACATTATTAATTGATTCATGATGTGTTATTATTTGTTCTCAAATTATTTATTCTAGTCTTCCTCTTGAACTTTGAAGGTTTCCTAAAATTTATGTTTTCCCCCACTCTTAAGGACAAGCGAAATATCACTTTTCCATGTTATCTCTATGCTTGAAACAAACGTATATCTTTCGAGTACATTATTGTTCATGATCTTTTATTTGTGTTACTTCTCATGATGCAAGGTGATTGCTATGCTTTATTATTAAAATTTTATTTACCATGCTTGTGTTTAAAGTACTATGATCTCATCTTACATATGCTTTTACAATTTAGATGATCAAGTTTATGTTGGTAGCATGTCACCTCGGAAATTATGTGTTTTTATCGTTTACCTACTCGAGGACGGGTAGGAACTAAGCTTGGGGATGTTGATACGTCATAAACGTATCCTAAAGTTCTGATGTTCCATGTTGTTTTCGTGTTATTTCCTACATGTTTGCTATACACCTTATGCCATTTTATCGATTTCCGGGACTAACCTATTGACAAGATGCCACAAAGCCAAATCCCTGTTTTCTGCGGTTTTTAGTTTCAGAATAGTTGTTCTGGAAATATTTTCGGAATTGGAAAATTCAAAGCCCAGAAGTCTTAGAATTACCGAAGGTTCCACAGAGTCCCGAAGATGCCCGGAGAGGGGTCAGAGGGGGCCACACCATAGGGTGGCGCCCCCTGCCGCGCCTGGGTGTGGTGTGGGCCCCTCGGGTGTCCACCGCTGTCGCCCTTTCGCCTATATAACCCCAGTGATACGTGAAACCTAAAAATATCCCACTTTTTCTCTAGAAACACCCGAGGCCTCCTTCATCGTCATCCTGAGATCGGGAGGGTTCTGGAGCTCTCCTCGGCACCCTGCCGGGAGGGAAATTCATCACCGGAAGGGTCTACACCAGCATGCCCGCCTCCGGAGTGATGCGTGCGTAGTTCATCCTCGGACTACAGGTCCATAGCAGTAGCTAGTTGGTTGTCTTCTGCACTTTATGCCTCATGTTTAGATCTTGTGAGATGCCTTACATGATCAAGATCATCTTATTGTAATGCTATGTGTTGTGTGTGCTGGGATCCTATGTATGTTGAATGCTATGTCTTTTGATTATCAATCTATCAAGTTATCTTGATGCATATGTGATGCATGTAAAATGCATAGATGAATTTTGCATATTTTCACATGGTTTTCTATTACATATTGCATCATATAAGGGTATAATTCAAAGTTTTATAGTATTTTGGGGTTAAATTACAAAGTCCCCCAACTTTTATGGAATTAACCCTGCCTGTCAGAAACCCCGTTTCTATATTTTTGACGTTTCAGGGGGCAAACTTCCGCGAAATCACCTGAAAATCTGCGGGGGTCATTTTGTTGGAAGGAGAAGACTTGAGGGCGAAGGATCCACGAGAATTTGGCAAGGAGGCCCAAAAGAGGACCCTCCATGCGGCCAGATTCCTTGGACGCGTGAGAGGCCCCCTTTTGGCCCCTATGGCCCCAATTCCTTCCATATTCGACTTACCGACTCCGTCTTGACCTAAAACCGACTATAAAAAGGGTCCCCCGTACCCTTACGGAGGAGAGCGCAGCCGAAACACCGAAACACCAAAACAGAGACCAGAAGTTCCAGATTGGAGGGGGAAAACTCTGGCGGGGCGCCGCCGGTGTGATCTCCTACCCCTCCAACGTCATCTCCATCGACATCTCCATGAAGAGGGAGTAGTCCACCCCAGGGCTATGGGTTTGTGGAAGTAGCACTTGTATCTCTCTCTCTATGTGCTTCACTAATTAGATCCGTATGAGCTGCCTCACATGATTACGGGCACCGTTGTAATTTCTATGTGGTGTATCTTTTCTATGAGTTATTGAATCTGAGATTGCAATTGTTTCTCTTGAGTTATTTGAGTAGATTTATCTTATGTACCCCGTTCTTATTTGCTAGCTTTGATCAATCTAGTTCTTGAGAGCGTGTGTGGGGTGATGGGTGCATTAGTTGGAGTAACGGGGGGTGGCTAGTGTTGTGAAAGTGACAGAAGTTCAGTGATCCACTTAGGTTTTGTTAAACCTTTCTTAGTTACCTCACTAGGGATAAAAAGGAGTACCTTGTTACCGGGGATTTGAAGTGACACTAATCAATCTCCATGACTAGATCTAGCAAGTTCTTACTTCAACTTCATGTCACATTGCTTAAAGCTATACTCTGGTTTTTCCTTAATTACGAGGTGTTATGATTTATTTCGCATCTTGGTGGAGTATAAGAGGGATCAATATGACCGTAGAGATCTCTATGCTAGGACGTGATGCCCATATGAAAGTACTCAATGTTAAACATGTTATTGTAATCTCACATGTAATTATTTATGTCCACCGTCTACCACTTTATTTGAGAGAATGCAAGTGTGAAACAATGAACCCCGGTCCTATTTTAAATATAAGAAAACACTGTAGTTACTTTGCTGCAATTTACTTTACTTGCACTTTACTTTACTTGCATCTCCAATTCGAATTTACATTATCTCCATCACCACTTGCATCACAAAAATACAAAAACAATCCATTTAATATTTATTTTCTCATTTGAATTTAGTAGTAGATTTAATTATTGCACATTTACTTTCAGTTTTGCATTGCAATTTAGAAGTCTCACACCTTGTGCTTGACAACCACTTGGTGAGGTCGAGGGCACAAAATTCTCTACTTGTTTGCAGGATCCTGGAGGAAGCTTGGAAGAAACTGCTGAAATACTGGCTCCCCAAGAGTTCGATATAAACCCTCGAGTCACCCTCGTGGGGAAGAAGGCCTGCCACTAGCTACACACTCTGCACTTGGAGTCTCAACCTAGCCATCAAGCGTTTTTCTGGCGCCGTTGCCGGGGAGCCATAGGTGAAGGAGTTGTCCAAGGGAGCTCACAAGAAGTCTTCATCACCAACAAGGTGTGCAAACACCTAAGCTTGGGGAGGTTGCACCTACGAGAGTACCGTCCTTTCTATCTCCACCTTCTTTCAAGTAGATTGTTTTGTTTCTTGTCTTGTTTTTTTTTGTTTTTTTTTTTTTGTTCTTGTTTTTGTTTTGTCTTGCATATTTTATTTTAGTTTGCATTTTAGTTTTGCATTTAGTTATCTAGATTATTTTAGTATTTTGAATTTGCTTAGTTACTTTACTTTTTTTTTGCATAAAAAATTAAAAACTACATAAAAACTTGGAAAATGGAGCAGAGAACTTATTGGCCATTCAGTGTTAGGAATTTCCCTCAAGAGCTAAATATTCCCGTTGAAAAATTAGAGGTAGATCCTAGTGTTATTAAAATGATTTATGAATCTCGTTTCTATGGAAATCCTAAAGAAGACCCTTTGTTCCATCATAAGAATTTGATGAAAGATGTAAAACTTTGAACTTGAACCATGCAAACATCAACACTGCTAAAGTTAAACTCTTTCCCTACTCACTAGGAGGCAAAGCATTAAATTGGATATGAAGATGGCCTCCTAGCAATTTTACTACTTGGTTCAACTTAAGGGCTGCATTTATTGAAAGGTTTTGTCATGCTGGAAATAATTACAATGTTAAACAATTGTTCATTACCTTTAAACAAGAAAAATATGAATCAATGATACAAGCATGGGAGAGATTTAGAAGTAGAGCATATGGAATAGGGCATGGCTTTAGAGATTGGATACTTATGCATATGTTTTATAAGGGACTTTCTGAAACTTCTAGGGCCTTTTTAGATAATGAATGTGGGGGATCTTTTACTTGTACTAATGCTGCAAATACCCATATTTTGCTTGAAAGTTTGCTCTTAGAGGTTAAAATTAAACAGAGCTTAAAAAAGGCTGAAGTACCCGAGGATATTTATGATCGCTATGAGATTTTTTTATAATAGAAAAGGAAAAGTAGAGGAAATTATGGTGCTTACTGAAATTAAGGATCCATTGCTTGATTTAGAAAAAAGTAGCTTGCAAGAACTTATTGCTACTCTACAAAAATTTGCTAGTGATCCCACTGTAAATTTTAATCAACCTGGCTTTGCATCTTATATTGCTAATCATGTCTTGCAAGAAAAAATTGCTAGGTACAAGAATGAGGCCATGATACCTCCTAATCTTGGGGATGCATGGATCCCCAAGGTGCTAGTTTCAATTGGAAAAGAAATTCACCATGCTATGTTAGATCTAGGTTCTAGTGTATCGGTACTCTCTAAAGAATTATATGAATTGCTAGAACTAGAAAATTTAGAAAAGTGCTCAAGTGAATTTTTCATTGCTGATAACTCTACTAAACATGCTGTAGGACAAGTAAAAGATGTTATGATTGGATTTCACATGACTTTCGTACCCGTTGATTTCATTATTATGGATATGGGGGATAAATCCCATAGTCCTATTATTTTGGGTAGACCTTTTCTTCGTACTACAGGTGCAATCATAGACTCCAAGGAAGGGAATGTCAAGTTTCAGTTCCCTCACAAGAAAAGCATGGAGCACTTCCCAAGGAAGAGGGGCACGCTGAAGAACAAGCTCCCTCATGAGCTTTATCCCTCTTGATTATCAATTAAGTAAAGCCTAGCTATATGGCTATAAAGAAAGCGCTTTACGGGAGGCAAGCCGGTTGTTTTTGTTTGGATTTTCTTAGTGTCCTCTTGATGTCTCAAGAGATTAGTTTTTTTGTTTTAATTCTGGAGTTTTCAATAAAGAGTCAAGTCAAACCCATTTGGACTTATAAGTTGCTATCCTAGTGCATGAAATTTCTGTTTCAGCACGAGTCTGCTCACCGTATGATTTTACGTTTTTTATTGGTATTTCGGATTGAGCTAATTTTTTAGTATGTTCTGCAACTTTTCGTCCTCTGTAAGCACAAAAATTGGCTTAATTTTTTGACTAGTCTAGCTTAGGTGAAAACGTTCGTTTTTCTGCTGCTGCTTTTCTGGACAGATTCTGCCTTCTTTTGTTTTATGCACTCTTTGGGCTTGGTAATCGAATTTCCATGATTCTTTCAAGCAAGAGAGTAAACATACAACATAATGAACCTTATTTTCTATCTAGTGGAGGATTTTATTTGGAATTTTGCACAGCAAGCATGTGATTTGTTTGTCCTTGCTAATCTCACCCCACAGAAAAAGAATGGGAGAAACATGTTGTCGTGGGATAATCACGGCAGACGTTACCGGGGGTAACTGATCTTGGGGCAAGACGACACAGGCGTTTGGGAGAGGGTTTAGATCAGAGGAAAACATGGTGATACTCGATCTGGTAGCCGGCAATCAAGTCGCCGAGTCTCCGATCTCGATATATTAACTCAACTCTCGTATTACACTAGATGTTCGATATCAGGCGATATGGCTAGAACTCTTGGGTCTCTAAACTTGACCGAGGGGCCGGTTTATAAAGTACCCGGACTCCCCTGGCTTGCCCCCCAAGGCGAACCCTGAACCCTACCCGGACACCGCATACAAAAAACCCTAACTTTTCTTACCGTAACCCACAATCCGGGTTACGAGGCCTACGAACTTGGGCCTTCCAGAAGCTCCTTTATCCTTAGCCGGATCTTGCGCAGCGTCCATTGGGCCGAGTTACACCTTGGTGTTGGCCTACCGGGTTATCATCCCTCCATCAGTAGTCCCCAGAATAGCTTGGGCTTCACGAGATTCTCTTTGAAGTGCACGCTATTCCCTGCAAAATTATCAAACTTACAAACTCAATGGAGGCCGGGTTAAACTGCTTTAATAAACAGCTAGGCCTAACTCCAAGGTGGCCATATAATAACCCGGCTTCCTCCAAGTCCTTTGCTCAGCTTTTCCGGGTCAACACCCTGATAAGAATGTTTAAAGATCCGATTTACTTTACTCGATAATTGCCCCTAGTGTTGCGGAGAAGATCTCCTTCTTATCTCTGTCCGGATATCTCGGCCAGCACTTAAAGCATATCTCGCAAAATCCAGGCAAATAGCTGTTAATCCAAAATTTCCGGCTCCCGCCCGTTGGATTAGGTTTATCCATCCGCACCCTTATAAATAAGTTCTTAGGGGCAAACCTAACCCCAACGGCTCATTTCCCCCCTTTTCTCTTTCTCTTCGCTTCCGCACTCAAGTTCACAGAGCATCATCACGGAGACCTCACGCGCGTCACCGGAGCCAATCCGTCGCCGGCTGCGCTCCGCCTCGGTTCGCCCTGCGCCGCCGCCGGAACCCGCCGTCGCGCCCCCGACCTGTCCGCTGAGAGCCGCAAAGGGGCACCAAGACTGCGCCATTTGCCTCCGACGGGCCTTACTCCAATCTCTTCCAGTAAGTTTCCTCTATCCATCAACTTGACCTTGCAATTTCTCGATTTATTTCAGATTGGATCTGAGTCAACCCGCCGGTCGTTTTTTCTTGTTACGCCGAATTAGGTCGCTTGAATTCATTCTAGCTCATCCAATGGATCGAATATAGACTCCACTTCAACTCCCTATCGCCCTTAATCATTAATTTCACCGTAAATCTGGAAATGAAATCTCCAATCTAAGCTCGGGCCGCCACAATTTTCCGCGCTTGCCTCCAATACCCGGAAAATCCTCTTCTTCCGGTTCTTTCACTTGCGATAGATACACGAGCAACCATCCGTCTTCTTCAAACACTTTTCAATACGTAAATACCCCATAGTTTCTATAATGATGCTTGATACCCGGATAACTCTTAACTTCCATGTTTTCTCGATATCGTCCGCAGTTACTCGGATAGCTCATGATTTCCGAATCGTACTTTTTATACCCTTTCATCTGGTGCTTTGCAGGTTGACCCCATGGCACCCAAGAAGCAGGGGAAACACCCGGCCAAGGCCAAGACTACCAATTCCATATCCGCCAACTGGGCGCGATGCACTGTTACGAAGGCCAAGTTAGAAGAACTGGCCGAATTAGGAGTCCTCCCCTCTCAAAAGAATATCCATTGGAGGGTGCCGGGTGACGAGACCCGGCCCACGCCTGCCAACGATGAGGTAATATGTTTTGTAGAGCACGTGACCCGGGGGTTCCGTCCTCCAGGTCACCCTTTCTTCCGAGATGTTCTGAGCCACTATGGCCTCCGGGTATTTGACATAGGGCCTAACTCTGTGTTAAATACTTCCCACTTCATCGTCCTCTCTGAGTCATACTTGTGCACTCCGCCAAGTTTGGCTCTCTTTATCGAACTTTTCCAGTGCAAACCGTGCCGCGAAAGCGGTGACGGGGCACTTCTTGCTTGCGGCGGGGTCTCTATCCAACGCCGCAAGAATTCTCTAATGCCACCTCTTACTCTTAACTCCCACGTCAAACATTGGCAACTCTCATACTTTTACTGCCGGGACACCTCCCCACCCGGCGAAAAGAGGTTGCCGGGTTACTCAGAGGGCCTCCTCGATATCTCCGAGACCTTCAACGCCTTTGCCCCTGACTCGGACAGGGAGGCAATCCAACCTTTATTGGCCAAAATAACTATTCTCTCGGCCCAAGGTCTCATTGGGCTCAACCTGGTAAAGACTTGGGTCGATTTCCGGATCCAACCCAACTCCATCCGCACAAAGTTAATGTGCGAGTATTCGGGGCATACCACGGACTCGCTCCGATACTCCACTAATAGCTTTGTAGCCGGAGACACCAACAAGACTATCAAGGGCTTCTTGACAGAGAAATTGGAGGTAATCCGAAATATAGCCGGGTTAGAACCCTTCACGTGTGAGAACCCAGCCCCCAAGATAAAGACTCGGCTTCCATATCTTTACCTTCACACTTTCCACTTGATATGGCCAATAACCCTTATTCTTATATCTTCATCTCAGGCCGATGATCCTTTTTGGAAGATTGAAACTCCTCCTACCTCTTAAAAGGCAGAGGAGAAAGAAGACGTCGTTAACTCGGATGAAGGTACATTCCGAGTTTCACTTAGCTTCTTTGAAATCGCTGTTGCTCGTTCTTCATTTTCCGATTGTAAATCCTGATAACTTTCAGAACAAGAAGAGAAGGACGATGAAGAAGAAACTGAAGGCAAGGTGGAGTCAGCGAGTGACGAGGACGACGCTGAGCCAACAGTCAAGGTCGGAGCAAAGAGAAAACCCCAAGGGGTCGTCTTCAAGGTTCCATACCTTTTCCTTGCCTCTAAACCATATTTCTTTGATAACATGCACAAGCTAAACCGGAAATTATCCACTTGGTCGTATTTGAAGGAACCGCTCGTGACCAAGCGTCGCATAACTCGGAACTTTCCAGGTGATGGCACTCTTAATCCGGGTATTTCGTCGTCTCCGGCTCGACGCGCTGGTATTCTCTTAGTCCCTTCTTAAGTATCAAAGTCTTCCCGAACCATCCCCTTACGGGACAATTCCACGTCTTGCTCGATGTTTTTCAGTTTCGTCCGGGTCCAGCAGCGAGTTCCCCTCGGACTATATGGTGAATCCCGGGTAAAATTCCTTTCCTGATGCTTTACCGTTTTTTCATCACTTTTTTCCAGTTGTACGCTAACTGCTTTACTTGTACTGCCCGTAGGTCCACGATCACTATCAGCGACCAAGATGATATGGAAATTGACGACCCGGGTAAGGAGAACCTGACTGACGATATGCATGCCACAGCTGGCGGAGAAGAACAACAAGTGCCACCAATAAACCCAGCCGACCGAGAGGCCGAGTATCCCATAGCCTCGCACGTACTCGAGGAGGAAGAAGCTGCAAACTTGAGCACGGGAGAAGGAGCACCAGACTCCGATACTCGGACGACCCGGATACCCTCTCTCACCAAGAAGAGAGTCCCTTCTCCAAGTCCCCAAGGTCCCGGGTCTTCCAATTTGGGCAATGATTCTTTTGACCAGATGATGAGCACTCTCCTTGCTATGAAGGCCTCGGAGAGAGATGTGCTAGAGCGCATGGCAGCGGAGCACCAGGTAATGTTACCTAATATCTCTTCTTATCCATCTAGTCCCCAAGTGCCGAGTATAATTTGTTGAAATTGTGCTCGGTATTCTGCGCGATAATCGGCTTTGCCATGATACCCGACTAATTCTCATACTTTGGTTTCTCACAGGCACAGGCCACCTGGTCTGATGAACTTTTGCTCAAGACCGAACAACTGCTTCTTGCCGAGGTAAAGCGGAGAGAGGCCCTTGAGGATGAAGTAGAAACTTTGAAGAAAAATGTTTCCAAATATAAGAAAAGGTGCACTACTGCTCGAACCGCACTGAAAAAGTTGTCGGAGCAAATTACCGATACTTATCGTATCTTGCTTAGTAAGTTTCTTGCTGCTGACTGCTTTCATGCCTCTGTTTTGTTACATGATACACGGAATTACTGATATGGCCTTTGTTTGTTTCAACTGCAGGTGCTAACCTTGCAGCCCCAGAAGAAGATGCTGTTGCAAAGGCTAAAACTTTAAAGACTGTGCTCCGGACTTTCTTTGCCGGCACTAAGTGGATATTGGATGCCGTGAAGTGGCCAACTGAGGTATATCCGGGTGAAGAAAATCTTATCCAAGCCTGCTCCACCGTGCCTGCATGGATCGAGATCTGGAAACGCTCCGCATGCCGGATTGGTATGACCCGGGCCTTTGCACTAGCTAAGGCTTATTTTCCTAAGCTTGAGCCGGCAAAGGTTATATCCGGGTTTCCAGAATTCAAAGCGGATGGCTCCAAGTTTGGGCCCAAGGACTTCAAGGCCGTACAATCCGCGGTGCGTCACTCGGCAACCACTTTGGCCGATAGTATGGATCTGCGTACGCTTATGAGTTCGTACGATGCTGAAGAAAAAATCGTGAAGGAGGAAGCACCCCCACCGTTCGACATTTTGGAGAAATGGGCTGCCGATTCGGCCAGGAAGAGGGAAGAAACCGCGAAGAGGGAGGCCGAGTTAGGATCAGAGCCAACCACCTCTACACCGGCTGTCCTCCCGCCTGTCCGTCCTGATGCGAAGAATCCGGGTAACGATGCCGGGAGAGCTGCAGAGCAAGCCCAGGACCAAGACCCGGAGGGCAAGGGCAAGGGAGTGGACCCTATTCAAGAAGCCGAGTAAACAAATGCCATCACGATACCTTGGTCGTTTCGATGCTCTTGTTCGAAACAGATGTTCTTTTGTCGGTGCACCTATGCACCTTTGATACTAGTACCGAGATTTGTAACGTACTTTAATTCCTTGATATACCTCGTGCCTCTTCTGGCCTCTGGATGAACTTGATATTTATCTGGTTTTTGAGCTTATTCTCGATATCCGACTTTCCTTATGGTTCCTTTTGTGAGACTCGGTTTCCGAGCATCGTGGGTTCTGACAGGCGGACTTTTCTCTAAGTCCCCAAGTCCCCCAAACTCGGATGTTAGGATTTTTCGAGCTTAGTAACAACTTGTTTCTGTTTCAAAATCCCCAGTCCCCAAGGCCCGAATTTCTGAGTCTGGGATATGTGGTCTTTTCAAAGAGAACAAATTTGTTGTTGCTAAGCCCAAACCCGGAGCCGTTTCACATATGTAATGAAGTTATGCTTGATAAACGTTGAGTTTCCGGCTATTGGCCTTGTACTCTCCATAACTTGTGGTTTAGATGACCATTTTGACTATCTTGTACTGTAAGCCGGCTTTCGCGTGGATACCATGTTGTTACATCTATACGAAAACAGGATCAGGTAAGTCCCATTGGGCTTCATGGCTGATTGTAATCGTAAGCGAGCAAATCATGCCACTTTAGTGCGAGTCACATCAAGCTTAAGTAAGAAAAGTCAAGAAAATTTGACTCCTTTGTCCGGTTATAAGATTGCAGCCGTACTCGTTTGCGAGTAGTCGGCCCTTATAACTCATAGGCATCAAGGCCGGGTCTTTGGGTTTGTAACTGTGCTATTCAAGCAATCAGCCCCCCAGACCTATATATATGCAACATACTTGATGATACTGATGTACTGATAGCAATAAATAATACTTACCTGTACCCGAAGTAAAGATCATAACAAAATAAGACTTGATAACCATTTGTTTATTGATACGAGAAAGTTTGGGTCAGCAGGCCGCCTCATTAAAACCCTTCCAGTCCCCTTAGGTACCCTGGATAGGAAAAGAGTGCGTCTAAAACCTGTTGCCCGTTACATTGTTTAGTTCTTCTTGGGAATCTGTCCGGAACTGACGTAATCGATACATATTCTCCACTTGTTGGTCTTTGTTATTATGAGTACCGGGTTTGCTAGCCAATCCGGGTGAGGTGTTTCCACGACGCGGCTGGCTGTGAACGGCCGTGCAATTTCTTCTCCTGTGGCAGATTGTTTGGGAGGATCATGCTTGATGAAAGCCACCATCTTGGTGTCTTGTGCTGCCTTGAGCTTTGCTCTTTCATCCTCAGTACTCGGCTTTTTCGATGCTGTTCTGTCATCCGGGTCTGTTTGAGACCGGTAATGCTTGAGTTCCTCTTTTCTGCAAGCTTGCTCAGCCATTGCTGCATCTCCTTCGTCGCACTCAGCCGCTATATCCCGGCTTCCATGTATGGTGATGGTCTGCTTAGGACCCGGGATTTTGTGCTGTAGATACACATAACACGGCCTGGCCATGAATTTAGCATAAGCCGGCCTTCCGAACAGCGCGTGATAAGGACTGCGCAGCTTGACCACCTCGAAAGTGAGCCACTCAACTCGATAATTGTCCTTTGATTCTCCGAAAGCTACCTGCAATGCGATTTTTCCCTCGGGGCACGCTGAGTGACCCGGCACTATCCCATGAAAAATTGTTGAGCTCTTCTGCAGCTAGACTCCTTGAGACCCATGCGTAAAAAAGTTTCCCAATATAGGATATTGATGCTACTTCCACCATCCATCAGGACCTTTTTCAGCTCATACCCATTGACCTGCGGTGCAACTACTAATGCTAAAACTCCCGGGTGTTCTATTCTTTCCGGGTGATCTCTTCTGCTCCACGTTACATCCTGTTCTGACCACCTCAGGTATCTCGGAACAGCCGAGGAGACCGAGTTTACCGCTTGCTTTAGTATCTTTCTGTCCTTGTTAGAACTTCCTGTAGTATGCACGTGATATTGGCCCAACTGCTTCGGGTTAGCCTGGAAACCTCCGGCTCCCCCTTGGTTGTTACCTTGATTTCCTGCCGCCGGATTACCGGTCGGGGGTGGGCCGTTGCCCGGGTTTCCGCCCGGACCCGGTCCTCCTCCCCGACCTGCACCTCGCATGGCTCTATTCACTTCCTCGTTCTTCCATCTCTGTATGTCGGCGCACTGCTCCAAGGAGTGGTTGGCCGGCCTACCGTTCCTGTTGTGCTTTGGGCACGCCATTCTGAAGATGTCCCAATTGTTATTTGGCCTTGGTGGCCCTTGGTAGTTTCCTCCATTGTGATTTCCAGTATTGAAATTTCCTTCTGCCCTGGGTCTTGAAGATCCGGCTTCAGTGTTGGCGACAAACTCGGAGCCTCCCTCAAACGGGCGCTTGTTCTGGCTGTTTCCGTTGTTACCCGGCGCCGATCCATTGCCGGTTCTTCCATTATTACTTGTGTTTGCTTTTGCTTTTTTATCGTCAGCTTCCTCTTCTGTAGTGTCCGTTGCCGCGTGTTTGTTGCATGCATCCATCAGTTCTCCCATCGTAACCTCTGAAGCATTCCGACTAGATTTCATGCGAGTTAACTTTTGTACTAAAGGTGTGTACTTGCGGTCTTTGCCATAGCTTGCAGCGCATCCTTGGGCTGAATATCGTAGATGAATGAAGTATTTCCATAACCCGGCGCACCCAGCTGCGCGCCGATTCTCCCTTCTTCTGAACACATCGTTCTAGGTCATCAATAGTGAATAACTTTCTGCACGTCTCGTGAAAGTGCTTGATAAACGCAGTTTTCAATTCTCCCCATGACTTGATAGATCCTTCCGGTAGATTGGTGAACCATAACTTTGCTGCTCCCTCTGACATCATTAGATACATGAATTTGGCTTGAAGATTCTCGGACGCATTGCGAATCGACATGGCCATCTCATAACTGCTCAACCATGTTTCCGGATCCATAGTCGGCTCATAGTTCACTACTTTACCCGGTTCTTTGAACTTTTCCGGGTAAGGTTCAGCCCTGATGCTATCCGAAAGGCACTTAGGTCCTGCAAGAATGGTCGAAGCTGGTCTTACTCGGGAAACGTGTGATCCTGCAGGGGGTACAGCTGGACGCGGTACTGCTGGTGGCCCATGTACCGCAGACCCGGCCACGGCTCTCCTGGCTCTGGAACTGTCCACAATGGCCTGTGCTGCCGATGCTGCTGGTACTGCCTGAATGTGTGGAGGAGGCGGCATTTGCTGCCGCTCTTCCCTCCGCCGTGCCGAACTTGTCTGCATATTGCCGGCATTACCTCGCTGTTGGCTGACATATGGTGTCCCATGCATTCCACTTCTGTGATCCGGGTAATTAACTTGTTGTGCCACCGCAGTGCGCAGCATATCTATCGCCCGCCGGGTCTCCTCTGCGTGGGGTGACACTCTCACGGGGATTTGATTCAGTGCAAACGTTGCCGCGTATACGTTGTCCATGGGATTGTTGTAATGACCCGCCGGTGTGTGAAACCGTGAAGGTGGTGGCGGGGGTACTGCATTGCCTGTTGTAACTCCAGTTTGTGGTAAGGGTAACCCGGCCTGCACGTTCGCCGGCTGTGTTCCCGCAATTGCTGGTTGAGATGCAGTTCCTTGGTTCACCGGTGGAATCGGCTGATCTTGAGGTGTGATAAACAGTGCAGCCGGATTTATAACCCCGCCTAATGCTGGTAATCTGGTTTGATGCCTTTGATGTATTCTAGTTGTTTCCTCTCGGAGCCGGGTTTCCAGTGCATCCAGCTCACGTTGGCGTGTGGCCATCCCTTGCCTTTCTTCTTCTACTTGCCTTTTCTGCTGCTCCAATGCACGACGGGCTACGTCCAAATCCCTAACACGTTCCGCCGCGTTCTCTGGAGTGATAACTGTGGCAAGAACTGTCGGATCTAGGATCAGATTGTTGTCGAACAGGGCCGGATGTTGTGGATTGGAAGGACCCGCTCCTGGTGTCCGGTTTGCTAGGAATCCAAACGTGTTCGCGTGTAACTCGTTTTCCGCCGCTTGACTGGTAACCGATGCCGACTCTCCGTCAACCTGGGCCAAAACCGGGTTTCCGTCAGCCGGTCCCTGCTGCCGGGTCAACGCTTGTGCGGCTCCGGCTGCAGCCGCGGTTACGTTCTCTTGGTTGAGATTGGTCGCGGGAGCCGTGTAAACCGCAACCCGGCGCACAATGCTTGGCGCGAATTCATACCGTTCCTCTTCGCTACTATTTCCTCGTACCGGTTCAACAGCAGGCGCAGGATAGACTCGGTATCACCTTCTTTCTCGATCCGGCAACGCGGGGTCCATGCCGGCTCCTCCGACTGTTACCTCTTCGTGGTGGGTTCTTCCATTGGATTCGTTGTCCCAACTGATTCTTCTCCATCTGATTGGATATAGGTGCTCTTCCCTAACACAGAATCAAACCCAAAGTCGTCAGGGATCGAACCGGAAGTACGTACCATACCGATGAAGATGCTGATCTGGCCGATTGTCATGATAGATCCGGATTCGAGGTGATCCGACTATGGTCCCCAGCCGGAATCGTCCACCATCTTTTCTCCTTCGTGGTCGTTGTAGATCTCGTCGATGACTAGATTTTCCATGTTCTTCCGAGCTTCTCCCGTGATGTAAACACCTTTGGACGCAGGCCCCACGGTGGGCGCCAACTGTCGTGGGATAATCACGGCAGACGTTACCGGGGGTAACTGATCTTGGGGCAAGACGACACAGGCGTTTGGGAGAGGGTTTAGCTCAGAGGAAAACATGGTGATACTCGATCTGGTAGCCGGCAATCAAGTCGCCGAGTCTCCGATATCGATATATTAACTCAACTCTCGTATTACACTAGATGTTCGATATCAGGCGATATGGCTAGAACTCTTGGGTCTCTAAACTTGACCGAGGGGCCGGTTTATAAAGCACCCGGACTCCCCTGGCTTGCCCCCCAAGGCGCACCCTGAACCCTACCCGGACACCGCATACAAAAAACCCTAACTTTCCTTACCGTAACCCACAATCCGGGTTACGAGGCCTACGAACTTGGGCCTTCCAGAAGCTCCTTTATCCTTAGCCGGATCTTGCGCAACGTCCATTGGGCCGAGTTACACCTTGGTGTTGGCCTACCGGGTTATCATCCCTCCATCACATGTTTTGTGAAGTTTTTTCACAGGGAATAGAGGAGCTGCGCCTCAAGACATCCAAGAATGGTGAAAGCCATAAGCTTGGGGATGTGATGAACACCCCACTGGAGCTACACTCTTTTTGTTAGCACACGTCTACTTTCTGTTTTTCTAAGCAAAGCATTTATCGTAGAGACTTGAAGCGTCTAGTTTTTGTTTTTATTTTTGTTTTGATAAGACCACCACCATCATTTTATATGAGATTGAGCTACCGGAGTTTGGGGTTGGAATGTATTGGATGCTAGTATTATGACTTGGAATAGGGATGCCATGGTTGATTTGAAGAGCTACATATGTTTGCATGATTTATAGGCTTTTATGTGTAGAAATTTGCAATAATGTTGTCTTGAGCTATCTCTTATTCATGTCCTTGATGTTAATTGCTGGTTTATTTAGTTTGTCATGAAATGAGTAGTTCTATGGACATATGCATGCATAGTAGCTGGTCAACTATCTCCCTCTTGCTAGCCCAAAAATTTAAAAATTCCAACAAGTAAAAACTTGTTTCCAACACTCCTTAGCCAAGTATTTCCAGTGAGTCCACCATATCTTCCCATTAGCTTCATTGCTATTCCGAGTATGTTCACCATGTTATTGTGTTATTTATGTTCTAAATTAAGATATTCACTTTATTAATTGTCATGGGTTGAACTTGGGATAGGACTCTCACGAACTTTTGAAGGCACACTTTACTTTTTATGCATCTAATAAACATGACCCAATAGTGGGAGCCACAAGTTTTGCGTTTGACAAGTGTGTGGTTGGGAGCTAGCTATAAACGTGTATCACAGAAAGCTTTCAACATTGCACAAAAAATTTACATTTGGTTGATATCATGTACTTTTGTTTTTGGACTCCTGCCATGCCGAAATGAAATAGAGGAATAGTAAGTTTTGATGAGTAAGTATCTATATGACTAGAGAAACGCATTGGGCCGCTAACCCAAGCCATGCTTTATCATGGTGGAAATTTACTTACAGCTTGAGTGACTCTACAACACATCCTATAATAAAATAAGAAGCTATGCATAATAGTGAATGAAAATAAAAAGGATGATGAGTCTACTCCGTTTGTTCATCTTGTCATTGTAACATGGGCTTATTTCCATGTTATGGGGCAAGAGGTACCTCTTTGCGGTTCTCTATGATGTCATTAATACTTATTATGATTGTACAAAGCTTATTAGGAATCTTAAGTTGAGTAATCATGGAGTAGGTTTTCACACTCACGGGGCATGAGGCTTTCAACCACCTTGTCATTCTCATTACTTCAATACTCACAATTTTAAGATGCTAGTGATAAAGGGGCAATGAGATTCCTAGATCAATGGATACCACATTTCAATTAGTAATTTTAGTTGAATAATTTAGAGGCTAAATAAGACTTGATCATGTTTTACCTCTACTCAATTTTCTCCAAAGTGTCCACTATATTTTCTATTCTCCATTATGCTATTCTTTGACCAATAGGATTTTATTTTTCATTTTGTGTATGCATTTGGTCCATAGTGCTTTTATTTCATTATACACTTTGTGAACTTTCATGAAGCATCTTTGCTTGCATATTTGATATTTCTTACAACATGAATTGTATATTGCTACTCATTTCTAGTATTAATAATTTGATTATATGTAGCATGAATAATCCTCCTTGATATCCCATGATTGTTTCAATATGCAAAACCCATCTTAGTTTTATCACCTTCATACTCGAGGACGAGCATGGGTTAAGCTTGGGGTTGTTGATGCATGTAAAATGCATAGATGAATTTTGCATATTTTCACATGGTTTTCTATTACATATTGCATCATATAAGGGTATAATTCAATGTTTTATAGTATTTTGGGGTTAAATTACAAAGTCCCCCAACTTTTATGGAATTAACCCTGCCTGTCAGAAACCCCGTTTTCTATATTTTTGACGCTTCAGGGGGCAAACTTCTGCGAAATCACCTGAAAATCTGCGGGGGTCATTTTCTTGGAAGGAGAAGACTTGCGGGCGAAGGATCCACGAGAATTGGGCAAGGAGGCCCAAAAGAGGACCCTCCACGCGGCCAGATTCCTTGGCCGCGTGAGAGGCCACCTTTTGGCCCCTATGGCCCCAATTCCTTCCATCTTCGACTTACCGACTCCGTCTTGACCTAAAACCGACTATAAAAAGGGTCTCCCTTACCCTTACGAAGGAGAGCGCCGCCAAAACACCAAAACAGCGAAACAGAGACCAGAAGTTCCAGATTGGAGGGGGAAAACTCCGGCGGGGCGCCGCCGGTGTGATCTCCTACCCCTCCAACGTCATCTCCATCGACATCTCCATGAAGAGGGAGTAGTCCACCCCAGGGCTATGGGTTTGTGGAAGTAGCACTTGTATCTCTCTCTATGTGCTTCACTAATTAGATCCGTATGAGCTGCCTCACATGATTACGGGCACCGTTGTAATTCCTATGTGGTGGATCTTTTCAATGAGTTATTGAATCTGAGATTGCAATTGTTTCTCTTGAGTTATTTGAGTAGATGTATCTTATGTACCCCGTTCTTATTTGCTAGCTTTGATCAATCTAGTTCTTGAGAGCGTGTGTGGGTGATGGGTGCATTAGTTGGAGTAACGAGGGGTGGCTAGTGTTGTGAAAGTGACAGAAGTTCAGCGATCCACTTAGGTTTTATTAAACCTTTCTTAGTTACCTCACTAGGGATAAAAAGGAGTACCTTGTTACCGGGGATTTGAAGTGACACTAATGAATCTCCATGACTAGATCTAGCAAGTTCTTACTTCAACTTCATGTCACATTGCTTAAAGCTATACTCTGGTTTTTCCTTAATTATCGAGGTGTTATGATTTATTTCGCATCTTGGTGGAGTATAAGAGGGATCAATATGACCGTAGAGATCTCTATGCTAGGACGTGATGCCCATATGAAAGTACTCAATGTTAAACATGTTATTGTAATCTCACATGTAATTCTTTAAGTCCACCGTCTACCACTTTATTTGAGAGAATGCAAGTGTGAAACCATGAACCCTGGTCCTATTTTAAATATAAGAAAACAATCTAGTTACTTTGCTGCAATTTACTTTACTTGCACTTTACTTTACTTGCATCTCCAATTCTAATTTACATTATCTCCATCACCACTTGCATCACAAAAATACAAAAACAATCCATTATATATTTATTTTCTCATTTGCATTTAGTAGTAGATTTAATTATTGCACATTTACTTTCAGTTTTGCATTGCAATTTAGAAGTCTCACACCTTGTGCTTGACAACCACCTTGTGAGGTTGAGGGCACAAAATTCTCTACTTGTTTGCAGGATCCTGGAGGAAGCTTGGAAGACAACTGCTGAAATACTGGCTCCCCAAGAGTTCGATATAAACCCTCGAGTCACCCTTGTGGGGAAGAAGGCTTGCCACTAGCTACACACTCTGCACTTGGAGTCTCAATCTAGACATCAATATGTTATTTATGATCTTGCATGCTCTCTGTTATTAGTAGATGCTCTAGCCAAGTAGATGCTAGTAACTCCAAGAGGGAGTATTTATGTTCGATAGTGGGTTCATGCCTCCCTTGCATTTGTGCTCGAGTGACAGAAATGTGACAGATGTAGGATGTGTTGTTGCCATTAGGGAGAAAACAAAGATGTTTACAACATTTACATTGTTTACATTACACACTTTGCTTACAGCGATTATCTGTTGCTTGCAACTTAATACCCAACGTTTGTTCGGATGATATTCGGAGAGTGGATTATTAGTCATAGATGCAATTGGATGACGGTCTATGTATCTCGTTGTAATGCCCGCATGAATCACATAGTAATTTTATGTCTTGCATATGCACTACGATGCAGCCTTCACTTATGTCTATTGCCCAGCTGTAATTTGTTCACCAGACATGTTATTTCTCTTCTATGGAGAGACACCACTAGTGAACTGTGGACCCCGGTCCATTTTCTCATACTGATAATACACACACTGTTTTCACACTGCTGCTATTGTTTTCATATTGTTCTCTTACTGTTTTCCACACCATACGTTTAACCTCTTTGTGTTCAGCAAAACCGATGAGATTGGAAACCTCACTGTTTCGTTGGGGCAAAATGATTTGATTGTGTTGTGTAGGTTCCACGTTGCTGCTGGAGCGGTAGTGCGCTCTTCCATCTCAGCTGCATCAACCTTTGGAAGTTGCTTCTTTCTCCTACGGGTCGATTCAACCTTGGTTTCTTTCTGAGGGAAACTTGCTACTGTGCTCTTCGTACCTTCCTCTTGGGGTCCTCCAATGAACGTGTGTTACACACGCATCAGTGGAGCGTGGAAGGCTTTTGACGATGACTTCAAAACATTTGCGGGCGATCCTAGAAACGTAAGGCTCAACATTGCCTACGATGGCTTCAATCCCTATGGAACCATGACCACCGTAAGAACACCGTCACTACGAAGAAGGATCTTCATACCCTTGATATTAGAAAATCGTTGCAGCTGGATCCACCGAAACCGGACCCGGACCTGGACCCGAATAAATGTAAATATGTAATGATATATGGACATTATACCCAAGCAAAAGATGAGAAGATAGAGCTATGCCAGTTTCTATTTGACTGTACATATCCATATAATTTTTGTTCCAACATGTCCAAGTGTGTCAACGTACAAGCACGCAAGCACTTGGGACTTAAAACCCATGACTGCCACATCCTGTTGCAGAGAACATTACCTGCTGGGCTGCGAGGATTTTGTAAGGACAGTATCTATCGGGCGATTGATGACCTAGGAAAAAATTTCAAGGACTAGTGCAGTAAAAGGTTGGAAAGAAGTGTTCTGCTCCGGCTGAAAATAAAATCCAAGTAATCTTGTGCAGGCTTCAAAACATCTTCCTACCCTCGTTTATTGATGTTATGGTCCACCTGACTGTGCATTTACCTGACGACGCTTTGCTTTGAGGCCCTGTGAACTATGGGTGGATATATCCAATCGAGAGGATGGTGTGTACTTTAAAGAGATATGTGAGGAACATGGCACATCCAGAAGGTTCAGTTGCAGAGGCGTACATTGCCTCCGAGTGCTTGACATTTTCCTCTAGATACTTGAAAGAAGATATTGAGACAAGGTACAACCGGCGACCGAGATATGAGGTTAAACAAAAAAATTGGATGAGAAGAATCATCTTGTGATGTGTTTGTCCATAGTGCGTGTTTAGTTGGAGCATATACTGCAATCAATAATGATAGCACTGAGACCATGTCAACAGAGCTTCATAGAATGGCTTGGTATGTCCTAAAAAATTGCATCAAGGTTACATGATATATCTAGTATGTTCTCTCTTCTGTGCGTCTTAAATTTGTGTTACCCTACACATTGTAGCTATTAGTCACAATTACACTCTCTGGTTTGCAGAATGTTCAGGAAAAAGCTAGAGGAAGGAGGGACGCCCGATGACGGAGTTAGGGTTGGGTAGGATTTTCCAAGATGGTTCAAAGAGCATGCAAGTTTCATTTTGCATTTCTCTCTAACCTTCTGCATTTCATTGCATGATTTTGACCATATTGTTTTTTTTCTACGATACACAGATGATGAACAAGGCACACTAGTGGAAACAACCCCTTTCGTCTAGGGCCAGAAAAGGCATTTGTCCCGGTTGCCACAAAATCCGGGACAAATGTTATGCATTGGTCCCGGTTTGTGCGCTCGGGGCAACAGAAATCGCCTGGGGGCATTGGTCCCGGTTCGTGGGGAGGCATTGGTCCCGGTTTGTGGCATGAACTGGGACCAATGCCTAGCCACATGCCACGTGGCACGCGCATGGGCATTGGTCCCGATTCATTCCACAAACCGGGACCAATGCCCCACTTTCCCCTATATATGCTGCCTCACAGCCCCCCTCTTCCATTCTTTTTGCTTGGAGGAGTGAGAGAGGTGGGTGTTAGTGTGTGTTATTTTACTATGCACACGAGGTGTTCGATGAAATTCCCGAGCCACACATAAGCTCACTGAAAATGGTATCTTTGACCGAGGTTAACAAACTTATCTTTTTCATCTGTAATTGATACATAAAAAAGTAATATTTGTCGATGTACTGTGGTCATTTATCTATTGAATATGTTATTGTAATGTATTTTGATAAACTTAATTATATGATGCAGATGGATGCACGGCAGCGATGGATGTACGGTGACCGACGCACTTCCGAGTATATGGCAGGCATGAATGCATTTCTCGTTGTAGCTCAGGCGAACAAAGATAATGTCTTTATGTGTTGCCCATGTGTTGATTGTCGGAACGTCAGGGAGCACTCTTCATCGAGAATCCTTCACGGACACCTACTTCGGAGAGGTTTCATGCCTAGCTATAATTGCTAGACCAAGCATGGAGAAAGAGGGGTTGTGATGGAAGACGATGATGAAGAAGAAGAAGATCCTTTGTTCCTTGAATACGGTGATACTGCAATGGAAGACAATGCAGAAGAAAGAGGTGATCAAGAACAGGCATCAGAAGAGCCCGATGATGATCTTGGCCGAGTTATTGCTGTTGCAAGGGAAGACTATGAAAGTGAATTGGAGAGGTTGAAGCTGGACAACATGTTAGAGGATCACAAAAAGTTGTTGTACCCAAATTGCAAAGATGGTAGCACAAAGCTCGGTACCACACTGGAGTTGCTGAAATGGAAGGCACCGAATGGTGTGACTAACAAGGCATTTGAGAGTTTACTTAAACTAATGAAGCCAAAGCTTCCAAAGGATAACGAATTTCCTGAGAGTACGTACGAAGCAAAGAAAGCACTCTGCCCTCTAGGATTAGATGTGCAGAAGATACATGCATGCATTAATGACTGCATTCTCTACCGCGGTGAGAAGTACGAGAATTTGGATGAATATCCGGTATGCACTGCACTGCGGTATAAGATCAGAGCAGATGACCCTGGTGATGTTGACGGCGAGCCCCCCCCCCCCCCCCCGTAAGAGGGTTCCTGCTAAGGTGATGTGGTATGCTCCTATACTACCACGGTTGAAACGTCTGTTTAGAAACAAATAGCATGCTAGGTTGTTGCGATGGCACAAAGAAGACCGTAAGAAAGACGGAAAGTTGAGACACCCCGCCGATGGATCGCAGTGGAGAAAGATCGAGAGAGACTTCCCGGACTTTACAGGAGATGCGAGAAACTTATGGTTTGGTCTAAGTACAGATGGATTTAATCCTTTTGGGAAGCAGAGCTCTAGTCATAGCACCTGGCCCGTAACTCTATGTATGTACAACCTTCCTCCTTGGTTGTTCATGAAGCGCAAGTTCATTATGATGCCAGTTCTCATCCAAGGCCCGAGGCAACCTGGCAATGACATTGATGTGTATCTAAGGCCATTAGTGTAAGAACTCTTACAATTGTGGGGCAAACCAGGTGTACGTGTGTGGGATGAGAACGAACAAAATACATTTGACCTACGGGCGTTGCTTTTCGTAACCATCAATGATTGGTCTGCTCTTAGTAACATTTCCGGACATACAAACAAGGGATACAATGCATGCACACACTGTTTAGATAAGACTGACATTGTTTATTTGTATAAATGTAAAAAGGTTGTATACCTGGGGCATCGTAGATTTCTCCCGTTCAAGCATCCTGTAAGAAACAAAGGAGGGAAGCATTTCAGAGGTGAGGCAGATAACCGGAAGAAGCCTGACCTCCGTAGTGGTAATGATTTATTCGATATGGTCAAGGACCTAAAAGTAATCTTTGGGAAGGGTGATGGCAGCCAACCTGTTCCGAACGGCCCTGATAAGCGCGCACCCATGTGGAAGAAGAAATCTATATTTTGGGAGCTACCCTATTGGAAAGTTTTAGAGGTCCAGTCTTCAATCGATGTGATGCACGTGACAAAGAATCTCTGCGTCAACCTGCTATGCTTCCTGGGCGTGTATGGGAAGTCAAAAGATACGCCAGAAGCACGGGAGGACCAGCAACGTATGAAAGACCCAAACAACAAGCACACGGATACAGGGCACCATTACTTAAGCAGCTACGCTCTTACTAAAGCAGAGAAGGAAATATTTTTTGAAGTCCTTTACAGTATCAAGGTTCCGTCTGGCTTCTCGTCGAATATAAAGGGGATAATAAACATGGCAGAGAAAAAATTCCAAAACCTGAAGTCTCATGACTGCCACGTGATTATGACGCAGTTGCTTCCGATTGCATTGAGGGGGCTTCTACCGGAAAATGTTCGAGTACCCATTGTGAAGCTATGTGCATTCCTCAACGCAATATCTCAGAAGGTAATCGATCCAGAAATTCTGGCAAGATTACAGAGGGATGTGGTCCAGTGTCTTGTTAGTTTTGAGTTGGTGTTCCCACCATCCTTCTTCAACATTATGACTCATCTCCTGGTTCACCTATGTGAAGAGATTCATATTCTCGGTCCGGTATTTCTACACAATATGTTCCCCTTTGAGAGGTTCATGGGAGTCTTGAAGAAATATGTTCATAACCGTGCTAGGCCAGAAGGAAGCATCTCGAAGGGCTATGGAACAGAGGAGGTCATTGGGTTCTGTGTTGACTTTATTCCTGAGCTTAAGACGATTGGTGTTCCTGAATCGCGGCATGAGGGGAGACTGAGGGGAAAAGGAACGTTGGGAAAGAAAACAATGATACCCAGGGACGGGCATTCTTTCACCAAAGCACACTACAAAGTTCTACAAAATTCTATGTTCGTTGCTCCGTATCTCGAGGAACACAAGAATATTGTACGCTCCACAAACCCGGGGAAGGATGACTCATGGATTAAACGCAAACACATGGGGACTTTCGGAAGTTGGTTGCAAACACATCTTATAAATGACACCACTGTTGAAGATCAGCTGTACATGTTAGCCGGGTCACCATCTTCGACTATTGGGAGTTTTCAAGGTACGACATAAATGGGAATACATTTTACACGATCTCCCAAGATAAGAAGAGCACCAACCAAAACAGTGGTGTCCGCTTTGATACAACAAACGAGAATGGAAAAAATGACCCATACTATGGTTACATAGAGGAGACATGGGAACTTGACTATGGACCTTCTTTTAAGGTCCCTTTGTTCAAGTGAAAATGGGTCAACCTGAATGGAGAAGGGGTAAAGGTAGACCCGCTTTACGGAATGACAACAGTGGATCTCAACAATATTGGTTACAATGACGAACCATTCGTCCTAGCCAATGATGTGGCTCAGTTCTTCTATGTGAAGAACATGTCCTCCAGACCGAAAAAAATAAAAAATAAGCAAACAAATACATCATACGATGAGCCGAAGCGTCACATAGTTCTTTCAGGGAAAAGAAACATCGTGGGAATCGAGGACACGACAGACATGTCAGAAGATTATAATAAGTTTGTTGAAATTCCACCCTTCACAGTGAAAGCTGACCCCACCATCCCGTTAAATAATGAAGATGCTCCATGGTTACGGCCGAAGCGATCATAAGCAATGGACAAGGGTGCATGGACCATCTCTACACGAAGAAAATTCAGAAGACTAGATAGGGATGTTGTTGGTGATTTGTAATAATAAACATGGAATACATGATCATAGTTCTGTTTGACCAATAATTTGTATTGACCGGTCAAAAGCTGGCAAGCATTGAGTGCTTGACAAATATGACCAGCCTGACTTCATTATTATCCCAACCAGTGGCACACCCACCCACTTTTCTGTTTCTCTCTCCTCCGTCTCGTCCATTGGGATGTGCGCTGCACATAGGGCCGCTGTAACCAGCCCTGTGTGCAGCCGTGCATCCGGAAGGAGCGCGACGGTCGACACATATTTCCCCTTTATCCTCGACCCCCCGCTTGAAAACAGAGCATACGTCTTGCCGTGCATTTGGTATGCATATATGCACTCAGTAGCCACGGCAGGGCTGTAGGCTGGCGATACCGATTGTTGTGTTCTACATCCCCCCTTGAAGGTTTGATACATCATTCAGTTCATCGACCAAATACAAATCATCCGGATTCGCCATCATACGTCCGATCGTTCTTTTGATATGCATATATATATATATATATATATATATATGCACTCAATAGCCACGGTCGGGAAGTATGATGGCGACACCGATTGTTTTGTTCTACATCCCCCTTGAAGGTTTGACAAAAGGTTTGATATATCATTCAGTTCATCGACCAAATACAAATCACCCGGATTCGCCATCATACATCCGACTGTTCTTTTGATATGCATATATGCACTCAATAGCCACGGTTGAGCTGTATGCTTGAAAGTTCATAGACGGAATACAAATCACCCGGATGCTTTGTATGCTCTGGACTCCCTCAGAGGATCACAAGAGAAAACAAAAAGAATACAAGAGAAAACAAAATGAAACAATAGAAAACATGAAGGAAAACAATAGAAAACATAAAGGAAACAATAGAAAACAAAATAAATGATGAAGATTGTCCATGGTTGCGGCGAAATCCGAACAAAGTGACACAACAGAAGAAGACGCAAACCGAAAAACTCTAGAAACTGATTTGTGGTTTTGTACGTAAACACTCTACGGCCAGTGAGACAAGGAGCATGTTAATTATATTGCTATTAATGTAATTGTTACTAATTTTAAAACAATATAAGATATTTATATTCAAATTATATGCAAATAGTAAACAGTTAATAGTTTGAATAGTTAGAATAATTATTTAGTTAAATAGAAAATGGATTTGAATTAGTTATGCAAATTCAAGCACTTTTCATGTTGAAATTTTTGTCAAATCCGAAAGTATATAGAAGTTATTCATGTGCATATTCAAACAATTTTTAAATTTTGGCGCTAAAACATTTGGGCGCGCAGGGTAGCACCAAATTTTGAAATACGTTTGGTCCCGGCCCGTGCCACCAACCGGGACCAAAGGGGGTACCTCTAGTCCTGGTTGGTTGCACGGGCCGGGACTAGAGGCCCATTAGTATAAATACCTAGGCCCTCTCTCCAGGTCGAGCAACCACTCGGGACCGACCGGAACTAGCCTAGGCGAAGCCCTGCCGATCCGCGCCGGCGGCGGGGATGGATAGAACGATCCCGCCGGCTCCGGCCGTTTATTGCATTAGCTTGGCTATAGATTGGCCGGGGACGAGTTGGGACGGAAGCGATTTCATTAATAAAAGGCCCGAGCGGCCGGTGCTTACATGGGGGCGGTGGCGCGGCCACAGGCGGCCGGCTGTTTCTTGATGACGGCCCTAGTGGCCGGTGCTTACATGGGGGCGGCGGCGCAGCCATAGGCGGCCGGCCGTTTTCTTGATGACGGCCCTAGTGGCCGGTGCTTACATGGGGGCGGGGGTTGGGCGCGCCGGCGCTGGCCTAGTCATCTTTGTCGGAGGAGAGGCACTGGTAGTCTGGCTGGACCCACAGGTGGGCAGGCAGCTGGGGCGGCTGTCGCGGCGGCGGCAGCTCCTCCTGTGGCGGCGGCGGCGACAGCTCCTCCTGTTGCGGCGGCGACAGCTCGTCCTGTTGCGGCGGCGGCAGCTCCTCCTCCGGCGCCCACTCGCCGCCGGTCCATGTCCACTGCATGCCATATTCCAGGCCAGGGGGCAGCGGCTGTGGCTCCGGCTCGTCCGTCGACGCCTCCATGGCGGTGTTCATCGCCTGCCACCATGGCGCCGGCGGTGGAGGGGGCGGCATCGCGGCCGCGTCGGCAGCGGCGGCAGCAAAGGACCTGCTCCCAGCGCTTGATCTCGTCGTCGACGAGGGAGCGGCGGGAGGCCTCAAAGACGGCCTGCATGTCGGGGTCCTCGTCGTCGTCGACGATGTCCTCCTCGAACCGCAGCTCCGGCTCGTTGCCGGGTGGCGGTGCTGGGTAGTCCGCGGGGCTGGCCGGAGGGTTCGGGGGCGCGGAGGAGGCGCGGCGGCGCTGGTCGTGCTCCTGCTGGAACCACACGTCCCAGTACGGCGAGCTCAGCGCGTAGGCGGGGTCCCTGAGGAGGTCCGTCGGCAGGAGCGCGCGCCGGCGAGCTATCTCCTCGTTCCGGTCGCGTTCGGTCGGGACCGGCGGCACCGGGACCCGCTGCTGGTTGAGGTGTCAGCCGTCCGGGAGGTGGACGTCCGGCCAGAACACCGGCGTGCTGTTCTGCCAGTGCCAGTAGCACTCCTCCTTCCGGACGTACCGGCAGTACCGCTTCCCCGGCGCGGCGCGAGGCGGTGGGTGGCGCGCGGCCGGAGGTGGTACCGGGACGCGCGGGTTGGCCCCGATCCGCACGTCGGCCGGGCCAAAGCCAAATGCCTCCCGTGGGGCGGGCGGAACGCCGCTGCCGGAGCTTCGTCCTCTCGCTCCGTCCCTGGAGGACCCGGCCTCGTGCTCGTTCTTGGCCCTCTTGAGCCAGCGGCGGGGCGACATGGCTAGGGTTAGGGTTTGGGCTGGGGTTGAGGGAGTGGGTGTGCCGGTGTACGAGCGGCAGGGTCCCTTTAAAAAGGACCGGGGGCGAGATGGCGTGCCAACCGGCGGTGAGAACGTGGCGGCGGCTTTGAATGCGCGTGGGTTGAAGTCGAGGCGGCCACTGGGTAGCTGGCCAGTGGGCCGTTTTTGACTGTTCGTGGCCATGAGTTGGGAAGTGGGGGGCGGGGGAAAGACGAGGCCGGCGCTAGGTCGCTGGCCAGTGGTCCCTTTGACCACGCGTGGCCGCGGGTAGGGAGGTTAATAAAAGACGTGGGGACGTGGGGGAAGGAGAGGCGGCCACTGGGTCACTGGCCAGTGGCCCCTTTGACCAGGCGTGGCCGCGGTTAGAAGGGTGATGGCTAGGTTGAGACTCCAAGTGCAGAGTGTGTAGCTAGTGGCAAGACTTCTTCCCCACGAGGGTGACTCGAGGGTTTATATCGAACACTTGGGGAGCCAGTATTTCAGCAGTTGTCTTCCAAGCTTCCTCCAGGATCCTGAAAAACAAGTAGAGAATTTTGTGCCCTCAACCTCACCAAGTGGTTGTCAAGCACAAGGTGTGATTCTTCTAAATTGCAATGCAAAACTGAAAGTAAATGTGCAATAATTAAATCTACTACTAAATGCAAATGAGAAAATAAATATGCAATGGATTGTTTTTGTATTTTTGTGATGCAAGTGGTGATGGAGATAATGTAAATTCGAATTGGAGATGCAAGTAAAGTAAAGTGCAAGTAAAGTAAATTGCAGCAAAGTAACTAGATTGTTTTCTTATATTTAAAATAGGACCGGGGTTCATGGTTTCACACTTGCATTCTCTCAAATAAAGTGGTAGACGGTGGACATAAAGAATTACATGTGAGATTACAATAACATGTTTAACATTGAGTACTTTCATATGGGCATCACGTCCTAGCATAGAGATCTCTACGGTCATATTAATCCCTCTTATACTCCACCAAGATGCGAAATAAATCATCACACCTCGACAATTAAGGAAAACCAGAGTATAGCTTTAAGCAATGTGACATGAAGTTGAAGTAAGAATTTGCTAGATCTAGTCATGGAGATTGATTAGTGTCACTTCAAATCCCCGGTAACAAGGTACTCTTTTTTATCCCTAGTGAGGTAACTAAGAAAGGTTTAACAAAACCTATGTCGATCGCTGAACTTCTGTCACTTTCACAGCACTAGCCACCCCCGTGACTCCAACTAATGCACCCATCACCCCACACACGCTCTCAAGAACTAGATTGATCAAATCTAGCAAATAAGAACGGGGTACATAAGATACATCTACTCAAATAACTCAAGAGAAACAATTGCAATCTCAGATTTAATAACTCATAGAAAAGATCCACCACATAGGAATTACAACGGTGCCCGTAATCATGTGAGGCAGCTCATACGGATCTAATTAGTGAAGCACATAGAGAGAGAGATACAAGTGCTACTTCCACAAACCCATAGCCCTTGGGTGGACTACTCACTCTTCATGGAGATGTCGATGGAGATGACGTTGGAGGGGTAGGAGATCACACCGGCGGCGCCCCGCCGGAGTTTTCCCCCTCCAATCTGGAACTTCTGGTCTCTGTTTCGGTGTTTTGGTGTTTCGGCGGCGCTCTTCTCCGTAAGGGTACGGGGGACCCTTTTTATAGTCGGTTTTAGGTCAAGACGGAGTCGGTAAGTCGAAGATGGAAGGAATTGGGGCCATAGGGGCCAAAAGGGGGCCTCTCACGCGGCCAAGGAATCTGGCCGCGTGGAGGGTCCTCTTTTGGGCCTCCTTGCCCAATTCTCGTGGATCCTTCGCCCGCAAGTCTTCTCCTTCCAAAAAAATGACACCCGCAGATTTTCAGGTGATTTCGCGGAAGTTTGCCCCCTGAAATGTCAAAAATATAGAAAACGGGGTTTCTGACAGGCAGGGTTAATTCCATAAAAGTTGGGGGACTTTGTAATTTAACCCCAAAATACTATAAAACATTGAATTATACCCTTACATGATGCAATATGTAATAGAGAACCATGTGAAAATATGCAAAATTCATCTATACATTTTACATGCATCAGAGGGTTAATAAAAGACGTGGGGACGTGGAAGGCGGTTGGGGAAGGGGAGGCCGGCTGGGGATTACGAGATAGGCTGGCCGGTGGCCCTCTTTGACCGTTGTGTCACTGTCTGTCCCTGTCCCGGTTGGGGATTACGAGGCAGGCTGGCCGGTGGCCCCCTTCTGACTATTTCATTAAAAAAATTGGATGTAATTGATGCACTTGACTAGGTTAGCTAATTTAGATGTTCATCACTTCATTTAGTTAATTAACTGATACAAATTTTCTATTTTTTACGTAGGATGTAAATTTGCACGTTTTAGAACCAGTTATATACTTGTAATATTGCACAGGCGATGTGTGTCTTAACTAACCATAGATATAGACATGTGATTCTTTCGATTTCTTTCTCTCGGTCTTTTTATGTTAACCATAGATATAGACATGTTTTTGCGTGAAAACATATCCTCACAACATATCCATCTAATTAACTTTATTCCTATTATATGAGTTGGCCACTTTTTATGTTTTGTTCACCCTCCGCCAATGGCTACAGGAATGGCGCTGGAACAAACACATCGATTGGAACAAAGACAGGAGTTTGCTACGAGATCCGCGCATCTCCTTGATTCTAGTGTCGATACCATTATCATGGCTGGTTGATTATTATTTTGATTGAAACCATGTTCTCGTAAAGTGTTTGCAACTGGGAGACGGGAATCACTTGTGTGGATACTACGTCAGCGAGTTCATTCGTCAGACGGGAACCACCTTCATGTATGTCAGTTGTCAATTTTTTCTTATTACCATCTATTTTAAGTTACTTAGTTTCATTAATATATATTGATCACTCTTCTTTATATTAGATTGACGGTCTTCTACCAAGGGACTGCATACGAGCAATTCAGGAGGAATTTGCGGGCTAAATTTGATTTTGTAATTCATTACATCGGTCATGTAATATGCTCGATATACTTAGCTTCTGTAATATAAGTGTTCCTTATTTTTCTATATATATGTATTACTTATTCACTCGTGGGATCAGGGAGGTCCGGGGAAGGGCCACCGGGCTCCTCTCTTCTCCTGGGATCTGGGAGGTCCGGGGAGGGGTCACCAAGGCTCCTTATCAGTGTATGATATCAGGGGTATCGTAAAATAGAATTGATCGCAAAACAGAAAATAAAAAGGAAAACAATAAAGCGAAAAAAAAACGCTGCCGCAGCAGAGGAGGCATTCATCCCGGTTCGTGTTAAGAACCGGGACTAATGCCCCTGGACAGGTTCGCCACGTGGTACGCCCCATTTGTCCCGGGTCCTGGCACAACCGGGACCAATGGTGAGGGCCATTTGTCCCGGCTGACCGATCCCGGTTCCACAACCGGGACAAATGACCCTTACGACCCGGGACAAATGGCACTGTTTCCACTAGTGGCATGGGAAAGGCTAGAAGTTTATGATGATGAGTTGTTCACATTGGCACTTGGCCCCCACAGCAAAGTTACAACATAATATTCAATTTGGCATATGAACTTAGTTCGGGTTGTCATCGCTCAGTGTGAAAAAGGCAAGAAAACGCAAAATAGTGGAGTCATGGCTGCTGGAGATTACAGCGGGACGCAAGAGATTTTTATGGTGTCCTCAAGGAAATCAAGGAGCTGATATATATCTCTACCGAGAAACATAAATGGACAGTTGTTCTGTTTGGCTGCGACTGGTATTGTCTTGAAGGAGGCAGGGACAGCCTATGCTAGAAAAGTATGATAAACTGTTCATGAGCTTCAATATTTCCAGTTTGTGGTACGAGCACTAGTAGGAAACATGCTATAGTCACCAGCTAACCGCTGGGCAACAAGAATACATATGCGCCAGTGCTATTGCCGCGGGGCAACACGGATCAGTGTTCGCTAGCACTACCCAGGTTACCGCTGGCGAACATGGCACTTCGTTCGCCACCGGTAACATTGGTGTGGGGCTGCGCGCGGCAACAAATAGTACAGCTGACGAACGGGCAGTTGGTTCGCCATCGCTACGGGCAAACAGGGGAGGCGTGTTCGCCAGCGGTAAACATACCGCTGGACAACATGGAGGTTTGTCAGCGCTAAATATACCGCTGGCCAACATTATTTTCGTTCGCCAGCGGTAAGTTTTAATTTTTTCCCTCCACACACACACACACACCCGTGCACCGCCTTTTTCATTTTTCTAAAGCAGAAACGAAAATGATAAAATGTTCAAAAAATAAAATCCTTTGATATGTGGGTAGGGTGTACAGTCTAGTTGGTATAGAAAATTTCAAATATTCCATTTGACCTTCTATTCAAAATTCAAAAATAGAACGAAAAACGGCCATAGCTTTTGCATATGACATCGAAAAAACGCGTTTAATATATCAAAAAAATCGTGAGCAAATTTTCAATCCAACCTCACTGGCCTTCGACATGTGAGGTTTTTTAGAACTGGACTAGTTCGCCAGCGGTAACCTCTTACCACTGACGTCTTAGCGCTGGCGAGCTCTATTTTGTTCGTCACTGGTAAGCCTTTTCCTACTAGTGGAGGATGATAAGTATATCTTTTCAACTCAGCCACAGAAAGTGTTTTATGAGTAAACACATTAGAGGGAGAAGAGTGGCGGATAGTCCAAAAATTTGAGCATAGGCGGACCTTTGATGTGTCCGAACATGACAAGGACAAAGATGAGAACAATGATGAGGAGAAGAGGCCTAATATTCTAGCACATCAAGATGTGGAAGTCTCTGATAATGAGGATGATCCTGATGACCCGATATCCCATCCTCCGCCTCTGGCTACTCTCGAACACACTGATATGGGTCCCTGCATCCCCTCAGTATATGAGATTGGGCTTAAATCAAAAATTGGAAAAGTGTCTATGTCGCCTAAGTAAGGTGAAGTACAAGATATTATCAAAGAAGTAGAAGATGGTGACGATAAATTAGAAGACACTGACGATGAAGTAGACGACACATATGCGGAGTATGACAGTGAACTGGGTGCACTGCCCGGAGATGATAGCGATGCATACTAGTGTTGCATGCTTGTGTGCAAACTTGTGTCGAACTGATTTTTCATGCTTTGTGTGCATGATTTTGTTGAACTGATGCGCATGCCTGTTTGCATGATGTGTGTTGAACTGTTGTGCATGCCTGCTTGCATGCTTATGTTGAACTGATGTGCATGCGTGTGTGCATGATTTGTGTTGAATTGATGTGTAATAGCTATGTGTATGCTCATGTTGAACTGAAGTGCATTCTTGCATTTTCTTGAATTTTGTGTGTGTGTGTGTGTGTGTGTGTGTGTGTGTGTGTGTGTGTGTGATTTTCAGCTATTTCTCTTGTATATGTCAAAATCATAGCATTAAATATAGAATAAATACAAGTGCTGATAAAATTGACCGCGAACATGATATTAATCAAGTGCTACCATTACCCAATTGTTTTCTCTACATTACTAATATGTCATTACTGAACTGCTAGACGTCATCATGCCAAGACACATTGCAACTAAAACTGGAAAAACATAAATCATCAATAGATTGTGGCCAGAATCTTGAATCTTGGCTTCATGAGCAGGTTTTCCAGCAGGTTCATCAGCACTTTCTATGTGTACCCCTTGCTGCAGCACCTGATCTAGATTCTGCCTCAGTGCACTTAGCTCTTCCTGCAATGTGATATTCTCGTCCATCTCTCTAAACAATTCATTATGCAGTTGAAGAACCACTTGTTCCTAGAATTCTGTCCATTCTGGGTCATGCCATGAGAACTTTCTACAACCATAAGAAATGCCAGACTTCTGCAGCAAAAATAAGATAAAATTTAACCAAAAGAAGAATCTTGTAACCAAAATGAAACTAAAGCACGAATCTTTACCGAGCGTCTTTGGCATGTTAGGAATCTCCGTCCTGGATTATGGTCGTTTCAAGAAATCCACATAGCCATCTTAAAATCGCAATTACATTTTGTTTCATTGGAGTGGTCCAACGGCACTGGAGCGTATGGGATAGGTTTTCGGCGGTGAGGAGGAAACCCCCCTTCGTGTGACGAACACGAACTCTTGTCGCTAGCGGCCATGCTTTCCCTGCGCGCCATGTGAAAAAGGGGAGACATGGAAGAACCCTAGAATAGCCAGGGGAGAAAGAGGAGAGAGAGAATTTGAGCTACGTGTCCTCGTCAGCGGCAGCGTTGTGGTAACGGCAGAGGATTTACGGCAGCGGCGGTGGAGGATTGACGGCAGTGGCTTTGCTGTGGTATGGTCGAGTTATTTAATTGGTACGTTCAGCTGTGTCAACGACTAAATTGGGTCCCACGATATCAACGGCTACAACGGTGCACACGAACTGAAGCGTGGGGTCTGGAACCAAGGGTGTGGTCGTTGCCCGTCAAACAGAACAGGATGTGTGGTCCGACGAAAATTCGCAACGTTCTACGTGGCCAAGCCAGTTTCGTCGAAGCCAACTGGAATCTTAGTGAGCTAAGGGCCGGAGACAAAAATCCGCGACGTAAAATTAGCAAAAAGTCGCGCAAAACCAGTCTGTGACGGACCAAACAAAAAAGTTCGAGAGCAAAATCCACTTTCCAGCCTGTGAGGTTTTTTTAGGAATCGGCAAATTCCAAAAGAAAAAAAAAAGTTATTTGAGATGGACGAAATTTTCCTACAAAATCAAATTAAAAAAAATTAAAAATTCGAAAAAATAAAAAATTTAAGAAAAGATAATAATGATGTCATATTTGGATTCCTCGTATTCTTCTAATAAATTTATACATATCATTTGTCAAATTTGTAATTATGGATTTGTAGATATGGTCCAATAGTTAAGAGGATTGATATTACTATACTTACAAGAAAGAATAGTTGTTCCTAGGTAGCTTATAGGGATGGAACTAAGACGTTAAGCGTGTTGGGGCTAGATTAGGGGGAGGATGGGTGGCCGAGCGGGAAGTGGATATTTATATGGAAATGAAACAAAAAATGAAAAAATTCTACACCGTGATTAAAGGTTCCCCAAATTCAACTGTTTGAAATTTCGAAAAAAAAATAATGCGAAAAAAATTATTTTTGAATTTTCAATATTTCAAACTTAGCACCGGCGAAAAAGACTGGTGTTCGCCAGCGTTAACTACATAGCGCTGGCGAACATGACTAATTCGCCCGTAACCTCTTACCACTGGCGGCTTAGCGCTGGGGAACACCTGTTCGCCAGCGTTAGGTATATTTTGTTCGTCACCGGTAAGCCTTTTCCTACTAGTGAAGGATGATAAGTATATCTTGTCAACTCAGTCGCAGAAAGTGTTTTATGTGCCAAACACATTAGAGGGAGAAGAGTGGCGGATAGTCCAAAAATTTGAGCATAGGCGGACCTTTGATGTGTCCGAACATGATAAGGACAAAGATGAGGACAATGATGAGGAGGAGAGGCCTTGTATTCTAACACATCAAGATGTCAAAGTCTCTGATAATGAGGATGATCCTGCTGACCCGATATCCCATCCTCCGCCTCCGACTACTCTGGAACGCACTGACATGGCTCCCTGCATCCTCTCAGCAGATGAGATTTGGGCTTATATTATAGATCGGAAAAAAGTGTCTATGCAACATAAGGAATGTGAAGTACAAGATATTATCAAAGAAGTAGAAGATGGTGACGATAAATTAGAAGACACTGACGATGAAGTAGACGACACATATGCGGAGTATGACAGTGAACCGGGTGCACTGCCCGCAGATGATAGCGATGCATACTAGTATTGCATTCCGGTTTGCAAACTTGTGTCAAACTGATTTTGCATGCTTTCTGTGCATACTTTTGTTGAACTGATGCACATGCATGTTTGCATGTTGTGTGTTGAACTGTTGTGCATGTCTGCTTGCATGCTTGTGTTGAACTTATGTGCATGCGTGTGTGCATCATTTGTGCTGAACTGATGTGTATGAGCTATGTGTATGCCCATGTTGAACCGAAGTGCATTCTTGCATTTTCTTGAATTTTGTGTGTGTGTGTGTGTGTGATTTTCAGCTATTTCTCTCTTATATCTCAAAATCATAGCATTCAACATATAATAACTACAAGTGCTGATAAAATTGGCCGCGAACATGATATTAATCAAGTGCTACCATTACCCAATTATCTTCCGTACATTACTAATATGTCATTACTCAACTGCTAGACATCATCATGCCAAGACACATTGCAACTAAAACTGGAAAAACCTAAATCATCAATAGATTGTGGTTAGAATCTTGAATTTTGGCTTCATGAGCAGGTTTTCCAGCAGCTTCATCAGTACCTTCTTTGTGTACCCCTTGCCGCAGCACGTGATCTAGCTTCTGCCTCAGTGCACTTAGCTCTTCCTGCAATGTGCTATTCTCGTCCATCTCTCTAAACACTGCATTACGCAGTTGAAGAACCACTAGTTCCTGGAATTATGTCCATTCAGGGTCATGTCATGAGAACTTTCTACAACCATAAGGAATGCGAGACTTTTGCAACAAAAATAAGATAAATTTAACCAAAAGCAGAATATTGTAATCAAACTGAAACTAAAGCACGAATCTTTACGGAGCGTCTTTAGCATGTCAGGAATATCCGACCTGGATTATGGTCGGTCCAAGAAATCCACATGGCCATCTTCAAATCGCACTTACATTTTGCTTCATTGGAATGGTCCAAGAGCATTCGAGTGTATGGGATAGGTTTTCGGAGGCGAGGAGGAAACCCCCCTTCATGCGACGAGCACGAACTCTTGTCGCTAGAGGCCATGCTTTCCCTGCGCGCCATGTGAAAAAGGGGAGAAAAGGAACAACGAGAGAATAGCCAGGGGAGAAAGAGGAGAGAGAGAATTTGAGTTGCGCGCCCTTGTCAGCGGTGTGGTAACGGCGGCGGATTTACGGCAGCGGCGGCGGATGATTGACTGCAGTGGCTTTGCTGCGGTATGGTCGAGTTATTTAATTGGTATGTTCAGCTGTGTCAACGGCTAAAGTGGGTCTCACAGTATCAACGGCTACAACAGTGCACACGGCCTGAAGCGTGGGGCCAGGAACCGAGGGTGTGGTCGTTGCCGGTCAAAGAGGACAGGATGTGTGGTCCGAGAAAAATTCGTAATGTTCTACGTGACCAAGCCAGTTTCGTCGAAGGCAACTGGGATCTTACACTCGTAGAAAATAGGCCTATAGTCCCGGTTCGCAAGGGCCAGTAGTCCCGGCCGCGCAACCGGGACTAGCTATGCGCGACTAAAGACCCCTCTCCCCTATAGTCCCGCCATTTACGGACCGGGACTAAAGGCCCGTCCACGTGGGCGCCAGGGATCCGTCGCGGCGGAGGACCTTTAGTCCCGGTTCTTGTGGCCAACCGGGACTGAAAACCTGCGCAGGTTTAGGGTTTTAGGCCCCCTAAACCTGGTTCCTTTTTAATTTGTTTTGTTTTATTTCTTTTATATTTTATTTTGTGTTTTATTTTAATTTTGATGAAGTTTCAGTACACATATATATATATATATTTTACGATACTATATACATGCATATATAATATATGAAATTTCAAACAAGGAGAATTCAAGGAATATAATATATATTCAATATCGGGTGACCATATATACAACCTCGAACAAGTTTCCATATTACACAATTAAGATGGATGACCATACACAAATTCGAACAATTAAGATGGCTTATGCGGATAATAGTCATCGTCGGTGGACGCATGGTACTCTCCTTCCTTATCGATGACATGCCTAAGGAAAAATCCTGCTATTTCCTCTTGAATTGGTCGGAAGCGAGCTTCTGGAGTAAGCGCCCTCCGCAAGTTATTGAGACCCCTCCGCGTGGTCTCGTCCTTCTTCCTCTCAGAGATTTCTTTCCGTATGTTCTCACAGACATAGTATCCACATAGACCGGTCCCCGGTGGTTGCTTATCACACCTTTGACCACATTTTTAAATTTTAGCTCATGTTTGAATCCACCGACATGTCCAAGTGAGAACTGTCTCCAAACTCTACATTGCAAATAAAATTAAATGAACAAGGGAGTTATTAGCTTAGGAAATGAACAAAAGAGACCGATCGATATAGAGCGCAAATGATTGAAAAATAATTACCTTTGCATCATTTTTCTCATGTTGATCCAAAGATCGGTATTTGAATTCATAGAGTCAAAGATCAAAACTATGGAGTTCTGAAGATCAATTTTTAGCAGAATCCAGTGGAACCTGCGGACACGTTAGATGCACAGTCATGCATAACTTATCGATTAGACATACCATGCATGGAGTAAACAAAAGAGAATGGGAACATGAGAGAAACACTCACCCAAAAAGGTAAGGAAATAGAATATATCTTTTGGATTCATGCTTTTTAAAAAAATTGTACGAGTCTTTCCACGTCTTTGGGGTGACGTTCTAACATAGTTCCATTAATGATTTGTGGGTCAATGAACCCAACATCATGGATGAGTCTTATTTTGCATTCCCAAATCTTCAATCTGCATAATAGCGTACGCAACAATATAGTTAGGACTATATATATATATATATATATATAGTGTAGGCAATGAAGAACGAGATGAGGTAGAAATAAATCACTTACAGAACGTAGCAACTCAGGATAGATTTGTCGAGCTCACGCAGATTGAACAGCTGGAACAATTCACTCAGCTCAACTGTTACAGAGTACTTTTTAGTGTGATGCTCCTCTGTATAATCCACATACACAAATTCTTTGTCGGTCCATGTTATGAAATGTTTATACCAACGTAGCAGAGCTTGCATTAGTGGTGGTAGATCCTTTTCCTTCGCAGGCTCGACGAGAGGCCCTTTCTTCTCATATTGTAATCCTACCTCAGCCACTGGCGCATCGTCTAGGCCTAAAAAGAGACGAAGAGATATACCGGCCTCGGACGCATTTTGCATGGCAGTAGGTACAGTCAATCCCATTGCTGCCACAGCATTTATGACCTCGGGGTCCTGTTCCGGAGCGGCTTTCACTATGAGCGGGGGATCGATTGTTTACTCTGCATCCCGAGCTGGGCAACTTGTTTCCCGCTTTTTTCATTTTTCCTTTTCCTTTCTCCTCCTCCACTATTTTTGCTTTCTCTTTCTCCTCCTCCAATATTCCTGCTTTCTTACGAAGTTCAATATCATAGTCTTTAGGCAAATTCTTCACGGCTTGGGACACTGTCGACAAAAAACCCGTAGCCCAATAGTCTACAATCGGAGGGAATACTTCCTTGGGCTCAGGCTCCTTTAGCGCCTTCAGTCGGCCCTTCCATTTGTCAACGTCAGCCTTCACGGCCAATTTGGTTTCAGCATCACTAAATTCCCAAGGCCTTGGGGGGAGAGGCTTCAGTGATGGCTCCGGTACCCGTGTGGTCTTAGGTACATAAGGCTCCGGGTTAATAGACCAAGAGCAGGTTCCCTTGCTGTCCGCCTGCCTCTGTTTCTTCGCTGGAGGAGGAATGGAGGGCGACGTCTGCTTATCCTCCGGAGGAGGAATGGGGGGTGACGACTGATTATCCTCCGGAGGAGGAATGGGGGGAGACGGCTGCTTTTCCTCCGGAGGAGGAATGGGGGGATACGACTGCTTTTCAGCCGGAGGAGGAATCGTGGGCGACGGCTGCTTAACCGCCGGAGGAGGAATCGTGGGCGACGACATCTTACCCGCCGGAGATTGTGGATCGGGGGACGGCGTCGAATGGTGTGAAGGAGGCGTAGGTGAACCAGCACCACCACCACCACGACCAGCACCTGCACCATCGGAGGGGGGTGGACTTGTTAGCCTTGGCGTCTCGCCTGGAAACACTATGTACTTCTTTTTCCATAGAATGAACTGGCGCTTGACATCTCCAAGTCTTCTCTCCCCTTCGGGTGTAGCTATGTCAATCTCCAGGTCCTCAAACGCTTGGACTATGTCTTCCACCGTGACACGAGCATAGCCATATGGAATGGGGTTGTTGTGATGGAGTGCTCCAGGTGTATAGGGTAAAGCACTGCCGGTAGCTACCTTCATGGAAATGTTCCCCACGGGATAATGCAGATCACATTCTTTCATCTCCTTTACATCATCCACGGGGTAGTGAGGCTCCGGTGCACGACTCTCGATCATCGGTGCATTAGCACCTAGAGTCGGGGCCTCCGTGGAAGCCACGCTGCTTCTCAGCTGATGCTGGCTTCCGAGATCCGCTGCATCTTCATGCGGCCCTGCAGCCGACGCTTTTTCTTTCTCAAGTATTCCCGCCACGATCTTCTTCAGCTCACTGACTTCCATTGCAAGATGCGACATTTGATCTGCAGCCCGGTCCGTACCTCTCTTACGGCTTCTACGGAAATTTGAGCTGCGCGCCCTCGTCAGCGGAAGTGGTGTGCTAACGGCGGAGGATTTACGGCAGCGGTGGAGGAGGATTGACTGCAGTGGCTTTGCTGCGGTATGGTCGAGTTATTTAATTGGTACGTTCAGTTGTGTCAACGGATAAATTGGGTCCCATAGTATCAACGGCTACAACGGTGCACACGGCCTGAAGCGTGGGCCAGGAACCAAGGGTGTGGCCATTGCCGGTCAAACAAGACAGGATGTGTGGTCCGACGAAAATTCACGACATTCTACGTGACCAAGCTAGTTTCGTCAAAGGCAACTGGACTCTTAGAGGGCTACGGACGGAGAAGAAAATCCGCGACGTAAAGTTAGCAAAAAGTCGCGCAAAACTAGTGTGTGACGGACCAAACCAAAACATTCGAGAGCAAAATCCACTTTTCAGCCATCCGCCACGGAAACACGCGATGCTATCAAACATTGCGCTCAAAACTTCCCTGTTCGCACGGAATTCAGTAGTGTTCCATTTCCATCCTTCCCGGCCCCTCCAGCGCCTAGATCCCCCATCGTCGCGCTACCGCCCTGGCCAAGTTACTGGCCTGGCTCACGCAACTCCGACCACCGCCTATTTGGCCACGCCGCCATGGTAAAAAGCGCCCATGCCGGCGACACTCCCACAATCACCTCACCGATGCTGAAGCTTCCCATCGCCTTCGAGTTATTCCCCTCGCTGCCGATTGGAGTTGGAACCTTCCGCGTGTGTGCACCGGCGCCTGACAGCAGCATAGCAACCCACCACGTGCAAGTTGTTCGATGGAATTCGTCAAAGGTATGTGTCGGCGCCAAATTGCTCCTTTCATGACTGTTATTTGTAGTTATGCTAAAATAAGCGACATTTTTTGTGTAGATGAGTTCGTCTTCTGATAACTCGTCCAATAAAAAATGGGACCTCCAAGAGGAGGATGAAGCATGGTGGCTCTACTGATATATATTTGAATAACTCGGTGCTCATCCTAAAACGGCGCCGACAATATTTCTCTAAATAAACGGGCTTCTCCACAAAGTAGTTGCGCATCAACTTGTTGTGCCCATAGATCCGTTGCCTCCACAACCTCTCTCTACCGACGGTAAAGCCACCATAATTCTTTTGGCATTGCACGCCAAAAAGAGGCCGAAGCATGGTGGCTCTATTGTCGGTAGAGAGAGGTTGTGGAGGGAACGAATCGATTGGCACAACAAGTTGGTGCGCAATTACTTTGCTGAGAAGCCCGTTTATTCAGAGAAATATTTTCTGCGCCTGTTTTAGGCTGAGCACCGAGTTATTCAAGAATATATCAGTGAAGGTGATGAAATATGGCCAGAGAACTTACCAGAACGTGACCGCGGCCTTGCGTATGTTGGCATACGGTATTCCGACGGATCTTGTTGATGATCACTTGCCAATGGGTGTGAGCCAATCTATAATGTGTGTGAGATGCTTCGTGGTAACAATTGTGGAAGTGTTCGGTACTGAATACTTGAGATCCCCCAATGCTCAAGACACGACTAGACTCCTGGAATTGACAAAAGGACGGGGATTTTCATGTATGCTTGGCTCTATTGATTGTATGCATTGGACTTGAAAAAAATTGTCTGAGGATCTGGCATACTTGCTTTGGAATGTCTTGATTTTGGAATGACATCAATGTGCTTCACCCGTCACAATTGATGAACTGGATTGCTAATTGTGAAATGTCACCAGTCCAGTTTGAAGAAAAAGGGCGCACACACAATTACGCCTACTATCTTGCATAGTGCATCTATCCAAGGTGGCAAACATTTGTGAAGCCGGTGAAAAAACCGCAAGGTAAAAAACAATGTGCTTTTCATAATGCATAAGCGGCGGTTAGGAAAGATATGGAGAGAGCATTTGGGATTTTGAAAACCTAATTTACTATTGTGAGAGGACCGGCTACATTTTGCGATCAAGAAATCCGTTGGTACATTATGGGCCACTTCTTTTGCAGATTCTACCCAGTTTCTGGGTACCAAACCGTGGAATCCCAAAAGAAGGGTGTAGCTTCTAGCCGGCTCCCTCCCACCGCAGTTTTTAGCTTTTGCGTTTAAAACCGTCTGTGTGCAGAAGCTGGTCGGGAGGTGTTTCCCGAGCTTCTCAGCTGCCCATCAAAGCGTTTTTGGAGAAAGACATGTCCTTGCTCGAAATTACATCCAAATGCCAGTGAACCTACAGATTCTCTCTCTCCAGGCAGCGAAAGAAAATGTTTGCTCTCGAACGAACGAAAAAGAAACAGGAGGCACCCCGCGCCCGACCAGGAGACCGCGTTCGTCTCCCGTCCCGGCTACTGGCAGCCAAGCCCGACGGCGACTCGCCCAAGGCCCGCGGCTGCAGAACCCGGCGTGTTGTCCTCGGATCTCGCCATCCTGAACGGATCCTTCCCCGAGCCGCCGGATGCCAACCCCCATTCCGCTCCGACCCGGCCCAATTTTGGCTGCTGACGGACCGCTCCACCCGGGCGTGATTCCGCACCTCGAGCTCGTCTTCCTCAGCATCACCATGATGTACGTCTACTTCCCAAGCACCGGTAAGAACTTGAAATCTCTCCGATTTTGTTTAGATGGGCTCAACTGCTGTGTATAGATGCTAGTAGAGTGATAGATGTTTTTGCTAGTACTCCAAAAAATGGATAAAATGTGGCCAGATTGATAGATGGTGGTCAGATTTGTGCTCTACAGATTTGATGCTAGTACTTGAATAACATATTTCTAACACACACAGATTGCTAATATGTTTGCTATGGTATTTGTAACAAATGTTCTTATTTATTTCTTATATAGCAACCAAAAATTGACTTACGTTTGGGAGCATGCAATCGTTTAGATCTCTCGTTCCATAATGCAACATCTGGGAGCATGTATTTGGTTATGTCAGCAACATATTTATTGCTAGGGTCATCAGCTGTAACAATCGGAATGGAGTGTTCCATGCTCTCCATGTTATGAAGATACTGCTTGAAGATGAGTTCAAGATTGTTTTCAACCAGACTTTTGAATTAGAGGTCTTTTTTGTCCCTTCAACAGCTGCTGACATTGAAACGCTGGAGGCATCGCTTCCACGCACTTTCAAAATTTGATGACCGGTATGTGAAATTAAAAAAGGTTGGACGTCTGGAGCTGATGGATTCTGAAGAAGATGCTCTGTACCTGAAAGATGTCAAGTATTTTCCATCGATATACGAGAACTTGAATAACAATGAGGAAGCAGATCGGCAGGGATACCCTCGTGGGTACTCTGACTCTACTGAACTGATGGAACTGCATAGGAATCCAAGTCTCTAAGAGACGACAATGAACTTGCTTGGTGTCCATGAGGGGTACTTTGATTACAGGAGTTGTTGTAAATTCACCAACTTTGGGTCTCACAACCACGATTTGGCATGTACCGGATTAAATGAATCTATGTTTATTGTAATTCCAAAATAACTACGATTTTTCATATTTTCTTATTTTAATATCTATCTCATTTTCTATTTAAACATAGTGTATGTATCATATACATACATATATATATATATATATATACTAGTAAAAGTGCCCGTGCGTTGCAACGGGAGACAAAAAAATCATGTTAGTGGGAGTCTCATTTTTAGAATGTAATACGTCCAGGTCCAGAAGTGGCCATAAGTAAAATTGAGAAGCTAGAATACAAGGCTTTCTGGGCTAATCTTAGTCAGACAGATGGTTTTGCAAGCCACTGTAACCTTGTTTGATAGATATGTCATCTATTTTCACCAAGATATCTTCTTTCGAAGAGTATTGTATAACACAGTGAGCACATTCATCCCGATGGTCAATGCATAATCTGCAACAAAAATTAAGCAAGTATATGTTCAATAAAAAATGCATTTAATGGTATAATTAGAAAAGCATAGGTAGAAAAGTAAAATTAATAAGTGGATATTTTACCTTGTGGAAGGAAGTCATACATTACAGCATTTATTATTTCTGTATGTTCACTTGTTTGCTTCTCATCATCCTGTGAAATTGTGTGCTTATCGCCATCTTCTGGAATTTCTTTAGTCTTCAATTCAAAAACTGGAGATAACATGGACATACTTGGCGATGTAGGTGGTGGCAATGGATCACCATTTTCCTGATTATTTGATTCTAAACAAATTGATTCAGAACATTCAGATACGAGGGATGATTCAGAGATGGTAGGTGATGGCAATGGATCATCCAAAAAAACTTGATACAGAATATTTTGCTTTTGTCAAAGGCTGGTTATCAGAATCCTCAACAATGGTTGTTTCAACGTTGTCATCCATTCTCTGCAATTATTAAAAAAAATAAGTTAAGAATCTCATACACACATTATTCCTCGCCGCTAGTCTAATACCAGGTTTAATTCAGTGAATAATATAATGGTCTGCCTGATAAACTCGGGTGCAGGAGGTTAGCAGTTTTGTTTATGAGGCAAGGAAGTACTTTACAGGCTACCGAACATGGCAGCACACAAATATTGAAAATTTTGTTTTTCTAGAAAATTATTATGAGCAAAGAAGCACATAAGGTAAATAGATCGAGACACCAACCAGTGAGATACATCAATATAGAAGCAAATCAATTTGTTTTTGTCTGATCCGAAGTTTAATTCAGTGACTAATATAGTGGTCTCTTGGTAGTAGATTCAGGTGCACGAAGTTAGTAGTTCTGTTCATGAGGTAGGGAAGTACTTTGTAGGCTAGAGAACATGGTAGCACACAATTCTAATTTCTAGAAGTTTAATACCAACAGAGCAATGAGAGGGAAATCCTGATAGTGTTATCATATACGCTGCCTTTGAGAAAAAAGGACGAAATTGAACAGAGGACAAAGCCTACCTTGTGTGGATCAAATGCGGCTGGAATTTGGGTGAAGTAAACTGAACGGCGAGTACTAACCATCGACCACAATGTCGATCACGAACGGCAAAAGTAGTGCAGATTTCCGACAGGTCGGCCAAACAGCGAGTTGGCACTCTCGAGAACAGACGGCGAGTTGGCGCTCTCAAGAACGTACAGCGACGTATTGATTCTAGAAACAACGTGGTTTTGCTTGTTTATATATAGGCGACGCTGAATCAATCCGAGCAGAATCGTTATACCAAGTACTATTCTAGTAGGACATGTAGTAATCTCACGAATCGATACAGACTCGGCCAGGTCCATCCGGACAAAACACGTCTTGACGAGCTGCAGGCCACGGCCATGCCGGCGGCAGGGACGTCGCCCTGGCAACCTTGATGAGCTGGCCTCACAAATCGATACAGACTCGACCCGGTCCATCCGGACACAAAGCTACAGGCCGCGGCCATGCCGGACGTCGCTCTGGCAACCTTGACGAGCTGGCCGACTACCGGAAACGGCACTTTCCGAGCTGCCGCAAGCGACCATGGCGGCGGAAGAGCAGGGCCGGGCGTCGCGGCACTTGCCCAGCTGCCGCAAGCGACCATGGCGACGGAAAAACAGGGCCGGCGTCGCGCTGGCGACCTTGACGGCCATGTCAGCGGTAGTACAAGGACGTCGCTCTGGCAACCTTGACGAGCTGGCCGACTGCGGGAAACGGCACTTTCCGATCTGTAGCAAGCGACCATGACGGCGGAAGAACAGGGCCAAGCGTCGTGGCACTTGCCGAGCTGCCGCAAAAGACCAGGGCGACGGAAGAACAGGGCCAGGTGACCTTGACGAGATGGCCAACTGTCGGACGCCGCACTTGACGAGCTGCAGCAGGCACAACACGCTGCTTCCTTCCGGCGCCGGTTTCAGTTTCGGCCAGCATGCCTGTTCCTATGATTTCAAAAATGTGATCGCAATCAGTGACAAGTTCAGTACCATTGATCACCTGAATGATTTCAAAAATGTCAGACCAGCACCAACACTGGAATTTTTACCAAACTTCAAAACATCTTCAGAATTGTTTGTGAGTACCTGCATTTTAGTGCTGAGCTGCCGCAAGCGACCATGGCGGCGAAAGAACAGGGTCGGGCGTTGTGCTGCGACATTGAGAATGTGGCAACATTAGCCGTGTCCCAATTTATCATGTTGCCTCCTGGATGGAGAATGTCGTCCATCTCGACCAGTATGTCAAGCGTGGCCCACCTAAGTTAATTAGATTCATCAGAATAGTTACAACAGTTGGATAGTGACTACATGATTTGTGAAGGTATCAAATTCATTAGGTGATTTGTTGAAAAAGGAGAATCATAACAAACCAGTTTAACAGAATAAATGATTTGTATATACAAATGGCTCAGAGCATTAAGAGATTTGAACACTCTTTAATAAATAAGTCCAATTTCTCTCCAACAACGGACTTAAATTGTGAATAGTGAATTTCATAGCATGCTTAACTAACAAAGTGCAGGTGTGATGCTTCTGAATTTCCTGCTCACTGCAGCAAGAACTTAAACATGTGGCCATGCCTCTTGTTTCCATGCCCTGGGAGCATCAGGCCCATTGAAATGCAATTTGGTGCCGGTTTGAGAGTGTTGAGGAGACACCGAACTCTCTCTAAACACTAAATCGAAGAAATACTCATTGCCTGCGCATTGAACTACTTTCTCAACTAAATCGAGATGCTGGGATAGGTTGCAGACCGGAGGACACCGATAGAGGATCAAGGTGTTGTAGCGCCCAGATTGGTTCTAGAGCTGCTCGGCGACTATCGGCGGTGGATCTTGACATGCTCGGCCGCAGCCAGGGTGTTGCTGCTAAATGGGGGCGACTCGACGTTGTGAGGCGTGTTTGAGTATAAATTTCCCATGAGAGTATTTTCAAAGCCTACTAAACTACTCGTTGAACTAAAAAGAATGACAAATAATACATTAATCAGTATTTACCAAATACAAAAATAGTTATATATTGCAATACAAATATAACAAATAATACATGTTACAAAGTAAGATCCCTTGAAAGAATTTGTTTCTAAGAAATTTCTTGAAGTACTGCGAGCAAAATCATACTATTCTATCACCGAATAATTGACAAGCCAAAGTAAAATTCACAATACTGTATGTAATCTAGGCAATCCATTTCCTACCTCACTACTTCTATCTAAGATTTCAAGTGGGATGGCCGCTGCCCACCATTCCAATCAATCGAGACACAAAATTCTGCCCGTCCCACTTATCCAACGAACAACTGAAAGAAGTGGGGCTTTCATGGGATATCCCCAATCGAGTATCGTTGCAGAATTTTTTTAAATAAAAAAATTCATAATCAGTACAAACTAAAGGAAGGTGACGTGTGTGCCCATGGGAGGAGCGGAGGCCGGAGGCATCGCCGGCGGCATCTTCCCGACCGCCGCGGAAACGAGCCGGCGAAATCTTGTGCCGGCGCTAGGCAATGAGTGAAACAAAGTACTGATCTAGTTCCTGCTGAACTCGTACCTGCACCGCACCTTGTCCTATTGCTCTGCTCATCCTGCTCCTAGTCTCATGCATCCCGCCGCCTGGCACGGGGAAAATCGGCGGCGTCAAGTACGGGCAGCGGCGGGATGCAGAGGGCGGTGACGAGGGAGTGGAAGGGCAGCAGTCTGAGCCTCTCTAACCTGTCGCCGACCAGACAGGGACCCTCCTGGCCGACTTGAGCCCCCTGTCGGCTGGCCGATTCCAGGACCTGCTGCACGCTGCGAGGAATTCCCGCCGGAGAGCTGTTCACAAGCCAGCGTTCCTGCTAAAATACGCCTCTGTATCAGGCGTCCCCTGTCCTCCACCTCGCGATTGGAGAGGCGTCCTCTGTAGAATAATTCCATCTTGGTCAATGTTATTTCTTCATCCGGCACGCGTCGCGCAGGTACCTGAGCACCACAGAGAGGGGTTCATGTGGCAGGGACGGGGTGCGATCTAGCCGGCCTCCTCCATCAGTTCCGCCATCGCTTCTAGCTGCCCCACTCTCTAGCCGACGGAGGCGCCCAGCGATGAGCTGCTCAAGGTGGACAGTGGAGGGCATTACGCCGACCGGGGAAGACGCTTCCGGCAGCCGGAGATGAGATGGGATGGGTGGGCCCGCGGCCGAAGTAGGGGATTTGGGGTCGTTGGACACTGCCGGTGGGATTGGGATAGAAGCATCAGGTCAGCCCGCCGCCTCGCACGGGGAAAAACGGCGGCGTGATGCACGGGCAGTGGCGGGATGCACAAGGCACCGGCGCAGGAGGACGTGCGCGCGCACGCGCTGGGAGCCATGGACAGCAACACGTGCGTAGACAACTATCGACATGTCTGTCAGCTGAGCACAAATAAACGAATTTTCCAAATAAACGAGACGAAACGGAAAGGTGTAGAGTGGCAATTTGGCGTAATATGTATTTTTGTGGGAGGGCAAAACAGTAAAATATCAGGTTGGACCGGAAGAAACCTTCCTCCTTTTATTATTAGGTAAAGATATATATATATATATCAGTTTATGACGTGCACATATCACATTCGGGGGTATAACGGACATTTCACAACTCATCTTACCAAATAAGCAGAAACTCATAAACTTAAAAGAAGTCTCCCACGGTGTTTCTTGCAGTTTCTCCCCACGGAAACCCAGAAACTCGCTTCTGGAGAAGCAGAAATTTAAAAGAAGTCGCCATATGACTGGTTGTGTGATCATGCAGAACATGATCATCGAGACCGAGCGTGGACACAAGATAGACTATTCGGTCTACTATTTGATGGAACAACCCGTGCGAATGAGAACTAGAGAAGATAAAGTTGCCCGCTTTATTGCATCCTACTATACCATTCATCACGACGAAGTGCGTGATGATCTTCAAGAGTGGTGGAAATGGTATGGACATCCCACTAGTTTGTATGTTCTTTATGTTTGTATTTGAGAGCTCCTTGATAAATAATTTCTTGTATTCTTGACGAACTATTGTTTGTATTTGTATGCACTATTTGTTTGTATTTGTATAATAATTAATCTATTTTTTTTGTTGATTTTGTGTATGTGTTTGATCTAGTTTGTTGCATGTAGTTGATTGTTTGAGATTTGTGCAGCCCTGCACGCGAGCTCGTTTTTGGAGCGCCTGAAAAACAACAAACAACACGGCGTCTAATTTTTGGTCATCTAAAACAGAAACCGCCCTGCGCGATGCAAACATTTTTTAGCACTAATTTGACGATGCAAACATGTTTTACAGCGCGCGAGCATAGCATCACTGCTGGAGATACTCTAACAAAGAGATTATTGATCTAGATTTGCAAAAAAAAAATGCTAAGAAAAACATGGTACAGAGACAAAACTAAATCATCGTGGATTTAGCAAAATATGGATGTATCTAGACATATTTTATTGTATTGATATATCCATATTTTGTCAATTCCACGACGATTGATATCGGGACGGAGGGAGTATTTTTTTGGAACCATATCGCTGAATCTTTCTCACTTGTAACTTGTAAAAGTAGTAAGCACTAAGAAAATTGCACAAAGCAGGGGCATCACCAGTGCGGATGCCAGATTGTACGGAGGTAGGCTATCGTAGAGAATGAGAGGTGTCCATTTCATCAGTTTCGGCTGGCTTTCTGCCGAGTACACGCACGTGTGCAGATGTCATAGCAAAAACAACGATTCAAGCTAGATCTCCATTTGAACGACCAAAGTACAATTGGAAAACATTTTGACAGCTATTTGAGTTCACTAACGGTCATGCCACTAAAACAAACGCACGTTGTATAATGTTTTCAAAAGTAATTATGGCACTTGAGCAGCCGTATATGCAAAAATAATACTCGAACGAAATTGCCACAAAATGGACGAGTTGCCACACTTGGAATATTAAGAACGAAATTACAAGCATCGAACTCAAGGGTAAATAGGAGCACTGTCAAGTTGCTCAAACATATAATGAAAGTTGGACATAAGCCACCATTAGGCAAAACACCACATCACCAATAAGTCTTATTTGGGCCATTCAGCGCCTAATTATACGCTTCAATTCCTTCAGCCACGCATGGTGACAATGCTAGTAAGCGCTGCAGGGCAGCTTGTCTCCAGACGCCTATACCCCTCCGTGGCCACCACTGCATCAAGAATGGCAGGAGTGCTGACGATGAACTCGACGCATTTGGCTGCGTGTTTTCAGTGACGCCATAAAAATCAGGTTGTAGCACAACAGAGCGTACGGCTTGTGCATGTCCATGTACAGAGAGAGAGAATACATCAGGACAATCAAGATGCGCATGCTTAGTTTGGACCGACAGAAGAATATCTCTACTGTCTATACGCAACTGAAACGTCTACCAGTTTTTCGAATCCTTGGCGAGTGCAGCTGCCGCTGTGCATCTCCGTCAACTGTTTCCCTGTCTAAAGCCCAGAGGGAAAAGCATCGCCATCGTGTAGCTAGTACGTATATGCAAAACCTTTTACTTAAGAAGCAGGCTGTTTTAAGTTTTCAATATTCTCGCTGGATCATTCGCACTTGTAAGACTACATTAAAGAGAGAGAAAAAACTGTGTTAACTTCTATAGATCACTACTAGGTCTAGATGATCACAATAGAAACCATAACTATGCCTTTCGAGATGGAAAATCGTGTTAGAGAGAGATACAGAGAGAGTGAAGGAATACCACCTTCAGAACCTTTCGAGGATGACGGCGTCGAGGAAATGGACATGGTGGCGGCGGTGGAGCTTCCCGTGCGCGAGCGCTAACCCTAGATCGGATGTGGGTTTGTTGGTGAGGGAAAAGGCGGCGGATCTTGTTAACCGTGCCCCGGTCCCTCACCTGTCTTTATAGCGCTGGCACAGGGGCCCACCAATTGGGCCACTCGTGAGATGAGATCAATCTAACATTCTCCCCCTTGATCTCAACTTTTACTTTTAACTTTATACTTTTTACTTTTACTTGTTTCATCACATATTGGTGCATAGAGCATGTTTCATCGTCACAGCTCAATTGCCGATAAAATCAGACAGCTACAATATACCTTTCAGTTTTGAAACAAAAAACTGTTTCTTTTTTTGGGCCTATCTCAATTCAGGAATCATAGGCTTTCCATTAAACCCATGCCGGCTATGTGTTCTTTGAACACACTGGGTGGTAAGCCTTTCGTTAGCGGATCCGCAAGCATATCCTTTGTCTTTATATGCTCGAGACTTATAGTTTGATCCTGGATTTTGTCCTTCACAACATAATACTTTATTTCTATTGGCTTTGTAGCATTACTCGACTTGTTGTTGTGAGCATATAATACTGCGGGCCAGTACATCTTTAGTGGTTTGCTAATGCGATCTACCACTTTCAAGTCGGGTATAACTTTCTTTAGCCATATCGCCTGCCCCGTGGCCTCATAACATGCTATAAATTCTGCATACATCGTGGATGATGCAACTATTGACTGTTTGGAGCTTCTCCACGAAATAGCTCCTCCTGCGAGAGTAAACACGTATCCTGACGTGGATTTTCCATCATCTTTGTCTCCCGCAAAATCAGCATCTGAATACCCTCTTATCTCTAGGGAATCAGACCTTCTGTATGTTAGCATGAGGTCCTTGGTGCCTTGCGCATAACGCAATGCTTTCTTTACCATTTTCCAGTGCTCTGTGCCTGGATTCTCTTGATATCTACCGAGTACCCCGGTGATAAAAACTAAGTCAGGGCGAGTGCACACTTGTGCATACTGTAAGCTTCCAACAGCCGAAGCATATGGTACTGATTTCATTTGATCGATCTCATATTGGTTCTTGGGACATTGGAATTTCCCAAAACTATCGCCCTTGACTATAGGAGCAGGTGTGGCAGAACTCGCATGCATATTAAACCTTTTGAGAACTTTCTCAAAATATGCCTTCTGCGATAGTCCTAAGACTCCATTCGTTCTATCTCGGTGAATCTCTATGCCCAAAACATATGAGGCTTCACCAAGATCCTTCATATCAAAGTTCGAGGATGAGAACTTCTTTGTTTCTCGTATAAGACTGACGTCACTGCTAGCAAGCAAGATATCATCCACATACAAGATTAGGAAAATGTATTTCCCACTTTTGAACTTTGCATAAATGCAGTTATCATCAACATTTTCTTTAAATCCAAAACTCTTTATTGTATCATTGAATTTTAGATACCACTGTCTAGAAGCCTGCTTTAATCCATAGATGGATTTCTTTAGACGACATCCTTTATCTTCCTTGCCTTCCACGATAAACCCCTTGGGTTGTTTCATGTAGACCTTTTCTTTTAGATCTCCATTCAAAAACGCCGTCTTTACATCCATTTGATGTAGCTCTAAATCAAAATGTGCAACTAGTGCCATTATGATTCTGAAGGAATCCTTACTTGAGACTGGAGAAAACGTCTCATTGTAATCTACCCCTTCTCTTTGTGTAAAGCCTTTTGCCACAAGACGTGCTTTATACTTTTCTACATTTCCATTAGAGTCATACTTTATTTTGTAGACCCATTTACAGCCTACTGTTTTGGCTCCTTTGGGAATATTCTCTAAGTCCCAAACATCGTTGGAACTCATCGATTTCATTTCATCTTCCATAGCCTCCACCCATCTAGATGAGTGACGGCTTCTCATGGCTTCTTCATATGAGGTGGGATCACCTTCCTTATGAGCCGTTTCTGTGTTATAAACTTTATAATCACTAGAAATAGCTGACTTTTTACGTCTTGTGGACCTTCTAAGGCCTTCATTTTCTTGCCCATGTCGTGCCTCAACTTCTGGCACATCCTCTTGAGAAGACTGCTGCTCCTCCCTTTCATGCTCAACTTCGGGTTCAGTCGGCTCCTGACGAGCAGGTTCCGAATCTTCACCTCTAGTTGTCATGGTTGGAGTCACAACAGGTGCTTGCACCGCAACCTCAGGGGTTGACGATACAGGTACAACAGGTAGCGAGAAAAACGGCTCTTGAATCATCGGATTAGGTTCACACACCCTCTTCTCCCCAAGATCAATTTTCCGAGTTACCATGCTCCCCCTCATCATTTCGTCCTCTAAGAAGACCGCATTTCTCGTTTCTACAAACTTTGTGTATCTGTCTGGACTGTAGAAACGATAACCTTTTGATCTATCAGGATAGCCAATGAAATGGCAACTCACTGTTTTGGTATCTAACTTTGCAATGTTTGGATTAAACACTTTTGCCTCAGCTGGGCTCCCCCACACCCTGAGGTGTTGTAGGGATGGAACTTTTCCTGTCCACAGCTCGTACCGTGTTTTGGGCACCGACTTGCTTGGTACTCTGTTGAGAATGTGAATGGCGGTTTTAAGTGCCTCCATCCATAATCCCAATGGCAAAGTGGAATAACTCATCATACTGCGTACCATATCCATAAGAGTACGGTTACGCCTTTCAGCTACTCCATTTTGCTGAGGTTCGCCCGGCATTGAATACTGGGCTACTATGCCATTCTCCTGTAAGAACCTTGCAAAAGGTCCAGGGACTTTGCCATATGGAGTGTGTCTGCCGTAGTACTCCCCTCCACGGTCAGATCTCACTATCTTTATTCTTTTATCATGTTGATTTTCAACTTCAGCCTTAAATATCTTAAATTTATCCAACGCTTCAGATCTTTCTTTAATTGGATATATGTATCCATATCGGGAGTAATCATCTGTGAACGTTATAAACGAGTCATAACCATCCACATTTTTCACAGGAAATGGTCCACAAATATCGGTGTGAATAATTTCCAGTGTTGCTGTACTTCGGTTTGCACATTTTTTTAATTTGCTTTACATACTTTCCTTTAATGCAATCTATGCATTGCTCTGTTTTTTAGAACTCTAGCGGAGGAAGAATATCATTTTTGATTAGTCTTTCTATTCTCCCCCTCGAAATATGGCCCGAAATACAGTGCCATAATTTCGATGATTCATGAGTTCTCTTTCTTTTCTTTTGTTCGTTATTCGACCCAGAAACATGCTTATTCACTTTACACACAGAATAAACTTTTTCACGCAAAGATAATAAATAAAGCTCATTATGGAGGAAAACTACCCCCATATGGCACACTTGCCATGTCCAAAATAACGCTCATGCGTACTTTCCTGTTACCAGTTGTTTGATCAGCTGAGTAGCATATACCTTTGAAGAGCCAGTGAACTGGCTCTTTATCTTTTCTAAGTACTCCGTAACGGAAGCACACTCTGCAACTGAGCCCATAATGGCGTTCTCAATTGTATTCTTTATAAATTTCATACACTTTTGTGTTGGCTGTTAGCCACTTTCTGTTTTCAATGGAATATGATCTCACTTCAACGGAGCATAGTCCCTTTTCTTTCACTCCCATGCATCATCATCATCATATGCCTCTTTAACTGGCTCTTTTGGCTTGACAGGTTGCGGAGTGTTCACAACCCAGTCAACCTCAGCTCACTCACACGAAGGCTAAATCCACCTTCTTTCTCTATTCACTATAATTGTCACCTTTGAGGGTTGGAACGTTCTTGATGCAACTCATCAAGTAGTACCCTCCTTAAAAACCACAATGAAGTGAGAAAATAACAACAATTGCATGTAATAATCCAACGTTGGTTAAAATTACAACACACAACTGTTTATGCAATTATAACTATATCACCGTTGGGCAGAAAATAGCAATAAAAGCATATATGAGACTATAATAATTAATCATGATAATGCCATTAACAACGTTGGTTATTTAATAACATAAATCATAACTATCACTTTAACATGCTCTTAAAAATAATTCTTACTTTAATCCTATTTTCTTTATTTAAGAGCACTTTTATTCAATTTGCAGCGGAAAACATGAATACAAAATTCATACACTTTATACTTTATACGAATATTTCATTCAATTTTGTATTCCCTAAACAATAATTTCGTTGGAAAAAAAACTGAATAGGAAAAAACTCTATCAATTTTGCCCAAACATTGGACAAAAACTATTAATTCTGCTTCTGTAATTCAAATAAACAAGAACCATAAAAAACTGTGAAGAAAAAACTCTCTTTAGCCCGGTCCAAAGGCCTACCTAACGCGCCCGCGCGCGCGACACTTTCTTTATCCAGCGCACAAGGCCAAATGCCCCAGCTTTTGGCCCAGCCTGCGCTGCTCTTTTCACTCTGTCTGCAACGCGCGTGCGCGGTACATAATCTGTTGGCGCCCAGCACCCCTGGCCGTAATGGCCCAGCCGAGCGGCCCAGCAGGCCTGGCAGGACTCAGCGCTATCTGTTGCCCTGGCGCATCAGCTAAAAAAGCCACAAGGGCCAATCCAAAGGCCCAATTTTCCTCCTTTCGGCCTGCTGGCCCGCGGTAGAGATAGGGTTCCGATCCTGGCCGTCGATCTCGATCGAACGGTCCAGCGGGCGTTTCGGCGGAACGAAACCGGGCCGTCCGGCACCCTGGGGAAAGCCCTAGCCCTCATTTTCCCCCGACGCCCTCTCTCTGTTTCTCTCGCTGCGGCGGAAAAAAGAAAATCCGCCTCGGCCGGCCGCCGGACCGTGCGTGCGCTGCCGCCGGAGACAGCGAGCGCCGCTACTCTCCGCGCCCTGCGCCTTCCTCTTTCCCTCTCCTTCCTAGTCGGTCGCGCGTCTCCTTCATTGTGAGCGCGCCGCCGTCGAGCGGTTTGGCCGCGGTGCCCCTCACTTTTCCTCTTTTACCTCTTTCTGTCTCTCGCGCGCCCGCAGCGGGCTTCTCTCGGGCGCCAGCACTCCGCGCGCCCCTTCCCCTTTCTTTTCTTCCTTTCACGGCGCTACGGCCGCCTCTGTTACAGAGAGAGGAACCACAACGCGTCTCTCCTCGGAGTTGTTCCATTTGGTGGCGCCGTCGCCTCCCCTTCGCCGGTTGAGCGTTCCCTCGCGGTGAGCGCTCCACCGTCGAACGGCGTGGCTGCGGTGCCCCCCTTTGCCCTTTGAAGGGTGATTTCCTTCTTTCGGATGCCTCGGCTTGCCGATGCGCATCCGAATCGAGAGGGATGGCACAGCCTTGCGGCGGCACTCTTTGCCGGTTGAGCGCTAGGCTCCAAAACCCGGTGAGAATTCTTTGCCCTACTCCCTTTCTATCTCTGTTAGGGATTAGGGTTGCTTTCGGGTGGGATTTTCTTTTTCTTTCTACCGAACAGAATCTAGCAACCTAGAAGTGGCTCTGATACCAATGTTAACTTCTATAGATCACTACTAGGTCTAGATGATCACAGTAGAAACCATAACTATGCCTTTCGAGATGGAAAATCGTGTTAGAGAGAGATATAGAGAGAGTGAAGGAATACCACCTTCAAAACCTTTCGAGGATGACGGCGTCGAGGAAATGGACATGGTGGCGGCGGTGGAGCTTCCCGTGCGCGAGCGCTAACCCTAGATCGGATGTGGGTTTGTTGGTGAGGAAAAAGACGGCGGCGAATCTTGTTAACCGTGCCCCGGCCCCTCACCTGTCTTTATAGCGCTGGCACAGGGGCCCACCAACCATATGCGGTTGGGCGCGCATTGACCAAGGGGGCACGAGGTGGCCGTTGGGCCACTCGTGAGATGAGATCAATCTAACAAACTGCACAAAGGAGTTGCATCACGGGTGCGCATGCCGGGAAGTACATCCACTTTGGTGAAGCAGTCAGACTACTACAGGCAACTCAATACACGAGTAGTCCATGACCGATCATACAGGAGCAGAAAAAACGTACAATGTTCTGATGTTCTTAAATTTAACCAGGAGGCCATTTCATCTGCCGTCCGCCAAGTACATGCACGTGCAGATGGTAGACTGATTGACCTGAAGTGAGCAGGAAGATGATACGGCGTTACTAATTAGCATAGATGCTGAAAATACTGTGGTGGAAGGAGCAGAAAGAATTGTTGAGTGGAAGATGTTACTTACATCCTTCTGCTCCGTTATTTATGACAACCCGGAATCCATCTGCCACGCCTTCCTTCTCTGCGACTACTTTCGCGGCGTAAAGAAGCTGGCCCAGAATTTCAGCATGCCTGGGTTCAGCCTACATACAAACAGATATAACGGATATGAAGAGCTATCCAATCAAGGTTAAGTTTCTTAGGCAACAAAACCAAGAGATGGTTGATATATAGGGCATCGAAAGGTACTAAGATGGAGCTGAGTGCATTGTATACTGGCATGACATAACATTTTACAGGTTAGATTCCTCCTGTGAACATAGTTGATAAGTAAGAAGTAGAACCTACCTTGTCAAGTCCAGTTAACCCATCCCTTAGTTTTGGGATGACAAGAACATGCACTGGAGCTTGTGGATTGATATCTCTAAATGCCAACACTTTTTCATCCTCGTACACAACGCTTGAAGGGATTTCCTTGGAAATGATCTTGTCGAAGCTAACATAAATGAACAAAGAAGAATATTCATAGCCGCAGAAAGGGTAATAAAATAGTTAAGCTAAGAAAGCTTATTAGAGACCTACATGGTTGGACCTCCAGTATCAGCAGTCGCTGCCGCTGCTCTGGCAGCAACCTCTTCATTTGTTGATGAAGCAACGTGACGCACAAATCTAGTATAACAGGGGATGTGTAAAAAAAAGATTAGTGAAGGGCCATAAATGTGCACTAAGAGATGGATTCGACTCAAGAAAAATAGTTAAATAGGTTAGAATCTAAAAGATAAATGATTAACCAAATCCCATCTTGAGACTCGAGAAAAATAACACTGAAGTTTCAAAAATGGCCATGAATAGACTAGAGGCAGATGGAGTGAATTCAGACAATTTTCTGATATTTATTATAGATTGTTTGCATGGGGAATCAAATTTCACAGGCTATGGAATTTAGAAAGGGTTGTTAACAGTGAAAGTTTACATGGTTTATGGCTGAAACTGGACTAGTTCCGGTCTGTGTATGGCCAGTGGTGAATTATCTGAACTGGAATGTCAATTACTAGCATATCCTAACTAACTGTGATTCAGTAGTGACCTACTTTTCTGAAAGGATTCAGTAATGGCATAGTGCTAACCAAAGGAGGATCGTCATTGGAATATACAAGCCAAGTTCTATAATGTAAGTTCCCCACATAGTTATGTAAGTCATAAAATGAAAACTCTCTCCAAACTGAAGTAATGATGCTAATAAAGCACAAGTGTGGAATAAATGATAGTAATGCTGCCCCCTCTCTCTTTATTTTCTCTCTTTTGCCTTTCTTTCTTAACGTGGTACTACTAACTCTAGGCTAAACCCTTACTAAGAGTTGCTTACTACCAATTGCAGAAAATAATAGGTGCATTCACAGCAGTGAACAACTTCAAACAAATCTTCAGCGATGCTGTGTTGATCTTCTATTCGAACCAAGGTGTTTACCAATCCCAAGAATAATATCTAAAACTGCAGATGCACAAGTGCTTTAGAGTTTATCTTTATGCATCTGAGAATTGCGCTAGACTAAATCAAGTGTTAAGAATATTGGTCGTTACAATGAAATTCTCCAGAATTTCCCACTGAATGTCTTAATTATTCCAGTCTGGAACTACTAGTAATCACTAAAAATCCCAAGAATCAGAAATCATCGCAGAATGCCGCACAAAACAAACCACCACTACCACACAGAATCCAAAACCCTAGCACAAATTACCTATGGATTTACAGAGGAATCGTGGGGGCGGTAAGATGCCTGATACAAGGAGATCCCTCACCTTGTATCATAACTAACTGGGATTCAGTAGTGGTTTTAACTGAAGTTTCAATTACAAGTATATCATAACTAACTGGGATTCAGCAATGGGTTTTTGATAAAGGATTCAGTGTTTTTCATTCTTCCTTGTTGCGTACAATCATTTGCCAAAAAACCAACATGTATATGCACAAGAGCAAACAACTTCAAGCTCTTCAGTGATGCTCTGTTGATTTTCTATTCTACCAAGGTGTTTACTAATCCTAAGTTCCTAACACAAATCATTTGTTGACGAAGCAATGTGGCGCACAAATCTAGTATAACAAGGAATGTGTACAAAAAATATTAGTAAAGGGCCATAGGCGTGCACTAAGAGATGGACTCAAGAAATGGCAGTGAAGTTTCAAAATGGCAATGAATAGACTAGAGGCCAGTTGCATGGGGAATTAAATTTCAGAGGATAAGATGGAATTTAGAAAGGGTTGTTAACAGTGAAAGCTTTACATGGTTTATGGCTGAAATTGGACTAGTTCCCATCTGTGTATGGCCAGTGGTGAATTCTGAACTGGGATCTCAATTACTAGTATGTCCTAACTAACCGGGATTCAGTAATGACCTATTTTTAGAAAGGATTTAATAATGGCATAGTGGAACTGAATGTGGAACTAGTAACTCTAGGTTATGAGCCCTTCTTACACCAAGACAAACAAACTCTGCTTTGCCGAGGCCGGCAGCGACATTGTCGAGTTTCTCACAGCCCTCCTGTCCCTACTGCTGGGCACCATCACCAGCCTACTCGCCAAGGAGAGCATGCCTGGCAGCGTTGGAACCCTTCTCGGCAGCAGGGACAAGCTGGACACAAACTACAATAGCAAGGAGCGACACCTGAGCCCGGCAGTCGCCCCCAACACGCTCTCCTGCTTGCAGCAGCTGCTGGGTTCCCACCTCAGCAACGGCAACGGTAACAGGAGCAACAAACGCAAGTTCTTCACATGTGACCATGTCGATGACGAGGAGGAGGATACGAGCTGCTTACTATCAATTGCAGAAAATTAATAGGTGCATTCACAACAGTGAACAACTTCAAACACATCTTCAGTGATACTCTGATGATTTTGTATTCGAACCATGGTGTTTACCAATCCTAACACAAAAGCTTCTACCCGATCCTTTAAGGGCATAACATTCCTCCAAGCCAATTCTTCACTGCTCAATAAATCTAAAACTACACCTGCACGAGTTCTTTAGACTATATCTTTATGCATCTGGGAATTGCGCTAGACTAAATCAAGTACTAAAAATATCGATTGTTACAATGAAATTCTCCGAAATTTTCCACTGAATGTCTTAATTATTTCTATCTGGTAAAAGCTTCAAATACAAGTAATCACTAAAAATCGGAAGAATCAGAAAACATCGCAGAATGCCGCACAAAACAACCACCACCACCACACAGAATCCAAATCCCTGGCACCAATTCCCGACTAATTTACAGAGGGATCGTGGGGGCAGTAAGATTACCGATACAAGAAGACACCTCACCTTGTATCATGACTAAATGGTATTCAGCAATGGGTTAAAATTTAACTGAAGTTTCAGTTACAAGTGTATCATAAGTAAGCGGGGTGGAGCAATGTGTTTTTGATAAAGGATTCAGTATTTGTCATTCTTCCTTGTTGTGTACTACCGGTTGCCAAAAATTAAGAGGTATACGCACAAGAGTAAACAACTTCAAGCTCATCTTCAGTGATACTCTGTTGATTTTCTATTCTACCAGGGTGTTTACCAATCCTAATAAAAAAACTTATACCAGGTATTTTCAGGGCATGGCATTCATTTTAAGCCGATCCTTCATGGCTCACTAATCTAGAAATGCAAATGCACAAGTGCTTCAAGAGTATGTTTCAATGCATCAGGCAGTCTCTCTAGGCTAAATCAAGTGCTACTGCTACAACCTACAAGTAAGAACAAGGAATGTTGGTGAAAATACATACTGCGTAGTATTTTGCACTAAATTTCTAAACTAATAAAAGCAGGCAAACGCTTTAGGTACTAGCCATCACAGAAAATGAACCATAAGCACTACCACACATACCCTGACGCAAATCCCCGGCTGATTTACACAGGAATTGCTGGGGCAGTAAGATCCTGATGCAAGGAGACACCTCACCTTCGGGGAGCGAAGTCGCGGGAGACCCGGAGACCGTGCGGCCGCAGCAAGGGGGAGCGCCTGTAACAACAGAGATGAGAGAGCGTTGGCTTGGATTGGACCGGATGTGATAACTGCTTGAACGAGCCGAAGGAGGCGCAGATAGGGATTACCGGAGGAGGGAGGAGGTGGCCGCCGCGAGCGTCGCCGCCGCCGCCGTGGCCGCCATTGGAGACAAGGAGTTCAAGGCTCTTCGGCCGTGCGCGTGCAGGATTATGCTGTTGAGCTGCCTGCCCAGGTGTATCCGGTTTATTGGCCGCTCGATGAATTAACAACGGTCCAGATGGAGTGTGACGTCTGTTGTGCTCTCTCGGTGTTTGCACGGTGAAATGGTGATTTTAGTAAAAAATAATTTTAGAAGACATTTTGTGTTGCTAAATCTAAGTTGTTTTAGGACATCTCCAGCCGTTGCGCCCCCAGGGCCCAAAACGCCGCCGTTTTGGTGCCGCCGCGGCGCTAAACGGCGCTATTCTGGAACCTGAGGGGGCGCGTTTCCCAGTCGCGTCCCGAGCCCAAGAAGCGGCCCAAACAAACGCAAAATGAAAACATGCGAAATTTTATTGAAATTCGGAAAGTGCATACATATTCGGCGCGGATTTAAGCTAGTACGATAAATTTAAACTAAAAACATAGGAGATTTAAACTACTCGATGACTGCCCCTACGCCTACGCATCGTCGTCTTCATCAGCGACGTCGTCGTGGCGGTGCTGGTTGGAGGGGCCGGCTTCGTCCTGGCTCGCCGCGGCGAGACGGTGTTGCTCCGCCCGCTCCGCTCGGGCCTGCAGGCGCAGCCGGTGCAGTTGCGCCTGCTCGGAGGGCGGGCGGTTGCGCCGCCGTTCACCCTGCAGCGCAACCTGCCGCCGGTCCTCGTAGAGGGCGATGATGCCCTGCTGCTCGACCGAGGCAGCGCGCTGGGCCATCTGGCGGCGCACCGCTCGCGCCGCCTCCTCCCGCTGGTGCGTCTCCAGGGAGGCACGAACGGCGGCCGCCTCCGCCGCCGCCGCGGCCTGCTCGAGGACGCCGCGCACCTCGCGGTACGCTTCCTCGTTCTGCGAGGTCTCGAACGAGTGCAGCCCGGCGTGCTGCTCGGGCCACACTGGCTGCCTCCTCACCTCGCGTCTCCAGTGGCGGGCGGCTCGCCGCGCTTCTCGCGCCTCGTCGTGCTCGGGTGGCTGCTCCGGCGCCACCGGCTCCGGCGCCACCACCTGCGGCTCCAGCGCCGCTTGCTGCGCTGGCGGCAGCTCGACGTCGTCGTTCTCGGGCCACGCGTCCCAGAGGTTCTCCATTGCAGCGAGGTTCGAGGGTGGGGAAAGAACGGCGAGGAGAGAGTCGAGACTGTGCGTACGGGGAGGGGGCGGGCACCATTTTTATAGCCTGGCCGGCCAATCGCCGCGCCGCGCGTGCCGCCGCTGCCGCCCCTGCCATTAATCCGGTGGACTTTGACTGGGGCGCATGCACTGGCCAGCCGCCTCCGGCAGCCTTTGACGGCGCGGGCGCCGAGAAGAAAGTCACGGGCGGTGGTTTCTGTTCCCGCGTTTTCCCGGGGCGTCACTGACAGCGTTGGCCCGCACGCGCGGCCGCGCAGTTTCGCCCCCCCAGGCCGAACCCAGCGGGCTGGGTTCGGCCTGGGTGCCGCGGCGCTATTTAGCGCCGAAACGGCGCTATTTGGGCCGCTGGGGGGGCCGAGTGGTGAAGAAGCGGCGCTATTCGCCGCTTCCGCCGCGAAAAAAGCCCCCTGGGGGTGCTCTGGGGGGGACGGCTGGAGATGCCCTTACATCTTCGTGTTAACACTACTAGAGATTTGCTTATAACAGCATATCCTACCACAGGTGAACAACAATACCTGTGCGCCTGGGTTAATTAGCGCCGGCGAAGCGTAGATCTGTGCGCCTGGGGTAAGTCTGTTACCCCAGGCGAACAGAAAACTGAAGCGCCTGGGGTAAAGTTTGGCAGGGCCAAGCACGGCCGACCCTGGCACGCTCCCTTTACCGCCACCAGTTCGCCTGCGGAATAACAGATACCACAGGCGAATAAATATAGAAGCGCATGGGGTAAAAAGTGAACTGCGGTAGCTCCCTTTAGCGCAGGCGCACCGAAAAGTTGTTCGCCTGGGATAAAGAAATGCCTGGGGTAGCACCACTTAGCGCAGGCGCATCTATTACCATATTCGCCTGGGGTAATATTTGTCCCCAATATAAGTGTGGTCAGCCATCCACCACCACCCCTATCCACCCCACTCACTCACTCACTAGTCCAAACTCGAGCCATTAGTCCTCCTAGCTCAATCCCCCACACCCCTCCACCATTTTTAGCTAATTTAACCAATCATGTTTGTTATATTTTAGCTAGTATGCTACCCCACTTTCCCTCTTCCAAATCTCTCCACTAGATCTACTAACCGGACACTAGATCTCACCACAAATGCACCACTAGCTACTTCTAGATCTATCACTCTCTTATCGGTCGTCTCTTCGGTGATCTTCGACGTCGTCATCGCGTCTATATATTTTGCATTGTGTGTCATCTTAATAGGTGCGTGGGATTGGTCGGTGGATGAGAATTCGTTCTCTTTTTCATTTTATTGTGTTGCCATGAGGATGAGTTGCCAATGTTTTGCCGAAATGTTGATTCATTTCCTTTTCGGCAAATTTCCGGCGCTCCGCGTTACACCTTTTGTAGGAAGGTCATGCCGAAATTTTCCGTGAAAACCGGATCTAGTTAATGAAACCTCTCTCTTGCATTTTGTAGCAATGGTCATTGCGATGAGGACAAGCGTGGTGCATAGGTACGTGCGACGCGCGACGGACGAGATGCATCGAAACAACCGCACCGAGATAGAGTGTTCGTGTCGGAAATGCAAGCTGGTGTCTTTGTTCAAACCAGATTCTGGTAATGTGGAGAAGCACCTGCTCAGGTATAGTTTCATGGAGGGCCACACTAAGTGGATGGATGATGATGAAGACGATGATCACGTCGAGACCAATTGGGCGGCGACATGTGAAGATGATCAGGAGGAGTCTGAACATGGCAATGGAGAGGACGAAGAGGCTGTCGACGGAGACGACTATAATGAAGAAGAAGGGAGTCATGGTGATCAACAACATGAAGACGAGGACATGAACACTCCGTTAACTTCAGTCGTGCGGGACCCTCATGTTCAAGATCTTCTTCTCAAGAACACGTCGACCGACGCCAGACGTAAATCTAAGATCACACAACTAGAGATAGACTCTGCAACTCCGTTGTATGATGCAAGTCGCGGGGCGGAGGAGTCACGCTTGAGAGTAGCTCTGGATCTTCTTGAGATGAAGGCAAAACACGGATGGACCGACACAAGCATGGACGATCTTCTGCGATACCTGAAGACTCACTTACCTGAAGGGAACACATGTGCTAGTAGTCTACAGGAGGCCAAGAAAATCGTGTGCCTCCTCGATTTACCGCACACAAAATACCACGCTTGCGTCCGTGACTGCATAATTTACCGTAACAAGCACGCGGACCAGATCAAATGTCCGGTGTGCGGTGCTGATCGTTACAAGAGGGGGACGAAGAAAGCTCCTAGGAAAGTTGTGTGGTACTTTCCACTCATTCCCCGTCTGCAGCGGTACTTCGTGGACCCCAAGGAAGCAAAGCTCATGCGCTGGCACGATGACAGAAAGAAGGCGGTGCTGAGCGATCCAGAACGTGTTGAAAAACCAGTGCTAACACACCCTTCGGATGCACGTCAGTGGAAAGCATTAGACGCATTCGATGAAGAATTCGGGAACGGCCCAAGGAACATCAGGCTTGGTGCGAGCACCGACGGTCTCAATCCGTTTGGCAATCAGAGCAGCAAACATAGCACCTGGCCCGTGTTTGTATGGATGTACAACCTCCCCCCGTGGCTGTGCCTGAAGAGGAAGTACATACACATGAGTATGCTGATTCAAGGGCCGACCCAGCCAGGGAGCGATATCAACCTGTATCTCGAGCTATTGAAGGAGGAGCTAGACACGTTGTGGGAGGAAGGGGTGGAAACATGGGACGCCTTCAAAGAAGAAACTTTTCGTATGAGAGCCGCACTGATCACGACGGTGCAGGACTATCTCGGATACGGATATATTGCGTGTCAGGTGTGCCATGGACACAAGGCTTGTGTCAGGTGCATGGAATTTACCCCGTTTCTACAGCTACACAAGGATCCCGGATCTTCTAAAACCGTATACATGAGGCATCGAATGTGGCTACCACTGAACGACCCGTGGAGAAAGCGCGGAGACCTGTTCAACGGTAAAGATGAGCTCGATCTACCTCCACGCAAGAGAAGAGGAGAAGAAATCGATACTCTGTTGAAGAATTGGAAAACGTGTCCTCCGTCGGGAAAGGTACAAAAGCGGAAGCGAGGAGAAAAAAAGTGTCCTCCGCCAGAAGGACCGCTCTTGGGGGTTTGGAAAAGGAGGTCCGTGTTTTGGGACTTGCGGTACTGGCCAATCCTCGGAGTGCCTCACTGCCTTGATGTCATGCATATCACGAAGAATGTGTGTGAGAGCTTGCTTGACACCCTGTTCAACATGCCAGATAGGACCAAAGACGGGCCAAAATCAAGATACGACCTGATGGTCCTGAATATCAGGAGCGAGCTTCACTTACCGCCTTCTACGCGTGAACAGACGGAGGAGGACGAGGATGAGGTGGAGGAGATGGACGACCACAAGCGGAAAAGGGCTAAGAAACACCAAACTCGCCGCCTGAAACCCTCTTGCTTCACTCTAAGCCCCGACGAGCTCGCGCAAATATTCACATGCCTCCTCGGAGTGAAATTTCCCTTAGGTTACGCGGGGCTGATAAGCAGATACCTAGACGCGGAGAAAAAAATCTTCAGCGGGATGAAGTCTCATGACTGTCACGTGATGATGACGCAAATACTTCCGGTTGCAATCAGGGATAATGGAACCGCACGTCCGTCAAACGCTCACTGGCCTCTGTAACTTTTTCGATGTCATCACTCGGAAGTCGATAAGCGTGAAGAAACTCGGAAGGCTGCAGGAAGAGATCGTCACCATCCTATGCGAGCTTGAGATGTACTTCCCACCTGCCTTCTTTGATATTATGGTACATCTCTTGGTCCATATCGTGGACGATATCACCAATCTTGGGCCGGCATTCTTGCACAACATGATGGCGTTAGAAAGAATGAACGGGATCATCAAATCATTCGTTCGTAACAGGGCACACCCGGATGGAAGCATCGTCCAGGGATTTCTCACCGAAGAATGCATCTCTTTCTGCAAGAATTTTCTAGGCGATGATAAGCCAGCTGTTGGTTTGCCCGCAAACAAGCACCTTGACAGGTTCATGGGGGTAGGCCACAACACTGGCAAAAGGGTAATGGACGTGGACTCCTGTGGTCGGAGAGCTGACTTTGAAAGGGCCCACCTAGTAGTGTTACAACACATCGACGATGTCGACCCTTGGATAGAAGAGCACAAACCGCGATAAAAAACAGTGCTCGCAGGCCGATGACGGAAGATGAGATATTTAGAGCACACAACTCCTCTTTCGCGACATGGTTCAAGAAGCATGCCGATCCCCCGCCAATGACATGTCAGAAAGATAAAATTGTATTGGCCTTGTCATATGGCCCGCGCGCCCAATCTGATGACTTATCAAGCATACGACATCAATGGGTACACTACACGGAGGAAAGAGACAAAAGTAGCGACTATCAAAACTCGTCTATAACGATGGAATCTTACACGGGCGAAGAGATTAGAAGATACTACGGAAAGATCGAGGAAATCTGGGAGCTTGACTACGTTGGGGTAAAGCTGCCGATGTTCCATGTCAGATGGGCTACAAACGTCACGAAAGAATACGAATATTTCACCACTATGTCGATGTCTGAAGCCAACAAACCCAAGTCCAAGAACCCCACCGCGCAAAATGAGCCCTGGGTATTGGCTAAGCACGTGGAGCAATGCTTCTTCATAACCGACCCGGCAAAGCCTAGTCGTCTTGTCGTAAGGAGAGGAAAAAGGGCCCTCATCGGAATGGATGGAGTCGCCGATGAGAAGGACTTCGACGGCTTAGTCGGAGACCCGATGATGGAAGAACCCGGTGAAGACGATGCACCATACACCACAAGAAGAAGCAGGACCACACTACCTAGGGCAGGTCTTCCATTCACAGGAAGAAGTCACAATATGGCAGTCACGTATTCAACATCGACCAAGAAAGGCAAGAGTAAGATTGTGACGAAAGGTTGAGAGAGGGAAATACTCGCGATATAACATGCTAATAGCTACTATGTACAATGTGTTTTCAGACAGAAACACTTGCGGTATCTCGCTAAATCAATCTATTTACGCTCGATGCGACATATTAAATATTTTTGCACATGTTAACTTTCATATGTATGTAATTTTTAAGTGAAAACCAACTTGGGGGAGCCCCATATAATAGCATTCGTATTGCTCGATGTGTCTCGGGCCGGGGTGGGGCTGCGTAATTTAGAAAATCTTAGCACAGGCGCATCTGCGAGAAAATGCGCCTGAAGTAAACTTTATCACAGGCGCTTTTAACAGAACATGCGCCTGGACTAATGCTATGTGGGCCCGCGCAAACCAAAACCCTACGAATTTTAGCACAGGCGCATTTTCTAGGTCATACGCCTGGGGTATGGATCTGTGGGCCCGCGCATAACAGGGCCTCGAGCCAAGCACATTAGAACCGGTTTGTATCACAAACCGGTTCTAAAGGGTGTGTCCCCTGGGCCCCCCTACCTGCAGCAAATGGCCGCAGGCCTTTAGAACCGGTTTGTGACACACCCTTTAGAACCGGTTTGTGATACAAACCGGTTCTAATGTTTAGCGCAGGCGCATTTCTTACGTTACGCGCCTGGGGTATGGCTCTGTGGGCCCGCGCATAACGAATCGCTACGAACATTAGCGCAGGCGCATTCTGGCCTGTTCGCCTGGGTAAAGGATAGCGCAGGAGCATTTCACTCGTTGTGCGCCTGTAAGTCCTCGCTCTGCTAACGCCCAACCCGCATATCACTCTCGTTTCATATCGATCCCAAACCGCACGCCGCCATCGTCTCTAGCTCTCATCGCACGCCGCCGTCGTCTCTAGCTCTCATCGCACGCCGCCGTCGTCGTTGTCGAGCAGGAGGAGGAGGAGCGGGAGCAGCAGCAGGAGGAGGAGCAGGAGCAGCAGCGGAGGAGGAGCGGGAGTAGCAGGGGAGGAGGAGCGGGAGCACGCCGCGCGCCGTCCCTCTCATCGTCTTCGTCCACGCCGGCCGTCGTCACCCACGCCGCCGTCGCCCACGCCCACGACGAACCCAGGTCAGCCCCCCCCTTCCAACGCCCTCATACTACTGCTGCTACTCCATCATACATGCTTTAGCTAGAACTGGATCTGATCATGTACCATTATATCTGGATTCTGGTAGTTCAGCTCATAGTGGAAATCGATCTGCTAGAATTACACTAGCTGAATCACCTAATGTTATATTTCTTACACTAGCTGAATCACCTACTAATTACATGTGAATAGAACACTGAAGCTTTGGACACTGCTAGAATTCTCTGTGATTTGTTATTAATTAATTGCAGTATTTTACTTTGATCAATATATATGGAGGTTTTTTTGGCATGATATATGAATTTTCTGGGAGTTTTTGTGCCATGTGATGACAGCAATGCAAGGAACTGTTTTGTGGCCATGCATGTGTGCATTCAATTTATGTTGCAGGTACATTGAGTGCCAATGTTTTGTCGGAACGTTGATTCATTTCCGTTCCGGCGAATTTCTGGCACTCCGGCATGACCATTTATAGCCGAGGTCACGCCGAATTTTTCCGGTGACTAACAGTATACGTTTTGTCTACTGCTAGCTAGGGCATGTCTTCTTCTACTACGGATCCGGCTTTATTGGACCACTACATCCTTATGGCCCGAGAGTCGCAAGAGGAAGATCGGACACAAACTGACCATGATGTCGAGCCCCACAATGATGACGGGCTCACCGGTGGCGAGGAGGAAACCACTGATAGTGGCGCCGGGGGTCCCTCAGGGAGCAGCACGACGGGAAACAAGCGTCGGAAGCGAGCTCCGAACAAGGTCGGCACCGTTCGAGAGAAATTCACGGAGGTGGACCCTTCCAGTGGCACGCATGTAATGCCATTGGACCTTGTGAAGGGGTACTTCCTCCAACTTGGCGCGATACTTCGAGATGTCGTCAATGTCAACGAGCCGACTCTCAAGAAGAAGCCAACTCTGCGCGCCCAACTCATCTTGAGGCTGCACGCGCGGTACGAGTTCCCTCCCCCCTACAACAACGAGAATCTGAAGGGCAACCTCGTGAACAAACTCGCCATCACTAGATTCACCAAAGCCCTGAGCAATTACAAGACTATGGTGAGGGCGATGATTAGGGAATCGACACCATTCGAAGAGATCCATCGCCACTTCCCGCGGATTACGCCCGATGACTTCAACACTTTCCTAAATAACGAGTCGCTTGATGTCACTAAGAAGAAAACGGGATGGGGGAAGGATCTAGCGTCGAAGAACATCGGTCACCACAATCTCGGCTGTCGTGGCTACGACGGGAAGGAGCCAGTTTGGGCGAAAGAGGACCATGCCTACATTGAAAAAGGGATTGAGAACCCTTACGCCAAGTATGCCCATGACCCGCAATTCCAGAAATTCATGAGGTCGAGGTACAGAAAAGTAACTCCGACCGGGGAACTTGTCTCGGACCCGAAGATGGTGGAGGGTGTTATTTTGGTCACGGACGATAGCGTGAAGAATGTTGAGAAGCTAGTGGTAAGAAATTTACCATTTCATGCAACTCATCATCATCAAGTCCATGATTTCATTCTAGTACGAAACCAATTCTAAACCGTTTATATGTTGCTTCTGCAGCTAGAAGAACAACAACTTGAATCTTCCTCGTCGCAGACGTCGACGGCCAAAGTCGCGTGGGATAAGCCTTTCATCAGGGGGTACAACAAGGCAAAGAGCCAGGACCCTCTGAAAAGGCCGCACTTAGGCTGTATCACCGGCAGCGGACTTAATAAGAAGCACGCCAACTATGGCTTGGCTGAGCCCAGCACTAAGGAGTCGCGGGCGGCGAAGAAGAGCGAGGAGACGGAGGAGCTGAAGAAGAAGGTCCATGACTTGGAAACAAACATGGAGAAGAAGATTGAGAAAACGGTGGGGGAAAAGATGAATGCGCTCATCCCCGCCGTATTTGAAAAAATATGTGGCTACATCGCCGGGGGCTCACAGGGGCCGTTACCGACGTTCAACATACCGTCGATGTTGGTCGTGCCCGCCGCGGCCGCCGCCGGTGGTCCGTCGACGTCGGCCGTTCCTGTCGCCCCCGCCGTGCCCGACGCGCCTGCCCCCGATGGACCGTCGGCCGTGCCCGACGCGCCTGCCCCCGATGGACCGTCGGCCGTGTCCGGCGCGGCCACCACCCCGTTGCTCGACGAGCCACCATCACCTGTGGTCCGTCGACGTTAGCCGAGCTCAATGCCCTCACGGTAAATTATTGACCGTCTCAAGCTGTAGCCAGTTCAATATAACCCTACTCTCTGACCTATCCATGCATGTTATCGCAGGCTGACGTGACGGGATGCACCTTCCTACTAAAAGTGGGCAGCGAGTTGAAGGATGTTGCAAAGGGGAGCATCTTGCAGCCACTATCCCGCAAGTACCATTGCAGAGATATACCGGCCAACGAGCTTCGGGTTCGCGTCGATCTGGTGCTACCGGGATTCGAGAACTTGTATCCTCCTAATCAACCCGCCGATGTCGACAGCGAGCTGAATCTCGGCCAACTGGACAATCAAATCTTGCTATGGCCGAAAGCCCTTATTCGGCTGAACACGATGTCAGGGTCGGCGCCAAGCCAAGCCATGACCGTCACCACTACACCGGTTGCGCCCACGGCAAGCCAACAAGACAAGGTCCAGCATGGCAATGTCCTCTCTCCACCTCCGGTGGATCCTCCTCCTCCCGAGCACGAGACGTCCAATGACGAGCAACATCACGAGCATGAGACCCATGACGACTACATGGATATTGAACTTGCTCCCATTGACGATTTTATAAATCAGTTGGATGGCGAGAAGCCGGTTCCTCCGAAGTTACCCGCCAGAACTCTTGATATCCAGAAGAAGGTAGATGGCGGAGAGGGCGGTTCTTCTGAGTTACCCACCAGAAAACCGGATATCCAGAAGAAGCTAACCTATTCCCAAGAAACTCCCGAGGAGCAGACGGCCTTTACGGCTCCACAGCCTACGCTGGTTACCCCGAATACACTCCGTGCTACGGCCGCGGAGGCGGTAAAACAAAGCGGCACGCCCATCTGCTTGAGGCCGAAGAAGAATCGGAAGAGGACGGTAGCCAAGAAGAAGAAAGGTGGTGCCTCCTCTAGTAACCAGCCAGCGGCCGCCCGAGTCCGGGACCGTTTGCCGCCCGCCGTCCCGTGGAGGAAGGTGCATGAGATAGGTCAGCCGATGCTGCCGCCAGAGGTTGTCGCTGTCATGGGTGGTGACATGAGGACCATCCACGACGGGATTTTGTTCAAAGAGAATGAACTTCTACGTGAGAAACATCCCTCCTACCCGATATACGTGGTCAAGGTGCCCGATCCGTGGGCTTTGTGGATTCAAATCCCGCAGAGGTGTTCTTCATCAGATACGAAGACATATTCAGGGTCTTCCACTTGGGTAAGCTCGACCGAAGCATTGTCCGCCTGGTATCGCTCAGCATGGCGCACGATATGGTCATGGAGAATACCCCGCACATCGCGATTATGGACCCCTACTACATGAATGAGGACTACTTGCGGTCACATGCGGACCGAGTTCTTATCACGACTTACATAACGGGTTTTTGATAGATAACAAGGATAAGAACGCCATTCTCATGCCATACTTTCCCAAGTAAGTAGTCCTCTCCGCTTCACGTCGTTACATTCTTTCTAGAATCTCCTTAGTATTCCGATTGATGATATTGATGGCTTGTTCGAAATGTTCTGCGCAGAAACGGAGGATGCGTACTCATCGTCATGGAACCGCATTGGTCACAATGCACTTATCTCGATGCGGGTAGGGCGGTGCAGAAGGACTACACCGACATAAGAGCTGTTCTTAATAGTGCCCTCAACGGCTTCGCCGCCGATTTAGGCAAGCCCCTAAAAAAGGAGAAAATAGTCCGAGGCGGCTACGTGTGCACCCACGTAACAAACTTCCCCTGCCTCAAGCAATCGGAGCAAGAATCTTAGTTGGAAGCTTGGTATGTCATCTTTCAGATGAGGGAGTACTTAAAGGATGCCCAACAGGCCCATCTACCAAGTGATCTCCGAGACCTGACCACAAAGATGGCCAACACCCCCGATGAATATGTGCGGGCTGAGTTCCGTCGCATCCAACGGAGGATCTGCACGATACTCTCGTCGGATGTCATCACTCGGGGTGGCTTGTTCTTCCACGGCCACGCACCACCGAGCAACCGTGACATAGAAGCACACCTACGAGAGCAACGTGACACCCAGACATTCAACACGCTACAAGGCGTTCGTCCGTTCCCGCCGAGACTATAGGATTGACAAAATGTTAGTATACACTTGCATCATACAACTTTTAGACCTTTATTTGTCGTGTTTTATTCGTAAACCTTGATGCTTCTATTTTTTGATAGTTATTTGCGGTCTATTATCACTTTCGATGCTAAACTCGTATTTTTGTCCTATGCACAGATGACATGGTATGTTGTGTATGTCTGTAGGGTTCCCGGAGTCTAGGACGACTGGGACCAATGCCATGGTGGAGACGGAAGCTCGATACGCCACTTACCTAGCGAGAGAGAAGACGGAGAAGACGAGGGCCCGGATGACCACCTTCGCCATCGCCGTGCTTATACTCCTAGTGCTGATGCTACTTGTTGTTTTGCTTGTCTAGATAACTAAACTATCGATTTGTTTGGACTATGTACTCCTAGTGTTTGAACTATGCTTGTAACTAAACTATTCGCTTCGAGACTATTTGGTGATGATCGAGACTATTTGGTGATGATCGAGAATGTTTCTGTTATTTTGCTGTCATTTTCATATTTATTACTGTCAATTTGCTGTAATTCTGTTATTTTCGTTTCTTTTATTTTTGACACAGCAAAACCATACCCCAGGCGAATAAGAAATCGTACCCTAGGCGAATATGTACCCCAGGCGCACATTGCCTGTTCGCCTCAGGTAAAAGGCTTACCCCAGGCGCACAGGGCACGTTCGCCTGGGGTATGTCAAGCTACCCCAGGCGCATCTTGCTGTTCGCCTGCGGTAAGTCATTACCGCTGGCGATGTGGTCCCAGGCGAACACATATTCGCCTGCGGTAGCCTAATTTGGTTCGCCTGCGGTAGCCTTTTCCCTAGTAGTGTAAGATTCACAATGATCATAAAATATCGCTCATGGATAGAAGAAATAATATTATATAAAGTATCAAAAAATGAATTAATAAAATAGATATGTACATATTTATTTTGTCTACGGAAAACAAAAATATTGTGAACTGTGCTAAAAACATAAGTGCCAAATTTGTTACTTGTTTAGCGCACTGAACTTCATCTTTTTTAGTGGGGAAAATACATGTCGATATTTGGAAGCAAATTTGCACAAACAGACAGATAGTAACAAAAACGGAATTGATAATTCTTGGCCACCTGAGAATTTCTTAAGCCACGGTCGACTGTCTGGACCGTCCGATGCTTGTCTCCAAGATTCGTGCGCTAGTGTTTGTTTGTGTCTGTGTGTCCCTTGTCTCTTTCCCTTGTTTCCCTGTCTCGTTTCCTCCCCGTGTTTTTTTTTACCGTTTCAGTCGAGGGGAGGCAAACAGCGCACGGAAGAACAAGAGAGAGAGAGGGTGACGGCGACGGCGAGCTCGTCGACGCTGAATAGGGCCTCGCCGTCCCGCGGCGCTTGTCGATTTGCTTCAGGTACTGCATGTTTCTTTGCGCGCGGTCGTTTAGAGCTCAACCGATGTGCTTTTCTGCGGGATTCGATGGGGGATTTACATGGATTTGGTTCGTTGTACGCGAGGGAAGCGAGCAGGGAAGAGGAAGGCGGAGTGAAGACGTCGGAGAGCTCGTCGACACAGCTAGGGGCACCGTCGTCTGTCGTTGAACTGTCGATTTTTCCTGCGGGTACTGGATGTGAACTGGTGTGTGGCCGATTTTATAGTTCCACTGCTCTGTAATTTTCTGCGGGCAATCGCTTGGAGATTTACCTTGACCTGCTTTTTGATCTATGCGAGCTGAAGAGAGCAGGGTAGAGGAAGACAGAGAGAAGAGGACGGGGAGCTTGTGGGCGCAACTTGGAGCATCATCTCTGTCTGTGGCCACTCTATTTTTTGTCAGGTACTGAGGTTCTTGCTGAAATCAGTTTCAGCGATGTGATTTTGTGAGATCTAGTAATTTGTGTCCCCTATTTTGAGTTGTGTGGTCTGTATGTCTGTACTGACTTTTTCTTGTCATGAGGTTTGATGTGTTTGACAGCAGTGTGGTATGTTTTTCTTCTGTTTTTTGTTGATCTGTAGAGTTAGGACACCAGATTCAGCAAAGAGAAGCATGGGGCGGTCTGTATTTTGTATCAATCATGTGTTATTTGTTCAGTGAAAGCACAATAGATTCATCACCAGAAGGATCGGGTTGTCTTCTTATTATGTATTATTTTTGTTGTTTGTTGAGAGAGAGCGCACCAGAAGGATGGGGGTGGTGAGGAATGGAATGGTTCAGACTTAACGACGTTGTTGCGACCGGGGGGGCTCGATTTTGAGTTTTTAGTAGATTAGACAAGGGATTATGGGGGCCTGGAATGGTTCAGAGACAGTCTATTATGAGTTTATTTTCTGAACATTTCCAGTGCCGAGCATTACATCTGAATCACCTTAGTATATATCTGCATGTGTTCTTTTCAAGTTGCCCATACTTAATTCAGTTCTATCGCGAGGGGGACATTTATCTGTTTTTTGTTTTGCTGATGGTTTGCATGTGTAGTTTTCTGTGGTATGTGCTGAATTGTTATTTTTGTGTGTAACGATAGTGCATTTTGTGTCATGTGTTCAGCCCGACTTCTTTTGCGGGTTTGATTAGTTGATTGAATCAGAAAGTTCTCTCTGTCATTTATTGACATGTTAAGTATCAATGTAGTATATCTGATGTGTTTTACATCCATTCTTTTTTGTTTTCTTTTTTGTTGAGAAAAGAATCACAAAAGAAACCTAAGGACAAGGGTAAAGACAAGTTTGAAAGTGTTAACGACGGCTCTTCTGAATCAGATGATGATGTTGTGTTATTAGAAGCAATGAGTAAAATTGTAAGCTATTTTTATTCTTCATACTCATCATTTTTGTGTAGCACCCCCGACTATTAAGCATGAAACATGCGCACTTAATCTGCAATTTTTAGTATTGCCCTCGTTAGTGCAACCTTTTTTGTAAACATTGTTTTTTATGCTTGATTATGTTTAACTAACATATATTTTTTCAGGTTACAAGGAGCCTTAAACGGTCTCGTGCACAAAGCAAGTTTGATAATGCTAAACAGAAGGTGAGAATTCATTCTAGATAAATTATTGTTTTTATATTTTGTACCTATATATTGCCTGGGAATTTTTTTGGTCCACCTCCCTTTTCATGTGTTTTTAATTTTTGTGTGTTGTCTGAATGATGCAGAAAATAACTCGTGACCGCATATAAGGACGGCAAGTTGTTGATAAAGATGTTTCAATTGCAAAAAGCAGATACAGTGTGACCTATCTTATTCAAATATTGAAGAGTTTGGATGATAAGCAAAGAGGTTTTATCAAGGATGCTGAATTTGATGCTCACCTTGAGTTGAATGGTGGTTTTGTACCATGGTCATTTGTCCAGTGGTTGGCAGACCATGTCGATGCCAATAGTGAAGAGATGAGTTTTAACCAGAGGTCCATTCCGGTCGGTGCAGAGTCTTTTGGGCATGTTCTTGGTATAGAGACCATGGGAGATCTTGTTCCGGCTGAGACTAAGACTTCAACAACAGAATTCCTACAACTCTTTGGATTAATCGAGATGCCACCAATCAAGTTCTTTGGGGACAAAATCATGAAAGAAAAGCTGGAAAAGGATGAGTTCCTAAGGTGTCTTTTGGTTGTATCATTGTCATCTTTCTTCTGCCCAACATCAAGCACAAAACCAAGTACTTCATATCTTCCTGCCCTTATTCAAGTTGAGAAGATAAAGTCATACAATTGGGCCCAGTATGTTCATAAATGGAACATGTTCAACATAAAGAAGTATCATAGACATTCGTCTACTCTAGCCATGTGCAAATACTACTTCGCGGTTAGTTTTTATTTTCTATTTGTGTATTCCTGTTTTTATCTGTTTTATTTTCTTTTCTAATTCTGTATTTTGTTCTTTTTGCCTAAATCAATTTTAATTTGATTTTTCCCTTTTGTCTTTCTTTACCTCAGGTTCGGTATTTGGACTTTCTAGATTTTGGAGAAGGTCTTATTCAACCAACCATACCAAGAATTAATGTCTGGAAAGGCAACATGATAAAAGACTTTGTTGACCTTGATTTGGATGAAGCCAATTTCTATGGAAAATGAATTGTAAGTTTTTATATGGCTGAACCAAACCTTATAGATACGTTATAATATCTGTTGTCTTGACTTTTTTTCAAAATACGTAACTCATGACTTCTGTTTTCTATAATCATTTCTTCGTCCTCTCCTTTTTGCACAAAAGATCAAACATATTAGAGAAACATGCTATGCATCAGTCACTGTCAACACTGAAGAAAATATTGCCGAGTCTGTTGAGCAATTGAGAAACCATATACAGTCACTTGAGCAATCTTCTTTCAACGACAAGGTTAATCTTTATTTTTTTACTGGTCCCTTTTTTGTGTTGTATATTTTTCTAAAAACCCTTAACTTTTAATCTGAATATACTTAACTAGTATTTTTAACTCATGCAGGTCACAAACAGTATATGCTCACTGTTTAAGTAGCATTGTCTCAATGAAACACCAACCACTAGTTCAAAGATGCAAGGTCTAATCACGAGTGTTATCGAATGCCTTCTAGAGAACAAGTGTATATCAAGTTGCTCACAAAGCACAAAGAAAATCTTTTGTTCAGATGAAAATGAAACCAATTCCAATGGCATCACAATGAAAATACAATCAAGTGACAGAAGCAACACTTTAAATATAAACCAAGGTTTGTTTGGTATATGGAGTTTTCCCCTGGAGAAAACAACTTGTACAATTCTTAGGATGTTTGCAGTTGTTGTCTCTTGTTTTCTTTCTTGTACCCTAATGTGTCCCGTATCTATAGGAAAATCAATGATTCGGATTAATGAAAAAGATTCAGTTAATGGCATCCACCAATCTGCAAATTTAACACCGAAACCAGAACTAAGATGTAGTAAAGAGGACAAAATCACTACAACAGAGCAGGTACAATCTGTCTCTTTTGTACACTATCTTTTTCTAAAAGTTATGCCTATATATAAAATTGTGTTTCAAATCGTAATAATTGTGTTATTTTTATGCATTCCAGATAATGGCACGGCTTGTTTATAACTCCTACAGCAGCAAGATTTATCAAAGCAATAAGTAACATTATAAGTAGAGCACAAGTTTCTAGCATAGTCATGCAATTTATTAATTTGCTCCCATAAGTGTATTCCTTTTTGTGACAAGCGGTGTTCCTTATAATATTTTTGTTGTTCATCTGTGAACCCACTTTGCCTATAAGATCTAGTTTCAAAGACATCAACCATTGATAGCAAGAATGATAAGCAAAAATAACAACTAGAATAAGATTTTTTTGTGTGTTTTTGATAAAGAAGCAAAACAAGACAAGATAATAAACACAATAAAGTGGTTAAGAGTGAGAGACTCCCCTTGCCAGAAGACTTCTTCCTCCCCGGCAACGGCGCCAGAAATCCTTGTTGCTACACCTTGATGGCGCCAGAAATTCTTTGCTATGCATGGTGTGTTGGGAACCCCAAGAGGAGGGTGTGATGAGTGCAGCGGTAAGAATTTCCCTCAGTTAAGAACCAAGGTTATCAATCCAGTAGGAGAAAGAGGATATTTGGAAGGTTGATGCCACTGACGGTGGTGATGGCGCCTCACCGGTGTCAGCAACAACGCGGAACCTGCACACGACACAACCAAAATACTTTGTCCCACGATACAGTGAGGTTGTCAATCTCACCGGTCTTGGTGAAAACAAAGATTAGACGTATAGTGTGGAAAATGGTGTATGCTTGTAGTAAGTAAAGAAAGCAGGAAATTGTAGTGGTTTGTTTAACAGTGTAGGAAAATGGATCGGGGTTCATAGGTTCACTAGTGGTGTCTCTCCATAAAAGATAGCATGTTGTGTGAACAAATTACAGCAGGGCATTTAACAAATAGAGGTTGCACCATAGTGCACATTCATGACATGATGACTACTATGATATTTAGTGCGGGCATTACAACAATATACATAGACCGTAATCCAATTGCATCTATGACTAATAATCCACCCTTAGGGTATCATCCGAACCCCCTTAGGTATTAAGTTGCAAGCAATAGATAATCGCATTAAGCAATGTGTGTAATGTAAGCAATGATTGTGCACGCGGGCACTCACACCGTTGTTTTTTCCCTTGTGGCAACAACACATCCTCCCCCGTCACGTTTCTGTCACTCGAGCACATGCGAAAAGGTGGCATGAACCCAACTATCGAGCATAAATACTCCCTCTGGGAGTCACTAGCAACTACTTGGCCAGAGCAACCACTAGCAACGGAAAGCATGCAAGATCACAAATAACATATGCAATAAAGACTATAATCAACTTGGCATAAGTTCAATATTCATCGGATTCTAGCAAACACATCACATAGAATTGCATAAGAACAATCTCGATCATGTTAGGCGGCTCACAAGATCTAAACATTGAGGCATAGGAGGAGAAGACAACCATATAGCTACTGCTATGGCCCCCTAGTCCAAGGATGAACTACTCACGCATCACTCTGGAGGTAGGCATGGTGATGAAGAGACCTCCGGTGATGATCTCCTCTCAGGCAGGGTGCCGGGAGACAGCTTCAAAACCCCCTGATCTAGGGTTGACGACAACGGCGGCTGCGGAACTTTTCAGGGATTTTTTATCAGGTGCTTAGAGTTTTCCTTCGAAGGGTAATAAATAGGCGAAAGGGCGGCGTCGGTTGGCCACCAGGGTGGCCTCACCACCCCCAGGCGCGACCAAGGGGGGTACCGCGCCTGGCTATGGTGAGGCCCCCCTGGTGCCCATCTTCGACTCCTCTTCGGGATTTTGGATGGTTCCGGAAAAATAGGAACTTCGGGATTCGTGGGGTCCAATTTCGAGAATATTTCTAGAACAACTTTTCTGAAATAAAAAACAGCAGAAAATAGGAAACTGGCACTTGGCATCTTGTTAATAGGTTAGTCCCGGAAAACGTGTAAAATGCTACAAAGAAGGGAGAAAACATGTAGCAATTGGCATAATATCAACATGGAACATCAGAAATTATAGATACGTTGGAGACGTATCAGTCACTACCACTCTTTTCTGAACTCTGTACTGACCGTGGAGACCCTGCAAACGTGTCATTTAACCTGAAACCATTGTCTTCAAGAATTTCATCAGATTCACATTCTTCATTTTCGTCGACAAAAACACTTCTCCGAGTTATCATAAACATTTCCTTCTGTTTTCACATGTAGATAAAAGAAGTTATTGAAAATAGATGTTTATTTCCACCCAAGGCTTTTCAATTTCTGCCTTCTTTTTCTTTCTCCTAAATCAAATAAATTTTTAACTAACCTCATTACCCATTGGCCCATTCAACATATCCAAGAAACTCACCTGTCCAAACTGTAGGGGGAAGGGGAAATATAAACAAAGGAAATGTTTAATGTATTTGTTTCTACTCAAATGTTTAACAAATAGAAAGTTTTTGTTCTATAAAAATTTACAACAAAAATGTCAAATATACCTGAGAATCATGCATTTTGTCAATGTACTCCATCATTTATGTGTATGTCATACTGGCACCTTGGGATTGATTGAACTGCAATAGGAAAGTATAAGAAATGGCAATTACAAATACACTTTTCTGCAATTTTTGGTTTCCACACATTTGAAAAGTAGAACTTACCACATCATAATTTATGCTCTGTTCAACAGATCGGGTATTCGACGAGGAATTCAAGGTATTCTACATTGCAGAAGAAAAAAGTGTTAAGGAAGAAAATATGCCAAGGTAACATTTTTTTTGTGTTTCTCTGCAATTTTCTCGAAAATAATCATACCTGATGTAATACACCATAAGAAGCACAAAGATGTGCATTACCTCCCAATAAGACATTTGTTTCATTCCATTCATATCGTGGGACTTGTGTACCGTACACATTATCAGATTCATCAGGCCACCTAGAATTTGTAAAACACGGTCCACCCTGCCCAAGAGAATACAAAACAATTCTAAATTGTTACATTCAATTTTTTGAAAAACTTTCTCGGGAATGTTCTATTCTCTTTTAAATTTTTCGGTAATGAATGTCAGACATCTGCAACTGAAATATAAGGAATTATGTATTGTACATCAACTATATTTGATTACAGCTAACAAATTCTTAAATTTTCAACCTGGTCATTTTCTTATAGAAACAACATTTCATACTAGAGATAACAGGGTCCAATGACTGCACCTGTCCACTGCTTGAGAGAAAGGATCCATATGTTTGGAGAATACTGCTAACTGTATCTTCTCCTTGCCCAACTGAAAAAGAATCAATAGCAAACTCTTAGAGTGAATCTGCTTCTTTTTCCTGTCACTTTTTTCTTTCGGAGATAATAAGAAACAGGGCATAACAATGTCTACCAAGAAAACCAAGCAAAAGAAACCATACCCAAGTTAGATCCATACCTAGCTTCCATGCTTCATTGCGTGTAACCACTTCCACAACTAGATTTCTTCTGCACATACACAAAGATTCTTTTCTGCTGCGATTGGGAAGAAAGGAAGGGGGAGAGTGAGAGGGAAGGGGGAGTGGGCACTAGCTTGAGCAATCCATGGGGGGTTAGGGGGCAGCAGATCCATCGATTCCCCTGCTTGATTTTGTTTTGTCTTCGCTTTTTTTCTGCAGACTGGATCGCTAGACAAAGAATAGAAAGCAGGAGAAACCTAGAAGAGTCGAGAAAGAGACAGGGGGCGATGCCTCTTTTCTTGCTGAACATGTAAGGCGGGTGTCTCCTCTGTCTTGACGAGGGATTCAAGCCCATGTGCGGTCCAGAAGCCAAACTTGTGTTTGGACATAAAAAGGCCAAGATAGAAGTAGAAAGAAGAAAGAATACAGAAAAGGAAGATAGGAGGCGCACACGCGGGAAGCAGAAAAAGGACAGAAACAGACAAGGGAATCTGGGAAGCTCGGGTCAGCTCGTACGTGACAGGGGTCGGTCGACCGAGACATAAGAAATTCTCGGTCACTTGAGACATAGACACTCCCTAACATAAAACAAGTAAACAAAATTTAGATCTTTTTATATTCTATTTATTTTGAATTTAATGTTCATCCAGGAGTGCTCCCAGGAGCCAAAACTCCATGCCCAAAAAACAAGATCTTTCCATCCCCTCCTGACATCAAATAGGAAGTTTGAACAAACAGGGAGGTCTCCTTGATCTCTGAACTTGCCTGTCCACCAACAACGGATGAATGAATTGTGTGTTCAGAAATCTCCAACTCAAAGACACACACATCTTGTTATTAAATCACGTCAAATTTTCAATACATGGATGACTGCAGCACGCGTACAAAAAGTTCTTTTACTCCTACTTAAAACACCATCATTGATATCACTATGATAACATTGTGTAGACGTTGTGCATAGCTAGTAGCTAATAAAAACATCATAAATAAGGACACATCATACATGTGATCCAGTTTCCTCTTTCTCCGGAAGATGGTAAGGACGACCTTTCCTGAGCTCCCTCCTTCAAACAAACATCCATTGCCGTCTCTCATGACCTTAGACATATAATTTAAAATATAATTGAAACATAGTTTCCTATTCCCTTAATACAGAATGTCAAGGACATTTCTGAACTCTATCCTCGGAAGTTTGGTAAGGGAAATCAACATGCCCTTGGATATGTCATACTTTGCTGCGCGCATGGATGGAATAAAACAGTTATTCCTCACCACTGGATCGATGATCATACGCTCGAGATAAGTCGCATTCCGGAGGAGGTAGAGTGCTAGCTCAACCTGACCAAGTAAACCGTACAACCCCGTCATTTTGATAGTCTTGAGATGACGGTGCGGATGTGGCCGGTAGGCATCTTCACTCGGTTTGCCGTCGATTGCCGAGTCAAAACAACACATCTGCATGATTGTATTGGCGTGTTAGATGTAAAAAAAATTAGAGGCAACCAAATAGATTAATTGCACATAATTTTCGTGAAAAAACACAAAGAAGAAAATGGCAAAATGGAGACAAATTTGAGAAATTTATATAGCGCAAGGTGGATGATGGAAAGAAAATTCTGTTCCATGCACCCAAGAGTTCTGGACAATTCCAAACTAGCACATTTAGGCTGTAAAAAAATTTAGGAAACAAAACTCATAGGTGTATAGTTCCTTTTTTGGATTTTGTTTTAGACAAGAAAACTGTCTCGCAATATACGACCTAGAGCATAGTAGTGGGCATATTTTTGAGAAATCTGAAGGTAAATCTAGGTTCATCTGCACAAAAGAATCTCACTATATGACACCTTGTCGAGGTTCGAGCATGGAAGTACTATATATACGAACCATCCAGATCTATTAGTTACTAAGAAATTATGAATACCATGTGTTTCCAATGTCAAATAATATAAACTCATTATGTTGCATCACATTGGCGCGCATCACAAATATATTTATAGAAAGTTATTCGCTTATGCAGGTAAACTTAGGACCGAAAATACCCCTGCCAATTATTTGCACAAAACATTGCACATGCACCTATAATTCCTCAATGTATATCTTGGATTTATTTTTCCAAGAAAACTCAAAACTTTCTTTTGTTTTCTGACCAAATGCAACCCAGATCAATTTAGAATTTTCCATGATAATGTGGGATCACTTACATGGAGTACTAACTCTTCCAAAACAAGGGCTAACTCCAAAAGATATGCCAAACGAAGAATCCCACCGGTAACTTCTGGCGACCCAACAATATCGATTTTCAGGACAATACGTCTCAGATTGGTGAGCCTGGTCTGATTTTTCACAAAATCTATCACCAGTAACAGTAATACAAGCATGGCAGCAGTAAAACGAGAATGAGCCAATGACTTCGCAATAAAGCATGAAAAAATGGAAGCTGGATCATGAAGGCAAGCACCTTCCAGTGTTCAACGAACAAACCTTGTTTTCAATTTGGAAGTCTGTGGAAAGGGACCGAACATGCGAAGAGCATCGACAAGATCAGTGAAGACCTAACTGAAGTTGTCCTTTGGGGCTGCGATCAACTCGACTGTCGCCTCCGAAAACTTCACAGGTTCACCGAGCAATATAGGTGCCATAAGACCAACAAACACAAACGTGGTGATGTTTGGAGCTCGGACATCCAACTTCTTCAGTGGTGTACAGTACTTCACCTGCAAATAATGGAGCCTGCTCAGCTCCTGCACTATGCTTAGCTCGTCCAGTTTACACTTGAAGAGGCTTAGCAACTCAAGAACAGCGCAGTTTGGGAGAAGGCACCGAAGATCCCCTGTGACTTGAACCGTTTGCAGAGATAGCTTCTTAAGGTTTGAAAAGCCACACTAGTAGGAAACAGGCTATAGCCACCAGGTTACCGCTGGCCAACAAGAATACCTGTGCGCCAGTGCTACTACCGCTGGCGAACACGCGCCCCTGTTGGCCAGCACTAAGTTAGGTACCGCTGGCAAACATGGCACTTCGTTCGCCAGCTGTAACAGTGGGCGTGGGGGCTGCGGGCGGCAGCAAATACCGCTGGCGAACATGGCACTTCGTTCGCCAGCGGTAACGTAACTTAGCGCTGGCGAACAGGGAGATCGTTCGCCAGCGGTATGGTTACCGCAGGGCAACATGCAGGTTCGCCAGCGCTAACTATACCGCTGGCCAACCACTATTTTGGTTCGTCAGCGGTAAGTTTTGAAAAATTTCGCTCCACACCCCCTCCTCCCCCCGTCGACCGCCTTTTTTCGTTTTCTAAAGCAGAAACGAAAATGATAAAATGTTCAAAAAATAAATTCCTTTAATATATGGGTAGAGTGCACTGTCTAGTTGATATAGAAAATTTGAAATACTCCATTTGACCTTTTATGCAAAATTAAAAAATAAATCGTAAAACGGCCATAACTTTTGCATACGACGTCGAAAAAACGCGTTCAATATATCAAAAGAAACGTGAGCAAATTCCAAATGCAACCTCACCGGCCTTCGGCCCGTGAGGTTTTTTCAGAGTCGCCAAATTCCAAAAGGAAAAAAAGTTTTTTGAGACAGACTAAATTTTCCTACATAATCAATTTAATTAAATAAATTCAAATTTCAAAAAAAATAAAAAATGTTTTTTTTTCGAGAAAAGATAATAAGGATGTCGTATTTGCATTCCTCGTATTCTTCTGATCAATTTAGACATATCATTTGTCGAATTTGGAATTACGGATTTGTAGATACGGTGCAATAGTTAAGAGGTTTGATAGTACTATACTAACAAGAAAGAATGAGGGAGTCATAGGTAGAGTAGTGGGATGGAATTAAGAAGTTAACCGTGCTTGGGCTAGAGTAGTGGGAGGATTGGTGACCGAGCGGGAAGTGGGTATTCAAAGTTGGAAAAAAAAGAAAAAAAAGGAAAAAATTCTACAGCGTGGCTAGAGGTTCCTCAAATTCAAATGTTTTGAAAATTTGAAAAAAAAATAATGCGAAAAATTTGTTTACGAAATTTCAAAATTTCAAACTTACCGCTGGCGAACAAGACTGGTGTTCGCCAGCGGTAACTAGATAGCGCTGGCGAACAGGACTTGTTCGACAGCGGTAACCCCTTACCACTGGCGGTGTACTGCTGACGAACACTTGTTCACCAGTGGTAGCACTATTTTGTTCGTCACTGGTAAGCGTTTTCCTACTAGTGCCACGGTGATCAGGAGGCAGTGTTAAATAGACGAACCCCAGAATAAGAGACTTCACACAAGAACCACCCGAGGCGCGGAGAAGATATAGCGGGAAACTGTACATGTCATTTGTCTTGGTACTGCCTTGCAGACCTGGAGATAAATCAAGAACAACATGCTTCGCTCTCGACACGGCACAGAAACTGATCCATCTGTCAATGTGAGGCGTGTGCCTTTTGCGAAGCGCAAACTTAACCACAAACTTGTTCAGGTTAGACGACCTCAGCTGGCGCTGGATGCTGTTGACCCCCCTAATAAACCTTGTCCGCAAGGGTTGTCTTGCAGGTCCTGTCGTGGCGTTACCGCCACGCATCGTGGCTCTGGTGAATATTAACTTTGGGTAGCATTTCCAAAGCCTGCTCTATTTTCTAGATAGTATGCTCATCCGTGCGGCTTCTTTCATTGCCAATCGCGATAGTATACTACGCAGTACATCCTGCGGAAGGTATAAAAAACACAACTCAGCGGTCCTCCTTGATGTGTTTTAGCCACCAAAAATTCATGTGTGTGTTTGTGAACCAACGTACCCTGATTGAAGTCTCAATTCTACCTTAATTTCTGTGTGGAGAACAAGTATAATCACCCTTCACAGAAAGAAGAAGGATATGCACGCGCTACTGCCCATTGACAAAGATGCAAGAAATTTAACATACTGTGGGTAGATGGTGAAGCCGAATATCCTTGGATTTTTTCTTCTTCAATGTTTTTTTGACACGACAATCAGTACTTTTTGGTCCATGCGCACAAACCATTGGGGCACTAGTTTCCATCATCAGAGTGAAATTATTTGATCTGCATTGAGTAATCATGCTATTATGAAAGCCTAGCACAAAAGGAGGCTTAGTATTATTCCAAATAATCAAATTTTCCGTAACTATTGGATCCATCAAAGCATTTGTTGCAGGTAGTTTGATTAACATACAATGCATTAGCATGAAATTTTCTTTACACAGGGTCAAATGCCCATAACGCATCAGAGTATGCTGCATGAAATTTTTCTTCGGCCTGTGAGGTTTTTTTAGAATCGCCCAATTCCAAAAGGAAAAAAAGTTATTTGAGATAGACTAAATTTTCCTACATAATCAATTTAATTAAATAAATTCAAATTTCAAAAAAAAAAAATGTTTTTTTTTGAGAAAAGATAATAAGGATGTCATATTTGGATTCCTCGTATTCTTCTGGTCAATTTAGACATATCATTTGTCGAATTTGGAATTACGGATTTGTAGATATGGTGCAGTAGTTAAGACGTTTGATAGTACTATACTAACAAGAAAGAATGAGGGAGTCATAGGTAGAGTAGTGGGATGGAACTAAGAAGTTAAGCGTGCTCGGGCTAGAGTAGTGGAAGGATGGGTGACCGAGCGGGAAGTGGGCATTCAAAGTTGAAAAAAAAAGGAAAAAATTCTACAGCGTGGTTAGAGGTTCCCCAAGATCAAATGTTTTGAAGATTTGAAAAAAAAATGCGAACAAATTTATTTACGAAATTTCAAACTTACCGTTGGCGAACAAGACTGGTGTTCGCCAGCGATAACTAGATAGCGCTGGCGAACAGGACTTGTTCGCCAGCGGTAACCCCCGACCACTGGCGGTGTACTGCTGGCGAACACTTGTTCGCCAGCGGTAGCACTATTTTGTTCGTCACTGGTAAGCGTTTTCCTACTAGTGCCACGGTGATCAGGAGGCAGTGTTAAATAGACGAACCCCAGAATAAGAGACTTCACGCAAGAACCACCCGAGGCGCTGAGAAGATATAGCGGGAAACTGTACATGTCATCTGTCTTGGTACTGCATTGCAGACGTGGAGATAAATCAAGAACAACATGCTTCGCTCTTGACACGGCACAGAAACTGATCCATCTGTCAATGTGAGGCGTGTGCCTTTTGCAAAGCGCAAACTTAACCACGAACTTGTTCAGGTTAGACGACCTTAGCTGGCGCTGGATGCTGTTGATCCCCCTGATAAACCTTGTCCGCAAGGGTTGTCTTGCATGGCCTGTCGTGGCGTTACCGCCACGCATCGTGGCTCTGGTGAATATTAACTTTGGGTAGCATTTCCAAAGCTTGCTCCATTTTCTAAATATTATGCTCATCCGCACGGCTTCTTTCATTGTCAATCGCGATAGTATACCACGCAGTATATCCTGCGGAAGGTATAAAAAACACAACTCAGCGGTCCTCCTTGATGTGTTTTAGCCACCAAAAATTCATGTGTGTGTGTGTTTGTGAACCAACGTACCCTGATTGAAGTCTCAATTCTACCTTAATTTCTGTGTGGAGAACAAGTATAATCACCCTTCACAGAAAGAAGAAGGATATGCACGCGCTACTGCCCATTGACAAAGATGCAAGAAATTTAACTTACCGTGGGTAGATGGTGAAGCTGAATATCCTTGGATTTTTTTCTTCTTCAATGTTTTTTGACGCGACAATCAGTACTTTTTGGTCCATGCGCACAAACCATCGGGGCACTAGTTTCCATCATCAGAGTGAAATTATTTGATCTGCATTGAGTAATCATGCTATTATGAAAGCCTAGCACAAAAGGAGGCTTAGTATATTCAATAATCAAATTTTCCGTAACTATTGGATCCATCAAAGCATTTGTTGCAGGTAGTTTGATTAACATCCAATGCATTAGCATGAAATTTTCTTTTCACAGGGTCAAATGCCCATAACGCATCAGAGTATGCTGTATGAAATTTTTCTTCGGCCTGTGAGGTTTTTTCAGAATCGCCAAATTCCAAAAGGAAAAAAAGTTATTTGAGACAGACTAAATTTTCCTACATAATCAATTTAATTAAATAAATTCAAATTTCAAAAAAAATAAAAAATGTTTTTTTTCGAGAAAAGATAATAAGGATGTCATATTTGGATTCCTCGTATTTTTCTGATCAATTTAGACATATCATTTGTCGAATTTGGAATTACGGATTTGTAGATATGGTGCAATAGTTAAGAGGTTTGATAGTACTAGACTAACAAGAAAGAATGAGGGAGTCATAGGTAGAGTAGTGGGATGGAATTAAGAAGTTAAGCGTGCTCGGGCTAGAGTAGTGGGAGGATGGGTGACCGAGCGGGAAGTGGCCATTCAAAGTTGAAAAAAAAAAGAAAAAAAAGGAAAAAATTCTACAGCGTGGTTAGAGGTTCCCCAAATTCAAATGTTTTGATACTTTGAAAAAAATAATGCGAACAAATTTATTTACGAAATTTCAAAATTTCAAACTTACCGTTGGCGAACAAGACTTGTTCGCCAGCGGTAACCCCCGACCACTGGCGGTGTACTGCTGGCGAACACTTGTTCGCCAGCGGTAGCACTATTTTGTTCGTCACTGGTAAGCGTTTTTCTACTAGTGCCACGGTGATCAGGAGGCAGTGTTAAATAGACGAACCCCAGAATAAGAGACTTCACGCAAGAACCACCCGAGGCGCTGAGAAGATATAGCGGGAAACTGTACATGTCATCTATCTTGGTACTGCCTTGCAGACGTGGAGATAAATCAAGAACAACATGCTTCGCTCTCGACACGGCACAGAAACTGATCCATCTGTCAGTGTGAGGCGTGTGCCTTTTGCGAAGCGCAAACTTAACCACGAACTTGTTCAGGTTAGACGACATCAGCTGGCGCTGGATGCTGTTGATCCCCCTGATAAACCTTGTCCGCAAGGGTTGTCTTGCAGGGCCTGTCGTGGCGTTACCGCCACGCATCGTGGCTCTGGTGAATATTAACTTTGGGTAGAATTTCCAAAGCCTGCTCCATTTTCTAGATAGTATGCTCATCCGCACGGCTTCTTTCATTGTCAATCGCGATAGTATACCACGCAGTACATCCTGTGGAAGCTATAAAAAACACAACTCAGCGGTCCTCCTTGATGTGTTTTAGCCACCAAAAATTCATGTGTGTGTGTGTTTGTGAACCAACGTACCCTGATTGAAGTCTCAATTCTACCTTAATTTCTGTGTGGAGAACAAGTATAATCACCCTTCACAGAAAGAAGAAGGATATGCACGCGCTACTGCCCATTGACAAAGATGCAAGAAATTTAACTTACCGTGGGTAGATGGTGAAGCTGAATATCCTTGGATTTTTTTCTTCTTCAATGTTTTTTGACGCGACAATCAGTACTTTTTGGTCCATGCGCACAAACCATCGGGGCACTAGTTTCCATCATCAGAGTGAAATTATTTGATCTGCATTGAGTAATCATGCTATTATGAAAGCCTAGCACAAAAGGAGGCTTAGTATTATTCCAAATAATCAAATTTTCCGTAACTATTGGATCCATCAAAGCATTTGTTGCAGGTAGTTTGATTAACATCCAATGCATTAGCATGAAATTTTCTTTTCACAGGGTCAAATGCCCATAACGCATAAGAGTATGCTGCATGAAAATGAGTTTACAAAACTACAAAGGAAACTTTGTTGCGAGCATGTACTTGGGCACTCACTATGAAGAATATACTACTGTGAAAAGCCCCATCATTATTAGAACTTGAATTTTGGTTACGATGTAATAAAGTGCCTAGCCCGGGCTGGTTCGTTGGCCAGCTTTGCTCACTACCTGTAAGCAACACAAATATCTGATCTCAAACTAACTACTCACAATCTCTATACCCTGCATTATCAATTATACGTATAATATCAATGTACAATTCTTTTATGTATTGAGAAACCTATACCTATTAGTAGCATGGTGCCCTATCATATATGGTAAACCAAGGATGTTTCATAAAGATTTTTATATTTTCTTTTAACGGATAAAAAGTAAGATTGATTTATCTATTCTTTTCGACAGTGTGTGTACTAGTAAGAGAGACGGCAGATCTAAAGAAAACAGCTACTGAGTAGTAGTACTACTTTACATTGGGTACAATACAAACGAATTCTGCCCGGACAAATACTCGATCGATCTGACTATCTGACAAAGTGACAATACGATATTTGTTGCAGAAATGAGCCGTCGGTACTCAGAAGCGGACCGTGTAGGGCACTGAGGAAAACGAAAGAATCGAGTGACCAGCAAGAGAGAGGGGGGGGGGGGGGGGGGGGTAGAGGGGCAGGAACCTGGGTAGTCCTCGATCCTCAAGTCGATGCGGCGACGATGGAGGAAGTGGGAACGGAAGGAGAAGAAAGAGGAGCCGCGATTTGGGCTTTTCTCGCTTAACTCTTCACGTGGGCCGCAATGTTCTGTTTCTCGTGGCAAAGATGAAGGAAAGGCTATTTTGTTTTGGATCATTGACCTTACTGGTTCTCAAAAAAAAAAATTCAAGTTGAAAAGTTGCGGGAAGCACCTCCCGAGCAGCTTCCGTTTGCTAGTGCATTTTCTATATGCGCTTCTCCCCAACGCTTCTCAACAGCTGGGTGTTTGTTTGGGTTTTCGCTTTTGGACCTCAAAAGCAGAAGCGAAAGCCCAAACAAGCAGAGGGAATTGTTCCGTACGTCAATTTGCATCCCATTATCCCTCCCCGACCACGTCTCTGCACGATTCAATGTACCTAACGACTAGCTCTCTTTCTCTCCCCTAGCTGCACACGGGCAAATTCTCATGTTCCGACGTATCGATCGGTGGTACGGACCACTCAAAAGATCTTGATCCGACCTACAGGTAGATCGATCCATCGGCTATCTCCTCCTGGAACGAGAATTGCTCGTCCCGGCCGGCCACCATGTCCTAGAAAAAAACTAATGACGGCGATGCCAGTCCACTCCTCACCTCGCAAAGGCGACGCAAGTCCGGCAAGTCACACGCCCAAGACCGCACGCGACTCCTCGCGGTGATGAGAGTTGAAATCCCTACCTAATAATAAAGGTATTAAGGTTCAAATTTTACGTCCAACACGAATGATTTTCCGTTATTTTCGATTTAAATTACACTGACTGCCACCGCAAAGCGAAAAAAAGCGTTTCGAAAAAGGAACCTAAGGGCATGTACAATGGGGTGACGTCAGCCTTCTCTTAGAGTTGCCACGTCAGATTTTTGATTAGTCGGAGGAGAGAGAGTTAAGAGAAAGAAGGCTGCCTTCCCTTAGCTAAGGGATGATCTCTTAGATAATAAGAGAAGGTTATTTTCTCCATTGTACTACTTGTCTTCTCTTAGAAATACAATATTCTACCAAAATATAATTAATTATCATTAATTGTTAGGGATGACAATAAGAGATAATGCATTGTATAACTATGTATTTTTCCTTCCCTAGATGATGTGGATAGCTAAGAGAAGACGTGCCTTCTCTACCATTGTACATGCCCTAACGCGCACTCGGATGCAACTTGCTCCTCACAAGTCACAACCGAGGAGCGCAGCCCACAGGTTAAGACAAAGTTTTTGCCCGGTTTCTCTCGAATTAACTGGGCATTTTCTTCTTAACTAATAGTTAAGACAAAGTTTTTGCCTTCGTTTCAAAAAAAAATTGTTGTTGTGATGTTCACATGAAGTGCCGTGACAGAGTAGTTTATTTTGTAGTTTTGCAATTTATAATGGGATGCTGCTTTGAAAATTGCCGACTGATCGGGTACACAACCGATGGAATACGAGCGGTTTAATAATACTTCAACGAGTACTGATTGATCACTTAAGTCAACTTTCCTGCGTTACAGATTCACACTCTTCCCAAGCGGTCGTCGTGATCGTTGTCGTTGGCATTCAGCATTGATTGATCACGTTCATGCTTCGCACTCTTACCGAGCGGTCGCCGAGATCACGGTTGAGCATTCTCCCCGAACGGTTCACATCGCAGCCGAGTATAAACCAGTGTATCCTAGGACTCTTTTATATTCTGTATGCTCCACACAACAAAGCAAACAACATCCATTCTCTCACGGTTCACGCGGACGGCGACCCATCTTCCTGGCCCCTGTATCGCCTTTGCTATGGCTAGCGCCTGCACAAACCTCACGGGAGCTGCTCGCCTGGTGCAGCTGCTCAAGATCGACAGCTATAGAGCGAGCACGACCATGGGCGATCACGGCTGCCTCAAATCAAGAAGGATTGTCGACGGGTACGACTGGGAAATTCATCTGTATCCTCGAACCTCTCTTTTCGGGATCGGTTATAAGTATGGCGAGCCTCTGTTTCGAAAGTCTATTATAAGTCCAAATATTTTGATGGAGAATACAGCTGGCGAAACAAAACAACATGGGTTGCACTGAAACTGGTCTACGTCGGCGAATACCGACGCAACAATGCGATCAGGGCGACTTTTGGTTGCCGGCTGGTGGACCAGAGAGGCGTCCTAGGGCCATCCGAATTGAAGTACGTATCTCGTGAATTCAGGATAGCGCTGTTAGATTGATCTCCCGCAGGCCCAACGGCCTGCTGGACCCTCCCTGGTCAACCGCGCCCTGATCGGGGGCGCCCAACCCGTTATGGTTGGTGGGCCCCTGTGCCAGCGCTATATTAACAGTGGTGGGGGCCAGGGCACAACTCACGAGTTTGATCGCTGCCACAAACCCCACCGATATACCAAAACCGATCTAGGGTTAGCGCTAAGGTACGGGAAGCCTCACCACCGCCGCCACTCTCATCACCGACGACACCATGTCCAACACCGACGTGCCATCGTCGTCCAAAGGTTCAGAAGGTGGTCTCGTCCCCTCTCTCTCTGTCTCCATCTCTCCCTCTCGCGATCTGATTGTTAATAGCCAAGTGTACATGATCTACTGTGATTAATCTAGCCTAGATGATCTATAGAACATAACATTGGTAAAGCGCGCCGCCGCAAGGCCGCACCGTCCCGCTCGATACGGATGCGCATCGGCAAGCCGAGGCATCCCAAAGAAGGATACCACCCTGGAAAGGGAAAAGGGCACCTCCACAGTACCACTTGACAGCGGCGCGCTCTCCGGCGGGAGTTCGCGCACGCCGGTAAGGGGAACTTTAGGGGCACCGCCGCTCTCCGTCAATTTGGGCGCGATCAGCGCGGGGAGTCACAGAGGACTCCCTCCCGTGGTTCTCTCTCTCACAGAAGAAAGGGGAACAGAAGAAAAGAGGCCGGCGCGCAGCCACGGCGCTCGTCGTCGTCTCCGACGGAGCGCGCGCGTGAGAAGCTGCGGCGGCGGCCGGAAGGCCGGTATGGAGTGTATCCTCCACAGCAGGAAAGAGAGACAGAAAGGAGAGGGAAAGAGGAAGGCGCAGGGCGCGGAGAGTAGCGGCGCTCGCCGTCTCCGGCGGCAGCGCACGCACGGCGCACGCACGGTCCGGCGGCGGCCGGAGCGGTTTTTTTTTTTTTTCCCGCCGCTGTGGAGCACTGTGCGGGAGAGAGACAGACGCGGGGTGGGGGGAAAGAAAATGCGGCTAGGGTTCCCGTCGATGGTCCTCTGTCTGTTTTGTTCCAACGATAACTGCGGTGAACAGTCCGATCAAATTCGACGGCGGGGATCGAACCTAGCTGCCCCACAGGCCATAGGCCCAAAGAGAGCGGAGCCCAACAGTGGCTTGCGGGCGCGGAACTGGGCCGTTCGGCCGGTACGGCGTCGCTCGCGCGCGAGAAAAGCAGCATCAGCTGCTGGGCCGCACATAGCAGGCCCTAGGCCTTTTCGGCTAGAGTAGGACGCGGGCGCAGACGGGCCTTGGGCCAGGTTGAGCGTCACGCGCGCAGTAATCAAAGGCTGGCCGTTTTTTCACAGTTTTTGTTTTTTTCTGTTTTCTGTTTATTTTTTACAGAAGCAGAATTAATAGTAATTGGTCCATTTTTTTTGGGCAAATTAAGTCTAGTTTTTTCTATTCAATTTTTTCCAACGAAATTATTGTTTAGGGAATACAAAAGTGAATGAAATATACGTATAAAGGATAAAGTGTATGAATTTGTTATTCATGTTTTCCGCTGCAAATTGAATAAAAGTGCTCTTAAATAAAGAAAATAGGACTAAAGTGAGAATTATTTTTTAAGAGCATGTTAAAGTGATAGTTGTGATTTTATGTTATTATATAACCAACGTTGTTAATAACATTATCATGATTAATTGTTATAGTCTCATATATGCCTTTATTTCTATTTTCTGCCCAACGGTCATATAGTCATAATTGCATAAACAGTTGTATGTTATAATTTTAACCAACGTTGGATTATTACATGCAATTATTGTTGTTTTTCTCACTTAATTGTGGTTTTTTAAGGAGTGTACTACTTGCTGAGTTGCATCAAGCATGTTTCAACCCTCAGAGGTGACAATTAAAGTGAATAAAGGAAGAAGGTGGATTTAGCCTTCGTGTGTGCTAAGGTTGACTGGGTTGTGAACACTCCACAGCCTGTCATGCCAAAAGAAAAGAAAGAAAAGGGACTATGCTCCGTTGGAGTTGTCATATTCCGTTGAAAATAGAAAGTGGCTAATAGCCAACAGAAAAGTGTATGAAATTTATAAAAAATACAATTGAGAACGCTTTTGTGGACTCAGTTGCAGAGTGTGCTTCCGTAAGGGAGTATCTAGAAAAGATAAAGAGTCATTTCTTTGGCTCTTCAAAGGTATATGCTACTCAGCTGATCAAACAGCTGGTAACAGGAAAGTACGTATGAGCGTTATTTTGGACATGGCAAGTGTGCCATATGAGGGTAGTTTTCCTCCATAATGAGCTTTATTCATTATCTTTGCGTGAAAAAGTTTATTCTGTGTGTAAAGTGAATGAACATGTTTCTAGGTCGAATAACGAACAAAAGACAAGAAAGAGAACTCATGACTCATCGAAATTATGGCACTGTCGCTTGGGCCATATTTCGAGGGGGAGAATAGAAATACTAATCAAAATGACATTCTTCCTCCGCTAGAGTTCTCAGAAACAGAGCAATGCATAGATTGCATTAAAGGAAAGTATGTAAAGCAAATTAAAAAGGGTGCAAACCGAAGTACAGCAACATTGGAAATTATTCACACCGATATTTGTGGACCATTTCCTGTGAAAAGTGTGGATGGTTATGACTCGTTTATAACGTTCACAGATGATTACTCCCGATATGGATACATATATCCAATTAAAGAAAGAACTGAAGCGTTGGATAAATTTAAGATATTCAAGGCTGAAGTTGAAAATCAACATGATAAAAGAATAAAGATAGTGAGATCTGACCGTGGGGGGGGAGTACTACGGCAGACACACTCCGTATGGCCAAGTCCCTGGACCTTTTGCAAGGTTCCTACAGGAGAATGGCATAGTAGCCCAGTATTCAAATGCCGGGCGAACCTCAGCAAAATGGAGTAGCTGAAAGGCGTAACCGTACTCTTATGGATATGGTACGCAGTATGATGAGTTATTCCACTTTGCCATTGGGATTATGGATGGAGGCACTTTAAACCACCATTCACATTCTCAACAGAGTACCAAGCAAGTCGGTGCCCAAAACACCGTACGAGCTGTGGACAGGAAAAGTTCCATCCCTACAACACCTCAGGGTGTGGGGGAGCCCAGCTGAGGCAAAAGTGTTTAATCCAAACATTGCAAAGTTAGATACCAAAACAGTGAGTTGCCATTTCATTGGCTATCCTGATAGATCAAAAGGTTATCGTTTCTACTGTCCAGACAGATACACAAAGTTCGTAGAAACGAGACATGCGGTCTTCTTAGAGGACGAAATGATGAGGGGGAGCATGGTAACTCGGAAAATTGATCTTGAGGAGAAGAGGGTGTGTGCACCTAACCCGATGATTCAAGAGCCGTTTTTCTCGCTACCTGTTGTACATGCATCGTCAACCCCTGAGGTTGCGGTGCAAGCACCTATTGTAACTCCAACCATGACAACTAGAGGTGAAGATTCGGAACCTGTTCGTCAGGAGCCGACTGAACCCGAAGTTGAGCATGAAAGGGAGGAGCAGCAGTCTTCTCAAGAGGATGTGCCAGAAGTTGAGGCACGACATGAGCAAGAGAATGAAGGCCTCAGAAGGTCTACAAGACGTAAAAAGTCAGCTATTTCTAGTGATTATAAAGTTTATAACACAGAAACGGCTTATAAGGAAGGTGATCCCACCTCATATGAAGAAGCCATGAGAAGCCGTCACTCATCTAGATGGGTGGAGGCTATGGAAGATGAAATAAAATCGATGAGTTCCAACGACGTTTGGGACTTAGAGGATATTCCCAAAGGAGCCAAAACAGTAGGCTGTAAATGGGTCTACAAAATAAAGTACGACTCTAATGGAAATGTAGAAAAGAATAAAGCACGTCTTGTGGCAAAAGGCTTTACACAAAGAGAAGGGGTAGATTACAATGAGACATTTTCTCCGGTCTCATGTAAGGATTCCTTCAGAATCATAATGGCACTAGTTGCGCATTTTGATTTAGAGCTACATCAAATGGATGTAAAGACGACATTTTTGAATGGAGATCCAAAAAGAAAAATTCTACATGAAACAACCCAAGGGGTTTATCATGGAACACAAGGAAGATATGGGATGTCGTCTAAAGAAATCCATCTATGGATTAAAGCAGGCTTCTAGACAGTGGTATCTAAAATACAATCATACAATAAAGAGTTTTGGATTTAAAGAGAATGTTGAGGATAACTGCATTTATGCAAAGTTCAAAAGTGGGAAATACATTTTCCTAATCTTGTATGTGGATGATATCTTGCTTGCTAGCAGTGATATCGGTCTTCTACGAGAAACAAAGAAGTTCTTATCCTCGAACTTTGATATGAAGGATCTTGGTGAAGCCTCATATGTTTTGGGCATAGAGATTCACCGAGATAGAACGAATGGAGTCTTAGGACTATCGCAGAAGGCATATTTTGAGAAAGTTCTCAAAAAGTATAATATGCATGCGAGTTCTGCCACGCCTGCTCCTATAGTCAAGGGCGATAGTTTTGGGAAATTCCAATGTCCCAAGAACCAATATGAGATCGATCAAATGAAATCAGTACCATATGCTTCGGCTGTTGGAAGCTTACAGTATGCACAAGTGTGCACTCGCCCTGACTTAGCTTTTATCACCGGGGTACTCGGTAGATATCAAGAGAATCCAGGCACAGAGCACTGGAAAATGGTAAAGAAAGCATTGCGTTATGCGCAAGGCACCAAGGACCTCATGCTAACATACATAAGATCTGATTCCCTAGAGATAAGAGGGTATTCAGATACTGATTTTGCGGGAGACAAAGATGATAGAAAATCCACGTCAGGATACGTGTTTACTCTCGCAGGAGGAGCTATTTCGTGGAGAGGCTTCAAACAGTCAATAGTTGCATCATGCACGATGTATGCAGAATTTATAGCATGTTATGAGGCCACGGGGCAGGCGATATGGCTAAAGAAATTTATACCCGACTTGAAAGTGGTAGATTGCATTAGCAAACCACTAAAGATGTACTGTGACAACCAGCCCGCAGTATTCTATGCTCACAACAACAAGTCGAGTAATGCTACAAAGCCAATAGAAATAAAGTATTATGTTGTGAAGGATAAAATCCAGGATCAAACTATAAGTCTCGAGCATATAAAGACAAACGATATGCTTGCGGATCCGCTAACGAAAGGCTTACCACCCAGTGTGTTCAAAGATCACATAGCCGGCATGGGTTTAATGGAAAGCCTATGATTCCTGGATTAAGAGAGGCCCGAAAAGAAACAGTTTTTTGTTTCAAAACAGAAAGGTATATTGTAGCTGTCTGATTCTATCGGCAATTGAGCTGTGACGATGAAACATGCTCTATGTACCAATATGTGATGGAACAAGTAAAGGTAAAATGTATAAAGGTAAAAGTAAAAGTTGAGATCAAGGGGGAGAATGTTAGATTGATCTCCCGCAGGCCCAACGGCCTGCTGGACCCTCCCTGGTCAACCGCGCCCTGATCGGGGGCGCCCAACCCGTTATGGTTGGTGGGCCCCTGTGCCAGCGCTATATTAACAGTGGTGGGGGCCGGGGCACAACTCACGAGGTTGATCGCTGCCACAAACCCCACCGATATACCAAAACCGATCTAGGGTTAGCGCTAAGGTACGGGAAGCCTCACCACCGCCGCCACTCTCATCACCGACGACACCATGTCCAACACCGACGTGCCATCGTCGTCCAAAGGTTCAGAAGAAGGTGGTCTCGTCCCCTCTCTCTCTGTCTCCATCTCTCCCTCTCGCGATCTGATTGTTAATAGCCAAGTGTACATGATCTACTGTGATTAATCTAGCCTAGATGATCCGTAGAACATAACAAGCGCAGTGTCAGTGGTTGTGCTTATCGAGAGTAACGATCTTGAAGGGTCAGGTTATCTCAGCTGCGATTCTCTCTCGGTGGAATGCAGCATCACGGTGCTCAGGGAATTACCTGTACCAACTATACCAGCCGAAGGTGTGATCGCGCTGCCACCCACCAACTTGCACCAGCATCTCGGCGAGCTCCTGCAGAGCTTTGCCGCGCACAAGCTCATACTCGCTTCAAGGTCACATTTCTCGTGTCCGGCGAGTCCTTTGCCGCGCACAAGCTCATACTCGCTTCAAGGTCACCCGTATTCATGGCGGAATTCTTCGGCGTAATGAAGGAGACGAGCTCCCAGAGTGTTAAACATGGACGCGGCAGCATTCGGGGCCATGTTGCACTTCATCTACTCGGACACGGTTCCTGAGCTAGATCAGGAGGTGGACGCCGTGGCGACCATGGCTCAGCATCTGCTTGCGGCCGCTGACAGGTACGGGCTCGACAGGCTCAAGCTGATCTGTGAAATTAAGCTCTCTAGTGGCCTAACCATCGACACGGCAGCGACGACTCTGGCGTTAGCGGAGCAGCACAATTCTTCTCAGCTCAAGGCCAAGTGTGTCGAGTTCATCGTTAGCACTCCTGCAGTTTTTGATGATGTATTGGCGACGGATGGGTATAAGCACCTTGAGGCAAGCTGCCCTTTGGTGCTGACTGAACTTCTCAAGTCTGTCCATGGGAGGAACAGCGCGAAGCGTAGCAGGTGCTAGAGTTCCAAGATTTGAGACTGCTTGGTCCCTATTTCTGCTTGTCATGCATATGGTCTTTATATTTGCTATGAACTTTTTCTATTTCTGGTTTCGTTTAACTGTCCAAGGGAATCGCAATATTTTAGTTCATTGATGAAATCGGGTAATTGTTAACACCTTCTATCAAAAGAAAATGTGTTATGTGCAACTTAATTTGTCCTTGCACTTATTCTCTAATGATTTAGTAGTGGTCGATTTTCAAAGATTTCGAACCTCCTCTCCGTTTGTGATTGTTTATAGATTGACCAGACGTGAAGAGGTGATAAATATGTGTGTGCATAAGCTAGAAATACCGATCTGTCTCAATAATGTTAAGAGCAGGAAAGTTCAGATTTCAGAGTTCGAGCGTGGACATGATTCGCTCTCCGCTGCAGCCAATCTCTAGTATGTATACACTCCGTAGTTCTTTACACCTTGTCCGTGGAAAGTTTTAGCTCACTGTTTTAGTTGCAAGTAAGGTGGTTTGCACTAAGTAGGTTACATGCAGCGGCAGCACAGGCTCTGAACCGTTCATTCATGAACTGGGGCGACCCTTGGTACGTACTGGGCTATTTACTGTTCCAGACTTTGTTAAAACGCATGATGGTACACGGCGAGTCCGCTAAGCTGAGTTCATTTGATTCGAGGTGTTGTAAAAAAAATTGGTACATAGTTTGCATGCTCTTTGACATGACAAAATTTAATCGAAAAAATTCCACCAACAAGATGTGCGTAGGAATCATTACTAAATTCATAACTTAGCCACCTTGTACTAGCTGGCTTCTGCTTCGGTACACCCCCCTTCTCAGAAACTTAAACACAACAACGGTCCATATCGGTAGATACCCCTTCATAAATAAGGTCACGATGGTCATTACTTAATTACTAATTCAGAAGTAAATAGTTAATTAAGTCATAACACCCGTACGGCCCAATTAAATACTCATGGACAAGTACATGTACGTATTCCGGCGTGACGCTGCACGTTGTGACGGGATACTGGCGAGCCGGCGACGTACCCATAAATTTTCAGAAGTCTGTGAAGGTGTCATGTGGGAGGCGTGCAATGCGTCGGGACTTCTTCTCGGTGGGGCTATGCCACTGCGGAGGACCCAGCTCGTCCGGCAAGTCAGCCTCCAGCCACCATGCCTTTGGACGTCACCTGTGGTGGCCACGATGATTGCAGCACGCCCTTCTTGTACATGTGCTGACGCTGCGACGGGTTGCCGTAGGTGCTGCATAAGGGACGAGATCAGGGACGGCGACCTGGCCTCCGGCGGGGCGATGTTGGTGTTGTCCCTGGCCACGGGGTGTTGTCGTTGCCAACTGGCTTGCCGTTCTCCGGGATGATGCCCGTACATCCTTCGCGTTGCTGCCCTTCCTTCGTCTTGAGCATGTACTTGACCCACACGATACTCTCACGATCAATGGCGAGTACATGTAACTCAGCCTGGATATTGATGGTGTGTTCGTGCTTAGACATGGGCGCCGCCGTTCTCAGGTCCGATTGATGGCGAGTATGCGCGCTACTGTTTTCAGGTCCGATCGTGTACGTGTACGATACACGATTAAAACTGGATTAGGGACTAATTAATAAAAAAAGTCTAGAATGCCCCTTTGAGTTTGGGGAGGGGGGTGTACCGAAGCATCCCCCGTACTAGCTAGGGGAATATGCCTTCCGAAAGTGCTTGAGATCATAGAATCCCAAATATATATTCTCCAAGACATACATATTGGTAATATCATGGAAAACAGACAATTCCCGCACAATGGCCACTTTACCCCATGGTACAACAAGTAGGACAACAAGTCAGAGTGGAAATGATGTAATATCCCAAGTCTGAAAAATAGCCATTAGAATGTTTGCTCTCTGTTATTTTATGTTTTGCATCATGGCATCATGTTGATTGCATTTGTTTTGTTTGTTTTCCATTTGTTATTCTCTGTTTTGCTTTGTTTTCCAACTGTTTTCATTTGTTTTCCTTTGTTTTCTATTTGAATTTCAAACCAAAATTCAAACCTTTTGTTTCATCCTTGTGATGTTACAATTTCCAAATGATATTTCAAAATAAAACAATCAATTGTTTCCATTAAAGTGTGATTTCAAAACTGTTGTGTTGTTTCTATCAAAAATTCATTTAATATCAAACCCTTTTCAAATTCAATTTGTTTCCCATTTGAAATTACAAACCAACATCCAAATAGTTGTTTCCAAATCAAAACCTTAATTCTTTCCAATTATCCCATAATGTTCAACTAATAAAATGGTGTTTTTATTTCAATTAATTAATTCCAAGGTGGTTTCAAATTCAAAGCAAATCATCAACAGCACCTAATTGGAACATTTTGGAATTACCAAACAAATCAACCATTTGTTCTATTTTAATCAATAGGGTTCACCCTATTAAAATCCTTGTTTTCAATATTGAACAATTAATTCCCGAATTACTTTCACATCCAAACCAAATCACAAACAGCACAGCGCCCTACCGCAGTGGTAGCGAGCCACACACGCGCAGCGGGAGGTCCCGGGGTCGAGTCCCCAAGCACCCACCTTTTCTGTCTAATTTTTCCTATTTAGATTCAGTGCAGTTCTGAACCTTAACCCCCCACAGATCCCCCTATCTGTCAAGAAACCGCATACATCCCACTGGTTAGCACCCTGTGAGCGCATCAGCAGGTGTGGGGTTCGAGTCCCCCCACCCACAATAAAACCCAAATCTTTTTTCCATTTGTTTTGTTACTGCACAAACCCCAGTAATCACAACTAGGCCCCTGCTAATTATTTCTAGCCCTGTAATAATTTTTCCCAAGTCCCTAGTTACTAAAACAATGGCAGATTTGCACCAAATGTTCTAAAATGCATAAGAAATTCATCCCAACTCCAAATTCAACATTTTTAATATGTTTTCTGTCCCAAATTGAATGCTCTATCCAAATATAAAATTTGTTTACTGTTTTGAATATTTTAAATTGGTGAAACATTTGAATTCTTGTTTAAATCACTTAAACTTGCAAAATTCATAACTAGGGCATAAAAATTCCAAATTCCACAAACTAAATATGTTTTCCAATCAACTTTTCATGTACTTTCCAAATATAAATTTTGTTTGCTGTTTTGAATAATTTAAATTGCTGAAAACAATTGTTTCTTGTTTAATGCATTTAAAATTGCCAAAATAATAACTTGCTCATTTTAAATCCAATTTCAACAAATGAAATATGTTTTCCATGCAAAATTAAACCACCTTTTCAAATATAAAATTTGTTTCCTGTTTTGAATAATTAAAATTGGTTAAATAATTTAAACCTTGTTTAATTCATTTAATATTGCTAAATTTATAACTTGATCAAAACAAATTCTTTTGGGACATATAAAATATGTTTTCAAACCATCAAAGCATAATCTTTTCAAATATGAACTTCACTCAATGTTTTGAACAAATAAAAATTCAAATAAGTTCATGTTTGAATTAAATTCATTTAATTCTTGCTTAAACTTGTTTAATTCATAAATAATTTAGTTGAAATCCTTTTTCAACAAGTGAAACATGCATTCCACCTAAAATTGTGTGTTCTTATCAAATATGAACTTTGTTATCTGTTTTGAAGAGTTTAACTTGATGAAAACAACAAATGTTTGTGTGACACCTTTAAGAAACCAAAATTTCTTAACTCAATAAATGAAATTCCAAACTTGGTAAACCTTATTTCTATTTGATTCTATTGTTGTTATTTTGTTGTTTTCCTCATCCATGCATCATGCTAATCAACTTTCACAAGATGATTAGTTGTAAAACAATTAATTCAACCATAATTCATGGGCTTTCCATGTGGGTCCATTTAATCATGTTATGTTATCTTGTCAACTAGTTTATTTCTATGCATCAATTAAATGGTCATGCATCATCCCATGTTTGTGCACTATGCCATGTTATTGATTGTTTACCTTTTTGCATTGCTTGTTTGCTTCTTCTCGGATACACGACGACGTTGATACCGACGATATTTACGACACCCCTTCTAAGGAGTTAGCTCAGTTCAGGCTACTGGGTTTTGCAGGCAAGTATTCACTCACATGAACCATTGTGTTCCTTTCAACATTGGTTACCGGTACTTTCCGTTGTCTATTCTGCTAGCCCTATGAATAGTTGTTTCTGTTACGAACCTATCACATGTATCCTTTAACCCTGATATTGCCTCACCTCAATACCTATAAGCATTACTTGTTGCCCGTGTCTTACTATCATGCTTAGGGTTGTTTTGCTCGAGTCTGTTACCCGTTACTTTCTGTTACTATTTCTTTATGTTCTGGGGGCTCGATGTTTAATCAATCAATCATGCTAATGTTATTATTAATAATAATTTGATGATAAGGCACCGGCAGGAGGCCCTGTGTGGTTTTGAGGCCTGCTAGTGTCGACCCTAATAGGAAAAGGGTCTTGTCTACTGATCCATGATGAGCGCACTAACCGCATGTGGGAAGCGAGTATGGGCGCCCCCTCAATTTGATTCGATTCGCATCTCGTCCAAATCGCCTCATTTTTTTCGTGTTTTCCATTTGCCGCATGCATGTTTTTGCGAGCCCAGGCCAGGGTGGAACTTTCGTAGTCGGCATATAGGGGGACACGTTCTTAGAGTGCTATGAGGGTCCATTTTCTTCTGGGCTCGATCAGCCGTGCGCCCAAGGTGCTTTGGGCTTGATGCGGAGAAGAGTTGAGTTGTGTTGAGTGCCCCGCTTGGTGGAAGGGCCTTTCCATCTGGCGGGTTATTCATGCGTGTACGGCCAAATTGGTGCAACCCTGCAGGGATAATCTTCTCGAGAAGCCGTGTTTTCCGCGGTTATGGATTACTTGGTGAAGTACTGGCTAACAAGTACTCAGGACAACTTAAACCTAATGATTAACAACCTTACACCCAATGATTAACAACTTGACTAGTAATAGGCTTATTGACACAATAATTTGAACCATCATTAATTCAACTGTGTGAGTTATCCTCGGATTGCTTCTTTGGATAAGGGGCGAGGTCCAGGATGGGTTTGTTTGGAATTAGTTGATAGGTTGGTTACGATACACGATCTTATCTCCTTTCTGATAGCCGGAAGTGGTAGTAACTCTGTAGTTGGTTAGAGCAGCCAGTTGCAGCATCTTTTATATCCCCTTCCTTCCGTTGAACCCAAAGCATCTGTGCTTGGTGTTGACGGGCTACACTTTAGTGAATTGTGAGTCTTGCTTGCCAGTACGTTTATGTACTGACCCCTTTGGGGCTGTGGTTTCCGCAGACGACGTTTCCGAGGATCCCCATGGTGGCTACTACGTGGAGTATGACGAGACTGCTGACGAGTAAATAGCGGACCCGGGCAGGATCCGAGACTTCGTGGATGGGCTCCGTCTGTTCGTTTCCGGCCTCTTAGGCCTATTTGGTTCTTGTTTGTACTCAGACATTTTGGATGCTTCCGCTGTGATGTACTGATGTATTGTTGGGACATGTGTCCTCTGAATGATTGTATTTGCTATCTCTGCTCTAATGAGAGCCATTTGCAACTTATTTCGATCTTTTGTGTCGTAGAGATCTGTTGTGATATCACTTGTTCAAACGCCGTTGACGTATCATGTGTGTATGGTTGAAGTACGTCAATGGAAGTGTCCTGATTTCTATGGGATAGTTTACATCGACGGTGGATAGTAGAGTTTGGTTGTCGCACATAAGTGCTGGCCTACTCGTAAGAGGATGCGGGAGCAGATAAGCCCCGTAATCCAAGCATCTACTATTCAGTTCGGCCCGATGAGTATCCCCTAGAAGTCCGGGTGCGACAAATGGTATCAGAGCCTGTCTGCCTGTAGGATCCCTTTTTACTGGTCGCAGTTGAGTCTAGAAACTATTTTGTAGCTATATAGGAAAAATGAAACGTGAGGGTAGGAATTCTGTTCTTTTTCTTCTTTCCCCACCCACCCTCCCTTTTCTGGTAAGGAAGTGTAACGTTGTTTTCCCTTCTCATCTAAACTTTCAAGTTAGGATTTCACGAATCCTGGTTTCTCTAGGATGGTTATATCTACTAGACCATAGGAATGGAGGTGGTTGTGACATGATTTATCATGTTGCCTACTCATGATTGAGAACGGAGGCGTGTAAGCCCCGGAAGCAGATCCTCTATTCCTTAAGCAGTAGATATTGATCCTCTAGAAGCCCGGATGGGTTTTCCGTAGTACCTCAGGAGTGTTTTGATCTCGTGTTTTTCCCGATGTTGATATCCTGTTTTTCTCAACATCCTTTTCGTCCGTTGAAATCTTGTTGTTGTTTTCCACTTCAATTCTTCTACCGGCGTCTAATCAAAACTTCCCAAATATCAAGTCTATCTGGCCAGAAAGGTTGTTGTTGTTGTTGTTGTTGTTGTTGTTGTTGTTGTTGTTGTTGTTGATTCCAGGCTATGAGAGCTGGCATTCCTATCACCTGGGGTTGTTTCGAGGAAGCATTCCTGAAGCACCACATTCCAGATAATCTATTCTCCAAATGAATCAAGTTCTGTTCAACTATACACCCTCGATACAAAACCCCTCCCTTTACTTAAAAATGTTCCGGTCGTTTCCAAATTCCCTGACATCTTTCCAGAAGAGTTGACAGGAATGTCTGTCATCTTCAACGTCCAGAAAAACTATCCAAGGTGCACGATGTGTTTCACGTGACACAGCTCAAGAAGATCTTCCCAAGAAGTTTCCGGACCTTTTCTTTTCTCAGTAGGAATCTCGGGGCGCGATTCCTTCAGGGGGGGGGCGTTTTGTAACATCCCAGGTCTGAAAAATAGCCATTAGAATGTTTGCTCTCTGTTATTTTATGTTTTGCATCATGGCATCATGTTGATTGCATTTGTTTTGTTTGTTTTCCATTTGTTATTCTCTGTTTTGCTTTGTTTTCCAACTGTTTTCATTTGTTTTCCTTTGTTTTCTATTTGAATTTCAAACCAAAATTAAAACCTTTTGTTTCATCCTTGTGATGTTACAATTTCCAAATGATATTTCAAAATAAAACAACCAATTGTTTCCATTAAAGTGTGATTTCAAAACTGTTGTGTTGTTTCTATCAAAAATTCATTTAATATCAAACCCTTTTCAAATTCAATTTGTTTTCCATTTGAAATTCCAAACCAACATCCAAATAGTTGTTTCCAAATCAAAACCTTAATTATTTCCAATTATCCCATAATGTTCAACTAATAAAATGGTGTTTTTATTTCAATTAATTAATTCCAAGGTGGTTTCAAATTCAAAGCAAATCATCAACAACACCTAATTGGAACATTTTGGAATTACCAAACAAATCAACCATTTGTTCTATTTTAATCAATAGGGTTCACCCTATTAAAATCCTTGTTTTCAATATTGAACAATTAATTCCCAAATTGCTTTCACATCCAAACCAAATCACAAACAGCACAGCGCCCTACCGCAGTGGTAGCGAGCCACACACGCGCAGCGGGAGGTCCCGGGGTCGAGTCCCCAAGCACCCACCTTTTCTGTCTAATTTTTCCTATTTAGATTCAGTGCAGTTCTGAACCTTAACCCCCCACAGATCCCCCTATCTGTCAAGAAACCGCATCCATCCCACTAGTTAGCACCATATGAGCGCATCAGCAGGTGTGGGGTTCGAGTCCCCCCACCCACAATAAAACCCAAATCTTTTTTCCATTTGTTTTGGTACTGCACAAACCCCAGTAATCACAACTAGGCCCCTGCTAATTATTTCTAGCCCTGTAATAATTTTTCCTAAGTCCCTAGTTACTAAAACAATGGCAGATTTGCACCAAATGTTCTAAAATGCATAAGAAATTCATCCCAACTCCAAATTAAACATTTTTAATATGTTTTCTGTCCCAAATTGAATGCTCTATCCAAATATAAAATTTGTTTACTGTTTTGAATATTTTAAATTGGTGAAACATTTGAATTCTTGTTTAAATCACTTAAACTTGCAAAATTCATAACTGGGGCATACAAATTCCAAATTCCACAAACTAAATATGTTTTCCAATCAACTTTTCATGTACTTTCCAAATATAAATTTTGTTTGCTGTTTTGAATAATTTAAATTGCTGAAAACAATTGTTTCTTGTTTAATGCATTTAAAATTGCCAAAATAATAACTTGCTCATTTTAAATCCAATTTCAACAAATGAAATATGTTTTCCATGCAAAATTAAACCACCTTTTCAAATACAAAATTTGTTTCCTGTTTTGAATAATTAAAATTGGTTAAATAATTTAAACCTTGTTTAATTCATTTAATATTGCTAAATTTATAACTTGATCAAAACAAATTCTTTTGGGACATATAAAATATGTTTTCAAACCATCAAAGCATAATCTTTTCAAATATGAACTTCACTCAATGTTTTGAACAAATAAAAATTCAAATAAGTTCATGTTTGAATTAAATTCATTTAATTCTTGCTTAAACTTGTTTAATTCATAAATAATTTAGTTGAAATCCTTTTTCAACAAGTGAAACATGCATTCCACCTAAAATTGTGTGTTCTTGTCAAATATGAACTTTGTTATCTGTTTTGAAGAGTTTAACTTGATGAAAACAACAAATGTTTGTGTGACACCTTTAAGAAACCAAAATTTCTTAACTCAATAAATGAAATTCCAAACTTGGTAAACCTTATTTCTATTTGATTCTATTGTTGTTATTTTGTTGTTTTCCTCATCCATGCATCATGCTAATCAACTTTCACAAGATGATTAGTTGTAAAACAATTAATTCAACCATAATTCTTGGGCTTTCCATATGCAACCCAATTGCATGTGGGTCCATTTAATCATGTTATGTTATCTTGTCAACTAGTTTATTTCTATGCATCAATTAAATGGTCATGCATCATCCCATGTTTGTGCACTATGCCATGTTATTGATTGTTTACCTTTTTGCATTGCTTGTTTGCTTCTTCTCGGATACACGACGACGTTGATACCGACGATATTTACGACACCCCTTCTAAGGAGTTAGCTCAGTACCAGGCTACTGGGTTTTGCAGGCAAGTATTCACTCACATGAACCATTGTGTTCCTTTCAACATTGGTTACCGGTACTTTCCGTTGTCTATTCTGCTAGCCCTATGAATAGTTGTTTCTGTTACGAACCTATCACATGTATCCTTTAACCCTGATATTGCCTCACCTCAATACCTATAACCATTACTTGTTGCCCGTGTCTTACTATCATGCTTAGGGTTGTTTTGCTCGAGTCTGTTACCCGTTACTTTCTGTTACTATTTCTTTATGTTCTGGGGGCTCGATGTTTAATCAATCAATCATGCTAATGTTATTATTAATAATAATTTGATGATAAGGCACCGGCAGGAGGCCCTGTGTGGTTTTGAGGCCTGCTAGTGTCGACCCTAATAGGAAAAGGGTCTTGTCTACTGATCCATGATGAGCGCACTAACCGCATGTGGGAAGCGAGTATGGGGGCCCCCCTCAATTTGATTCGATTCGCATCTCGTCCAAATCGCCTCATTTAGTTCGTGTTTTCCATTTGCCGCATGCATGTTTTTGCGAGCCCAGGCCAGGGTGGAACTTTCGTAGTCGGCATATAGGGGGAAACGTTCTTAGAGTGCTATGAGGGTCCATTTTCTTCTGGGCTCGATCAGCCGTGCGCCCAAGGTGCTTTGGGCTTGATGCGGAGAAGAGTTGAGTTGTGTTGAGTGCCCCGCTTGGTGGAAGGGCCTTTCCATCTGGCGGGTTATTCATGCGTGTACGGCCAAATTGGTGCAACCCTGCAGGGATAATCTTCTCGAGAAGCCGTGTTTTCCGCGGTTATGGATTACTTGGTGAAAGTACTGGCTAACAAGTACTCAGGACAACTTAAACCTAATGATTAACAACCTTACACCCAATGATTAACAACTTGACTAGTAATAGGCTTATTGACACAATAATTTGAACCATCATTAATTCAACTGTGTGAGTTATCCTCGGATTGCTTCTTTGGATAAGGGGCGAGGTCCAGGATGGGTTTGTTTGGAATTAGTTGATAGGTTGGTTACGATACACGATCTTATCTCCTTTCTGATAGCCGGAAGTGGTAGTAACTCTGTAGTTGGTTAGAGCAGCCAGTTGCAGCATCTTTTATATCCCCTTCCTTCCGTTGAACCCAAAGCATCTGTGCTTGGTGTTGACGGGCTACACTTTGGTGAATTGTGAGTCTTGCTTGCCAGTACGTTTATGTACTGACCCCTTTGGGGCTGTGGTTTCCGCAGACGACGTTTCCGAGGATCCCCATGGTGGCTACTACGTGGAGTATGACGAGACTGCTGACGAGTAAATAGCGGACCCGGGCAGGATCCGAGACTTCGTGGATGGGCTCCGTCTGTTCGTTTCCGGCCTCTTAGGCCTATTTGGTTCTTGTCTGTACTCAGACATTTTGGATGCTTCCGCTGTGATGTACTGATGTATTGTTGGGACATGTGTCCTCTGAATGATTGTATTTGCTATCTCTGCTCTAATGAGAGCCATTTGCAACTTATTTCGATCTTTTGTGTCGTAGAGATCTGTTGTGATATCACTTGTTCAAACGCCGTTGACGTATCATGTGTGTATGGTTGAAGTACGTCAATGGAAGTGTCCTGATTTCTATGGGATAGTTTACATCGACGGTGGATAGTAGAGTTTGGTTGTCGCACATAAGTGCTGGCCTACTCGTAAGAGGATGCGGGAGCAGATAAGCCCCGTAATCCAAGCATCTACTATTCAGTTCGGCCCGATGAGTATCCCCTAGAAGTCCGGGTGCGACAAATGATTAGTGCATTCAAGGAGAACTCAGGAAGACAAGATGTGAAAGGAAAACACAAACGGGATATCTCTCAATTTGACAGGGTTATAATGGATACAAGAGCCAAGACTACACCACATCCTTATTCATCCAAATCCACCACCAAATGTTGTTATTCCTGCGAAGAAGATGGACGCTTGTCTAGAAATTGTCCCAACAAGCAACCCAGACTTTCAGCCAATGTAGTGGACTATACTAGACAACAGTTTTAAGATATGATGGCCAAGATAATGACGATGAAAAGGAAGAAGGACCAAAGCAAAGTCACTTGTTTTCAGTGAAGAGATACCATACATTATGCTGGTGACTGTCCTGAGAAGAAGCTTCAGAACAGAAGAAGGAAGGATTGCCCTAAAAAGAAGAAGGAAGGAAAATGCATAAATAAAGGACACTATGCCTAGGATTGCCCTAAAAAGAAGAAGGAAGGAAAATGATATTTCAAGGAGGCCAATATTGTAGCAAAACATGATGAGCATCGAGAAGTATCAATCCAAGAATGAGTCGTATGCGAAGTTTTATTTAGAAATAAATGTTTCATAGAGTTTTAGACTACACACAAAAGTTTATTTTAAGGCTGGTAACCACCCAGTTGCAATGGAACCAAAGTAACCCACACCTACCTTTCTTTCTAGCATTCTCAAATCTCGGGACGAGATTTCTTTCTTTAAGGATGGTACTCTGTAACATCCCTAATTTTTGAAAAAATTAAAAAATCACAAAAAATAATTACTTTTGTTTTCTACTAATGCACGCCACCAAAAAGAATTAAAACAATACACAAAAGAAATAAACTGTTTTCCATAAAACTCTTCTTATTTAAAATGGACATTAACTTAGATAAATCAACATTTTTACTTATGAAAACCTCTGATTTTATTTGATCAATTATTCAATTATTTATTTTGGAAATAACAGATAATTAGCTATTAGGCAATTTTCTAGAATTTGAAAATATTAAATTTAAAGATGTTTAAAATAACACATTAAAGTTTCCATTGCAAAGAGTTTTATTTAAAAAAAGATAGAAACAAATTTGGGGCCATTTGGATGTTTTAATCAAAATATATGAAGTAAAGGATTAAAAGAAAAGGAAAGTAAAAAAAAAGAGGAGGAACAACCAGCAGCCTGGTCACGCTGAAGGTGAACCTTACAAAGTCAAAAAAGGATAGATGGCCTCTATTTGTATTATATAGTTACTTGAGAGATAGGCAGTCTCATACTATCAAGTCGGACACTTGACACAAAAGAGAAAAAGAAACCACACAAAAAAAATCTCAAACTTTCTTCTCAAAATTCACTAAAATAATTCCAATCTCAATTTTATTCTTTTCCGAAACCTTCGTATTACTTTTTCCTAGTACCTTTGATGATGTAGCCCACCCAACTCCACCAAGTGCACCAATGACAAGATCACGAGCAAAGGCCATCCATTATAAGGTGAACTCGCCCATCTCTCTCCATATTTTCGGTGACTTGGCAGATGGTGCGCTACCTCATGGTTTAACACTTTGTGTGCTCAGGTTCAAACCCACCACGGAGGCCCCGGAAAGCACCCAAGACGATGCGGGAGAAGGTATCAAGAAGGGCGGAGAAGACGACATCGCGTTCGGAGTCCCGGCGGAGAAGATAGGGGGGAACCGCCCCTCCCGGCCTCAAGACCTGGCCAGGCCGGCCCCCTCCCTCTCCAGGCCGGCCACCCACCCGAGGAGCCCGGCCCGCACCCCGGCCCCAGGCCGGCCTCCTCCCTCCTTAGGCCGGGTACCCACCCGAGAGGCCCGGCCTCCACCCCGGCCTCGGGCCGGCGCCAACAGGCCGGCGCCCCCTCTCCCACCTCGGCCTCGGGCCGGCCGCCACATCAACCCCAGGCCGGCGCGCCCTGGGGCTCCCCCTGCTCCCACCCCGGCCTAAAGGCCGACCAGGCCGGGCTCCCACGCCGGCGTGGCCTAAAACGCACGAGAATGCCCGGATTTCGACCCCGTTTTCACCTACTTCGACCCCCGGCTATATAAGGATGACCCCGAGCTAGATCTAGGTTTTTAGAGTTGAATTTAGAACATTGTGAGCTTTGCTCTCTTGTATCCCTCTTTGAGGAACTAATCCTATGGTGTGTACCTAGGAACGTATCAAGGCTACTCCTCCAACTTTGTCGAGGATCGTATCAAGATTCATCCAACTACTTGATCTCTTCCCTTGGGTTACAATCAAGAGTTGTCCAATCTTCCTCTCGTAAATTCCTTGAGGTTCTATTGGCGTAGTGGACCGGCTACGGGTGTGAAGCGGTTTAAATCAAGGTGAGTTCAGTTGGATCGATCGTCCCGTAGGCAGCCCTCGGGGTTTAGTTGACGGGAGATTTGGGGTCTTTTGATTCACACTATTTATTTCCCTCGTGTTTCCCCTCGTTTGCCACGTTTCCCGCTCGATTCCCCATCTCGTGTTCTTCGTCTTTCGTTCGTTCTTCGTGCGTTCTTGTAGATTCGTGAAGATCGGGCCAATCTAGGAGTAACCCTCCAAATCATCTGGTATCCAGAGCTAGATTGACACGAATCCGACACCCACACCACTTCCCATCCACCAATTTTTCTTTTTCCACCATAAATTTCGAAAATCATCACAAAAATAGCCAAAAGGGATTTCGACCGATCTGTTGATTCGTTTAGTTTTTTGAGGTTTTGCTTCATAGATTTGTTGCCAAACACCATTCCACACCTTTCTATTCAGCCAATTTTTCCAATTTCGCCCAAAAAAAATTCTTGATTTTGAAGGAATTTCGAATTTGAGCCAAAAACTCAGAAAATCTCAGCTCTTCGGTTTCCCGACAGATTTTGAAACTTGTTTTTCTTTGTCGTTTGTGATCCAAATCGAGTGCAACAAGTTGCCACGCGACGCCCACGACATCACCTACGCTTCCACATCAACGGATCGCCACAGCATCGATATCCACCGGTCGCAAGTCCGTGATCATCAATAAGATAGGTATAACTTGCTTCCGCTTGAATCACCCCACCACATTGTGTTACTTACCTATTCGGAATAGTTCTTTTACACCGCTTGGCGTCGCATTTGTGGCACCGAGAGTGCGAGGTTGGCGCTTGTGAGAGATTAGCTACGAGTAGGCATTGGCATTTTGGAATCCGTCAAAAGAGAAAATCAAAAAAAAAAGAGAAAAAGAGAAAATAGAAAAAGAAGCAAAGGATCGATGCCAATTGCTTTCCATTGTAGGAACGTGTAGCATTGCGTCGCAAACGAGAAAGAGTGACCGGTTGCCATGGTGTGAATCTTGTTTCCTTTTCAAATTTGCGGTTTGAGCTAGCGTCCACCTTGTGTTAGTGTGGCATTGAGCATTAGTCTTAGTTAGGTACATTTCGTCTTCGCTCGTCCATTGGTCGCACTAACCCCATTTATCCCTTGCGTGTGTGTGTTCCACCATATTTCCATCCACTAGGTTTGGTTTTTGTGTTAACCTTTCTTTGACATTTCTCCATGTTCGACAATACACTTTTCTTCGGTTTTGTCGATTTTTCCTCGCCACTTTTCTAACCCATTTGCCTTCCACATAAAGCGTGTGTGTTGTTGTTTGCGGTTTCTTTCGATCTTTTTGGATTCTCTCTTGACATACCGCCCTACACCTAGGCTCGTCCACTAGCCTCAATACGACCAAAAAAGGTAACGTTGGGTAAGTCTTCAGTATCACCCTGGCTATAAAGTATTCTCAAGTCCGAGCTCGGAAGATGAAGGCAAACCATCTACAACGACAATAAGATGAAGGCAAACCATTCTACAACGACAATGCTAACGCCACCTACGTCACCCACAATGACCATTTCCAACTCCGTGAACTCGTGAAGGATGGATTGCAACGCTATGAGCGTCGAATCCAAGAGCAAGAGGATCGATTGAATGAGCAAACGACGCGCATCAACATCAACTTGGCTAATCTTACCAATCGCCGTCATTCATCATCGTCCTCAAGGTCTCGTCGCTCAAGCCACCACAATCAAGATCTTCACCGACCTCGTCGCCATGACCGCCATGATCACCATGATCGCAACAACAACTTGGAGGAGGGTGGACAACATCAACAACCACAACCACCTCCTCCCCATCCTCAACAAGCTCCGCAAAGAAATTGGTATGACATCACCAAGGCCGTGGTGACCCTCTTCAACAACCGCAACGCCCGTACCTTCGACAACATCATCACCCACCTCCTCAAGGCCACGCGCAAGACTATGGCCACAATGACTTCGTGGAAGGTGCTAATCAACATCGAAGTCCACCAAGGCATAATGCGCGTCTCAACAACAATGACCGCCAAGAACATGATCGTCCTCAACACCCTCGTGATGAAAAATTGCTTCCGCCACGCCCACAACAAGAACGTCCTCGACATCAACACCGTGACAATGATGATAGTGAACGACGTGAAGCAAGACTCCGCCACCATCAACAACCCCCACCTAATGACCACCGGCGTCATCCTTCCCATCATGATCGCCACCGCCAAGACAATGAGGATGACCCCTATGATGATTCACCCCCCGTCTATGATGAAGATCCTCATGAGCGACACCATGAGTGTCCCCATCGTCAACAAGAAGACAACAACATGAGTGCTCTTCGTTTCAATGTACCCAAGTTCAATGGTGAGAATGACCCCGAAGAATATCTTGGTTGGGATCTCAAGGTAGACAAGATCTTCGGCATTCACAACTTATCCGACAAGAAGATGGTTGCTCTAGAATCATTGGAATTCGAAGGCTATGCACTCTTGTGGTGGGATCGCCTACAAGCCGAAAGAGTCCGCAACCGCATTGCTCCTATTGCCACTTGGAATGAGATGAAGCAATTCATGCATGATTGTTTCGTTCCTCCACATTACAAGCGTGACCTATTCAAGAAACTACAAGAACTTCGTCAAGGTTTGAAGTCCGTTGACGAGTACTACAAGGAAATGGAAACCTCTTTGATATGAGCTCATGTGATGGAATCTCAAGAACAAACAATGGCCCGCTTTATCAATGGCCTCAACTATCCTATAAGGAAGATCGTCGAGTATCAACCGTATGACAACATTGTGGACCTTGTCCACCAAGCTCTCAAGGCGGAACGCCAAATTGCAGAAGAACTCAAATACAACAAGCAAAAGGCTTTCTTCAACTCAAGACCTTCCTCTTCGACTCAAATGACACAAGCAACTACTCCAACTACCAACAAGAGCAACCCTCGAGCCTCTAGTGCTCCCAACAAGTCTTCACAACCATTCAAGAAGCAAGTGCCTCCCACATGTTCTTCAAATGCTCCTCAAGTCAAGTCGAGCACTATTACTTGCTTCAAGTGTGGTGGTAGTGGACACAAGTCATTTGAGTGTTCCAACAAGATGATTATGATCGTCAATCAAGATGGTGAACGTGACTCCATGAGTGAGGGTGAGTACTATGCTATACATCAAGTGGCTCTCAATTCTTTGGATGTGCCCAATGAAGATGAAGAAAGTGTATATTGCGATGAGGACAAGAATCCATCACTAGTGGGCACAAGAGTCCTTACTTCTTCTCCTGAAGATGAGCATGATCAACGGTGCAATCTCTTCCAAACTAGAGCCGGTATCAATGGCAAATCCATCAAGGATATCATCGATGGCGGTAGTTGCCACAACTTGGATAGCAAAGAACTTTGTGACAAACTCCACTTGCCTTTCAAGCAACACCCGCATCCATACCATGTCCAATGGCTTAGTGACTCCGGCTCATTCAAGATTCAACATACGGTATCCGTGCACTTAAAGATTGGTCCGTATGGAGACACGGTGGAGTGTGACGTTGTGCCTATGACTGTGTGTCATCTTCTTCTTAGCCGACCTTGGCAATACGACAAGATTGCTATTCATGATGGGCGTACCAATCACTATAGCTTTAAGTGGAACAACAAGACCTTTGTTCTCCGTCCCATGTCTTCTAGCCAAGTGATCGCCGACAACGCCAAGACACTTGCACGCAAACAAGAAGAGCTCAAGTCTACTGAGATGAGCGGTGAGAGAGTGATCCACCTAAAAGAGAGTGAGAGCCACAAGCCAAATATGAGTGGAAAAATTTCGAGTGCTCCCAAAGGCCTTGCCTTACTTGCCACCAAAAGAGAGATGCGAGAGCTACGAGATGACCCAACCATACTACACTTTGTCCTATTGTGCAAAGGCAAAGCCCTTGAAACTAACGACATGACACATTTTCATCCGTCTTTGTTGCCTTTGTTGCAGGAATTTGAAGATGTGTTTCCCGATGAACTCCCTCCGGGCCTTCCTCCTCTACGAGGAATTGAGCACCGCATTGACCTCATTCCGGGTGCACCACTTCCAAACCATGCTCCATACCGCACCAACCCCGAGGAGACTAAGGAGATTGAACGCCAAATTCAAGAACTACTCGATAAAGGTTTTATCCGCGAATCCCTTAGCCCTTGTGTCGTGCCGGTTATACCTATTCCTAAGAAAGATGCTACTTCACGTATGTGCATGGATTGTCGTCCTATAAATGCTATCACCATTAGATATAGATATCCTATCCCTAGGCTCGATGACATGCTTGATGAATTGAGTGGTGCTACTATCTTCTCTAAAATTGACCTTAAAAGTGGATATCACCAAATCCGTATGAACATAGGAGATGAATGGAAAACGACTTTCAAAACAAAACTTGGTTTGTATGAATGGCTTGTTATGCCTTTTGGTCTTTCAAATTCTCCTTCCACTTTTATGCGTCTCATGGACGAAGTCTTGCGTCCTTTTATCGGAAAATTTGTTGTGGTTTACTTTGACGACATCCTCATTTATAACAAGTCTTTGGAAGATCATCCTGATCATGTTTCACAAGTATTGTTGGCTCTTCGCAAAGCAAAACTTTTCGCCAATCTTTACAAATGCAATTTTTGCACCAACAAGCTTGTTTTCTTGGGTTTTGTGATCTCTTCCAATGGTATTGAAGTGGATAACAAGAAAATTGAGGCAATTAGAAATTGGCCCAACCCTACTTCCTTGGGTGATATAAGGCGCTTTCATGGCCTTGCCGGTTTCTATCGCCGGTTTGTCAAAGATTTTTCAACCATTGCTTGCCCTTTGAATGAACTTACCAAAAATAATGTAACTTTTGTTTGGGGCAACACGCAACAAAAAGCGTTCGACACACTTAAGAAATGCCTAACCGAAGATCCTTTACTTGTCTTACCCGATTTTGAGAAAACTTTTGAGATTGAATGTGATGCTAGTGGCATAGGAATTGGTGGCGTTCTCATGCAAAATGGACGTCCCATTGCATACCATAGTGAAAAACTAGATGGCGCTAGACTAAATTACCCAATCTATGATAAGCAACTATTTGCTTTGGTTAGAATGCTAGAAGTTTGGCAACACTACCTTTGGCCTTAAGAGATTGTTATTCATTCCGATCACGAATCATTGAAATACTTGAAAGGCCAAGCTAACTTGAACAAGAGGCATGCTAAATGGGTAGAACTTATTGAATCTTTTCCCTATGTCATTAAGTACAAGAAAGGTAAAGAAAATGTTGTAGCGGATGATTTGTCTACGAAAGAGTGTCTTCTTACACGCCTTGACATCAATGTGATTGGTTTGGATGAAATCAAAGACTTATATGCCTCCGATCTCTTCTTTGCTCCTATCTTTGAGAAATGTTTGCCTAACCGAGGGTTTGATGACTACTATCTCCACAAAGGTTTCTTGTTTAAGGCTAACAAATTGTGCATTCCCGAGTCCTCTCTTCGCTTGTTGTTATTGAAGGAATCACATGAAGGAGGTCTCATGGGGCACTTTGGACGCGACAAGACATATGCCATGCTCTCCAACCATTACTATTGGCCCAAGATGAAGCATCAAGTTGAGAGACACGTCAAGCGATGTTCTACATGCCTCCGAGCTAAGTCTACTTCCAACCCCCATGGTCTTTACATGCCATTACCTATCCCACATGCACCTTGGAGTAATATTAGCATGGACTTTGTGTTAGGACTCCCACGAAATAAACCAACATGGATTCAATCTTTGTAGTTGTTGATCGTTTCTCTAAGATGGCACATTTCATTCCTTGCAACCGAACCGATGATGCTTCACATGTTGCTACTTTGTTTTTTAGGGAAATTGTGCGTCTACATGGTGTACCTACTTCCATTGTCTCGGACCGCGACGTCAGGTTCACATCCTACTTTTGGAAGAAGTTGATGGCCAAGGTCGGCGTCAAGCTACTCTTCTCCACCGCCTACCACCCACAAACGGATGGACAAACCGAGGTCGTCAACTGCACACTATCTTCACTTATTCGATCATTGATCAATCCCAACCTAAAGAATTGGGAAGAATGCATCCCACACGCCGAGTTTGCCTACAACCGTGCTCTACATCAAGCTACCAAGAAGAGTCCTTTCGAGATCGTCTATGGCTTCAACCCCAACACCGCTCTCGACATACTACCTTTGCCTCTCCGCGAGCGAGCAAACATGGACATTGACAAGTGCACCGACTACATCAAGAAGCTACATGACTCCACAAGAGCTACGCTTGAGAAGCATTCCGAGCACCGAGCCTCCATCATGAACAAGAACAAGAAACCAATGGTGTTCCAAGAAGGTGACCTCGTTTGGCTACACTTGCGCAAGTACCGTTTTCCCGAAGAGCGCAACTCCAAGATCAAGCCAAGAGGCGACGGCCCCTTCAAGGTCATCAAGCGCATCAACAAAAACGCCTACAAGCTCGACTTACCGCAATCCAAGTACCTCATCCACAACTCCTTCAATGTCAAGGACATCTCTGCCTTCCATGGATACCTAAGTGATGAAGACGACGCCGAGTCGAGGTCGACTCTTTTTCAACGGGGGGGGGGGGGAGATGATGTAACCGGCCCAACTCCACCAAGTGCACTAATGACAAGATCACGAGCAAAGGCCATCCATGATAAGGTGAACTCGCGCCTCTCGCTCCATACTTTCGGTGACTTGGCGGATGGTGCGCCACCTCATGGTTCAACACTTTGTGTGATCAGGTTCAAACCCACCGCAGAGGCCCCGGAAAGCACCCAAGACGATGCGCGAGAAGGTATCAAGAAGGGCGAAGAAGACGACATCGCGTTTGGAGTCCCGACGGAGAAGATAGGAGGGAAACCGCCCCTCCCGGCCTCAAGACCCGGCCAGGCCGGCCACCCACCCGAGGAGCCCGGCCCCCACCCCGGCCTCAGGCCGGTGCCCCCTCTCCCACCTCGGCCTCGGGCCGGACGCCACGTCAGCCCCAGGCCGGCGCGCCCTGGGGCTCCCACCCCGCCTCAAGGCCGGCCAGGCCGGGCTCCCAGGCCGGCGTGGCCTAAAACGCACGGGAATGCCCGGTTTTCGACCCCGTTTTCACCTACTTCGACCCCCGGCTATATAAGGACGACCCCGAGCTAGATCTAGGTTTTTAGAGTTGAATTTAGAACATTGTGAGCTTTGCTCTCTTGTATCCCTCTTTGAGGAACTACTCCTATGGTGTGTACCTAGGAACGTATCAAGGCTACTCCTCCGACTTCGTCGAGTATCGTATCAAGATTCATCCAACTACTTGATCTCTCCCCTTGGGTTTCAATCAAGAGTTGTCCAATCTTCCTCTCGTAAATCCTTGAGGTTCTATTGGCGTAGTGGACCGGCTACGGGTGTGAAGCGGTTTAAATCAAGGTGAGTTCAGTTGGATCGATCGTACCGTAGGCGGCCCTCGGGGTTTAGTTGACGGGAGATTTGGAGTCTTTCGGTTCGCACTATTTATCTCCCTCGTGTTTCCCCTCGTTTGCCACGTTTCCCCCTCGATTCCCCATCTCGTGTTCTTCGTTCTTCGTTCGTTCTTCGTGCGTTCTTGTAGATTCGTGAAGATCGGGCCAATCTAGGAGTAACCCTCCATATCATTTGACATAGTGAGATCGAGAAACTCGCAGTAATTCACGTTTAGATAGGTATAGTACCGAGTTCACAGAACGCCGAACACCGAATCTTCATGCTTCTAGTCCAAGAAGTCCACTTATAAGTGAAGCCCACCAATAAAAAATTCCACTATTTTTTATTTCTAGTTGTTTTATTATAATTATTTGTGATTAAAATAGTTGATGTTTTTCGTTGAAAAGGAATCTTCTGTAAAAGTTTGTTTCTCAATCAATTTTTTAATTGCGGTGAAAATATGGATTTTTTTTTTGTAATTGTGTGTATTTTTTATTAAAATAGTTGGTGATTTTTGTTACAGATGAATCTTCATCAAGAATTCCCCACTTTTTCATTTTGATAAACACATGTTTTTTATTGTAATATTTTATGATTTTTTTCTAAAATTGATGACGAATTTTGTTGAAAGCTACCTAGGGGAAGAAAAAAAAAGAGTAGTTTAACCATTTTGTTTTAGCAGTACTGATTTTTGAATGTTGTGACGATTACTCGCAATATATTTTTTGTATGCGGGACAGTATTTGTTTTTGCAATACCGATGAATTTGTTGCAACACTCGGGAAAAATTACCATAGTGACATTTTTCTGTAAATATCGAGAAGTTCAGGGGCAACTCCATATACCCCTTCATTTAAGTGGATCTTATGTGTAGCGCGTGATGATTAACAAAAAGTCAAAGAACTAAAATGCAAAAACTTGTTTTGCTGATTTCTAGGGGTTGGATGACCATCGGAGGGCTCGAGAGGGGACCTAAGTTTAGCCTCCTCTTTTTTGAGAAACATCATAATATATTAAGCAAACAAGCCGGCTCATTAAAAACCTTTCGGTCCCCGTAGGTATACTGATAAGTAGAAGAGTGCATAAAAACTTGCCGCTTTAGGCACAATGTCAATTGAGATTATAACCTGGCATCAAGAAAGGTGGGGATATATTTTATTCAAAGACATCTCCTTCTAACCGGGCTACAGGTTGTAGCACACAGATGAGCCATTTCATTAGCCTCCCTAGGAACATAACTTAACGCGATGGAGGACATATTCCTTCACAGTTCACTAACTTCTGTCAAAATCACTCCTACTTCAGATCGTTCATAAGATTTACCTTCCCAAAGTTTCACAAGTTGCATTGAGTCGATTTCAATCATCACATCACGGAGACCCCAATCGAGCGCTAGACGAATTCCATCTCCAATCGCATAACCTTCAATTACAAGGGTGCTTGCTGATGAGTCATACCAACAAGCCTGAGCACGCATCAGCTTGGTCTCGCACCCCTGCACCTGTGCCTCCTTGGTGCGTTTCTTCAAAGAAAGATACATCAACGTTGAATTTTTAAAAACCTATCCGTGGGGCGCTCCAACTGGCTATTGTTTTGCTTGGCCGCTCCTCATTTTCCTTGCCTGAAACTATGAGGTCCGAGAGCACATCGCACTTAAGCGACTGCAAGATAGTCCTGCGATTTTCCTCGTGCCTCCTTGAGTTTCTCTCGGACCACACTGCCCAAACTCCGCATAAAATGATAGCGAAATCTTCTCCAGGGACCCTATATCTCCATAAATTATGTCACTCGCTCCAGAATCTTGATGGATCTTCGGTAGTTTAAGACCCCCTGAGATATTGATTTCAGCCCAAAAATTCCTTGCCCACATACACCTCAACAAGGCATGGAAAATTGTCTCTCTCTGTCCACATTCTATACACAAACCCGTCTTCTCAATAAGACGATCAAAGAGTATACCTTTGGTTGGTATGAATTTGTTTAAAACAAGCAACCAGAAATTCCGTACCTTTGGTGGAACCGGTAACCTCCATAGCTTCTTCCAGCCTTGCGATTCAGAACCACTCGAAGAACCTAGTTGTATAATAACGTCCATATTGAATCAGCGTTTTGTAGGACCGAGAAGGGGACCACGAAATCACTAGAAAAATGTCTCCCTTCCGGAAGGTCACCCCGTGCGCGCCTTGGACGCGATACTTGTCGCGCTCTACTTCCTTCTAGCCTCCACAGGGTGTCCACATGTGTGACAAGTGTCGCAAGCAGAGAGTTTGGTGGGATTTTCTCTTTGGCATGCACGGACGGGAGGTGGGGTGTGAACGCATTTATTTCGTGATTCATTTCTGCAAAATAAAATATCTCCTGAACCGTATATCAAAATTAAGGACCGTTTTCATATTTGAGATCCCCGCATCGAGATCTTCAAAACTAGATCCCATATTGATAGGTTTCGAGAAACTTTTTTTTATAGATCGCGTTTTGTAGATCTAGATGTACAAAGTCCAAAAAATAATTTCTCTAAACCTATGAACATGGGATCTAATTTTGTAGATCTCGACGCTAGTGAAAGCTCATGATCCCTCTAATGATTTTGGTGATGATAACAACACGGGTATCTAATCTCTAACAATGTTGTTTTAGTCTGTGCAGCTGATCTCTCAGGTGATTATTGATATACTCTTATAAAAAGATCAAAGAGGAGTTCTGTATTCTTGAATTACTGCCGCCGGATTTTTCAGTGACTACACCGGAAATTCCAGTGCTTAAGGGGCAGAATATCCGGCCCTGGCACCGGAATATTTCGGCCTTTCTGGCAACCTCAAAACGATCAAGTCATTCTTCATCTGCCCGCGCACAGAAGCTAGGGCGGAAATATGCCCTGGAAATTTCCGGTACAAATATCCGGCTCTGGTACTTAGCAGAAAATTGGAGGTTCCTCATATGCCCGTGCACAGAGATGGGGGCGGATTATTGACTGGAAAATTCCGGGCCCGGATTATTAAAAAATCCGGCCCCGGATTATTCAAAAATCCGGCCCCTGGTCCTTAGCAATTTTTCATCATGGCTGGTGCCCGCACGCAGAGATGGGGGCGGAATGTTGGGGCTGATATTTCCGCCCCCGGATATTTCAAAGATCCGCCCCCGGACTATTCAAATTTCCGTCCAGGTCAGACCGGAAATTTCCGGTGCTAACACCGGAATATTCCGGCCCTGGCAGACTGCAACGGTCAGAAATTGGGGGAGCCTATAAATAGCTGTTTTCTTCCTCTAGATAGCAAGCTCGTCCATTCCTCTCTCTCCTCCATTGTTTTAGAGCTCAAAACACCCCGATCTCCCTCCTCCTCCAACCAAACTCGATGCCCTTCAAGGATCTCATGGAGGAGGACTAGATCTACCTTTCCACCAAGCCAAAAAGTGTGTTCCCGCACCATAACTCTTGGGATCTTGTAATCTCTTGGTTGCCTTGTCATCCAAGTGAAACCCTAGTGCTTGTAGCTTCCACCTTGTAGCAAGAAACTTCCGATTGTTGAGAGCCTCCATCGCACTTGTGGAGTAGCCTCAACCCCTTGTAAAAGTTTGGTCAACGCCTTCAAGTCGACCTCATAGCGGAAACGAGAATCTCCCTCACCGGAGAAGCTCACGGAGAATAAGGTGTGCACATCCGTGCTATTGAGGAGCGCCTAGGTGGCTCCCCACCTCTCCAACGTAGACGTACTTCTTTCAAGAAGGAACTACGGGAAACATACCCTTGTCTCCGTGCTTTTCACTTGTGGTTATCTTGTGCCGTGCTTTTACTTCCGTTGCTACTCGTTGCTTGTCACTTAGGGTGTTTACTTAGTTGCACGTCTAGATAACCAAGCTTTTACTTTCCCAAAGCCCCCACTAAAAGTGAAAAAGAATTAAAATTCGTAGGTCACCTATTCACCCCCCTCTAGTTGACCTTAGTGCACTTTCAATTGGTATCAGAGCCTCGGCTCTTTTATCGGGCTTAACCGCCTAAGAGTATCATGGTCAACGGAGATGATCCCGAATCTTCTAAGGAGGAGCTCTCCAAAATGGCCGACACTATAGCTAACCTAGAGACAACGGTTTGTACCATTCAAACCCAATTGTTAGCTCTAGTGTGGGCTCGGAGGTTTCCTCCATCAAGAAGATGTTGGAGAACATGATGGGTAAACCCAAGGGGCCTTCGCACTCTCCCCACATCTCCGATGAGGATAGTTCGGATGAGGAAACGACTCCGGACAATTCCGAACTCGAAGAGAACATTGCCAAAGCTAAGGCTAAAGCCGCACAAAAGGCTAAAGCCAAAGGAAAGGAGAGTGACGGTGGCTCCAAGTCTCAAACGGCTAATGGTTCGGGGTCCAATTCAAAAGTTCCACCACCGCAAAACTATGATTCTATCCACCCAATTGTTTCCATGTCACACATCCTTAATGTTGGAATTCCACCCATCCTTAACACTAACGAATTCTCCTCTTGGAAGTTTGAGATGGAATCTCACATTTCAGGATCTTGTACCGCATTATGGAGAAGCGTGATTCATGGATTTCATCCTCATGACCCAAGCAACTTGACTCCAAGGGAGGATGTGGAATCTCAACTCAACAAGACCGCACTTGTCATCATCCAAAAGGCTCTCCCAAGGGGGTACTTCACTCATATTCGTAGTTGCAAGACCGCCAAAGAAGCTTGGGACAAACTTGAGACCTTATTTTAAGGAAATGCTAGCATCCAATCTTCCAAGTACGACGTGGGCATTGACAACTCCGAGAACTTCGTCATGCATGAGGATGAGACCCCCGAAGAGCTATATAGAAGAGTTTTCACTCTTGACAACCAATTGAGAGACTTTGGAAAAGAAGAAATCTCTGATGAGTGGATCAAGAGGAAATTTGTCAAAGCCATTACATCCTTTGAGAAGAATCTCTCCACTAGCATCCGGACAAGAGCGGGCTGCAATACTCTCAATTCTATTGGTGTCCTTAGTGAGTTCATTGCTATCTCTCTCTCACACAAGAGCGCGGATGATGCTCTAGCTCGCTCTCGAGGAATAGGAAGGTTGCCAACCTAGCTTTGAAGTCAAAGGCAATGGCTCGAATCGATGAAAGTGAAGAAGATGATGATGAGGAGGAAGACTATGAGGACACTTACACTGGAGCTCACAAGTGCATTGCTCTCGCTATGCATGGATATTGGAAGAGATGGGAAGCTCACAAGGCCGGCTCTCCAAGACCTCCACGAAACAAGAATACAAGAAGAAGGGGGAGACCAAGGACATGCTACAACTGTGGTAGCGCAAACCATTTTGTGAAGGAGTGCCCTTTTGAGCCAAGAGAAGAAAACGAAGGCAAGCTTGTTCGCAAAAACAAGGCCAAGCCTCCTCAAAACAAGAACTTTTCTAGGCGGGTGCCAAGGGCCCTCTATGTTCAAGAAGGGGCGGTTCTAGAGACTTATATCTCCGGAGATGAAGGAGAAGATGAAGGAGAAGATGAAGTAGTAGGAGTTTCTCACATCGCCATGGCTACCGCATCATCACCTTCGATCTCTCTATTTGAATCCCCCAATGAGATTGTGGCTACCCGACCTACATGTCTTATGGCAAAAGCCACTTCGTATGCTCTCCTAACTCCAAGACCATTATCACTAACCCTCCTTCATTATTGGATTGTGTTGAGAATGTTTGCGAGGAGGATGGTGAGTCTAATGAGTTCGGCATTTGGCTATCTAGCCTTAAAGGTGAGACTAAGGAGAAGGTTAATGCCCTTTTGAGGCAACTTGATGAAGCTAACTCTCTTATAGATGAAAAGGAGGAAATTATCATGACCTTGGAAGGCCATGAAGGTCACACTTGCAATGAACAAGAGCTTGAAAAAACACTTGAGAATGAGCGTTCCGTTCGTGCCTCGCTTGAGGAGAAATTATCTTGTCTTGAAGAAAACTTTGCCATAAGTGTCTCTAAGCTTAGGAAGGAAAATGCACAATCTCTTGCTATCATTAAAACTCTTGAACATGAAGAGTTGAAGCTAGGAATTCCTCACGAGGAACTTGGTACTCGTCATGAAAAACTATAAAAGGAGTTCATGTCTCTTAAGGAAATTCATGACAAGTTAACCAAATCTCGTGACAATCTTCTAGCTCAACTATCAAACAAGCAAGTTGTGTCCACTTCATCTCCTAGCGTAAATGTCTTGCCTAGCAATGCTTGTAGTGCGACTAATCTTGTAGGAAGTGAGAAGAATCCCCATGAGATCGCTTCTCAACGAGTCAACAATGGAAAGGAGAGTCAAATAAGAAGTACAAGAAGAAGAACAAGAAGAAAGTTACCTCCCCCCTCACAAGAAGTAAGATTTGTGAAAGAGGGAGAGGTAGCCAAAGAAAAGGAGACCAACACCATTGTGGGTGGTGAGACCTCTAGGGGGAGCACCACTCATAATGACTTTGCCGGGAAATACAACCCATCTTATGTTCTTATGAAATCTAGAGATGGTCATGTATATTATAAATATGTTGGTACTTCTTATGGTGATGATTATCATTGGAGTATTTGGGTTCCTAAGACCCTTGTCGCTAACATGAGAGGACCCATTCAAAGATGGGTACCTAAATCAAGAAACTAATCTATTGTAGGGGAGTGCTTCCGGTTCGAGCAAATGGACGGTGGATAGTGGTGCATCCCAACATATGACCGGAAGCAATGACGCAATGAGTGATCTTCATCCTCCATTACCTCATCTCAATTGCGTTACTATTGGTGATAACTCCGAACTAAAGGTATTGGGACGAGGCAAGGTAGCAACCTCAAATGACTTGTCAATTGAGAATGTTCTTCTTGTTGAGTCCCTTGGCTATAATCTCATCTCGGTTCTTCAACTTGCTAAAAGTGGTTTTACCTCTTTCTTTAATAAGGAGAATGTGATTGTCACTTGGGAAACGACTCTTAAAGTAGCCTTTGTTGGGCATGTCGAGAACGGCATGTATGTAGTGGACTTCTCTAAAGGAGACACGTGTGCCGCGACATGCCTAATGGCTAAAGTTGATGTGGGTTGGCTATGGCATCGCCGGTTAGCCCACACCAATATGAGGACGTTGCATGACTTTCAAAGTGGCAATCACGTTTTAGGACTAACAAATGCTAAGTTTGCCAAAGATCGTGTGTGTAGCTCTTGCGTTCTTGGAAAGCAACATGGAGAAGCACACCCCACCAAGACGAACATCACCACCTCAAGGATCCTCGAACTCATTCACTTGGACCTATTTGGTCCTCTATCATATGACAGTCTTGGAGGAAAAAAGTATTGCTTGGTGATTGTGGATGACTACTCACGTTATTGTTGGGTGTATTTCTTCAAGAGGAAGAGTGAGACTCAAAAGCGAGTCATTGAGTTCATCACTTTGGTGGAGCGCCAACATAATACAAGCATCATGGCTATCCGGAGTGATAACGGCTCCGAGTTCAAGAACTACACCGTGGAGGGTTTTCTTAGCGAGGAAGGAATTGCTCATCAATATTATACTCCCTACACCCCTCAACAAAATGGTGTGGCGGAGAGAAAGAATCGGACTCTTATGGATGCGGCTCGAACCATGATTGCGGAGTTCTCTTCTCCTTATAATTTTTGGGCCGAGGCCGTCTCCACCGCTTGCCACGCTAGCAACCGATTGTACCTCCGCAAGATCTTGAACAAAACTCCTTATGAGATTCTCACGGGCAAGAAGCCGGATGTTTCATACTTCAAGGTCTTTGGATGCAAGTGCTTCATTCGCAAGAGAGGGAAACGCTTGTCAAAGTTCGAGACTAAATCTTATGAGGGTATCTTTGTTAGTTATGCCACAAACGCTCACGCCTATAGAGTCTACAACAAGTCCACCGGACAATTGAAGAAGCTATAGACGTGGTGTTTGATGAGGATAATGGGTCCCAAGGGGGCCGTATAGATCATGGTATTGTAGGAGATGCAATTCCTCCCATCGTCATAAGAAGAATGGGGATTGGTGAAATAATCCCCATTGAGGGACACCGGATGACGAAGGGAGAAGGACTATGCTCCACTCAAGTGGAGCCATTGACTACATCCATTGATAGTCAAGCTACCCAACAAGATGCACCAAGCCCTCATGCCTCACCTCAAGGCCAAGCTAACGAGCAAGATCACTCGATTAATCAAGGCCAAGCTAACAATAAAGGCCAAGCTCATGATGAAGGCCAAGCTCACAATGAAGGACAAGATACACATGATGATGATACAACTCGACACATGAGGGATCCACCTCCCGTTGATGATCAAGATCAAGGTGGAAAAGTCTTCGATGATGAAGGTGATGATCAAGTACTATTTTAACTACATATTTAATGGATGCGAGATCTACACCATCAACTCGAGCATAACGCATTGGCGGCCGGCCAAGGGTTGTTGTCAGAAGAAAGAAAGGGGCTTCATCAACGAGGGCCACAAGAGCGTCTTTGTGCAAAGGCAAATGCATTGGTTGGCTCATCATGATGTTGACAACTACTCTCTAGCGACATATGTCTTCTCCTTCTCCCTTGACAACGAGACGTATGACTCCATACCTTTGCCGGCACTTGAGATGGAGCGAAAATATTATAGTTTGGCAGAGCTCCACGGCCGCATGTGCCTTTTCTGCACGCCCACCAGCACCGAGCGGGGGTGTCGGTACGATGTCTGGCTGTTGCGCGGGCACGATACATGCGTGTGGGATTTGCATTGTCGAATTGATTCTGATACCCTGCCGCCGAAGGCTACCATGTTCAGGTGTTTCGAGGAGTGCATCATACTGCTCGGTGTCGTTGACGATGGTCGTCGTATCATTCTTGTAAGGCCAAGAATCGCGGCATTGTCTGAACCACGCTTCATCTTGTGTTCATATGACCCCGTGACCAAGGACATGGACAACCTCCCCAAAGGCGGTGGCTTGGTATCTACTAGGAGACATACGTTATTAAAACATTTTGTACTATATGATGAAAGCATCGCCTCCCCTGGTCAACCGATAACTATGGTGTAGCTGTTCTATATCGAAACAAAGGAGATATAAAGTAAACACCTGTGTTTCTCAATTGTGTGTTTTTTCACATATTGTTTACTTGAATTGTGCAAGATGTGTTTGGAATAAGAGGACAACCAAAATGCAAAAATCTAGTGAGAGATTTCATCAGATCAATGGAATCATGTGTCAATTCGGTATACTAGCATATACTCATATATATCTTGTAGCTCGGTTCAATCATGTGTTGTTCTTACAAAAAATATGCTGACCGAATTGTGCCAACGGCTACAGAAGCAGTTCATGTTTGCACGCTTGGTTGGAGCCATGTTTCCCTGTATCTTGGTCATGTGGGTACACATGGATTTGCGTGCAATTGACTTAAAACTTAACATTGTTTGACTTGAGATTTGTTTTCAGATTTGCATGTTTGGACGTGTTGTCTGTACTTCAGCAAATAACAAGTCTGTAATAAATATTGACAGCGTATTTGAGCATCCGTTTACAGGCGGGCGGACAGAACACGAGCTAACTAGATATATACTAAGACGAGCACAAAGAAAGACTATGGGTTCATCACGTTTGGATAATCTCTAGCGCATGAATTCTTTCTCCCGCGTGTACACTTGAGAAGGTCGGTCAGCAGGGAGGGATAGCTCGTCTCCAGCTGCTTGTAACCCTCCGTCGCTAACACTGCCTCAAGAATCGCCGGAGTGCCGACGATGAACTCGACGCACCTGGCCTTGAGCCGTCGGCACTTGTATCGCTCTGCCAGAACTAGAATCGTGGCCGCCGTCTCGATGGTAACGCAGCTGGAGAGCTTGCGCGAGCAGATTAGCTTCAGTCTGTCCAGCCCGTATCTGTCAGCGGCCACGAGGAGATGCATGGCCATGGCGGTTGCGTACTCGTCGTTCCGGTCCAGCTCCGGCGTGGTGTCCGTGTAGATGTAGCGCAACATGGCCTTGAAGCCCGCCGCCTTCATGCCCTCGATCTCCACGCGCCCACTTTGCCACCACTTCCGGCTCACGCAGAGGGGGCTGTACGTCAGTTCCGTCTTTTTCTACACCGGGGCTAGGGTATCTCCGGAGAGGGGCTCCGGAGCGTCGGAATCCCACCTAAACCAATGGTTTGCCATGCCATGTGTGTTGGAGTGTCTCATGGGTCTTGGGTGCCAAAGATACCATCACTCTTTGTGTTGGGGCCTCACCGGCGTCGGATTCCCTCTTCCGGAGAGGGGCTCCGGAGCGTCTAAATCCCCACAACACAAGGAGTGATGGTACATTTGTCATATACGATCCTAATGACACTTGAACACACACCACTACGATTATTTTTGAATTTTACGACTAGATTGAAATTCCAAGGAGGCGGGATACACGACAGTGGATCTAAACATTCTAGGATACATGGACAAACCATTTGTCCCAGCCATCTTGTGGCTCAGGTCTAGTCATACTCCTGCCTAGGCGTATAATACATGTACTCGTAGTCGTCGAAGTCGCCGCCGCCGTCGTCGCTGTCGTCAGATGGGGGCTGAAATGTCGATGGGGGAGCACGCCTGGACTGCGGGTAGCGCAGGCGGGGGTTATCGCCGTTCCTTATGTAGTTCATGACGCTCTGGAGAGTCCGGCCGCGCCACCACATCCGACGACCAGCCTCGTTGAAGTTCGAAGGAGGCGGGCTGTCCTCCTCGTACCTGGCGAGCGTCCTCTCACGCCGATTGATGAAGAAGGCGTCCCAAGTTGGGCGGTAGTTGGGATCCCATTGGGGATACGTCCGCTGCTCCGGTGTCAGCTCGAAGTAGTAGTGGTTCGTGATGGCTGCCCGACGCGCCACACCTTGAGGGATAGGAGGGACCGGCACGCCTCCGGCGCTCAGCATCCACCCGGCGGGGACGCCGTACCCGGGAGGGCAGGGGTAGTTCGAGGCGCAGAGCTCCTCCGCCTCCGAGTAGGTTATAGTGGGTACGGTGGAAGACATGGAAGAGTTGGCGCGAAGAAATGGAAGAGTGCTGGGTTGTAGATATGTGCTAACTAAGCTTGATGCATGTGTGTTTATATAGTGAGAAATGGAGGGAAGAAGCACATGGATCGTGTGTTTTCTTCGAGCTCTTCCGAGCCGTTGGATCTTTCAAGTGATTGTGAGCCGTTGGATCCAATGTGTGCACACGGATTGTGTGCTTCTTTCACTTCTTTGCCGAGTATGTGCCTGCACGACACTCGGCAAACAGACCAACAGGGCGGGAATAGTTGGCGCGAAAAATGGTCGTGTATATGCCGAGTCTCCCTTCCAGAGGCACTCGGCAAAGTTTCAAACTGGGGGCGGGAAGCAATGGCGCGAATCGAAATGTTTGGTGTCAATATGTATGCCGAGTATCCCCTTAGCAGGCACTCGGAAAGTTTCAAACTAGGGGGCGGGGAGAAATGGCGCGAAGCGAATTGTTTGGTGGCAAGGTGTATGCCGAGTCTCCGTAAAGCCGGCACTCAGCAAAGTTTGGACAAAAAAAAACAATTGTTCTTCGCCGAGTCTCCGTAATGGCGACACTCGGCAAAGTACAAGCGACTGTGCTGCAGGTACGGAAATGCCACGTGGCTTTTTGATGTGCCGAGTGTTTGTCTTTGCCGAGTGTCGCTTGGACTTTTGCCGATACGTTTACTGTTTGCCGAGTGTCGGTCGCAGGGGACACTCGGCAGAGGCACGTACTGCCGAGTGCCTGTTGTGTGCCGAGTGCTCGTGGCAGGGCACACTCGGCGAACGGTGTTTATGCCGAGTGTGTTTTGTACGCCGAGTGTTTTTGGTTTCTTCTCCGCTTCGAGCCTGTGTCGCCGAGTATCCCGAGATTGGGCACTCGGCATAGAGCAGGATACTCGGCGGCGTTGTATTTTCCAGTAGTGACGCCACCAGAAATTCCGTACCTTTGGTGGAACGGGCAACCCTCCATAGCTTGTTCCAGCCTTGCGATTCAGAACCACTCGAAGAACCTAGTTGTATGATAACGTCCATATTGAATCAGTGTTTTGCACTTACGGGGTCTTTTCTTACGGATTACTGTTACGGGCAGAGGTGGCGATCAGCAATAGGATAAGCTTCCGCACTCTTTGGAGCAACCGCACCGGATCAGTTTAGATTATTGGGGCACGATTGCATCCGTAAGACAATTCCGTAGGACTTGCAGGATTATTGCCGAGAAGGGGACCATGCATGCCTATGTATCTAAGTTTAGCCTCGAGCAGGGAGAACTACGCCTGACGCTTCCCTTAAAACTTCACATTGTTTGACTTGAGAAAATAATTGACATTTGCATGTTTGGACGTGTTGTCTGTACTTCAGCAAACAACAAGTGTGTAATAAACATTGACAGCGTATTTGAGCATCAGTTTGGACAGAACACGAGCTAACTAGATATAGACTATGACAAGCATAAACAAAGACTATGGGTTCATCACGTTTGGATAATCTGTAGCGCATCAATTCTTTATCCCGCGTGTAGACTTGAGAAGGTCGGTCAGCAGGGAGGGATAGTTCGTCTCCAGCTGCTTGTAACCCTCCGTCGCCAACACTGCCTCAAGAAACGCCGGAGTGCCGACGATGAACTCGACGCACCTGGCCTTGAGCCGCCGGCACTTGTATCGCTCCGCCAGAACTAGGATCGTCGCCGCCGTCTCGATGCTAACGCAGCTGGAGAGCTTGCGCGAGCAGATTATCTTCAGTCTGTCCAGCCCGTATCTGTCAGCGGCCACGAGGAGATGCATGGCCATGGCGGTCGCGTACTCGTCCTGCCGGTCCAGCTCCGGCGTGGTGTCCGTGTAGATGAAGCGCAACATGGCCTTGAAGCCCGCCGCCTCCATGCCCTTGATCTCTACGCGCCGCGGGCACTTGTTATCGTTCGAGTCCCCGAAGAACTTGGCCATGAAGATCGGAGATCTGGCGGCGAGCACGACCGTGTGCGCGGGGAACATCTCCCCGGAGATGACGAACATGACGTCTGCTCCAGTCCCGCTCTCTAGGAGCTCCCCGAAGTGGCGGTGCAGGTCGCAGGCCGGCATAGGCTCCGGCGCTCCCTCCTGGGACGTGCCGTGCCCCTGCGGCTGCGGGTTGGTGGGTTTACTGAGCACCGTGAGGGCGCATTCGATGGTTATCGAGTCGTCGTCAGCGAGGAAGTAGACCTCCAGGTCGCGCCTGTGCGCCAGCACGAGCGGCGCCGACATGCCGCCGTGGCGGCGTGCGAACGTGGCCGACAGCATACTCTCCACGGGCGGCTCGAGGAGCAGACCTTCCGGGTGGATCAGCCGGCAGGCTAGGGTCGCGGGCGCTGGGTTGGGCGAGGAGCGCGAGCTTGAGGGAGAACCACATGTTGCACACCGAGGATGTGGGGTAGAAGATGTTTAATTATAGAGTAGATAAGGTATGTGCTAATGCGTGCACTTTCTGTATATTCATCTGATAGAGGTACAGAGGTTTTATAGCAAGTACAGGAGGGAGAGAGAGAGGATGCACGCATGCATGCGATAACAGAATGTATACGCTAATCTAGCTAGGAGATCTGCATGCAAGGGATTAAGTCGGTAAGCTCCTGTAGAATAGGTCTTCGTGTATATCACTCTAACACCCCCCCCGCAGTGTCAGCGGGAGGTTCTTGGACGGTGAGACTGGCACGAAACTCAACAAAAGCAGCTGAGGGTAGACCTTTGGTGAATATATCGGCGTATTGAGACGCTGTAGGGATATGGAGAACGCGGACTTCACCCACTTGAACCTTGTCACGAACAAAATGTATATCAATCTCGATATGCTTCGTGCGTCGATGCTGCACAGGATTAACAGACAGGTATACAGCAGAAACATTATCACAATACACTACAGTAGATCTGTCAATGGGACGGCGTAATTCCTGCAATAGATTACGAATCCAGCAGCTTTCGGCAACCACATGGGCTACCGCACGATACTCAGCTTCAGCACTTGACCTGGACACGGTTAGTTGGCGTTTGGAAGACCATGAATGAGATTATCTCCAAGGAATACGCAGAAACCTGTGGTGGATCGACGAGTGTCGGGACAACCAGCCCAATCAGCGTCAGAATAAGCTACTAGAGAAGAAATGGAAGAAGGAACGATGGAAGTACCGAGATCAAGAGTTCCTTTGATGTATCTAATAATTCGTTTAACTAGATTTAGATGGGCTGTGCGTGGAGCATGCATAAATAAACAAGCTTGTTGAACAGCATAGGTGATCTCAGGGCGAGTAAGTGTAAGATATTGGAGAGCGCCAGTAAGACTACGGTATTGAGTTGGATTATCGAGGAGATCACCATCATTAATAGAAATTTTAGAGCCAGAATCAATGGGGTCTTGACAGGGTTACAATCATCCATACCTGCACGGTGAATGATATCAATGCAGTATTGACGCTGGGATAAGTGAAGGCCAGATGAAGTTCTAGTAACAGAGATGCCGAGGAAATGACTAAGAGGACCTAGGTCAGTCATGGAAAATTCGGAGCTAAGGGTTGTAATAATTTTGTGGAGAAATGTCTCGGTAGAGGCTGTAAGAACAATATCATCTACATATAATAAAAGATAAGCAACATCAGAAGATGAGTGAAAAATAAAAAGAGAAGTGTCGCTTTTAGAGGAGACAAAACCTATAGAAGTTATAAAATTGGCAAAACGTGTGAACCAGGCACGTGGGGCCTGTTGAGTCCGTAGAGGGATTTGCGAAGGAGACAAACATGATCAGGAAAGTGTGGGTCCTCGAAACCTTTTGGTTGCTGACAATAAACTGTCTCGGATAAGTGACCGTGAAGAAAAGCATTCTTTACGTCTAATTGGTGAATAGGCCATTGAGAGGAAACGGCAAGAGAGAGGATAATCCTAATGGTACTAGGTTTAACTACCGGAGAGAATGTTTCATCGTAGTCGATGCCGTGTTCTTGAGAGAAACCGCGGACAACCCAACGTGCTTTGTAACGGGCGAGGGATCCGTCAGAATGAAATTTGTGTCGAAAAACCCATTTTCCAGAAACTATGTTTGCACCGTGGGGTTTTGTGACAAGATGCCACGTAGAATTATCGAGGAGGGCAGTGAACTCGGATTGCATAGCAGCTAACCAGTGTGGATCCGAGGGGCTGATCGATAAGAGGATGGATGGGTGAGACCGAGTTGATAGTTGTGAGATTAAACAAACGCCGGGGCTTAAAGATACCGTCACGGGCTCGGGTGCGCATAGTGTGACTAGGCTCGATGGTAGAAGTAGGGACGCGTCGATGATAGGGTTTGCTAGGTGCAGATGGGGGGCTGGCAGTACGCGGAGGAGAACTAGATGGCGTTCGGGAGTGTTCTGCCGTGGTAGACGTGGAGTTGTCTGCCGCGGCAGAGAATTGGGCTGCGGCAGGCTGCCCTGGGGTGGCGGCAGGCTGCCGTGGAGAGCAGCAGGCTGCCGTGGGGTCGCGGCAGATTGTTGTGGGAATGAAGGCTGGGTGTAAGTAGCTGGTACTAGTAGAGGCTGGGGTTCGGGTTCATGTTCGAAGAGGTAATCAGAGGGACGAGGATCAAGGTCGTGGGCGAAGGGAAACTTGGTTTCGTCAAAGGTAACGTGACGACTAGTGTAGACACGGCCGGTAGTTTTGTCTAGGCAGCGATAGCCCTTGTGCTCGGGTGCATACCCGATAAAAAACACATGGTAAGGAGCGCGGGGCAAGCTTATGTGGTGTGGTGGCTGTGGTGTTTGGATAGCAGAGACATCCATAGACTCGTAGATGCGAATAGGAGGGAGGCGAATGAAATAGGGCTTCGTGTGGAGTTCGTAGGTCTAGAGGTTTAGTAGGCCGTAGGTTGAGTAGATGTGTAGCTGTATGTAGAGCATCTGCCAGTAATCAGGAGGAATGGATGCGTGTAGAAGGATAGTACGCAGGACATCATTGGTGGTACGAATGGCTCTTTCAGCCTTTCCATTTTGGGCAGATGTGTAGGGACAAGAAAAACGTAAAACAGTGCCAAAGGGAGTGAGTAAGTTTCGGTTGGCTATATTATCAAATTCTTTTCCATTATCACATTGAATGGTGCAAATGTTTGTGTGGAAATGAGTACGAACATAAGCATGAAATTTGGCAAAGATAGAGTGAACATCAGATTTGAGACGAATTGGATATGTCCACATATAATGAGTGTAATCATCAATTATAATGAGATAGTACTTAAAACCAGAAACACTCAGGAAAGGAGCAGTCCATAAATCACAATGTAATAATTGGAATGCAGCGGAAGACAAACTTGTTGATGAGGAAAAAGAAAGCCTAGTGTGCTTGCCTAATTGACAAGCGTGACATAAACCGGCAGTTTTATTACAACGCGTAAATTTGTGGAGGGTGGAGGCGCCAGGTGACCGAGCCGTTGATGCCAAAGCTCGGAGGAGGTAGTGGTGAGGGCGACGGTGGCGTTGGTTGAAGAAGTTGAAGCCGGTGGGAAAGTGGATACAAATCTCCGTCACTGTTGCATCGAAGAAGAAGGGCCTGCGTTTGAAGGTCCTTCACGGAGACACCAAAAGGGTCAAACTCCATCGATACATTATTATCAGTTGTTAAGCGACGAAACAGAAATGAGATTGTGTATGAGATGCGGTGCAACTAGAACATTAGATAGATGTAAGGGACGTGAGCTAGTGGAGAGATCAGTGTGTCCTAGATGTGAGATAGGAAGTGTGCTTCCATTGCCAACTATAACCGGTGCCATATTGATCATAGGTCGAGAGCTAGAGAGAGTACCTTGCGATGCCGAGAGGTGCGCGGATGCCCCGGAGTCTGCAACCCAAGGACCGGAGGCGCCGTTCACAGAGAGATCACGTAGGGCACCGATCAATGCATGCTGCTCGAAGGAGCCGTGTGGCGGTGCAGATGGCGCGCCGAAGTTGGGCTGGGGGCGCGACGTAGGCTGGCGGTGGAGGCGCGACGAAAGAGGGCCCGCTCGGGGGATGCATCATGTAGGGCGGCGGCATCGGTGGAGGCGCGTTGTAGGTCGGCGCGGCGTAGACGGACGGGGGCGCGCCGTAAGGTGGGCCGCCGAACTGGGGCGGCGCCATGGCGCTAAAGGCGTGATGCGAGGGTCCGCGCGAGGAGACTTGGGGGAGGACGCGCACCAGGCCACGCTTGAACGTAACCAGTCCACGGACGTGCGGGTGGTGGCGACGGGGTGCCGGCGCCGTACTGCGTGTACGCCGTGGTTGGTGTAGCGCTTCCTCTTGGTCTTCCCCTGGTTCGGTGATGGCGAGCCGTAGATGGGGCCGTAGGAGCCGGCGCCACCGTGGATGGAGGGAGGACGAGGGTAGCCAGTCGGAGGTGGAGGCGGACCGCCACCTGGGCCACCGCCGCCGTGGCCACCGCCAGGAGGGCCTCCGTTGCGACCGAGGGCGATGAGCGCAGACTGGGACGCGAGGCGATCGGACGCGCGCGCTTGCATCTCGTCGAGGAGAAGAGTGTTGCGGGCCTCGTCGAAGGAGACCGTGCCGATGCGCGAGTTTAGGATCTTGGCGGCGACGTGGTGACGCTCGTTGAGGCCGCGCGTGAGCACGGTGACGAGCGTGTCGTCGGAGACGGGCTGGCCGACCTCGCGGAGGGCGTCCGCGATGGTCTTGATGCGCGCGGCGTACTGCGCGACGCCGAGGGTGCCCTGGCGTTGATCGTGCAGATCGCTCGTGAGGTGGACGGCGCGGGTTCGACGGTTGTTGAGGAAGATTTCCTCAAGAGCTGCGTGCGTAGAGCTGACGCGCGGTGCGCGTCGGGTCAGCGATCATGCCGCCGAGCTCGAGGGAGATCGAGCCATGGATCCACCGCTTCAAGATGACGTCGATCTGGCGCCACTCGGGTCTTGAGGGACAGGGGTGGTGTCGACGAGGAGATGATCGAGCGCGTGGTAGGACTCGACGGAGTTCCATGAGGTTGCGCCAATGAGTATACGAGCCGGTGGTCAGCTCGAGTGGTGTGCGAATCACCTGGCCGATCTGGACGCCGTTCATCTGGTAGGCGTAGGAGATGCCGGTGGCGGCTGGGATCGGCTGGACCTGCGCAAGGGCGTTGGAGAGCGCTTGGAGGTCGATGGGCGCCGCGGGCGGAGCGATGGCGGCGGCGACAGTCGAGGTAGAGGCGGACAGCGTGACGGGCGCTGTGACGGCGGCGGCAGAGGCCGCCGATCCGGATTGATTGGCCATAGGGATCTAATCTGATACCATGTTTAATTATAGAGTAGATAAGGTTGTGCTAATGCGTGCACTTTCTGTATTCATCTGATAGAGGTACAGAGGTTTTATAGCAAGTACAGGAGGGAGAGAGAGAGGATGCACGCATGCATGCGATAACAGAATGTATACGCTAATCTAGCTAGGAGATCTGCATGCAAGGGATTAAGTCGGTAAGCTCCTGTAGAATAGGTCTTCGTGTATATCACTCTAACAGAAGAAGACCTCCCACTCGTGCCCGGCGACGGTCCACCTGCGCAGGCTGACGCAGTCGTCGCTGGAGCCCTCGGCCGCGGATGTCTTACTGAATCCATGGAGCGCGACCGTCCTTACCGAGCGCACGGCGGCGTCGTTGAGGCTCCTAGTCGGTCGGACCTGGGCGTTACCCATGGTTGGTTGAAGAGTCGCACACGCACAGGCGTTGCCCATGGCTCCTTGGCTCTGTTGATCGTGTATAAGTAGCAACAATGCAGGAGACCTACTCGGACACGTACTCCGGCCGTGTACAAAACCCGCAAAGACAGAGCTAGAAAGAAGGCAAAAGAACACAGAGCGAGCTAGGGCATGGATCGATCGCCTGTTCCGGCGCACTAGCTAGTACTCCCCGACCATGATCTGCTGTGTGGTTTGACCCAGCCCACAGGCTCTAGTTCCATCCAACGCGCCTAAGCCGTACGTACGTCGCGGGCGCAAATAATCTGCTGGTGACGTCAACACAAGCATGACCACGCCCTGCGCCACCTCCTCCTTGTGTCCTCTCCAGCGTTAACTACTCCACCAGACCACCACAACCGATTCCATCTATCGCCGTATGTACGGCGCAGTTAATCTGCTGCTGCTACCACGTCCCGATCGATCTACACTAGTGGAAACAGGGGCTTTAGTCCCGGTTCGTAGGCCCCCTTTTGTCCCGGTTGTGCAACCGGGACGGGGCATCCGGGACAAATACCCCTCCCCATTGGTCCCGGTTGTGGCAGGACCCGGGACAAATGGTGCTGACCACGTGGCCCGAGCGCTGGAACCTGGCCAGGGCTATTAGTTCCGGTTCTGAATACGACCCGGGATGCATGCCCCTTCTGCCGCGGCAGGGCTTTTGCCCTTTTCTCTGCCGCGGCAGGGCTTTACAATTTCCGTTTTTTTGGTCCCCGAGACCTCCTGGCGGCCCCTCCCCGGACCTCGAGAAGAGAGGAGCCTCGGTGTACCCTCCACCAAGCCCCCGGATCGCACGAGTGAATAAGTATATAAAGCAGAATAAGAAACACTTATATTACAGAAGCAAAGTATATCGATCATATTACATGACCGATGGAATGTATTACAAAATCAAACTTAGTTCCAACCGGAGGCATGGTACTCTCCATGTACGTTTATGACCTCTGCATCTAAGAAGCCCGCAATTTCCTCCTGAATTGCTCGTATGCGGTCCCTAGGTAGAAGACCGTCCCGAAGCCGTTCGATCTAATATAAAGAAGAGTGGTCACTAAATATATTGAAGCTAAGTACTAACTAATAATAGTAATAAGAAGAATTGACGATTAACGTACATGAAGTTGTTTTAAATTTCTGCCCTTGGGAGATTGTGGTCTGACGAATGAACTCGCAAACGTAATATCCACAACAAGTTATTCCCGTCTCCTTGTTGCAAGCACTATACGAGAAGATTGTTTCAATCAAAATAATAATCAACCAGGCATGATAATGGAGATGGGCACGGATCTAGATAGTACTTACTTGCACAACATCAAATGTAAGTTGTTTTTCCCATCCGGGAGACTTCTTTATGAACCTCTTCCAAACCCTACCCGAGAAAGAAAAAGAATAAAAAGAGTTAGTAATTACTTGATATCCGAAAATGAAACAAAGTAGTCGATATATTGCAATATATAAATACTGAAATTAATAAAGATTGAAATTACCGCTGGATCATTTCCTGCATGTCAGCCCACATTGAGAGGGGTTTACGTTTTGAGTCCATTACAATTACTTTTCCTTTGTCAATTTGGAAGATTAGCAGAATATAGTGGAAGCTGCGCACGCAGAACTCATCAATTATACAATGAACATCGAGTAAGGAAAACAGAATGTTTACAACAGAGTAACACACTTATTTGAAGTTGTAAGGAAATAGTATTTCCCGTCGGTGTTGGTTAAATATTATTGCCCTCAGAATATTATTTTCTGTATCCTTGGGATATTGCTGAAGAGTCTTTTCAAAAATAATATTTGGATCAATGAACCCAATATCATAGATTCCATCTCTTTTGCATTCGAGAATCTTCATTCTGCAATTATAATATATGAGTGTACTATATATATATATATATATATATATATATATATATATATATATGAATATATATGCAATTGAATGAGGTGAGCTAGAGAAATAAGTGCTTACAGACAATAGGCACTAAGGATAGATTTGTCGAGGGCCTGCTGCTGGTATAACTGAAACAATTCCTCAAATTGAATCATAACAATTCCATTTCCAGTTCCATGGTGCTCGTCCTTAACGCTGAGACATAGCCAGTCCTCAGATTCATTAGCGGCTTGCATATACCAATTATGCACTCTTCACATTTTCGTTGGTAGATTCTTTATCTCCTCGGGTTTGACAAGAGGCTGCCCGGACTCGTATTTGTACGCACATTCAGCTGCGGGGAAGTAGTTCACTGTTTGCATATACTCAGCAATGGACAAACCCGCATCAGCTGCCTTGTCTGCGTACAGTGTTATAAACTCCGGATCAATATCATCATCAGCAATATTAGTGCTCGGCCCCACCTGGGTATTGGAAATCACTTTGAGCGGGGACGTGGATTGTTTTTTCTGCTCTCCGAGTTGAGCAACTGATTTCCCCTTTTTCCCGCTTGCGCTACTACTCTTCGTTGACCGCACCATTTCCTGGTGTGACTTCAGAATAGAGCGGTCATAGTCAGATGACAGACTCGGCTCGGGTTGATGAAGAGTCTTCACCATTTTCCAAGCTCGTTCTATCTCTTCTTCGGTCTCAGGGAAATCTGGCTTTTGCTTCTCCTTCCGCTTTGATTTCCACGCATCGTATTCGTCCTTTGCGATTTTCTGGGTTTCGTCGGGAGTATAGTCGTAAGGTAACTTGGGTACCTCTTTTGGTACCTTCGGGAGGGGTGACCGTTGACGTTTCGGTGATTTTTTACGTTTCGGCAGAAACTTAGTGGGCGGAGAGGGCTGACGCGGCGGCGTAGGCGACCGCGCTGGAGACGTGCACGGCGTAGGCGACCGCGCCGGAGACGGCATGCGTTGCGAAGACGACCGCGCTGGAGACTTTTGCGCTGGAGAAATGCGAGAATTCGATGGCTTTGCCGTCTGATTTGTGAGCACAATGCATTCCTTTAGCCATAGAACGATCGAGTTCTTGGCTTCTCCGAGTTCAGTCAACTCTTCGTCTTCACCTTCAGGAAAATCAAGCTTTACCCCTCGAATCCGTTGGCAACTTCATCGACCCCAACAACAGCGTAGCCCCGTGGAACCGGGAGACAATGGTGAGTTGGTTCGTTGCCAATCGGTAAGACATATCCGGCCGCCGCCTTGATGGTTATATTGACGACCTTCACGTGGAGCTCACAGGATGTCATTTCCGTGATCTCGTCCACCGGGTAAATCATCGGTGGTGCATCATCATCCGGTAGCTGCGTGGACGCAACGCTGCTTTTGCGATGAGAATGTGCGGCGTCGGGAGCCTCAGCTTCAACTTCTAGCATGTGTACTGATGCGCCGGTAGACACTATCTGCTGGCTAAGTGTGTTAATTTGGTCTTGCTGCTTCTTTGCTACATCCTGTGTCAGCTTTACCATTTCTTCAAGTTGACGCCTCCAGTTTGCCTGATTCTCTGCTTCAGCTGCCTCCTTGTCCTTTTTACGTTGACGGCTTCTATCTGGGTATAACTTTTTGGTGGAGTCGAACGCAACACTCCACGGAGGAGTGCCTTTTGTGCCTCGTGTACGCCCTCCGTGTTCCTTATTCCCTAGGGCTCGTGTGAGCTCGTCGTTCTCTCTATCTGGCACGAACTTCCCATCTTTAACGTCCTTTATTGCGTCTCTCAGCTTCTCTATGGGTAGAGGATGACTATTTTTATGCCTTAGGTTATATATTGCTTTTCCTTCGGCGTCCAACCTGCCCCCATGCCCGTAGAACCATGACCTTGTCCGCTCGACCCACAAGAACGGCTCGGGAGTGATCCCCTGCTGAATCAGGTTGTTCTCCCATGTCTCCCACTTGGGACTAGAACCCTTGTAGCCACCTTGCCCCATAACATGGTGATATACCTTTTTGCCGGCGTTTTTCTCATTTGTTTTCGTCCTTTCCAGTTCATTCTCTGCCAGCTTGTACTTCACGAAGTCTGGCCATACGGGTTTTATTTTCTCATACCCTTGAGTGAAATCAGGAGTCTTGTTCTTCTTAACATAATCAAGGTTCAATCTTTTCTTCCAGTTTTTGAATTGCTCGGCCATCTTTTTCAGGGTCCACGCTTTGACCTTTTCCCGTATCTCATGTTTCATTTTAGTAACATCGGCCTCAGTCACATCCGCTTCATTCTCGTCCACCTCCGGCACGGGTAAGTTGAAATTAGCCAAAATCTTTGAGAAAAGATGATCTTTGGCTATTTTTCCGACATATGAAATTCCTTGTTTCCGCGGATCTTTTGGCTCATTCCACTCATTAACAGTGATCGGGATGTGATCTCTAACTAGCACTCCGCATTGCTTCACAAATTTTTGGGCAACATCAGCGGGAAGCTCGGGTGCGCCGTCTGCTGTGATCGTGTCGATCCTGTATCTTTCTGTATCTTTCAACTTCTTTGTTGCGCCTCGTTTAGTCTTTTTTCCGGTTGATATATTTGAACCGGATGGCTAAAAATATAAAGACTGTTAATACATGTATATAGACAACGGATGCTTCATTAATTAACATATATATATATGCACCTCGGAGCCGGTGTTTGTAATTTGTATGGTTCCACCGGAGCCGTCGGCTGCTCCCATATCGGAGCCGTCGGCTTCTCCCTCATCGGAGTCGTCTCCCTGGGTGAGCACCGGATCTCCCTCACCGGAGTCGTTCATCCACTGGCTCACATCGGGCTCTACGTCGGGCCCGCGGATTAAACCCTCGATCATATTTTCGGCATCTTCGTCTCTTGGCTCCATACTATACAAAGAGAGTAAGTATATATTTCAGATCCAATTCATTAAAATTGCTTATGCATAATAATATTTAAACATACGATAACATTTCTAGCATTCTTAAATTTCTAAGAGCATGTCTAACGGACCCCTTATGTTTTCGCCCCCTAAGAGCATGTCTAACAGACCCCTTATGTTTTCGCCCCCTAAAACGCGTGTAGAGGGCCCTGTATACGCATTTCGCCGGCCAAAAACTCGTGCGAGCTAGCAGACCCCCTACTCCCACCCCGTAAAACAGAATATTCTGTTTTACGGGGTGGGGGTAGGGGGTCTGCTAGCTCGCACGAGCTTTTGGCCCCTCACAAAACAGGGTTTTGGACATTTTCATGCATAGCCTGGTGAGTTACTATAAAATCTTCTTTTTTGGGGTTTCCTCAAGTTTGTCCGAGTATTTTCACTGCCTCATTCTCTTTTGTTTTTCACCTGTTCCTGCGTGCTACAGGTCATACCAGAGTGGTTTCTGAACTATTTTGGAGGAAAGATACCAGGAACTGTCAAATTACAAGCCCCTAATGGTATTGCATTTGATGTTGGAGTTATGGAGAACATGAACAGAACAATCCTCAAGTATGGGTGGGCGGAACCCATACTTGAGGATTGTTCTGTTCATGTTCTCCATAACTCTCCAACATCAAATGCAATACCATTAGGGGCTTGTAATTTGACAGTTCCTGGTATCTTTCCTCCAAAATAGTTCAGAAACCACTCTGGTATGACCTGTATAGCAGGCAGGAACAGGTGAAAAACAAAAGAGAATGAGGCAGTGAAAATACTCGGACAAACTTGAGGAAACCCCAAAAAAGAAGATTTCAGTAACTCACCAGACTAATGCCCGTGTTAGAGGAGAGCAAAGCAACACTAAAACGAAGAAAACAGATATTGCTGCTGTATGAATGTGTTGAAGAAGCAAAGACGGGACCAAAGGTTACCAGCAAATTTGGTAACCTTTGGTCCTGTCTTTGCTTCTTCAACACATTCATACAGCAGCAATATCTGTTTTCTTCATTTTAGTGTTGATTTGCTCTCTTCTAACAGGGGCATCAGGGATGCCTCTTCATATCTGAATTTTAATTGCTGTTGTTATTTCTAGACAAAGTAAACTCTGTCCATACTCTCAAAAGATCTTCAGCGCGCCCTAGCTCGCACGAGCTAGAGGGTTGGCCCTCTATATCCCCTCCCGACCCGCACATGTAGGGGTCGACGGGCCCCCTACCCAAACTTGTAAAAAATCGTTCGGGGTGGTCCATTTACGGGGTCTGCTAGATGGCCGGGTATAGCCCAAACCCGTATATCAGCGGTTATTATACGGGTTTTGGGCCATATATAGGGGGTCTGTTAGACATGCTCTAACATTCTTAAATTTTTTATATCAATTCTAAACAAATTTAAAGTAAATAAGTCTAATCTAAAATTTCTAACATTCATAAACTAAAATTTCTAACATTTGTAAACTAATAATTCTAACAATAATAAAAAACAGTAATTAAGTAAAAAAAAGGAAGAAAAACAAAAAAGGCCCCAGATTAGGGCGAGATGGAGGCAGGCCTTTTACCTCCTCTTGGGGCAGCGGCGGGCCGGCGGCGCGGGGCAGCGGCGGCGCGGGGGCGGTGGAGGATGGCGCGGGGCAGCGACGGGATCGAGGGGCGCCGCGGGGCAGCGACGGGATCGAGGGGCGGCGCGGGGCAGCGACGGGATCGAGGGGCGGCGCGGGGCAGCGGCGCGGGGCAGCGACGGGACCTAGAGGGCGGCGCGCGGCCGAGGCGAACGGGAGAGGGCGCTAGGGGCGGTGGGTGCGCTCGACGGAGTCGGGAGCGGCGCCACAGAGGAGGATGCCGACGGGGCGAGGGGGCGGCGCGGATGCCGACGGGGTGAGGGGCGGCGCGGGGGGACGGAAAAAATGGGCAGCCTGGCGGCGTCGATTTGGTCCCTGCGCGCGGTCTGGAACTGAAAGGAGCGGTGACGTGTTTATATCCTATGACCCTTTCGTCCCGGTTGGTGGCAACAACCGGGACGAAAGACCCTTCCGTCCCGGTTGGTGCCACCAACCGGGACGAAAGACCCTTCGTCCCGGTTGGTGGCAACAACCGGGACGGAAGGGCCCGGCTGGTCGCCCGCGCCAGAACCAGTGGGCCGGCGCGCCAATTGTTTTAGCGCCAAATTTTGAATATCTTAAATATGTAAGTGAATAACTTCTACATACTTTCAAATTACGAAAAAATTACAACATTAAAATTGTTTGAAATTGCGTAAATAATTCAAATCCGTTTTCTGTTTACCTAAATAATTATTCTAACTATTCAAACTATTAACTATTTCACTATTTACACTTAATTTAAATATAAATATCTTATATTGTTTTAAAATTAGTAATAATTACATTAAAAGCAGTGTCGCCGGAATACAAATTCTTTTATTAAAAAGAGAAAACAAACGAATACCGAGGGGGATGCGGTAAACATTCTGTTCTGCACATATATTTAAGATTTACCATGTACTGTCGTGTGTATTGTCGAATGAATACGGAACACTTATTTTAGCCCTGCACTCAGTTTTGCACATTCATTGAACAGGTGGTAGCTCCTCACTGAGCCAAGCATACAATGAAGCCAGCGGATGAAGCTCAGATTTGGGCAAACATACTGGCTGATCCTCTTGATTGGCCTCCATCTACTATTCCTCTTCCTAGCCAGGTAATAATAAGAAATATAAAACTATTACCATTTTTCTTCCTTGATCAACTATCTCCCTTATGCTGGTAGCCACCATGCATTTACAAACCGGTGTATTAGGATCTGTAATGCACGAAACTCCTATAAACCATCCAACCATCTGCACAATCGTCATCAGAAACATAATATCAACCGATACTTCATTTGTATTCTACAGGTCGAAAATTACCACTTCATGGAAGAGCCCAAGCCATGGCGATACTTACAGAATGTGCCTTCGGCAGGGAGGTCAATATAGGAAAGATGACAAGCACTGGACATAGGACGAAGTGATTAAGCTAGCCAAGGGTGTTGAGAAATATGGCGCTGGGCAATGGAAAAAGATCGAGCTTCATTACTTCTCACTACCTGACGGAGAACCAGTCCGATCAAACGAAAATCTGAATGTATATATAGAAGTCTACTCAAAAAAAAAAGTGGTTATTGGCAAATATGGAAGTTGTTTTATCTAGCAGATGAATAATAAATATTTTTTTCATCTTGCGGGACGCCGCGGAAGCCGGTGGTGATGTTCCCGTGCACATTACTACCCGAGCTCAAAGTGAACACTGACCCAAGCATGCATGGATGAATGTGTTAAAGGGGGAAGAATGTGTTAAACACTGACCCAAATGCACGGCAGGACGTATGATGTCGAATCCGGATGTTTTGTATTTGCTCGATGAACTGAATATATGATGTATCAAACCTTAAAGGGGGTGTAGAACAAAACAAACGGTATCGCCATCACACAGCCCAACCGTGGCTACTGGGTGCATATATGCATACCAAATGCACGGTTGGACGTATGATGGCGAATCCGGATGTTTTGTATTTGAGAGATGAACTGACCGGGGTGTATGAAGCTGGGCTATATATAGGGTCCTCTGGCTCAAAAAGTGTTGAGCTAGGGTTTTGATCCAACGGTTAAGAAACACCTCATCCAACGGCTCACAGCAGCTCGAAAGAAACACACCGTAGCCCTGATCGAACGGCTCACAACAGCTCGAAAAAAACACACCCGGATCCAACGACTCACGAGCGCTTGAAAGAAACACACGATCCGTGTGATTCTATCTGATTGGTCCAAACGAAACCCTAATTCCCATTTAGTCCCGGTTGGTTTCCCCAACCGGGACTAAAGGGATGATCCGTTTCCCAATGAAACCCTAACCCATTTAGTCCCGGTTGGTGTCCCCAACCGGGACTAAAGGGATGTTTTCTTCTCGCTATATATATGTATGCATTGCCACACCATTGGCATAAACACATACAAACTCACCACTCTCTCATGGCTTCTACCGTACCCACTCTAACATTCATCCAGGCGGAGGCACTTTCCGCCTCGAACTACCCCTGCCCGTGCGGCTACAACGTTCCCGCCGGTTGGATGCTGAGCGCCGGAGGAGTGCCGGTCCCTCCTCTTCCTCAAGGTGTGGCGCGTCGGGCGGCCATCACGAACCACTACTACCACGAGCTCACGCCGGAGCAGCGGAGGAATCCCAGTTGGCATCCCGATAACCAGCATACTTGGGATGCCTTCTTCATCAATCGGCGTGAGAGGGCGCTCGCCAGGTATGAGGAGGACGGTCTGCCTCCTGGGAACTTTCACGAGGCCGGTCGTAGGCTATGGTGGTCCGGCCGGACTCTACAGAGCGTCATGGACTACATCAGGGCCGGCGATATCCCCCGCCTGCGCTACCCTCAGGCCCAGTCCTGGAGTCGTGATCCTCCGAGGGAGTGCAGAGCACCGTCAGACGATAGTGACGACGACGGCGGCGGCGACTACGACGACTACGAGTACATGTACTATAGGCCTAGGCAGGAGTATGACTAGTAGATCGATGCACTTTTGCCATTATGTACTGCCTTGTTTATTTAGATCTATGCTCTCCGTTTAGATTTAGATCCAATCTTGCCATTATGTGTACTGTGCCTTGTTTATCTATCGAAATGCATGTCCCCCTCCTAATTTGAATGCATACTTTGCGGCGTCGATGCCTGACCTCATGTGGCCGCCGGCATGTGCGAGTCGCAGAGCGGCAATAGGAAGATGGACTGGCGCTTCGTTTCTGAAATGTGTGGGCGGTCGACCTTCAAAAAGAGGAGGGTAGAGAGTGGTTGGACATTAACGCAGCCGCCTAATGTGAATGCTGTTTTTTGTTGGGAGTTGTGCAACGGAGACGAATATCGTGGCCGGACATTAAGCGCAGCTTCTTCTACCACCAGCAGAGGTCTTCTACTTAGGTTTAGCTTGTATTTCTGATTTTGGAGAGAAAATATCTTCAACCAATATTACAAATGCGTTTGGAAATTGGTTGAATGGGGTGGATAAAAAGACTATTTGTGGGTCTGTGGCTAGGTATTGGTCCCGGTTCGTGCCACAAACCGGGACCAATGCCCATGCGCGTGCCACGTGGCCTGTGGCTAGGTATTGGTCCCGGGTCGTGCCACAAACCGGGACCAATGCCTCCCCACGAACCGGGACAGATGCCCCCTCGGGCAACCGAACCGGGACCAATGCATAGCATTTGTCCCGGGTTTTTGTGCGACCGGGACAGATGCCCCCTGGCCCCCTGGACGAAAGGGGTTGTTTCCACTAGTGCTACTCGCTTTTTTTTCCCTTGGCGCGCGTCCAGCTCAACGACTGTACACGATTATTATCGATCGGATCTCCCGTTCCCGTACGTAAAAAAAAAAAAACTCTTGGGTACTTCATATCTAAGAAGAAGACGACGAGGACGAAACAAATCTAAAATCATCCCGTGCATATCGAATGACGGAGCTCCATCTCCCGTACGTCGTTAATTAAGAATGCGTGGATCTATCCACTACGCCAACAAACAGAACTACTCCCATCCATGGGCTCGTTGGTTATTACCTCCGCATGAGGAGAATTGCCCGTCGCAGAGGACGGACGGATCCACCATGGCCTCGCCATCCCATCCTCTCCTCGCAGCCAAGCAAAGCGCCCCGGGAAAGAACCCACCACAGCAGCCACACCATCACATCACATCACATCACATCACATCACATCACATCCTCGCCAAGCGCAAGTCCGCCAAGTCGCACGCGCAACACCGCACGCGGCTCCTCATAGTGTCCTTGTATTTATAGAACAGCCAAGGGTAGAGGTTTCAATTTGGAGGAGGGAAGAGGAGAGCTAGGGGCCGGCGGGAAACCCAAATATTTCGTGGCGGTGGTCAAAGGAATCCCAATCCGCGTGTGCATGCATGCCGGTCAATAGTTGGTGCTTTTCTCACGGATCACTACTAGTAATTGAGGTAGCCATGGAAACAAATCGGGCCCTTCAATGGAAAGTGCGGAAATTTAGAAAACCAGCTCGTAATAAATCCGGAACGGCAATTTACTGGTCGCCATCTCCCTAAAATCAGCCTTATTTCTACTCTCTTTTTTCTATATAAAAAGGGACCATCCTTCCTACTACTACTAGTAGTAAGTAGAGATTAATTAGTTCCCAAAAATAATAGTATCAACCTTATTTTATGCAAATTTTATTTTCTGCTAGGAGGAAATAACATGCTGAAATTCCGTGATTAGCGTGTTTTCCTCAAGGTACATACTAGATGATTTACAAATCCCTACTTTCTCGTTTACCTCGCCTTATTTCTACGATTTCCACCAGGAAACAAATTTAATTGCGTTCAATGCTTCGGTTCCATAGAAATAATTCAATGCATTGCGCACCCAAGTCTGCGAGTAGATAGAGTTAGAAGATTGACTATTCACAATTTCTCGAGTCATGCAACAAGGCGGGCCCAATTTGTTATGTTTCATATACACCATCCGAGCTTCATCGCTGCCGCTGGGAATGCCTCTCAAGACCTGATGCACACGGGACGCCTTTTTTTTTTTTTGAAAATTTTACGGGACGCCTTCTACTAGTCAACCACCAAGCAAGTTGGCCTGTTGCTCAACCAGCCGCATCCAAAAAGCTCTCACTAGTAACTCTTAAATGATTCTTTCTTACATAAAAAAATGCAAATACACCGGATGTACATAATTTTACTGATTAGCAAAGCTAGCAAGACCACTTAGGGCTCTTCTTGCCCTTTAGAGATGGGATCTTTATTTCTTTACTGGTACATGAAAAGATCCCCTGATGTGGGCAATCCGGCATGGCCGTTCAGCTGGAAAACAACACCAGCATCTCCATGCCATAGATACACAAGGCTGCACCTGAGCTGCTACTCATCATATCGCTACTGAGACTCTTGTCCACTACACACATGCTGGACTAGGCCTTGTCCACTAATGCAACAACAAGAACACAAGTTCATAGCACCGTCAGCTTCAGGGACACAACAGCAGCAAGGCTTAGATGGAAGCCCTGGCCATCAAGTCCAAGTAGTTCAAGGCATCACGGTCCACACCTCCCTCGCCAACTTGGCGTACTCCGGTAGCAGCTTGCCGCCATCCGTTCGAGAGCCCAGGAGCTACTCAAAGCAGGGGTGAATAGGGGCATCATCAGACCATTTGCAATGTGAATTAGGGCATCAGCAGAGCATTTCCAACATACATAGAAACACTACCAACCGGCAAAGGACCACATTAAAATATAAGAACCTAGTTTATATCTCAAACTATAATAGGTATCACGGCCTAGTTTATCACACCGGAGGTATCAAAGTCTCTATGAGCAACCCATCATGGTTCTTGTGTCAGCATGGCATGCCTAGTTTACTCTTTTTATGGATGAGCAACCCATAGAATTTACATGTATGTAGTCTAAAATATTAGAAGTGATTGCCTTTTTCCTTTCTTTTGCAGTATACTAATTAAGCATTACCATATCAAAGCAAAACAGAGCATGAACACAGACACGATTGCATCAAGGCATCACTTTAATCACACAACTAGAGTTACAATATCATGTTCTTATTATTAGGCTACCTCTCAAGGTGATGCGGCGATCTGAAACAAATATCAATACCACACGAGTCCATCCCAATGGTATTCAGAAGCAAACAACAAAAAGATTACGCCTACATCAAAAGACCACACAAGACCATCAAAATACTAGCACCAACCACCAAGACGTCTAATAACCAGGTCCACATGTCAAATTTGAAACAGTACAACATATAAACTACTAGTTAGCGGTTACACATAGTACATCCATGCCACCATGGATGTGCCGTCACAGAGCACATGGGGGCCAGAGATCAAAGGGGTGAAGAACCAAGAACTTACCGGAGTGGTTGTATCAGATGAGTTGAAGCCAGGGGCCAGCCAGGCTCTACCACCACGCGAGCAGCGCCCTTGTCCATGGGTCTTCAAACTTCCAAGTAATGAAGGCTGCAGCAGCAACAGGCCCTAACTACTAGCCTGGTTGTCATTTAGTTGTCCTGCCAAGATACCATGCCACGCCAGGCCGCATCACCCGCGCCTCCTCACCGTTCCCTGCACCAGACCAATCTACCATCATCACCAATAGTATCGACTACACTAACATGAACCTTTGGCATGTATTTCAGTGCAATTACAATAAACATCCAAGGAGCTTGCATTGGCATCTTATAATCGATAAAAGAAAAATAGCACCAGCAATAAACACTGCACTTATAAAATAAATGACAGTTTCAGCCGTAACATGACGACACTCTGAAATCTATAGGTTGTTACCACTTATCTCTCAGCATGTCAACTTTATGATCACGCAGGTACAAAGCTGCAAATAAGAGGATCGCTATCGCATTTCACACAAAAAAAACATGAGCGATAAACTCTCTACAGTCCACCAAACATAAAACACAATGAAGCTCTAGTACTACTAAACACATTTGTTTGCAAAGCTACACTTGACATCAAAGACTTTGCTTGCAGCAAACTAAAACTTGAGGGTACAGGTGGCTAGACACACTTGTTAATTATTCCCAACACAGGATGGCTTGCAACTTTCATTTATTCATAAATCCGAAATAAACACTTCAGCCAAACATTACTAGTAGTAGGAAACTTACAAACATAACCAACAACCTATTTGTACAACCAAAAGGTCAATAGTTACACCAAGATCAGGATATAAGGTACTAAGCTTTTTTTAGCACGCTGTTTTAACTTTCTCATATTCCTCAAACAGAAATGAGATCATACAATTAAAAATCGCTTGCTCCCTGGATATCTATGAAATTCATGTAATCCAATGGTCAGCAACTAAACCAGTAACTCTTAGTGCAAAAATACTAAGACGGAGCTGCAGTATTAGAAAAAAACATTGATCACATTGTCAAATAAGAAAATATCACGTAAATTATTATGAACAACTTTTTTCAAAAGCCATGTAATAGATGTGATAGCCAGAACCATTTACTCTTCCCAAGGATGAGCAACCCATAAAATTCACATATATGTATTCTAAAAGATTAGATGTGATTGCCCTGGCCTTTCTTTTGCAGTATACTGATTAAGCTTTCTCATTGAAAAGCAAAACAGAGCATAAACAAAACAAGAAATTGCCTCAAGGTATCACGTTAATCACAAAAATAGAGTTGGCGACATTGTGTTCCTATTATTAATCTACCTCTTAAAGGCTATGCCAACTATACAACAATCTAAAACAAAGATCGAGACTACACCAGTACCAACCAATGGTATTGAGAACCAAATAACAACAAGTTTATGCCTCTAACACAAGACCTTCAATGCCAATAACCAGGTCCACATTGGTCGCTTGGAGGACAAGTGACAGGGTACCGAAATGCAATGCGCCACAATTATGTACGTATGCAGGTGAAAACTCAAACAAACTGTTCTTGACACGAGAAAAAAAAAAAATGGAGCCTTACGTGCATAGGACAACCTATTAATACATCTAGAGAGAAATCTCTGTATTCGATGCCACAAGTTCTACAAGTATAAACACGATAGCTCTTCAGGGATGAGCGAACCCATTAATCAGGGTGAGAGATCGACTAGCTAGAGCAACATAGACAATATCACCACAAACCAATAATTGGGGGGGGGGGGGGGGGTCATCGGCTCGATGGCCGGAGCTGATACTACCAAAGAGCACGTACATGGGGTTGAAGTATAAATAAGAGCTCACCATTGACTACTATCCCTTCACCAGGGCCACAACAATCTGCTCTATGGATTGCTACAGCATGGTCGCATCCACCGCTCCAACAAGGCTCGCCCATCACCCAACAAACCAACAACAAAGGATCACCTACTAATTACATGTACAACACAGGAAACACCATTGCTCAAAAACACAAGAACAGGATTTACTTTAGAGAAAAAGCAAGTGGCAGTGTTTCTAAATCTATGGATTCATAATTCCTAGGAGCAAGCAAGACCAAGTGTAATTGTTCATTTCTATGCTTCCAATCAGATTCATGCTACAAATTTGACAAGTCGTCCAAATTCTACAACAAGCACATAATTGGTAGGGATAAATGCTTGAGTACTAGAGAGAATTGGAAAACTAACCATGGACTACCACAGCTTCCAATCAGATACAAGTCGACCAAATCCTACAAGTACACAATAGCCATGGACTACTAGCTCTGGATTAGAGATATACTATCTCGCAACAAAATAGCCAGATATCCATCATAAAACACGACCCAATAGTGGGGGGCATCGGCTCGATGGCCAGATCAAAAAATGCTACCACATAGAGCACATAAGGGACCGAAGGATAAATGTGAGCAACCATACATTTAAAACAACCAAGGTAGGGAAGAGTAGATTACCTTGATTCCATACACTTGATGGAAATGTTGTACATCCTGGACATTGTGCCCGATGAAGCCCTCGTTGTCTACCGCCAACTAGCAGGACGCCGATGAGCATCCCTTGCTTTAGCAGCAGGTCGGCAAGGACACGGCTTGACATCAGCGGCAAGGGACAAGGCGTACATCAGCTTTACTTTCTCACACTTCCCTACATCTGATGATGAAAATCTCAAGATCAACATAATAAACAGATCAAAACCTTTTTGGGCAAACAAATACTGACGGCAGAATAATAAGTTCAAGTTAATTAGATGTCAAGAGAATTTACAAGAAAAGACTACTGTTTGATGAATCTGTACCACAAAATGTAAAAAAGCGACCACTAATTGATCAACATTGAACATTCAGCTTGTTTGGCACATGAAACAACATATAAACATTATCCAGCAACTCAAAGTTTATCATAACATATGCACCAAGAGACCTTTTGCTACTATAACCCATCTACTAAAATAGTTGACTCACATTTACTAGATTGCTCAAGAAACCATGGTTCGACAGTTGTTTGGAACCTAATCCAGAATTCTTAAGTGCCCAGTAGTAGCATCAACTAGTGCTCACATTCTGGGAATAGAATAATCCGATATTCTATAGTAATAACTAGAGATACACTATAACAATAAACAATTAATAATGTCATCATAATTACAAAAAAAATCATGAAGCACAAACCACGTTTACCACCGCATGAAAACATAGCAACTAAATAGCCATTCCCACTGCGACCAATGTGTGTGTGTGGGTGGGAGGGCATGTTTCGACGGCTAGAGCACTAGAGAATACACAACCCACAATAAACAGAACTTATACGACCACAAAACCCAAAACACAAGGGTGCTTGGTTAGCACATACGGACGTGGCACGAAAGCCACAACCAAGAAAACTATGCCAAACACTACTAAATAGCATGCCAGCAAGCGATTCGAGACGAACACAAAGAAAAATTCAACCTTTCAGCAACGATGTCGACGAGGTGCTGAACTGCGAGGGCGAGGTCAGAGGCCGCCCGGTGCAAATAGCTCGAGGCGTGCTGCTCGTCGCCCTGCACCACCCATACGAGCTTGCCATGCTCCAACGGCAGCTCACGGTCCTTCGTTCGGGAGCCGATGTGAAAAAATGCATCATCTGACCATTGGCAAGGTGAATTAGGTCATCTGTAGAGCATTTCAAGTTGACAATGTCACACTATATGTATCATAGCCAAGTTTAGCACCAACCCAAATTGTATTTAGAACGAAGGAACAACAAGTTTATGCCTATAACCCAAGACCATCAATGCCAGGACCAAATAATAGCATCATGACCTCTAATAACCAGTTCCACATTGGTCGCTTGGAGGACAAGTGACAGGGTACCCAAATGCAAAGCGCCAGAATTATGGGACAACAGAGTGAAAACTCAAACAAACTGTACTTTACATGAGAAAAAATATAAAATATTAAGCCTTTCGCATAAGACAAACCCATTAATACATCTAGAGAGAAATCTTTGTATTCAATGCCACAAGTCTATAAGTATTGACACGGTAGCCCTTCAGAATCATGGTCAACTGTATATGTGCCAAAAAAAAAGATTTAGTATTTGTTTCCTCACCAACTCCTAAAAGTCACATGTAGTCTAAAACATCAGATCTGCATTTTTTTTACCCTTTTTTTTGTAGTATACTGATTAAGCATTCTCATGGAAAAGCAGAACAGGGCACAAGCAAAAGCCAGATATTGCCTCGAGGTATCACTTTAATCCAACCACTAGATTTATCAATGTTGTCTTCTTATTATTAGTGTACCTCTTAATCCTATGCCAACTATACAACGATTGAAACAAAAATCACACGGTACATACCAATGGTATTCAGAACCAAAGAGCAACAAGTATAAAAGGCCAATGATCATGTCGTCGAGGCACACGGGCGGACAGCATCCATGGAACATCACGAAAGAAAAGCAAACACGCCAAGTTTATTTTGCCAACAAATATATTGATATCCCAACAAATTTCAACTCCAGAAAGTATACACAATGCACACTCGGGAACCATTTCTCCTTGTCCGATCAATCCAGTATGCATGTGAAGCAAAATATGTGGTGCTCTGCCTACATACTAAAGCTACAACATGCACGAGGTTATGCATTGCAACCCCCCCCCCCCCCCCACCCCTCCAAAAAAAAAATCCTAAATAGTTCTCACTTGGAACCCATTGTCCAAGTAAGCTTTCGCGAACATAGGATCCCATATGCTGAATCGGGTACTGAATTTACATACCACTATCGAAAATTGAAGATGTATAACTAGATCGAATCACAGCAAAGAGGATTACTGCACAATTGCTCTTAGAAGTGCTAGGAATTGAATCATTAGGTCGAAGTACATTGAACCAGCAGCTTGATTTTTCTCACCTACTCATGGATGGATCCGAATTGACCACAGTTCAGCACCCTGCAAGTTTCATGGTATCAGTACATATATAATGATTGAATAAAATTGTAGTACTCCCTCCGATCCATATTAATAGGTGCTGAAGTGGTTGTATCTAGCAATAAAACATGTCTAAATACATCCACTTCAGCACCTATTAATATGGATCGGAGGGAGTAGTACTTTTAGCTACAGAGTACCAAATTTGGTACAGGCAAAACCTGAAAACCATGCGGGAACAAAATGCCAGAAAATTACTCTGTACGTAACATACAAATGACTCCTAGTTGTGTCTGGTATGAGCTAGTAGGAACTAGATTAAATCCTATTGACCTGATGCTTGTACATCCTTCCAATACATTATACATCAGACAAAATTAAGGATAGAAACTAGCTACTAGATTCTAACTGACACTACCAAACACTGGCATCGAATTTTTGGCAAAAAGGACCACACGCTCAAGTGAATGGATAAAAAAGACCACCTAAAAGTGAAATCGACAAAACTACCGTGGCAGCATGCTGGCCAACTGCCACATAGCACTTGCCGCCACTGGCGGCGGCGGCATGCCCTGCCGCCACAAGCAACAGCGGATGTTGTTAAAAGATGCAAAAGTGTGCACTGCCGCCATCAGCCAAGGCGGCGTCTCCTGTGACTTTGTTAATTTTTCATCGCCCGCATGCACTATGGACATGCACGGTTGCTCTCCACATGACGGTAAGGCCAGAATTAATCAGAGCACAGGGCCAAGCTTGGCAGTATTCAGAGATGACGGGCTGATGCCGCCTTGGCCTGTGGCGGCATGTCCCCACGTCATCACGCTATTCCATTCTGAATGACTTGGCGTCGTGGCCCGTGGCGGCAGGGTCTTGCCGCCTCCACTGGTGGCAGCATGTCCTATGTGGCACTTGCCACCATGTTAGTTTTGACAATTGTATTTCGAGGTGGTCTTTTCTGTCCATTCACTTGAGCATGTGGTCCTTTTTGCCAAAAAGTCCACTGGCATCAAGTCAATAGATATTGCTCTAAGTACTAAAGCTACTAACTGATGGATTCCATCTATTAACCAAGCATGTCTCACTACTTCTCTATAGTCTTAACCACTTCATTAGTTCCCTGAATTAGCTAATGTATATAGCTACATCAGCATATTTTTCAAGAGTTGTATAGCCTGCATGAGTAGAGTAGTTTATAAAAGCTCTGGACAACAGGATCCAAGCTGATACATGACAATCACCAAGTTGATTTAAAGAACTCTTGTCAAGTCACACTACACTCATCTTCCAAGTCATTTGTACAAGAGTTGTACATGATTTACCTCACCCTCTGTGGGTTCCTTGCAGCACACAAGGGACGACAACAGGAGTACCCTTCCGTGGCCCGTGTCGCCCCCGGTGCCATTCCCTCGTTGGAGTTCAACGCGCTTCCTCAGCCACGCACGTGGCAGCGAGAAAGCTTGACAGGAGGCCGTGGTTCCAGGTCGACGGGCACAACTTTCCTCCCAAACTACAAGACCTGTGAAAAAAAGTGAGCAGCTAGAATAATCTCATGGTTTCCTAACCAGACAAATCAACTAGCCGCTTGTCTACTGCAGCAACTCTTTTCAGTTTTAGAGTAAACTCAAACCTCAGCATGTACGTGAACCAAAAGATTATACTCTATGAATGCCTCATGCTGTGATGATCTGTTGATCATGTGTCTCACTGATTAATTCATGCTCAGGTGCATCACGAAGATTGGTCATAAATTGTATTAATATTTATTTATTCATAGATAGTGATACTAACTATATGTTTGACTACTTGTTGAGTGATTTATCTTTAATTAGCACAATGTTACTGTGTACCTAGTACGGACAGAGGCACTGATCATGTACCTAGCAGGAAACAAATAGCTACTAAAGATGGACAGATTGACATGAAACAAACAATATTCATATATGGAGAGTAATAAGTCAAATTAAGCCACACATACACTCTGTTTTTTTAACCTTCCAAGTCATTTGTACAAGAGTCATATAGGATTTACCTCACCAGGGGAGCAGGATCGCAGCAGGAGTACCCTTCCGTGGCTCATCACCACCGCCATGCCCTCGCTGGAGTTCAGCGTCATCCCTCAGCCATGCGCGTGAGCTGAGTTGATGTCGACACGCCGGATCCTTTGTGTGTGAATGAATTGGGGATCAATCAGCAGCAGCCAATCGCCATTGTGGCGGCGAATAGCAGCATATCATCCTCCTAGTCGCATCATGTGCCGACTCCTCCTCCTTATTCCCGAAGACGCGGGTTTTTTACAGCAGCTCAGCACGCTGCAGAACGAGGTCCACAAACAATAATCATTCTTTTCATTTGTGTTGCAACAATCAACATAAATAAGCAGTCAGCGCAGCAAATTTGCAGTAGATAATAACGGGAACCAGAGTTGCTAACAAGCTAGATCCTGTGCCAAGAAAGAAGAAATGCTCGGAATCACAATTGCTAATCTTCCTCTTGCATAGCACAACACAACACAAATCATTGTCTAGAGGGTGGCGGTAAACTAAATAACCAAGATAAATTAAAAATAATAGACTAATTAAGTAGTTATAGTACAATTCATGCTCAGAGGTGGGTTATAAGATAATTACCAACTAAAATGTGCAGCCTATCATTTTCTGGAACCCCTGATCAAGAGGGACACAGTACCAACGCGAGACATTCTTTTTGTGGCAGCCAAATATCCTTGTGTGTGAGCAAACCGGGTATCAATCAGCGGCAGCCCATCATTTCTGCGGGCGGGGAAGAGCAACAGGTCGTCCTCGTAGTCACATCTTGCGCCAGCTCCTGGCCCTTTGTCCCGAAGACGCGAGGGCTGTGCACTGCAGAATGAGGTCCATGAACGATATCATTATTGTCAGTTACTTTGCGATATTCAACACAAATAAGAAGGCTCGGTAGAGGAAAGTTGCAGCGGATAATCGAAATCAAAGTTGCCGCTAACTAGAATCTGTGTGCCTAGTAGAAGAAATGACCGGAACCACAATCAGCTACTCCTACAATTTCATGACTAGTATTATGTTCCAGAATTTCATAGGAGGAAACGGAATACAAGTTTCATTCAACGTGTCTCCTAATATTCCGTGATTAGTTAGCTTATAAGTTACTAGTGATTCCTTGCATGGCAATACATATGATTGGCTTTGTTTTTCTCCAACACAGCAATCTTCATTTGCACATTTCAGCAAGTTGAAAGACAGGAAGACAGACAATTTGAACATTGCTACATATGGCTACCCACCGGAAAGTCCAAACCACTCGTATGTTGGGCCCCCCATACTATCAGGGCCGTAAAAAACCTAGAGATTGGTGCATAACTTTTTGCAAAATACCCCTTCCACCTCTGTCCAATCATTTTGCAGAACACACCTCAACCTTTATCATTTTACACGTTTTTATCTGTGTTTCTCTCTCGTCAACCACACAGAATATTCATCAATTTTTCTTCTGATATTTTTTTGGGGATATTTAACAATATTCTTAAAAGTTTCATACAATAATTTCACATGAATTTCACAGAATATTCAACAATATTTTTCGGTCAAAATTTATACAAGTTTCTTTCAAGAATCATAGATAATTCTTATAACATTTTCAAATGTTATCAAATCTGCTGACAAGATTACAATAGAATATTCTTTTGAGAATATTTATCAATATATCATACAGTATAATTTTGTGTCCGAAAAATATTCATAATTTGCATACAATAGTTTTCATAAGTTTTTTTTTATAGATTCGATCTTTGATTCACATAATATTCATTGCAGATTCACATAAGCTAATTACGGATCCATTCGTAAGCTCCATTCGTAAGATCCATTCGTAAGCTCCATTCGTAAGATCCATTCGTAAGCTCCATTCGTAAGATCCATTCTTTGTAGATTCACATAATATTCATTGCAGATCCATTGCAGATTCACATAATATTCGTAACTAATTCATAAGCTAATTACAAAATAACAAACCGAAATTCAAACTACACAGATCCAAATTAAAGGAAAGAAGAGCACACGATTATTATCGATCGGATCTCCCGTTCCCGTACGTAAAAAAAAACTCTTGGGTACTTCATATCTAAGAAGAAGACGACGAGGACGAAACAAATCTAAAATCATCCCGTGCATATCGAATGACGGAGCTCCATCTCCCGTACGTCGTTAATTAAGAATGCGTGGATCTATCCACTACGCCAACAAACAGAACTACTCCCATCCATGGGCTCGTTGGTTATTACCTCCGCATGAGGAGAATTGCCCGTCGCAGAGGAGGGACGGATCCACCACGGCCTCGCCATCCCATCCTCTCCTCGCAGCCAAGCAAAGCGCCCCGGGAAAGAACCCACCACAGCAGCCACACCATCACATCACATCACATCACATCACATCCTCGCCAAGCGCAAGTCCGCCAAGTCCGCCAAGTCGCACGCGCAACACCGCACGCGGCTCCTCATAGTGTCCTCGTATTTATAGAACAGCCAAGGGTAGAGGTTTCAATTTGGAGGAGGGAAGAGGAGAGCTAGGGGCCGGCGGGAAACCCAAATATTTCGTGGCGGTGGTCAAAGGAATCCCAATCCGCGTGTGCATGCATGCCGGTCAATAGTTGGTGCTTTTCTCACGGATCACTACTAGTAATTGAGGTAGCCATGGAAACAAATCGGGCCCTTCAATGGAAAGTGCGGAAATTTAGAAAACCAGCTCGTAATAAATCCGGAACGGCAATTTACTGGTCGCCATCTCCCTAAAATCAGCCTTATTTCTACTCTCTTTTTTCTATATAAAAAGGGACCATCCTTCCTACTACTACTAGTAGTAAGTAGAGATTAATTAGTTCCCAAAAATAATAGTATCAACCTTATTTTATGCAAATTTATTTTCTGCTAGGAGGAAATAACATGCTGAAATTCCGTGATTAGCGTGTTTTCCTCAAGGTACATACTAGATGATTTACAAATCCCTACTTTCTCGTTTACCTCGCCTTATTTCTACGATTTCCACCAGGAAACAAATTTAATTGCGTTCAATGCTTCGGTTCCATAGAAATAATTCAATGCATTGCGCACCCAAGTCTGCGAGTAGATAGAGTTAGAAGATTGACTATTCACAATTTCTCGAGTCATGCAACAAGGCGGGCCCAATTTGTTATGTTTCATATACACCATCCGAGCTTCATCGCTGCCGCTGGGAATGCCTCTCAAGACCTGATGCACACGGGACGCCTTTTTTTTTTTTTGAAAATTTTACGGGACGCCTTCTACTAGTCAACCACCAAGCAAGTTGGCCTGTTGCTCAACCAGCCGCATCCAAAAAGCTCTCACTAGTAACTCTTAAATGATTCTTTCTTACATAAAAAAATGCAATCACACCGGATGTACATAATTTTACTGATTAGCAAAGCTAGCAAGACCACTTAGGGCTCTTCTTGCCCTTTAGAGATGGGATCTTTATTTCTTTACTGGTACATGAAAAGATCCCCTCATGTGGGCAATCCGGCATGGCCGTTCAGCTGGAAAACAACACCAGCATCTCCATGCCATAGATACACAAGGCTGCACCTGAGCTGCTACTCATCATATCGCTACTGAGACTCTTGTCCACTACACACATGCTGGACTAGGCCTTGTCCACTAATGCAACAACAAGAACACAAGTTCATAGCACCGTCAGCTTCAAGGACACAACAGCAGCAAGGCTTAGATGGAAGCCCTGGCCATCAAGTCCAAGTAGTTCAAGGCATCACGGTGCACACCTCCCTCGCCAACTTGGCGTACTCCGATAGCAGCTCGCCGCCATCCGTTCGAGAGCCCAGGAGCTACTCAAAGCAGGGATGAATAGGGGCATCATCAGACCATTTGCAATGTGAATTAGGGCATCAGCAGAGCATTTCCAACATACATAGAAACACTACCAACCGGCAAAGGACCACATTAAAATATAAGAACCTAGTTTATATCTCAAACTTTAATAGGTATCACGGCCTAGTTTATCACACCGGAGGTATCAAAGTCTCTATGAGCAACCCATCATGGTTCTTGTGTCAGCATGGCATGCCTAGTTTACTCTTTTTATGGATGAGCAACCCATAGAATTTACATGTATGTAGTCTAAAATATTAGAAGTGATTGCCTTTTTCCTTTCTTTTGCAGTATACTAATTAAGCATTACCATATCAAAGCAAAACAGAGCATGAACACAGACACGATTGCATCAAGGCATCACTTTAATCACACAACTAGAGTTACAATATCATGTTCTTATTATTAGGCTACCTCTCAAGGTGATGCGGCGATCCGAAACAAATATCAATACCACACGAGTCCGTCCCAATGGTATTCAGAAGCAAACAACAAAAAGATTACGCCTACATCAAAAGACCACACAAGACCATCAAAATACTAGCACCAGCCACCAAGACGTCTAATAACCAGGTCCACATGTCAAATTTGAAACAGTACAACATATAAACTACTAGTTAGCGGTTACACATAGTACATCCATGCCACCATGGATGTGCCGTCACAGAGCACATGGGGGCCAGAGATCAAAGGGGTGAAGAACCAAGAACTTACCGGAGTGGTTGTATCAGATGAGTTAGTCGAAGCCAGGGGCCAGCCAGGCTCTACCACCACGCGAGCAGCGCCCTTGTCCATGGGTCTTCAAACTTCCAAGTAATGAAGGCTGCAGCAGCAACAGGCCCTAACTACTAGCCTGGTTGTCATTTAGTTGTCCTACCAAGATACCATGCCACGCCAGGCCGCATCACCCGCGCCTCCTCACCGTTCCCTGCACCAGACCAATCTACCATCATCACCAATAGTATCGACTACACTAACATGAACCTTTGGCATGAGTATTTCAGTGCAATTACAATAAACATCCAAGGAGCTTGCATTGGCATCTTATAATCGATAAAAGAAAAATAGCACCAGCAATAAACACTGCACTTATAAAATAAATGACAGTTTCAGCCGTAACATGACGACACTCTGAAATCTATAGGTTGTTACCACTTATCTCTCAGCATGTCAACTTTATGATCACGCAGGTACAAAGCTGCAAATAAGAGGATCGCTATCGCATTTCACACAAAAAAAACATGAGCGATAAACTCTCTACAGTCCACCAAACATAAAACACAATGAAGCTCTAGTACTACTAAACACATTTGATTGCAAAGCTACACTTGACATCAAAGACTTTGCTTGCAGCAAACTAAAACTTGAGGGTACAGGTGGCTAGACACACTTGTTAATTATTCCCAACACAGGATGGCTTGCAACTTTCATTTATTCATAAATCCGAAATAAACACTTCAGCCAAACATTACTAGTAGTAGGAAACTTACAAACATAACCAACAACCTATTTGTACAACCAAAAGGTCAATAGTTACACCAAGATCAGGATATAAGGTACTAAGCTTTTTTAGCACGCTGTTTTAACTTTCTCATATTCCTCAAACAGAAATGAGATCATACAATTAAAAATCGCTTGCTCCCTGGATATCTATGAAATTCATGTAATCCAATGGTCAGCAACTAAACCAGTAACTCTTAGTGCAGAAATACTAAGACGGAGCTGCAGTATTAGAAAAAAACATTGATCACATTGTCAAATAAGAAAATATCACGTAAATTATTATGAACAACTTTTTTCAAAAGCCATGTAATAGATGTGATAGCCAGAACCATTTACTCTTCCCAAGGATGAGCAACCCATAAAATTCACATATATGTATTCTAAAAGATTAGATGTGATTGCCCTGCCTTTCTTTTGCAGTATACTGATTAAGCTTTCTCATTGAAAAGCAAAATAGAGCATAAACAAAACAAGAAATTGCCTCAAGGTATCACGTTAATCACAAAAATAGAGTTGGCGACATTGTGTTCCTATTATTAATCTACCTCTTAAAGGCTATGCCAACTATACAACAATCTAAAACAAAGATCGAGACTACACCAGTACCAACCAATGGTATTGAGAACCAAATAACAACAAGTTTATGCCTCTAACACAAGACCTTCAATGCCAATAACCAGGTCCACATTGGTCGCTTGGAGACAAGTGACAGGGTACCGAAATGCAATGCGCCACAATTATGTACGTATGCAGGTGAAAACTCAAACAAACTGTTCTTGACACGAGAAAAAAAAATATAAAAAATGGAGCCTTACGTGCATAGGACAACCTATTAATACATCTAGAGAGAAATCTCTGTATTCGATGCCACAAGTTCTACAAGTATAAACACGATAGCTCTTCAGGGATGAGCGAACCCATTAATCAGGGTGAGAGATCAACTAGCTAGAGCAACATAGACAACATCACCACAAACCAATAATTGGGGGGGGGGGTCATCGGCTCGATGGCCGGAGCTGATACTACCAAAGAGCACGTACATGGGGTTGAAGTATAAATAAGAGCTCACCATTGACTACTATCCCTTCACCAGGGCCACAACATCTGCTCTATGGATTGCTACAGCATGGTCGCATCCACCGCTCCAACAAGGCTCGCCCATCACCCAACAAACCAACAACAAAGGATCACCTACTAATTACATGTACAACACAGGAAACACCATTGCTCAAAAACACAAGAACAGGATTTACTTTAGAGAAAAAGCAAGTGGCAGTGTTTCTAAATCTATGGATTCATAATTCCTAGGAGCAAGCAAGACCAAGTGTAATTGTTCATTTCTATGCTTCCAATCAGATTCATGCTACAAATGACAAGTCGTCCAAATTCTACAACAAGCACATAATTGGTAGGGATAAATGCTTGAGTACTAGAGAGAATTGGAAACTAACCATGGACTACCACAGCTTCCAATCAGATACAAGTCGACCAAATCCTACAAGTACACAATAGCCATGGACTACTAGCTCTGGATTAGAGATATACTATCTCGCAACAAAATAGCCAGATATCCATCATAAAACACGACCCAATAGTGGGGGGCATCGGCTCGATGGCCAGATCAAAAAATGCTACCACATAGAGCACATAAGGGACCGAAGGATAAATGTGAGCAACCATACATTTAAAACAACCAAGGTAGGGAAGTAGATTACCTTGATTCCATACACTTGATGGAAATGTTGTACATCCTGGACATTGTGCCCGATGAAGCCCTCGTTGTCTACCGCCAACTAGCAGGACGCCGATGAGCATCCCTTGCTTTAGCAGCAGGTCGGCAAGGACACGGCTTGACATCAGCGGCAAGGGACAAGGCGTACATCAGCTTTACTTTCTCACACTTCCCTACATCTGATGATGAAAATCTCAAGATCAACATAATAAACAGATCAAAACCTTTTTGGGCAAACAAATACTGACGGCAGAATAATAAGTTCAAGTTAATTAGATGTCAAGAGATTTACAAGAAAAGACTACTGTTTGATGAATCTGTACCACAAAAATGTAAAAAAGCGACCACTAATTGATCAACATTGAACATTCAGCTTGTTTGGCACATGAAACAACATATAAACATTATCCAGCAACTCAAAGTTTAGCATAACATATGCACCAAGAGACCTTTTTGCTACTATAACCCATCTACTAAAATAGTTGACTCACATTTACTAGATTGCTCAAGAAACCATGGTTCGACAGTTGTTTGGAACCTAATCCAGAATTCTTAAGTGCCCAGTAGTAGCATCAACTAGTGCTCACATTCTGGGAATAGAATAATCCGATATTCTATAGTAATAACTAGAGATACACTATAACAATAAACAATTAATAATGTCATCATAATTACAAAAAAAAATAATGAAGCACAAACCACGTTTACCACCGCATGAAAACATAGCAACTAAATAGCCATTCCCACTGCGACCAATGTGTGTGTGTGGGTGGGGGGGCATGTTTCGACGGCTAGAGCACTAGAGAATACACAACCCACAATAAACAGAACTTATACGACCACAAAACCCAAAACACAAGGGTGCTTGGTTAGCACATACGGACGTGGCACGAAAGCCACAACCAAGAAAACTATGCCAAACACTACTAAATAGCATGCCAGCAAGCGATTCGAGACGAACACAAAGAAAAATTCAACCTTTCAGCAACGATGTCGACGAGGTGCTGAACTGCGAGGGCGAGGTCAGAGGCCGCCGGTGCAAATAGCTCGAGGCGTGCTGCTCGTCGCCCTGCACCACCCATACGAGCTTGCCATGCTCCAACGGCAGCTCACGGTCCTTCGTTCGGGAGCCGATGTGAAAAAATGCATCATCTGACCATTGGCAAGGTGAATTAGGTCATCTGTAGAGCATTTCAAGTTGACAATGTCACACTATATGTATCATAGCCAAGTTTAGCACCAACCAAATTGTATTTAGAACGAAGGAACAACAAGTTTATGCCTATAACCCAAGACCATCAATGCCAGGACCAAATAATAGCATCATGACCTCTAATAACCAGTTCCACATTGGTCGCTTGGAGGACAAGTGACAGGGTACCCAAATGCAAAGCGCCAGAATTATGGGACAACAGAGTGAAAACTCAAACAAACTGTACTTTACATGAGAAAAAATATAAAATATTAAGCCTTTCGCATAAGACAAACCCATTAATACATCTAGAGAGAAATCTTTGTATTCAATGCCACAAGTCTACAAGTATTGACACGGTAGCCCTTCAGAATCATGGTCAACTGTATATGTGCCAAAAAAAAAGATTTAGTATTTGTTTCCTCACCAACTCCTAAAAGTCACATGTAGTCTAAAACATCAGATCTGCATTTTTTTTACCCTTTTTTTGTAGTATACTGATTAAGCATTCTCATGGAAAAGCAGAACAGGGCACAAGCAAAAGCCAGATATTGCCTCGAGGTATCACTTTAATCCAACCACTAGATTTATCAATGTTGTCTTCTTATTATTAGTGTACCTCTTAAGCCTATGCCAACTATACAACGATTGAAACAAAAATCACACGGTACATACCAATGGTATTCAGAACCAAAGAGCAACAAGTATAAAAGGCAAATGATCATGTCATCGAGGCACACGGGCGGACAGCATCCATGGAACATCACGAAAGAAAAGCAAACACGCCAAGTTTATTTTGCCAACAAATATATTGATATCCCAACAAATTTCAACTCCAGAAACTATACACAATGCACACTCGGGAACCATTTCTCCTTGTCCGATCAATCCAGTATGCATGTGAAGCAAAATATGTGGTGCTCTGCCTACATACTAAAGCTACAACATGCACGAGGTTATGCATTGCAACCCCCCCCCCCCCTCCAAAAAAAAAAATTCAAATTCCTAAATAGTTCTCACTTGGAACCCATTGTCCAAGTAAGCTTTCGCGAACATAGGATCCCATATGCTGAATCGGGTACTGAATTTACATACCACTATCGAAAATTGAAGATGTATAACTAGATCGAATCACAGCAAAGAGGATTACTGCACAATTGCTCTTAGAAGTGCTAGGAATTGAATCATTAGGTCGAAGTACATTGAACCAGCAGCTTGATTTTTCTCACCTACTCATGGATGGATCCGAATTGACCACAGTTCAGCACCCTGCAAGTTTCATGGTATCAGTACATATATAATGATTGAATAAAATTGTAGTACCCCCTCCGATCCATATTAATAGGTGCTGAAGTGGATGTATCTAGCAATAAAACATGTCTAAATATATCCACTTCAGCACCTATTAATATGGATCGGAGGGAGTAGTACTTTTAGCTACAGAGTACCAAATTTGGTACAGGCAAAACCTGAAAACCATGCGGGAACAAAATGCCAGAAAATTACTCTGTACGTAACATGCAAATGACTCTAGTTGTGTCTGGTATGAGCTAGTAGGAACTAGATTAAATCCTATTGACCTGATGCTTGTACATCCTTCCAATACATTATACATCAGACAAAATTAAGGATAGAAACTAGCTACTAGATTCTAACTGACACTAGCAAACACTGGCATCGAATTTTTGGCAAAAAGGACCACACGCTCAAGTGAATGGATAAAAAAGACCACCTAAAAGTGAAATCGACAAAACTACCGTGGCAGATGCTGGCCAACTGCCACATAGCATTGCCGCCACTGGCGGCGGCAGCATGCCCTGCCGCCACAAGCAACAGCGGATGTTGTTAAAAGATGCAAAAGTGTGCACTGCCGCCATCAGCCAAGGCGGCGTCTCCTGTGACTTTGTTAATTTTTCATCGCCCGCATGCACTATGGATGCATGCACGGTTGCTCCACATGACGGTAAGGCCAGAATTAATCAGAGCACAGGGCCAAGCTTGGCAGTATTCAGAGATGACGGGCTGATGCCGCCTTGGCCTGTGGCGGCATGTCCCCACGTCATCACGCTATTCCATTCTGAATGACTTGCCGTCGTGGCCGTGGCGGCAGGGTCTTGCCGCTCCACTGGTGGCAGCATGTCCTATGTGGCACTTGCCACATGTTAGTTTTGACAATTGTATTTCGAGGTGGTCTTTTCTGTCCATTCACTTGAGCATGTGGTCCTTTTTGCCAAAAAGTCCACTGGCATCAAGTCAATAGATATTGCTCTAAGTACTAAAGCTACTAACTGATGGATTCCATCTATTAACCAAGCATGTCTCACTACTTCTCTATAGTCTTAACCACTTCATTAGTTCCCTGAATTAGCTAATGTATATAGCTACATCAGCATATTTTTCAAGAGTAGTATAGCCTGCATGAGTAGAGTAGTTTATAAAAACTCTGGACAACAGGATCCAAGCTGATACATGACAATCACCAAGTTGATTTAAAGAACTCTTGTCAAGTCACACTACACTCATCTTCCATGTCATTTGTACAAGAGTTGTACATGATTTACCTCACCCTCTGTGGGTTCCTTGCAGCACACAAGGGACGACAACAGGAGTACCCTTCCGTGGCCCGTGTCGCCCCCGGTGCCATTCCCTCGCTGGAGTTCAACGCGCTTCCTCAGCCACGCACGTGGCAGCGAGAAAGCTTGACAGGAGGCCGTGGTTCCAGGTCGACGGGCACAACTTTCCTCCCAAACTACAAGACTTGTGAAAAAAAGTGAGCAGCTAGAATAATCTCATGGTTTCCTGACCAGACAAATCAACTAGCCGCTTGTCTACTGCAGCAACTCTTTTCAGTTTTAGAGTAAACTCAAACCTCAGCATGTACGTGAACCAAAAGATTATACTCTATGGATGCCTCATGCTGTGATGATCTGTTGATCATGTGTCTCACTGATTAATTCATGCTCAGGTGCATCACGAAGATTGGTCATAAATTGTATTAATATTTATTTATTCATAGATAGTGATACTAACTATATGTTTGACTACTTGTTGAGTGATTTATCTTTAATTAGCACAATGTTACTGTGTACCTAGTACGGACAGAGGCACTGATCATGTACCTAGCAGGAAACAAATAGCTACTAAAGATGGACAGATTGACATGAAACAAACGATATTCATATATGGAGAGTAATAAGTCAAATTAAGCCACACATACACTCTGTTTTTTTAACCTTCCAAGTCATTTGTACAAGAGTCATATAGGATTTACCTCACTAGGGGAGCAGGATCGCTTAGTGGGTTCCTTGCAGCGCGTGAGGGACGGCAGCAGGAGTACCCTTCTGTGGCTCATCACCACCGCCATGCCCTCGCTGGAGTTCAGCGTCATCCCTCAGCCATGCGCGTGAGCTGAGTTGATGTCGACACGCCGGATCCTTTGTGTGTGAATGAATTGGGGATCAATCAGCAGCAGCCAATCGCCATTGTGGCGGCGAATAGCAGCATATCATCCTCCTAGTCGCATCATGTGCCGACTCCTCCTCCTTATTCCCGAAGACGCGGGTTTTTTACAGCAGCTCAGCACGCTGCAGAATGAGGTCCACAAACAATAATCATTCTTTTCATTTGTGTTGCAACAATCAACTTAAATAAGCAGTCAGCGCAGCAAATTTGCAGTAGATAATAACGGGAACCAGAGTTGCTAACAAGCTAGAACCTGTGCCAAGAAAGAAGAAATGCTCGGAATCACAATTGCTAATCTTCCTCTTGCATAGCACAACACAACACAAATCATGGTCTAGAGGGTGGCGGTAAACTAAATAACCAAGATAAATTAAAAAATAATAGACTAATTAAGTAGTTATAGTACAATTCATGCTCAGAGGTGGGTTATAAGATAATTACCAACTAAAATGTGCAGCCTATCATTTTCTGGAACCCCTGATCAAGAGGGACACAGTACCAACGCGAGACATTCTTTTTGTGGCAGCCAAATATCCTTGTGTGTGAGCAAACCGGGTATCAATCAGCGGCAGCCCATCATTTCTGCGGGCGGAGAAGAGCAACAGGTCGTCCTCCTAGTCACATCTTGCGCCAGCTCCTGGCCCTTTGTCCCGAAGACGCGAGGGCTGTGCACTGCAGAATGAGGTCCATGAACGATATCATTATTGTCAGTTACTTTGCGATATTCAACACAAATAAGAAGGCTCGGTAGAGGAAAGTTGCAGCGGATAATCGAAATCAAAGTTGCCGCTAACTAGAATCTGTGTGCCTAGTAGAAGAAATGACCGGAACCACAATCAGCTACTCCTACAATTTCATGACTAGTATTATGTTCCAGAATTTCATAGGAGGAAACGGAATACAAGTTTCATTCAACGTGTCTCCTAATATTCCGTGATTAGTTACCTTATAAGTTACTAGTGATTCCTTGCATGGCAATACATATGATTGGCTTTGTTTTTCTCCAACACAGCAATCTTCATTTGCACATTTCAGCAAGTTGAAAGACAGGAAGACAGACAATTTGAACATTGCTACATATGGCTACCCACCGGAAAGTCCAAACCACTCGTATGTTGGGCCCCCCATACTATCAGGGCCGTAAAAAACCTAGAGATTGGTGCATAACTTTTTGCAAAATACCCCTTCCACCTCTGTCCAATCATTTTGCAGAACACACCTCAACCTTTATCATTTTACACGTTTTTATCTGTGTTTCTCTCTCGTCAACCACACAGAATATTCATCAATTTTTCTTCTGATATTTTTTTGGGATATTTAACAATATTCTTAAAAGTTTCATACAATAATTTCACATGAATTTCACAGAATATTCAACAATATTTTTCAGTCAAAATTTATACAAGTTTCTTTCAAGAATCATAGATAATTCTTATAACATTTTCAAATGTTATCAAATCTGCTGACAAGATTACAATAGAATATTCTTTTGAGAATATTTATCAATATATCATACAGTATAATTTTGTGTCCGAAAAATATTCATAATTTGCATACAATAGTTTTCATAAGTTTTTTTTTATAGATTCGATCTTTGATTCACATAATATTCATTGCAGATTCACATAAGCTAATTACGGATCCATTCGTAAGCTCCATTCGTAAGCTCCATTCGTAAGATCCATTCTTTGTAGATTCACATAATATTCATTGCAGATCCATTGCAGATTCACATAATATTCGTAACTAATTCATAAGCTAATTACAAAATAACAAACCGAAATTCAAACTACACAGATCCAAATTAAAGGAAAGAAGAATAGAAATAAGAAGAGCACATATCCCAGCCTAGGAAAGCCCAACCGCACCTCCACCTTCACGGATCTGAAAAGATGTACAAAGAAACGTGCATAAAAATATGAAAGACAAAAGGACAAAGTTGAGAGGATCTACGAGAAAGCGGAATCCACGGGAGAACATAAACAGCTTGCAGCCCCATGTATTATCGACCATGGAGGCGAGAACACTAATGGCAAGCGTACCTAGCCGAGTCGGGACTGTAGCAGGAGCTCCGGTGCTCGAGCAACATGGGCTGAGAGAGGTCATGGAGGGGCTCCGGATCAGATCGGAGGAGATCCGGGCTGATGCATGACGGCGGCGATCCAGGCGGTCCCGCAGCGCCGCCCATGGCAGCCTCTCCCGCAAGCTAGACCGCCTCCTCATGGACGTCCGCGTGGACGGCAGCCTCTCTTCCTACGGCCACCACGACCTGCCTTGGGAAAACAGGAAAAGGGCCGGCGAGCACCTTGCCGTCACGGGAAAAAAAAAGAGGGGGCAGGCACTGGAGAGCTCGAGGGCGACGCAACGTGCCAGGGGAGGCTCGACGAGCGAGCCAGCCCTCACGCATCTTCCCGTCGGAGATGACGTCCAAGACCCACCGGATCTAGGAGCTCGGCTGACACAGGATCTAGGGCCTCCTTGCCCACATTCGGCAGGAGATGAGAATGGAGGCGCTCGGGGTGGAGCACGCACGGGGGTGCCGTCTCCACTCCGGCCGCACGCACGGGGGCGCCGTCTTCCCTCAGGAGTTCCGCCGTTTGGAGGAGATGGCTCGGGGGGGGGCGCCGCCAGCCCAGAGGAGGAGGGGGTCACGGAAGGGGAAAAGGCTGGTTAGGGTTTGGTTAGTGACCTGCGGGCTAATTAGCATTTTTTAGGGGCAAATTTATAAAACTCGCATGGAGACTTTGACTGTTGACCATTGCACGAATCTTACAGAAATGGAGGGCTGTGATAGTACGGGGGGCCCAACCCGTGAGTGGTAAATCCGCACTCGGCTACCCACACATACAGTGAGCGTGCACCACAACTCAGATAAATTACTCCTATAAAGGATAGAGGGGTGGTATGTCTTTCCAAATCGTCCACGACGCGGCTTCCATCGCGCGCGTTGCTCCTGGAAGCCCCACGTGTAGGCCTTCGATTGGCCGCGCGCGCGGGAGGCTTCCTCCTTTCTCCCCCAATCCCTGCCTCCTCGCCAAATCCCTGGCTCCTCGCCCCCCACCCCATCCGCACCTGCTCCATCTCCCCTAATCCCTGCCTCCTCGCCGCCGCCACCCTCCGCCTCCAGTCCCCTCGCCTCGATCCCCGCCTCCTCCATCACCCCAATCCCCGCCTTCCCCTTCCCCGCCACCACCTCTCTTCTCGTGGTGGCCGCCCCCCCGCCACCCCTACGACCAGACTTCTTTCCCCCCGTTCTAGCACCGTGCAGCGGAGGCGGGTGTAGGCACCACGATGCCCACGTCCAGCCTCATGTGCCTCGTCGACGGCGGCATCGACCATGGAAGAAAGGACCATGCGGGTGGCCGAACAGCAGCCTTTTGCGGAGGTCTCCTCTTCCCTGACCTAGATCCCCAATGCAGCGGCACCATGGTGTGCAGCCCCGAGCGCCGCGGGAAGCTCCTCACCGACAACGGGCGCCCGACGATGGTGGTTGTCTTCTCCGCCGTAACTCATGCCGGTCCTATCTTCTGGCTGGCTCAATCTCCGCTACCAGCAAGGTAATGAACCTCTCCACTCTTTATTTTCAAGGTATGCGAGATCGGAAAGAAAGGATCTGAGAGGGAGAGCGAGTGAGTATGATGTTGTCTTTTCTTCTTAATTTGCTCAGACAGGGGGGCCTGGTATCTTGGTACAGATTTCATAGACTGAGATGTTTGCATTCCGTAACCCATTTGTAGATACCATTGAGGGATATGAAGGCAGAAGGTTCATGAAGATTGAAGCCTTGAAGGTATACTTTTAGGGCTCTTTTTCGATTTTGTTATGAAGATCCATGTAGTTACACATGTTAAATTTAGAACTGATTATATTCTGTTTACTCTTCATTTTTTTAATCAATAAAAACCATGACTGTAATATTCTTTTTAAATTTAGACTAGATTATATTGAATCCAGTATTATTCTTGTTTCGCTTGTTATGGAGAAATGGGTATTGTGTGTTTAAGTGATTTGCCTCCTTGTTTTTTGCAGGCTGGTGTATCTCTTTTGTTCACATGTCCCTTTTCTGTACAAAAACATGGGGCTTATTTCAATATGGTTATCTGAGATAGATCAACAGGTATATTTAAGGATATATCTCATTTTCCTCTTTAGGTTATGTGATAAATCAAATCTACATGTACTAATTTCTCTTCCCAATCTCAGATTTCTTCGTCAATCTTAATCTTATATATTCTTATTCGGGTGATATTTGATGATGATCGGAGAATTCGCGGATGCATATAGTCAATGGACCCATATTTGGATTGCTGGAAATATACTTTGACGTGAGAAGAATCCAGCGAACTGCCATGTTTTGCTGCAGAGCTAGGTCTGCGCTTGGATTTTTTTCGTGTGTAATTAGTTTATATAATCTAGCGAGCAAGCATCTTTTAATCATTTGATTTGTAATCGGCCAGCTGTCCTCATGCTCTACCAATTGGTCATGCCTACATTGTTGTGCCACGTTAAATGTTTTCACTAATCCAACTGGTGTCCTATGAAAGTCTTAGAGATTTTGTCGATTAAATTGAACAGTTCATCCTTCAACAAAATGAGATTGCACTTGCCAATTATTTTCTGCATTGCTACTAAAAGTTTATATTGAATGCTAATAGTGTCAGCGTATCTTCCATTCTTCCTTTTGTGGCTTCAACAAAAGAATTTGACCATGTTTCAACAAGATGACAGGTAAAGCATGTAGAGAATTTCCAACCTGCTGAGCGTCTAAGAAAATAAATTTTAACTTGAATATTTATTGCAGTAAACTATTATGTTACCAGAGCCGATGCTCTTATTTTCTTTCTACTCATTACCTTAGTATAATACACATATTTCACGTGTACCATGGTTTGTGTGTGCTGATTGGTTAATTTAACATACAAGGTCCATTAAGACTTGCTCAAGGAATGCTTTGAGGATTAAGTAGATTTTATTCCAGGAATGGGAAGAGAATGATACATCTAAGATGTCTTGACTATATGTGGTTCTGTAGATTTTATAAGAGAATCCAGTTCTGATTACAACTGCTAAGAGATTTCTGGATGTAAGCTTTCTATACTCATCTATACTTCTTAAAAGACAAAACCCCACTAAGATGTATTTATGATTTTTCTATCTCAACATGCAACCTATCCACATCATAGCCAATCAATTATCCATATCATCTCCACTAATATCATCAATTGAAAAAATATCATCTCCACTAATAATTGTGATTACATATTTCATGCCACATAACCATGCTATTTTTTTCAACCATATAATTATCCATGTCACTAATATTTATTTCTCAAAATATACAACAATTTCAAACGAATTAAATTTAGTATATCGATTATGTAATCAATTGAACCTTTATAATGGAATATTTCATACACCTTATACCCATTTCATTCATAGAATATTTTTTTAAAGAGATACCCGCTGCGACGCGCGGGGTATTCTTATCGATTATGTGGTCAATTCAATTTTGATAATTGAATATTTCATACACCTTATACTCATTTAGAATATTTTTTAAAGAGATCCCCGCTGCAACGCGCGGGGCATTCTTCTAGTTAATATTGACGTTTTTTCCAATCATTTCCCTTTCATTTGGATGTTCTGGAAACCAAATTAGTTGGTATTACTTTAAAGATCAATTTTCATGTTTACTTTTGATTTTCTTATTAGAGAAGAATTTTTTGAAGACAAGGCTCGGTTGATATTAATTTTGTATGTGCTTACTCAATATCCTACTTGCGGGTACCACCCAGTCAAGTGCAAGGGAGTGAAGGAAATCTGTAGACATATCGAGATGGAACATGTGCGTGCGTCTCTCCATAGTTCCATGAACATATCCGGACGAAATATTGCATGAAGATATGTTTCTTAATTACATTGCCTGAGTACATGTATCAGTTGATTACAAAGAATTGGTTGTAGCTCTTTTAATTTGCGGTAGCTTTTGTGTGGTGTTGCGGCTCTAGATTCAGTCACCTCTTAGTTAACCTATAGACTCGTAGAAGATCGGTGATTAGTTTATAATCACGTATCTTTTGACAGATAACTGGACCGATTTTAATATTTTGTTTCTGCTGGTCTTCACATTTTACAGCAGATTATGTCTGATAATTTACTTTGCTAAATTACTCCTTGAAGAATACTCCTCGATACTTTGACATATCAATATCATCTTATTTGAATTTAGTTGGTTTAAATACCTTTGATGACTATCGTTGTGTACATAGGATTCATGGATTAGATACCGGTAGTTACTGGTTTAAATTCCTTTGACATGTATAGTTTTGTACATAGGATTCATGGATTAGTTACCGGTCATAGGATTCATGGATTAGATAGACTTGTGCCAATCGGTAGACTAAAGGAGAACATCTCTCTGGTGCAGGCCATATCGTTGTTCGTCCTCACCGGCGGCCATGGCGCCACCGAACCTGGCAACCACCACCTCCACCGGAGCACATCTTCCTTGATACTCCGTTCTATCTCTCCACATGAGCTCCTTTTGTTTATTTTCTATTCCCTTCTCATTGGCATAATGATTCTTCAAAAAATCTGTAGGTTTGGGGAATCTTTCCACTGTAGTCCTTCCTTTACTAATATATCGTTTATCGAAAATCGCTCTGTTTAAAGTTTCAGCTTCTGGTAGGTGAACAAATAATACCCCAAACATTTAAAAGACCATGTTGTTTGTTGACTATAGTGAAAGAGAATGAAGCCTTTGAATAAAGATTATGTGCTCCCGTCCTCTGATATTTAATATGTCCGTCATCCTGTCTTTGCTCCTGTAGAAAATCAGGCCTCATTATTTTCCCAATTTTAAATAACCAACAAAATGAATGGTTCTTGGCATTCCTCTAAGGCTTTACGCCTGGTGCCGAGGGAGCCTCCTCAGCGATTTGCCCCGCTCGCGGTCCCTGCGTTGTGGGTCCGGCTTCGGTTGCTGCCGTGTGCGCTTGTTCGACGCACGCGTGTCTGTGGGTCCGGGTCACCCGTGTTTTTTTCTTCGCTTCGCTGTTCCTGTCCGCTGTCTTCTGGCCCCTGCGTCTCTCTGTCCCCCCTGTCGGCGACCTTTGCACGTTTATGTGCCCATGCCCGCCGCTTCCGTGTATCCCGAGAGGAGAGGTCGTCGCCCTTGTCTAGGCCCGTCCCCTCGTTTTTTGTCCGTGCGGATCGGGTTGCCGGCGGCTTCTTCCGTTCTTCGTCGGCCGCTCGCTCGCCGGATTCGCTCCTGCTCTCTTGTGATTTCCGGCGCCGTTGAGTGCATGCCCGTCGGCTTCGCTCCTCTGCTCGTTCCCTCTGCCCTGTTCGTCGTTCTTGAGGAGAAGAGGTTCGTCTGGATCTCCCGGCTTTCGCCCCTCCCTCCACTCTTTGGGAGATTTTTCCCGTGTTCTGCTTGTCCGCCGTTCGCCTCGGTTCGATGCCCTCTCTGATTGTTTTTTTTTTCCTCTGCGGCTTGGTGCCTGGGGCGCGTTGGAGTTGCGGACCGGGGAAGCGCTGCTGTCGTCTGCTTCTCCTTCTGTGTGCGGTCCTCTTTTTTGTCGCCGCCTCCGCCTCCGCCTTGGTGTGCTTCAGGTTAGCCGCCGGTCTGGTTTCTGCTCGCGTTTTGTTTTGCATGTTGATTGTACCATTGTTTTGCGGAGAGGGAGGGTCAGGGGCAGTGTCGGACGGCATGCATTTGTGAATCTCCATCGGCAGGCACCTCCACCTTGGTGTGCTTTTAGTTGCCCGCCGGTTTGTTTTTTGATTTCGTTTTGTTTTGCCGATTGATTATACCATTGTATTGGGGGAGTTAGATATTGCTTGCGCTGGCGGGGGCTTTGGTATGTTCATCTAGGGATTCAGTTTTGTCCTCGCCTCGCGCGCATCTCCGGGTTCGATTGTCCGGTGGTTCTTGATCTGCGGTCAGGTGGGTTGTGCGGCTGTGGCATATCTTGCTTGACCGTCTTCCCTCTCTTGACTGTGAGAGCTGATTTTGGTGGTCGAAGGCTAGATTGGACCAGGCGACATTGATTTGAAGCGGCTCCTCTACATTCTCAGCTGGATAAATCTGTTGCGGTCGACTTCGTTCGGTGGCCACTGTCTCCCTTTGGACATTACTCTCTTGTCTCATGCAGTCCTGCCTTGCTTGTATCCCATTCAGTTTGTGAAGCGAAGCTAGACAGCGGCGCAGATGCAGGGCGTGGCCGTGAGGATCAGCTGGTGCTGTTTTTTCTCGGGATAGTTATCAGCAAGGTACACGTTCGGCGGCTGCTGCTTCTCCGCTAAACAAATGCAATCCAAACACCTGATGGCGGGGCGGGTCTCCAACGGTTGTGACGTGTACTCTGAGCGGCGTTCCTCCCCTCCCTGTCCGGTTGCCGTGCGTGCCTGCGCTAGAGCGAAGCTGAGCCATGGCTCTCCCAGCTCGGTTCCCTGCATTTATGTTTTGTACTGAACATTTCATTCCCCACGAACTTTTTTTTTTCTGTAGAGAAGGGCTCGGGAGTGAGCTGCTGAATGGATACAACTTATATCGTCTGTGCATTCTGGATGAAGGAGAATAAGTTCCTCGAAACTGATTCCGTGGCAGTGGCGGTGCTAATGTCAGATCTTTCCACCAACGGTAGAGGGCTGCTGCATCAATGAGTGTACCCTTGCCCCTGAACAACATGAATCGCTCAAGATTTTCAGCCATTTTTTCAATTCGCCACGACACTCGAGCTTTAGAGGTACATTATTCAAGTGATGTTTATAAGACAAATTATTTGGGTCACTTTGTTTACCTGTCGTTTATTAGGACATGATAAGCGACAGTTGTAAAAAAAGTAGAGTCTAAAGTTATTTTTTCGCAGTAGTTAGGAAAACTACCTTCAATAAAGTGCCGCTGATTCCAGCCGGGGTGAGGGTAGACCGCTGCGAACTAGACCAGAGGATAGCCGACAACAACTAGCTCCTCGATAATCGATGCCACTCCTCCATTCCTTGGTGTGAACTCTGGCACATGTTCAACTCTTTGTGGCCCTCTATTGTAGTCCGGCAACATGATCAACAAGTAAATAATTTTATCCATCATATCTTTATACATGAGAGCTCATTTATCAGAATATTAGTACTTTGATTTTAGAAGCAGGGTTACAGCCGACATAAATGTAAAAATGAAAGGGGAAACACCACAGGATACTCAGTTTGTAATATGAAAACTAAAAGGTTAATTTCTAACGGGTAATCCATTCTGCATTTAGCAATTTGTTGTTTTACCGAAATTCTTGTGTGTTCCGTTTTTGTAGCAATTACCTTTCAATTTTTTAAACTAGTGCTTTTAATAGAGATGTAGTGCAGTATCAGCTTTCTTATTTACCCAGTAATATTGCCCTCATGTGAAGAAATAATTGGTTATATACCGGGGAGTCTTGCCCTTATGTTATTGACGAGTGTTGCCTATGTCTGCAAGTAGTTATTTTGCTTATGATCAATGTAACTGTGTAACCAGCTCAACTATAGGTGCAAAGATTGAAACTTAATTGCATGCTATGTCTGCAAGAGGTTTTTGGCATAAGATTCTTCGTTTACAAGGACATGCTTAAGTGTGTAATTTAACTTAAATATGTCACGTTTGTCTGCAAAAGCTTTGAAGCAATTCTCTCACTCGATAACTAATGTGCTTGTACATTCCCTCAAAATTCAAAACTAAATAACACAAATGTCATGAAAAGTGATGTTAGTAATGGAATAGTGGAAAAACAATTTCTTGGTGATTCACAGCACCACTGGTTTTTGCGATGCTCTAATTTCATCGGTTAGCAACACCCTATGTCACCGCATACATATTCACATCCTAACTGCACTAGCACTGGTATGATTCTACCCGAGCAAGTTCCAATTATCTTCATTGATTATATATCTCAATACAGTTTTGGTCATCTATGATGATAGATATTTATCTATTAGTTGAGTAAGGAGTTATTTGTTGGCTAGACAGTAAGCCCAGGGTGTACAATATTTTTGATTTTCTACCTGTGTATCTTTGTTTGTTTGTAGACCAAGGACCGGTAGCTGCTTAATGTTTATAGGCATCCTTAAATGTTCAAATACTTTCAACCTACATAGTATGTGACTGAAATACTAAATTTGAACTTGGAGAATATACCAAGTTGTGTTTTTATGTGCTAATCTTTTATGTTATTCTTTGTACTACAGTGAAGATGCTCAACCTACCAATTTGATGTGTTCCACGACCATTTTATCATTGGACCAACAGAAAAAAAAAGCCTGTTGCATTCTCTATATTGTGATTTTAACTGTGAAGATTAGAACAGTTCAAGCAAGAACTTAGCTGTGTGGGCATCTGACTAAAATCAATGAGCGAGTTGCTAAGACAAAGTAGCTGTTACTTTGTGTTTAGTAGCTTTTTTTTCACAGAATGCTGTTATCTGTTATTTGTATGTACCATATTGTTCTTGGGAGCATAAGTTTAACATGACTATCAACTTGAATATGCACTTATTCTCATCTTTCTTTTTTACCGATACAAATCCCAAAACAGATCACATTTATGAGACGTCGGCAGAATCATGCAGTGCAGAAGCCCTCTAGCAAAAATACATATCCCCATTGCAAACTCAGGAAAAACCCGCACACCTATCTCATGGCTCTCAATATGTTATGCTGAAAGCAACGATGGCCGGTACGGCGGTGCCACATAGCGCGGCTGGCCCTCCATTTCATTACTGGCAACAAAAGAAAAAACTATGTGTTATGACCTACAACAATGCGACCAAACACACGCAGGCCCACCATGTTTTTTTACGCCACATCTCAAATGCAGATTAGACGGCGCGGCGAAGCGCGCTTACTCGTCTAGTAATTTTTAGTTATGGTTGCTTCCTATCCTTTTGCTGCCTGTTAGTAATATGTTATTCCTTGCCTATTAATTTTATTATTTCTCTACCCAGGGGCTTGACTATGAGGACGGCTGGTGCCCAGGAAGAGGAGTTGTACGGTCGACACAACATGTTTTACGAGATAGGTCGATTATAATGGCAGCCAGCTTTGGGACAATTGAAGCTATACTGGCATGTACCTATACTGGCGTCAAGAAGGTTGCCACGAAGCTGTCGTCTCAGACCAACAACTTGATGTGCTGCCGCCTGCGCCCAAGATCTCGCCGCGAGGCCTTCTCAAACCAAGAACTGGCGCGGCTGCACCACCGCCGATGCCGCCTGTGACCATGTTTGGGGACATTTTTACTTCCCCCACTACAGGAATGGCAATATGTGCCGACGGCCAAAACAGGTGCCGACGGCCAAATGTCGGGCACCGTCGGCACAAGGGGTCAGACCCCCAGCCTGCGCCAGAGGCCGTCGGCACAAATCTGGCCGTCGGCACAGCACAACAGAGGCCGACGGTGGCCCTCGGCAGTAGATTAGCCGTCGGCACAGGCTCAAAGAGGCCGACGGTGGCCCTCGGCGGCCGAAAGGCCGTCGGCACTGCTTACTGCGCCGTACTGCGCCCGCTGGCTGGGCCCTACCCAGCACTATGCCGACGGCTTTGCCGTCGGCACAGGTGATTTTTTTTTTCTCCTTTTGTGCATGCATGTGTATTTATTAGTTACTATCAATTGATAAAATTAATATGTTAATATTTCATGTTTAAAATATAGAAATTCACAACCGTTACCATGTATCGAGAGATCTAAGTCGATTTCATTTATTCATACTACACCGACACAACTATCGAGTGGTGGGTTTCACACACTAAGTCTATTTTATTTGTGTTTTATGTTCCTATGGCCTACCCTAACACAACCAATCACCTAGTTCCACAATGCTACCCCCTTTCGACGCCGTTACCGCGTGTTTCCGTATAAGTCCGGTATTTCTCCTGCGGGTCTAGGTTTCACCGGAGGGGTGGATCCGGAGCGTCTGGACCCCAACACAAGAAAGTTTATGCCATAGCATGTCATTATAGGTGTGTTGTGTGCTTTTTGATGGCAAAGATTTCACTCCGGGGTGTGGGCCGCTTCACCGGCATCCACTTCTCTCTCGTGAGTTTACACGCGCTTATAGGGTGAAACCCCCGTATCGGACGAAACGTCGTGAATCTTCCGAAGAGGTGGGTTCTACCTTGTTGTTTTATGTTCCTATGGCCTACCCTAACACAACCAATCACCTAGTTCCACAATGCTACCCCCTTTCGACGCCGTTACCGCGTGTTTCCGTATAAGTCCGGTATTTCTCCTGCGGGTCTAGGGTTTCACCGGAGGGGTGGATCCGGAGCGTCTGGACCCCAACACAAGAAAGTTTATGCCATAGCATGTCATTATAGGTGTGTTGTGTGCTTTTGATGGCAAAGATTTCACTCCGGGGTGTGGGCCGCTTCACCGCATCCACTTCTCTCTCGTGAGTTTACACGCGCTTATAGGGTGAAACCCCCGTATCGGACGAAACGTCGTGAATCTTCCGAAGAGGTGGGTTCTACCTTGTTGTTTTATGTTCCTATGGCCTACCCTAACACAACCAATCACCTAGTTCCACAATGCTACCCCCTTTCGACGCCGTTACCGCGTGTTTCCGTATAAGTCCGGTATTTCTCCTGCGGGTCTAGGGTTTCACCGGAGGGTGGATCCGGAGCGTCTGGACCCCAACACAAGAAAGTTATGCCATAGCATGTCATTATAGGTGTGTTTGTGTGCTTTTGATGGCAAAGATTTCACTCCGGGGTGTGGGCCGCTTCACCGGCATCCACTTCTCTCTCGTGAGTTTACACGCGCTTATAGGGTGAAACCCCCGTATCGGACGAAACGTCGTGAATCTTCCGAAGAGGTGGGTTCTACCTTGTTGTTTTATGTTCCTATGGCCTACCCTAACACAACCAATCACCTAGTTCCACAATGCTACCCCCTTTCGACGCCGTTACCGCGTGTTTCCGTATAAGTCCGGTATTTCTCCTACGGGTCTAGGGTTTCACCGGAGGGGTGGATCCGGAGCGTCTGGACCCCAACACAAGAAAGTTTATGCCATAGCATGTCATTATAGGTGTGTTGTGTGCTTTTGATGGCAAAGATTTCACTCCGGGGTGTGGGCCGCTTCACCGGCATCCACTTCTCTCTCGTGAGTTTACACGCGCTTATAGGGTGAAACCCCCGTATCGGACGAAACGTCGTGAATCTTCCGAAGAGGTGGTTCTACCTTGTTGTTTTATGTTCCTATGGCCTACCCTAACACAACCAATCACCTAGTTCCACAATGCTACCCCCTTTCGACGCCGTTACCGCGTGTTTCCGTATAAGTCCGGTATTTCTCCTGCGGGTCTAGGGTTTTCACCGGAGGGGTGGATCCGGAGCGTCTGGACCCCAACACAAGCAAGTTTATGCCATAGCATGTCATTATAGTGTGTTGTGTGCTTTTGATGGCAAAGATTTCACTCCGGGGTGTGGGCCGCTACACCGGCATCCACTTCTCTCTCGTGAGTTTACACGCGCTTATAGGGTGAAACCCCCGTATCGGACGAAACGTCGTGAATCTTCCGAAGAGGTGGTTCTACCTTGTTGTTTTATGTTCCTATGGCCTACCCTAACACAACCAAGCACCTAGTTCCACAATGCTACCCCCTTTCGACGCCGTTACCGCGTGTTTCCGTACAAGTCCGGTATTTCTCCTGCGGGTCTAGGGTTTCACCGGAGGGGTGGATCCGGAGCGTCTGGACCCCAACACAAGAAAGTTTATTCCATAGAATGTCATTATAGGTGTGTTGTGTGCTTTTGATGGCAAAGATTTTCACTCCGGGGTGTGGGCCGCTTCACCGGCATCCACTTCTCTCTCGTGAGTTTACACGCGCTTATAGGGTGAAACCCCCGTATCGGACGAAACGTCGTGAATCTTCCGAAGAGGTGGGTTCTACCTTGTTGTTTTATGTTCCTATGGCCTACCCTAACACAACCAAGCACCTAGTTCCACAATGCTACCCCCTTTCGACGTTACCGCGTGTTTCCGTATAAGTCCGGTATTCTCCTGCGGGTCTAGGGTTTCACCGGAGGGGTGGATCGGAGCGTCTGGACCCCAACACAAGAAAGTTTATGCCATAGCATGTCATTATAGGTGTGTTGTGTGCTTTTGATGGCAAAGATTTCACTCCGGGTGTGGGCCGCTTCACGGCATCCACTTCTCTCTCGTGAGTTTACACGCGCTTATAGGGTGAAACCCCCGTATCGGACGAAACGTCGTGAATCTTCCGAAGAGTGGGTTCTACCTTGTTGTTTTATGTTCCTATGGCCTACCCTAACACAACCAAGCACCTAGTTCCACAATGCTAACCCCCTTTCGACGCCGTTACCGCGTGTTTCCGTATAAGTCCGGTATTTCTCCTGCGGGTCTAGGGTTTCACCGGAGGGTGGATCCGGAGCGTCTGGACCCCAACACAAGCAAGTTTATGCCATAGCATGTCATTATAGGTGTGTTGTGTGCTTTTGATGGCAAAGATTTCACTCCGGGGTGTGGGCCGCTACACCGGCATCCACTTCTCTCTCGTGAGTTTACACGCGCTTATAGGGTGAAACCCCCGTATCGGACGAAACGTCGTGAATCTTCCGAAGAGGTGGGTTCTACCTTGTTTTTTATGTTCCTATGGCCTACCCTAACACAACAAAGCACATAGTTCCACAATGCTACCCCCTTTCGACGCCGTTACCGCGTGTTTCCGTATAAGTCCGGTATTTCTCCTGCGGGTCTAGGGTTTCACCGAGGGGTGGATCCGGAGCGTCTGGACCCCAACACAAGAAAGTTTATGCCATAGCATGTCATTATAGGTGTGTTGTTTGCTTTTGATGGCAAAGATTTCACTCCGGGGTGTGGGCCGCTTCACCGGCATCCACTTCTCTCGTGAGTTTACACGCGCTTATAGGGTGAAACCCCCGTATCGGACGAAACGTCGTGAATCTTCCGAAGAGGTGGGTTCTACCTTGTTGTTTTATGTTCCTATGGCCTACCCTAACACAACCAAGCACCTAGTTCCACAATGCTACCACCCCTTTCGACGCCGTTACCGCGTGTTTCCGTATAAGTCCGGTATTTCTCCTGCGGGTCTAGGGTTTCACCGGAGGGGTGGATCCGGAGCGTCTGGACCCCAACACAAGCAAGTTTATGCCATAGCATGTCATTATAGGTGTGTTGTGTGCTTTTGATGGCAAAGATTTCACTCCGGGGTGTGGGCCGCTTCACCGGCATCCACTTCTCTCTCGTGAGTTTACACGCGCTTATAGGGTGAAACCCTCGTATCGGACGAAACGTGAATCTTCCGAAGAGGTGGGTTCTACCTTGTTGTTTTATGTTCCTATGGCCTACCCTAACACAACCAATCACCTAGTTCCACAATGCTACCCCCTTTCGACGCCGTTACCGCGTGTTTCCGTATAAGTCCGGTATTTCTCCTGCGGGTCTAGGGTTTCACCGGAGGGGTGGATCCGGAGCGTCTGGACCCCAACACAAGCAAGTTTATGCCATAGCATGTCATTATAGGTGTGTTGTGTGCTTTTGATGGCAAAGATTTCACTCCGGGGTGTGGGCCGCTTCACCGGCATCCACTTCTCTCTCGTGAGTTTACACGCGCTTATAGGGTGAAACCCCGTATCGGACGAAACGTCGTGAATCTTCCGAAGAGGTGGGTTCTACCTTGTGTTTTATGTTCCTATGGCCTACCCTAACACAACCAAGCACCTAGTTCCACAATGCTACCCCCTTTCGACGCCGTTACCGCGTGTTTCCGTATAAGTCCGGTATTTCTCCTGCGGGTCTAGGGTTTCACCGGAGGGGTGGATCCGGAGCGTCTGGACCCCAACACAAGAAAGTTTATGCCATAGCATGTCATTATAGGTGTGTTGTGTGCTTTTGATGGCAAAGATTTCACTCCGGGGTGTGGGGCCGCTACACCGGCATCCACTTCTCTCTCGTGAGTTTACACGCGCTTATAGGGTGAAACCCCCGTATCGGACGAAACGTCGTGAATCTTCCGAAGAGGTGGGTTCTACCTTGTTGTTTTATGTTCCTATGGCCTACCCTAACACAACCAAGCACCTAGTTCCACAATGCTACCCCCTTTCGACGCCGTTACCGCGTGTTTCCGTATAAGTCCGGTATTTCTCCTGCGGGTCAGGGTTTCACCGGAGGGGTGGATCCGGAGCGTCTGGACCCCAACACAAGCAAGTTTATGCCATAGCATGTCATTATAGGTGTGTTGTGTGCTTTTGATGGCAAAGATTTCACTCCGGGGTGTGGGCCGCTACACCGGCATCCACTTCTCTCTCGTGAGTTTACACGCGCTTATAGGGTGAAACCCCCGTATCGGACGAAACGTCGTGAATCTTCCGAAGAGGTGGGTTCTACCTTGTTGTTTTATGTTCCTATGGCCTACCCTAACACAACCAAGCACCTAGTTCCACAATGCTACCCCCTTTCGACGCCGTTACCGCGTGTTTCCGTATAAGTCCGGTATTTCTCCTGCGGGTCTAGGGTTTCACCGGAGGGGTGGATCCGGAGCGTCTGGACCCCAACACAAGCAAGTTTATGCCATAGAATGTCATTATAGGTGTTGTGTGCTTTTGATGGCAAAGATTTCACTCCGGGGTGTGGGCCGCTTCACCGGCATCCACTTCTCTCTCGTGAGTTTACACGCGCTAGGGTGAAACCCCCGTATCGGACGAAACGTCGTGAATCTTCCGAAGAGGTGGGTTCTACCTTGTTATTTATGTTCCTATGGCCTACCCTAACACAACCAAGCACCTAGTTCCACAATGCTACCCCCTTTCGACGCCGTTACCGCGTGTTTCCGTATAAGTCCGGTATTTCTCCTGCGGGTCTAGGGTTTCACCGGAGGGGTGGATCCGGAGCGTCTGGACCCCAACACAAGCAAGTTTATGCCATAGCATGTTATTATAGGTGTGTTGTGTGCTTTTGATGGCAAAGATTTCACTCCGGGGTGGGCCGCTTCACCGGCATCCACTTCTCTCTCGTGAGTTTACACGCGCTTATAGGGTGAAACCCCCGTATCGGACGAACGTCGTGAATCTTCCGAAGAGGTGGGTTCTACCTTGTTGTTTTATGTTCCTATGGCCTACCCTAACACAACCAAGCACCTAGTTCCACAATGCTACCCCCTTTCGACGCCGTTACCGCGTGTTTCCGTATAAGTCCGGTATTTCTCCTGCGGGTCTAGGGTTTCACCGGAGGGGTGGATCCGGAGCGTCTGGACCCCAACACAAGCAAGTTTATGCCATAGCATGTTATTATAGGTGTGTTGTGTGCTTTTGATGGCAAAGATTTCACTCCGGGGTGTGGGCCGCTTCACCGGCATCCACACCCCTTTTGATGGCAAATAGATAGTTCTCTTTTAACCTAAGGAAAAAAAAATCCCTTTTGTGGTCATCTCCATGTTCCATATGCCATGTACCATTGTGGTCCAAGAGAAAAGGCCAAGAATGTCTCAAATGATTGATCGAAGAGGAGAAGAAGCAACTGGCAGTTAACTTGGCTAATGATTAGGCGGTCAAGCTAGTCTGCGGACTTGGGACTTGGGAGACAGATGGTCCATGGCCAGCATCTTCCATGTGGAAATCAGGCACCTCTAGTCTCCAAGGCTCTCGAACACGTATCAAAATGTGCTCTTTGTTATTAGGAGTACGCCGAAATGGAGGAAAAGGCCATCGAAGGTGGCATCGAACGAAAGACGTCGTTTTTCTGGACTCATGTCATGGAAATATGAAAAATTTCCAATCTGTCGCCTAGTTTTGGATGTGGAAAAACCTTTCTGGGATCATGCAGGGATTGAAGTGTTTGTGAAGTTCATATGAAATATCTCTGCGTCCGTAAGATGTTCGGCATGTGTGGAACTGCGCGCACACATGGTTTTGTTAGAGCGAGACATCCTTAACTACCCACGGTGCACCAGGGGGAACTAATGTGAATGTCTGATCTGATCACATGCCATCACGCTGCTTACACTAATCTAATTTTGATCAAGACCAAACCGTGTGTATATTAGTCAAAGATGAACATCACATGGTCGGCACGACACTCAATCAGGAAGTCCAGACTCCGGCTGTACTAAAAACCAGCGTGATCAATCCATCAAATGTACGTACGGAAATAATACATGTGCTTCGATCAATGGAGCGCTGCGTACGGGTTAGGTGTGACCAGCTCAGCTCACGAAAAAGAGAGCTCGGTTAGACACGGCTTTGCACTTAGCATTGTGTCCTTCATAGTTGTATAGACGTAGAGCGAAATTCTCCCCATCAATCAACTGTAATTAATCTACTGTAGTTCGTTTAACCAAACACGACGCGGAAGCCGCAAACTGGATTCGAGTGCGAAGAGAGAAAAAGTTATGCCGACGGCATTGCCGTCGGCACAGGGAACTGCGATTTTTTTTAAAAAAACATGTGCCGACGGCTGCCGTCGGCACACTAACTACGGGCACAAAGTATCAGGCCCGATCCCCTTTCTCTCTCCTCGCACTCTCACACCCGCATCTCCCCTGTCCCACGCCACTCCGCCACCTGCGCCGCCACCGGCCCTCCCTCCGCCGTCGTCGTCCCTCCGCCACCCCTCCGCCGCCACGAGGCTCCGCCACCAGCCGCCCGCGCCCCTCCGCCGTTTCGGCCGCGCGCGCGCCCACCTCCTCCACCCGCGCGCGCCGCCGTCCCCGCTCCTCCACCCGCGCCGCCGTCCCCCGCCGTTCTCCGGCGCTGCGGCGCGCCCACCTCCTCCCTCCCGGCGCCCACTCCCCCTCTGCGTCCCCTCCGGCGCCGCCCCGGCCTCTCTTCCCGAAGAAGGTGATGCCCCCTCCCCTCACCTTTATTTTCTGTTTTTTTTATATTAGAAATATAGGAATTGTTAGATTAGAAAAATAGTTAGGTTAGAAAAATGGTTAGGTTAGAAAAAAATTAGGTTAGAAAAAATTTTAGGTTTGGAAAAAAATTGGAGATGGCCCCGCGCCGGTTGCGTCGGCGTCGGTGGCGATGCCCCTCGCGCGCCGATTGCGTCGGTGGCGATGCCCGGGCACGCCGGTTGCGTCGGCGTCGATGGCGATGCCCCCGCACGCCGGTTGCATCGGCGTCGGTGGCGATGCCCCTCGCGCGCCGATTGCTTCGGTGGTGATGCCTCCGCACGCCGGTTGCGTCGGCGTCGGTGGCGATGCCCCTCGCGCGCCGGTTGCATCGGTGGCGATGCCCGGGCACGCCGGTTGCGTCGGCGTCGATGGTGATGCCCCCGCACGCCGGTTATGTCGGCGTCGATAGCGATGCCCCCGCACGCCGGTTGCGTCAGCGTCGGTGGCGATGCCCCCGCACGCCGGTTATGTCAGCGTCGATAGCGATGCCCCCGCACGCCGGTTGCATCGGCGTCGGTGGCGATGCCCCTCGCGCGCCGATTGCTTCGGTGGCGATGCCCCTCGCACGCATAATGCTACAATTTGAAAATTTTACTGTAATTTCGTAAAAAATGTTGCAATGTTTTAATGGATGTTCATTGTGTGGTTTCAGATGGCGTAGGTCCAGTCGTGGGCTTATCGAGCTTCTTCCGTGAGTCCAAGGCGGCGCGTCATCGACTTTCTCCTTCCTTGCAGCTTCGACGACCTGCAGCTTCGCACCTACGCTCGAGGTGAGCTAAATTTTCTTCTCCTCTGCCCTTCTGCCCCTTGCTCTGCCCCGGCCTTCGAGCCGATGTCACATTTACATTCATGTCTAGTCGCGTAACCCTAGGCGTCTCCCGTCCGGAAGGGTTGCAAATTTATAAATATGCAGGACTGTCCGTCTCTGCATATTTATAACCGTAGCTCTTCCGGATTGTCCACGTTTTGGACAACTCGGGTATGTGTAGTTCGGTTCGTGTCCCATGTTCTGCTCCTTCCTGAGACGGATTTCGGCAGCCCCCCCCGTTGTTCTTCGGATGCACACCCTCTCGGCTTGAAAAGTTCGAGACGTGTATTCTGAAGAACAACGGGGAGGTGCTGCCGAAATTCCGTCTCGGGTCGGGGTAGAACATGGGACACGAACCGATCTACACATACCCGGGTGGGATTAGGCCCCTACCTATTAGACATGTAGGTGAACCGTTGCATGCTGTAAAATATAAAATTTTGTCGTAATTAATCCGATGACATTGTAAAAAAGTATTATAACTTGTTGCATTTTAAGAAATGATATGAACGTATTTGCATAATATTTTACCGAGAAAATAACTGTTATTTGCATGTTGATGTTTTTCAATGCACGAGATAAACTTTTTCAACGGGTACTTTTCATATTCCAAGGAGCACTGCGCTCATTAAAAGTTGCAGGTCAACATCTTTAAATGAGCCCAGTGTTCTTGGGAATATGGAAAGTATCCGTTGAAAAAGTTTAGGTCTTGCATTTGAAACATCAACATGCAAGTAATAGTTATTTCCTCATAAATATTATGCAAATACGGTCCTATCATTTTAAGAAATGCGTTGTTGTTTGTCTCCCAATAAAGCAGAGGATGTCTGGTAATGAGTGGATGTACAGCGGCCGTATTTCTGTGACTGAAAGAACAGATGAGTGGGAATGGAAGACCAACATGTTAGTGAAAGAGTTAGCGCGTGGTTCAAAGTCAGCGGTTCGCCCATTATGCCCTTGCTCTAATTGTCGGAGGCGGCATCGTCATGGAAAGGTTGAAATGACTAAACACATGTGGTTGCATGGATATATGCAGAACTACGTGACGACTGTCGACTTTGCTCAGTACGAGCGTGATAGAGGAGAGGTGATGCGCCAGCGGATCAATGGCATTGAGTACGATGGGATTAGGAACTTGTTAGATGATTTCCGTGATGCCGACATGCCTGATTCGCCACCTCAAGTGGAGGAACATCCCGAACCGGAGGAACCGGATGAACCCGAGCCAACAGCGAAGGCCTTCTTTGAAATGATGGGCTCGGCTAAGAGGCCGCTATATGAGGGTGCAAAGATTTCTCAACTCGATGCCATCTCTCAAGCACTAGCCGACAAGGCCCGGTACTCCACCACCCGTGCTGGATTTGAAGCTAATCTGAAAACCTATGGTAACATGTTGCCCGAGGGGCATTGTCTTCCTAAAAGCATGCACGAAGCGAAGAAAGTCTTGAAAGGGCTCAGCATGGATTATACAAAGATAGATTCTTGTCCAAAAGGCTGCATTCTGTTTTGGAAACAGTTTGCGGATGACAAGTACTGTACCATTTGTAAGGCGTCTAGGTATCATGAGGTAAAGGGAGCCGATGGTCAGTTCAAGCAGACGAAAGTCGCTATGAAGATTCTTCGGTATCTCCCATTCATTAAAAGAATCCAGCGGCTGTATTGGTCCAAGGAGACTGCCAAACAGATGACTTGGCACAAGATGGGGAAGAGATACACAGACGAGCACGGACGGGAAAAGATGGGACATCCATCTGATGGTCAGGCATGGAAGAATTTCGATGCAAAATACCCCGATGAGGCAAAAGAGGCTCGAAATGTCAGGATTGCGATAGCAACAGATGGATTCAATCCATATGGTATGTCGACTGCCTCATACAGCTGCTGGCCCGTGTTTGTTATTCCGCTCAATCTCCCTCCTGGAGTCTTAATGCAAAGGAATACCATATTTCTGTCGCTGATCATTCCAGGGCCAGAATACCCGGGAAAGAATCTGAGTGTCTACATGCAGCCGCTTGTGGATGATTTGGACCACTCTTGGCACCACGGGACGTTCACATACGACCGGGCATCAAAGAAAAACTTCTTAATGAAAATTTGGTTCCAATACTCCATGCACGACCTTCCAGGGTACGCTCTATTCTGTGGATGGTGTACCGCTGGTAAGTGGCCATGCCCAGTGTGCAGGAACCGATTGGAGTTCCTCTGGTTAAGCGCGGGTAAGAAGTATTCCTCGTTTGACATGCATCGACAGTTCCTCAAACGAAGGCATCGATTTAGAGAAGACAAAAAGAACTTCAAGAAGGGCAGAGTTGAGCGTGTAGAAAAAAAGATACCAACATTCGATGGTGCAGCTGTTGATGCCGAGCTACGTGCTCTTGTTCCCGCTGGGGGAAATGGCCCACGATACGTCGGATATGGTAAAACACACAACTGGACTCACGTGGCAGGCTTGACGCAGCTTGATTATTACAAGGATCTCGAACTTCCCCATAACATCGATGTGATGCACACCGAAAAGAATGTCGGAGAGTCACTCTTTCACACAATCCTGAACATTCCTGAGAAGTCGAAGGATAATGTGAAGGCTAGAGTCGATGTCCAGAAACTCTGTGATAGAAAGAGATTACATATGCAGCCTCCTGACCGCCGGCGAAAAAATTGGTTTAAACCGCTCGCCGACTACTGCCTTGACAGTATTCAAAAGAAGGAGGTATTCAAGTGGCTCAAATTCATTGTCATGTTTCCTGATGGTTATTGTTCGAATATAAGCAAGGGGGTCAATCTTTTAACGGGAAAAGTCAACGGGCTCAAGAGTCACGACTATCATATATGGCTTGAGCGTCTGATGCCGGTGATGGTTCGAGGGTATCTACCCGAGCGTGTCTGGCGAGTGCTCGCGGAGTTGAGCCATTTCTTCCGCACGCTTTGTGCTAAGCAGATATGTCCTGTGATTATTCAGAAGCTGCATGATCTAGTGCCGGAGTTGCTATGCAACTTAGAGATGATATTTCCGCCAGGCTTCTTTACTCCGATGGCACATCTCGTTGTGCATCTCGCGAACGAGGCACTTTTGGGTGGACCGGTGCAGTTTCGTTGGCAGTTTTGTATTGAGAGAGAGTTCAAGTACATTAGAAACAAAACTGGAAATAAAGCTAAGATTGAAGCATGCATAGCTGAGGGAGTATGTCTTGAGGAGATGGCAGACGCCGCGACAACGTACTATCCTGCTGAAGTTCCCACTATGCATAACCAGGCATCTCGGTACAATATCGACGAGCCCAAGCATGACCCCCAGCTCCTCCTCTTCCAATGTCCCGGTGGCAAGTCAGGTGGCCGAGAAAAATACCTTGACCAAGGAAGAGCAAGATTGCATAATGCTCTATGTGCTTACGAACATGAAGGAAGTGGTCGATTATATCAGGTAAAATGGTGGTACAAATTACTTTCCAACTAGTAACCCTGTTTCGATCTAATACGTATTCTCTTCTTTTAGAGAATTCACGGATGAAATGTGGTCTGGAGCGGAGGAACCATCTATCGGAGAGCTGGACACTCTTCTGAAAGAGGGTGCTCCCGGACAGAAAAAATTTGTGTCTTGGTTCATGGAAAAAGTAATTTCTAACCTCTCCCTATTACCTTGCAATCTGTGGCTTGTCCCTTTCGTTACACCTATCTAATGCACAAAACAATTTGTATCGTATTTGTAGGGAGCTAATCCCAACGTTCAGATGACGGATGAGTTGAGATGTGTTTCCCAAGGTTTTACCCGTAGCGTCATGAAATATGAGAAGTATGATGTGAATGGGTATCGCTTCCACACGGAGGATCACCAGAAGAGTCGGCCGAATGCAAAAACGGTAAATACCGGGGTCTTCACCCGAGGCGCCGATTCCATAGACTACTACGGAACGTTAGAGAAGGTATACGAGCTGACGTTCAATCGCACCAACGTAGAACTCAAGCTCGTTGTGTTCAAATGCCACTGGTTCGACCCCGTCCATGGATACAAAAGTACCCCTTCCATTGGGTTAGTTGAAGTTAGGCCTTCAACCACCTATAGCGGAGCCGATGTCTTTATTGTGGCTCACCAAGCTAAGCAAGTTTATTATTTGCCTTACCCATGCCAGAAAGAGGCACTCAAGGGTTGGGAGGTTGCGTTCAGGGTATCGCCACATGGTAAACTACCCATGCCGTCCGACGACGATTATAACAACATTGACCCGAAAACGTACCAAGGAATTTTCTATCAAGAGCAAGAGGACTTCGGAGACTTTGACTTACAAATGGGTGGTTTTGAGGACCTCGAGAACAATGCGGAAACTCGTGGTGAGTCAGTGGTGGATCTAAAGGACATAGACATGCTCACCAAGCTACATACAGACAATGAAGACGATGATGAGCCACCACCGTTCGAAGATCCTAATTTACTACTCACGTGATAGTGATACAGATAGTGAGAACGAGAACCCAGCTAATTATGAGAGTGATGATTCTAGGTGATGTCTTTATACTTAGTATTTTATCTTAGCATTTTTTATGCAAGTTTCACCATTTTATACTTAGTATTTTTTCTTTTGAACATGCCTAGTGATGCTCTACATTTTATGCCAAGTTTCACAATTTTATGCTAAGTGCCTACATTTCACCATTTTATGCTAAGTGCCTATATTTTTACTATGTATATGTGATTTAATTGTTTTCTATTTCTCGATGCAGGTGATTGGACAATATGAGCCAAGGCAAGGAATCGTCGTCGTCCTTGCTCAAGAAGATTACACGGAGTGGTAGATCCTTGATTCGCAATCGGCGCTACCCCGTGGACGACGATGCGGTTGGAGGACGAGGACGAGGACGAGGTGGAGGACGAGGTGGAGGACGAGGACGAGGACGAGGTGGAGGTGGCGGGGGAGGTGTAGACTTGGAGCCTCCACCCTCCGCGTCTGGTGACGTGGCTTCCTAGCTGCAGATAGAGTATAGGGAGGAGGGGGAGACGGAGTCCAGACGGGAGGAGGAGGAGTACAGACCGGAGGAGGAGGAGGAGGACGAGGACGAGGAGGTGGAGATGGAGGGGGAGGTGGAGGGAGGAGGAGGGGCACCGAAGAAGCTGCGAGTCCGCGGGGAAGCGGGATCCCCTGTTTGGATAAGCAGCCTGCCACGGAGGAGGAGAAGACTCTTATTTATCCAAATAAGAAGGAGTAAGTTTACTAATTTGTAATTTTAAATATGTAGTTTCATTTTTGGCATATGTACTAATGTTTGATTATTATGCAGCAATTGGACATATGCTGAAGGGAGCCGCCAGCCTTCGAGCTTGCTTGGAGCTCTGATCCGGCTTTATTGGCCGGGCTTTTACACCACGGTTGTGGATGGCCCGCCGAAGTTGGCGTCTTCTTGGCTGGACTACGAGGCTGCCGATTGCGCGCCATTCGGGAAGGCTTCTGACGCCGTGACCACCAGGTTTTGGGTAAGTTATATTTTCATGAGTTTCGTTCGTAGTTGATGACACCACCGTTCTAACTCGCTATTTTCTTCATGCATGATTGAAGTGCTTTTTCCGGGTGCTTGAGGAGGATAGAGGCGCGGCGCGGGTTCTCCGCAAGGCGTGCATGAGGTTGACCCGCCAGGTGTGGTACAACCAGAAGCACACCGCCATCAGCGCGTTCATGGCCGAGAAGGGCAAAAGGGCCAAGAAGAAGGACAATGTCGCGGACCCGCCCAAGATGACAGTCGAGGATTTCATGAGGGTAAGTAAACTATCTATGTCATTCTACATTTCAGTTAATTTGCCATTGCATTGCCTCCTTTTTACTTCACTATTGCATTCTCAGGTCATTCCACACTGGGCCGAAAGACACGAGGACGCATGGGCGGTGCTGGCTAGGAGGTGGGCCGGGGAAGACCCCGAACACAATGCCGTGAGCGAGCGGAACAAGAAGAACCGAGGCCACGGGGGCACCCACAGTGGAGGAAGCCTCAACACCGACCGCTTCAAGAAGAGGATGGTATGTACATACATGGAAAAGATGGTTTATTTTCTATCATGCATGTTTCTACTTGATACACATAACGTTTACTTTTGCGATGCAGGAGAAGCAGAGTGGGGTGCCAGCTACTTACTTGGCGGCGTGGAAGACGATGAGGCGGAAGAAGTCTGTTTCAGACGCCGCCACGTCCTCGGCTCCTGAGTACTACGGCAGAGCCGAGTCGGACATGCAGGATTACACCTCGGCGTTCCAGATTCTACACCCGCAGGTCGAGGACCCCTTCGAGCACGAGTACGACGAGACGGCGTTGATGCTAGCGGGGAACGGGAGGGAGCACGGCCGTCTGAGAATCCTTGATAAGGTGGCCACGCCTACCGCGAGCCTCACTCGTATCAAGGCTACCCTCCCCGTCGACGCCGTCCCTGTCCAGCCTCGTGGACGGCGTGCTAGAGCTGCCTCTGCCTCTGCCGATGTAAGCTGTCCTCTCATTCTCATCATGTTTTCTTACATTCCCCTCTGCATTGCTAAGTTGTCGATATTAACTTGTTTCCTAAATTGTAGCCGGAGTTCGATGCGGCCTATGCCGCCGCTTATGAGAAGTACAAGGAGAACCTACAGGCGTGGCAGCAGAGGACCGACGCCCTCACTTCGTACCATAGCGCGGTATCGAGTGTAAGTTTTCAATCCATATTTCTGCAAAATATGACAAGTCTAAATCATCTTGGCAACACATGACATCTAAACCATCTTGTAGGCGATGATGAGGTGGATGACCACCGGAGAGAGAGGATCGCATCCAGGAGAGCCTCCTGAAGCGGCAGGGCCGGTCCCGATATTCATATCGAGGGATGAGTTTGCCCTCACATACTACGCAGAGACCCCGGTATGTGTTCTTTTCCACACGTCGATTACTGATTTACTTTGCCTCTAAAGTGTCTAACTCGTGCTCGAACATGTAGGATACTGGAGCTTCGGGGAACACGGCTTTTGGCCGGGCTTCTCCTAGTGGCTCCCCGGGTTCGCGCCAGTCGACGCCGATTCACGGCCGTGCTTCGGCCACTCCTGGTACCTCGCCTGGTGGCTCCGGAGCTGGTTCGACGGACGCGACACATGATCGTCCTCATTTCACGAGTGGAGACCTGGGCTTCACCCCTTCTCCTAGCTAGGGATGTATCTAGTTCGATGTATGGATGTATCTGGATCGATGGATGCATGTGGATCGATGTATGACATTAAACGATGTTTGTATGGATGTTTTGATGTTCAATAATGATAGTACTGTACTTCTAGATGTTTCTGTTGCATTGAATTATTATTTGTGCAATTTCTGTGGATTTTGGAACCAAAACAGCACCAAAAAGGGCAAAAAAAAACCTGGGCATAAGTTGTGCCGACGGCAATGCCGTCGGCACAGGGCCTACGCTGACCAAATGGTCAGTCCTGTGCCGACGGCATTGCCGTCGGCACAGCCCGTGCCCCAGGAGCCACCAGGTGCTGCCGCGTGTCCCCCTTTGTGCCGACGGCAATGCCGTCGGCACAGCGCCCACCCAGGGACGCACCAGCTGCTGCCGCGTGTCCCACCTTGTGCCGAGGGTGGCCGTCGGCACAGAGGCCACCACCAGACCAACGCTCTGACAGCGTGGGGCCCGCTGTCAGACCAAGGTGGGGCCCACCTCTCAGCTGTGCCGACGGCATTTTCGTGTGCCGACGGCCCCCTTACCTGCGCCGACGAGCCGTGTGCCGACGGCGGTGTGCCGACGGCCACCGTCGGCATAGAGGAGGCCGACGGGGTTCTGACCTGTGCCGACGGCCTTTTGCCGTCGGCCTATAAGCAGATTCCTGTAGTGCCCCCTCTCACCAAGTTGTTTCTATTTTCCATTCCACGCAGTAGACCCGTTAGCACGTAGAGTTTCCGTAACTCTTCATGTATGTAGGTGTATCATTACTGCTAATGAAATTCTTTTGAACTGATAACATGTGGCTCTGCATACAAAATAAATTGGCTAAATGAAAGGGAAGCATAGCTTCAGCTACTAAAGAAATGGTGCACTCTGATTTGCTTTTTTTTATCCCTTTGAAGTGTTATGTTCCTTATTCATTTACCTTGTTGTTCTTTGCATACATAATGCGATATTTCATGTCTAATGTCATATACGTTTAGCTAATCTTTTGGTTCCATCATGAGATTATAGTGTCAAGTTTACTTGTGTGGAGCATGTGCATGTGAGACCCATATCATGGGGAAAGTTTCTGGCCAATCCATTTGAATGTGTCTTAAGTCTGCAAATTGATTTAGAAAGGTTTCATGATTTCCACTTACGGATGTCAGGTCTTGTTAAAACCAAACATCAGCCCTCCGTCCAAGAACATTGTTTTATTATGTTTTGAGTAGCACTTTTTACTACTTATTGATTGTGCGTATAGTGGCTACCTATTTTGTTCTTTAGTTCTTGCCTATAATTTTTCACCCACGTATGTAATTGTTGGCCTCTTACATTTGCCTATGCGGAGCTAGAATGTTCGGTGCTTGCTCGCAGAGGTTTTAGGAAAGCTAAAAGCTGAGTAATTTCGAACACGACTAAATCCTATAGATTGACTAATGGATCAATCTCCTAATTCATGTGGATTATAACTTCTAATGTGATATAGGTGAGGCAACATTTTATAGCTGGACCAGGAAGAGGTGTTACAAAAATAGTTAATAGGGAATTTCGTAGTTATAGAAATTTGTGACAGTAACACTAAATTAAGCCGTTGTCATTTTATCTTATGAAATACTTACATATAGCATTTCTTCTATTAATAAACAAATTCTTGCATAGACCCATTGTTTGAGCCAATTGCAACTTCGGAGGTTCTACTCTTTAGAAATTACAGCAGAGGAAAGCATAAATGACCCAAGCCACCCTGCCCGACTAGAACGCCAAATCATATGCTCGGCCTAATAGCTAATGACAAAAATATAACCTTTCAATATTATGAAGCAGTAATCTCTGAGTTAACTTATAATTTTTTTCTTATGGAGAGAAATTCCGGAAATAATCCGTTATTTGCGCCAGTGGCGCAACGGGTCATCTAGTAGTTTAGAAGGTGGGCATACCTGAGTCGATGTCGATGCGCCAGATCCTCCTTGCGTGCGAACAAACCAGGGATCCAAATTGACCGGCCGGACCGGGACGAGGAACACCGCTGTCCCCTCCGTGGTTTCCTTGCAGTACGTGAGGGGTGACAGAGCAGGAGTACACTTGCTTTGCTCGCGTCTCCGCCACCACACCCTCTATGGAGTTCCGCGCCCTTTAAGTTTAATGGTATCCAGTATATATAACAGGGATGAATCAAAATGTAGTAGTTCTTTTAGCCACAGAGTACCATGATAGTTTAGTAAGGGCAAAAACTGAAAACCAAGCCAATGACCAGCCGGAAAGAAATTCTAGGAAAACTACTCCGTAATTAACATGCAAATGGCTCCTAGTTGTCTCAGGTATGAGCTAGTAGCGACTAGATTAAATTCTATTGAACTGAAGCTTGTACATCTTTCCAATAAAACAAAAACGTAAATTAAGGATAGGAACTAGATAAGATTCTGATTGACATGACCAAACACTGGCATCAAAACATAGATACTGATCTAAATTGAAGCTAACTAATAACCAAGCATGGCTTACTCCTTGGCTATAGTCGGAACCACTTCACTAGTTTCCTGAATTAACTAATGTTGTACAGGAGGTCATGAAATAGAGTAATTCAAGTATATACAAATTAATCTTAGACAGCGGGATACAGAACTCTTGCTCACACATACACTCTGTTTTCTCAGACTTCCAAGTCATTTGTACATGAGTTGTACATGATTTATCTCACCAGGGAGTAGGATCGCTCCAGGGGTTCCTTGCGGGACGCGAGGGTCGACGGCAGGAGTACCCTTCCGTGGCTCGCGTTGTCGCCGCTCCCATGCCCTCGCTCGAGTTCAACGCCCTCCCTCGGCCACGAGCGAAGTGAGGACGGCCGGTGTCAGGAACAGCGGGATGCAGCTTGGGGACGTGGTCGTGGAAGACATCCGGCAGCATCACGCCCGTCCTTGAGCTCCGGCGCGTCGACGGCTTCGCGAAGACGGTGACGGAGGAGGCCGGTGAAGATACGGGGGCCGGCATCTGGTGGCCAGGCCGTCCGCTCCTCCGAGGAGAGGAGATCTGTTGTAACTAGTACTTGAGTGTAAGGAGAATATTAGTTAGGGGATGAAAATGTAAAATTGCATGTATATATCAAAGAGAGACAGAGAGAAGACGGTAGAAGCTTCAGTTCCTCTCTTGTACAATACTCACGGCAAGTAATGAATCTAGGGGTGCCTGAGTGATTCCCTAGTTTTTCTCTCAATCTAATCGTTGATTTCAACATGGTATCAGAGCGGGCTGATCTGGATTGATATTTCTGTGCGATTTTGGTCCGCATCTTGTTGCGCCGCCTGTGTGCTGCGCCGCCGTCGCTCTTGCCGCTGTCCTTTCGCATCGCTCTATCGCCATTGTGCCGCGCCCTTCCCGTGCGGGCCTGGATCTGTTCTTGCACCTGGACGGATTTGGGGTTGCTCCCGTTCCTTCCTGTGGCCATCGTTTGGACGTCTTGGAGCAGAACAGAGGAATTTGGAGATTCTCCATCTCAGGTACAAATTTGTTCCAGTCTGAAACGTGCTGTTGTGGGTTGAATCCTCTTGATGTGCAGTAATTTTTCGGGAGTGGAGCTGGGACTTCTTTTGGTTGCTTAATCTTGTGTGAAGCTACTGTATTTTGTTAGCTGAATCGGTGCTCAATCATGGAAGAAACCAACAATGATAAAAGTGTGGAGAAACTCTGTGAAAGTATGCAAAGAATGCTTCTTCAGTTGATGGAGCAAGCACAAGGGAAATCCAACATTTCTTCAGAAGTTCAAAAGGTCAGCCTAGAACCAAATCCTGTTAAACTGACAGGCCCTGGTGATTATTTTAGTTGGGCACGTAATGCCTCTTTGATTCTGGAATCCCATGGTTTACATAAGTACTTAAATGAAGATGAGAAAAAACCAGAAGAAATAACTCATGAGCAATGGGAACAAAATCAGAAGCGTGTCATGGTGTGGTTGCTTAGCTCTATGGAGAAATCTGTCCGGGAACAGGTCGAGAACTTCAAAACTGCAGCTGAAGTATGGACGGGCATTGAAAAACAATTCTCTGGTAAGTCCAACAAGATGCAGGTAAGCAGGATACTACATGAAATGAGGCATATTAAGCAAGACCAAAAATCAGTCACTGAGTATGCAGGAGAACTGAAGAAGCTTTATAGAGATCTGGAGTTCTTCAGGCCATTCAAACCACACGATCCAAGAGACTTGCTTCTTCTTCGAGAGTGGTTTGAACCACTACTTGTACAAGTCTTTCTAGAAGGGTTGAATTCAGAGTTCAACCTCCGCTCTGAAATGGTATTGGCAACCCCTGACTGGCCTACTCTGGACCAAGCTATCGCAAGTATCCTTGAGGAAGAAACTCGGCTGGCAAGCAAGGACTCTACCATGCAGTTACATGGTGACAATCGTGTTGCACTCACTAAGACTCGGACATCTGATGTTCCTAATAATTATCAAGCTAATGCAACTAGATTTGATTATAAAAAAAGGAGCAGAGTGGTGTGTGATCATTGCAAGAAACCGGGTCATGTGAAGAAAGATTGTTTCGAGTTGGTCGGGTATCCTCCTGGTTGGCAGCAGAGACGAATTAATAAGTACTACATGGGAAACAATCATGAGAAGAAACAAGATAAGGCTCACTTCACATCTTCTCTAGAAGAGTTATCACCAATTGCCTTACAAGCTCTTGAAGAATTCAAGGCTAAACTCATGTCGGCAACCGCAGAAGCACCACGTGAAGCGTCTAGCTCGAGTGGCGTAGAAGGTGAGAACCATTTAATTACTTCATGGATCATCGATTCTGGTGCTACAAACCATATGACGGGCTCACCAAGATATTTCTCATCATACACACCCCGATCAGGAAGAAATCGAGTTCGTATTGCTGATGGATCTTCTGCCCCCATAATGGGTTATGGGACAGTTAATTGTGCATCATCTTTACCTTTGAGTCTCGTCTTACATGTTCCCAACTTTCCTGAGAATTTATTATCAGTCAGTTCCATTACAAAGTCTTTAAATTGCCGAGCTTGGTTTGAGCCAAAATTTAGTGTATTTCAGGACCTGAAGTCAGGAAAGATACTTGGGACTGGAACTGAACGTGATGGCTTGTATTATCTTGACAACACACCAACTCCGGTTGCACTCAACACAAGAAGTGCCACGCCTACAGATGAGCTACTGTTACTCCATTATAGACTAGGGCACCTATCATTCCAGTCTCTAGGCCGTATGTTTCCTTCTCATTATAAATCATGTTGCAAAGAGAATCTTATTTGTGAGGTGTGTGAGCTGGCCAAACACACAAGAGCTAATTATCCTAGTAGTGGTGAAAGTTGTAGAACTCCTTTTGAAGTAGTGCATTCTGATGTTTGGGGACCTTCAAAGGTAACCTCTCTATTAGGAGAGCGATGGTATGTAACATTTATTGATGGTTTGGGTAGATGCACCTGGTTGTACCTCCTTAAGCAGAAATCTGAAGTTTTGAGTGCTTTTAAAAATTTCTATACCTTGGTGAGCAACCAGTAGAATGCATGTGTAAAAATATTCAGGACAGACAATGGTACTGAATATGTCAATCGGGATTTCAATGACTTCTTGTCCTCCCATGGCATTGTACATCAGACCACATGTGTCAACACATCAGAACAAAATGGAGTTGCAGAGCGAAAAAATAGACATCTACTTGAAGTAGCCCGATCTCTTATGTTTAAAATGAATGTACCAAAATTTCTATGGGGTGAAGCTGTTAAAACAGCATCTTATTTAATTAATCGCATGCCATCACGGAGTCTCAATTATAAAACTCCAATTGAGTGCCTTAGTGGTGTTAATTCTTTTATAGTGCCGCCAAAGATATTTGGTTGCACTTGTTTTGTTCACGATTATAGGAATACAGCAGGAAAGCTTGATCCTCGGGCGATTAAGTGTATCTTCGTGGGTTATTCTCCAACCCAAAAGGGATATCGGTGTTGGAGTCCTACTGAGAAGAGATTCTTCGTCAGCATGGATGTGACGTTTCATGAGAAGGAACCTTTCTATTCCTCACATGTTAACCCCACTTATAATATTAGTAGACAGGGGGAGATTTCTAACAAAGATTCTGGTTCTAGTGGCTCGGTATGGGTTCCTATGGTGGATATTTCACGACGTGGTGATCAAGACGAGAAGAATACAAGTATGAATGAAGAAGGCAGAAACTCATCTAACAATGAGGTATGTGATACCCCAACATCTCAACAAGTATCAGAACCAGAGACACCTTATATACCTTGTGATGTGGTGCATGATAATGTAGTTGAAGATGATATTGACCATAGGACTGTTCCACAAGGCGCAGATGTACCAAGGGAGTCCATCCTTGATACTACAGAAGAAGGTACTATAAATCCCGTGGTCATATCTAATGTGCCAATAGTTGAAAACCCGATTGCATTGCGGAAACCTGTTAGACGTACTGAAATTCCAGCACGACTTAAAGATTGTGTGGGCTATAAGCATGATATAGCTAAGTTTATCTCATATGAAAAGTGTAGTCCGTCACTTAAAGGTTTCATTGCATCGTTGGACTCCACTTATGTTCCTGCAAACTGGGAGGATGCTATGAAGGATCCAAAATGGAAGGCATCCATGCTAGAAGAAATGAATGCCCTAAAGAAAAATAAAACATGGGAACTGGTAGAGCTGCCAAGTGGTAAGGAGGCTGTAGGATGCAAGTGGGTTTACACAGTTAAACATAACTCTGAGGGGAAGGTAGAGCGACTTAAGGCTCGTTTGGTGGCAAAAGGTTACTCACAGACGTACGGGATTGATCATGAAGAAACATTTGCGCCGGTGGCGAAAATGAACACTATACGGACTTTGATATCTTGTGCATGCAACTTGGGCTGGCGATTACATCAGTTAGATGTAAAAAATGCTTTTCTTCATGGAGATCTTCGCGAAGAAGTATACATGCATATACCTCCCGGCTTCGGTACAACTGAAACCGAAGGCAAAGTGTTAAGATTACATCGATCCTTGTATGGTTTAAAACAGCCCCCCCGTGCATGGTTTGATCGATTTCGTAGGTCTATAATTCAAATGAGATATAAACAAAGTAACGCAGACCATACTCTGTTTTATAGACGAAGTGGTGACATGCTAACTATTTTGATCGTCTATGTTGATGATATTATTATCACAGGAAATGATGATAAAGAAATAGACAAGTTAAAGCAGCAACTGGCAATAGAGTTTGAAGTGAAAGACCTGGGACTGTTGAGGTATTTCCTGGGAATTGGAGTGTCTCGGAGTGCCAAAGGTATATATCTCTCTCAAAGAAAGTACATCCTTGATTTATTATCTGAAACTGGAATGACTGGGTGTCGTCCAGCTTCCTCTCCAATTGAAAACAACCATCGCCTTACAAAGGAAGGGGGAGATCCTATAGATAGAGAGCAGTACCAAAGATTGGTTGGGCGCCTAATTTATTTATCGCACACACGCCTTGATATAGCATTTGCGGTTAGCGTTGTAAGTCAATTTATGCATGATCCTAGAAGTCACCATATGGATGCTGTCATGAGGATAATTCGATATCTTAAGGGATGTCCTGGTAGAGGCTTATTATATAACATCAAATGGTAATTACAAGTTGAGTGCTACACTGATGCAGATTGGGCAGGTTCACTAGATGATAGGAGATCAACTTCTGGCTATTGCACTTTTATTGGAGGCAACCTTGTGACCTGGCGCAGCAAGAAGCAAAATGTGGTGGCTAGATCTACGGCTGAAGCAGAGTTTCGAGCTATGGCACAAGGGGTATGCGAAGTGCTTTGGTTGAAAATCTTATTGATGGAGTTAGGTTTATCTAAGGAGAAGCCAATGTTATTGTATTGTGATAATAAGGCTGCCATTGACATTGCTCATAATCCTGTGCAGCATGGTCGAACGAAACATATAGAGATTGATAGGCATTTTATCAAGGAGAAGATAGACCTGGGAATCATTTGCATGCCATATGTGAGTTCTTCTAATCAACTTGCTGATATATTAACTAAGGGTTTATCGGAAAAAGTATTTTCCAGTTTATGTAGCAAGATGGGTCTTCATGATGCATTTGCCCCATCTTGAGGGGGAGTGTTGTAACTAGTACTTGAGTGTAAGGAGAATATTAGTTAGGGGATGAAAATGTAAAATTGCATGTATATATCAAAGAGAGACAGAGAGAAGACGGTAGAAGCTTCAGTTCCTCTCTTGTACAATACTCACGGCAAGTAATGAATCTAGGGGTGCCTGAGTGATTCCCTAGTTTTTCTCTCAATCTAATCGTTGATTTCAACAAGATCTCCCTGCAGCACGAATCGGACGACATCCTACGAGACTCGTGGCAGCGTGGTCGCCAACCTGGTGGACGGAGAGCCGTCGCCGGCGTGTGGTCTCCCCCCACCGCAAACCCTAGGCGGCAGCGCCTCTGTCTCCGGCAAGGCTGGGTCAGACGCATTCGATCTGGTGCGCGGGAGGGACTAGAGGAAGGAGGATCCGTGGCTAGCGGAGGAGGGGCAGCGGCGGAGTGAGCCAAGTCGCCGGCGAGGTGAGAGAGGCGATGGCGTCGATCTAGATCGGGGAGACAGAGAGAGGCTTAGAATTTGGGGATCGAGACGAGAGTGGAGGCATCGGTGCCGTGCCGTGAGTTACGCGAGAGATTGACGGAGGATTGTTTTGGTTTGTGGGGATGGATCGTGTGGTTCCAAGCGCCGATCCGCGTTGGGCTTGCTGGAGCCATCTCATTGGCTGCTCGCGTTTTCACCAAGGACAACAGCGATCCGTAAAATACCTAGCGATCCGTAACGGAGCCCCGGTGCTCCACACGAGATTTATTGTTCCGCTGGAAAGGGGCTCCGGAGTGTCTAAATCCCACCAAAAACTAGTTTGTGCCATATCACATGTGTAAAAGTATGTTGGGTGCTTTCTATGTCCAATGTGCCTCTCGATGTGTGACCGGATTCACCATCACGTTCTCTCTAGTGATTTATGGGACTTATAGATTGAAACTCCCACTTCTGGTGAAACATGGGGAATATTTGCAAGGGTTGGGGTAGATCTTGTTTTTGGTTGTCCATAGGTCCTAACCTAACACAACCAAAAAAAAAATATTCCAACTTGTCAACCTTCTTTGAACGCACGTCTAAGGGGTAGCCGGAAAAGTTAGGGTTTTCTCCAGCGGGTCTAGTGTTTTGCTCGAGAGTGGCTCCGCGGCGTTTGAATGCGACCAAAACCTATGTGGTGCCATATCACATGTTTAAAAGATTTTGGGTGATTTATATGTCCAAGGTCTCACTACCGGGTGTGACGGGCTTCACCAGCATCACCTTATCTCCAGTGATTTCATGAACTTATAACTCAAAAATCCCACTTCGGGCGAAACATAGGGAATCTTTGCAATAGTTGGGTTAGATCTTGTTTTTGGTTGTTTATTGGGCCTGAAGTAACACAACGAATAAAAATGTTACAATTTTTTGTCGTCTTTCGATACACTTCCAGGGGGTAGCCCGAAAAATTATGGTTTTATCTAGCGGGTATATGGTTTCGACGAAGAGGGGCTCCTAAACGTACGAATCCCAAAAAAACCTATATGGTGCCACATCACCTGTTTAAAAGTGTGTTGGGTGATTTAGATGTCCAAGGCCCCACTACGGGGTGTGATCGGCATCACCTTCACTCTAGTTATTTTATGCACTTATAGCTCGAAACTCTCACTTCGCGCGAAACGTAGGGAATCTTTGCAAGGGTTGAGGTAGATCTTGTGTTTTGGTTGTCCATAGAGTCTAACATAACACAAACAAGCAAAATATCCCACTTTTCGACCTTGTTTTGACGCACGTCTAGGTGGTAGCCCGAAATGTTAGGATTTCCTCTAGCGGGTCTAAAGTTTCGCCGGAGAGGGTCTCCGGATTGTCTGAATCCAACAAAAACAAATGTGGTGCCATATCACATGTTTACTCATGTTTTTTTTGTCTTAAATGTCTAATATTCCACTCCGGCATGTGACCGGCTTCACCGGCATCACCTTCTCTCTTGTGATTTTATGGACTTATATCTCGAAACTCCCACATCGAGCGAAACGTAGGTAATATTTCCAAGAGTTGGGGTAGATATGTTTTTGGTTCTTCCCAACGTATACCCTAACACAACAATAATAATATTCCACTTTTCTACGTTCTTTCAACACTTGTCTGGGGGGTAGCTTGAAAAGAAAGGGTTTTCTCTAGCGAGTCTAGGGTTTAACCGGAAAGGGGCTACAGAACGTTTGAATCCGAAAAAAACTAGGTGGGTCCATATCACATGTGTAAAAATGTGTTGGTTTCTTTATAAGTCCAAGGTCCGACTCCACGGTGTGACCGGATTCACCGACATCTCTTTGTCTCTAGTGATTTTATGGACTTATAGCTTGAAACTCCCACTACAGGCGAAACATAGGGAATCTTTGCAAGGGTTGGGGTAGATCTTGTTTTTGGTTGACCACATATCCTAACATAACACACCAAGGCAAAATATTCCATTTGTCTACCTTCTTTCGACGCACATCTAGGTGGTAGCATAAAAAGCTAGGATTTTTTTTCAGCGGGTCTAGAATTTCGCCGGAGAGGGGCTCTAGATTGTCTGAATCCAACCAAAACCAAAGTGGTGCCATATCACATGTGTGCACGTGTGTTTATAGTCTTATATGGCCAATATTCCACTCTGACGCGTGACCGGCTTCACCACATCACGTTCGCTCTAGTGGTTTTATGGACTTATAGCTCGAAACTCCCACTTCGTGCGAAACGTAGGGAATCTTTGCAAGAGTTAGGGTACATCTTGTTTTTTTTCGTTCATAGGGCCGAACCTAACACAAACAAGCCAGATATTCCACTTGTATACGTTCTTTCGACCCACGTCTAGGGGCTAGCCTGAAAAGCTGGGGTGTTCTCCAGAAGGTCTAGGATTTCGCCAGTAAGGAGCTCTGGAGCGTATGAATCACATCAAACCCTAGGTGATGCTATATATCATGTGTGAAAGTGTGTTGGGTGCTTTATATTTCCAAGTTCCGACTCAAGGGTGTGACCGGCTTCACCGACATCACCTTCTCTCTAGTGATTTTATGGACTTATTGCTCGAAACTCCCACTTCGGACGAAACATAGGGAATCTTTGCAAGAGCTTGGGTAGATCTTGTTTTTGTTTGTTCATAGGGCCTAAACTAACACAAACAAGAAAAATATTACACGTGTCAACGTTCTTTCGACGCGCGTCTATGGGGCTGGCCAAAAATTTAGGGTTTTCTCCAACGGGTCTAGGGTTTCACCGGGAGGGGCTCCGTCTATGGGACTGGCCGAAAATTTAGGGTTTTCTCCAACGGGTCTAGGTTTTCACCGGGAGGGGATCCGGAGCGAATGAATCCCACCAAAACCTACGTGTTGTCATATCACATGAGTACATGTGTGTTTGGTGCTTTAGATTTCCAAGTTCCTACTTCGGGTGTGACTAGCTTTGTAGAGGCCCCAAACCGGAAGGTTCAGAACCCCTCATATGCATTCATTCACAATCCCAGAATAACCAGTTGTGAACAACATACGTAGTTGGCATACAGAATACATCATCCATTACACGAATAATAGAGTCTTACATAAATGGTCACATGACCAAGTTCTTGATAACTGTCACACAGGACAGACATTCAAAATAAACACAGCGGAAGACGATAAGCATAGCGTAGTAGAACCCGAGTCACGCCTCATCCTACAGGCTGCTGACTGGGAGACGATCCTAACTCGCAGGGCCATCAGCGTAGAACTCCTCCTCATAGAACTCCTCCTGGGGTGGCTCCTCATAGTCTGATAAGTAGATACCAGGGGCGAAACCAAATGAGTACATTTGAATGTACTCAACAAGACATCCTTTATGAGCTTACAATAATGCATACATGCTTATTTGGTGGAGTGGGTAGGCCATACATATGGTTCAGCTACCCATGACAGATAAAAGATTTATCATGGTTGATTCTTCAAGTCTAGTCCTTTATGGATAAATCAAGTAAAATAATATAGTTTTTCTCTCGTAGATATCACATATCTTGGAGGTTTTATAAGTCTTTTAGAAAAGAAAGTTTTTCTTTTCAGAAACTTGTAATAATAGTTTCCTCCTCCTCGGTATCTCGCAGATACCAAGTCATTCCTCCATAGTACCTCGCAGGTACAAAGCTGTCCTTCAAAAACCTCTTTTTGAAAAGTTGACACAATACTAGCTACATGGCCATTCAACCGTCCATATCCGAGGACGCGGCTATCTCGAAATAGTTTTTACCTCGTAGATATCACATATCTTGGAGGTTTTATAAGTCTTTTAGAAAAGAAAGTTTTTCTTTTCAGAAACTTGTAATAATAGTTTCCTCCTCCTCGGTATCTCGCAGATACCAAGTCATTCCTCCATAGTACCTCGCAGGTACAAAGCTGTCCTTCAAAAACCTCTTTTTGAAAAGTTGACACAATACTAGCTACATGGCCATTCAACCGTCCATATCCGAGGACGCGGCTATCTCGAAATAGTTTTTACTCTGCAGAGGTGTACACACTTCCACTAGATCCAGAATCCGCCATGAAACAACCATGGACTATTCCCAACCTATGGGAACATCAGATAACTGATCTTGACTATCCACTATGTACAAGCTAGAACATGACTATCTCTTCAATTGGGGTTACCCCTCCCCGGCAAGCCGTGTCACACACCGCCCAGACAGGAGACCCAACTGCTGCATCCGGAGGGAAAATTAACCCCACACTTTAGATGTCCCGTCTGCTCACTCCTAGCGACACTTCGGTTCGGAGGATCCAATCCTCTATAGCACTTTGAGATAGCTCACATACTAACCATAACAAGTTTTTAACCAAGCCCCTACCCATATTGGGGTAAAGTGGCAGTACGATAATAGTTGTCCAGCGAAGACTAGGTTATGTGTCTTTTGTAAACATTTCTCAAAAATTTCCCTTCATGGCACTCTTCCGGTAGACAGGGTCTCACCCTTCTTCCGGGGTTTTTCCTTCATAAGGCATTTGTTTTACAAAAACACATTTATTTAGTTCATTTAAGAACCCAAGTTTTAATTTGGTGGATGGTATGTATATACCATTTAGTGGCTAAGGGCTTGGCAAATACCAAGTTGACTATTATTATGATTCCTTCTTCTAATAATATTAATAGTAGTAGTATTCACAACAAAAATAGTTTTGGGAGTATAGTTTTGTGAAAACTTCAGAAGTGAAAAGCATGCATGAAGATAATGATAAGTATTTATACAGCAAGCATTAGGATGGCTTGCCTTGGTACAAGTGATGGTCCTGGTCCTGAAAGTAACAGGAGTTGCAATACCCTTCTTCAGCAAATCCTTCCTCCTCGTTTTCTAACGTCGTAAAAAGAAATAAAGGCACGCTTTCAGAGCCAACCAAGACAAACAATGCTACAAGTGATACATACAGCAAGCAATTAAAATGTAACACTCAAGACATTCAATTATCCCTTAAGAAAAATGACAAGAAAACCATAGTGGAAAAATCTGCTTTTTCCTAGTGTTTATGTGTGGTGAAACTTAATGATTTTAAGTCAAGAGCACCATGGACCAGTGGGTTAAGTCACATGTTAATAGACAGTAGGGTGTCACATAAAACACAATTTGATGTCTAAAAACTCCCCCAATATTCTCTATGGCAAACCCAAAATATAAGCTAAAAAATGCAAGTGGTGAAAAAGGCTTATGACAATAAGTCAAGCTCCTGTTCCACCATGAAACAAAAATACCAGTGGGTGTTCCACTAGCATAATGATCATAAAGAGGTTATTAAGCCTCTGGTCACATTTCTAAAAATGCTCAAAACAAACAAACTAGTCCCACAAACTCCTACTCATACTAGTAGAAACTTGGGAAAAATACTAGACTAGTTTATACTTCACTTGTTAATTTTAGGCACAAGTGTGCAAACTAACAGAGGTAAAATACTCCTATAATCAGTACCAAAATGCTACTGGATCCCACAAAATAACATAAAAAGTTTAGCTATGAAACAAGGAAAAACTAGACTAAAATTGCTACACATGTGAGGGAATTAAATCTAGGCACCCAAATGATACTCAAGCAATTTCTAATATTTGAGGGAAAATTAACAGAGGTGAAAACACAAGGATAACAATGCCACAAGGACATTTCATCCTCTGTTTTCAACCACAAAGAAATCATATTTTTCCATAGTGGAAAACAAAACAAAAGGCATGCATGTATAATCTAGTAGGAAATCTAGACCTTAAGCAATGCTATTTTAAATCTATTCTAAACTCAAACACCAAGTAACCAGAGGTGTTGCAACTAAAATAACAGTACCAAAATGGTACTGGTTCCATGAAAATTAATCTAGCAAAATAGGCCTAATACATATCGAAAAACCTACTCAAAAATCTAGGTAGAAAAATAAGCTATGAGCAAGATCTATGCATGGAACATAATTCTAAAAATCCTACCACTCAAGCCATTTATTCTAACAAGTTCATACAACTTGTAAACATCAATACTACACTAGATAACAACATTACAAGCAAGAACACAATAGGTGCACATCACAAAATGATCATATAAAACAAGATCTAGGAATTAAAAATTAGGCAGAAAAGTGCTAAAACTTGTTCTGTCTCCCTAATTTTTTCTATGGCTCCAAAAATTAAATCCTTCTAGGATGTGATAGTACTGAACAATACAAAGCCTCTCCAATTGGTCCCACTCAAAAATAATGTCTCAAACTCCCCCTAAAAGTCTTGGAATAGCTCACTGATGTTTTACCAAAATGGATGGCATTTCCAAATGATAACTCTCCTGGATGCAAACTAAAATTCTAATGGTAGGTATTGATAAGGGCTTTCCAAAACAGTTGAGTTTGCTCAAAAATGTTTTGTATTTTTGAAGTTCTATTCATTTCCATTTTAATGGTACTGTCGGGCAAAATGGCTATAGAAAAATAAATAAAAGTCAAAACAATATTCTGCCAAAGGGAGGTGGTTGTGATTTTGTTTGGCTATATGTACAAAAATTGGCAAAGCCAAATAAAATTGTTTGCTATTTTTCCCAGACCAAAAGCTAACAGGTAAGAATCTGTAAAAAAAAAATTGATTTAAATTAACCGGGGCTAGCCCAGACGGGCCTGATTCGCAGCGCGTGGCCCAGCTAGCTCCTAGGCCAGCCCAGGCTGCGCGCGCGCGGGGGCGGGGGACGCGGGAACCGGTCGTTCAAGCGTGGCCGTTGATCTCGCGATCAACGGTCCCGCTCCTTTCTTCTTCCTCTCGCCTAGCGCGACAAGGCCCGCGCCGAACACCTTACGGGCACGCATGGGGCGGGCAGAGGGCTCACCTAGGGGTCCCGTGGAGTGACGCGTGGAGGCGGTGGGGTCGTGGGAGGCTGGTGGCGCGGTGGTGGCGGAGATGGTTTCCTCGACGGCGTGCTTCCCTCCGCGGCGACACGGCGGGCACGGCGGCGATGGTTCGAGCTCTCCTGCAAACGAATGAACCGCGGGGGATGTCAGGGAGGTGGCCAAGGGTACGGGGAGCTTGTGCATGCAAGCATCGCGAGCTCACACGTACGGGGTGGTTCGTTTCGACTCGGGGGATCTCCCGGTGGCCGGCGGCGAAAAAATGCCCGTGCGGCTCGCACACGGCGAGGCACGGCCTGAATTTTCGGGTGTGGAGGCGTGGATGGGTGTGGTGTGCGGTGGCGAAACGGCTAGGCCGTTGGGGCTTTGTAGGCACGGGGCCGTGTGGGTGCTCTCGGGTGCTCAAGTGTGTGTGCGTGTGTGGCAAGCTGAGGGGTGGGGGGGCGTTTCTTTCGTTGCATATCGAGCCAGGGGCGGTGCCAAACTTGCTATTCACCACAGTAGAGCTAGGGTGGAGAGACACGACGGTTTTTAGGCCATGCCACTAGCACACCCCCCCTCTACTCGAGCTCTAGTTTCCCTCCTCTTTCCTTCTACTCTAGGGCACCACTCGGGCCAACTAGCACATGGGGTTACAGAGCATCTCAAGGCAATCAAAATAGACACCAAGTTTATTCAAATCCATGAAGAATTGGCAGAGAAACAAACCTCCAAAGTTCTGTCCAAAAACAGTTTTCAGAAAATTCAGTAAAAGACTTAGTGAAATTTTCACTAAGTGTTGGAAAAACAGAGTTTTGAAGCAAAAGTTGGCTTCTGTTTGATTGGGCAATTGAACTTGGATTTTGGAAATTCAAGTTGCCAATTGTTATATGTACTATCTAGTTTGAGAAAACAACAAGTACACCAGAAAAGGAGTTGGTTAACCCTCTGAAAACAACTGCCCAAAAAGCTATGTTTCTGTTTTCCAAATAGAAAAGGTTTTTCAATATTTTTATACTAGAAAAACAATCATGGATTAGGTTGTTTTCCAAGTGCTAAATTCAAACCAGTGGCATATAGTTGTACTACATAACATGTTCAACCATAATACCACAAGAAAACAACAAATCAAATATGTTTGATTCTTGAAAACAAGTGTGGAAAACAGCTAGTCAAGTTGTTTTTCTGCTAAATGTATAAATAGGAAATAAATTCCCAAAGCTATTTAAATCCCAACCAAAGTGTTTTCTTGGTCAAGACATGACTAAATAATGCTATCATGAGTGAATCAAGCATTCCCCCAAGCTTTGAGAAGAAATTTCTTAGGGTTTCCAGTTGAAAAACATCAGGCAGACAATAATCAATCAACAGGAAAAATCCTCAAATGAGTGAAAAAAAACACACCACTTATATTGCATAGATACACATGACTACACAAACATGTTGTCCACTTAATTGTCTTACAAAAGTCTTAAGAGGCTTGCTAATTTAATATTAAACAAGGGCTTAAAAACAGGGGTGTTACAAATCTCCCCCCTTAAAAGAATCTCGTCCCGAGATTAGCGGGTCTAGGCTTTAAGAAAATCAGGGAACTCCTTCCTGATATCATCTTCACGCTCCCAGGTAGCTTCTTCCTCAGAATGATTCGTCCACTGAATCTTAAGGAATTTTATAGCACGCCTCCTGGTAGCACGCACAATCTCCTCGAGAACCCGCAGGGGTCTATCCCGATAAGTCAAATCATCATTGATATCAATGGTCCTGAAATCTATGTCTTGATACGAGAGATCCTTCTCCGGTACTTGCAGACATTTCCGGAGCAATGACACATGGAACACATTGTGAAACGCAGATAGCTCCTCAGGTAATTCTAACTGATAAGAAACTTCGCCACGACGTGCCAAGATCTTAAAAGGTCCAATATACCTGGGTGCCAGCTTTCCCTTGACATGGAAACGCTGCATCCCTTTGAGTGGCGTAACACGAAGGTACACGAAATCTCCAATGCTGAAAGAGACATCACGACGCTTCGTGTCAGCATAACTCTTCTGACGAGATTGAGCTGTCTTTAAACGTTCCCGAATAAGCTGAACCTGCTCTTCTGCAGCTTTCAAAGTGTCCACTCCAAAAACCTGACTGTCTCCAGTCTCAGTCCAATTCAGAGGTGTGCGGCATTTACGTCCATACAGTGCTTCAAAAGGGGCCATTTGCAAGCTAGACTGATAACTGTTGTTGTAAGAAAACTCTGCGAAAGGCAGACAGTCTTCCCATTTAACTCCATAGGACAACACAAGCACGGAGCATGTCTTCCAGAATTTGGTTCACACGCTCTGTCTGTCCATCAGTCTGTGGGTGATAGGCTGTGCTAAAAGCTAATTTGGTTCCCAAACTCTCGTGCAACTTCTTCCAAAATCTGGATGTGAACTGTGTACCTCGATCAGACACAATCCTGCTCGGGACTCCGTGCAGGCTGACAATCCGAGTAATGTAAAGATCAGCAAGCTGATCTCCACGATAGGTGGTCCGGACAGGAATAAAGTGAGCAACTTTCGTGAGCCTGTCCACGACAACCCATATAGAATCATTTCCTCGGCTGGACCTAGGAAGTCCTGTGATGAAGTCCATCCCTACTTCATCCCATTTCCAAACAGGTACTTGCAACGGCTGGAGCAAGCAGCGGACGCTGGTGCCCAGATTTTACTTGCTGGCAGACATGGCACTTGGCTACAAATGAAGCAATATCTCGCTTCATTCCATGCCACCAGAATCTCTCCTTCAGGTCTTGATACATCTTTGTTCCTCCAGGATGGATAGAATACATGGTCTCATGAGCTTCGACCATGATGGTCTGCTTGAGATCAGACTCAGAGGGAACACAAATACGGCCTTCATACCATAATCCCCCATCATATCGATAGTAAACCCAGCAACCTTCTCCTTCTCCATGCGGGCCTTAATACCATCAATACTTTTCTGGCCTTTCTGCGCCTCTTTGATTTGGTCAACCAGAGTTGGTTTAAGTTCTATGGCGTCCAACATACCATAGCTGACCACTTCAATGCCAAGTTGGTCAAGCTCTTTCCACAACTCGGGCTGCCTTACTAGAATCATAGCATTTAGAGAGGCCGGCTCTCGACTAAGAGCATCTGCAACTACATTTGCCTTCCCAGGGTGATAATGAATACTCAGATCATAATCTTTAATGAGCTCAATCCAGCGGCGCTGCCTCATGTTGAGCTCACGTTGAGTAAAGATATACTTTAAACTCTTATGATCCGTGTAAATTTCCACTCTTCTTCCCATAAGAAAGTGTCGCCATGTTTTGAGGCATGCACGACAGCAGCAAGCTCTAAGTCATGAGTGGGGTAATTCAAACGTGGGGTCTCAACTGGCGGGATATGAAAGATATCACTTTCCCTTCTTGCATAAGTACGCTTCCAAGACCAAGCTTAGAAGCGTCACAATATACGTCGAAATTCTTGGTGATATCCGGCATAATAAGGATTGGAGCGGTCACAAGTCGATGTTTTAACTCATTGAAACTCTCTTCACACTTGTCCGTCCATAGGACCTTGCTATCCTTCTTGAGCAACTGGGTGAGGGGTCTGGCTATACTCGAGAATCCCTGAACAAACTTGCGGTAATATCCTGCCAAACCCAGAAAGGATCTGACTTCAGTCTGGTTGGTCGGAGCAGCACGCTTCTCCACAGACTGAACTAGAGTAGGGTCAACAGATATCCCTCCCGCAGATACTACATGTCCAAGAAACCCGACTTCCATCAACCAGAATTGACATTACTAAACTTAGCATACAATTGATGCTCACGAAGTGTTCCGAGCACAATCTCAGATGTTCTTCGTGTTCTTCCTCACTCCGAGAATATATGAGAATGTCGTCAATAAACACCACGACAAACTTGTCTAGAAAATCCATGAATACCTTATTCATGAGATTCATGAAATAGGCAGGGCATTGGTTAGACCAAAGGACATCACGGTGTATTCATACAGCCCGTAACGAGTGGTGAAAGCAGTCTTGGGAATATCAGTATCACGGACTTTCAATTGGTGATAACCAGTCCGAAGGTCGATCTTCGAGAAGATTACGGCCCCATTCAGCTGGTCAAACAGGTCTTCAATTTTTGGGCAACGGGTATTTTTTCTTGATGGTAACATCATTCAACTTACGGTAGTCCACACATAAACGAGTGGTACCGTCCCGTTTTTCCACAAAAATGATCGGAGACCCCCATGGCGATGCACTAGGGCGAATCAAACCTTTTCTCAACATATCATCCAGCTGGTCTTCAACTCATCTAATTCCTTTGGGTTCATCCGATAAGGCTTCTGTGCTATGGGTCCAGTTCCGGGCACTAACTCGATCACAAACTCGATATCCCGATCAGGGGGCATACCGGGTAACTCTTCAGGAAAAACATCCGGGATTCGCAAACTACCGGGACTTCCTCAAGGTTAGGGTGGGCTATACCAGTGTGGCAGTGAACTTGTGACGAGGGTTAGTTTGCAGTGTACGCAACCTTTTCCCCATCCTCAGAGATCATATCAATAGATTTCTTAGTACAGTCAATAACCCCCTTATACTTGGCCATCCAGTTCATACCGAGTACCACTTCTATCCCCTTGGATCCCAGCACTATAAGATCAGCATGAAAAGTTTTCCCTTGTATTTCTACTGGTACTTCATTGCAAATTAAGTTGGCTTTAGTACTATCCCCAGGTATTTGTACTAACATAGGGTTGTGCATACGGGAGTGCTTCATACCACTTTTCTCAGCAAACGGTTTTTGTGACAAAGGAAATGCGATGCACCAGAATCAAACAGTACTGCGGCTGGCACCGAGTTGACAGGAAACGTACCCATCACCATGTCTGGTGCCTCCTGAGCTTCAGCAGCAGTGACGTGGTTCAAGTGTCCCTTCATCCTATTCTGCCGTCCAGTGGAAGGACCATGGTTCATCTTGGTTGCAGTTGGCTGGGCTGTGGCAGTAGCTTTGGTCGGGCACTCACGAGCAAAGTGACCTTCCTTTCCGCAGGCAAAACAACCTCCAGAAGGCCTTGGGCTTGGGTTAGGTTTGGGAGCATTGTTTGAGTTGTTCCCATTCCACTGTTGTTGCCTCCATAGCGGTTTCCATGATTATTCCCAGAATGATTACCATGGTTACCACCATAGCTATTTCCTCCGTACTTTGGTGCATAGTTGGGTTGTAGTTGTTGGGCCTTGGTGCATAGTTGTGGTTGGGGCGGGGTGCATAAGCAGGCGCCTGTGGGATGGTGGCCTCGCATACGGAGTGTTGCGAGTCCTTTGAGCACTAGGTCCTCCATGCACGTCATCTTCCTCTTGCGGTTATCATCACAGATTTCCGCTTGTGCTCCAGTACCATAGCGGCATTTGCAAGGGTCTCCAAGTCCTGGAATGGAACCACCACTAGAGCGCACTGGAGCTCATCATCCCAGCCCATTTAAGAACCTCTCCTCTTCTTAGCATCATTATTGATATCATCCTGTGCATACCTGGACAGAGTAGTGAAATTCTCCCAGTATTCAGACACAGGCATACTTCCCTGCCTCAGCTTCAGAAATTTCTCACGCATAAGTGTCATCATTCCTTGGGGAATGTGATACTTGCGGAATCTTGCAGAGAAATCCTCCCATTGAACACGTGACCAGCAGCAACAGTCCACGTGTAGTCTCCCACCAAGTCCTGGCAGGACCAGCAAGAAAATGGGAGCAAACAGGACCTTATCATTTTCCTCAACTGATGCAACCTCCAGTTTGTTTGCAATGGTGCGGAGCCAGTCGTCAGCATCGAGAGGCTCCACAATCCTAGTGAAGACTGGGGGTTGGTGTGCTGAAAGTCTCTCAGTCTCGAGCGAGCACCATTGCCATTGCCATTGCCATTGCCATTATTGTTGGCGGCAGCAGCTAGTTGTTGCAGAGCGGTAATGGTAGCTGCACTCTCATCTCGGCTGGCCTGGCGATCTTCCATCAGCAGGGCCAACAGCGCCTCCACTGTGGGTGGTGGTGGCGGTGGGGGTTCGCGACGAGGTGCCATCTGAAGTGAAAACATGTGTAAGTTTTAGAAGTATATTCTTGTTTTTGAAAACCCAGTACCTTTAACATAAGAAACAAGGAATACGAGTGATATGTTTCAAAACAAGAGCGGGCAGTCGCAAACATGGATGAAAAGAACGCAAAATAGTGACAATCATCAAGGAAACAAGCAGAACATTCCATTCATCACACAACTTAAACAGAGTCTTAGACATTACACACACACATTACAAGCCATATCTTACAAGGAAGGCTTCATCGAGCTACAAGGGGTGCGATTTGGTGGGGTCATCGCAAGGCTACTACTAGCAAAACGATCTAGCATACTTATCTAGCATCTAGACCAGCATCAAGTGCTAAGGGTGAGGAGGCTGTGACTACACAGAGTCGTCACTGTCCCCAACCTCGAAGATACCTCCTCAGGGTCCTCCTCCTCCTCCTCGCCAAGCAGGTCATCATCATCCTGCTCGCTAGCCTCACTCATATCCATCCCCTCCAAGTCAGACGGAATCCTCTACTGCAGGAGCTCCTCAATCTCCCTGCTGAGCTCTGCGCCCTCCTCCTCAAGCTCCTCTATGGCAGAGTCTCTCGCGGCTATGTCGTCACGAGCTATGTGAAGCCTAGTGTGCAGAACTGAGTTAGCCCCCTCCAGAGCCGTCACCCTGCTGGTGAGACGAGCACGGCTCAGTCGGGTGGCTCGCAGCTGTCTCTCCAAGGCACGACTCCTCGCGGTGCTGCATCCAACTCCTCCCTCAACTGAGACAACTGCTGTGCTAGTGCTCCACTCTCCTCCTGGCTGTCCTGAAGCTCACCCTCAGCTCGTCAGTCTCGGCTATCAGTGTGGTGCACCAATGTGCCAAGGTGATGAGCGAGTCGCTGATCGTCCAACCTGTGCTGAGTGCGGTACAACAGAATCTCCATCTCGTCCAAGTGAGGACCAACAGTGGTAGTGTCTGGCTCAACAGGAAGTGGTATTCCCTCCCATCGCGCCTCCCAATCAACTCGAACCGGGAACCGATGAACATGTACTCCCCAATGTGTGCCAGTCGTGCCACTGACTCCTGAATCACCCGCACGGCTGCCTCGGTCCAAGAACGATCAACAGCACGAAAGACGTAGGCCTCTACTGTCGGGCTAGCCAGAGGTGCACGGATAGTGACCTCCGCGTACCAGTCTCCCTCCAGAGGTGCACCGTCAACTAGACCTCCTCGCAGCTCCGGAAGTGGGCGTCCCAACACAGTAGCCATAGCTACTAGCCTCTCCTCGAAAAGGAAAGTCTCGCCACGTGGACGTCCCAACTGGAAAGCCTCGTGATGACCACGTCCATCTACACAAAATTTTAAGTATAGTTTAAGTGAGATCTCAGTGTGCAAAGTTTTAAGTTTATGCAAAGAACAATCTTAATGCAAGTAGAGTTTGACACAGAGAGGTGGTGGGATATAGGGAATATTTTTTATACATAGTCATATATCCAATTTTTGTATTTATAACTTATATTTTTGGAGTATACACTAACGTCCATGCTAACTAAGGTCTCCTAGAGTCAGGATGGCTCTGATACCAACTTTGTAGAGGCCCCAAACCGAAGGTTCAGAACCCCTCATATGCATTCATTTCACAATCCCAGAATAACCAGTTGTGAACAACATACGTAGTTGGCATACAGAATACATCATCCATTACACGAATAATAGAGTCTTACATAAATGGTCACATGACCAGTTCTTGATAACTGTCACACAGGACAGACATTCAAAATAAACACAGCGGAAGACGATAAGCATAGCGTAGTAGAACCCGAGTCACGCCTTCATCCTACAGGCTGCTGACTGGGAGACGATCCTAACTCGCAGGGGCCATCAGCGTAAACTCCTCCTCATAGAACTCCTCCTGGGTGGCTCCTCATAGTCTGATAAGTAGATACCAGGGGCGAAACCAAATGAGTACATTTGAATGTACTCAACAAGACATCCTTTATGAGCTTACAATAATGCATACATGCTTATTTGGTGGAGTGGGTCCATACATATGGTCAGCTACCCATGACAGATAAAAGATTTATCATGGTTGATTCTTCAAGCTAGTCCTTTATGGATAAATCAAGTAAAATAATATAGTTTTTCTCTCGTAGATATCACATATCTTGGAGTTTATAAGTCCTTTTAGAAAAGAAAGTTTTTCTTTCAGAAACTTGTAATAATAGTTTCCTCCTCCTCGGTATCTCGCAGATACCAAGTCATTTCCTCCATAGTACCTCGCAGGTACAAAGCTGTCCTTCAAAAACCTCTTTTTGAAAAGTTGACACAATACTAGCTACATGGCCATTCAACCGTCCATATCCGAGGACGCGGCTATCTCGAAATAGTTTTTTACCTCGTAGATATCACATATCTTGAGGATTTATAAGTCTTTTAGAAAAGAAAGTTTTTCTTTTCAGAAACTTGTAATAATAGTTTCCTCCTCCTCGGTATCTCGCAGATACCAAGTCATTCCTCCATAGTACCTCGCAGGTAAAAGTTGTCCTTCAAAAACCTCTTTTTGAAAAGTTGACACAATACTAGCTACATGGCCATTCAACCGTCCATATCCGAGGACGCGGCTATCTCGAAATTGTTTTTACTCTGCAGAGGTGTACACACTTCCACTAGATCCAGAATCCGCCATGAAACAACCATGGACTATTCCCAACCTATGGGAACATCAGATAACTGATCTTGACTATCCACTATGTACAAGCTAGAACATGACTATCTCTTCAATTGGGGTTACCCCTCCCCGGAAAGCCGTGTCACACACCGCCCAGACAGGAGACCCAACTGCTGCATCCGGAGGGAAAATTAATCCCACACTTTAGATGTCCCGTCTGTTCACTCCTAGCGACACTTCGGTTCGGAGGATCCAATCCTCTATAGCACTTTGAGATAGCTCACATACTAACCATAACAAGTTTTTAACCAAGCCCCTACCCATATTGGGGTAAAGTGGCAGTACGATAATAGTTGTCCAGCGAAGACTAGGTTATGTGTCTTTTGTAAACATTTCTCAAAAATTTCCCTTCATGGCACTCTTCCGGTAGACAGGGTCCCACCCTTCTTCCGGGGTTTTTCCTTCATAAGGCATTTGTTTTACAAAAACACATTTTATTTAGTTCATTTAAGAACCCAAGTTTTAATTTGGTGGATGGTATGTATATACCATTTAGTGGCTAAGGGCTTGGCAAATACCAAGTTGACTATTATTATGATTCCTTCTTCTAATAATATTAATAGTAGTAGTATTCACAACAAAAATAGTTTTGGGAGTATAGTTTTGTGAAAACTTCAGAAGTGAAAAGCATGCTGAAGATAATGATAAGTATTTATACAGCAAGCATTAGGATGGCTTGCCTTGGTACAAGTGATGGTCCTGGTCCTGAAAGTAACAGGAGTTGCAATACCCTTCTTCAGCAAATCCTTCCTCCTCGTTTTCTAACGTCGTAAAAAGAAATAAAGGCACGCTTTCAGAGCCAACCAAGACAAACAATTCTACAAGTGATACATACAGCAAGCAATTAAAATGTAACACTCAAGACATTCAATTATCCCTTAAGAAAAATGACAAGAAAACCATAGTGGAAAAATCTGCTTTTTCCTAGTGTTTATGTGTGGTGAAACTTAATGATTTTAAGTCAAGAGCACCATGGACCAGTGGGTTAAGTCACATGTTAATAGACAGTAGGTGTCACATAAAACACATTTTGATGTCTAAAAACTCCCCCAATATTCTCTATGGCAAACCCAAAATATAAGCTAAAAAATGCAAGTGGTGAAAAAGGCTTATGACAATAAGTCAAGCTCCTGTTCCACCATGAAACAAAAATACCAGTGGGTGTTCCACTAGCATAATGATCATAAGAGGTTATTAAGCCTCTGGTCACATTTCTAAAAATGCTCAAAACAAACAAACTAGTCCCACAAACTCCTACTCACTAGTAGAAACTTGGGAAAAATACTAGACTAGTTTATACTTCACTTGTTAATTTTAGGCACAAGTGTGCAAACTAACAGAGGTAAAATACTCCTATAATCAGTACCAAAATGCTACTGGATCCCACAAAATAACATAAAAAGTTTAGCTATGAAACAAGGAAAAACTAGACTAAAATTGCTACACATGTGAGGGAATTAAATCTAGGCACCCAAATGATACTCAAGCAATTTCTAATACTTGAGGGAAAATTAACAGAGGTGAAAACACAAGGATAACAATGCCACAAGGACATTCATCCCTGTTTTAAACCACAAAGAAATCATTTTTTCCATAGTGGAAAACAAAACAAAAGGCATGCATGTATAATCTAGTAGGAAATCTAGACCTTAAGCAATGCTATTTTAAATCTATTCTAAACTCAAACACCAAGTAACCAGAGGTGTTGCAACTAAAATAACAGTACCAAAATGGTACTGGTTCCATGAAAATTAATCTAGCAAAATAGGCCTAATACATATCTAAAAACCTACTCAAAAATCTAGGTAGAAAAATAAGCTATGAGCAAGATCTATGCATGGAACATAATTCTAAAAATCCTACCACTCAAGCCATTTATTCTAACAAGTTCATACAACTTGTAAACATCAATACTACACTAGATAACAACATTACAAGCAAGAACACAATAGGTGCACATCACAAAATGATCATATAAACAAGATCTAGGAATTAAAAATTAGGCAGAAAAGTGCTAAAACTTGTTCTGTCTCCCTAATTTTTTCTATGGCTCCAAAAATTAAATCCTTCTAGGATGTGATAGTACTGAACAATACAAAGCCTCTCCAATTGGTCCCACTCAAAAATAATGTCTCAAACTCCCCCTAAAATTCTTGGAATAGCTCACTGATGTTTTAACAAAATGGATGGCATTTCCAAATGATAACTCTCCTGGATGCAAACTAAAATTCTAATGGTAGGTATTGATAAGGGCTTTCCAAAACAGTTGAGTTTGCTCAAAAATGTTTTGTATTTTTGAAGTTCTATTCATTCCATTTTAATGGTACTGTCTGGCAAAAATGGCTATAGAAAAATAAATAAAAGTCAAAACAATATTCTGCCAAAGGGAGGTGGTTGTGATTTTGTTTGGCTATATGTACAAAAATTGGCAAAGCCAAATAAAATTGTTTGCTATTTTTCCCAGACCAAAAGCTAACAGGTAAGAATCTGTAAAAAAAAATTTGATTTAAATTAACCGGGGCTAGCCCAGACGGGCCTGATTCGCAGCGCGTGGCCCAGCTAGCTCCTAGGCCAGCCAGGCTGCGCGCGCGGGGGGGGGGGGACGCGGGAACCGGTCGTTCAAGCGTGGCCGTTGATCTCGCGATCAACGGTCCCGCTCCTTTCTTCTTCCTCTCGCCTAGCGCGACAAGGCCCGCGCCGAACACCTTACGGCACGCATGGGCGGGCAGAGGGCTCACCTAGGGGGTCCCGTGGAGTGACGCGTGGAGGCGGTGGGGTCGTGGGAGGCTGGTGGCGCGGTGGTGGCGGAGATGGTTTCCTCGACGGCGTGCTTCCCTCCGCGGCGACACGGCGGGCACGGCGGCGATGGTTCGAGCTCTCCTGCAAACGAATGAACCGCGGGGGATGTCAGGGAGGTGGCCAAGGGTACGGGGAGCTTGTGCATGCAAGCATCGCGAGCTCACACGTACGGGGTGGTTCGTTTCGACTCGGGGGATCTCCCGGTGGCCGGCGGCGAAAAAATGCCCGTGCGGCTCGCACACGGCGAGGCACGGCCTGAATTTTCGGGTGTGGAGGCGTGGATGGGTGTGGTGTGCGGTGGCGAAACGGCTAGGCCGTTGGGCTTTGTAGGCACGGGGCCGTGTGGGTGCTCTCGGGTGCTCAAGTGTGTGTGCGTGTGTGGCAAGCTGAGGGGTGGGGGGGCCGTTTCTTTCGTTGCATATCGAGCCAGGGGCGGTGCCAAACTTGCTATTCACCACAGTAGAGCTAGGGTGGAGAGACACGACGGTTTTAGGCCATGCCACTAGCACACCCCCCCTCTACTCGAGCTCTAGTTTCCCTCCTCTTTCCTTCTACTCTAGGGCACCACTCGGGCCAACTAGCACATGGGGTTACAGAGCATCTCAAGGCAATCAAAATAGACACCAAGTTTATTCAAATCCATGAAGAATTGGCAGAGAAACAAACCTCCAAAGTTCTGTCCAAAAACAGTTTTCAGAAAATTCAGTAAAAGACTTAGTGAAATTTTCACTAAGTGTTGGAAAAACAGAGTTTTGAAGCAAAAGTTGGCTTCTGTTTGATTGGGCAATTGAACTTGGATTTTGGAAATTCAAGTTGCCAATTGTTATATGTACTATCTAGTTTGAGAAAACAACAAGTACACCAGAAAAGGAGTTGGTTAACCCTCTGAAAACACAACTGCCCAAAAAGCTATGTTTCTGTTTTCCAAATAGAAAAGGTTTTTCAATATTTTTATACTAGAAAAACAATCATGGATTAGGTTGTTTTCCAAGTGCTAAATTCAAACCAGTGGCATATAGTTGTACTACATAACATGTTCAACCATAATACCACAAGAAAACAACAAATCAAATATGTTTGATTCTTGAAAACAAGTGTGGAAAACAGCTAGTCAAGTTGTTTTTCTGCTAAATGTATAAATAGGAAATAAATTCCCAAAGCTATTTAAATCCCAATCAAAGTGTTTTCTTGGTCAAGACATGACTAAATAATGCTATCATGAGTGAATCAAGCATTCCCCCAAGCTTTGAGAAGAAATTTCTTAGGGTTTCCAGTTGAAAAACATCAGGCAGACAATAATCAATCAACAGGAAAAATCCTCAAATGAGTGAAAAAAAACACACCACTTATATTGCATAGATACACATGACTACACAAACATGTTGTCCACTTAATTGTCTTACAAAAGTCTTAAGAGGCTTGCTAATTTAATATTAAACAAGGGCTTAAAAACAGGGGTGTTACAAGCTTCACCGACATCATCTTCTCTCTAGTGATTTTATGGACTTATAGTTTGAAACTCCAACTTGGGGAGAACCATAGTGAAAATCTTTGCAAGAGTTAGGGTAAATCTTGTTTTTGGTTGTTCATAAGTCATATACTAACACAACCAACCAAAATATTCCACCTGTCCACCTTGTTTCGATGCAATTCTAGGGGTAGCCCGAAAAGCTAGGCTGTTCTCTAACGGGTCTAGGGGTTCGCCGTAAAGGGGCATCGGATTGTATGAAACCAACCAAAAGCTAAGTGGTGTTATATCACATGTGTAAAAGTTTATTTTGGTATTAGATGTCATAGATTCCACTCCGAGGTGTGACCGGCTTGACCGGTATCACCTTCTCTCTTGTGATTTTATGGACTTATCGCAAAAAACTCCCACTTCGGGAGTAACGTAGGGAATCTTTTCAAGAGTTGGGATCTTGTTTTTTGTTGTTCCTAGGGTATACCCTAACACAACAAAGAAAAATATTCCACTTGTATACGTTTTTTGAACGCACGTCTAGGACAAGCCTGAAAAGCTAGGGTTTTCTCTAGCGGGTATAGGGTTTCGCCGGAGAGGGGCTCCGGAGCGTATGAATCCCACCAAAACCTAGGTGGTTCCATATCACATGTGTAAAAGTGTGTTGGGTGACTTCGATGTCCAAGTTCCCACTCCTGGGTGTGACCGGCTTCACCGACATCGTCTTCTCTCTAGTGATTTTATGGACTTATAGCTGTAAACTCCCACTTCGGGCGAAACACAAGAATCTATGCACGAGTTGGGGTAGATATTTTTTATTGTTCATATGTCCTAACCTAGCAGAACCAAGAAAACTATTCCACTTTTTACCTTCTTTAGATGCATGTTTAGGGGGTAGCCTAGAAAGCTAGGATTTTCTCCAAAGGGTGCAGGCTTTAGCCGGATAGGGGCTCTGGATTGTCTTAATCAAAACATAAACTAGATGGTTCCATATCACATGTGTACAAAGTGTGTTTTGGGTCTTAGATTTCCAATATTCCACTCAGGGGTGTGATCGGCCATCAACTTCTCTCTTGTGAATTTATGGACTTATAGCTGGAAACGCGCACTATGGGCAAAACATGGGGAATCTTTACAACAGTTGGGGTAGATCTTATTTTTGGTTGTTCCTATGGGATAACCTAACACAACCAAGCAATTATTTTCACTTTTCTACCCCCTCCCGGTGCACATGTAGGGAGTGCCCCGAAAAGGTAGGGTTTTCTCCAATGGGTCTAGGATTTCGCCGGAGATGGGCTCCAGATTGTCTAAATCAACTGAAACCTAGGTAGTGCCATTTCACATGTGTATAAGTGTGTATTTTGGACTTAGATGTCCAAGATCCCACTCCGGCGTGTGATCGGCTTCACCTGCATCACCTTGTCTCTTGTGATTTTATGACTCATAGCTCAAAACTCCCACTTCGGACGGAACAAATGGAATCTTTACAAGATCTAGGGTAGATCTTTTTTGTTGTTCTTAGGGGCTACCCTAACACAACCAAGAAATTAGTTGCACTTTCTAACATCTTTCGGCGCATGTGTAGGTGCTATGCCAAAAAGCTAGGGTTTTCTCCAGTGGGTCTAGGGTTACGTCGGAGAGGGGATACAAATTGTCTCAATCTAACCAAAACCTAGGTGGTTCCATAGTACATGTGTACAAGTGTGTTTTGGGTCTTAGGTGTACAAGATCCCACTCTGGGGTGACCGAATTCACCGGCATCACCTTTTTTTGTTGTGATTTAATGGACTTAGAGCTTGAAACTCCCACTTCGGGCGAAATGTGGGGAATATTTTTAAGAGTTGTGGCAGATCTTTTTTTTTGTTATTCCTATTGTCTAACCTAACACAAACAAGAAATTAGTCGCACTTTGCTACCATGTTCCGGCTCAGTTGTAAGGGTAGCCCGAAAAGTTAGGGTTTCCTGCAACGAGTCTAAGGTTTCGCCAGAGAGGTGCTCCAGATTGTCTGAATCCAACCAAAATCTAGGTGGTGCCATATCACATGTGTACAAGTGTGTTTGGTCTTAGATGTACAATATCACACTCCGGGGTGTGAGTGGTTTCACCGGCATCACCTTCTCTCATGTGATTCTATAGACTTATAGCTCAAAACTCCTATTTCGGGCGAAACATAGGGAATATTTTCTAATTTTGGGGGTAGATATTGATGTTGGTTGTTCCTAGGGTCTAGCCGAACATAAGCAGGCGAAATATTCCGCTCGGCTACCCTCTTTCGATGCACGTTTAGGGGGTAGCTAGAAAAGCGAGGGCTTCATAGGAAACAATGTTGCGGGGCATCAGAATACCTCCAAACCTTGCATGTGACCCTACCATATGTATGAAAGTGTGGTGGAATGTTGAAAGTTCCAAAAACTAGTTCCATAGTCTGAACCTCTTCGAGACTTGCGCTGTCACTTAGCTACGAAGGTTCCAAACTTCAATACTAGGGGTAAACTCCCCGTTTTCGGTGGAACAGGGTAGGATCTTGTGACAACTTGGTTTGTAATGATCCTATAACCTAACCAAACACAAACCAAGAGAAAATTCCACTATGCTACCCCCATCCAAAGAATATCTAGGAGAGACAAGATTCACGACATCATTTTAGCTGGGTAGAGACTTCTAGCTATTAAGAGGGCGCGAATTGCTGAAACCGATACAAAATATAAACATACTAAACTAATTGAGAGTAATAAGTAAATAGATAAAACGGAGAGTAAAAAAAATACAATGCATCTATGACGACGGCTAAACCGTTGGCGTAGCTATGGGCTAAAGCCTGACCTATGCGCAACGCCTACGGTTGTCGTCGGTCCAGATGGTCCTACTCCGACGACTTTTATACACCGGCGGCACCGATAAAATACCGTCGACATAGAGGGAGGCCTTCGGCGTAGCGACGCATTCCTGTAGCGGCTGCCCACCTACATCTTACATCCAATCCGAGCTGAATGTAAAATCAAACAAAAAGGTCCAGCTACTAGCTATATGTCCACTACGCATTGCTGATTGTCTTAGTGTGCATGTGTGCCTAAAATGTCAACTTGGACGGAACTGAAAGAGCCCATCCACTCCTAATTAACACACCACGTGTGCCATGTGCATGGACTTATCTACTCTCGTACTCACTATCACTATCATTCTCGTACTCACTATCACTATCACGTGAGATTGTATCAACGGATGTCGGATCTTCCACCTCTGTTGTGGGATTGTTTTCTTCTGCCTTTTCCACGGAATTATTTTTGTTCATGTTTTCGACGATCTCGGTTTGCACCATACCAATAAAGTGTGATCTCCTTGCAGGCATCTTCTAAGAGACAGCAATTTGGGCGGTATATTGGTGATCCGAGCAAAATCCGGCATCATAGTTTTCTTCAACTGGGTATAGGGAGAGTGGGATAAATCTACTTCCACCACAGAATCACATTGCTTCTGCAGTTAATCCGATAAAGATGTTTGTAGATCCAATTGGTAAAACGCAGGCACTTACTAGATGATTCCGTTCTGGCATGTACGATCCGTTGTCGATGAAGTGCCCGACCTCGTTGTCGAATTCCAAGCTTCCGACAGTTATGGTATTGTCGATTCCATCGAGTATCCCCGATCGAAACATAACGCCTGACATCACTGGCCCCACGGTGGGCGCCAACTGTCGAGACATCGTAGTAGGGTTCATAGACTGGGGTGCCATGAGCCTATGGGTAGAGGCGCGGGGGGGGGGGGGGTGAACGTGGTAGTATGACAACCAGGGCCACAAAAGTTTACCCAGGTTCGATACGTCGCAGCTAGGCGGTGTTCCCACTCCTGCAATCTCACTAAATCAGGGCTGAAGCCTGAAGTATACAGAGTACAATTTGAGTTTGGGTTGCTAACTCGATAAGGATCAACTTCTCGGTGAGTTGGCTTCTAGCTAATTCTCTGTTCTGTCTCTTCTCTCCCGTCCGGCTTTATATAAATAGTCGGGTTAGGGCCTACATAAAGGAAACCTAGAAGACCACGGTAAGTTATAACTTGGAAGACAAGAATCCACCTTCTACTCCAAGCCGCACCACGTGGGCCGTGGTCTGGGTTCTTCTAGAATCCGGCTTCTGCGCGTCAGCTTACTGGGCCGCCTAATGGACCGTGATCCATTACCAATCAGGCCACCCTGGTAATCTGGCTCTCTAGAACAATGCCGGATATACCTCTAATCGGTATATATCCGACACTCTGAGTAGTCCCTAAACTATACTGAGTGGGGTACTATAAAGGATTTTTTTTTATTTTCATTAATGGAAAAAGGCACGTGCATCGTCATGATACAGAGGCTTGGTATATCTCATTTAAAAAACAAAACAAAAAATATATATTCCCTAAATTGTCAAGATGTGATAACATGGCTCATTCTTGGCTTTTGTTTTCCAACCTTAAATAATATTCCTCAAAGCAAATTTTCATATATATATATTTATTTATTTATTTATTTGTGGAATTTTACCACTTGGAAATGTAATGCAAAGTAATTTGCCGTGTATTACGGAAGTTGTCGCTGTCGATCATGGCACGCCAACTCCGGCAAACGCACTTGAGCCTTGCCATGGTTTGGTGAGTGAATTTTTGTCGTAGTAGTACGACTGACATGGCGAAGATGATGTCCTCCCGCGGCTGACCAGGGGAAGCGACGCTTTCCTCGTACAACGCGACACGTCTTGGTACCATGTTGTAAATAGCAACCGAGCTGAGATCCACCATGTGGCCGGTCACAAGAGAGAATGCACACATCCTGAAGTTGTGTCTATTGTTATGTATATGCAGCGTGAAATGTGGCTGTACGAGTAGGATGCTACGGCCATTGTCGACAATGGCGAGGGGTCTGATCGCTCCCCCGGGCCGCATGAACGCGACGACCTCTGGCGACAGGTCGATCCGGCGCTGCAGATCCCAAGTGCCTGTTTCATGTCCACGCAGTAGCCACATGTCATACCAGGCCGGAAAGTAGACCGTTTCGCCGTAGAAAAGACATAGACGCCCAGCGTGCTCTGTCAAACTCAAACAGACCAGAGGTCCATCCTTCTTCCTGGGCAATGGTACAGTCGTGAACCTCTCCTTGTCTAGGCAGAAGGACAGCATGAACGTCTCTTGAGGCTGGGAGTTAAGCCTAGGCCTGGCTAACCAGTGCACATGACCTTGGGCAAACACACTTGTTCTGTACCTGTTTACCCAGCCTGGCGGTTTCGCCTGGTCGCCGCCCTCCGCCGGCCGCCAGAGCCCCGATCCGGCGTTGATCACGTACACCTCGCAGCCGGCGAGCCAGGGACGCTTCTCCTTGTCACAACAGCCACGGTAGTAGATGCGGACCACTTTGTGCTTCTTGGTTCTCGTGTCGTAGCCAAGCGCGAAGCTCGCATACTTGTTGTCGGGATCCTCTGGGACATCACGGCAACCCGTGGTTGTGCCCAGGGGAAGGGCCGCGATTTGGGCAGTGGACGGGTTAAACACGTGGTACGTCCTTGCTTTGATGGCTTCCAGGATGACAAGGCCCCGGCATTGCTGCGTGACGAGGCGCGGAGCAATGTTACCAGTGTCCCTCAGCGCTGGGACCGGAAACGGACAGCGGTCACGCGTGAGGTCGCGTGGAACCTCCATGATCGTCGCGCTAGCAGGGTGTTCCGGCGACCACGCCTGCACCACGGGTTGACGTCCGTTTGCTGAGCACCAGTCCTGGAGGAGTAGAATCCTGGGGCCGCCATGGCGGTTGGCAGCGCGGAGGTGGAGGTCCACGAAGTCGTCGGAGGCGAGGGTCGCGGCCCAGGCGCGAGAGAGCCAGCGGCACCTTTGCACGTACTTGCCCGGCAACCGCGCGAAGATGTCTTCGATAACATGGTCAGGGAGAACCGGGCAGCGCTCCGGCCGAATCTGGTGCGCCAGAACAGGCGATCGATCGGAACGAGATCGGACAGATCGATCCATGCCCTAGCTCTCCGTTCTTTTTGCCTTCTTTCTCTCTGTCTTTGCGTGTTTTGTACACGGAGTACGTGTCCGAGTAGGTCTCCTGCATTGTTGCTACTTATCTTTACTATTAAATTGGAGTTGGTACGTTGGTAGGTTACGACGGACGATGACTCGCTCTCCTCCTCGACCGCTCGCCTCGCGCATGCATGTCTCGAGCACCACATGGGCCAAGCCCAAGACAACGCTGCGCCACTAGACCTAGCAAAAGAAATTCCTCATAGCCGTCCTCCTCCAGTCTTCATGGCCAAGTTCTTCGGGGACGCGAACGAGAACAAGTGCCCGCGGCGCGTGGAGATCGAGGGCATGGAGGCGGCGGACTTCAAGGCCATGTTGCACTTCATCTACACGGACACGGCGCCGGAGCTGGACCGGCAGGACGAGTACGCGACCGCGCGTCTCCTCGTGGTCGCCGACACGTACGGTCTGGACAGACTGAAGCTGATCTGCTCGAGCAAGCTCTCCACCAGCGTTAGCATCGAGACGGCGGCCACGATTCTGGTTCTGGCGGAGCAGTACAAGTGCCCGCGGCTCAAGGCGAGGTGCGTCGAGTTCATCGTTCGCACGCCGGCGATTCTTGAGGCAGTGTTGGCGACGGAGGGCTACAAGCAGCTGGAGACCAGCTGCCCGTCTCTGCTGGCTGACCTTCTCAAGTCTGCACGCGGGAGAAAGAATTGATGCGCTAGGGATTATCCAAACGTGATGACCCCATAGTCTCTGTTTGTGCTTGCCATGCATAGTATCTAGTTAGCTCGTGCTCTGTCCTCCTGTAAATTGATGCTCAAATACACTGTCAATATTTATACAGACAACACGTCCAAACACGCAAAGCTTAGATTTTTTTCGGACGTCAAAACGTAAAGTTTGATCGATACAGCTATATATACCATGCAAACTAGCAAACATGTCCGTGCGCTGCTACGGGATTTATCAATTACTAAATTATTTATAATAAACCAAAAGAAATAGGAGAATGCTTGATTTATTAAGATTGTTTTTTACAGTCCTAGGAAAAAATGCACCTTCAAGAAAATAAGTTGATGATTGTAAAAAATGCATATAATAATGAGATGTGAAGCACCCACGCATCAATAAAAGAGATTGTGAAGAAAAAAACAAATAGTCCTAATTCGTTTTTTGTTTTTTCGCCAGGTGAAGTCCTACCTCGTTGGTAAATATCATGACGGACCAAATCATATATGAACGCAGAATTAGTCTTGACAACGTGTTGTCCGTGCAGCAATAAATAATTCAAATGTATAAATCGATGTACGATTCGTACGGTGCTAAACAGGGTCCACTGGTGGGTCCTACCTTGCTGGGTCGTATAGGATTTTCTTCCTGCTAACATGCATGCATGTACTGTGTCCAAATTGGTGTTGTACATATCTAAGCATCTGAACTCGCTGTATATAATTCAGCTACCCTCGCATTTCAGCAGAACTGGACAAGGAAAGTAAGTGCACACATGTCAAGCTAGCAGTTAATCAGTCACAATATTAAAACGATGAATAACTCATGTTGGTAGGCATCAACACGTTAAAACTACCAGTTGTTGTGGACATGACATCCCTGATCGGGGTCATGTAGCGTATCTTTGGGTGGCGAGTGTAACTCTTTCAAATATTTTTGGCCATGCACATTGACTATGATCATATATGCTTACTTCTTTATAGGAAACCATACCATTTAGAAAGTAATTCTTTGAGCACAAATGACAACAAAAATTAAAGCCATTTTATGTAATTTTTCAGACGAAATAGATAAAAGTAGATGAACAAATAAAAGTTGTTGGGGGTAAATCTTCAGGAGCATTTACCTGCTCTTTAATGTTTGTTCTTTTTTACACAAACGGCACCCCCGTGAAAGGGCCCGCATTCCATTATTAACATAACGGAACAACCACCAATCATTCCAGGTATTTTTTAGCACGCCCCTTACAACCAGCAAAGAACGTAACAGCTACCAAAAACTAGATGAAAAGGGACTGCTAACAGCACGCGCCTTAATGGCGAGAAGTAGCAGTGCGAAGTTACTTATCAACAGCGGACAGAACGCAGCAAAAACAACCACCAGCATGAAACATCACCAAGTTTTTGTGACCAAAACAAATCAACCCCGGTGAGGCCAAGCAATAGCACCCTTCAGCGATCATGTTCATCAGCATTTCCATTTTCATCCATCTCCGCTTCATTCTCCTCTGCATCATCTTGAGGAACATCACCAATCCTGGGAACATTGGACTGTCTTGCTCCTGGGTCCAGCGACGTTGCCACTGCGAGCAGCATGGAAGCTCCAGCTCTGATGTCCGCCTGTTCTTGAGGTGAGTGGAGACCTGCCCAATGATTCAAAAACACACAAACATAGCTAATTAATTCAAAGGAAGATTTGATTAACTTTATCTCAAAGCAAGCACGGTTCCTGATTTTCTAGATGGCCCAGCAAATAGCAGCCACCCCCGTGATCTGCACATTGCGACTGGCATGTAACTTGCTCTTTAATCTTTGTTCTGAATAGAGCTTCCTCTCTTCTGCATCTTTTTGAATGAAAGATCCCAGGTTTTGAAGATAAATACTTTAATCTGGGTGTCTTTTCTCGAACACCATTAGCCTACATCATCTTGGAGCTCAGAAGGAATATCAGCGGGAACAACATGTTAGCACTCTCGCGGGTATCGACAGGAACAACACAACGAATCAAGTAGCAAACAACATCTTATTCTTAGGGCTGAGCAGAAATATGTGGAGCAGGTGAAGTACCAGTACCGGCCAACATGTGTAGGTACAGATCAGCCTGCAGCACCACGCCTAGACCCAGGGGTTACAATCAGTGAGTATAGTTGAGCTTTGCTCCTCTTCAACATTGCATCGGATGTGCATCTTCTAAAAAATCCATCAACCAGTCCTTAATCAGATATTGACTTGCAGACTGCAGTAGAGGGAGTCGCTGTGCACTTGCGCTAGAGCTGATAGAAGAAACTGCTTGAAGGCGTTGACTCCAGGGACGGCATAGATGTCGCTGGAGTTCGTCATGGGTGGCTAAAGGTCCAGGCGAACATAGTGGCGGCGGCCACTTCGCAAGGCGGTCGGGAGCACGTCGCAGGTTTGGGTGGTCGCCGCGCCAGGAGAGAGGGCGGCCATGGCGAACACAGGGTCATCCATGTGGGCTATGATGGCGGCCGTTGCGGGGACCTTCAGCTGGTGCCTGAACCGAGGACCGCAAAAGGAAGACTACGAGATATGGGCTGCGACTCGTCGGGCCGGGGTCGAGGTTGCCGATCGATGTGGCTGTATCCTTGTGGCATATGATTCGCTGTATCCTCTCTCCCTTATATGCCCTACGCAAGGCAGGCATTGTGATCTCCTCGGATCAATCTCCAACTCCAAGGATACAGGCCTCATACGTGTGGTTTTGTTTTTTATTGATAGATGAACCGGGTATTTTTTAGGAAAACGCTTCTCGTCATCCGGGGATCGCGTCCCCCGGTTCGCTCGCGTGACACGCGTCCACGTTGAGCGAGAGTGAGACACACGTAGGTGAGGGTCCCACTCTCAGATCTTATCCCTTCACCCCGTCGTCTCCACTCGTTCCCCTCCGCACAGAACCAAATCCTCTCCTTTTCCTCCTACCTCCAGTGCTCTGCACGACTGCACCTTCCCGACTCGCCACCGGTGTCTGCGCTGCGAGACCTGCTCGCACGCTGAAGCCCGGTCCGCCGCGCGTGCCAAGCTTGAGCCCGAGCCTTGTCGCCTCCTCGTCCTTCTCCATGCGTCCCCAAGCTCGAGCAGGGGCGACGACGACATGTGACCGCCTCTTCTGCCGCACCCAGTCAGCGCGCTCATGGGCGGTGCTCCCATAGTTGATGGGTGGTGCTCCCATAGAAGATTGGTGAAGCTCTCATAGGAGGGCGGTGATGCTCCCATGGGAGGGCGGCGGTGCAGTCGAGAGAGCACGGCGTTGCTCCCATGGGAGGACGGCGATGCTCCCATAGAAGATTGGTGATGCTCTCGTAGGAGGGCGGTGATGCTCCCATGGGAGGGCGGCGGTGCAGTCGAGAGAGCACGGCGTTGCTCCCATGGGAGGACGGCGATGCTCCCATAAAAGATTGGTGATGCTCCCATAGAAGATTGGCGATGCTCCCATGTGATGGCGGTGGCGCAGTCGAGAGAGCACGTCGTTGCTCCCATGGGAGGGCGGCGCGATGCTCCCACAGGAGAGTTGTGGTGCTACCAAAGGATCACGGCGGTGCTCCGACGGGAGGGCGACGGATCCGCAAGCAGCATCGGGCAATGCTACCTACGGCGTCGGCGGTTGCTATCATGGGCGAGTACGGGTGCTGCGATTCAACATCGAATATGCTACCACCGATGACGGCGGTGCTACCAGCCGCAGGCACGAGTCATTCGACGGGGGAGGGCAGTTGCAGCCCCGACGACCGACGGCGGGGGTGTCCAGGCGTCTCTGCATCTGAGCCATGGGAGGCGTGCGGGCAAAAAGATGGGCGGTTTTTTTTCTGTGAGAGAAAGACGAGGCACACGGAGCAGAAAGCCCGCGTTGACCAGGTTGGGGACACGTGCCGCGCAGTCGATGCGGGGGATGGAAAATTCCTATCCCCCGGGGGACGCCCAGCACTGTCCTTTTTTTAGCGAGGAGAGGCATCGATAGGTGGCTGGTTTTTCTGACGTACTAACGTCGTTTGGCCTTTTTATAGTAGAGAATATAGATTTTTTTCCTCAATGACTTTGTCCTTGGGAGGATTGTCATCTCCCGACTCAATACCGGGTTTTTTCACTAATCCCCAAAATTCAAGGCGCAGAAAGCATTGGCCAGTTCCGACCGATTGCCCTTATCAATGTAATCTTCAAAATCATCTCGAAAGCCTTTGCTTCTAGACTTGGTCCCATTGCCAACAGAATAATCAGCCCGAACCAGACAACCTTCATTAAAGGAAGATTCATCCTTGACGGGGCGCTGGCCCTGCATGAGATTGTCCACGAGCTTCGTTCGAAGAAACTGGGAGGGATCTTATTGAAACTAGACTTTGAGAAGGCGTATGACAGAGTCAACTGGGACTTTCTGGTGGAGACCCTACGTCGGAAAGGGTTCGACGCAGGGTTTGTTCATCGTATCTCCCAGCTTGTGATGGGTGGACAAACGTCGATTTCTATTAACGGTGAAATGGAACCTTTCTTAAAAAACAAGCGGGGGGTCAGGCAAGGGGACGCTCTTCCCCCTACTGTTTAACATTTGTGGCGGAAGGGCTCTCCGCGATTCTCTCGGCCGCTAACACGGCGGGGAACATCCATGGCGTGGTGCCTCACTTGATCCCTGGTGGTGTCACCCTGACGAGGGAACGAGTCCTGGACCTATCAGGTGAGGCTACCCGGTCAAAGTCCCAAGACCTACGCCCAAAGGGAGATTCCATAGACAGTTCCAGAAGGCCCAATCAAGGCCCACCCGCAAGGGCTTGATGGTCAAGAAAGGAAACTTATAACCGACTTAAAGTTAGGGTTTGTATCCCCTCGGGGGCGGTTTGAGACCTGGCCATCTATATAAGGCCATGAGAACCACCGGGAGGGGGACGAAGCCATATTACACCACCAAAAGCCTTGAGATTGAGATCTAACTCTTGACTCGAGCACCCCCCATTATAACCGGTATATTGCTAATACAGATCGACAGAAGCAGGAGTAAGGGTTTTACCTCTACGAGGGCCCCAAACCTGGGTAAATCGTGCCCCCTGTTTGCCGACGATTGTCACCAGCGTCTACACGTTCTCCTAATCGAAACCCTATCGGTTCACCCGAGAGACTTGTTGAGATGCATATTCGACACACCCACCTCCAATACGATGACGACACCATTATTTTGATTCAAAATAGAGAGGCAGATGTGGCGCACCTGAAATTCCTTCTCATGTGTTTTGAAGATATGTCGGGGTTTAAAATCAATTTTCACAAGAGCAAGGTATTCGTTCTCGATCAACAATACGATGACCATGTCAGGCTTGCCAATAAGTTGAATTGCAAGCTCGGGAGCTTTCCTTTCTCTTACCTTGGTCTCCCGATTTCGGATAAAAAGCTCACTGTGGAGCAGTGGTTGTTTCTGGTTCAGGGATTGGTAGGCTGGGTGGAACCCTGTGTGGGTAGATTCCTCTCCTCGGGGGCGGGGGGGGGGGGACTAATTCTTTCCAACTCCTGCTGGATAATCTTCCTCTGTATGTGATGGGTTTGTTTCTCTTACAAGAGGGGGTGCATGTGCAACTTGATTCCGTTAGGGACCGTTTCTTTTGGGAAGGCTCGGTCCCAAACAGGAAGTACCACATGGTCATTCTGTGTAGACCGACCGAGTGCCTCAACACTAGAAAGATGAACGAGGCACTTCTGCTTAAGTGGATCTCGAAGTTGTACCAGGGCGACAACTCCATCTTGGCCGTGTTGATTAGGGCCAAATACTTGCAGCATGATGATATCTTCTCCTCCTCTTGCCGTGGAGGGTCGCAATTCTAGAGGAACTTGCAGAAAATCAAACACTTGTTTAAGCTGGGGGCCAAACACTTGGCGCGGAACGGGGTGTGCACTAAGTTTTGGCTGGATTGGTGGATAGGGGATGGGCCCCTTAGTACCAGGTTCCCTCGCATCTTCAACATTTGTGATGCTGTCTCAGCTTCGGTGGAGTCGGTTGTGACGAATGGGTTCCTCCTTCGCCGGACGCTTACGCAGAGGGCCTGGCGCAGTGGCACGAGTTAGACGCGCTTATCTGTTTGGTGGACCTCTCGGAGGGCGCGGATTCCATATCCTGGGAGCTATATGGATCCGGGATTTATATGGTTAAATCGATGTATAAAAAGCTAGTGCAAGGGGCTACGGTTGCTCCCTTGCAGGAAGTTTGGAGAAGTCGAGCCCTGTTGAAAATTAGGATCTTTACCTAGCAGATGATTTTAGATAGACTCCCCTCAGGTTCCCAGCTGGTTACGAGACGGGGGCCTTCTGATGGAAAGTGTGCGCTTTGTGGCGTAGCTGAGGATGCGGCTCATATCTTTTCTGCTTGTTCGATGGAAACCTTCCCGTGGTCGGTTTTTCGCCAAGCTCTGGGGAGAACTTGGGGACCGGCCAACTATGCGCAACTGTTCGCTCTCCTAGACTCGTCCTCAGGCGGGGCCCGTAGAATAATTTGGCTCCTGTTTATGGCCCAGTCTTGGGCACTTTGGAGTGTTAGAAATAAACTTGCTGCCGAAAGGATTACGGTGAAACGGCCCGCTGATATTATGTTCAAAACTATACTTATCTTGTAGGCTTGGCTCCCTCAGCTCAAGGTTCAAAGTGCAAAGGACGAGAAAAGTTCTGCAGGTACGGTAAGAAAACCAATCACACCATTGAGTATTGCTGGAAGGTGTAGAATAAGGAGAAAAGGAACGGCACATACCAACCGAAAAATTAATCTGACGGTAATGGTAATGGTACTGGTAAGTCTGCTGTTGTTGCTGGTGATAATAGTTCGGATGGTGAATGCTTAGCTGTTTTTGCTCATGTGTTACCCGTGATGATGAGTGGATTCTTGATACTGCTTGTTCGTTTCATATTTGCTGCAACACAAGCTGCCACGATTGTTTTTTTGTTTGCACCTCTCGTGCACTGCCCATTGCTGAATAGCCGAACTTTCACAAAAAAAGCAATTGTACCACCCGGTTACATCCCGATTAAAAAGAAGTCTCCTTACGCCCGTTTACATTAAGTCTCTTTTCGATTCCCTAAACAAAAGTGTCATTCCCATGAACTTTCCACAGAAAGAGAGGAATAGACATAGAGGAGGAGTCACGGCATCGTGCATACCAAGTCTGCATTACGTCAAGTCAAATAAAAAGTATGCATACACCGAGCGATTCGGCCCTGTGCGGTGCAAAAAAAACCTTGCCCGGCGGCATGCCATCTTCATTCTTCAGCGGGAGCCTTGATGGCGGTGGCTGGGATGTTATTTTATAGGTGATCCAAATTCATATGAAGATAAAGGAAAGTTCGCGGAGGCCCGTCGCCGGAGGCTTAGGGCCGAAAGGTGAAGTTGCTTCGTACTGACAATGGTGGCAAATTTTGTTCGCATGCTTTCGATGATTATTGTGTGCGGGAAGGCATTGTCAGGCATCACACCATCCCATACACACCGCAGCAGAATGGTGTAGCTGAGCGGATGAATAGGACGATCATCTCCAAACCTTGCTGCATGTTGTCTAACGCCCGCATGAATAGGCGTTTTTGGGCTGAGGCTGCCAACACTGCCTGCTACTTGATCAACAGGTCACCATCCATCCCTCTTGACAAGAAAACTCCTCTTGAGGTATAGTCTGGTGAGTCAGCTGATTATTCACAACTGAAAGTTTTTGGTTGCACTGCCTATGCTCATGTTGATAATGGAAAGTTAGAGCCTAGAGCTGTTAAGTGCTTATTTCTTGGATATGGTTCCGGAGTAAAAGGATATAAGTTGTGGAACCCGGAAACCAAAAAGATTTTCTTTAGCAGGAGTGTTGTGTTTAATGAATCTGTTATGTATGAGGATAGTTTGTCGACTGATGTTGTGCCAGATTCTTCTGATGAGGACGAACCATGAGTTCGTTTGCAGGTGGAGCTAGAACACCTGGATGAGGAGGAAACTGAAATTGATGGGGATGATATTGTGCCACCCTCACCTCCTATTGTGCAGCAAGAAAATTTGTCTATTGCAGAGCGCAGAGAGAAGAGGAATAAAGGACCTCGTACTCGTTTAATTGAGGAATGTGATGTTGTTTATTTTGCTCTAAGTTGTGCAGAACAGGTGAAGAATGATGCTGAACCGGTTGATCGTGACAAGTGGATTGGTGCAATGCACGAGGAGATGCAATCACTTGAGAAAAATGGCACGTGGGATGTCGTGCGCTTGCCTAAACAAAAGAAGACCGTACGCTGTAAGTGGATCTTCAAGAGAAAGGAGAGTTTATCTCCAAGTGAGCCTCCAAGGTTTAAGGCTAGGTTAGTAGCAAAAGGTTTCAGCCAGATTCCAGGAGTGGATTACAATGATGTGTTCTCACCTGTTGTCAAGCATAGTTCTATCCGTACTTTCTTTAGTATTGTTGCTATGCATGATCTTGAGCTTGAGCAGTTAGATGTGAAGACTGCGTTTTTGCATGGAGAACTTGAGGAGGAGATATACATGGACCAACCTGATGGGTTCATAGTGTCTGGTAAAGAGGATTCCGTGTGCAAGCTAAAGAAGTCCCTTTACGGTTTGAAACAGTCTCCTCGACAATGGTATAAAAGGTTTGATTCTTTTATGATGGCACATGGCTTTAAGAGGTCTGAATATGATAGCTCTGTGTACATTAAATTTGTTGATGAATCGCCTATATACTTGCTGCTATATGTTGATGATATGTTAATTGCTGCCAAGGGAATGAAATAAATCACTACATTGAAGAAACAATTGAGTAGTGAGTTTGAGATGGAGGATCTTGGTCCTGCTAAGAAAATTCTAGGTATGGAAATTTCAAGAGACAGAAAATCTAGATTGCTATTTCTTAGTCAGGAGAATTACATTAAGAAATTCCTTCATCGTTTTAATATGCATAATGCAAAGTCTGTTAGTACTCCAATTGCTTCACACTTCAAGTTGTCAGCATTGCAATGTCCTACTACCGACAAAGATATTGAGTACATGTCACGAGTTTCCTATGCTAGTGTTGTTGGTTCCTTAATGTATGCCATGGTGTGTTCTCGGCCCGATTTATCTTATGCTATGAGTTTGGTCAGTCGATACATGGCTAATCCTGGTAAAGAACATTGGAAAACTGTTCAGTGGATTTTCAGGTACCTTCGCGGCACATCCAAAGCTTGCTTGAAGTTTGGCAAGACTGGTGAGGGACTCGCAGGCTATGTGAATTCAGATTATGCTGACGACTTGGATAAGAGGAGATCCCTCACAGGTTATGTGTTTACAGTTAGTGGATGTGCTGTTAGCTAGAAGGCTACCTTGCAGGGTGTTGTTGCACAATCTACTATTGAGTCTGAGTATATGGCTATTACTGAAGCATGCGGAGAGTCAGTTTGGTTGAAATGTCTGTTTGCTGAGCGTTGTGGAGATAATACTTGCATTAACCTATTTTATGACAGTCAGAGTGCTATTTATCTTACTAAGGATAAGATGTTCCATGAGAGAACAAAGCACATTGATGTCAAGTACCATTATGTGCGTGATGTTGTTGCACAAGGTAAGCTGAAGGTATGGAAGATTAGTACTCATGATAATTCTGCTGATATGATGACAAAGTCAGTTCCTATTGCTAAGTTTGAGCTTTGCTCAAGCTTAGTTGGTATCACTGATTAGCCCAATAGGCTATTTGGCGTCGAAGGTGTTTTCTTTGTGTGTTTCAGGTGAAGGTTCTCATTTATGCTACAAGAGGGAATTTGTCTCAAGATGGAGTGTTATTTTATGGTGATCCAAATTCATATGAAAATAAAGGAAAGTTCGGCCTCCGCTACGCGGAGGCCCGTCGCCGGATGCTTAGGGCCGAAGGTAAGCCACGGTACGAGTTGTTACCGAGTTCAAGTTGGATTCACAGTTACCGACCTAATTAGGTCAGGACCGTCTTTATATACCTCTTGTAAGCCGCCGCACGGGATAAACCACACATTGTAAATTCTGGCGCGATTGTAACCTCACCTAAAATAGTGAAGTATTGCTGGTTGGCGCCCGTGATTTTTTCTCTTTCTTATTAGAAGGGTTTTCCATGTTAAAATCTCGTGTCCCCGTTGGTTTGATCTGGCTTAATTGCATAGTTGATTTGCTATTACGTGTAACATGGGAGTCGATGGAAACAATGGCCGGCGGCTCTCGGCAGCTTCACGAGAGAGACAAACCGCCTTGGCGCGGCCGGCAGAGAACCAGTCCAGGGACGCGCGCGGGTGCTGGCCGGTGGCGCGCAAGCGTGGCGCGGCCGCTGGCAGGCGGTGCGATAGGAATTGTAAGACTGCAATTCCTATCACTAATTGAGTTGAAGTTGTGCGTTTTGTACTGCCATCGAACGAGTGTACATCCGATACAACATATCTGTACTTCCTGCCAGCATTCACATGTCATACAACCAAATTTCTCAAGCACACATTACAGCAGGCAGCGCATCTTCTTTTGCATACAAATCAGGAATTCTTGCAAGTCGAATGAAAGAAACTGCTACTGCATCTTGAGCGGAGGAGGCAGAGGGACCTGAGGACTCGTCAGAGAGAAGGGGCGTGGGGATGCACGGGACCTGGCCGGCGGTGCCCTGTACTACGGGAGATCGGGCCGGCAGTGCCGTGGATCGTGAAAAAGTGGGCTGGTGGCGCCCTGAATCACCGGCGACCTGGTCTGCGGTGGAGGGAGCCACGCCCGGACCCGAGTACCACGGTGGGGAGCGTCGGTGGAATCAAATGGGGGCAGCGGGGGTGAGCAGCCGCGCTGTGGCCTTTTGGAGTTGGTGGTGCTTGGGTGCGGCACGGGACGACGGGAGGGCTGACTCGGGTAGGGGAAACGTGGCGGCGTCCGACGGGCTAGTTGGCGGACAGAGCTCGGGGGTGTGGGGGCAGAGCGCATACGCCCGACACGGAGCCAAGAGCTGGATGCCGGAGTGAATCGTCAGTGGTGGGTGCCCTGAACGGTGAATCGGGGTGGTTGTGCGAGGGACACTATGGCCGCGGCGAGCAATAGGCCGGGCCAGACGCCACCGGGGAGCCGGACGGCGTCGACAGGGGAGACAACTCGCCGGAAATCATGGAGTCTGTGGGGCGGATGGGAGCCGTGCCCGCCGAAGGTAAGCCACGTTTGCGACCGGAAGGCGCGGCAAAAAGACGGAAGCCCCGACGGCAGCCGGGAGGCACGGCGGTGGACGGAAGTGACTGCGAGCGCGCTGCTGCGCGCGTAGAAGGAACCAGGTGATGAGGCCTGGTGTGTGGGGAAGGAGGTGGTCGGTGGGCGATTGGTTTTTTCCCACTAGAATCACGCCGATGGTAGTAGGAAACTATTCTACAACTAGTTTACCGATATATAAAAAATTATATCTGAAATAAAATTATAATATTTATCGCTTATGTATTAATATTATTTATGGATATATAAAAATTATATCTGAAATAAAATTATAATATTTATCGCTTATGTATTAATTTTTGCAGGATCTTTTAGAGGCGAGGCCAACGAGGTACCGACGGTGTTCGAAGTGGTGTAAAAATCCTACTCAGTACTCACCGTATTTCTAATTATATTTCTTTAGGAGTAGCTAAGTTTATTTCTCTTAATGTTTTTAAACAGGTTTATATGGGGCGTTTACTTATCGTCTTCCTAGGCAGTTCCACCCAGAGGGAACACTTATCTGTGGATACAAGGTTCTTGTTTACGCGCCAAGCAGTTTAGCAGAGAACTACACGCGGAGGTTTCTCCTATAGGATCCCTAGAATAAAAACCCAACCCGTATAAACAAGCTTAAAAAGACCGAGAGAAAAACAGAACTAATTTATTTCCACAATATAAATTCCATACGATTTTCCCTTTCGGGAACCCCCGAAGGGTTTACAAAAAGACGGTGGAAATTACCTTACAACTGGCTGCACTCTTACAACTCCTTATTTCAGTTGATTATATCGCAGTGGAGAGAAGGTACTACTACTACCGAGCAGCGAGTTTGCTGGCTGAGTCACACTGCTCTCTACTCTGATGGTGGATGCAAATGCTGGTGCCTTGCTTCGCTACGGGAGCCTCCTTTTATAGCCGGGAGATCAGCCTTCACGAGCACACCTTGATAATTTAGCTCATATCTTCTTCATCATGTCATGCGCCTATCTCATAGGCTTTATAGGCTTGATAGGCCTTGTAGGCTTCCTTTGTAGCTTGTAGTGTTCCTTTATAGCTTCATGGTCACATATTTGGAATCTCCTTTTGTGTGCATGCTCCACTTTATTTGGCTGACTACACACTCTTATCTTCAATATGTCAATCTTGTCCCGCTTTAATAATGTGTCTTGGACAACCTTTCCTTAATTAGCATAGGGTGGCCTTCTCTTCTCGACTAATTTTTGTAACATCCCAAGTCTGAAAAATAGCCTTTAGAATGTTTTGCTCTCTGTTATTTTATGTTTTGCATCATGGCATCATGTTGATTGCATTTGTTTTGTTTGGTTTCCATTTGTTTTCCTCTGTTTTCATTTGTTTTCCAACTGTTTTCCTTTGTTTTCTATTTGAATTTCAACTCAAATTTCAAACCCTTTGTTTCATCCTTGTGATGTTACAATTTCCAAAGTGAGAGTTCAAATAAAAACAACCAAATTGCCTTCATTTTATTCCATAATGCTCACTTGTTAAGTTAATGGTTTTAATCAATCAATTGTTCCAAAATCACATTCAAAAATTCAATACATTGTATAAACAACACCCAATTGGAAAGTTATGAAAATCACCCAAAACAAATCAACTCATTGTTCTAAATTAATTACTAGGGTTCACCCTATCAGTTTTGTTGCTTCTTTATTAATCAATTAAGTTGCAAATTATTTAAATTCCAACCAATAGACAAACCAGCACTCAATTGGAATTATGGAATTGCCCACAACAATTTAACCCTTTGTTATAAACTAAAATAGGGTTCACCCTATTGCAAGTTTGGTTTCATTTAGAATCACCTAATAAGCAATTAATTCAAAATTTGAATTAAATGCCAACAGTATTTAAAATTTGAACTTTTGGAAAATAAAAGTTAGTTTTCAGTTGTAATGGTGAAAACCAGCCAAACCATAAATTTTACAAATTCTTCCTAACCCTAAAGGCCTCCTTTTCTTCCAATTGTTTGCTACAAAAAAAAAAGAAACAACAAAATAACAAAAGAGGAGAGGGAGGCATGCAGCCCATCTCCTTTTCTTTTCTTCCAAGCCCAGTCCAAACTCTTGCGCTTTGGCCCAATACCCCCCTCCAGCATGTCGCTGTCTTCTTCCCCACGGTGATGTCACCTGTACGAACTCTTCAGAGCCACTCGATCTTCCTCTCCCCTCTCGATGTTGCGCCGTACAGAGCTCATGATCCCATATAACCTACCTCCCCCCCTCTGCTGCTAGCCTAGAAACCCTAGAGCCCTCTCCCTGCGCCGCCAACTCCTCTTCCCCTTCCCCAAGCCTTCTGTTTTCCTTCTGAAGATCGACACTGCAAACACCCGAACCACCACCTGAAATCGCCACCTTCCCATCCCCACGTTTCCCTCGAGGTACCTCCGATCCCGGGAATGGAAACGGGGCAGTCCCTGGAGTCGCCCCGTCCTCTCGTTGCTTGCCGGGAGTGACCACGGCGACCGCGCCGTCGCCGGAGAGTTGCCCTCCGCTACCTGCCCGTCAGCCATCGTCCGCACCTGCTGCTGCTTCTGCTTCGACAGCCCACGGTGAGCCCACCGTCCCTGCTCCTTTTCCCTCTCCCTCTGCTCCCTATCGGCGTGCGTGATCACCGCGTGAGTCCACTGCCCCCGATCGCCAGAGATCATCGCCAGTCGAGGGCAGGTCCCTGTCCGCCGCGCGCTGCCTGAATTTTTTCGTCAGGTTCAGGAAGCGAACGACCTGTTCGTTTCAGTTAACGTGCGTTGATCCACCTTATCCTCCACCCTACCCGTACCCTATCACAACTTGGCAGTAGCGCAGCGGTAACGAGCGCCCGCGCGAGTGCAGCGACCCAGGATCGAATCCCGCAGGCCGCGCGAGGCCACTTCTTTTTTCGCCATTTGCCTTCGCGCGCGGGGTCCCACGGGACAGTGACCCGCTGCGCCACCTCCGCTTCCACCCCATCCGCGTCAGCGCCGCGTGGCCCTCGGGCCCGCGCGTCAGCGGCATCGGCTGGATTCACCCTCGGTGAGAATCGACCCCAGATCCAGATCTGGATCTGGCGGTTCGCATCTAGGCCCCTGGCCTTCTCTTTTTTTCCACCGCGAGGCCCTGCCCCCTGTTTTCTTCACCTCTAGGCCCTCACAAATTACAGATTGGTCCCCCACCTTAATTCGTTAATAACTTTTATTCTATAACCCCAAATAAAGAAAATAAAATATGTTTTCTGGCCCAAATTTAATACTCTATCTAACTACATCATTTGTTTTCTGTTTTGAAATTCCAAAATGCAATCTAATTTTGAATTCAAATAACTCAATTACAATTTGCTAAAATCACTAACTAATTCATACTATTTTCAAATAATTCAAATAAAATATGTTTTTCACACCTTTTTGAATGTTCTATTCAAATATAAAATTTGTTTTATTGTTCGAATAATTTAAATTGCCTAAATAATTTAATACTTGTTTAATTCAATTAAAATTGATAAAATCATAACTTGCTTAATATAAAATATTCTTGAACATACAAAATATGTTTTCAAACCACCAAAGTGTGAGCTTTTCAAATATGAATTTGATTTTATGATTTAAACATATAAAATTCAAATAAAATTCAAACTTGTTTTAAATTCAATTAAAACTTGTTTAATATTGTTTAATTCATAATTAAATAATCCTAAATCCAATTTCAAAATGTGAAACATGTATTCCAACTAAAATTGGATAACCTTTTCAAATATCAACTTTATTATTTGTTTTGAACAATTTAAATGGTCGAAAACAACAAATACTTGTGTGTCACCTTTAAGGCACCCAAAATTCCCTAAGTTAATAATAAAATTCTAAATTGCTACACCCTATCTTAATTTGATTCTAATGTTGTTATTTTGCTGTTTTCCTTTTGCATGCATCATACTAAACCACTAGCACCTGTTGTTTAGTTGGAAAACAAATAATCTAACCAAATCCATGGGCTTTTCATATGCAACTCAAAATTGCATATGTGTCCATTTAAATTGTGTTATCCTATCAATTAGTTTATTTTGATGCATCTATTAACTTGTCATGCATCATATTTGATTGTGCACTATGCCATGTTATTGATTGTTTATCTTTCTGCAATGTTTGTTTGCTTCTTCCCGGATATACGACGACGTTGAGACCGACGATACTTACGACACCCCTTCTAAGGAGTTAGCTCAGTACCAGGCTACTGGGTTTGCAGGCAAGTTATCACTCACATGAACCATTGTGTTCCTTTCAACCCTGGTTACCGATACTTTCCGTTGTTCTTTTCTGCTAGCCTTAGTAGTAGTTGTTTCTGTTACGAACCTATCACATGAATCCTTTAACCCTGATATTGCCTCACCTCCACACCTATAACCATTGCTTGTGACCGTGTCTTACTAGCATGCCTAGGTTGTTTTGCTCGAGTCTGTTACCCGTTACTTTCTGTTACTATTTCTATTATGTTCTGGGGGCTCGAAGTTTAATCAATCAATCATGCTAATGTTACTATTAATAATAAATTTGATGATAAGGCACCGGCAGGAGGCCCATGAGAGGTTTTGAAGCCTGCTAGTGTCGACCCTAATAGGAAAAGGGTCTTGTCTACTGATCCATGATGAGCGCACTACCCGCATTTGGGAAGCGAGTATGGGCGCCCCCCTCAACTTGACCTGATTCGCATCTCGTCCAAATCGCCTCATTTAGTTCGTGTTTTCCATTTGCCGCATGCATGTTTTTGCGAGCCCAGGCCAGGGTGGAACTTTTGTAGTCGGCATATAGGGGGACACGGTCTTAGAGTGCTATGAGGGTCCCTTTTCTTCGGGGCTTCGTTAGCCGTGCGCCCAAGGTTCTTTGGGCTTGATGCGAAGAATGGTTGGTTCTGTTGAGTGCCCCGCTTGGTGGGAGGCATCCCATCTGGCGGGATATTCATGAGTGTACGGCCAAATTGGTGCAACCTGCAGGGATAATCTTCTCGAGAAGCCCGTGTTTTCCGCGGTTATGGATTACTTGGTGAAAGTACTGGCTAACAAGTACTCAGGACAACTTCAACATAATGATCAATCATGTTTCACCCAATGACTAATAACTTGACTAGTAATAGGTTATTCACACAATAACTTGATTCACCATAATACAACTGTGTGAGTTATCCTCGGATTGCTTCTTCGGATAAGGGGCGAGATCCAGGATGGGTTTGTTTGAAGTTATCTTTCAGTTGGTTACAATCCTCGATCTTATCCCCTTTTCTGTTAGCCGGAAGTGGTAGAATCTCTGTAGTTGGTTAGAGCAGCCAGTTGCAGCATCTTTTATATCCCCTCTCTTCCGTTGAACCCAAGGCATCTGTGCTTGGTGTTGACGGGTTACACTTTGGTGAACTGTGAGTCTTGCTTGCCAGTACGTTTATGTACTGACCCCTTTGGGGTTGTGGTTTCCGCAGACGTACGTTTTCCGAGGATCTACATGGTGGCAACTACGTGGAGTATGACGAGACTGCTGACGAGTAGATAGCGGACCCGGGCAGGATCCGAGACTTCGTGGATGGGCTCCGTCTTTTCGTTTCCGGCCTCTTAGGCCTATTTGGTTCTTGTCTGTACTCAGACATGTTGAATGCTTCCGCTGTGATGTAATGATGAATTGTTGGGGCATGTGCCCTCTGAATGATTGTATTTGCTATCTCTGCTCTAATGAGAGCCATTTGCAAGTTATTTCAATCTTTTTGTGTCGTAGAGATCTGTTGTGATATCAGTTGTTCAACGCCGTTGACGTACCATGTGTGTATGGTTTGAAGTACGTCGACGGAAGTGCCTTTGATCTCTAGTGGATAGTTTACATCGACGATGGAATAGCAGGGCTTGTGTTGTCGCGCATAAGCGCAGGCCTACCAGGAAGCTGGGACGTGGGAGCAGTTATGCCCCATAATCCAAGCATCTGCTATCCAGTTCGTACGGTATATCCCCTAGAAATCAGGTGCGACAAATGGTATCAGAGCCTGTCTGCCTATAGGATCCCTTTTACTGGTCGCAGTTGAGTCTAGAAACTATTTTGTAGCTATATAGGAAAAATGAAACGTGAGAGTAGGAATTCTGTTCTTTTTCTTCTTTCCCCACCACCCTCCCTTTTTCTGGTAAGGAAGTGTAACGTTGTTTTCCCTTCTCATCTGAACTTTCAAGTTAGGATTTCACGAATCCTGGTTTCTCTAGGATGGTTATATCTACTAGACCATAGGAATGGAGGTGGTTGTGACATGATTTATCATGTTGCCTACTCATGATTGAGAACGGAGGCGTGTAAGCCCCGGAAGTAGACCCTCTATTCCTTAAGCAGTAGATATTGATCCTTTAGAAGCCCGGATGGGTTTTTCCGTACTACCTCAGGTTTTGTTCTCGTTTTTCCCCGATGTTGATATCCTGTTCTTCTCAACATCCTTTTCGTTCGTTGAAATCTTGTTGTTGTTTTCCACTTCAATTCTTCTACCGGCGTCTAATCAAAGTTTCCCCGTTCATCTGCTAAACTCTATTCCAGCTAAAATGTTGTTTGATACCGGAGAATCACATTCCTTTGTGTCAACAACCTTTTTCACAACATACAACCCAATTCTGGTTCCACTAAGCAATCAAAACTCTGTTCACTCCCCGGGATCTCAAATGTTGACTTCCAAGATAAGTAAGAACAATCCAATTCTAATGGAGGCCACATTCCTCGTTACTCCCATGTTGATGATTCTGACAGTGATGTTATTCTTGGTGTTGCATTGATGTCAATAATTCTGTTCCACCATTCTAGCCACAAAATCTATTCTCCAAATGAATCAAGTTCCATTCAGCTATACACCCTTGGTGCAAAATCTCTCCCCTTTACTTGAAAGTGTTCCGGTGGTTTGCAAATTCCCTGACGTCTATCCAATGTGCACGATGTGTTTCACGTGTCACAGCTCAAGTGGATCTTCCCAAGAAGTTTCCGGACCTTTTCTTTTCTCAATAGGAATCTCGGGGCGCGATTCCTTCAAGGGGGGGCGTTTTGTAACATCCCAAGTCTGAAAAATAGCCTTTAGAATGTTTTGCTCTCTGTTATTTTATGTTTTGCATCATGGCATCATGTTGATTGCATTTGTTTTGTTTGGTTTCCATTTGTTTTCCTCTGTTTTCATTTGTTTTCCAACTGTTTTCCTTTGTTTTCTATTTGAATTTCAACTCAAATTTCAAACCCTTTGTTTCATCCTTGTGATGTTACAATTTCCAAAGTGAGAGTTCAAATAAAAACAACCAAATTGCCTTCATTTTATTCCATAATGCTCACTTGTTAAGTTAATGGTTTTAATCAATCAATTGTTCCAAAATCACATTCAAAAATTCAATACATTGTATAAACAACACCCAATTGGAAAGTTATGAAAATCACCCAAAACAAATCAACTCATTGTTCTAAATTAATTACTAGGGTTCACCCTATCAGTTTTGTTGCTTCTTTATTAATCAATTAAGTTGCAAATTATTTAAATTCCAACCAATAGACAAACCAGCACTCAATTGGAATTATGGAATTGCCCACAACAATTTAACCCTTTGTTCTAAACTAAAATAGGGTTCACCCTATTGCAAGTTTGGTTTCATTTAGAATCACCTAATAAGCAATTAATTCAAAATTTGAATTAAATGCCAACAGTATTTAAAATTTGAACTTTTGGAAAATAAAAGTTAGTTTTCAGTTGTAATGGTGAAAACCAGCCAAACCATAAATTTTACAAATTCTTCCTAACCCTAAAGGCCTCCTTTTCTTCCAATTGTTTGCTACAAAAAAAAAAGAAACAACAAAATAACAAAAGAGGAGAGGGAGGCATGCAGCCCATCTCCTTTTCTTTTCTTCCAAGCCTAGTCCAAACTCTTGCGCTTTGGCCCAATACCCCCCCTCCAGCATGTCGCTGTCTTCTTCCCCACGGTGATGTCACCTGTACGAACTCTTCAGAGCCACTCGATCTTCCTCTCCCCTCTCGATGTTGCGCCGTACAGAGCTCATGATCCCATATAACCTACCTCCCCCCTCTGCTGCTAGCCTAGAAACCCTAGAGCCCTCTCCCTGCGCGGCCAACTCCTCTTCCCCTTCCCCAAGCCTTCTGTTTTCCTTCTGAAGATCGACACTGCAAACACCCGAACCACCACCTGAAATCGCCACCTTCCCATCCCCACGTTTCCCTCGAGGTACCTCCGATCCCGGGAATGGAAACGGGGCAGTCCCTGGAGTCGCCCCGTCCTCTCGTTGCTTGCCGGGAGTGACCACGGCGACCGCGCCGTCGCCGGAGAGTTGCCCTCCGCTACCTGCCCGTCAGCCATCGTCCGCACCTGCTGCTGCTTCTGCTTCGACAGCCCACGGTGAGCCCACCGTCCCTGCTCCTTTTCCCTCTCCCTCTGCTCCCTATCGGCGCGCGTGATCACCGCGTGAGTCCACTGCCCCCGATCGCCAGAGATCATCGCCAGTCGAGGGCAGGTCCCTGTCCGCCGCGCGCTGCCTGAATTTTTTCGTCAGGTTCAGGAAGCGAACGACCTGTTCGTTTCAGTTAACGTGCGTTGATCCACCTTATCCTCCATCCTACCCGTACCCTATCACAACTTGGCAGTAGCGCAGCGGTAACGAGCGCCCGCGCGAGTGCAGCGACCCAGGATCGAATCCCGCAGGCCGCGCGAGGCCACTTCCTTTTTCACCATTTGCCTTCGCGCGCGGGGTCCCACGGGACAGTGACCCGCTGCGCCACCTCCGCTTCCACCCCATCCGCGTCAGCGCCGCGTGGCCCTCGGGCCCGCGCGTCAGCGGCAGCGGCTGGATTCACCCTCGGTGAGAATCGACCCCAGATCCAGATCTAGATCTGGCGGTTCGCATCTAGGCCCCTGGCCTTCTCTTTTTTTCCACCGCGAGGCCCTGCCCCCTGTTTTCTTCACCTCTAGGCCCTCACAAATTACAGATTGGTCCCCCACCTTAATTCGTTAATAACTTTTATTCTATAACCCCAAATAAAGAAAATAAAATATGTTTTCTGGCCCAAATTTAATACTCTATCTAACTACATCATTTGTTTTCTGTTTTGAAATTCCAAAATGCAATCTAATTTTGAATTCAAATAACTCAATTACAATTTGCTAAAATCACTAACTAATTCATACTATTTTCAAATAATTCAAATAAAATATGTTTTTCACACCTTTTTGAATGTTCTATTCAAATATAAAATTTGTTTTATTGTTCGAATAATTTAAATTGCCTAAATAATTTAATACTTGTTTAATTCATTAAAATTGATAAAATCATAACTTGCTTAATATAAAATATTCTTGAACATACAAAATATGTTTTCAAACCACCAAAGTGTGAGCTTTTCAAATATGAATTTGATTTTATGATTTAAACATATAAAATTCAAATAAAATTCAAACTTGTTTTAAATTCAATTAAAACTTGTTTAATATTGTTTAATTCATAATTAAATAATCCTAAATCCAATTTCAAAATGTGAAACATGTATTCCAACTAAAATTGGATAACCTTTTCAAATATCAACTTTATTATTTGTTTTGAACAATTTAAATGGTCGAAAACAACAAATACTTGTGTGTCACCTTTAAGGCACCCAAAATTCCCTAAGTTAATAATAAAATTCTAAATTGCTACACCCTATCTTAATTTGATTCTAATGTTGTTATTTTGCTGTTTTCCTTTTGCATGCATCATACTAAACTAGCACCTGTTGTTTAGTTGGAAAACAAATAATCTAACCAAATCCATGGGCTTTTCATATGCAACTCAAAATTGCATATGTGTCCATTTAAATTGTGTTATCCTATCAATTAGTTTATTTTGATGCATCTATTAACTTGTCATGCATCATATTTGATTGTGCACTATGCCATGTTATTGATTGTTTATCTTTCTGCAATGTTTGTTTGCTTCTTCCCGGATATACGACGACGTTGAGACCGACGATACTTACGACACCCCTTCTAAGGAGTTAGCTCAGTACCAGGCTACTGGGTTTGCAGGCAAGTTATCACTCACATGAACCATTGTGTTCCTTTCAACCCTGGTTACCGATACTTTCCGTTGTTCTTTTCTGCTAGCCTTAGTAGTAGTTGTTTCTGTTACGAACCTATCACATGAATCCTTTAACCCTGATATTGCCTCACCTCCCACCTATAACCATTGCTTGTGACCGTGTCTTACTAGCATGCCTAGGTTGTTTTGCTCGAGTCTGTTACCCGTTACTTTCTGTTACTATTTCTATTATGTTCTGGGGGCTCGAAGTTTAATCAATCAATCATGCTAATGTTACTATTAATAATAAATTTGATGATAAGGCACCGGCAGGAGGCCCATGAGAGGTTTTGAAGCCTGCTAGTGTCGACCCTAATAGGAAAAGGGTCTTGTCTACTGATCCATGATGAGCGCACTACCCGCATTTGGGAAGCGAGTATGGGCGCCCCCCTCAACTTGACCTGATTCGCATCTCGTCCAAATCGCCTCATTTAGTTCGTGTTTTCCATTTGCCGCATGCATGTTTTTGCGAGCCCAGGCCAGGGTGGAACTTTTGTAGTCGGCATATAGGGGGACACGGTCTTAGAGTGCTATGAGGGTCCCTTTTCTTCGGGGCTTGGTTAGCCGTGCGCCCAAGGTTCTTTGGGCTTGATGCGAAGAATGGTTGGTTGTGTTGAGTGCCCCGCTTGGTGGGAGGCATCCCATCTGGCGGGATATTCATGAGTGTACGGCCAAATTGGTGCAACCCTGCAGGGATAATCTTCTCGAGAAGCCGTGTTTTCCGCGGTTATGGATTACTTGGTGAAAGTACTGGCTAACAAGTACTCAGGACAACTTCAACATAATGATCAATCATGTTTCACCCAATGACTAATAACTTGACTAGTAATAGGTTATTCACACAATAACTTGATTCACCATAATACAACTGTGTGAGTTATCCTCGGATTGCTTCTTCGGATAAGGGGCGAGATCCAGGATGGGTTTGTTTGAAGTTATCTTTCAGTTGGTTACAATCCTCGATCTTATCCCCTTTTCTGTTAGCCGGAAGTGGTAGAATCTCTGTAGTTGGTTAGAGCAGCCAGTTGCAGCATCTTTTATATCCCCTCTCTTCCGTTGAACCCAAGGCATCTGTGCTTGGTGTTGACGGGTTACACTTTGGTGAACTGTGAGTCTTGCTTGCCAGTACGTTTATGTACTGACCCCTTTGGGGCTGTGGTTTCCGCAGACGTACGTTTTCCGAGGATCTACATGGTGGCAACTACGTGGAGTATGACGAGACTGCTGACGAGTAGATAGCGGACCCGGGCAGGATCCGAGACTTCGTGGATGGGCTCCGTCTTTTCGTTTCCGGCCTCTTAGGCCTATTTGGTTCTTGTCTGTACTCAGACATGTTGAATGCTTCCGCTGTGATGTAATGATGAATTGTTGGGGCATGTGCCCTCTGAATGATTGTATTTGCTATCTCTGCTCTAATGAGAGCCATTTGCAAGTTATTTCAATCTTTTGTGTCGTAGAGATCTGTTGTGATATCAGTTGTTCAACGCCGTTGACGTACCATGTGTGTATGGTTTGAAGTACGTCGACGGAAGTGCCTTTGATCTCTAGTGGATAGTTTACATCGACGATGGAATAGCAGGGCTTGTGTTGTCGCGCATAAGCGCAGGCCTACCATGAAGCTGGGACGTGGGAGCAGTTATGCCCCATAATCCAAGCATCTGCTATCCAGTTCGTACGGTGAGTATCCCCTAGAAATCAGGGTGCGACAATTTTCTTCTCCATGCTTAGAATAAACTGCATCAAAAGAGATGATGCATGGTTGCCTATAGGCATGCCAATGGATAAATGCCGTTGCGTATATATACGCTCACACGGTTTTTTATATATATATCATTCGCGCCCGAATTATTGATATATATCAATATACTGGTACAATATTCATTCTGGGTAAAATATTCTAGGATGCTGGCACGGGTCCTCCGCGCCCAAATTATTGATAGCAATATCAATAAATATTCAGTACCATTTGTAGGCAATATTTATGATTTATTCAGGTTTCTGCCCATGTACTGCAATATCCATGTGATCGTCATCTGAAAGATTAAAATCATATTTCGTTTCATATTCTTTCTTTATTTGATCAAACCTTACATCAAATTCTATTCTTAGTTCTCGTAAAATCTCTTCTTTTAATTCTTCCTTTAACGATTTTTTAGATTCTTCTGATTTTTCATTTATCTTCAGTTCTATATATGCAATGTCTATGGGATCCATTCCTTTGACTAGACAGTCGTTATATGTTTCATATTTCGGAGAGTCTTCTTCCTTTATCATTTTTGAATTGGACCGTTCTCCCTTTGCATATTTTATTGGTGAAGGAGTATCTTTATCCATTCCTTTATTCTTCTGGATGTACTCCTTTGCTTTAGGCTCTATATGGAAATTCTCACCTATTATGCTCCTTGCCCTGGTCAAGGCTTCATTAATATGTAAGTATTTTCTCCATGTTATGTCTTCTTTTTTATTCATTGCTTCAAACTTTTCTTTTATTATTTCTTCATATGTAATATATATGCCTGGCTTTCTTCCATCAAATAGAACATAAAGGGGCTTAATTTCTTGTACCTCAATATTATCCGATATTGGTGAATTTTTGTTTAGCCTATTGAAGTATTCTACAAGACTATTCAGGATGGATAATAAATAAACTGTGCTTTCTCTACTATTGATGTGTTGATTCTCTCTACTATTGGCGTCCTGGTGCCAGAAGTTATCAAGTATGCATCGTTGGACCTCATCCAAGGTAATATGATTCTTAGGCTTCAAATTAAATGTATTTGGTTTAAATATTCTCAGGCTGTTCTCGGTTCCAAAGGTGAACACTTTATACCGATCGGGGAGCAATCCCCTCTTCATTCCTGTAAAATTGATGATCGAGAGAATATGTCAGGTAAACAATTATCCTTTCCTTTAATATGTTCAAAAATGACTTTATATCCATTTCCTGTTATGTTATGTTCGAATAAAACCCATCTTCTGGTTCAACTTTTCTTACTATTTATCTGATTATAATATCTACATATAGCCTCACAATCTGTTCGTACCGTAAGTTCTTTAAATCCCAAATATAGTTTAAATGCATTTATGGCATGGACTATTGCGAGAATGTCTCTATCTATGTTATTCACTGTTTTCAATTTATAGCTTCCGGAGGCATATCTGCAAATTTTCTCTTCTGTCTTAGAAGAGTATTTATTTGGCTTTTGTTTTAATATAGCACCCCATCCTATTTTGGATGCATTTGTTTCAATTATGAAATAGTTATCTTCTAATGGTAATTCTAGAGGTTTCAAATTCTTGACCTTTTCTTTTATGGCTTGGACTAGCTTTATATCTTCTGAATTAAAATATTTTTGACAATTTTTCCTTAGTTTTGCATATAGTGGCCCAGCGAGTTTTGCTAGGTTATCTATATAGTTTCTTGCATAATTTACCATTCCTAAGAATTGTTGTAGAACCTTTTTATCATCCATAGAATCGGGAAATTGTAATATTTTCTTGGCAACATGCTCTTGTAAGTATTTTTCCCTTCTCCTATTTCATGTCCTAAAAAAATAATTTTTTATTTGCAAATTTTCATCTTCTTTTTATAGTATTAACCCATTTTGCTTTACCTTCCTAAAAAATAATTCAAGGTGAGTAATATGTTCTTTATAAGATTTTGAGAAAACTAATAAATCATCTACGTACGCTAGTATGAATGATTCATTTTAATTAAATATATTTTGCATTTTCCTTTGAAATAATGCAAGGGCATTCTTTAAACCCAAAGGCATAACTAGCCATTCATAATGACCTTGTGGACATGTAAATGTTGTCAAGGGTATCGATTCTTCTGCCATTTTTACTTGCCAAAATCCGGCCTTTAAGTCAAATTTAGAGAAGAATTTACTTCCTTGTATTCTATTGATCCACTCTTGCTTATTGGGTATATTATAAGCATCTTCTATAGTGTTATCATTAAGTCTTTTATAATTAATTACCATCCTAGATTTTCCTCTAACTTCTTCAACATAATTTCTAACTATAAAGGTTGCAGATCTATGAGGACTCCTACTTTCCCTAATGGCTTTTAACTTTAGTAATTCTTGAATGTGCATTTTAAATTCTTTTATGTCTTTTGGAGTAGCTTCTATTGGTCCTGAATTTATTATATAATCGGAGTTTATAATATTTATTTTGCAGACTATGGAATTCTTATCCCAATGCTTCATATGTATTTCTCTGATGATTTGCAAGTCTTCTAATCTTTGCACAATCTTATCTATGTCCTTTTTGAATTTATATCTCTGTACCAATTTGGTGCGAATGGTTGTAAACCTATATATTCTGTGCATGTATTTTCTATATGGTATTCTTCTATTGTGTCACTAAGTTCTTCTTCTATGCAGGTTTCAGAAGATTCTACTCTTGACCTATATTCATTGTCTAGACTAGATATTTCTACATTTTGTAGAGATTTTCGCTGTTTTCTTATTTCGGATATGTAAGGAACATTATCTTGATAAGGGATAAATGTAACACCTTCTTCATGTATAATAGTAGTTTGTAAGGACTGTTGTAAAAATCTTAATCCTAATATCATGTCATAATTAATTACTGACAGGTCTCTGATTGTAATTCCATCAATTATATATTTAGTACCATTTATGTAGGTTTCAATATTATATTCCAAATGGTTATGTATTTTCTTTATTCCTGACATGTCTGTGGATACTTCAGCTTTATTATCATCGATGGTTTTTACTATATCAGGGCATCTCATAAAATAATTATCATGAATGATGTTCTTTGTACAACCCGTGTCTAATAGTGCCAATATTTTATAGGAAATATTGGGCTTTAATATTATTTTAACTGGAATCCTTATTCCTAGAACTTCCTTAAATGGTAATCTCACTATGTATTTATTTCCAAAACTTGTGAGGGCGTCTTTTAATTGGATTAGTCTGTCTCCTTTGTTTTCTCTTATGGTTACCATTTGATCTTTTAATTCAGTGATTTTGTCTGTACTACCTTCTTGTCCCTTCATATTGCTATCTAAATTATATTTTAGCTCTTCTAACTACACTTCTAGCTTGTTTATCCTATTTTCTAGGTGTGACGCCCCGAGATCGAGCACTATGCAGATTTCAGCATTTCCGCCAAAATCCACATAATAACCGATTTCAGGTTGCCACTTGTGATAACATTACAACAATTCACGAATAATCCACAACAACATCAGAAGAGGTAGTTACAAGACGACCCAAACGAGTCAAGGATACAACTGATACAATACAAAGATCCAAATAACAGCGAAAGAAACAACATAGTGTCCGACTACGGATAAGATACAACTTGGACTAAGAGTCCTGAAGATAACCGATGGCGTCCAATCCCTGCCCAGGCCAAGCCGGAGGGATTCCCAAGCTAACGTCGTCAGACTTCAAACCTGTTGACTGCAATTTGGAATATGCAGCCACGAAAGGGATTCGTGGGTCAGTACGGTTAAGTACTGGCAAGTGGATAAACCATACTCACAAGATACCAGCGTAACCAATCATCACAAGATACAAATACTTTGGGTACAACGGAAAGAAAGGGGTTATTGCAAAGAAGCGGCAGCGGGCTGCACTAACTAACTACAGAGACGCGCTACAACATCCGGCTAAAAGAAAGGGATAAGATAGCGCGACAAAACCAACTATAACTACTCACCAAACAATACCCATCCAATGTTACCCCCTACTAAGGAAGCAACCCAAGGAAACTCACACGGTTGATTAAGGTGACATTCATTGTTATAGTGGAGGTAATCTATATTACTAGTCAAGTTATCATCGTTAAGTGTAAGTTGTCTGAGTACTTGTTAGCCAGCACTTTCACCAAGTCATCCATAACCGCGGACAACACGGCTTCTCGAGAAGATTTAACCCTGCAGGGATGCACCAATTTGGCCGTACACGTAAGAATGACCCGCCAGGAGGGGAGCAAACCCACCAAGCAGGCCACTCAACACAACCCAACTCTTCTTCGCATCAAGCCCAAAGAACCCGTGCAGTTGAGCGCACGGCTAATCAAGCCCCACAAAGAAAAGGGGACCCTCAGCACTCTAAGAACGTGTCTCCCTAAATGCCGACTACAAAAGTTCCACCCTGGCGCCAAGGGTTCGCACCTGCATATGCATGCGGCAAATGGAAAACCCGAACTAAATGAGGTGATTTGGACAAGATGCGAATCGAATCAGAATTGCGGGGGAGCCCATACTCGCTTCCCACATGCGGTTAGTGCGCTCATCATGGATCAGTAGACAAGACCCTTTTCCTAATTAAGTTCGACACTAGCAGGCCTCAAAACCACGTCGGGCCTCCTGCCGGTGCCTTATCATCAAATTATTATTACCCAAAACATTAACATGTTGTGATTGAATTGAAACCCAACTATCAAACTAAACAGGTGATAAGATAAATGACGACAAGACTCGAGCACAAACAACCCTAAGCATGCAACTACGACACGGGGGCCAACGGGGTAAACAAACAACAACTAATAGGAAGTGGGGGGGGGAGGCTATATCATTGCTGCAAGGTAAACATATGATAGGATCGAGACACAAGCATCGAATCAAAAGGCTAGAATAAGAATAACGGAAAGAATCGGTAACAAGTGATGAAAGGCAGCCATAGGCAGCAAGTGAGTATACTTGCCTGGAATCCAGCAAGTAGAGGTACATCCGAACTTGTCGTTGCTCACATCATCTCAATGTCCTATCCGGGAAGAAGCAACGAACTAGAACAAACACCGGATGCAATAATTACTACTACGGCAAAAGATCCAGCATGATCCTAATTTATATGCATGACATGGCAAGATGCAACACCAGATGCAAATTAGGCAATTTAATTGGAACCGGAGTCCGGACAAATAATTATTGGTTCAAGTTGTTTAGCTAACCATCAAGGTTAAATGTTGATTAACAAGTGTAAACAAGGAAGAAGTGGGGTATTAAATATTAAATGGAATAGGGCAACAATTGAATTAAATACCCCACCACATTCCATATTTATTATTTGGGTGAACATACATAATACAAACTAAGATGCAACATACAAAATGCAAACAGGGGTAAGGATGGCATATTCATATTCCTTGCATTTTTCTGATTGGAAAACATACTTTATTGGTTGAGAAACAATTTTAAATGATTTAGTTAAGCATATTACCAATTTAAATGCATTAAATAAGAGGTGAAGCAAATATCCAATTTAAATGTTGCAAACCAGAAAACAAAGTTGATATTCAAGTGTAGCATTTCATTTTGGATGGATTTCATGTTTTGGGTTTTCAATTTGGAGCAAGCATGTGAAAGTTATTAAGTAGGACTTTTAATTAATTAATTAAGGCATTTTTAAATGACATTATTTTTAATTGTCCAAATTTCAAAACAAATTGATATTCAGAAAGGTGGTTCCATTTGGAGTGGAAAACATACTTTATTTGTTGAAATTGGAATTCAATTGAGCAAGTTATGAATTTCACCATTTAAATAATTTAATTAAAGCATTAAGTAATTGCGTTAATTTTATTTATCCAAAACAGAAAACAAATGTTATATTTGCAAAGTTTAGAGAATTTTGATTGGAAAACATATTTTACTTTTCAAATTTGGAGTTAAATGAATTAGTTATGATTTATGCAATTAAATCAATTTAAATTGAGCCGGAAGCCCAACATCTAATTTAGGAGGTTCACGATATTTATCTACCCATCAATATTAAATGTTGTTTAACATGGGGAGACAAGAATATAGATGAGCTACACAATTTAAATGGAACCGGGACAATATTTAATTGTCCCAACTCATTCCATATTTAATTATTAGATGATATTATTATTGCCCGCACCCACAATATGCAATGCAACACATGAATGCGATGACATTTATAAAAAAATATGGTATTAAGAAAATACGCATATAGAGGTTAGGGTTTGGGTTTGCACGTTGGAAAGAGGATCTCCGGGTTCAACGCTGGAAACTTCGAGACGTAGAGGAAGTAGTCGACGTCGGGGAAGTAGAGGAAGTAGTTGTTCACTTCCGGAGGTCGAGGTAGTCGTGGCGGAAACGTAACACCATCGCGTCGGTGGTGTACTTGACGGCTTCATTCCTCGAGGTTTACGACGCGCACGAAGGCGGCCAACGCAAAGCGGACACGTAGGAGTTGACGAATATGCAACAGAGATCTTGTCGATGGTTATCTCGTTTTCGAAGATCATGGCGTTTGTTCATTGTACATGTAGTTGTCGTTGAAGGCCTTGAAGGTTCCAATCTTCGGGGTCGGTGGAAGATCTTGTTGACGGTCGATGTTCACAACTGAGGTACTTGTGGACACCACCGTCTTCCGTTGTCGGAGGTCTTGGCCTGGGCACCGGACACGGGTGTGTCGCCGGGTAGACGTGCACGAGCACCCACGGACGAAGGCAGCACGAACAGCACATCCACACACACGGAGACAGAGACGCAACGTGTACTGCTTAGGCACCAAGCCTCTTGCGGGACTTTCGCCGAACACGCAAAGGATGGGACGACAACGCGACAGAAGCACGAGCAGTTCCCGTCCTTGTCCTCGAAACAACAAAGACGATGACATGAGCTTGGAGAGGTCGGCGCAGCTGCAGTTGACGTCGAGGTACACGCTGTAGCGGCCGGAGGCCAACCACGACGACCATGGCAGGCGACCGTCGCGGGGTAGAGGATGTTTGTCGACGGTGAGCAGGAGCGCGGGGACAGGCTTGATTCGTTGAGGACGACGGTGGGGCGCTCGGCCGCGGGACGGCAGCACCACGTCGGGGCGCAGCAGTGCCGGGGTCAGGGACGACCATGGCGAAACGGAGGAGCTCGAGGTAGGGAGGACGATGGCGCCCTTGCGCCTGAGAACGTCGGCCGCTCACCACGATCGGGAGAGGCGCGGAGGTGCCCCATCGCTGCCACTCCTCCGTGCTTACCTCGCAGCCGTCTCCAGCGCCGGCGACGTGTGACGGCGAGGCAGCTGCGGTGGAGGAGGGCAGCGTCGCTGGAGGTTGGAGGATCGATCGATCCCCTTTCCCTCCCGTGCGTGCGTTTCTGTGCGTGTGTGCGTTGTGTGTCTGTGTTAGGTGGTGGGGGGACCTAGTTGCCAAAACAAGAAAAGGGAGGAGGGTGGCTGCAAGTGAGGAGGGGGTGGGAGTGCAAAAAAAGCTAGGGTTTGGGGAGGTGGGGTGGCCGGCTGGGCCATGGGCCTCTAGTAGGCCTGGCCGGCTGGATTGGCTGCTTCTCTCCCTCTCTCAAATCATTTTTTTCCTTTTATTAATTTTAAGAAAGAGTTTGGGCACAAATAAAATCAGATTTTATGCATCAAATGAATTCCAGAAAGTTTTAGAAAATTGGACTTGATGAAATTTAATTTGATTGCAAGTTTTAAAAGAATAATGATGCATTATGCCATGTTATGCAAAGAAAGAAAAACAAGCAACATCTTTTATTAGGGGGAATATCCCCCGGGTGTTACAGACGACACCACTAACAAGGGATTGCGCCCTCGCAATCCACCCAAGGCAAGGGGAAGAGAGGTTTCAACTACGGAGTCTTCGTGTTGCGGTTGATTTCCCGGGTAAGTGGGCGGATCTCTTCTTCTCGACACCACTAACAAGAGATTCTTGCTCGGAGTGACGACGATGTTCTTCCACCAGGAATCTTCCGATGATCCAACCTATTAGGTTAAAGGCTCAGAAAACGTCCACCCACGTAGGATCCTAAAACTTTGAAAATAGACAAGAGGGGAGAATCCAAAACAAATAAGATGGGAGGGGAAATAGAATAGAGATAAGGAGAAAACAAGAATCCTATTGAAATGTTTCCAAAACAGTTTAGCAGAAATAGTTTTTTTTGACACTCTAGAAACACGACCGTTAGCTAGGTTATCCTACAGGCTTTGCGGACCCGTTGCTTCGATAACCATTCGTATCGAAACAACTTTGGGAATCGGAAACCATGCTCTGATACCATTTGTGACGCCCCGAGATCGAGCACTATGCAGATTTCAGCATTTCCGCCAAAATCCATATAATAACCGATTTCAGGTTGCCACTTGTGATAACATTACAACAGTTCACGAATAATCCACAACAACAACAGAAGAGGTAGTTACAAGACGACTCAAACGAGTCAAGGATACAACTGATACAATACAAAGATCCAAATAACAGCGGAAGAAACAACATAGTGTCCGACTACGGACAAGATACAACTTGGACTAAGAGTCCTGAAGATAACCGATGGCGTCCAATCCCTGCCCAGGCCAAGCCGGAGGGATTCCCAAGCTAACGTCGTCAGACTTCAAACCTGTTGACTGCAATTTGGAATATGCAGCCACGAAAGGGATTCGTGGGTCAGTACGGTTAAGTACTGGCAAGTGGATAAACCATACTCACAAGATACCAGCGTAACCAATCATCACAAGATACAAATACTTTGGGTACAACGGAAAGAAAGGGGTTATTGCAAAGAAGCGGCAGCGGGCTGCACTAACTAACTACAGAGACGCGCTACAACATCCGGCTAAAAGAAAGGGATAAGATAGCGCGACAAAACCAACTATAACTACTCACCAAACAATACCCATCCAATGTTACCCCCTACTAAGGAAGCAACCCAAGGAAACTCACACGGTTGATTAAGGTGACATTCATTGTTATAGTGGAGGTAATCTATATTACTAGTCAAGTTATCATCGTTAAGTGTAAGTTGTCTGAGTACTTGTTAGCCAGCACTTTCACCAAGTCATCCATAACCGCGGACAACACGGCTTCTCGAGAAGATTTAACCCTGCAGGGATGCACCAATTTGGCCGTACACGTAAGAATGACCCGCCAGGAGGGGAGCAAACCCACCAAGCAGGCCACTCAACACAACCCAACTCTTCTTTTCATCAAGCCCAAAGAACCCCGTGCAGTTGAGCGCACGGCTAATCAAGCCCCACGAAGAAAAGGGGACCCTCATAGCACTCTAAGAACGTGTCTCCCTAAATGCCGACTACAAAAGTTCCACCCTGGCGCCAAGGGTTCGCACCTGCATATGCATGCGGCAAATGGAAAACCCGAACTAAATGAGGTGATTTGGACAAGATGCGAATCGAATCAGAATTGCGCGGGGAGCCCATACTCGCTTCCCACATGCGGTTAGTGCGCTCATCATGGATCAGTAGACAAGACCCTTTTCCTAATTAAGTTCGACACTAGCAGGCCTCAAAACCACGTCGGGCCTCCTGCCGGTGCCTTATCATCAAATTATTATTACCCAAAACATTAACATGTTGTTGATTGAATTGAAACCCAACTATCAAACTAAACAGGTGATAAGATAAATGACGACAAGACTCGAGCACAAACAACCCTAAGCATGCAACTACGCCACGGGGGCCAACGGGGTAAACAAACAACAGCTAATAGGAAGTGGGGGGGGGGGAAGGCTATATCATGGCTGCAAGGTAAACATATGATAGGATCGAGACACAAGCATCGAATCAAAAGGCTAGAATAAGAATAACGGAAAGAATCGGTAACAAGTGATGAAAGGCAGCCATAGGCAGCAAGTGAGTATACTTGCCTGGAATCCAGCAAGTAGAGGTACATCCGAAGAACTTGTCGTTGCTCACATCATCTCAATGTCCTATCCGGGAAGAAGCAACGAACTAGAACAAACACCGGATGCAATAATTACTACTACGGCAAAAGATCCAGCATGATCCTAATTTATATGCATGACATGGCAAGATGCAACACCAGATGCAAATTAGGCAATTTAATTGGAACCGGAGTCCGGACAAATAATTATTGGTTCAAGTTGTTTAGCTAACCATCAAGGTTAAATGTTGATTAACAAGTGTAAACAAGGAAGAAGTGGGGTATTAAATATTAAATGGAATAGGGCAACAATTGAATTAAATACCACACCACATTCCATATTTATTATTTGGGTGAACATACATAATACAAACTAAGATGCAACATACAAAATGCAAACAGGGGTAAGGATGGCATATTCATATTCCTTGCATTTTTCTGATTGGAAAACATACTTTATTGGTTGAGAAACAATTTTAAATGATTTAGTTAAGCATATTACCAATTTAAATGCATTAAATAAGAGGTGAAGCAAATATCCAATTTAAATGTTGCAAACCAGAAAACAAAGTTGATATTCAAGTGTAGCATTTCATTTTGGATGGATTTCATGTTTTGGGTTTTAAATTTGGAGCAAGCATGTGAAAGTTATTAAGTAGGACTTTTAATTAATTAATTAAGGCATTTTTAAATGACATTATTTTTAATTGTCCAAATTGCAAAACAAATTGATATTCAGAAAGGTGGTTCCATTTGGAGTGGAAAACATACTTTATTTGTTGAAATTGGAATTCAATTGAGCAAGTTATGAATTTCACCATTTAAATAATTTAATTAAAGCATTAAGTAATTGCGTTAATTTTATTTATCCAAAACAGAAAACAAATGTTATATTTGCAAAGTTTAGAGAATTTTGATTGGAAAACATATTTTACTTTTCAAATTTGGAGTTAAATGAATTAGTTATGATTTATGCAATTAAATCAATTTAAATTGAGCCGGAAGCCCAACATCTAATTTAGGAGGTTCACGTTATTTATCTACCCATCAATATTAAATGTTGTTTAACATGGGGAGACAAGAATATAGATGAGCTACACAATTTAAATGGAACCGGGACAATATTTAATTGTCCCAACTCATTCCATATTTAATTATTAGATGATATTATTATTGCCCGCACCCACAATATGCAATGCAACACATGAATGCGATGACATTTATAAAAAAAGATGGTATTTAGAAAATACGCATATAGAGGTTAGGGTTTGGGTTTGCACGTTGGAAAGAGGATCTCCGGGTTCAACGCTGGAAACTTCGAGACGTAGAGGAAGTAGTCGACGTCGGGGAAGTAGAGGAAGTAGTTGTTCACTTCCGGAGGTCGAGGTAGTCGTGGCGGAAACGTAACACCATCGCGTCGGTGGTGTACTTGACGGCTTCATTCCTCGAGGTTTACGACGCGCACGAAGGCGGCCAACGCAAAGCGGACACGTAGGAGTTGACGAATATGCAACAGAGATCTTGTCGATGGTTATCTCGTTTTCGAAGATCATGGCGTTTGTTCATTGTACATGTAGTTGTCGTTGAAGGCCTTGAAGGTTCCAATCTTCGGGGTCGGTGGAAGATCTTGTTGACGGTCGATGTTCACAACTGAGGTACTTGTGGACACCACCGTCTTCCGTTGTCGGAGGTCTTGGCCTGGGCACCGGACACGGGTGTGTCGCCGGGTAGACGTGCACGAGCACCCACGGACGAAGGCAGGACGAACAGCACATCCACACACACGGAGACAGAGGCGCAACGTGTACTGCTTAGGCACCAAGCCTCTTGCGGGACTTTCGCCGAACACGCAAAGGATGGGACGACGACGCGACAGAAGCACGAGCAGTTCCCGTCCTTGTCCTCGAAACAACAAAGACGACGACATGAGCTTGGAGAGGTCGGCGCAGCTGCAGTTGACGTCGAGGTACACGCTGTAGCGGCCGGAGGCCAACCACGACGGCCATGGCAGGCGACCGTCGCGGGGTAGAGGATGTTTGTCGACGGTGAGCAGGAGCGCGGGGACGGGCTTGATTCGTTGAGGACGACGGTGGGGCGCTCGGCCGCGGGACGGCAGCACCACGTCGGGGCGCAGCAGGGCCGGGGTCGGGGACGACCATGGCGAAACGGAGGAGCTCGAGGTAGGGAGGACGATGGCGCCCTTGCGCCTGAGAACGTCGGCCGCTCACCACGGTCGGGAGAGGCGCGGAGGTGCCCCATCGCTGCCACTCCTCCGTGCTTACCTCGCAGCCGTCTCCAGCGCCGGCGACGTGTGACGGCGAGGCAGCTGCGGTGGAGGAGGGCAGCGTCGCTGGAGGTTGGAGGATCGATCGATCCCCTTTCCCTCCCGTGCGTGCGTTTCTGTGCGTGTGTGCGTTGTGTGTCTGTGTTAGGTGGTGGGGGGACCTAGTTGCCAAAACAAGAAAAGGGAGGAGGGTGGCTGCAAGTGAGGAGGGGGTGGGAGTGCAAAAAAAGCTAGGGTTTGGGGAGGTGGGGTGGCCGGCTGGGCCATGGGCCTCTAGTAGGCCTGGCCGGCTGGATTGGCTGCTTCTCTCCCTCTCAAAATCATTTTTTTCCTTTTATTAATTTTAAGAAAGAGTTTGGGCACAAATAAAATCAGATTTTATGCATCAAATGAATTCCAGAAAGTTTTAGAAAATTGGACTTGATGAAATTTAATTTGATTGCAAGTTTTAAAAGAATAATGATGCATTATGCCATGTTATGCAAAGGAAAGAAAAACAAGCAACATCTTTTATTAGGGGGAATATCCCCCGGGTGTTACAGACGACACCACTAACAAGGGATTGCGCCCTCGCAATCCACCCAAGGCAAGGGGAAGAGAGGTTTCAACTACGGAGTCTTCGTGTTGCGGTTGATTTCCCGGGTAAGTGGGCGGATCTCTTCTTCTCGACACCACTAACAAGAGATTCTTGCTCGGAGTGACGACGATGTTCTTCCACCAGGAATCTTCCGATGATCCAACCTATTAGGTTAAAGGCTCAGAAAACGTCCACCCACGTAGGATCCTAAAACTTTGAAAATAGACAAGAGGGGAGAATCCAAAACAAATAAGATGGGAGGGGAAATAGAATAGAGATAAGGAGAAAACAAGAATCCTATTGAAATGTTTCCAAAACAGTTTAGCAGAAATAGTTTTTTTTGACACTCTAGAAACACGACCGTTAGCTAGGTTATCCTACAGGCTTTGCGGACCCGTTGCTTCGATAACCATTCGTATCGAAACAACTTTGGGAATCGGAAACCATGCTCTGATACCATTTGTGACGCCCCGAGATCGAGCACTATGCAGATTTCAGCATTTCCGCCAAAATCCATATAATAACCGATTTCAGGTTGCCACTTGTGATAACATTACAACAGTTCACGAATAATCCACAACAACAACAGAAGAGGTAGTTACAAGACGACTCAAACGAGTCAAGGATACAACTGATACAATACAAAGATCCAAATAACAGCGGAAGAAACAACATAGTGTCCGACTACGGACAAGATACAACTTGGACTAAGAGTCCTGAAGATAACCGATGGCGTCCAATCCCTGCCCAGGCCAAGCGGAGGGATTCCCAAGCTAACGTCGTCAGACTTCAAACCTGTTGACTGCAATTTGGAATATGCAGCCACGAAAGGGATTCGTGGGTCAGTACGGTTAAGTACTGGCAAGTGGATAAACCATACTCACAAGATACCAGCGTAACCAATCATCACAAGATACAAATACTTTGGGTACAACGGAAAGAAAGGGGTTATTGCAAAGAAGCGGCAGCGGGCTGCACTAACTAACTACAGAGACGCGCTACAACATCCGGCTAAAAGAAAGGGATAAGATAGCGCGACAAAACCAACTATAACTACTCACCAAACAATACCCATCCAATGTTACCCCTACTAAGGAAGCAACCCAAGGAAACTCACACGGTTGATTAAGGTGACATTCATTGTTATAGTGGAGGTAATCTATATACTAGTCAAGTTATCATCGTTAAGTGTAAGTTGTCTGAGTACTTGTTAGCCAGCACTTTCACCAAGTCATCCATAACCGCGGACAACACAGCTTCTCGAGAAGATTTAACCCTGCAGGGATGCACCAATTTGGCCGTACACGTAAGAATGACCCGCCAGGAGGGGAGCAAACCCACCAAGCAGGCCACTCAACACAACCCAACTCTTCTTTGCATCAAGCCCAAAGAACCCCGTGCAGTTGAGCGCACGGCTAATCAAGCCCCACGAAGAAAAGGGGACCCTCATAGCACTCTAAGAACGTGTCTCCCTAAATGCCGACTACAAAAGTTCCACCCTGGCGCCAAGGGTTCGCACCTGCATATGCATGCGGCAAATGGAAAACCCGAACTAAATGAGGTGATTTGGACAAGATGCGAATCGAATCAGAATTGCGCGGGGAGCCCATACTCGCTTCCCACATGCGGTTAGTGCGCTCATCATGGATCAGTAGACAAGACCCTTTTCCTAATTAAGTTCGACACTAGCAGGCCTCAAAACCACGTCGGGCCTCCTGCCGGTGCCTTATCATCAAATTATTATTACCCAAAACATTAACATGTTGTTGATTGAATTGAAACCCAACTATCAAACAGGGGTAAGGATGGCATATTCATATTCCTTGCATTTTTCTGATTGGAAAACATACTTTATTGGTTGAGAAACAATTTTAAATGATTTAGTTAAGCATATTACCAATTTAAATGCATTAAATAAGAGGTGAAGCAAATATCCAATTTAAATGTTGCAAACCAGAAAACAAAGTTGATATTCAAGTGTAGCATTTCATTTTGGATGGATTTCATGTTTTGGGTTTTCAATTTGGAGCAAGCATGTGAAAGTTATTAAGTAGGACTTTTAATTAATTTATTAAGGCATTTTTAAATGACATTAATTTTAATTGTCCAAATTGCAAAACAAAGTTGATATTCAGAAAGGTGGTTTCATTTGGAGTGGAAAACATACTTTATTTGTTGAAATTGAAATTCAATTGAGCAAGTTATGAATTTCACCATTTAAATGATTTAATTAAAGCATTAAGTAATTGCATTAATTTTATTTATCCAAAACAGAAAACAAATGTTATATTTGCAAAGTTTAGAGAATTTTGATTGGAAAACATATTTGACTTTTCAAATTTGGAGTTAAATGAATTAGTTATGATTTATGCAATTAAATCAATTTAAATTGAGCCGGAAGCCCAACAACTAATTTAGGAGGTTCACGGTATTTATCTACCCATCAATATTAAATGTTGTTTAACATGGGGAGACAAGAATATAGATGAGCTACACAATTTAAATGGAACCGGGACAATATTTAATTGTCCCAACTCATTCCATATTTAATTATTAGATGATATTATTATTGCCCGCACCCACAATATGCAATGCAACACATGAATGCGATGACATTTATAAAAAAAGATGGTATTTAGAAAATACGCATATAGAGGTTAGGGTTTGGGTTTGCACGTTGGAAAGAGGATCTCCGGGTTCAACGCTGGAAACTTCGAGACGTAGAGGAAGTAGTCGACGTCGGGGAAGTAGAGGAAGTAGTTGTTCACTTCCGTAGGTCGAGGTAGTCGTGGCCGAAACGTAACACCATCGCGTCGGTGGCGTACTTGACAGCTTCATTCCTCGAGGTTTACGACGCGCACGAAGGCGGCCAACGCAAAGCGGACACGTAGGAGTTGACGAATATGCAACAGAGATCTTGTCGATGGTTATCTCGTTTTCGAAGATCATGGCGGTTGTTCATTGTACATGTAGTTGTCGTTGAAGGCCTTGAAGGTTCCAATCTTCGGGGTCGGTGGAAGATCTTGTTGACGGTCGATGTTCACAACTGAGGTACTTGTGGACACCACCGCCTTCCGTTGTCGGAGGTCTTGGCCTGGGCACCGGACACGGGTGTGTCGCCGGGTAGACGTGCACGAGCACCCACGGACGAAGGCAGCACGAACAGCACATCCACACACATGGAGACAGAGGCGCAACGTGTACTGCTTAGCAACCAAGCCTCTTGCGGGACTTTCGCCGAACACGCAAAGGATGGGACGACGACGCGACAGAAGCACGAGCAGTTCCCGTCCTTGTCCTCGAAACAACAAAGACGACGACATGAGCTTGGAGAGGTCGGCGCAGCTGCAGTTGACGTCGAGGTACACGCTGGAGCGGCCGGAGGCCAACCACGACGGCCATGGCAGGCGACCGTCGCGGGGTAGAGGATGTTTGTCGACGGTGAGCAGGAGCGCGGGGACGGGCTTGATTCGTTGAGGACGACGGTGGGGCGATCGGCCGCGGGACGGCAGCACCACGTCGGGGCGCAGCAGGGCCGGGGTCGGGGACGACCATGGCGAAACGGAGGAGCTCGAGGTAGGGAGGACGATGGCGCCCTTGCGCCTGAGAACGTCGGCGGCTCACCACGGTCGGGAGAGGCGCGGAGGTGCCCCATCGCTGCCACTCCTCCGTGCTTACCTCGCAGCCGTCTCCAGCTCCGGCGACGTGTGACGGCGAGGCAGCGGCGGTGGCGAGGCGGAGGCGGCACGGGGGGGGGGGGAGCTCTAGGGCACGGCGGGAGGAGGAGAGGGAGAGGGTCCAGGGGAGGAGATGCGGCTGGGCTCGAGTGAGCGAGAGGGAGCGGCGGCGGCGAACATCGATGGAGGAGGAGGAGGGACGAGGGGATCGAGGCAGAGGAGGGCAGCGTCGCTGGAGGTTGGAGGATCGATCGATCCCCTTTCCCTCCCGTGCGTGCGTTTCTGTGCGTGTGTGCGTTGTGTGTCTGTGTTAGGTGGTGGGGGGACCTAGTTGCGAAAACAAGAAAAGGGAGGAGGGTGGCTGCAAGTGAGGAGGGGGTGGGAGTGCAAAAAAAGCTAGGGTTTGGGGAGGTGGGGTGGCCGGCTGGGCCATGGGCCTCTATTAGGCCTGGCCGGCTGGATTGGCTGCTTCTCTCCCTCTCTCAAATCATTTTTTTTCCTTCTATTAATTTTAAGAAAGAGTTTGGGCACAAATAAAATCAGATTTTATGCATCAAATGAATTCCAGAAAGTTTTAGAAAATTGGACTTGATGAAATTTAATTTGATTGCAAGTTTTAAAAGAATAATGATGCATTATGCCATGTTATGCAAAGGAAAGAAAAACAAGCAACATCTTTTATTAGGGGGAAAATCCCCCGGGTGTTACACTAGGATCCTAAGTCTGCTAGATAAGATTCGGTCTTCTGCCTCAATTTCTACTTCTTGTCTCCAAGCTTGGTTTCTAGCCTTTAAACATGAAGTGCAGGCTTGTTTTAAGCATAAGTTACATGTAAATCTATTATCCTAGCTTGGGTAATATATGCAAAAAGCGCATTTAATGTTATAATCACCTTTACCTCTAACTCAATCGTGCTCGCAATCTAATTGATTCATCATTTCAATTTTTAAACCAACTATTTGGTATATAAAATCTAATTCATCTTCGCTTGATTCTTCTTCTAAAATATCATTATCTAATTCATCAGTTTCTATGATTGAATATATTGATTCATCATCCTTTATTTCCTCATCACAAACCAATATATTTTCATTAATGCTATCAATAATTAGAACTCTTTCTTGTTATTCATATTTACTAGAATACCTTTTCCGATCTTTGTTAGGACAAACTTTACTTAGGTGATCAAGCGAGTTGCACATAAAACACCTACATGTCTTATCATAGTTCTTCCTAGAATTATATCTTCTAACATTCCTTTTATGCAAGTAAGGGGCTCTATTATCGGACCTTCTTAGGAGCTATCTTTTCTTTGTCCTAAAATTCCTATTATCTCTATTTTGGGGTTTATGATATTTTTGGTTTCTATATCTTTCTTCCCCATATGTTAATGGTATTTGAATAATATTATTACAAAAATTATAACCGGATTTTTTCATAGATCTTTGTGCCTGTATATTTGTACATACCTTTCTTAGATGTTTAAATAGAAATGTTATGGCTTGAGAAATATTCACTATGTTTCCATTTAATTCTTTCTTATAATTTTCAAATATTATAGACCCTAGAGGGTCAGGCAATTTATTAAAGTATCTTCCAACTACTCCTTTATTGTATCCTTGCTTAGATGTGGTAGCATTATATAAATAATGTTGAGAGAATTCTTTTATACCTCTCCAATTAGTTAGTGTGTTAATTTTTCTATTTCTCTCAGCCTTTCATTTTTTAATGTTGTATACCCTATTTCTGGGTCTTCGGGTATAACCATATTTCATATCACATTAGCAAAATTATTAGGATTACTTCCAGCCCTTTTAAATTGTCATACATATCCGGATAACATTCTACCCAATTTTTCCATAAAACTTTAACAGATTCTCCTAAAAAGGTTCCAAGATATGTTAACATATCTTCAACCTTAGTGCCTATATTGTGCTGATTTTGTATATATTTTTGAGCTATTAGACCATTCCAAATGCTGAGTATATTTGGCCAATCCACTGGGTCATGAGCCGCTAGATTTAAAATTGCACCATCGTTCCTAAAATTTTGAAATTGCACTGGTTTTTCAAAATCCCTTCTCTTGCTACCCATGTAACTATATTGTCCCGGAATACATGTGGGTTGGAAATCATCAGTTTCTGGACGTGGAGGCCAATCTCCAGCTCTTCTAGATGGTCTTTCTCTCTCTCTCTCTCTCTCTTATCTTTTCATAGAGGTCTCACCTCTTTTTCTTTTAGCACTATTATCTATTTCCATGAATTCCATTGCATTTTCCAAATTGTGCAAGCCTACATCATCGAGTGAATCTATAAAATCATTATATTGTTCTTCATTATCATAGTTTTCTTCTTCATACAATATTTCTTTCATTAATTCTTCTTCCTCTTCATAACTTTCTGTTAGTATTTATTATTTATATCCCATTGCTCTTCTTCACATATGACTTTATTTTCATTGTCATGGTTAGTATGATTGTCCTTCTTATTTATAACATTTGTTGCTGTATTAGTATTTTGCATATTTGAACTACTAGCAATTGGGATTTTCTCGCTTTTTATCTTTTTTAATCTTGTGATCTCTCTAATGAAAAACAATTGTTTTTCTCTTATCTTAGGACAGTCTTTAATCATTGAATTATTATATTCCCATTCTATATGCGTTAATTTTTTTTCGTGCTAGTTTATTTCATCTTCCAAGTTTGCCCTTTCCATACACTCGGTGGGACCCTTATTCTTACTATCACCAAATTCCGAATCTGAAATAGAGGATTATGTGTCTTCTAGGGGTGCGGATTTGTAATCTGTGAACCTAATGCTGCTACATCCTTCATAATTTTTATAGCTTATATAGTTATTGAGCTGCTTTAATTCCTTTTTTCTATTAGCTCACTTATTTTCCATTCCTCTCCTGCTCTTTCTTCCGAAGTAATCTTAAGAGGACTCATAAACCTTATGCCTTTTGACTGCATACTTTCTATTACATCGTCTACATTTACTCTATATCTAGAGCTACTTTTGTTTGTGAGTCTTCCTATGAATTCTATACTTACTAAAAAAAATGTTCCTTTAAAATCTATATATCCTTTGGACTGAAATCCAAAACTCATTTTTTCAATAAACTCTTTCATAGGCATCATTAGATCTGGGGCTATGAAAGTTATTAATCTATTTTCATTCATGTCTCCTTCGATAAATCCTAATGATGCTTTATCTATTGATCCCCACCTTTTATCTAATAATGTTATTAAAAGTTTTGCTCCTAATTTCTTTCTTGTCATTCCTTTGACACCTATGATATACATACCTTGGTGAATATATTTATAACCACTATATTTTAGCTCATTTTCAATGTTCTTACTCACAATTCTCAGTTCTACAGGATGTGTCAACACACTTATTTCTACTTCTTTGGATATTCTATATAACCCGCTCCTACTTTCAAACATTCCCATGTGATATACTTGTTGCGGTTTTATATTTCTTAGAGTATCTTTTTGATATCTTTCTAGATCACTCTGCAAATTTATAAACTTCTTCCAAACTATCAATATCATCAGATTTGCTGCATGACAATCTATGTGTTCTTGTTAGGGGTCTTGAATCTTGCCTTATTAATTGGAGGGTTTTGTCTCTTCTATTTTAGAGATATGTCCATTTTCCGAACCGATATTTATTGGTGATGCTACTATTCCCGATGAAGCTAACACGATATCTTTGTTACTTTGGGCACTCTTTAGTTTTTCTAAAATCTGAACCAATAATTGTAAGATAGTATTATTCTGCCTTAATATTATTTGGAATCTTCCTTTGGTGAGTCGTGATTAGAGAATCCGACTGCCGGTGTTAGGTATTTCTCTACTTGTTTTAATGCTTGATTATATTCGGACATGCAATTATGCGAGTATCAAGGTTTTTATTTCTTGCACCAAAGACTTGATTTCCTAGCAAATCTTCCCTTATTTCTGGGTTTGAAGATTATTCTTTGTTTTTATTCAGATTATGGTTTATATGCTTTCCTATGGATAGTACTTCTTCTTTTATGTAATCGTTATTCTTACAAACTATATTTTTTCTTGACTTTGCTTCTTCTAGTTTATGCAAAGCTAGATCAATTTTATTATTCAACACAGAGTACCCCTCTGAGAGTTTTTGGTATTCTCAAAATATGCTTTCGAATTTGTGGTCTAGTATGTATTGTCTCTTCCCCCAAGATATAAAGGAATTATATGTCAGATCAACTATTGTATTTAGTTGGCTATGATTGGTATGCCAAAAATGCTCTTCTGAAGAATTTATTCCGCACTTTATATCAATATGGTCTTTAGTTTTTATTACTTTACCTTCGCTAACTTCTAAATTCAGGTACTTTAACCTTTCTATGATTAAACACTAGCTCTGATACCAATAATTTACGAATATATAAAAAATTATATCTGAAATAAAAATATAATATTTATCCTTATGTATTAATATTATTTACGGATATATAAAAAATATATCTGAAATAAAATTATAATATCTATCGCTTATGTATTAATTTTTGCAGGATCTTATAGAGGCGGGCGAGGCTAACGAGCTACCGACAGTGTTCGCAGTGGTGTAAAAGTCCTACTCAGTACTCACCGTATTTCTAATTATATTGCTTGAGGTGTAGCTAAGTTTATTTCTCTTGATGTTTTTAAGCAGGTTTATATGGGGCATTTACTTATCGTCTTTCCAGGCAGTTCCACCCAGAAGGAACACTTCTCTGCGGATATAAGGTTCTCGTTTATGCGCCAAGCAGCTTAACAGGGAACTACACGCAGAGGTTTCTCCTATAGGATCCCTAGCATAAGAACCCAACCCGTATAAGCAAGCTTAAAAAGACCGAGAGAAAAAACAGAACTACTTCCTTTCCACAATATAAATTCCATACGGTTTTCCCTTTCAGGAACCCCCAAAGGGTTTACACAAAGACGGTGCAAATTATCTTACAACTAGCTACACTCTTACAGCTCCTTATTTCAGTGGATTATATTACAGTAGAGGGAAGGTACTGATACTACTACTACTACTGAGCAGTGAGTTTGCTGGCTGAGTCGCACTGGCTCTCTGCTCTGATGGTGGATGCAAATGCTGGTGTCTTGCTTCGCTGCGGGACCCTACTTTTATAGCCAGGAGACCAGCCTTCATGAGCACACCTTGATAATTTAGCTCATATCTTCTTCATCTTCATCATGCGCCTATCTCATAGGCTTTATAGGCATCATAGGCTTTGTAGGCTTCCTTTGTAGCTTGTAGTGTTCCTTTATAGCTTCATGATCACATGTTTGGAATCTCCTTTTGTATGCATGCTCCACTTTCTTTGGCTGGCTACACACTCTTATCTTCAACATGTCAATATTGCCCCTATTAATAATGTGTCTTGGACAACCTTTCCTTAATTACATAGGGTGGCCTTCTCTTCTCGACTAATTTTCTTCTCCATACTTAGAATAAACTGCGTCAAAGGAGATGATGCATGGCTGCCTATAGGCATGCCAATGGATAAATATCGCTGCGTATATATACGCGCACACGATTTTTTTATATCTGAAATAAAATTATAATATTTATCGCTTATGTATTAATATTATTTACGGATATATAAAAATTATATCTAAAATAAAATTATAATATTTATCGCTTATGTATTAATTTTTGCAGGAACTTTTAGAGGCTATCGAGGCCAACGAGCTACTACTGACGGTGTTCGCAGTGGTGTAAAAGTCTTACTCAGTACTCACCGTATTTCTAATTATATTGCTTCAGGAGTAGATAAGTTTATTTCTCTTCATGTTTTTAAACAGGTTTATATGGGGCATTTACTTATCGTCTTCCCAGGCAGTTCCACCCAAAGGGAACACTTCTTTACGGATAGAAGGTTCTCGTTTACACGCCAAGAAGCTTAACAGAGAACTACACGCAGAGGTTTCTCCTATAGGATCCCTAGCATAAGAACCCAACCGGTATAAACAAGCTTAAAAAGACTGAGAGAAAAACAGAACTACTTCATTTTCACAATATAAATTACGTACTCCCAACGTTCAATATACCAAATAGGAGAATCGAATATACCTCTTTATCATTTTTAATATACTTCATTATTCAATACTAGATACCCCAAATTGAGTTATGTGAAAAAAATTATTTCGGTCTGCATATTTTATTTATTTGCACATATACTGATTTTATGTACGCAAAAAGGTATATTGAAAAACTGAGTATGTTGGTGATATTTTTTTTTTCAAAAATTGTATTGAGGTATCTTAGAATAATCGACTAGGTATATAAAAAATAATAAAGAGGTATAATATACTCGTACGTGAGGTATATTCAATATGAGAGTATGTACACCTAGGAGTATATAATAGGAGTCCTATATATATATCTCCTTCAATTATATATATATATATATATATATATGAGAGTATGTACACCCAGGAGTATATAATAGGAGTATGTACACCCAGGACAATGTCGATGTCGATGGCAGACCAATGGCTCCCACACAGAACATACAAGTCTTTGTAAATCAATGCGGTGCTATTGTTAGGACATGGTCCGGATAACCGTTCAAGGATGGAATAAGCCAAAGAAAAATGATGGACTTCGTTATGTCGAAGACATATCCAAAGACTTGCTATGGGCCGCGCTTTTGTCATATTTCACCCTACCGGAAGGGTCCGAGCTGACAGTCAAGGGGTGGGTTCTCAAGAAGATGGCCCAACGATTCCAAACCTTCAAGAAAAAGTTAACCATGGAGTATGTCGAAAATAAAAAAACTCCAACATTCACTGGAGTACTAGAGAAGATAAGAGGTCACTGGAAGACATTTCTAGAGCAGAGGACATCAGCTGAATTTGTGGCAAGGTCGACAAAAAATAAGAGCAATGCTACGAAAAAGCAATGTCACCATAGACTTGGGACAGGTGGCTATAAGGCTGCCATTACTAAGTGGGAAAAAATGGAGGCTAGCCTGCTTGAAAAAGGTATCACTCCAGCTACAGCGGCCTGGCCCGAGAGGTCACATAATTGGTTCTACGGGTATGGTACACCCAATAATAGGGGAGATTGTGTTCTCAGAAGCAATCAAAAAAGTCGCCGACAAGCTTGTTGAAGCAATGAAGGATGTTCAACAGGGAAAATTCATTTCCGATAGAGAGAATGACGAGCTGACAAAGGCCCTCGAGAATCTTGAACACTATGGAAGAACACGAGGCAAAGGGGTTATTCCGTGGAAAATAGGTTTCATTGAGTGGAAATAAAGTTATAGAAGCCGCTTGAGAAAGAAGAAGCAGGTGGCAGACCGGATTCAGAATATAGAACGAATATTACAGGAGCAACAGGAGGAACTGCAAGCAATCCGTGAGAAAAGGGAATCTAGGCGATCTTCTACATTGGATTGTGTCGTCCCATCTCAACAGAAAAGCAGTGTGGCTTCCACGGCCGCCCCAACTTATGATGATGCACTCCTGCATGATGCACCAGTTCCTTGATACCCAGTGGATGATATCCAGGAGAGCAAAAATTGTGAGTTACACGTGTCAATGAAGAACATATCCTTGAAGGGCTCTCGGATTTGCTATATTCTATGAACCTGGAGCATGCAGCCACGACCGTCCTATTCCAGCTGGCTATGCTTGTGTCGGTGTGAATGAAGTTATGCCAGGCTATGAGTCACTAGAGCTTGACTACCCTACAGGTGAAGGGGAGACGACACTTGGATAATTCACGAGTGTTTTGATTGTATGGAATAAGAGAAACATCGTGTTTCCAGGCTGGGCTCCAAGGCCACCGACTCCTCCATCTAGATCTCTGCTGCTTCAGCCGACTCCTCCATCTCGATCTCTGCCGCTTCAGCCGACTCCTCCATCTCGGCCTCTTAGTCCTCACACGGGCGCGAGTCCATATCGATCTCCGCCGCATGAGCAAACTGCACCCACACAACAGTCCCAAGGCCAGGTGCTAAAGAGGAAGAACACTGATCCGCCGGCTTCTAGTCAAAAGAAAGTTTCAAAGGATAAACAGAAGGCGCCTACTACCAAGTTAGCACCTAAAAGGCCCCCGCCAAAGGAGAAAATACCTTTGAATGTAGGTGAACACCTTATAGATTTGCTTGAGCGAACACCGGCACAAGTCCAACAGTCGAGAAGCAGTAGTATTAGCGGGACAAAAGTTCCCTAGTTGGAAACACAGAAACAACAATTGACCCCCCCGGCTCAAGGTGGGAAGCAAAGTTCCCTAGCCGGGAACACATAAACAACAATCGATACCCTCGCTCAAGGTCATGCCCCCGCCGTGAACCCAGGAAGTACAACCGGTCTTGCTCCTTCATCTGGATATTGAAACATGCAAAGAAGTTGCTGGCGGACTTAGTTTGACTGTTTCTGAACTCCTAGCAGGTGAAGATCTCAATATCTGCAATTCTGATCTGACATGGACTTATGAAAAAGGGAAGACTCTGGTTAGACCAGAGGAGATCCAGAATCTGCCAACACAGATGCGGAAATTGCATGAGTGGACATGGCCCAGATAAAGAGTAATCGTGAGTATCTCCTTCTTAAAGTTCCTGCTGAGTATTACTTCAGTAAAGGACATGAGATATCTATTGATCTTACAGAATTCTTTCAATTATTCAATCAAGACGCTCTCGACAAAACTCTCGTAAGTTTCTATTGTCTGTAAGTGTTTTTCATCCGTAAGTTAAGTCTCTTAATCTGCTCGTTCATTGCATGTATATTCTCACTATATTCTTTTATACGCTATTATGCAGAATGAAGATTAGCGAATTCAAATGAGGTAGAATCTATGACGTTGGGTTGATTGACCCAGACGCCGTCCATGAAGTCACTCCATCAACCCGTGGATACAAAGGCTAACTTGCTAAAGTTTCTAAGGAAACAAAATACCAAATCAGAAATACTATTCCCTTACAACTTCGGGTGGGTTTTACCATCTTGTGCACATATTCTATTTTGCTTACTAGATGTAAACTGTAATTGATGAGTTATATTGCATGCCTGCTTATATAAATGTGCATATTTCACTGTATTTTGGTAATCATTAGAATTAACAACGGAGTAGTTGAAATTATTGACCCATTAGGTAAAGACCCAAGCCTATAAGGGACCCTTCTTACGATGCTCCAGAGGTAAATTCAATAATGCATTATCTCAATAAGCATCGCAATATACTAGTCTATTTCGTTCATTTGCTGATATCAAGTAATTGATATAACTCCATTGTTCATTTGTCTTTGCGGTGCAGTTGTTGGAAACAATTCATCAAGGCTATTGTCGGTGAATGGAAACTGAAACTGACTTTTAGACCTGTGAGGGTAAGTAGTATATATAAATTAGCCATGTTCGCGCATCTCTTTGATTGTAGTTTGAATATCATTGCCATGCTTGACTATTATTTGATTGAATTATATTCTCGTAAAGTGGTTGAGACAGGAACAAGGGACAAACTTATCTGCATACTACACTTGTGAGTACATTCGCATGACAACCAGTGAGCGGTGCAAGGATGTAAGAAATACGGAGGTACGTAAACAGTATTCACAGTTTTATTGTATTACCAGAAATTGTGTTGAGTTTCCTTCATATTTACACACACCACTCAAATATTCATTTTGTTCTCCTTCTTTAAATATGCAAGGCATGCGGGAGATGATTCTACCACAGAACCACATACGAGGAATTCAAAAAGAGTTGGCCGGATTTTTGTTAGAGCATGTCATATCTCTACGGGGAGAGGTCAAGTGCCAAACACATTAGATCTAGCTCCAACGTAACAGATGATGGCGATAGAGATGACGGCGAGCGATGTAGAACGCTTGCTGATTGTTGAAGAGGTGCGATGTAAATATATATGAATGTTTGTAGGAGATATTATATTATATGTATGCATCAACGCGTACACTACTTACGTAGTACCTTGAAAACCATAACAGAGCCCTAAACCCCAAAATCCTAAACCCCAAAATCCCCTAAGCCTAAACCATTAAACCCCCTAACCCTAAACCCTAAACCCCACGGGATATTTAGTCCCGGTTTGTAACAGAATCCGGGACAAAAGATTTCTCCACTCACGCGATGCGATGCTGACACGTTGGGACCTTTTGTCCAGGGTTGTATTACAAACTGGGGCTAAAGGTCCTGCGGCCCGAGCACTCATCCGGGTCCACGTGGATGGCTTTTAGTGCCGGCTCGTGGGCTGATGGGACTAGAGGGGGGAGGGGCTTTAGTCCCAATTGGGCAGTCCCGGTTGGAAAACCGGGACTAGAGTCCCTTACCGACCGGGACTAGACCCCCTTTTCCCACTAGTGTATCAAAATAAAAAGACGTTTTTTAGCAAAAAATAGTAGTTCGCTCTAGCAATATATCTTTCATGCAAGAGGCACACATAATTTTATTAATTTTTTGCCAAGGGTTCTGTCAAAAAAAAAAACCCGGCAAATAAGATCACGTTGTCTATCCACCGTTAGCTGCACTTAAGACTATTTACAGTGGGGAGTAGCATACACTAGTATAACACATATGATACTAGCCTATATTACTGCTTTCATAGTGGTTAGTAACATGTGTGTGGTATTATGTAATAGTGCATTTATCAGGTTATAGACTATCTTGTGTTAAAAAATGTTATGTTACGGTATCTACCTATGATACCACTATCATTTGTCTCATCATTTAATGCACTGTCTCATCAGATGTTTCCCAACATGGCATGCATGATACTAGCTATGATACCCCCACTGTGACTAGTCAAACATGTCCATTGGATACATCGAGTGCTTATGCTTGGCAAATCTTGAATATGGCAAGTGGATTTATGCATTGAGTGTTTTTGTCAACACCAGACCATAGTTTTTTCTTGGCGCTCGACATCCTCTCCTGTTTGCCGAGTGCCCTGATATATTTCACTCGACATACACTATATGTTCAGCATATGAGCTCATCCTGATAGTGTCCACAATATCTATCATCATACCCTAAAGAGACGGATTCCGAATGAGGCAGAGTGCTAGCTTCGCCTTGGACTTGGACACCACCACGTTGTGCCACGGAAGGCAGCCTGAGCCGCACCTGCAAACCACCAATCGGGGCCACCATCACGGGGTCCAGACCGATCATCGCCGCAACGGGCCACGCCCAGCTGCATTGCCGCACGACGTCGAACACCACCCCTATGATATAATTGCTGCACCATCGTGGGCCGAATCGGGGATAATACACCCCGCTAACCAGAGCGCCCGACACCACGCGACAATCCCCGAAAGGGATGAGGATGTTCGGCATTCTTTACCCATACCTTATAGGCATGGTGTAGTACACCAACTTATACGGTACACCGTTGTATATGCCACGGTGGAGGATGTTTTCCCCCTCATATAATATGTACCCAAGGTCTCTAACGAGACCATTGTTTTATGCCAATCTAGTCTAGCGACATGGTATCAGAGGTCTCCTGTACATGACCTAGCCGCCTACTGATGTGAGACCACACATTCGTTGGGAGACCATAAGAGGGTTGTCTGATGTAGCGTAACAGTATTTACCTAGTTATGGAACCATGGTTATCAATCCAGTAGGACTTCGAAGTCTCTCAGTAGGTTGCTCGTGATGACTTTTAAAAACCCGGCAACGGCGCCAGAAAAGAGCTGTTGGCGGGATCCTTCTTGCTTGTGATCTGGCACTTCAACAAGCATAGACCTGCACAAAAACACAAACTCTCTCTTTCTCGCAAGTTTTCGAGAAGGTTGTCAATCTTCTCGTCTTGACGAAAAGTAGAGAATTAATTGTATCGAATGGTTGGAGCTGACTAAATGAAAACGGAACAACGAGCGATTAATGATGAAAATCAAAGAAACTAGGTTGTAATCAATGAGGAAAATAGTACCCGGGGCCATAGTTTCACTAGTGGTGACTCTCCTAAGAAGAATCAATATGTTGGGTAAACAAATTACAGCTGGGCAATTGACAAATCATGAACGTACAACAATACTATTATGACGAGATAAAGTTCACATGTCCTAACATTATAGGCATCACGTCAAGATAAATAGACCGCCATCCGACAACATCTATTAATAAAGGTTCACTTTGAGACATGAATCTAGCAAATCTCCCTGGTATTAAATTGCAGCAACGAAATGATTGCTTGTGTGCAACATACAAATGCATTAATAACAATACGTAATTGAAGGGTTCGTTGCATAGAAAACAAAAAAATTCCTACGCGAGAGACACCCAAAAGGTCAAGATCTAATCTAGGAGATGAAAGACATAGAGAGAGTCTTAGGAAACATACCCTCGAAGACTCTAAGCGTTACGAGATAGAATATTGTTGTTGGCGTAGTCGTACTCACACTAATCCCGAGAGCGAGAAGATGTGCATAACAATCCGGCGGTACCTTTGTGATCGGTCACACGTTCAGCTCGATGAAGACCTCCGTTCCCTCGATCTAGCGGGGCATCGGAAGTAGAGGATCACCTGGAACTCTAGCAACACGACGGTGTGGTGTGGTGAAGAATCCCACGGTCAGCGCTTTTCAAAGCGGGAGACCATGGAATGGAGCAGCGGATGGAGAGAAAAGTAGGTGGGACAAGTGTGTGAGGAGGAGGAGCTCTCACCCTCCTTTTATAGGGGAGGGGAAGGCAGCCCAAGGGGGATGCGGCCAGCCATGTGGTGCGCCCACCTCTTCCCCTCTTCATGTGAGTAGAAGCCCCACTTCAGCCCACTCATCCTCCCTTAAAACCCCAATTAGAAAATCCAAAGATTTTTCATTAATAAATAAATAAAAAAATTTATTTCTTTATTTTAATATTTGTTAATTCCATTAACAAACATTTGCATATAGCACCTAGAATCATTTGTTAATTCTATTAACAACCATTCAACAAAAACCCCTTGAACTATTTCAATTTTACTCTAAACAATTTCTGTGTTGTCGAAAACATTCTTCGATATTCCGTATCCTCTCAAATGCGTCATCGAACATTAAGTGTGTCACCCTACGGTTCGTGAATAACTTATACATTATTGAGACACCTCTCCAATCAATAATCAACAACGGGATCTGGAGATCCGTGATGACTCCTATATATTCAACGATGACTCTCGTGATCGTGTGAACCATCAACTTCGTAACTAATTCTCTTTGTCTCGCGATATTTTACTCGTTCGAGATCCGATCATTGGTATCAACCATACCTTGTTCGATCTCGTTACCAACAAGTACTATTTTATTCGTTCCGTGATATGACATCCTTGTGACCTAGTCACGTGCTTGAAAGTCGTGTCAATGTGATATCACCGAGAGGGCCCAGAGTATATCTCTCCGTCATTTGGATGGACAAATCCCACTCTTGATCCATGAGCCTCAACTAATACTTTCCGAATACCCAACAACACCTTTATAGTCACCCTGTTACGGCGTGACGTTTGATGACATCAAAGCACCCTTCCGGTATTAGTGATTGACATGATCTCATGGTCTATGGAATAAGTTACTTCGTATGCAAGATATAGCAATATAAACTAAATGACTTGATCGTATTGTTATACCTAGTCTGGGTCTATGTTCATCACCTCATTCTCCTAATGACATGACCCCGTTATTAACAACATCCAATGTTCATTATCAGGAAACCTTGATCATCTATTAATCAACGAACTAGTCAAAAGAGAGGCTTTACTAGGAACCATTGTTTGTATATTAGACACACATGTATCAACGTTTCCGGTTAATACAATTCTAGCATGAGAAATTAACATTTATCATAAACAAGGAATAAGATAATAACTACTTTATTATTGCCTCTCGGGCATATTCCCTTCAGTCTCCCACTTGCACTAGAGTCAATAATCTAGTTTGTAAGCACTTAACACATATGGCGTTCCTGTGTTATTACCTTGCTTTGCATGTGGTAAACTTAATCAAAAGATCCGAACTGTTCAGGTCCTATTGTATTTGCATGTCTTCATCTATACGCATCACTCATTCTCTAATGAGATGGCTTTGTATATATTTTGTCAACTGGTGAGATCTTAATTCCTCATCTTAAACTAATGTTACTAACATTGTGAAATTGTAGCTTCATAGTGTTATCATTCTTGGAAATACACCAAATTCAATAAAGAACTCCTTGACACAAAATACTCATATTATTTGTTGTCAACACAACAATATATTTAGCCTTTGTTGTAGTACCCGTCACAATACTTTAATTTTGAAACTCATTCAAATCCAGCATGGAACTTTCTTCCAGCCTATTTTTCTACCCTTCATCATATATTTTAATTGAGATAAAATTATTTGAATAGATGACAAGACTATTAGTGTAACATATTACAACGAATATTTTGTCATTACTATATAGGAAAACATATTCTTAGCATTTCTAGAAAATGGCATAAGGATCTGTCCCACTGTTGTCTAAGAATCATATGAATTATCCTGCTATAACATTCTATAGCACAAGACTCGTGTGGTTGTGTACATAGCATGGAACACATGACTTAGAAATCTCAATTTTAATGGTGCTCATCATGTGTCAAAACACTTGATTATTGCTCAATACTTTTCCAAGTTGCAAGAACTCCTTCTTGTCATTTCGATATTGACTTACTTCAATATTTTATCTATGTAATTTGGCTAAACCATATCATGCGCTTCAATCAATCTCTTATAGATATCGATGCCCAATATCTCCTAAGCCTTTCATCAATGTGAAAATCTTAACCGTGTTAATTTAAAATACATATTTTCCAATCAACCATATGTCATCTACAGAAAGCATTGGGAATATGTCTTAGCGCACCCACTTAATTTCTTGTAATTCTACAAGCATATTTACCGTTCATGATGGAATCAAACTCTTTTGATAACTTCATTAAAGTAAAGATTCCAACTTTGTTATGCTCACTTCAACCATTGAAGTTTGCATACCTTTCTGGAAACCTTTTGAATTTTACAAAACTCTCAAACTGTTTCAAGTACACATCCTTGATCAAACTTCCCAGAGAGGAGAGTTGGTTTTGTTATTCATTTGTCATATCATCATAATATGTAACTTTTGCTAGAACTATCCGCAAAGAATAAAGCATCACTACGGAAGATCAAAATCTTGCAATAGTCAACTCTTTGAACTTCGTCAAAAACATCTTTTCGACAAGCACAACTTTGAAAGGATGTAAATATACATGTCTTTGTTGTTTTATAGACCCGTTTGCTATCGTTAGGCATCATGCCTATCGAAAGGACTACGAAGTCACATACTTGATATTCATATAGGGATACTATCGCGGATATAATGACTCATAGCCAATTTTATGAAGTCAGGGCCCATAATTTGCTTCCTTTATAAGTTCCAGGTCCTTTGTTATCAAAAAAACACTTTACGCTTAAACCACAAGCTGGTCTAAGTACAAAGTTTTAGGACTTTCGTGGTTCAGTTCGCAAACTCATTCGAAGTATCAACAACACATGTAGTGTCTTCTAGTTTGTCAAAATAGTTAAACCTAGAACAACTTCCAGTGTTGCGCTACTCTTGACATGTTAACGAAGATTCTCTAATTTCGTTGAGTTTGTACTGTCCTCCCACTCACTTGTTTCGCAAGAACTACTTTCTCGGGAAATCAACCCTTTCTGACAAACAACATTTGTCTCTGGTTTGGTGATAGGAGAAATACCCAATGTATTCTTTGGGATAACCTTATAAACATATATTTATCCTATTTTGGTTGTAAACATTGTACACATGCTATGCATACCAGAACTTAAGAAAAAGACAATTTGGGTCACTACCCAAGCCATAACTTATATGGTGTCAATTTCAACGGATCATGATGGCGCTCTTTTTAGTGTAAAAGCGGTTGTCTCTAATGTATAAACTACAAAATTATAATGGCATTTTTATTTATCTTACCATGTCAAACAAGGTTTGATTTTTTCTCTCGAATAGTCCATACTTATGTGGGGTATTCGAGAAGGATAAATTGTAGAACAATTCTGCAACTCCTCAGATGTTTTGCTAAACTTGTAACTCAAACTTCATCCTTTATGATCCAATCATAAATACTTAATTATCTTGTTACGATGATTTTTTACTTGATACTAACAATAGTTTGAACCAATTCAAAAATGTCAAACTCCGTTCTCTTTAAATAGATATACTCATATATCTACTCAAATCATCGACGGAATTTTATGAAGGAAAAATTAATCCACCACACATGACTACACATAATGCACTATATACATCAATAGTATAATCTCCACTAAATTAGTCATCCATTCTATTTTATCATATGAACGGAATTCTAGTCATCTTTTGGAAGAGGTCTCACAAGCGTCAATTTATTCAAAAATAAAATGATTCCGAAAGTCCATTAACATGAAGTTCCTTCATGTTTTCCTTTCCGATATGAACTAAAATGGTGGTGTCACAATTTAAGTGAAATTCTTTTATGTCTTGTAATGTTTATCATGTAGTCTTATATATGTTTACTTTACCAAGATGATTTATATTAGCGCATCTATCAATTATGGAACATGGTCATAGTTTGAACAATCTCATTTGTTCTCACAAAAGACCAGAACAGAATAACAAATTATTAAGTTCTTAAAGTAAATCTTGAATGTTTGGTTCGATACGACAATGAACATAATAACACTTTATTTCTGTTCTTGGCATGATCGATTCCACATCTACTACTAGTATCTTTTTGGCCCTTATATTTCTTGCATTGCGTTGCTTTGTATGACAACTCATACCAACCAATCTGGTGTCAGAATACCCGAAAATACTGGGTTAACTAGTAATACATCTATAAATTGTATATCAAGCATATATACCTGAGCTGGACTTTTCATTTATCTTCTTTCCCGCCATATACCTTTTTGTAATTCTATTTCCAGTATTACCTATTCTTTACAGAAGAATCATTCAACATAAAACAATGCTAGTCATACTAGCACATTTTCTTTGGCGTGTTAGTCATATACTATCACCCATTGAGTCATACTTTGAATTTGATTGTTCTACTAATATCACTATATTAATAGCATTCTGTGAGATCCTGGTGTATGGCTCAATAGGATTAATAGGATACTCATGTCAACAAGTTGCAACTTCTTTTCCGGAAGCTCATCTTGAAAGAACTCTAGTGTTAAGCGTGCTTGGCCTGGAGCAATTTTAGGATGGGTGACCGACCGGGAAGTCATTCCCGGGTGCGCATGAGTGAGGATAAAGTGCGCAGGAAAGACTAGTGGTGGTCTGTGAGGCCAGTCTAGAGATCCTAGAGAGCTATCAGGGGTGACAGTCGCCGGCTACGAGGTGGCCGGGGTGTTACATTTCACTCATGCGCACCCGGGAAGGACTTCCCGGTCGGTCACCCATCCTCAAATTGCTCTAGGCCATGCACTCTTAACACCGGAGTTCTTTCAAGATGAGCTTCCAGAAAAGAAGTTGCAACTTGTTGATATGAGTATCCTATTAATCCTTGAGCCTTGCGCCAGGATCTCACATCCTTCCCCCCTTAGAAGACCGACGCCCTCGTCGGTCAACCTACAGTTCAGGAACTTCCCCTATTGGCACTCGTCTGTGCGCTCCGTGTCGGCACATGTACCACATGTCCACCCACTGACACACGCCCGTGTAACCGCGAGGGTCGGCTCTGATACCAAATGTAACACCCCGGCCACCTCGTAGCCGGTGGCTGTCACCCCTAGTAGCTTTCTAGGATCTCTAGACTGGCCCCACAGACCAACACTAGTCTTTCTTGCGCACTTTGTCCTCACTCATGCGCACCCGGGAAGGACTTCCCGGTCGGTCACCCATCCTTAAATTGATCCAGGATAAGCACGCTTAACACTGGAGTTCTTTCAAGATGATCTTCCGGAAAAGAAGTTGCAACTTGTTGATATGAGTATCCTATTAATCCTATTGAGCCCTGCGCCAGGATCTCACACATTCTTCCAGATTCCACTCTTAGCAATCTCCAAGCAAGGTAAACGATTTTACCCATACTTTTAATCCATCCCACCATAAATTTTTTATGATTAAGATACTATACCTCGAAAGAAGAAATTTAGCGGATAAATTTTAGCGTCCATCTTCTTGGAAGATTCAAATGCCTAGCGTCTTCAATCATTGCATATATTCAAATAATATAAGCACACATTGTCACGCCAAATTATACTCAGTCATGTTACCACAAATAAGTTTCTAGATATCAATATATCTTTCACTTTATTGTTTCTGAAAACAATTCTTTTCAGTTACTAAAATACCTTGATCAACAAAACATTCCTTTGAAGATAAAGTATTACGGAAGCAAGCATGACACTGTATTCTAAGTAGGAATTGTTTGCTCTCTTGATCAATCAATCATTAATCATATGAAGCTAGGTAGGTTATACCGAAAATCTACAATAGGACTCAATTCTAAATTTCACTAATACGGTACCAATCTAAATGGGTTTACCAGATCATAACAGTTATATCTCAATTAACAATCTAAATGTAAGGTAGTTTGTGGATGCCAATGAATACTACAATTTGTGCAAATTCACTTTGATTGGTTTTTCATGATAAAATAAGTTCAAGTTAATTCAAAATTACTATGTGAACTCCCACTAAAAAACATCCCTTTAGCCGTTTTAGTGATTACACAAACCAAATTCACTACACCAAAACCGATCATCACGTGAGATGATGTAGCTGCAAAGGCGAACATCGACATGTTCATCATATCATCCATATGACTCATGCTTTACCTTTCGGTTACGTGTTCTGAGGCCATGTCTGTACATGCTAGGCTCGCCAAGTAGAACCGTAGTATTGCGTGTGTTCTGAGGCCATGTCTGTACATGCTAGGCTCTTCAGCACCCATTGTATGCGAACGTTGAGTCTGTCACACCCGATCATCATGTGGTGTCTCAAAACGACGAACTTTTTTAACGGTGCATACTAAAGAAGAACACATTATTATCTTGATATTAAGTGAGAGGAATCATCTTATAATGCTACCGTCGTGGTCTAAGCAAAATAAGATGCATAAAAAGATTAACATCACATGCGTGGATAATGTGATATGCTATGGTTCTTCTTGCACTTGATCTCCATCTTGTGCATCATGGTATGATCTCCATCATTCCACCGGCGTGGCACCAAGGTCTGTAGTGCCTCCATCTTGATTGTCCATCAAAATTAAAACATATCACATGTATATGATATACAACACGCATGCTATAAATAATAAGAAAACCATATGACTCTTACCGGTATGTCAATAATTTACAAAATATATCATCTCATACATCAAATTTTTAACATTGACCATATCACATGCCCGGCAGAAACAAGTTAGATGTCTCTAATTTATTTTTGCATATTTTACATGGCTTGGGCTTTCGAGGATAGAACCGTTCATATCTACGAACATGAACCACAACGTTGATAAACATATTTTTAACAACCCTTTGTAGATTAGATCTTAACTATAGTACACAAAACAAAATCCTACACGAGAGATACCCGAAGGTCCATGATCTAATCGAGGAGATGAAAGTAACGTGCATAGTGAAAGTCTTAAGGATAACATACCCTCGAAGACACAAAGCGTTACGAGATCAAATCTCGTTGGTGATGTAGTCGAACTCACATCAATCTCAAGATCGCGAAGATTAGCGCATCAATCCGGCAGCGCTCCGCACTCGGTCACACATACAGCTCGATGACGACCTCCGTTCCCTCGATTCAGCGGGGCAGCGGAAGTAGAGGATCCCCCAGAACTCCAGCATCACGACGGCGTGGTGTGGTGAAGAATCCCACGATCAGCGCTTCACCAAGCGGGAGACCATGGAATGGAGCAGCAGGTGGAGAGAAAAGGAGGTGGGACAAGTGTGTGAGGAGGAGGAGCCCTCACCCCCCTTTTGTAGGGGAGGGGGAGGCAGCCCAAGGGAGGTTTGCGGACAGCCATGTGGTGCCCCCACCTCTTCCCTCTTCATGTGAATGGAAGCCCCACTCACACCCACTCATGCTACCTTAAAACCCCATTTAGAAAATCCAAAGGTCAAAATGCTTCATCGAAGCTTAAGTGTGTTACCCTGCGGTTCGCAAATAACATAGACATGATTGAGACACCTCTCCGATCAATAATCAACAACGGGATCTGGAGATCCGTGATGGCTCCTATATATTCAACGATGACTCTCATGATCGTGTGATACCACTGAAGGGTTCATTGCATAGAAAACAAAAAAAATCCTATGCGAGAGACACCCGAAAGGCCGGATCTAATCTAGGAGATGAATGCAACGGGCGTAGAGAGAGTCTTAGGAAACATATCCTCGAAGACTCTAAGCATTACAAGATCGAATCTCGTTGTTGCAGTAGTCGTACTCACACCAACCCCGAGAGCGTGAAGATGTGCACCGCAATCCAGTGGTGCCTCCGTGATCGGTACACGTTCAACTCGATGAAGACCTCTGTTCCATCGATCTAGCGGGGAAGCGGAAGTATAGGATCCCCCGGAACTCCAGCAGCACGAAGACGTGTTGTGGTGAATAATCCCACGGTCAGCGCTTGGCCAAGCGGGAGAACATGGAATGGAGCAGCGGGTGGAGAGAAAAGGAGGTGGGACAAGTGTGGGAGGGGGAGGAGCTCTCACCCTCCTTTTATAAGGGAGGGGAAGGTAACCCAAGGGGGGGGGGTGCAGCCAGCCATGTGGTGGCCCCACCTCTTCCCATCTTCATTTGAGTGGAAGACCCACTCACACCCACTCATGCTCTTTTAAAACCCTACTTAGAAAATCCAAAGGTTTTCTTCAATAAATAAATACAATGTTTTTATTTCTTTATTTTAATATTTGTTAATTCCATTAACAAACATTTTCATATAGCACCTCAAATCATTTGTTAATTCTTTTAACAACCATTTGACAAAAAACCCCTTGAACTATTTCAATTTTACCCGAAAAAATTTCGATGCTGTCCAAAACATTCTTCGATATTCCGTATCCTCCCAAATGTGTCATCGAACCTTAAGTGTGCCACCCTATGGTTCACGAATAATATACACATGATCGAGACACTTCTCCGATCAATAATCAACAACGGGATCTGGAGATCCATGATGACTCCTATATATTCAACGATAACTCTCGTGATCGTGTGAACCATCAACATCGTAACTAATTCCCTTTGTCTTGCGATATTTTACTTGTCCGAGATCCAATCATTGGTATCAACCATACCTTGTTCGATCTCGTTACCGACGAGTACTCTTTTACTCGTTCCGTGATATGACATCCTTGTGACCTAGTCACGTGCTTGCAAGCGGTGTCAATGTGATATCACCGAGAGGGCCCAGATTATATCTCTCTGTCATTTGGATGGACAAATCCCACTCTTGATCCATGAGCCTCAACTAATACTTTTCGAATACCCAACGACACCTTTATAGTCACCCTGTTATGGCGTGACGTTTGATAACATCAAATCACCCTTCCGGTATTAGTGATTGACATGATCTCATGATCTAAGGAATAAGTTACTTAGTATGCAAGATATAACAATATAAACTAAATGACTTGATTGTATTGTTATACCTAGTTTGGGTCTATTTTCATCACACCATTCTCCTAATGACATGACCCCGTTATTAACAACATCCAATGTTCATGATGAGGAAACATTGATCATCTATTAATCAACGAGCTAGTTAAAATAGAGGCTTTACTATGAACCATTGTTTGTTTATTAGGAACACATGTATCAACGTTTCCGATTAATACAATACTAGCATGAGAAGTAAACATTTATCATAAATAAGGAATAAGATAATAACTACTTTATTATTGTCTCTCGGGCATATTCCCTTTAGTAATGAAAGCAATAATTCCCATCCGTTGACAAGAACACCGTTGGTTTCTCCCTAGTGGCAACAACACACATCCCCCTCCGCACGTTTCTATCACTAGAGCACAGGTTAAAGGAGGCATGAACCTACTATGCAGCATATAAACCCTGTCTTGGAGGTGCATACAATAACTAGGCGAGGGAAATCATACACACTGGAGAGGCATTGCATGAAAATATTAAAACTCTTTAAAGTTATAAGTGAAGCATCTCAATATGACATGAACAAAATAATAATAATCTCATGTTTCGTCGATCCCATCAAACACAACCTATATCAATTACATAACGCCGATCTTGATCATGTAGGGAAGCTCACAAGATCTAAACATGGTGGAAAAAAGTGGATAGAACACCATCTAGCTACTGCTATGGAACCGTAGTCCCGGGATGAACTACTCACACATCTGTCCGGAGGCAATCATTGCGATTTAGAGGCCTCCGGTGACGATCCTGCTGGTCTACGATACATAATTTAATTTTTGTGCCCTATGTAGTTGATACATCATAAACGTATCCTTAATTTCTAATGTTCCATATTGTTTTGTTATTGTTTCCCACATGTTTGGTATACACTTTATGTCATTTTTATCGATTTTCAGGACTAAACTATTGACAAGATGCTACAGATCCAGTTCCCTATTTTCTGTTATTTTTAGTTTCAGAAAAGTTGTTCTAGAAATATTCTCGGAATTGTAAAATTCGAAGCCCGGAAGTCTTAGAATTCCCAAAGGTTCCACGGATTCCCGAAGAGCCTCGGAAGGGGGCCTCAGGGGGGCCACACCATAGGGCGGCGCGCCCCTGGCCGCGCCATGGGATGGTGTGGGGCCTCCTGCCTACACCGCCTTTGCCCTTTCGCCTATTTATACCCCCCGAGACGTAAACCCTAAGGATATACCACTTCGTCCCGAGAAACACCCGAGGCCGCCGTCATCATCATCCCGAGATCGGGAGGGTTCTGGAGCTCTCCCCGGCACCCTGACGGGAGGGAAATTCATCACCGGAGGGGTCTACACCACCATGCCCTACTCCAAAGTGATGCGTCACTAGTTCATCCCTAGACTACGGGTCCATAACAGTAGCTAGATGTTTGTTCTCTCCACTTTGTACCGCATGTTTATATCTTGTGAGCTGCCTAACATGATCAACATCATCTTTATGCAATGCTACATGTTGTGTTTGCTGGGATCTGATGAGTCTTGAATGCTATGTCTTTTAATTATCAATCTATCATGTTATCTTAATGCATATATTATTTATGATCTTGCATGCTCTCCTTTATTAGTAGATGCTCTGGCCAAGTAGATGCTAGTAACTCCAAGAGGGAGTCTTTATGCTCGATAGTGGGTTCATGCCTCCTTTGCATCTGTACTCGAGTGACAGAAACGTGACAGATGGAGGATGTGCTTTTGCCATTAGGGAGAAAACAACAGTGTTTACCTAGTTTACATTGTTTACATTACACACTTTGCTTACGACGATAATCTGTTGCTTGCAACTTAATACCCAACGTTTGTTCGGATGATATTCGGAGGGTGGATTATTAGACATAGATGCAGGTTGATGACGATATATGTATTTTGTTGTAATGCCCGCATGAATCACATAGTAATATTTATGTCATGCATATGCACTACGGTGTAGCCTTCATTTCTATCAATTGCCCAACTATAATTTGTTCACCACACATTTTATTTATGTTTCACGGAGAGACACCACTAGTGAACTGTGGACCCCGGTCCTTTTTCCACATACTGATAAAACACCTACTGCTTTCATAATGCTTCTACTGCTTTCATACGGTTCTCCTACTGTTTTCCACACCATACGTTTAACCTCTTTGTGTTCAGCAAAACAGGTGAGATTGACAACCTCACTGGTTCATTTGGGGCAAAGTGATTTGATTGTGTTGTGTAGGTTGTACGTTGCTTTTGAACTGGTAGCTAGTGCGTCCTGCCATCTCAGCTTCTTCAACCTTCTGAAGTCACCCCTTCCTCCTACTAGTCGATTAAACCTTGGTTTCTTACTGAGGAAAAATAGCTGTTGTGCTCGTCATACCTTCGTCTTGGGGTCTCCCAACGATTGCAAGACCTGCACCATCAAGCTACTTTTCTGGCGCCGTTGCCGGGGAGGAAGAGAATTTCTGCAAGGGGAGTCTCTCACTTCCAATGTATTTTCTTTGTTTTAGTTTTGCTTAGTTTATTTTATTTTGTCTTGTTTGCTTCTCTTTATCAAAAACACAAAAAATTTAGTTCTTGTTCTAGTTGTTACTTTTGTTACTTAGTTTTTATTTTTAATCATGTTGTTCCCTAAGTTTACCCTGTAAGATTTTCCGGTAGGAAGTGGTTCTATACTTGGAAAGGATACCATTAAAGAATTCTTTGATCATGTTAGTAAGCATGATAATATTGAGGAAAAATCCATAGTAGAACTTGCTCCAAATTATGAGACTGTTGCAACTTCTTTAGTTCACATGTTAGAAGCTAGGTTTGTTAACCTCCATCCCATATTTCAACATATGTTCCTCAACTTGAATAACATTGAAGATGTCGATAAAAGGAATTGTATCTTAGAAACCATGCTTAAAGAATTTTGAGATGTTGCTATAGAAGCTAGAAAAGTCTTTGATCGTTACCATATGCTTGGCTCATGTGTAGATATTGTTGGTGCTGTTGAAAAAACTGAATCTAATAATGAAAAGGAGGATAAAATACCAATCCCCTTCAAATTGGTAGCACTGCATGAAGCCCAAGAGAAGAATTTTGATTGGATTGTTCCTGAGAATTTATTTGATGAGAATAGTAAGCCAAAAAGTTCTAAGAGAGGAGCCTCTGAAAATCACTTAGATAAAATACAATGCATTATTAAGGAATTGCCAAATCTTTATTTGAATGCCCCTCCACTTGAAAATATTTGATTCCACTTTTCTGGTCCTAGCTAAAAGGTGTTAAAGAAAAGTACTTCTTGGGAGATAACTGATGTTTTTATTTTTTTTCTTTGTTTTTCTCTGTTTTCTTTGAGTCAAGGGGTTGTATAATTATGTAGCAACTCCTTTGTATCTTTCTTTTCATGTTTTAGTAGTGCCAAGTAAGGTTTCTGACGAGAGTTGGAGTTGGTTTTCAGATTTTTGCGCAGAAAACAGATTTTTGCTATCCACCGTGAAAAAATATATAAATCATAGAAAAATCAAAATTGCTTGAAATTTGTTGTGCTTATTCCTAGGATAATTCCAAAAAAATTTATTCCTTCAGTTTTTCGATCTGATCAACGTAAGTTCCTCCAAAAAATTCGTCTTTACAGACTGTTCTGGTTTTGATTGATTGTGCCATGTTTCTTGCATTTGCTCTTTTGCGATGTCAAGTGTATTTCTTTGCTTCACGAAACATCAGTGGCTGTAGCTAATGTTTAAAAGTATCAATATCACTTGTGCCATACAGAACCCATGGATTTTTAATTGTTGCACTAACTCTCTAATGTGAATTACTGTTTGAGTGTGGTGTGAAGGAAGTTTTCAAGGGTCAATAGAAGAGGTGATATATATGATCAAGAAGAGTGCAAGGTCAAAGCTTGGGGATTCCCCAATGGTTCATCCAAGCATATTTTTAGAAGACTCAAGCATATAAGCTTGGGGATTCCCAAGGCATCCCCTTCTTGATCAACTATCTATCAGGTCACTTCTCGTGAAACTATATTTTTATTCGGTCACATCATATGAAAATTACTTGGAGCGTCTGTTTGTTTTTCTTTTTTTTTCTTTTGTTTTCCTTTCTGCAATAATATAGTTTGACCCTAGCATTCTTTTTTGGGAGAGAGACACGCTCTACTTTTTTTGTTTGAATACTTTCTATGCTAGTATTCTTAGTTTTTCTTCTAGTTGCTGCCAAAAATTCCTGTTTAGCTCTCGTTTTCATTGCATCTCTTATTCAGAGCTGTTATTTTTAGTAGTTTTAAGTGAGTCCTCTCATGTTATCTTGCTTTAGCATCTAGAGAGTTTTTGAGAAAGCATTTTTTGTATGGTTCTTATTTTAGTTCTAAAGACTTGTGGTTATTTAGTATCATGATTAGCCTCAAATAGTTGAGAGTGTTTAATGTGCCATTGAAATAATCATGAGTTGTTCTTGTCATATTGAAGCATAAATTTGCGGTGTTCTCCTTTGAATGTTTTATTTGGTTGACTTGGCGCATGCTCACACCATGTTTATGACTATGAACCAATCACGAATAGCCTATATGATCATTTTGTTTTTGAACTTGTGGTACCACTTATGATTTGATTAATGATTTTTATGTCGCCATGCATGATTATGGCTCTTATGCTCTCTTGATTTGTCGCTCCCAGTCTTTTGCTAGCCTCCACCTGTACTAAGTATGAGCTCTACTCGTGCATCCAACTCCCGAAAACCAAAGTTTTCCCATTGTTTACACCATACCTACCTACATGTGGTATTTAACCGCCACTCCAATGTAAATTGCTCATGTGTTACCTTTAAAACTTTCAAAATTACTCTTGTTTTGTGCTCCTGTTTTAGCTCATGAGGATGTAAATAAAGAATGTTTATCTCACTTGTTGATTGGACTTTCACACCCTGTACTAGTGGCTTCATCCGCTTATCCAATGATAGAAGAGCTGGCAGTGGGATTCCTAGCCCCAAATTAATAACACAAATTCTCTTCACTATTTTTGCCCCTGATTTATCAGTCAAAGCATAATTGTGTAAAGAAAAGAGAAAGAGGAATGACCTTCTACCCAAATGCGTCCTTCTATGGGAGCCGCTCTTGTGAAGTCTAGTTGGCTTGTGACGTATTGTATTTTCTATTTACAATTCATTGACATAAGAATACACCACTCTTAAAATATAGACACTCCTCCACGGTATGTGATTGTTGGCAGGCACCCGAGGATTCGGTTACCCATGGTTTGTGAAAGATGGTTGGGAGGAGTGCCAAGCTTTCTATACCTCTGTTTAATTAAATAAAAGCTCTAGCACATGAGTGATCCCTGCTTCCCTCTGTGAAGGGACTTTCTTTTACTTTTATGTTGAATCTCCATCTTTTAACTTTATGCACGGTTGAGAGAGAATAGTTGCCATTCTGAGTTTTATGTGCATTTGTCCCAAAAACATTATTAAATGATTCATGATGTGTTATTGCTTGTTCTCTAATTATCTGTTCAAGTCTTCCTCATGAACTTTGAAGGTGTCCTGGCATTTATGTTTTGCCCCACTCTTAAAGACTAGCAAAATATCACTTTGACATGTTTTCTCTATACTTGAAACAAACGTATATCTTTTGTTGCATTGTTATTCATGATATTTTATTTGTGTTACTTCTCATGATGCAAAGTGATTTCTATGCTTTATTATTATTATTCTATTTAACATGCTTGTGTTTAAGTTCTATCATCTCAACTTACTTATGCTTTTACATTTTGATGATCAAGTTTATGTTGGTAGCATGTCACCTAAGAAATTATGTGTTTTTATTGTTTACCTACTCGAGGACGAGTAGGAACTAAGCTTGGGGATGTTGATACGTCATAAACGTATCCTTAATTTCTGATGTTCCATGTTTTTTTCTTATTGTTTCCCACATGTTTGCTATACACTTTATGTCATTTTTATCAATTTTTCGGACTAACCTATTGACAAGATGCCACTGAGCCAGTTCCCTGTTTTCTGCTGTTTTTAGTTTCAGAAAAGTTGTTCTAGAAATTGGAAAATTCGAAGCCCGGAAGTCTTAGAATTCCCGACAGTTCCATGGTGTCCCGAAGAGACCCAGAGGGGGGGGGGGGGGCTCAGGGGGCCTACACCATAGGGCGGCGCGCCCCTGGCCACGCCATGGGGTGGTGTGGGGCCCCACGGCCTCCACCGCCTTTGCCCTTTCGCCTATTTACACCCCCCGAGACGTAAACCCTAAGGATATACCACTTCGTCCCGAGAAACACCCGATGCCGCCGTCATCGTCATCCCGAGATCGGGAGGGTTCTGGAGCTCTCCCCGGCACCCTGCCGGTAGGGTAATTCATCACCGGAGTGGTCTACACCACCATGCCCTCCTCCAAAGTGATGCGTGAGTAGATCATCCCTGGACTGCGGGTCCATAGCAGTAGCTAGATGGTTGTTCTCTCCACTTTGTGCCTCGTGTTTAGATCTTGTGAGCCGTCTAACATGATCAAGATCATCTTTATGTAATGCTAGATGTTGTGTTTGCTGGGATCTGATGAGTGTTGAATGCTATGTCTTCTGATTATCAATCTATAATGGTATCTTCATGCATATGTTATTTATGATCTTATATGCTCTCCGTTATTAGTATATTCTCTCGCCAAGTAGATGCTAGTAACTCCAAGAGGGAGTATTTATACTCGATAGTGCGTTCATGCCTCCTTTGCATATGTGCTCGTGTGACAGAAACGTGACAGATGGAGGATGTGATGTTTCCATTAGGGAGAAAACATCGTTGTTTACCTAGTTTACATTGTTTACATTACATACTTTCCTTACGCCGATAATCTTTTGCTTGCAACTTAATACCCAACATTTTTTCGGATGATATTCGGAGGGTGGATTATTAGACATAGATGCAGTTGGATGACGGTCTATGTATTTTGTTGTAATGCCTGCATGAATCACATAATAATCTTTATGTCTTGCATATGCACTACGGTGCATCCTTCATTTCTGTCAATTCCCAGCTGTAATTTGTTCACCACACATGTTATTTATCTTTCACGGAGAGACACGTCTAGTGAACTGTGGACCCCGGTCCTTTTTCCTCATACTGATAAAACACCTACTGCTTTCATACTTCTGCTACTTCTTTTATACTATTTTCCTACTGTTTCCACACCATACGTTTAACCTCTTTGTGTTTAGAAAAACTGGTGAGATTGACAACCTCATTGCTTTGTTGGGGCACTGATTTTATTGTGTTGCGTAGGTTCCACGTTGCTTATGAACCGGTAGTGCGTCCTGCCATCTCAGCTGCTTCAACCTTCTGAAGTTACGCCTTCCTCCTACTAGTCGATTAAACCTTGGTTTCTTACTGAGGGAAAACTGCTCATGTGCTCATCATACCTTCCTCTTGGGGTTTCCCAACGAGTGCAAGACATGCACCATTAGTAGTCCGCCAAGATCACTACGCAGAAAACGAGTCATGCCGATACATGCAAGGATCAGGATCACAACTCACCGGGAAGTGGAATCGATGTAGTCTTAGAAGAGTTCTACACAATCATAGATACTCACAACTAGAACTAGTTTCAAGGATGGCGCTAAGACTTCCCTTGTTAAGGATCACACGTGTTATCCCTCTTATGTTGTGCACGTGTTATAATGTTTTAAGAGATTGAAAGTCAATACTACTAGCATGTCATGACATCCAACTTGTTTGTACATGAACATAGTGTTATGGGTTATGTTATCTTCATCTTATTGGTGATTATAGGAAACAAATGACTACCTCATGTTTCAAGTCAACACCCAATGTTTTCTAAATACTTGATATTCAAACATTTCATATTGCTAAAAGTGAAAGTAAGATCTTTAGTTGCAAGGCTTAGAAATAGGAATGCAATCTATTTTCAAAAGTATAACGGGATTCTATACTATTCCTATATAAACATGAAAAATCTTCATTACACTATTTTCTTTATTAATGAACCCCTAATGATTTCACACCTCCTAAACTCCATCACAATCATTAATTAATTATTAGATGGTAAAGTTGAATGTATTAGATCCTAATCACTTTCAATTAGGTTATGTTGTCTTAGTTCTACACATTTCAATAAATTAAAGAAAACCTTGCTTGTTATCTTCTGAAAGTTATTTTCAATATGATATTGTTTTCTTTCCAAGCCATGTGGTAAATACTTATAAGTTAAGCATGATAACAATTGATTTGCTAAATAAAAGTGAAACACTCGTGAGTCTAAAAGAAGTAACAACTTAATATAATCAAGTAAAGCATCCCAACTTTAAAACCCTAATGTTAATAGCTCATTAAGTGAACAAAGTCATCACCTCAAGTAATGAAACAAACCTAAGGCACCTAAAACCAATGTGATCAAAATGTTGTATCCAACGTAGCTTACAATTGTAAGATGGGGTACTTTTCACAGTATTTCACGATGCATCTCATCACTATGCATGCATCATCTTGCAAGTGTTTTATGTAGTACTTACTGCGACTATTTTGCTATTTTTCAGATCTCGGGATTCCCACGCAGCCCTCGAACCCCAAAGGATGACATGGATTATTATTATTTCTATCTCAGGAAAGTCCATCACTTGCTCATATCCTTTGAAGTACTTCCTAAGAACTATTTACAAAACCCTATCGTATTACCACCTTATTCTCAAAAGAATGCATGATCCTATTTTTATAATAATATGACTAATTGAATGACTACCCGAGTAGTAGTGTTCTGTTTGGTGGGCGAATGGAACCATGGTAAGAAGAATCGGTCATTGGAATATTTCACCTGCATTGGAAAGTATTACCTAGGACTTATCAACAAATGTCGTCAGGGCTCGGTGCGCCGTACATAAGGCGTTAACAATGGGTCTTGTATGGGGCGAGTGATACGTCTCAAACGTATCTATTATTTCCGATGTTCCATGTTGTTTTCATGCCATATGCTACATGTTTCCTATACACTTTATGTCATTTTTATGGATTTTTGAGGACTAACCTGTTGACAAGATGCCATGGAAATATTCTCGGAATTGGACGAAACAAAATCCCAGGGTCTTAGAAATCTATCATGTACACAGAGTCCGGAGGGGACCCGGAGGGGGGCCCTGGAGGGCGCACACCATAGGGCGGCGTGGCCACCCCCTTGGCCGCGTTGATAACCCACGATTATAGGAGGTGTATCATAGTACTTCAAATAAATAATAGTGTCGAACTTAACGAGGAGCAGAAGGTGCTAACAAGCAGGTTGGATGAGGATTCACTATAAACACCAGCAAACGGGTTTTTGGAGGTTTTTGATATAGCAGATAAATAACGTGCGAGTAAATAAAGTGCAGTAAATAATATTGCAGCGAGTGGCCCAATCCTTTTGAGAGGAAAAGACAAGCCGGTTGTGTCACTTATGACTACCAAATGTTCTTGATGAAACATGAGAATTTCGTCAAGTGCTTTCGCTTCGTTACAGTTGATTAATATCCATTGGTTCGTGAAGTGTTGTGTGGGTGAACCTATGCTAATGCACCGCCCAACTAGGTCTAATACATACTTGATTACACCCCTCGTAAGTATCCGCAAATACAAGAAATTAATTAAGATAAAACTAACCACAACCTTAAAACTCCATGATTCTACGCTCTCTCGTGCATTGGTTTCCTAATGGGGGTTTAGGTTTCTGTCACTCCGGCAACCCCACAATTAGTAGCCAAATACACAATGCATCCTCCTAGGACTATAAAGGTGAAGTATCATGTAGTCGATGTTCACATGACACCACTAAAAGAATAGCACCACAACTTAAATACCGACCAACGAGATATTACTTCAACATAACTTCACTACTAACATCATGACTTGTCACATGTCCTCAAGAACTAAACGAACTACTCACAAGACATCATATGGATCATAAAAAGGTGATATAGTGGATAATAACAATCTGGTCATAAAGTGCTAACACCGATAAATCTCACAAGCATCAACTACTAACAAGTTATCCACACCGAGAGAGAGATCTAATGGAAAAAAACAATAGAGGACCCTAATTGTTACATCGAGATGACGGTGGATGATGAGGGTGATACTGCTGGTGGTGATGATGATGACGATGACGACCTTGATGATGCTCGGAGCGATGACGGTGACGATGGCGATGATTTCCTCTCTCCGGAGAGGAATTTCCCCGACAGATTTCTCCCAGCCAGAGAGCTTTTCTCTCTCGGGTATTTTCCGCCCCGAGGCAGCGGCGGCATAATTATTTGATGATAGTCTGGGGCTTAGGGTTCCCTGGTGGTCAAGTATGCAAAAAATATCGACCGGAGGTGGGCCAGGGTGGCACACCACCTGGCGGCACGACCAAGGGGGGGGGCACCACCTGGTGGTGTGGGCCCCTGGTGGCCCCCTCCGGCTATCGACGTGGCTGGCTCCCTCATATGGACTTCTAAGACATCTCCGGTTCCCCCCCTCTTCTTTCGATCTTCTGAAATAGGGTATCCTGACGGTGTTTTTCCATCAGATTTGTGGTCCCGGTGTTTATTCTAGAAAAATTATAAAACATGCAAAATAAGATAAAATAACATAAGTGATGCATCATAACATGAAATATATCGATGAATAACATAAAATAACAATATAAAACGGTGATGCAAAATGTACGTATCAACTCCCCCAAGCTTAGACCTCGCTTGTACCCAAGCGAAACTGAACTCAGTAAACATGACCACAGGTTTATGGAGTGAGTTGTTGATAAATAAAATACAGACAAGAGGCATCAAATCTAACAAAGAACAAGTCATTTTAGACAACAACTTCCTCTCGTATAATTAAACTTGAAACAAGCAGAGTAACAATAAAGGTGCAAAAGGTAAATCAAAATTGGTAAAGGCAAACTTCATTCTTGGTCAGACAACAATTAACAGTGTATTTATCTTTCGATTAGAGTCTTTATACTAAAGCTATATTGGAGAGTTTATCATGCTCAATTATAAAGGTCTCTTTGCAAACATTGTAACTTTCAAAGCGGTATTCAAACAGATAAAATTATTTGTAGAAACAAGGAAGAATAAAGGACATGATTGATTAAATCAACATGTAGCTGGATGAATCACAACAACTCAAATGCTATCTTAAGACAGAAAGAAGTAGGTTTAATGACTCAACATAAATGTAAAAAATAGGCCCTTCGCAGAGGGAAGCATTGATCACTCATGTTCTAGAGCTTTTATTTTGTAAAACAGAGGTATAAAATGGTCGACACTCCTCCCAACCTTTCTTACACAAATCATGGCTAAACAAATCCTCGGGTGCCTGACAACAATCACAAACTGTGGAGGAGTGTCTAAATTTTGAGATGTGTATGTTTATGTCAACGAATGGCAAACAGAAAATACAGTACGTCACAAGCCAACTAGACTTCACAAGAGCGGCAACCATAGAAGGACGCAACTGGTATAGAACGTCATCCCTCTTTCTCTTTTTTTACACAATTATGCTTTGACTGATAAATCAGGGGAAAAAATAGTGAAGAGAATTTGTATTATTATTTGGGGCTGGGAACCCTGCTGCCATCTCTTCTAGAATTTGGATAAGCGGATGAAGCCACTAGTCCAGGGTGTGAAATCCAATCAACAAGTGAGATAAATATTCTCTATTTGCGTCCTCATGAGCTATAACAGAATCACAAAACATGTTTAATTTTGAAGGTTTACAGGTAGCACACAAGCAATTTACGTGGAGTGGTGGTGAAATACCACATATAGGTAGGTATGGTGGACACAAATGGCAAGGTTTTGGGACTCAAGGTTTGGATGCACGAGAAGCATTCCCTCTCAGTACAGGTTTTTGGCTAGCAAGATTGGGTAGAAAGCATAAGAATTGAAGTTAAACAAACAAAACCATATATGATAAAGTCAATCATGCAATCTTCCTTGAAGGTGCAAACAAGCTTATTAGAGAATACTAATCTTATGGGCTAACAAGAAAGAAGGATCATGGAATAATATATCTACATGCACTCCCTCGTTTCTACTTAAGTCTCAACGAATTGTTGCTACTGACAAATGCTAAGTTTGCCAAAACCAACTAGATTATCTTGAAGCTCCAAAATTGATACCAATACTAATAACAAGATCAATCACATAACATAAATTGCAAACTAAAATAAAGTAGAACAAGTAGATGATGAAACTTCTCATTAATATTTCATTACAGCAACTCAAACCAAGGGATACAACGATAACCACCTAAGGAGCAACACTTCCATACTGAAAAGCATACTATATGATATTTTCTCTATTCACGGTATGACTCTACTAAAAGGTAAAAAAGGTGAAATATAAAGTGATACCGTGGCACTCCCCCAAGCTTGGAACAAGCCAAGGGTATGCCAATACCAATGACGAATCAATTCTTCAGTGGTGTTGGTGAATCCTTCTCAATGAGCTTATCAATTGATTTCTTCAGATCTTTAATTGCGAACATAAGTATACGCATCACCTCCGTATTGTGATCAATATGGTTTGCGTGCTTGTCATACGGTGAATTCCAGCCATCAATATTTCCCCCCACACTTCCTTAGGTTGAGATATTTCTTTATCTGCACGGTTAGAACGATCCATATCCCAGCAAGAAGGCACATCTGCCTCGGGTACCCTTCTAGATTGATACTCATGAATTAGAGTACGGAAAAGTTTCGTTATGCCTGGAAGTGGTGTCCTTGAAGCTAAGAAGTGACGCGGGCCTTCCCTCCGGTGCTCATCCTCGCTGTGTGCTTGGAAGGTTTTGCAACCACTCCAATGCTTGCGATGGTAGCGCCTAGACGCACTCGTGGGTTTTCTTCTACATCTCCTTCAGCTCCACTCTCGATCTCCTCCTCCGGCTTCCGGTCTTGGAGATCATCTTCCTTCGGTCCCTTCCCTTTGTTGTTGCTGGCGGAGACCATGATGCTTCTACAACTGAAAACAGATCCTGGCAGAAACAGCTCGAAACAGAAACACGACGAGAAAACAATATACCGACCTCGAGGGGTCCGGGGGATTATATAGCAAAAATATGCGTAACTAAAGGAAAGTCCAGGGTGTGAAATCTAATCAACAAGTGAGATAAAGATTATCTATTTGCGTCCTCATGAGCTATAACAGGAGCACAAAACATGTTTAATTTTGAAGGTTTAAAGGTAGCACACAAGCAATTTACCTGGAGTGGCGGTGAAATACCACATATAGGTAGGTATGGTGGACACAAATGGAAAGGTTGTGGGACTCAAGGTTTGGATGCACGAGAAGCATTCCCTCTCAGTACAGGTTTTTGGCTAGCAAGATTGGGTAGAAAGCATAAGAATCGAAGTAAAACAAACAAAACCATATATGATAAAGCCAATCATGCAATCTTCCTTGAAGGTGAAAACAAACTTATTAGAGAATACTAATCTTATGGGCTAACAAGAAAGAAAGATCATGGAATAATATATCTACATGCACTCCCTCTTTTCTACTTAAGTCTCAACGAGTTGTTGCTACTGACCAATGCTAAGTTTTCCAAAACCAACTAGATTATCTTGAAGCTTCAAAATTGATACCAATACTAATAACAAGATCAATCACATAACAAAAATTGCAAACTAAAATAAAGTAGAACAAGTAGATGATGAAACTTCTCATTAATATTTCATTACGGCAACTCAATACAAGGGATACAATAAATAACCACCTAAGGAGAAACATTTCCATACTGGAAACCATACTATATGATATTTGCTCTACTCACGGTATGACTCTACTAAAAGGTAAAAAGGGTGAAAGATAAAGGTGATACTGCGGCACTCTCCCAAGCTTGGAACAAGCCAAGGGATGCCAATACCAATGACGAATCAATTCTACGGTGGTGGTGGTGAATCCTTCTCAATGAGATTATCAATTGATTTCTTCAGATCTTCAATTGCGAACATAAGCATACGCATCACCTCCGTATTGTGATCAATATGGTTTGCATGCTTGTCAGACGGTGAATTCCAGCCATCAATATTTTCCCCCCACGCTTCCTTAGGTTGAGAGCTTTCTTTATCTGCACGGTTAGAATGATCCATATCCCAGCAAGAAGGCATATCTGCCTCGGGTACCCTTCTAGATTGATACTCATGAATTAGAGTACATAAAAGTTTCTTTATGCCTGAAATTGGTGTCCTTGAAGCTAAGCAGCAACGCGGGGCCTTCCCTCCGGTGCTCATCCTCGCTGTGTGCTTGGAAGGTTTTGCAACCACTCCAATGCTTGTGATGGTAGCGCCTAGACGCACTCGTGGGTTTTCTTCTACATATCCTTCAGCTCCACTCTTGATCTCCTCCTCCGGCTTCCGGTATTGGATATCATCTTCCTTCAGTCCCTTCCCTTTTTGTTGTTGGCGGAGACCATGATGCTTCTACAACTGAAAACGGATCCGGGCAGAAATAGCTCGAAACAGAAACACGACGAGAAAACAATATACGGACCTCGAGGGGTCCGGGGGATTATATAGCAAAAATATGCGTAGCTAAAGGAAGTCTAGGTCGAAAACGAGTCAGAGAGGGGCTTCGGGGCGCCCACACCATAGGTGGCGCGGCTAGGGGTGGGCCGCTCCCCCACATGGTGTGGTGCCTCCGGGCACTGATACGTCTCCAACGTATCTATAATTTCTGATGTTCCATGTTGATATTATGATAATTGCTACATGTTTTCTCCCTTCTTTATGTCATTTTTATCAATTTTCCGGGACTAACCTATTAACAAGATGCCAAGTGCAAGTTCCCTGTTTTCTGTTGTTTTTAGTTTCAGAAAAGTTGTTCCGGAAATATTCTCGGAATTGGACATTTCGAAAACCAGAAGTCTTAGAAGTTCCGGAAGCATCCAGAAGTCCCGAAGAGCCCTAGAGGGGGGCCACAGGGTGCCCACACCATGGGGTGGAGCGGTCCCCCCTTGTCGCGCCACCTAGGGGTGTGGGCCCCCTAGCCACCCCCCGACATCGCCCTTTCGCCCATATATGCTCCCCGAGGCATAAACCCTAAGAGAATCGACATTTTCCACAAAATACATCTGTAGCTCCGTCGCCGCCGCCGACAAGTTTCGGGGGATAATCTCTGTTCTGGCACCCTGCCGGGACGGGGAACTGCCCCCGGAAGCCATCTCCATAGATTCCACCGCCATATCCATCATCGTTGCTGTCTCCTATGATGAGGAGGTAGTAGTTCTCCCCCGGGGCTAAGGGCTCTACCGTAGCTATGTTGTTCATCTCTCTACCATGGTGTGGTCTTTATGTGATCACTAGCTCTGTAATCTAGTTGAATATGTAGATTGATCTTCATCTGTTATGCTACTCAAGTGGTTTTGTTATCTCCGTAAACACTTTGATCACGGGGCAAAGGTGACAGTGTGTGCTCCGTGTGGTTTAGCATGATATTTATATCATGTGTTGGAAGGTGAACCTATGAAATTGTGTCGTTTGTTTACTAATTTATGGCGCTCGTAGTGACATTGGGGTGCCCTAGAGAGGGAATATAGACTTGAAGAGTGTTGTTAAAGCCCTACACAATGATTAGTGTTCTTTATTCGACTGGAGTGTGGTTCGGTGTAGCATAGTGAAGAAATGATATTTATGCATTCAATTATGTGATCATTGTTGAGAGTGTCCACTAAGTAAAATAGGAGCCATAGACCTTATTTCCAAGCATTGAAACACCGTTTTCCGCCTGTTCTGCTACATGTTTGCTTGCTGCCATTTTTATTTCAGATTGTTATTATCACTTATAATCATCCATACTACTTGTATTTTACTCTCTCTTCGCCGAACTAGTGCACCTATATGCCTGAAAAGTATATTGGGTGTGTTGGGGACACAAGATACTTCTTGTATCTTGATTACAGGGTTGCTTGAGAGGGATATCTTTGACCTCTACCTCCCTGAGTTCGATAAACCTTGGGTAATCTGCTTAAGGGAAACTTGCTGCTGTTCTACAAACCTCTGCACTTGGAGGCCCAACACTGTATACAAGAATAGAAGCGTGCATAGACATCAAGCTCTTTTCTGGCGCCGTCGCCAGGGAGGTAAGGTAAAAGGTACTCACATCCTCAGGTGTGATTGCTCGAAGTTATTTCCTTTAGATTCTGCAATTATATCTTTTTGTTTCTTGTTTGCACTAGTTAGGCTTATTTTTACTTGTTACTTGTTTTTATCTTTATGCTTAAATGGAAAACAAAAAAATATGACAGAGCTTTATAGTATTTATCTTGAGTTAGGACATGAAGTGTTTGAAGAGAAAATTAAAAAGCATATGGAACTTTATTTGCATGCTAATAGCAATGTTATTAGTATGAATGCTTTGAACACTATAATTGCAAATTCTATGGAAAAGTCTAAGCTTGGGGAAGCTAGTTTATATGAAAATGATTTTTTTAGTTCCCCAAGAACGAAAGAGAAAATTTGCTTTGATGATGAGCCTATGCTTGTTACATATAGTAGTGATCATGATTGGGAAAAGCACACTACTTTTGATATTGAAAATGATGATATAGAAAGCTCTAAACTTGTGGATGATGTGTTTGAAAATCCTTTTGCTACTGATGATTATATGTTTGATACATCTCCTCCTAGTAAAAATGATGATATGTTTACAAATGAACACATTTTGGAGGATAACTATTCTATTGCTTATGATGATATTATTCTTCCTATATATGATGATTACAATGATGAATATGATATTTTCAGTCCACCTACTATTGAGGAGAAAATTTATTTTGATGATACTATGCCTCCTATATTTGATGATTATGGTGATGAGAATAATAATGATAGCTATTTTGTTGAATTTGCTCTCACTACTATTAATAAGAATGACTATGCTTATGTGGAGAGTATTAATTCTTTTATGCATGTGGCTCATGATAAGAATGTTATATCTGATAGTTGTTTTGTTAACTTTATTCATGATGCTACTGAAAGTTATTATGAGAGAGGGAAACATGGTTTTATGCATCTCAACAATATTAAGTTTCGCCTCTTTATGTTGAAATTTTTGAAGTGCTCTCATGACTTGTTTTTCTACAAGATTATTTTTCCACTAGTACAGATAGGCTCATTTGTGGCGCACAAAATACGGTTTCGGTGGCGCACCATGTGGCCACAGGGGTGCGCCACAGACACACGACATTAAAATATTTTCTATGGCGCACCCCGCACATGCGCCACAGAAATAGAGGATTCTATGGCGCACCACCCACATGCGCCACAGAATTAGTCGATTCTGTGGCGCATCCACTCTGGGTGCGCCACAGAAATAGATGCACCACAGAAATAGTTATAGGTGCGCCACAGAAAAAGATGCAGTATTTCGAAATTTAAATTGTTTCTGGTATGAATACAGGTATATTACAGGATTTATACAGTTTGAATACAGGCAGTGATATTTGACAAATATATAACATAGTTGTGATATTTGGCAAAGATATAAGTCACACATTACTTAGAATAGTGATACATAGTGCAAAGTATCGAATTTGGTTCAAATTTAGTCAAACATTATCGAACAATTGTCACCACATAGTTACTCGATGATGTCAAGTTACAAATGCCTAAGCTAAGATGAAATAGACTACAAGCACGACGGCGATGGTGAGCAAGAGAGGTAGCACGATGGAGGTCTTCGTCTTGTTCTTCTGTTTCGACTGGTGGTCCCTCCACTTGGCAACCGCCTCGTGTCTAGTCTCGTATCCTTTATAGGAGTTTCCGCTGAACTTGTGCACCTGTGCTTTAGAGTCCTTCCACTCGTCATAGACTCCTGGAACCCGACCCTCGAACACCACGTAGTACGTCATCTATATAGATAGACACAAGGCATATTAGTAAGTAATGCAAAAACAGCTAAGGCATATATGTTCAGAAAAACTAGAGCAAGGAAACAAAAATAAACATCAAAGATATACAACATCGATATCACACAAGTTCAAGCTAACTAAGCATAAGTTCTAGCCAATAACTGCCATGACTAAGTTTAGAGCGAATTAAGCAAATTTTGTTAAACAAACTAATAGTAGCTAGGCACACCTCGATCAATGAGACCTCTTCTGCGGCGGGAGCAAGGTGAGCGGCGCCGGAAACGGCTTATATAAGTCTTTCGTCATCCACGTCCTATGATCAACCTGCCGCTCTATGCGTTCCTAGATATCCCTCTGCCATAACCCTATGGGATTGTTTAAGGACCCCCCCTTTTTGTTGACATCTTCAATGAGTATCTCCAACAACCTGACTTTGATGCGATGAAAATCTTCAATAAGATCTTCCTCTGAGAATTTCCCCCGCCATTTTATTGGACCATTTTCGGAGTTTAGCAGGTTGATTCAAATTATTTTCATCGCGGACAATCCCTTTAAGGTGATGGAGGGCATAGAAGGCCTCCTTCGTGCTCCAAGCCGGCTGCTTGATGCAGGGGAACTCGGTCACGTGCCTGAACCCGTATTTGCCAGTAGCCGGCCTGATACATTCTTGTTTCTTTTCGAAGGTGCCTCCATTTTGCGCGTAGCCATTGATAGCCTCATCGAGAACACCCCTTATTATGGTGTAGTCTTTCCTCTTCGTCGTATTCGACGAGTCGAAGTACTGGGAAAGTGACCACTTTGGGCAAAGCACGATGAGTGTGCAGTATGTGTCCCTGCTCAACACATGCAATTGAAACAAGGATAAGAAATGGATGAAATCTAGAAAAAAAACATTAGCTACGACGGCCGCGAGCGGATTACTCGGGAAAGACAGGCAAAAGAATGTTCCTCTTCTCACTGTTTCTCGACATGAAGCTCTCGAGGTACTTCACTGCCTTGGTCCGTGTACTTGATCCTTCCTCCAGCTGGCTATCATGCATGTAGTAGGGATCCGCTACTACAACGTACGGAGGGTAACTCTCGTTGGATCTGCAGCTGAGCATTGAGCGCGTATAGGCGGACCAAGTTATAGTCCAGCCGTCTCGAGTGAAAGTGATTGAAGATATCCTCGTACGCTATGAAGAATAGTCCCGCGAGGTCTTCATGGACGAAGTCCGGGCCCTCTGGCACATTGACCACGAACACCGGGTAATTTGGACACTCGTCTTTAAGAAGGTGGCCCACTAGCATCACGATAATATTCTACAAAGTGAGCATTGGTCCAGTTTCCCCGTGTATCTCGTCCGGACCCAGTATCGGTTGACTAGGTTCATGCAAGCGGGTCAAGCCATCCTTACGGGGTCGTACCACGACGTCGGCCAAGATCTTACCAGGTTGGCCCTTTTTACCAGCTCTCTTCCTAATCTTCTTCTTGCTGGCGGTGGCCTGATCTGCTGCAGGAGCTGGGGGTACTGGTGGGGGTGCAGCTGGGGGTGCTCGGGGCGACCCTAGGATTGTCTTATGTAGTGTGCCAGGGCTGAATACTGTACATTGCTGGAAAGTCAGGCGCTACATGATTTCAGTACGCCTAGGTTGACCGTCGTGACTGCGGAAGGCTTCATCGTCATGATCCATAGCAGGCATGTACCTATCTTGGCTGCAGCCCGTGTTGAGGTAGGCATCGATGTCGACATTGTCATCATCATAATGATAGTCATCGACACCGTCTCTAGCAAGCGCCATGTCCACGTCCTTGGGTGGTGGTGGCGGCTGTGATGCCGGTGGTTGAGACACAACTGCCTTTGATGATCTTTTGGCCGGTCGTTGCGGCATCTTTCCCAACAACTTTTGGTGCCTTGCGGTGATGGCAACGACCGCCGGTTCCTTCTGGGTGGTGGTGGCGACGACTGTCGTTTCCTTCTGAGAGGCGACGGCCTTGGGTACTGTCTGGAGGGCTCTTTGCTTCGTGGGCCGGACGATCTTATTGGGTGGGGCCATAGGGGATGTGGCGCCGATGTTGCGCTTGATCACAAGACCCCCACAAGACGAATCTGGCTCTTCGGCCATTTCATCACCCATGTGGTGCAGTCTCCAAGGACCAAGTTGTCCTCCTCATCACGTCCTGGAGGTTGAAAGGGGGGAGGACGTCGTGATACTCCGGCATTACATTGGCCAACTTCACCTTCATCACGTTCTCGTCCATTCGAGAGTGGTGCATAGTGCGTTCCCTGGGTTGTATAATAGTGCCGGTAGCAACATCCACCAATTCTCCGCCGGGTACCACACGATGCAGGAGTATGCAAGGTTCGTCCTGTTGGGCAACATATCAGGCATCATGAGATGGCAGTCATCATGAAAGGCGTAGTTAGATCACGACTAACTAATTAGTTACCTTGGTGATGGCGTCGAGCTCGGCGGGTGTCGAGACAAGGGCGACGGTGCCGGCGGCCGGCCCATCATTCTTTGGCATTGCTCTGGAAGGGGGCGCCGATGCGACCAGAAAGAGCGGCGTATGGGGGGTCACCTGTTCCGGCGGCACTTGCTGGTTCATACTTGATTTTCTGCCGACGAAGGTGGGCAGTTGGATCGGCCCAATTTGACCGCCCGCATTCCAAGCAGATATCCCCTCCATCAACCCAGCGGGGATGATTTGCGCGAGGCTCTCATCCACTAATTTATTTAGCGTGTCGGGGTCCACCTCTCTGGTCTCAAGTTTCTTCTCTAGAACCGCCATCTTCTTCTTCAGCTCCTCGACCTCCTCTTTATCCTTAGTCGACGTCGTCTTCCTCTGCTTTCTCGACGACTTGGTGTCCGATGCGTAGTACTCTGCTACCTTCATGTTTAGCCCAAAGCCGGACATACGGCCAGCTGACGTCGGCGGGTCCGTCAACGGCCTTTTCTTATATGCGTTTGTCGCCCTGTTGAAAGGCGTGTCCCACCGATCCGTCGACCTTCGGACGACGGGCCAGATTTCCGCAACTCTTCCTCCTTCGGACAAAAGGAAATTAAGGTGAGCCCATTTGGCTTCATTATCTAATTATTAGATCAATGCAATGTACATGTACTTGAGATATATGTGTCCTTACCAAATGTTTCTCGAAATCCTTCACGGCCTGGTCTTTCGTCACGAATTCCCCCGTCTTCCAGTCTAAGAAGTACCGGGACCGGACAAAGTTCCTAACCTATATATCCGTGATTTTGTGCCAGGGGTTATCTTTTCCGAGACGTTCCATCTCGCGGTCCTCCTTCTCCCAAACGGGCTGTTTTCCTCGGTAACCACCGCTTCCGCAATGTTGGACCCCTATGTTTTGGTCGCGCATATCCCTCTCCCATTTTGTCCATTTTTTACACTCCTCGGTGTTTATGTACGCCTTCAGTATGTCGAAATATTCTTTCGCGAGCGTCGGGTCTTTGCGACTTATCTCCTCCCATCTTTTACCTTTCTCAATCTTCTTCTTCACCCGGGATTTCCAGCTGTAAAGAGTCCACCTTTTTGTTGAATAGCTCCGGGAACGTGTATAGATGGTGAAGCTTCTTCAGGAGGATTTCGACCAAAGCCTTGTTGTCGCTGCTTCTAAGGTCCGTCGTGTTGATCGACATGCTTTCCCGCACGATGCACCCTAGTTGCATGTTGTACCCTGAGGCAACCGTTCGAGGCGCCAATGGTAGGCCACTTGGCGAGACCTCGGTGATTGTATCAGTGATGTTGGCGAGCACTTGCGGCGTACGATCCTTCCTTGGAGCCCGAGCCTTCTTCTTCATCTCATCGGTCGTCGGGGCGGCGTCGCCGCTACCACCAGCCGCCGTGCGGTCAGTGCCACCACCATCGGTGCTGTCATCACCCTCTTCCTCGAAGTACTCCGAGTCATCACCAGCGTCGGCCTCCCGGCCCTCTTCCTCAATGCCGGTTGCAGCGTGGGCATCCCAGCCCTTTTCCTCGCCACCGGCTTCGGGCATGGACCCGTGCTTGGAAGTGCCCGACATGTTTCTGTAATAACATTCAAATGATCAGAGGAGCAGAATCCTCAAAGTGAGCTTTCTGTTGGGGAGAGGGGGATTGTTAATTTTCACCTTTATTCTATTTGGTATTCAAAATTTAACCCTAGGGTTGGTTTGAGCCCTAATACTATAGGTTTACTTATTGATTTCCTATCTTATCTTAACATCACTTGATTCAAATTTGAATTTTGAGTTGGATTTCAAATTATTCAATTTAAATTTCATTCTTCAGAAACTCTTATCACAATTAAAATTTAAGAAATAAAATTTAGAAGGGGACTGAATTGGATACAAATCACATTTTTTTTCATTTATAATGATTCTGATACAGAAGAAATATTACATTTGAGATATTACAACGGGACTCAGCTGCAACATTCAACACATGACTCAGCTGCAACACTGGACGCATTAATCGTGCTCACGAGACTGTTCCCGTGTGTGGGTATGTTGGTCTTCACCTTTCAACGGTAGAAACATTGTATCGTACTCCCTCCATTTTAAAATAATTGTCGTTGAGACGAATCTACACTGGTAGAAAAAAGGCCTTCCATACGCCCCCTTTAGTCCCCAAAATGTCCGAACCGTGACTAAAGGGGTCTTTAGTCGCGGTTCGGGAGGCGACCTGCGACTGAAGGTCTTGAGTGGCGGTTTGGGAAGCGCGCAGAGGGCTTTAGTCCCGGTTGGCCTGGCCACCCGCGACTAAAGGTCCGAACTGCTCGCCTCCCGGTCTTTAGTCCCGATTGGCCTGGCCACCCGCGACTAAAGTTCCAAACTGCTCGCCTCCCGCGCGGTTCTAATTCGCGAGCGAGGCAGAAAGGCCTTATTGCTACAGTGTGCGCGCGGCTCTCTCTTCTTCTTCCTCCACCATGGATTCTCCCGTTTTGAAGATTCTCCATGTGGCCACACCATGCGGCAAGACTCTCCACGTCGCCTATACCAACAATTGCGAGATCCTCCCTGAAGCTCTTGACCGTTTGAGGAAACTCTATGAAGCCGATGAACACCACAAGTTCTTTGGGCTTGATCTCGAGTACACGGCCAATCAAAAGGATGTGGCCGTCATCCAGATTGCTTACAAGGAAACCGTTCTGGTCTTCCAATGGGCAAGGTACGCACACAATCTCTTGTAGGATAGTTGTTGCATTTTCGATTTGTTGTTGCATTTGAAAGAATACACTTGTTGCAACAATAACTAACATGTGTTCCATTTTTGTTGTTGCAGTAGTGCAAAGAAATGTCCAGAACTTATGGATTTTCTTGTCAACAAAGGTTTCGACTTTTGTAGCGTCGATATCACAAATGACCAGCAGAAGATGATGCGCACCTGGAATATTGAGATACCTGAAGACCACTACATTGATCTTCAGGACTTGATCCATTTTGATGAGCTGGACGGGGACAAGACCGGGATGGCTCAGATGGCAACTGCCTTCATCCACCACGACTACAGAACGATGAAGACTAGTTTCCCCTCGAGAAATCACTACTATTGGGGGAAGAACCCACTTGACCTGATCAATCTCCAGTATGCAGCAATAGATGCATATGTTGCGTTCGAGTTGTTCCGCATCTACTCTTCGGAACTCGAGTAGATGGTTGTTTGTGTACCGCTATGTTGCATTATTCGAGACTTTATATATGTAGTACTACTATTATGTACCGCTATGTTTGCATTATTCGAGACTTTATATATGTAGTACTACTATTATGTAATGGATATATTTCCTATATTATTTCTATTAATTGTGTATGTGTTAAGTACCGCTGTGTTTAAGACTAACTCCTTTGCAAAATATTTGAGAAAACTAGTGGAAAACATGGAAAACAGAAGGTTACTTAAATGTCTCAAAACCTTGTGAGAGAAAAAGACTAATGAAATGGCCCAAATAAAACCAAGGGTTAAAAAGGACATGATGCATTCATAAGGACTGGAAAAAAGAAGAGATTTTAACAGATTTCCTCAAAAGATTTCCTAACATTAAGAGATATGACCACTTAATCAAGATGCATTCATAAGGACTGAAAAACAGTGACATAAAATATTTTTCTGAATTTTTTGATATATTATTGGTATTTTTAAGATTGTAAAATGAATTAGTTTTATTTTTCTGAATTTTTTGATATATTATTTGTATTTTTAAGATTTTAAAATGAATTAGTTTTATTTTTCTGATTTTTTTTAGAAATAATACAAATTAAAAAGTTAATGTTTATTTATTTATTCAAAATTATTATTATATCATTACTTTTGTTTATTAAAAGATTTATTTGAAATTCAAACAATAAAAAAATGTGGCATCTACCAACATGTTAATAGGATTGATATGATACTAGTATCACATACATGCGTGCGAAACACTTGGATGCGGGACGGAATGGAACTCGGAAGTTAAGCGTGCTAGTGCTAGAGTAGTGGGCATGTTAATAATTGTAGTTAGACACTAAACAAATAATAAAAATTCTGAAAAAAAGGGAGTGAAAAATAATTAGAAACCTAAATGAATTAAAAAAAATAACGAAATAGCCTGTAGTCCCGGTTCGTGTTACAAACCGGGACTAAAGGTCCTTCGCCCCCGGCGCACGCCAGCCGCCCACGTGAACGGGCCTTTATTCGCGGTTCATAAGAGGCGCGACTAGAGGGGGGGGCTTTAGTCGCGCATATTTAGTCTCGGTTGCACGGCCGGGATTAATGGCCTTTGCGAACCGGGACTAAAGACCTATTTTCTACCGGTGCTATTTAGATATATTAAGCACTAGATACATCAATTTTTAGCGACAATTATGTTAAGACAGAGGGAGTGTACATCTTCAATTCTATCTCTAGGAAAATTGGTAGATGCATACATTTTTGTCCAATGTGCTAGCTACCACCATAATAAACCTCACCTACTTTGGCAGTGATAGTACACACCATGCATTGGACCCCATCAATTGTGCAGCTTTTCTTCTGTAACAGTGTAATTAGCCGCTCAATTAGTCTGTTTTGTGGCAGTGCCATGGGACCAACGCCATTAATTTTGCAGGGTGGATTCTTCTGTAGCAGTGTAAATAACTAGCTGCTAAATCTGTCTGTATGGTGTCATGTGCAGTATCCAACTCAAAAGATACCATCGTTAATTAATCAGTAAGCAATTCTAGCCTACCTTTACCAAGTGCAAGCAACTGATACAGGTAGATGGATACCTAGTGGAGTAGAGATTTGTCATTGCCATCATCCTAGTATTTAATCAGGGCCGGTGTTAGTGGTGTAGAGATTTGTGCATGCCCAGAACAGGACACGGTAGCTTCCTTGTAAGTCACAAAAGACAATGAGGGAAAAAGAGGAAAAAGGGGTTGGGGTTTAGCTTTGGTGAGCAGGCAACATCTTCCCCTTCTTCTTGTCTCCTCTCACACACATGGCAACAAGCAAGGGTGTGTGTGTGGAGAAATTGCTAATCTAATCCAAACACTAAAGCACTTTTTTTAGCAATGTCTAGTGCTCATTTGATATGGCTCCAATGGATGTGTGCCATGGTGTCATCACTTAACCATGATTAGCCCATCATTTTGACCATTCATAAGCTAAGGGTGTGGAGCCGAATGCTGCAACCTATGGCACTTACCTCCATGGGCTTTGCCGTGCCAGACAGGTGGCGTATGCGTGGAAGTTTCTTCAAAGGATTCGTCAGAGAGGTGACCCTTGCAACACTTACTGTTTTAATGCACTGATTCATGGTTTTTGTCACGAGGGTCAGGTTAAAAAAGCTATAGAGGTGTTCGATGTGATGAAGAAGGGTGGGTTTGTCCCAGATGTCCATAGCTACAGCATATTAGTTGATGGGTTATGCAAACAAGGGGATCTGTTTACAGGCTACTACGTCCTTGTTGAAATGGCAAGCAATGGAATTGCTCCTACTCTAGTGAGTTACAGTTCGCTTTTGCACGGTCTTTGCCGAGTTGGAAATATTAAATTGGCATTTGAGGGGATAAAACCTAATATCTTTACGTATACTAGCCTGATCAATGGTCTGTGCCATGATGATAGACTTCCTGAAGTTATGACATTGTTTAATCATATGATCGGGAAGGGGATAAAACCGGACATGATTTTATATACGTCTCTAATTGCATGCTATTGTAAGCGCTCAAACATGAAGGCAGCTCTGGAAATATTCAGAGAGATGGAAAAGGGGGGGTTGTCAGCAGATGCTTTTGTCTATACTTGTTTAATTAGTGGCTTCAGTAAAGTGCTTGCAATGGATGGTGCAAACATGTTGATGGAAGAAATGATAAATAAGGGGCTTACACCTACTGTAGTAACATATACAGATCTCATACTAGGATACTACAAAATTGGAGGTGAGAGAAAAGCTAAGATGATGTACATGAGTATTCCAGGCAGGGATTACGCCGGATGACAAGATGATGTGTATATTGGGCTTTGACAACTGTGAAGATGATGTTGAGGATTCTCAGCAAGAGAAGGGTGTATTGTAGATTTTCACATAGAGCTCTACTAACTTGTTCAACAGATAAGGGTGATCAGCTCTATTATTCAGTCAAGGTGAATCTAGCCCTTTTAAGTTGGTACTGCTGACATACTTGATTGCTGTTATGTTGACAAGGAGAATGAGAACTTCCAAGGACGGACCTATTTCCTGTTACACGAGTAAGTGCTGAACATTGCAAAAGTTACTTTGATTATGAAAAAAACGATTATTTAAAGCCAAATTGGGCTGAACATTGCAATAGTTACTTTCAATATGACAAAAATGATTGTTTATAGCCAAATTGGATTATGACTTGATAGTCATAGTTGAGATGGTGTGAGACATAAGTATGCCACAGTTTGATAATTGTCCCCTTTTCAGGGTTTTCATCAAGTTCATGTGCAGTGATTAGTTCATAATTATGGTCTTGTATTTCTCTTTTTTTTTTCAAGTTTGGTTGATTATCAACTGAAAAAGTGCAAATGCATCCATCAGCACCAACTTTGCTGGTATGCGATGTACATCCACTCCATTCACAGCAAAGCAAGAATATGATAACGGTTGTTGTGCCAAACTAATAATGAAGACTCTATAATAGTAGTATGAGAATGATCGATGTAGGATCTGTCCACAACAAGCAGTGTACTAGTGCAGCAATGTGTGTGTGTGTCAACCTGAGGAATGTGAAAACTAAAAACCCTTTGTCAACCTGTGGAATGTGTACTTGAGCAAGCAAGGCCTGAAAGTCAATTCAGTGACGTAGATGCTTAGGTACTAGACAGACAGGAGTATGAATATTTCTGCCAATAATAACAAACAAGCTTCCTCCCATATTTCTTACTGTAGTTATCCTTAGTTTACGTTGTTGTCTTTGGCTACTAGGTAAGAAAGCAAGGCAAGAAACAGAAGCAAGTTAACCCTAGCTAGCTTGTTGTGAACAATTTCTACATATTCATTTTGCCGACCGATTCCAAGTGAAGCAAGTAGTAATTGATGATGCATGCTTTATATTCCAGAATAGAGAGGCAATTGTGCAGAGAAGTGCAGGGTGAGCCAGCCAGCTAGCTAACTGAAACTGCTACTCCTGTTATAACATCAGGCCTTGAAGGCATGCCAAAAAACACACTTCTATGCTGTATTTGAGCCTAGTTTCTCAATATCGCTCTCATTATCAGTTATTATGTTGCCTTTTTGAACTTTGCTAGGAAACTGAGACTACTATGGCATAGCAATTTTCACCAATAAATAATTCATTAGTTCGAAAAAAAATTTCAGCATGACCTTTGCTAAAAAAGGCCATGCCGGAGTGCCAGAAATTCGCCGGAACGGAAATGAATCGACGTTCCGGCGAAACATTGGCAACTCCAGCAATGTGTACCTGCAACAATACTCTTTAAAACAGCCACCCTTCTCCTTACTCCTTAGTCTCAAGTGTTTGTATCAGACATAAATATGACGATTAGCTCATGCTTAGCTCCAGTTCTACCTCCCTTGACATAAATATGGCAGCCACAACTTTGTCGAGATACAGTTCTACCTCCCTTGACAAAGGAATTGTGATGCTTAGCTCATGCTGGTACTAAATTGTTTGGTCAATGAATATAGTGGTTTCAAATAAATAAGAAACAGAAGAATAAGTAGAGACACAACCTAATATATAGCTTATCTCAGATTTCCTAACACTTGCATCACTACAATACACATCCATAGTCAGTAATGCCATACAGAACAGTCAACATTTCTATAGAAAATTGCACATTCAAGGCTTTCAGAAAGATTTTTTTTCTCCATTGATGGGCATACAAAATCTAAACAATATCTACCAAAAAGCTCTCTGCACACAGTTTTTCACAGATGGCTTGTTTCAGGGGTTTTGTAATGGAATTTGTTCAACGGACTTGAATCAACACTTCCTTTATAAGATTCCTGATTCTACGAGCACAACTAGATGAACATAACCTCTCCCGCAGCAATGGTGAGCACGTGCGGCTGGAGCCCGTCCAATGGACAAGGACCAGAGAGAGAGAGAGACCTGTGGTGCTCGAGGACGGCCGGAGAGTGGACGGGGACTCGAGGACGGCCGGGGCACGATCTCCTCCACACGGATCTCCTTCCCCTCTATGGCTGCTCCACGGCGGCGTGAGCGCGAGCACGACGGCGTCTCCTCTCTCTCTCGATGGCTGCTCCACGACGGCGCGAGCACGAAGGCGGAGATTAGGGTTCTATCGATCGTACGCGAGAACGATGGGGGAGACGACGGTGAATTTTGCTAAGTGTGGAAGAAGGCTAGCAGGGGGACATATTTATGTGGCAGAGAGGGAATTCTGTGGCGCATCCGTGCCACCGTGCTCCACAGAATTGTGGGAATTCTGTGGCGCACCACGTAGGGATGCGCCACAGAATTGTGTGCCCCACATGGGCGGGGCCACATGTCATACGCTGGAACATAATTCTGTGGCGCATCCAAGCCGCCGTGCGCCACAGAATTATCTTAATTCTGTAGCGCAGCGTCCAGCAAGGTGCGCCATATAATTGTGTGGGTAGAATTAAATATTTTATTTAATTATAAAAAAACAGTTAATTACAATTAAAGCAAGAATACACACATTTATTGGTAGAATATTTTTTTATTTAACGTACAATTTTTTTTATATAACGTCTCTTCGCAATCTTGTCTCACACACACATATGATTGTCTCACATACACATGCACATATATACACACAAAAGTCTTCTTTCTCTCGGTTCCGATCTAGCTAGCTTAGCGTCTCTTGCCCTTTTTGTTGGCGACTGAAAACTTTATGTCGGCCACCTTGAGATTTCTTCGCGTGAACGGACAACCGTGGGTAGGTAGGGATGTCTTCCTTCTTACTTTACCAGTAGTAGGCATGTCGAACTCCTCCTCGATCTTCGGATCACCGTTCTTGTCCAAGTCTTCCTCGTTGGCGTCTCCTTCCATTCCGATGATGCTCCTCTTGCCCCTCCTCACGACAACACGGCTAGGCCTTGACGGGTCGGTGATAAAGAAGCATTGGTCAACTTGGATAGCGAGTACCCATGGCTCGTTTTTCGCGGATGCGTTCTTCGATTTGGCATCGGGTATAACCATTGTGGTGAACTACCGTCCTTCTTTCTTGACATTCTTGGCCCATCTCACAGGAACATTGGCACCACCGTCTCTCCGCAGTAGTTGATCTCCTATATCTTCTCGATCTTTCCGAAGTATCTTTCCTTGACATTAGTCTCGTCATCTCCATATGATAGCATAGTTACTCCTGAGTTTTGATTTTCGCTACTCATGTCTTTGTCCTCGGTGGAGAATCTGTAACCGGAGATGTCGTACCCCTGATAGGTCCTTACGTTCTGCCCGAGGCCCTGTGATAAGGTGTATATGAGTTTTTCATCTTCCATAGAAGGCATTTTTCTCCGTGCTTCAATCAGTTGACTTTGCTTGAACCAACGTGTGAAGCTGGAGTTGTGCTCTTTGGTTACGTCCCCCATCTTCCTCGGCCCACCCATTTCGATATAATTCTGGTTGATTAAGCTTTTGTGCTCTTCCAAGAAAGGCTCGATCAATTTTAAGTGGTGTAGCGCGACCCGGTGATCCCTTTCAAAGTCGTCGCGTCGTTTCTGAATGCCGACATGGACGTCGCGGAAGCCCTCGCGTTGACCGACTCCGGTGAGCCTGCCGAGGTGCGTCCTGGTGGACAGACCGACATCATGGTCATCCTCGGTGCTTAGATAATTTTCGCAGAAGGAGATGCACTCGTTGGTTAGAAATCATTTGGCCATTCTTGCGTCTGGACGAGCCTTATTGCGAATGTATACTTTCAGGACACCATTCTGCCTTTCCATCGGCATCATGTAGTGCAGGAACGTCGGGCCGAGATGCCTGCTGTCATCAACGACATGGAGAAGGAGATGGACACATATATCACAGAATGCCGGCGGGAAGTAAATCTCGAGCTCGCATAGTATCACCCCGATCTCATTCTGTAGCATCTTGAGCTGCCTCACGCCGATCGACTTCCGGGTGATAACGTCAAAAAAGTTGCAAAGGCCAAACAACGTATCACGGACGTGCTCGTCCATTATCCCTCGGATCGCAACGGGAAGTATCAGCGTCAATAGCACGTGACAATCATGAGACTTCATCCCGGTGAACCTTTTCTTCGCTAAGTCCAGATATCTGCCTATACTCCCTGACTATCCGTGAGGAACTTTGACTTATAGGAGGCACCTGAAAAACTGCTCAAGCTCCGGCGGACTCAATGTGAAGCAGGCAGCGGGAAGCACCACGGTGTTCTTCTTAGCCTTTTTGTGGGGACGTTGAGTCCCTTCCGTCTTATCCTCATCATCATCATCATAACTATCGGCAGGGACCTGTAGATTGTTCCTAATGCCAAGATGTTTCAGATCGTATCTTGCTTTCGGCCCATCCTTGGACTTCTCGGAATTGCAAATAGTGCCAAGTAGACTCTCCGTAACGCTCTTCGTAATGTGCATCACATCGAGGCTATGAGGCGTGTGGAGGACCGGCAAGTACTCCAAGTCGTGGAAAACAGACCTCGCTTTCCATACATCCAGCAGCGGCTCTGGCTTGGGTCGCTTCTTTCCCGGCGAAGGGCACTCATCCCAATTTTTCAAAAACTCGTCGATTTCTGCGCCGCTCCTAGTGCGCGGGGCTCCATCAGGCTCGTCTTTACCATTGAACAACTCACCGCGTTTTCTCCATGGGTGATCCAGGCGAAGCCACCTTCGAGCCCCTGGGTACACGGTTTTCCAAGACCCAGAATCCCTTGGTAGCTGGAGATGCGGGGTCCCGTCCATGCACTTCACGCAGCTGCAGAATCCGTGGCCGACCTCGGCAGATACATACGCGTAACCAGGATAGTCCGTGGCCGTCGTGAGGAATGCGGCTCTCATATGGAAATAATCTCTAGTGTAGGCGTCCCACATACGGGGTGGCGTCTTCCACAAGGTGTCTAACTCGTCTTTCAGCAGCCCGAGATACAAATGCATGTCGACACCTGGTTCTTTCGGCCCCTGGATGAGAATACTCAAGTGTATGTACTTTTGCTTGGTGCACAACCACGGGGGTAGGTTGTAAGGCCATACAAACACGGGCCAGCTGCTATGCGTGCTACTCTGGTTGCCGAACGGATTGAGTCCATTGGTGCTCATACCCAGCCCGACGTTCCTCGCGTCGCCCCCGAAACTCGGGAAAGCTATGTCCAATGCTTCCCACTGGGCAGCGTCTGCAGGATGAGTCATGATATAGCCCTTCTCGGGATCTTCTTCCGGCTTCTCCCTTTCCGCGTGCCATTGCATGAGCTTTGCTTCCTTAGGGTCCACGTAGTACCGCTGAAGATGGGGAGTTATAGGAAAGTACCATACCACTTTTCGAGGAATTTGATTGTTGTTGGTTCCACTCTTGTATCGTCCGTGGCCGCACTTCGGACATGTGGTTGTGTCCTTGTACTCCCCCCGATAAATTACACAATCATTGATGCAGGCGTGGAATTTTTCGTGAGGTAGGTCAAGAGGGAACATGACTTTCTTACCCTCGTTGATACTACTTGGCAATGTGTTCCCCTCGGGAAGGCGATCGTGCCAGAATTTCATGTTCTTGTTGAAGCTTGAGTCGGTCCATTTGTTTTGCGTCTTCATCTTCAGAGCAGCAAGCGTTACATGCAAGCGCGTATCCTCGGGGCAGCACCCAGGAAACAACGGAGTCACCCCGTCTATCTCCATTTGCGCCAGCTTGGCTTTCTCCCTAGCTGCAGCTATGTCATTGCTCGTCTCCTTGAGCAGCAGATCCTGAACATGATAGTCCCGCAAGGCCGAAATTAGCGGGGTCTCCGTGTTCACGCCTTCATCGTCATGTTGATCTTCTCCGCCGACATATCCTTCTTCATGAAGATCTTCTCCGCCGTCATTTCCTTCATCACCTCGCTAGCCCTCTTCTTCATGCACACCTTTTGCTTCCGGCGGTGCCACGTGGATGTGGTCGTCAAAGAAACCGCGTCTGAGGTGCTCCTCCAATTGTCCGGAATCAGGGTCAATCCAGCGCACGAGTTTGCATGATCGACACGGACATCTTATCTGCCTCATGTTGCACCGAATCATGTCCGCCTTCGCGTCTTTCTTGTATCTAGCGATTCGAGCAGAGCTCATTTCTAGTACCATGGTTGTCTGCACACACATAGAGAGCAGAAAATTAGAACCACAACATGCATAGTCGCCGGAAAAAATCGGCATTACCTCTCCTATAAGTAGGATATATGGGGTGCAAAAGTTTGCCGAAATGGAAGTGAATCAACAATTCGGCAAACATCCATGCACCATGGCCGCCCGCACGCGACAATCGGTCCACCTGCATGCATGACAAGCACCCATACACACCGATGGCCACACGAGATATGCGCATATGCACCTCCAACTATACTCACCTAGTAGATTCGATACGGAGACGCGAAAAGAGCGAGGAGGGAGGGACTGGAGTATAGATGGCGGATAGGGCTTCCCCACAACAACAAGAAACTTCACCAACAATTATATATCAAACAAATTAGGTTCACCTACCAAAAATGGAGAATTAAATGTGTAAAATGGGAGGGGAGAGAAGGGGGGGTCGAGTTAGCAAGATCCACTTGGAATGAAATGACGGAGGGGAGAGAGAGGGGGGCTACCATCTTTATGTGCATAGTGCACCTTGTTTGTGGAGCACCTGCACACTATTCTGTGGCGCACTATTGTGCCGCGCCACAGAATATGGTTTTTCTATGGCACAGCCCAGCAATGCGCCACAGAAAAGCCATATTCTGTGGCGCACTTGGGTACCTGCGCCATAAAATAGAGGTGTTCTGACATTAGTCCAATGATTGGTGCGGGCCCCACAACATTTCTGTGGTGCACCCAGCAGCCATGTGCCACAGAATTAGCATTTTCTGTGGCGCACCACTGGCCGTGCGCCACAAAATTTGCTTTCTATGGCGCATGGCTGCTGGGTGCGCCACAGAACCTGTTCCATAGAAAGGCACTTCTCTACTAGTGTTCATACGAAGTGAGTTAGACTTAAATGTTTTTTACATTTGCTTCTTGATGCTCTCTTATTGTGCTTCAACCCTTATTCTTATGTGAGCATCTTCTCAAATTATCATGCCTAGCTAAAAGGCTTTAAAGAAAAGCACTTCTTGGGAGATAACCCTTGTTTTTACTTTTGCTTTGTTTTTCTCTATTTTCTTTGAGTCAAGGGGTTGTATAATTATGTAGAAACTCCTTTGTATATTTCTTTTCATTTTTTCGTAGTTCCAAGTAAAGTTTCTGACGAAAGTTGGAGTTGGTTTTCGGATTTCTGCGCAGAAAACAGATTTCTTCTGTCCATCGTAAAATATCGTATAAAATCTAGGAAGATCAGAATGATCTTAAATTTTTTGTGCTTATTCCTCAGCTAATTTCACAACTTTGCTTCGTGGAGCACTTTTTTATTTCAGCAACAGAAGATTTTTAAAAAAAATCGATTTTTACCTGCTGTTTTGTTTTGACAGATTTCTGCCATTTATCGCATTTGCATCTTAATCTCTTTCTTTTGGTGTTCTTTTGAGAAAAAGAGTTTTAAAATAAGTTGTGACAGTATCTAATGTGTTTTTGAGTGTTAGACTTGTGTTGAAACTGAACCATGTGAATTTATTATTTCAATTGCACTAACGTTGCTAATGAAGATTGTGAGAATTTTTATGTGAATGAAGTTTTCAAGAGTCAAGAGAAGATGATGATATGATGTGATCAAGAAGAGTGAAAATCCTAAGCTTGTGGATGCCCCGGTGGTACATCCAAGAAAATTCCAAGAAGACGCAAGCGTCTAAGCTTAGGGATGCCAAAGGCATCCCCTTCTTCATCAACAAATTATCAGGTCACTTCTAGTGACACTATATTTTTATTGGGTCGCATCTTATGTGCTTTGCTTGGAGCGTCTTTTATTTTTGTTTTCAGTTTTTTTGGTTTTCTTTGCTGTAATAAATGGTTGGATCTTATCATACTTGTGTGGGAGAGAGACACGCTCCACTTTTTCTTTAGAATACTCTTGTGCTTCACTTATATTTGTTGAGTATTCATGCTTAGATATTCTAGTGCTTCCAGCTCTTGTTTTGCGTGCATCCTTTGTTCAAAGCTGTTAGTTTTTGTAGTTAGGTGGTTCTCATATGTGTGTTTGCTTGAGAATAGAAATACTTATGTGGTAGCTGGTATAGTGAAAAATTTTGCATGGTCTTGTAGATCACTAAACTGCTTCACTTGAATCACCTCTGTTGTTTTGAGATATTAATTTGCTTAATGCATAAACGGAAAGGACTAGTAAGTAGAAACTTTTAATGGTTGGTATAAGAAACTTGAAACTATGCCACACTTAAATTAACAGCTGATAGAAACAATGGTATATGATTGCTACGAGTGATACATTTCTGATCGGCCTTTTGTTACGCGCTACGGTCGGGGTAGCTAACAGTGACTTGTCACTGCCACGGACCCTCTTGGAGTGATTTGCAATTTGCCTTGTAAGATGATTTTCTTGCTGCAATCGTTTAACTTGTGAGTCTATGTTGCGATTCCTGGCACTTCCACCATCCATATTTGCTAGCCTCTTCGATATTGTGCATTGCCCTTTCTCACATTGAGAGTTGGTGCAAACTTCGCCAGTGCATCCAAATCCCGTGGGAGGACTTTGTTCTCCTACACATAAGCCCATATATTCTTCGTCAAAACAGCCATCATACCTACCTATCATGGCATTTCCATAGCCATTCCCAGATATATTGCTGCACACCATCCACCTCCATTATGTTACTTGATGATGAGCTTCATGGTTATTTATGCATACTGCTACACTAGCAGGAGCATGCAGTTAGAGACATCAGAGATATTTCTTTATGAGTTATGAGTACTAAAAGTGTGATGATTAATTGTAATATAGGAAGTTGCCCCTACCGATGAGGATATATATATAAAAAAATGAAAAAGCCCAAAAATAACAAAAAACAAAGGGCCAAAGAGAGAATAAAGAGAGAGGGGGCGCATCACTATCCTTTATACCACACTTGTGCTTCATGTTTAGCACAAATACTTCAGTTTGGAGAGAGTTTTCATATTATCATTCATTCATAACTATGTGGGGAACTTTACATTATAGAACTTGGCTTGTATATTCCAATGATGAGCCTCCTCAAATGAGCTCTAGGTCTTCGTGAGCAAGCAAGTTGGATGTACCCCCACTAGTTCCAATGGAGAGCTTTCATACACTTGTAGCTCTATGTGCATCCGTTGTGTGGCAATTTCTAATCCTTGCATAGCTTCGGTTGTAAGACTTTCTCTTGTCTAATGACCACTTTTAGCTTTGTGAGCCTTTCTTCCATTGACCTTCCAAACCCCCCATAATGTTCTCTTTGCCATAACATCCTGGTGCCAGGGACCAACGCAGAACACTTGCTTGTTTTTAGTGTGCAAATAGTTTAAGATTCAAGCATTGCATCGTGTGGAAAGCTTGACTTGATCCTAAGAAGGGTTGTGAAGATCGTTTGAGGTGAATGGTATTGTTGTTCTTGAAAGCTTAAATCATCTCTAATAAACTTTGCACGGTTGATAGTCTTTTAATATTGATTCATTAAATTTTTTTCTTCTTTCTTCGTATTTGTTTATGCATTACTTGTTGATATCAAATATAGATCACAACTTTAGTTCATTTGATCCTAGTTTACATGCTCTACTTTACATATTTTGATCAAGATTGTGTGGTAGCATGTCACCTCAGAAATTATTTTGTTTATCGTGTACCTACTCGAGGACGAGTAGGAACTAAGCTTGGGGATGCTTGATACGTCTCCAACGTATCTATAATTTCTGATGTTCCATGTTGATATTATGCCAATTGCTACATGTTTTCTCCATTCTTTATGTCATTTTTATCGATTTTCCAAGACTAACCTATTAACAAGATGCCAAGTGCCAGTTCCCTTTTTTCTGCTATTTTCAGTTTCAGAAAAGTTGTTCTGGAAATATTCTCGGAGTTGGACGATTCGAAAACCAGAAGTCTTAGAAGTCCCAAAGAGCCCCGGAGGGGGGCCACAGGGTGGCCACACCATTGGGTGGCGCGGGTCCCTCCCTGGCCACGCCACCTAGGGTGTGGGCCCCCTGGCCACCCCCCGGCATCGCCATTTTGCCCATATATACTCCGCGAGGCATAAACCCTAAGAGAATCGACCTTTTCCAAAAAAATACATGTGTAGCTCTGTCGCCGTCGCCGACAAGTTTCGGGGGACAGATCTCTGTTCTGGCACCCTGCCGGGACGGGGAAGTTCCCCCGGAAGCCATCTCCATCGACTCCACCGCTATCTCCATCGTCGTTGCTGTCTCCTATGATGAGGAGGAGTAGTTCTCCCCCAGGGCTGAGGGCTCTACCGGTAGCTATGTGGTTCATCTCTCTCCCATGGTCTGATCTTTATGTGATCATGAGCTTTGTAATCTAGTTGAATATGTAGATTGATCTTCATCTGTTATGCTACTCAAGTGGTTTTGTTATCTCCGTAAACACTTTGATCACGGGGCAAAGGTGACAGTATGTGCTCCGTGTGGTTTAGCATGATATTTATATCCTGTGTTGGAAGGTGAACCTATGAAATTGTGGCGTTTGTTTACTAATTTATGGCACTCGTAGTGACACTGTGGTGCCCTAGAGAGGGAATATAGACTTGAGGAGTGTTGTTAAAGCCCTACGCATTGATTAGTGTTTGTTATTCGACCGGAGAGTGGTTTGGAGTAGCATAGTGAAGAAATGATATTTATGCATTCAATTGTGTGATCATTGTTGAGAGTGTCCACTAGTGAAAATAGGAGCCCTAGGCCTTATTTCCAAGCATCGAAACACCGTTTTCCGCATATTCTGCTACATGTTTGCTTGCTGCCTTTTTTATTTAGATTGTTATTATCACTTATAATCATCCATACTACTTGTAATTTACTCTCTCTTTGCCAAACTAGTGCACCTATATACCTGACAAGTATATTGGGTGTGTTGGGGACACAAGAGACTTCTTGTATCTTGACTGCAGGGTTGCTTGAGAGGGATTTCTTTGACCTCTACCTCCCTGAGTTCAATAAACCTTGGGTAATCCACTTAAGGGAAACTTGCTGCTGTTCTACAAACCTCTGCAATTGGAGGCCCAACACTATCTACAAGAATAGTAGCGTGCGTAGACATCAGGCACCATCTCCAACTCCTCTTCGGCTCAGTATTTTTCATATTTTCCAAAAATCAATAAAATATAAATTATAAAGTAAATCACTAACTTTTTCTTAATAGAACTGTTACCTATTCCAAAACAGACTCTGCAGATTCTGGAATCTTCCCTCTAATGAACTTCTCCGGAGTCATTGCTTGAATAACATCAACATCTTCATCATAGGAATCCCCAAATATATAATGTTTGAGTCTTTGACCATTTACCACTTGTGTAGTGTTATCTTTGAGGGAAGCAATTTTGATCGCACCCGAACGATACACTTCTTCAATAATATAAGGTCCTTCCCATCGGGAGAGTAATTTTCCTGCACAAAATCTAAGACGAGACCGATACAATAGAATTTTCTCACCAACATGAACATATCTTTTAAGGATTCTTCTATCATGCCATTGTTTAACTTTCTCTTTGAAGAGCTTAGCATTTTCATAAGCTTCACATCTCCATCCATCTAGATCATTCAAATCAAGCATTCTTTTCTTACCAGCAAGTTTAAAATCTTTCACTGCCTAATAAGCTTTGTGTTCTAATTCTAAAGGCAAGTGACAAGCTTTTCCATAAACCATTTTATAGGGTGACATACCCATAGGATTTTTATAAGCAGTTCTATAAGCCCATAAATCATCATTCAACTTATCAGACCAATTCTTCCTAGATTTATTAACAGTCTTTTGCAAGATAGATTTAATTTCTCTATTTGATAATTCTACTTGCCCACTGGTTTGAATATGATAAGCTGAAGCAATTCTATGATTAACATCATATTTAGCAATGGTTTTTCTAAAACCACCATAAAAAATGAGAACCTCCATCAGTCATAAGATATATAGGCACACCAAACCTAGGGAAAATAACATCTTTAAGCATTTTTAAAGAGGTCTCACCATCAGCACTTTTAGTAGGTATAGCTTCTACCCATTTAGTAACATAATCAACAGCAACAAGAATGTGAGTATAACCATTCGAAGGAGGAAAAGGACCCATAAAGTCAAATCCCCAACAATCAAAAGGTTCAATAACAAGAGAATAACTCATAGGCATTTCATTACGTCTAGAAATATTACCTACTCATTGACATTCATCACAAGATAAAATAAATTTACGTGCATGCTTAAAGAGAGTAGGTCAATAGAAACCTGATTGTAGAACCTTCTGTGCGGTTCTATCTCCAGCGTGATGTCCTCCATAAGCACTACTATGGAACTTCTTCAATATTTCATGTTGTTCATGATCTGTAACACATCTTCTCATAATACCATCTACCCCTTCTTTTTATGAATGTGGGTCATCCCAAAAACAATTCCTCAAATCATAGAAGAATTTTCTTCTTTGTTTAGCTGTAAATGTCGGAGGCAAATACTTTGAAACAATAAAGTTAGCATAATCAGCATACCATGGACTATCCTAGGATTTTACCTTTATTGCAGCCAACTGTTCATTTGGAAAACTATAATTAACACGAATAGGATCAAAAGTAATGTTTTCCAATCTAGAAAAGTTATCAGCAACAGGATTTTCAGCACCCTTCCTATCCACAGTATGCAAATCAAACTCTTGTAAAATCAACACCCATCTAATAAGCATAGGCTTAGCATCTTTCTTTTCCATAAGGTATCCAATAGCAGCATGATCAGTATGAATAGTAACCTTGGAGTCAACAATTTAATGCCTAAACTTATCACATGCAAAAACTACAGCTAAGAACTCTTTTTCAGTGGTAGCATAATTCTTTCGAGCAGCATCAAGAGTCTTACTAGAATAATGAATAACATTCAACTTCTTATCTACGCGTTGTCCGAGAACAACACCTACAACATAATCATTAGCATCACACATAATTTCAAAAGGTAAATTCCAATCAGGCGGTTGAACAATAGGAGCAGTAGTTAAAGCCTTCTGTAAAGTTTCAAAATCTTCCTTACAATCATCATCAAAAACAAATGGTACATCTTTTTGAAGAAGATTAGTAAGAGGCTTTGATATTTTAGATAAATCTTTAATAAACCTCCTATAAAAACCAGCATGACCAAGAACACTACGAATACCTTTAACATCCCTAGGACAAGGGATTTTTCTTTAGCTCTGTCAACTTCAATACCTCTTTCAGAAATTTTATGTCCAAGAACAATTCCTTCATTTACCATAAAGTGGCATTTCTTCCACTTAAGAACAAGATTAGTTTCCTCACATCTCTGCAAAACTTTATCAAGGTTGTGTAAACAATTATCAAAAGAAGTTCCATAGACGGAGAAATCGTCCATTAATACTTCCACAATTTCATCACAAAAACAATGAAAAATAGCAGACATGCATCTTTGAAACGTAGCAGGAGCATTACACAAACCAAAAGGCATAGGTCTATAAGCATAAGTACCATAAGGACAAGTAAAGGTTTTTTTCTCTTGATCTTGCTTCCTAACAGCAATTTGAGAAAACCCAGAATAACCATCAAGAAAGCAAAAATGAGTTTTCTTAGACAACCTCTCTAGCATTTGATCAATAAAGGGTAAAGGATAATGGTCTTTATTAGTAACTTTATTAACCTTCTAAAATCAATGCACATTCTATAACAAACTACTTTTCTTTGTGGAATGAGCTCATTGTTTTCATTAGGCACAACAGTCATTCCTCCCTTCTTAGGGATACAATGCACATGGCTCACCCATCTACTATCAGCAATAGGAAAAATAATACCAGCATCAAGGAGTTTTAATACCTCATTTCTTACCACTTCCTTCATCTTAGGAATTAAACAACGTTGATGTTCAACTACTGGCTTTGCATCAGGTTCAATATTAATAGCATGCTGACATATAGTAAGATAAATTCCCTTCAAATCATCAAGAGTATATCCAATAGCTCCATGGTGTTTCTTCATAATTCCCAATAATCTTTCCTCTTCTTCACCTGAAAGTTTAGCACTAATAATAACAGGATATATTTTCTTATCATCAATATAAGCATATTTAAGATCATCAGGCAAAGGTTTTTAATCAAAAACGGGATCCTCCTTGGGTGGTAATGTGGTACCCAAGTCTTCCACAGGTAAATTATGTTTCGGTATCACTGGTTGACGAAGAAGAATATTGTTAATCTTATTTCTCTCCTCCATAAAGACCTCACTTTTCAGGTCCTCCATATATTGTTGCAAAGCATTGTTAGGAGGAAGAGCAATAGAAGCAAGTTGTTCAAATTTAAAATTCCCATCAGGTAATTTAGATTCATAAGGTGCTCTAGCAAATTTGGAGAAATTGAACTCATAAGTTTTTCTATCAAATTTAGTCAATATCTTCTCCCTGTTACAATCTATAATAGCACCACAAGTGTTCAAGAAAGGTCTACCAAAAATAATAGGAAAAGTTTTACTAGAAGCCTTACCAAGTACTAGAAAATCAGTGGGATATTTAGTCTTACCACAGAAAACTTCCACATCTCTAACAATACCAATCGAAAAGACAGTTTCTCTATTAGAAAGCTGAATAACCACATCAATATCTTCAATCTCACAAGAACCAATTTCATGCATAATTTCTCTATAAAGATCATAAGGTATAGCACTAGAACTAGCACCAATATCACACAAACAATAATAAAAAAGATCACCAGTCTTAATAGAAAGCACAGGAACACTAGTTTTCTTATGTCTACGAGGATGGGAAACAATATTAGAAGCATCCTCACAAAATACAATGTGTTCATCCTCTACATTTCCACAAACAATATCTTTTACTATTGCTACAACATTTTCAACAGTTATTTGTTCATCAGGTTCAATAGATTTTTTATTACTCTTATTAACCACACTAGCCACAATAGAGTGTTCTTTCACCTTAGCAAGGAAAGGCATTTTTTCTACATAAGGCTCGGGATTAGCAGGATTAACAGCATGCACTTCTATGTTGCTAGAAGGAACAATATCTTTATAAGGTGCATGGTATTTGTGATAATTCTTTTTAGCAATATAAAGATAGGAGTCAAAAGCTTTAAGACAGTTTGCAAAAATTTGAGAATCAAGACCACAAATAGCACTAACATAGTAGAAATCATTGGTTCCCATAAAATATTTAATGCATTCATAATCATAATTTATACCTAACTTTCTACCTTTGTCATTCTCCCATCCTTCAGTGTTTTCTTGAATACGGTCATGAAGATCCCATTTAGCTTCTTCCTTCATACGTGTGAATGATCCAGAACAAGAAGCATCCGATAAATCCTTATCATGAAGAGAAAGCCTTGCATAAAAATTATTGATAACAATATTACTCAGGAGTTCATGAACGGGACATTTGAGCATTAATAACTTAATTCTCCCCCATGTTTGGGCAATACTGTCTCCATCATGAGGCCAGAAATTATATATTTGATTCCGGTCTTTATGAATCTCACTAGGAGGATAAATTTACAATAAAAGAGAGGAACAATTTCCTCCCATCAAATAGATTCACCATTCTTCAGTAATTTGAACCATTTAGCAGCTCTTCCTTTCAGCGATAAAGAAAATAATTGTCGTTTAACTTGATCCATTATAATAACAGCACACCTGAATAACTCGCATAATTCATGTATAAAGAGAAAATGATCACCGGGATGGACAGTTCCATCGCCGTAATAGCAGTTATCCATAACATGTCCAACAATTTTCATAGGTATTTTATAAGTATTTAATTCAGCAGATAACGGGTTACCTAATAACCTAGTAGTAACGGTAGAAATACCCCTAAATAGAGAACCAAAGGTATTCTCCATAATGAAATAAAATAGAAGACAAAAAAAACAGCACTCAGAGTAAAGTTTCTCTTACCAATTCCACTTACCAATACACTTCACTCCCCGACAACAGCGCCAGAAAATAGTCTTGATGACCCACAAGTATAGGGGGTGTATCATAGTACTTTCGATAAATAAGAGTGTCAAACCCAACAAGGAGCAGAAGGTGTTGACAAGCAGGCTTGATAGAGGATTCACTTTAAACACTAGCAAACGGGTTTTTGGAGGTTTTTGATATAGCAGATAAATAAAGTGCGAGTAAATAAAGTGAAATAAATAATATTGCAGCGAGTGGCCCAATCCTTTTTAGAGCAAAGGAAAAGCCGGTTGTTCTACTTATGACTACCAAACGTTCTCGAGGACACATGGGAATTTCGTCAAGTGCTTTCGCTTCGTTACGGTTGATTAATATCAATTGGTTCATGAAGTGTTGTGTGGGTGAACATATGCTAATGCACTGCCAAACTAGGACTAATACATACTTCTGATTATACCCCTCGTAAGCATCCGCAAATACAAGAAAGTAATTAAGATAAATCTAACCACAGCCTTAAACTCCGGGATTCTACGCTCCCTCATGCATTGGTTTCCTAACGGGGGTTTAGCTTTCTGTCACTCAAGCAACCCCACAATTAGTAGCCAAATACACAATGCATCCTCCTAGGGCCATAAAGGTGAAGTATCATGTAGTCAATGTTCACATGACACCACTAGAAGAATAGCACCACAACTTAAATACCGGACCACGAGATATTACTTCAACATAACTTCACTACAAACATCATGACTTCTCCCATGTCCTCAAGAACTAAACGAACTACTCACAAGACATCATATAGATCATAATCAAAGGTAATATAATGGATGATAACAATCTGGTCATAAAGTGCTAACACCGACAAATCTCACAAGCATCAACTACTAACAAGTAATCCACGCCAGGAGAGAGATCTAATGTAAAACAACGATAGAGGCCCCTAATTTTTACAGCGGGATGAAGGTGGATGATGAGCGTGATGGTGCTGGTGGTGATGATGATGACGATCACGATCTTAATGATGCCCGGAGCGATGACGGTGACGATGGCGATGATTTCCCCTCTCTGGAGAGTAATTCCCCAGCAGATTTCTCCCTGCCGGAGAGCTTTTCTATCTATAGTGTTTTCCTCCCCGAGGCGGCGGCGGAATAATTGTTCGATGATGTTCTGGGGCTTAGGATTCCCTGGGGGTCAAGTAAGCGAAAATGGTCGACCAGAGGTGGGCCAGGGTGGCCACACCACCTGGCGGCAACCAGGGGGCGCGCCACCCCATGTTGTGGCCCCCTGGTGGCCCCCCTCTAGCTCCCCTTCTGGCTAGCCTCCTCCTCCGAACTTCTAATACATCTTCGATGTCCCCCCTCTTCTTCTGAACTTCTAAAATAGGGTATCTCGACGGTGCTTTTTCCATCAGATTTCTGATTCCGGTGTTTATTCTCCAAAAATTATGAAACATGAAAAATAATATAAAATAACATAAGTGATGCATCATAACATGAAATATATGGATGAATAACAGAAAATAACAATATAAAACAGTGATGCAAAATGGACGTATCATGGCCTCCAAGTGCAGAGGTTTATAGAATAGCAGCAAGTTTCCCTTAAGTGGATCACCCAAGGTTTATCGAACTCGGGTAGGTAGAGGTCAAAGATATCCATCTCAAGCAACTCCGCAATTACGATAAAATAAGTCTCTTGTGTCCCCAACACACCTAATACAATTGTCAGTTGTATAGGTGCACTAGTTCGGCGAAGAGATAATGAAATACACGTAATACAGATGATTATAAGTGATAATAGCAATCTGAAATAAAACTAGAAGCAATCAAACATGTAGCACAACTTGTTGTAAACGGTGTTTCAATGCTAAGAAACAAGGCCTAGGGATCATACTTTCACTAGTGAACACTCTCAGCAATAATAACATAATTGAATGCATAAATATAATCCCTTCACTATGCTACTCCGAACCACTCTCCGGTAGGATAACAAACACCAATCATTGAATAGGGATATAAAAGCACTCCTTAGAGTTTGCATTCCCCATCCAGGTAACCCCCACGCTATCACCATGAGACCTAGATGGTTCTAGACAAACACCACAATTTCATAGGGTCATCCAACACAAATATATAAACCATCCACACGACGTGCACACTGTCACCTTTACACCATGATCAAAGTTTCTAACGAGATCTCATAAAAAAACCACTGGAGTAGCATTATAGATGAATAGTAACATATACTTATTCAACTAGACTACAAAGCTCATGATCACATAAATATCACACCATGGGAGAGAGAGATGAGACACATATAGCTACCGGTAGAGCCCTCAGCCCGGGGGGATAACTACTCCCTCCTCATCATGGGGTCAGCAACGATGATGAAGATGGCGGTGGAGTCGATGGAGATGGATCCAGGGGCACTTGCCCGTCTTGGTAGGGCGCCGGAATAGAGATTTATGTCCCTCGAAACTTGTCGGCAATGGCTACGGAACCTTTCATGGATGGAGGCTTGATGTTTTAGGGTTTATGCCACGGGGGCAATAAATAGGTGAAGGGGCGATGTCGGTGGGTGATACGTGTCACGACCCCTGGACCCAGAGGTATACACAATGTTATGTGCTCCTAGTCATGGACCCACAAAGGCTTCGGGTTTACCAGTCCCGGCCACAACAAACAACCGCAGGTAGACCGGATTCATCAGCACATGCAGGCCGGATAACATCGGTACAACTACTCCTTGTGTCCATGCTAGTCATAACCAAGTATGAAAATCAAAGCGTCCACAAGTCATATGAAACTGAAGGAACGGGGCCAAAGCTATACAGAGATGCGATGTGTACCAGAAGTGCAACAACAATCGAGGGTTACTGGGGTTACCAAGCCCCAGGCCGAATCACATCGGCAGGCGTGCTCGGAAATGGATCATCGGCTCCACAACCCCTCGACTGCGATAACTATGCAGGCATAGCCAAAACTATATAACAATGAGCTCGAAACCAACAACCGATCAAAGCAGCACTCTAGACATGGAAGTTATATTAAATAGGTATTACTAGAGTATATCTTTACAAACAGAGGTCACACGACCCAACATTACATAAAACAAAGGAAGGAAAATTATGTTGCTATTCAACAAAAACCAAAAAGGCCTAAGAGGCCGCAACATAAGAAGATGTCCCAGCCCATAGATTCCAGGCTGCTACCTGGGAACCCCAAACTACTTGTCGATGTCCATGTTGAATAACCACCGATGTGAGTAACTTCACGTAAACCAAAATTTAGCAAATCTGAGTACGGGAGGTACTGTGCAAGACTTAGCTAACCTATTATATATGTGATGTTTAACAAAAGGGTGTTATGAAGGTTAATTTGCGTAAAGCAATATTCGTCTTCCAACTCGAGGAGGAATAGCACGTCACATGGAGTATTTTCAAAACATATGAGAAACGACTCAACTACTATAGTCATCATCTTTTCAATCCACCAACATCATTTCCCAGCATCCCATGCTATAAGGATCACCCCTCTCGGCATCTCCGAGGAGGCACCCTTCATTCGTTGTCAACATGTTTTAGTCTCTCGTTCATGTTATCTATGACCTCATATCTTCCACCAAGTCGTACTTAATCGTGGACACGGCTTTTCGAAAAGATTGCCCTGCAGGGATGTACACTTTACCCAGACATACCGTCCGACTCTTAATGCCATGCTATTGGCACACTTCCGACGATGTGCCAGCAGAGTGTGGTTGGCTCCGACCTTTACCTTGCGTAACCATATCCATGAGTCAACCCAAACAGGGCCACCACGTCAACAGGGATTTGGCCACCTCCTGACGGCACCTGTTCTGTGAGTCGGGATCAAGATCTGTGTACGTCCATCACTTGTATTGGTCACGCCCTAGTTTTTCTCCAAATCGTTTTCTGACTCACACGCAGATGGAAATCGCAAACTACATGACTCATTGATGTGGACAAACAAGTTAGTTAGTCGAGCGAGGTTCATTGGCTCGCGCGTGTGGTTGCACGCTCAGTCTTGGTTTATTTGGCGAGACCTTACTCCTAGGGTTGGCAAGTACAGAAGAAACAGCCACTTCCCGAGTGGCCTCCCGCCGGAGCCTTAATCAAGTGAACCACACAATGCTCAACTTTCCAAGTTATCATATCATACTAGGTTCTCGCAGCTCTGATACATCAACCAGATGCAGTAGAGGTAAACAAACATGTATGGATAAGCGAAGCAGATATGAGGCTCTGGTGATATGCACAAGCAAATCTATGGCGGCTAGGAGTAGTGGATCAGGATATTGAGGCAATGCAGTATATAGGGGGACTATATCTACTAACATTTCATAATTTGGAATCGAATGCAAAGTACGAGAATCAAATGTCGTTCGAAAACATATATGAGCAGATAAGAGGTTATGCTTGCCTTGGTTATAAGAAAACCAATAGATATATCTTCTGGAATAAGTGCTAGACTTGTCGGTTAAGATCAAGCATTCACCGATGGAGTTGCTGGCCTTCTCTTCGGAGTCACGTTCTACCGAGGAGGAACAATACCGAAAAGGAGAACAAAAATCAAACATGGCATCGATACAATGTGCAATATGTATGCATGAGCAAGTTAATGCACTTAAACAAAGCACCAAACATGTTCAATGGGTTTCTAGGGTTCATATGGCAGTTATGAAATTTTACTGAAATTATCCCGCAATGGACCTCGGAGGGCACTTCGGGCAATTATGAAACTGAGTACAATTTTAATTGCTCAAATGGATTTGAAAATATCATAAATGAGTTGCATTTGTCATTTTGAGCATTTTGGTATATAACTTTTAATTTTCTGATTTTCTTGAATAAAATTTTATTTTCTCCATTTTTAAATGATTTAAATAATATTTAAATAATGGTAAAAATCTACTTTGTCTAACATATGTGAAAAATACATAAATAGATAAAGTTTATTTTTCTGAATATTTTCATATATTATTCATATTTTTCTGATTTACAGAATTAAAGATAATTATTTTTATAAGTTTTAATCATTTTCTGAAATTATTAAAGGGGTGGGACCCACGTGTCAAAGATTATTTTTATTTTTAAACAGGAAAAGCCAGCTGATGAGGGGGCTCCACGGTGACGTCATGCTGACGACACCGTGACGTCAGCAATAGACAGCAGAGGCTCTGCCTCGGCCCGATCTCGCGAACGCGCGCGCGATTCGCGCATTGCGCAACACCGTTGGACAGAGGGGGCGACGACGAGTCGATGAGTGGCGGCGCCACCCGCTTAGGGTCGCAAGAGGCTCGCCGGCATCCACTGGTGTGGCGGCGGTTGGCGGCACACGGCGGCAAGAGATATAGAGGGAGCAAAAGGTAGGCACCGGGAGGCGCGGGAGCTCACCACGAAGCTGTTGAGGTAGTCGGAGAGGCGAGGCGAGGTCGGAGTAGCCGGTAATGGCGCGGAGGCGGCTCGGCAGTGACGAGGAAGATGAGCCCGATTCCGGCGACACGGCCACTCCCATCAAGCGAGGTTCGTCCAGGAGGTGTAAGAGACGACGACGTAGCTCATGGTGGCTTCAATTTGATGGTAGGAGGCCGGAGACGATGGCGCGCGGCGATGGACCGTCGGCCTAGGGTTTGGGTTTCGCTTGCAGGAGAGACAGAGAGAAAGGGGCTGGGCTGCTAAGGGAGTGCAAGAGAGGGGAGGCTGAACGGCATCATCCGGTCTTCTTATCCGCGCACGGCCGAAGCAGGAAGGGGGTGGCAGGGACGCGTCGACGGCCAGCTCTCCTTCTGTGCGGAGGAGGAAGAGAAAAAAGGGCATTTTGCCCATAACCCCTTGTAAGTTTCGGGAAATTACAGAGAAGTCCCTATCCCTTAAAACAGCAAGAAATTTGAAAAGTTGAGGACCTTTTTGGCAGAATAAAATTGCGCAGAAATAACCTTTGAAAAGCTGTTTAAATTTCCAAAAAAACCATAACTTGGTTTGTTAATTTTGGAAAACTTTTCAGAACAACTTTGAGTGTTGCCAAATTAAGTTATTTTTCTCCTTTCATTTGTTATACTCAAATTCAAATTTTTAGCCAAGGTTTTCATGCATGTATGAGATGAACACAACACCACAAACCCCATTTTAGCAAAATTGGGATGTTACAAAACATCATAAATGTATCCTTAATTTCTGATGTTCCAAGTTGTTTTCTTCATGTTTGCTATACACTTTACGACTTTTTTATCTATTTTCCAGACTAACCTGTTGACAAGATGCCAGAGAGCCAGTTCCCAGTTCCCTGTTGTTTTTAGGTTCAGAAAAGTTCTTCTGGAAATATTCTCGGAATTGGAAAATTCGAAGTCCGGAGGGCCTAGAATTCCAGAAGGTTCTACGGAGTCCCGAAGAGTCCCGAAGGAGGGCCACTGGGGGCACCATAGGGCGGCGCCCCTGGCCGCGCCATGGGGTGGTGTGGGCCACTCGGGCCTCCATCGCTTTGCCCTTTCGCCTATTTATACCCCTCGATACGTCAATCCTAAAAATATATCACTTCGTCCCGAGAAACACCTGAGGCCGCCGTCATTGTCATCCCGAGATCGGGATGGTTCTGAAGCTCTCCCCGGCACCCTGCCGGGAAGGGAATTCATAACCGCAGGGGTCTACACAACCATGCCCTCCTCCGAAGTGATGTATCAGTAGTTCATCCCTAGGCTACGGGTCCATAGCAGTAGCTAGATGGTTGTCTTCTCCACTTTGTACCTCATGTTCAGATCTCATGAGCTGGCCTACATGATCGAGATCATTTTAATGTAATGCTACATGTTGTGTTTGCTGGGATCTGATGAATGTTGAATGCTATGTCTTCTTATCATCAACCTACCATGTTATCTTCATGCATATGTCATTTATAATCTTGAATGCTCTCCGTTATTAGTAGATGCTAGTAACTCCAAAAGGGAGTATTTATGCTCGATAGTGGGTTCATGCCTCCTTTGCATATGTGCTCGAGTGAAAGAAACGTGATGGATGGAGGATGTGATGTTGCCATTAGAGAGAAAACAACGGTTTTTACTTAGTTTACATTTTTTACATTACAAACTTTGCTGACTGCGATAATCTATTGCTTGCAACTTAATACCCAACGTTTGATTGGATGATATGCGGAGGGTGGATTATTAGTCATAGATGCAGTTGGATGACGGTCTATGTATTTTGTCGTAATGCCCGCATGTATCACATAGTAATATTTATGTCTTGCATATGCACTACGGTGTAGCCTTAATTTCTATCAATTGCACAGTTGTAATTTGTTCACCACACATGTTATTTATCTGTCCCAGAGAGACACCACTAGTGAACTGTGGACCCCAGTCCATTTTCTCATTCTAATAATACACACACTACTTTCACACTGCTGCTACTCCTTTCATACTGTTTTCCTATAGTTTTCCACCCCATACGTTTAACCTCTTTGTGTTCAGCAAAACCAGTGAGATTGACAATCTCCCTGCTTCGTTGGGGCAAAGTTATTTGATTGTGTTTTGTAGGTTCCAAGTTGCTTCTGAACCGGTAGTGCGCCCTGCCATCTCAGCTGCTTCAATCTTCTGAAGTTACTCCTTCCTACTACTGGTCGATTAAACCTTTGTTTCATACCGAGGGAAAACTGCTGCTTTCCACATCATACCTTCCTCTTGGGGTTTCCCAACGAGTGCAAGATCTGGACAATAAGTGGCTGCCCGAGGAACCCACATTATGTGGTGGCGCGACCAGAGGGGGTGCCACCAGGTGGTGTGTCCACCTCATGCCCCCCCCCTTCGGGGTCTCCTTTGGACTCCATTGACGTGCCGAAAATTCTAAGACTCTGGGATTTTGTTTCGTCCAATTCCGAGAATATTTCCAGAACAAAATTTCTAAAACCAAAAACAACAGAAAACAAGAACTGGCTCTGTGGCATCTTGTCAATAGGTTAGTCCAGAAAACATCCGGAAAACGAAGGAAAACGTGTGAAATCATAAAGGTATTGGATAGAAAACAAGCATGGAGCATCAAAAATTATAGATACGTTTGAGACGTATCAAGCATCCCAAGCTTAACTCCTGCTCGTCCTCGAGTAGGTAAGTGATCAAAAAAATAATTTTTGAGGTGACATGCAGTCAACACAATCTTGATCATCATATCTGGAAAAACATTTGTAAGCTAAGATCATAGTACTTTAAACACATGCATGATAGATATAATTCTAACAATGAAATTTAGCAATATGTTGCATCATGAAAAATACCACAAATAAAAGATCATGAATACTAATGCGTTTGAAAGTAATACGTTTTTTTCGAGCATAAAGAAAACATAGCAAAGTGATAGTTTGCTTGTCCTTAAAAGTGGGGCAAAACATAAATGCCAGGACACCTTCAAAGATCAAGTGGATGACTAGAAACAAATAATGTGTGAGCAAGTAATAAAATATCATGAATCAATAAATAATAATCTTTGGGACTGATGCACATTAAACTCAGAATGACAACTATGCTCTCTTAATTGTGCATAAAGTTAGAAGATGGAGACTCAACATAAAAGTAAAAGAAAGGCCCTTCGCAGAGGGAAGCAGGGATTAACTCATCTGCTAGAGCTTTTTATTTTAGTAAACAAAGGTATTGAAAACAGTTTTCTAGAGAGGTGTATGCATATGTCAACAAATGGTAATAGAGTTCTTGTCATCTTCCATACTAAACACCAGGGTCTACAAGTATCCTAGCAGATTTACCACAAATCCAAATAGTGCAATGAATGATCGAACCTGTGGCTTGTGCATCTTGTTGGTTTAATGAAAAAACCTGTCCTTGAGTTGGCTTCGTCTGCTGATCTAAGTCCTTCGAAGCAAGGGATAAAACTTGTGAGTTATCTTAGAAAGAAAATATAGCGTGGCTAGCTGAATAAGCAAACTGATTGCCCGATTGATTGTTTACCCCGGTCACTGAATAATAGAGAGCTGACTGAGCTGCCCCATTTTCTTTCGCATATTGACTAAACATTTCCAACTAACGACTGCCCCGCTGTCTCCAACATGGACCCAGTGAAATTGAATTCGCCGTGAAGATGTGGAGTACCAACGGCTAGACGGTAAGACCCTGTGCACCTTGACTATAGCTTCAAAGTGACAACCTTGATCGAATGTGTAGGATAGGTGGGAGGTGGTGACACATAACTACCAATCCTGAAAGACCACTCTTTCGTCTAAGGATGCCTAACCTCCGCACTGATCATTTGGAGGGGGGGACACTGCGAGGTGGGTAGTTTATCTGGGGCAGTTGCCTCCTCAAGAGTAACAGAGGTGTGCGAAGGTAGGCTCAAGCATTGATTCTGCTCGTGGGTGTGATGGTATAAGCCTGTCTAACTGTGAGATCGACTGGTCGAACAAAGACGAAAGTCGTCCATAGTGATCTGGGCGTCCCATGTGGAAGGGCTCTCGCTCAACGGATAAAAGGTACGCCGGGGATAACAGGCTGATGACTCCCAAGAGCTCTTATCGATGGAGTCGTGATGAAAGATAAGAATATATAGCTATGGCATAGTTATTCTATGCTTTCACGAGAGTTGTCAACTAATGGACTTCGTTCTATACGCAAAAGCAAAAATCCATTCGCTCTCATCCATTGAGTTTACTGTATTCTCCTCGATTCCTTTCTATACGAAAAACTTGATGCACTTATTGAATGGAAACTTGAATTGAGGGAAAAGGTGTGCTACGATACTGATAGGATGATCAAGGGTTACCTATTTATATATTATAACAAATATCATTACTTGAATATTCTTAACCGAGCCTAGCATTTCTATCGGGAGAATCGAACTTCTTTGGTTGGGCTCATTGGGAGAAGCTGGCTAGGAGGACAATAGTAAGTCACCCTGTTTGAACTCACCGTTGTACTCTAGGTTGGTTCTATTTATAGGCACATTTCATCAGCAAGAAAGAGTTCGAGACTCTCAATTGAGAGGCTCGAAAGCCAAGGGCAAGTTTCGTAGCTGGACGTATCGAACTGAAATAAGATCTAAGATTGACATCTTGATGCAATGATTTACCAAAATAATAAATTGAGTCAATGGCGACAGAGCCGAGGAAACGGATGCACGAAAGCCATTGCGCTTGTTAGCCCACATTTCATTGCTAACAGCTAATTACATGTATGCACTGCAAAGCAAATTGGTAAGCATCCGCGGAGCGGAGGAGAAGTTAATTAGAAAAAGAAGACTGAATTTTACACTAGTGGAGTGAAGTTGATCACCCTTCCTTGTTTAGACGGATTTGCCTTAGTTTGAGTAGATCGTCGAGTGATTCCCTATTTCTGCTTGCTCGAATTCGATATCATTAGCACATTGGTCTTATTAACTATCTCACTCAGTCCCAATGCTATGGGCTCTAGCGAAGTCGGAGGAGAGAGCACTCATCTTGGGGTGGGCTTACTACTTATATGCTTTCAGCAGTTATCATCCCCGCACTTGGCTACCCAACGTTTACCGTAGGTACGATAACTGGTACACTAGAGGTGTGTCCTTCCTGGTCCTTTCGTACTAGGTAAAGGTCCTCTCAATGCTCTAACGACTACACCAAACAACCCAACCCGTGGAAACACCTACAACTCCAGGTGGCGAGAAAAATTACAGAACAACTCTTATGAAACCAAAAAACAGCAGAAAACGGGAACTGGCTCTATGGCATCTTGTCAATAGGTTGGTCCAAGAAAATCCATAAAAATGACATAAAGTTTATACAAAAAATTTAGCATATGGCATGAATACAACATGGAACATCAGCATTTTATAGATACGTTTGAGAGGTATCAGTCACCCTCTTTTCTTGACCCTTGAAAACTTCCTCCACACCAAACTCAAAGTAATTCTCATTAGAGGATTAGTGCACAATAAAAAAACTCACATGTTCTCCTTGGACACAAGCATTATTAATGATTTTTAAACATTAGATACAGCCACTGATGTTTTATGGAGCAAATAATTCCACTCAACATAGTGAAAGAAAGAATGCAAGTACAAAGGCAGAATCTGTCAAAACCAGAACTGTCTATAAAGATGATTTTTTTCGGGGTACTTATGTTGCTCAAATTGAAAAACCTAGAACTAGAAGAGGTTTCAGAAATAGCTGAGGATTAAGCACAAAAAATTTCAAGTCATTTTGATCCTTCTGTGATTTTATACGAATTTAACAGTGAACAGCAGAAATCTGTTTCCTACGCAAAAATCCAAATCTAACCTCAGTTTTCACTGGAGACTTTAATTTGCAGAACAAATGCGAGAAAATAAAGATACAAAGTAGTTTCCACATAAGTAAACAACACTTTGACTCAAAGAAAATAGAAGAAAATAATGCAAAAATAAAAACATGGGTTATCTCCCAAGAAGTGCTTTTCTTTAACGCCTTTTAGCCAGGCATGATAATTTGAGAAAATGCTCACATCAGAAATAGGAATTGAAGAAAAAGATAGCATCAAGAATAAAATATAAACAAATTTAAGTCTAACCCACTTTATATTAAAAAGAATCTTGTACAGAAGCAAGTCATGAAAGTACAAAGCAGCAAGCATAGGAAAGCAAAACAAGTGCAACTTCAAAATTTTCAACATAAAGAGGAGGAACTTAATATTATTGAGATACATAAAACCATATTTCCCACTCTCATAATAACTTAAGTAGAATCATGAATGAAATTAACACTAGTAGGAAAAGGCTTACCAGTGACGAACATAATATATCTACAGCTCGTGAAGTGGTGTTCGTCAGCGGTAAGACGCAAGTGGTAAGAGGTTACCGCTGGCGAACCATCCTGTTCGCCAGCGAACACCTTATTTCGTTCGCCAGTGTTAACTTCAGAATATTTAAAATTCCAAAATAAATTTTTCGCATTATTTTATTTTCAAAATTTCAAAACATCTCAATTTTGGAACCTTTTGTCACAGGGTAGAATTTTAGCCAGCCATGATAATTTGAGAAAATGCTCACATAAGAAATATGAATTGAAGCAAAAGAGAGCATCAAGTAGAAAATATAAAACAAATTTAAGTCTAACCCACTTTCTATTAAAAAGAATATTGTAAAGAAACAAGTCATGAAAGCACAAAGCAGCAAGCATAGGAAAGCAAAACAAGTGCAACTTCAAAATTTTCAACATAAAGAGGGGGGACTTAATATTATTGAGATACACAAAACCATATTTCCCACTCTCATAATAACTGCAGTAGCATCATGAATGAAATTAACACTAGTAGGAAAAGGCTTACTAGTGACGAACAGAATATATCTACCGCTCGTGAAGTGGTGTTCGCCGGCGGTAACACGCAAGTGGTAAGAGATGTTCGCCAGCGGACACATTATTTCGTTTGCCAGCGTTAACTTCAAAGTAATTAAAATTCCAAAATATGTTTTTTTCGCATTAGTTTTTTTCAAAATTTCAAAACACCTGAATTTTGGAACCTTTAGTCATAGGGTAGAACTTTTTTTTTTGCTTTATTTCAATTTTAATTGTCCACTTCCCGCTCGGTCACCCATCCTCACACTACGTTAGATCCAGCACGCTTAACTTCAGATTTCCTTCCATATGAGCTACCTAGGAACAACTCATACTTTGTTGTTAATATTGTACTATCATTTCTCTTAGCTATTGGACCATAGTGTCACACGCCTTCAATTTTTGAATCAAAAAAATATTTAACTAAACAAAAATGAATAAGTAGTGATAATCTGGAATTCAAATAGCAATAAAATAAATTCAAATATTTTTTGAATTTTGTCATTTAGTATTAAATAATTCGTATCTACAAATCCATCATTCGGAATTCGACAAATGATATATCTAAATTGATTCAAAAAATAAGAGGAATCCAAATATGACATCCATATCATCTTTTCTTAATAAAAATATTTTTATTATATTTGTCAATTTTGAATTTTTTTATTAATTTGATTTTGTAGGAAAATTTCTTCTTTTTGAAATAACTTTTTTTCCGTTTTTGAATTTGGCGAATCTAGGTAAACCCTGGTGAGGTTGATTGGAAATTTGCTCACGATTTTTTTCATATATTAAACACGTTTTTTTTTACGTTGTATGCAGAAGTTATGACTGTTTTACATTTTATTTTTAAATTTTGTATAAAATGTCAAAATTCATATTTCAAATTTTCTATACCAACTTGACCCTAAACCCTACCCACAAATCTTTATTTTTTTTGAACATTTTATCATTTTTGTTTATGTTTTAGAAAACTAAAAAGGCGGTCCACTAGGGTGGGGAGGTGTGTGGAGCGAAAAAATTCAAAAGTTACCGCTGGCGAACAAAAAAAAATGTTGGCCAGTTGTATGTTTAGCGTTGGCGAACCGTGTTGTTGGCAAGCGGTAATAATAGCGTTGACGAACAAATCCGCTGTTCGCCAACGCTAAGGTAGGTAGCGTTGGGTACAAACTGGCACGTTCGCTAGCGGTACTTGCTGCAGCAGGCGCCACCAGGCCCGCACTTACCGCTAGCGACAAAATGTCATGTTCGCTAGCAATAAGCTGGGTAGCGCTGACGAACGCATAATTGTGTGGGCTAGCGGTCATAGCGCTAGAGAACGCATAATCTGGTTGGCCAGCGCTAAGCTGGTGTCTATAAGGCATTTCCTACTAATGTAATAGTATAACTATCACATAAAATATTCTTATCATGAGCCACATGCATAAAATTATTATCATTACTCTCCACATAAGTAAAGTCATTTTTATTATTCTCATCACCATAATCATTAAATATAGGAGGCATATTGTAATCATAACTAATTTTCTACTCAATAGTAGTTGGACTGAAAATAGCATGTTCATCATTGTAAACATCATGTATAGAAGGCATATCATGATCACAATAAAATTTATCATCAATAGTTGGTGGAACTAGAATAGCACAATCATTATAATCATCATATATTGGAGGCAAAGTATCATCAAAGTAAATTTGTTCCTCCGTGCTTTGGGTCTAAAAAGATCATTTTCATAAAAACTAGCTTCCTCAAGCTTAGATTTTTCCATAACATTAGCAATAATGGTGTTCAAAGAATTCAAACTAATAACATTGATACTAGCATAAAAATAAAGCTCCATAGGTTTTTTAATTTTCTTCTCAAACATTTCATGTCCTAACTCAAGATAAATATTATAGAGCTCTCTCATATTCTTGTTGTTTTCCATTAAGACTAACTAGTGAAAATAAAAACAAGAAACAAAAAGATATAATTGCATAATATAAAGTAAGTAACTTCGAGCACTCACACACGAGGATGTGAGTACATTTTACCATACCTCCCCGCAACGGCGCCAGAAAAGATCTTGATGTTTATGCACGCTTCTATTCTTGTATAAAGTGGTGGGCCTCCAAGTGCAGAGGTTTGTGGAACAGCAACAAGTTTCCCTTAAGTGGATCATCCAAGATTTATCGAACTCAGGGAGGTAGAGGTCAAAGATATCTCCCTCAAGCAACCCTGCAATTACGATACAGTAAGTCTCTTGTGTCTCCAACACACCTAATACAATTGTCAGTTGTATAGGTGCATTAGTTCGGAGAAGAGATAGTGAAATACAAGTAATATGGATGATTATAAGTGATAATATCAATCTGAAATAAAAATGGAAGCAAGCAAACATGTAGCAGAACTGGTTGTAAACGCTGTTTCAATGCTTAGAAACAAGGCCTAGGGATCATACCTTCACTAGTGAACACTCTCAACAATAATAACATAGTTAAATGCATATATATCATCTCTTCGATATGCTACTCCGAACCACTCTCCGGTAGGATAACAAAAACCAATCATTGTGTATGGCCATAAAAGCACTCCTTAGAGTTTGCGTTCCCCATCTTGGTAACCCCCACACTATCACCATGAGACCTATATGGTTCCAGACAAACATCACAATTTCATAGGGTCATCCAACACAAATATATAAATCATTCACACGTTGCACACACTGTCACCTTTACACCATCATCAAAGTGGACTCATAATAAAACCACTTGATTAGCATTATAGATGAAGAGTAACATCTACTTATTCAACTAGATTACAAAACTCATGATCACATAAAGATCACACCATGAGAGAGATAGAGAGAGAGAGAGAGAGAGCTGAGACACATAGCTACCGGTAGATCCCTTAGCCACGGGGAGAACTACTCCCTCCTCATCATGGGAGTCAGCAACGGCAATGAAGATGGTGGTGGAGTCGATGGAGATGGCTCCGGGGGCACTTCCTCGTCCCGGCAGGGCATCGGAACAGAGATTTCAGTCCCCCGAAACATGTCGGCAATGGCGGGAGAGCTACGAAACTTTTCGTGAATGGAGGCTTGATGTTTTAGGGTTTATGCCTCGGGTGCAATAAATAGGCGAAGGGGCAATGTCGGTGGGCGCCCGAGGGGCCCACACCATGTGGTGGCGCGGCCAGAGGAGGGCGCCACCAGGTGGTGTGGCCACCTCATGGCCCCCCTCCGGGTCTCCTTTGAACTGTGTTGACGTGCCAGGAATTCTAAGACCCTAGGATTTTGTTTCTTCCAATTCCAAGAATATTTTCAGAACAACTTTTCTGAAACCAAAAACAGTAGAAAACACGAACTGGCTCTGTGGCATCTTGGCAATAGGTTAGTCTAGAAAACAAAGAAAAACATGTGAAAACATAAAGGTGTTGGATAGAAAACAAGCATGGAACATCAAAAATTATAGATACGTTTGATGTGTATCACCCCCTGTTCCGGGAAGAAGCTGCGAACGCTACACGAAAGGAACTCCATGAATTTCTAGCTCCTGTGAGGGTTTGACAGGCATGGTTTTCAAGATTAAAAACAATCTGATGAAGAAATATTTGCAAAAACCTTGCATTCGCTTATGACTCTTTCGAGTCCAAAGCTGTAGTTGGGGTATCAAACTACCCATTGTATATTATAAATTTTTTGAGTAACACTCCTTACTCATTTTGTAAGGTCTGCCCCAGAACCACTGTTCAAGGACACCTTTGATATGCATACATTCACGATCCCAGGAAAATCAGTCGTGAACAACATATCAAGTTGGTACACAGATATAATATCCATTACACAGTTGCATTAAACGCTTACAAAGGGGACATGGTCACATGACCAGGTCTACACAACTGCCACGCAGGGCAAACACACAACACACACAGCGGAAGACTAACACACTCAAACGTAGTAGAGCCCAAGTCACGCCTTAACCTACAGGCTGCTGACCGGGAGAAGATCATAGTTCGCAAATCCATGAGCTCTGTACTCCTCCTCGTAGATCTCCTTCTGAGACTCCTTCTCAATATATGGCAAGTTGATACCAGGGACGGAACCAATATGAGTACATTTGAATGTACTCAGCAAGACATCCATCATGTAACTTACCAAATGCAGGTATGCTTATATGGTGTAATAGGTAGGCTATAAATAGGGTTCGCTATCAATGGTGTTCATATAGGATGGCACCACAGTTGCAGTCAGGTTAATCTGTATCCTTTTTGAAGAAGATACTTCAGAAGAAAATAATATAGTTTTTCTTTCTCTTGTAGATATCACATGTACAAGAGGTTTTGTAAAACTTTGTTAAAAGAAAGATTTTCTCTTTGCAAAACTTCTTTGAATCAGCTTCCAGATTTTTGCTTAGAGAAGAAAGATTTTCTTTGCAAAACTTTTTGTAAAACAATTTCTGGCTTTTCATCATCGGTACCTCCACGGTACGAGATTTCCTCCCTTCGATACTTCATGAGTCCAACACCTTTTTTGAAAACTCCTTTTTGAAAACATTGACACAATGCTAGCCACATGGCCATTCAACTGTCCATATCCGAGGATGCGGCTACTTCGAAATAGTTGTACTCTGCAGAGGTGTACACATCCACCAGATCCAGTACACCTGCCGTGAACAACCACGAATTGTAACAACAGTATGTAGAACATCTGATAACTGATAACAACTATCCACTATGTTCAAGCTAGAATGTGTCTATCTCTCAGTTGAGTTTTACCGTCACCCCGGCACTGGGCTATTCCCCGCCAGCGAGGATGCCCCAACTGAATGCGACCGGAGGGAAACTAAATCCCACACTTTTTATGTCTCAACATTGGGAGTTTTGACGACAATCGGTTTGAGGGTACGACGCCCCTTATAGGAATTGAGATAGAACACACACTAACAAAAACAAACTTCAAGTTAAGCCCCGTGCCCATGTTGGGGTAGGGTGGCAGTACGGTAAAGGTTGTCCGGCGAAGACTAGGTTATGTGTCATTTTTTAAAACACCATTTTTCCCAAAAAATGACCACTTCCACATTCCTCCGGTGAATAAGGCTCTGCCTTTCCCCGAGTTTTTCCATAAAGCCTTTCTTTTGTAAAAACACATGTTTAGGGTGTCCACTTAGGGACTAGTATAATTGATGGTAATAAATACCATATGGTGGCTATGGGCTTGGTAACACCAAGTATCAACTACTGGCATAATAGTAGTATATATATAATAGTAGTAGTATTCACTCAAAAATAGTTTTTGGAACTCAAAGTTTTTGTAAAAACTTTTCAGAAGTAAAACATGCATGATAGATAATGATAAGTGTATTATAACAGCAAGCATCAGGACGGCTTGCCTTAAATCTCTTAATGTCCCTGGCCTTGAAGTAACTTGAACTTGACGCAAAGCTCCACAACTGCTTCTTCTTCTTCTTCGTTTTCTAGCGTCGTAAAAGAATAAAAGACACACTCTCAGGTCTAAAGACCAAACAACTAAACTAAACAACACATACAGAAAGCAAACGTATACTCGCGCAATCTCTCTAACATTATCGCGAAAACTGCCTCGCATAACTCTCAGGGTCCAAAACTATCGTCAGACAACTATATATGGTCTAGAAAACCATATCCCACACCTTACATACCATATATGGATTGGTGTACCACTCTCATAACAAGATATCTAAGAAGCTAAAAATATAGCTTGTGGGTACAAAAAGGTTAGGTTGCAAAGATAAGCTAACAGTCAAACAGAACAATACCCATGGCAGTGGGTATTAGCAACACACAAGCAATTGTCACCTAAGATGTTCATGATTTAAGTTGGGTGTTTAGTCCACAAGATTCTCTTAAGCACAACAACAATACTAGCACAACAAATAACACAAGTAACACTCATGCTAAGGTAAACACTCAGACAAACTCCAAACAACAGGTAATCACACCACAGATGAATAGACTATTTATTTACTGCACTAATGTTTACTTGAAGTTATGGAATCCATCAATCATGAAAATTTATCAAACAAACAGTAGCTAAAAACCAATGAATCAAGTCATAAAAATAATCCAAAACACAATCATCACTCAAGATAATATTTCCTATTAAACAATCACAAAAACATGACTGCATTTAGCATAATAGTATGGGAATTTCTACACAAGCATGCTATAAGGAATACTTATATTCTACAACCATGGAACATGCAACTAAATAATTCATGGAATCATAAAATAAGTAATAACTTCCTAAATATGCTAGAATAAACTCATACACTCATAAAATAAAAGAATGGCATCACTAGAGCAAACCACAATTTCTAGTGGTGACATTAGTTCAACACTATAGAAGCAAACAATGCTACTATGATGCTTAACTCTAAACAAGAAAGTCATGAACATAATTATACCTACTAACAGTACAAAAATCTTACACATGCTATTAAGAACAATCATCAAAATAATTATATGAAACAACCATTAAGCATGCATGAATTAATGCTACTTCTGTGTTTCCTAATTAATTACTAGCAAGCAAGCAAGGTATAACTTACACAACCAGTGTCTATGCACTTAATGAAAAGTTATCTAAACCTTTTCAAAAATCCAAACACTCAATTTAAACTCATTCTCAAACAATCTACCAATCACAAGGGATTTATTTTATTTGCAAACAATTTAATTTAGCACTCAATAGTGAATCATTTCCTAACATGATACTCATAAGGAATATTATTCTAACAAATGGATCATACCTACACATACAAGTATTTACAAATAATAAATAAACCTTTCACTTGCATAAGTGAAACAAACAACCTAGTTTTCCATGGTGGATAAATATCCTATCAAACACATAATAAAACATGTTATTTTTACACACATGTATGGTTAGGGATTTTCATCCTCAACCAAATTGCAATGGAACCAGTGGGTTATGGGCCCACTAATACCAAGGCAAAAGAGGTACTAAGCCTCTGGTTACTCATGACAAAATTTAGCATACAAGATAAATAACACAAGGCTATTGATTCTAGTGAAAACAAGTCTAGTGCACATGAATAACAAACCCTACACATGCTTTACTATAAAATGATATGCAAGCTAACATAGGAAAAATCATCAAAATAAAAGTACCAAAATGGTACTGGATCCATCTCTAGCATAGCATAAACTTAGTCAATCAAGCACATAAAGATCTAGCTCACACACAATTCCAAAATAATGAAAGTAGAAAACAAACAAATGCTAGTTCCATTTTTATTTGGGTTTCCAAACATGCACACACTTTCTAAGGTAGATGTACTGAAAGAAAACAACTTAATAACAAGTCCTAACAGCTCTATACAAGCTAGGAAGCGAGATTAAATCCATCACACATTCTATTTCAAACAAAAGCACCCAAAGAAAACAAAACAGAAAAGCTGCTGTTTCTAGATCTGTCCACCAAAAATAATCTAGGGATCCAAAAATTTATCTAAGCTAGGAAAACATATATCTAGTCCATATCAAACTCATCCAATTGAATTTACTTCAAAAATCATTTTTAAACTCTTCCTAAAAATCACAGAAGAGACTACTGGTCTTTTACCAAAATGGACGGCATTTCCATTTGATAGATCACCTTGATGTGAGGCCAAGTGCTATGGATAGATCTTTAAAAGGGCTATCCAGAACATTTTAGTTTGTCCATTTTGGTTACATATTTTAAAAGTTATGGTCCAAATATTCTCACAGATACTCTGTGCCAAAACAGTCCTTGTGTCCAAAAGAATGGTCCAAACTCAGATCCACAAATTTTATATTGTTAAGAATTCATTTAGTTAGGTCCATGAATTTTATCAAATTTTAGTTTGCTTGTTATATATTTTTACAACGTCAAAAGTTAATGTACAAATCTCTGTTAAAATCTTAAAAGATTAAAGCAAACAGCACATGGGCTGGCTTTCGCACAAGCACGACCCACGAAGCGGCCCACACGCAGCACGAGCGCGCGGCCAGCGCGGGAGATGGGCGCGTTCAAGCGTGGCCGTAGATCTCGCGATCTACGGTCCGCTTTGTTTCTTCTTCCTCTCATCCCTCTCTCTCTCTCTCTAGCCCGAAACGGAGGAAAAAGGCGCGGCCGGTAACTCACCGTGCGGGGCTCGGGGAGGGACTGCGCGGGCTCGGGGACATTGCTGGGTGGCAGGGGCGGTGACGGTGGCGCTCGGCGTGGCTCCTGGCGGCGGCGCGATGTCGGTGTCCGCGGTGGCGCTCTCGGACGGCGGCGACGGATCTGCAAGCGAGCGGCCACGGGAGGGTGTCTAGGGGACTCAGGGGGAGGTGGGGGAGTGTTCCAGGGCAGAGGGAGGGGAGGATAGTGCTCGGGTCGAGCAGTACCTCGTCGTGACCGTGGTGGTCACCGGCGGCAGTGCACGGCCTCGTGCACGCTCCAGGGGCTCGGGCAGGGGCAGAACTCGAGCAGGGGAGGTGTGGGAAGGTGTGAGGGAGTGCAGGGCGCAAGGGTTTGGGCTCTGGACTCTTATAGCCGAGGGGACAAGCAAAAGGGCAAAAATTAGGCTCGGGTTGATGTCAACCAGTGGCATGAGCAAGCCCTAGGGGGTATTTGGTCATCTCCACTTGTGCTCTAGGTGTCCTAGTCAGAGACCACGATGGGGCAGGGTCAGGGGTGGCTTTTGGAGGCAAGGAGAGGCAAGGGGTGGTTCAACTAGGTCAAAGGCATGGGCATGCCCATCCTGCCACATCACCACCTTCTCTCTCCTTTATCTTCCTGCCTAAGGCTTCTAGAAGGTAGCTACTGCATCCTGGTTCGAGTCTATATGTTAGTCAACAAGTTAGATCAGGCCACACTTCAAAAATTGCAAAGAAACAACAAGAAATCATTTGTGCAAAAGTGTATCTCTTACTGTTCACTGAAAATTTAGAAAATTCAGATTAGGACTTAGAAATTTTCTATGTGTTGGAAACAGATAAAAAGTTCAAAAAGTTGAGTTTCTTTTCAAGGTTCAAATGATTCCCAAAATTGGTTTTCAAAGTATGGACTTGTTAACCATGTTATATACTTTCAGAAACACCTTTTGAAAACAATTTTGAAATAGTTTAAGTCCATGAAAACAATGTGGAAAAAGGTATACTTTCTATTTTTATCTGTTTTTCAAAAATGCCTTTTTCTGCCTAAATTTTATACCACAAAAACAACAAGCAAAAGATAGTTTTTATTTATCCAAAAATAAAAGTAAGCTTATGGGTTTGTAGTACATATATCAAGGATCAATTAAATGTCAAGAAAACATAAAATAACATTTCATAGCCTAGTGAAAACAAAGGTACAAAACAGGTACTTGGCTATATTTTCATAAAATGTTTTCTATAGAAATCTTCAAAGAAAACTTTCATAACTTATGTTGAAAACTTGTTTTCTTGGATCCAACAAAATTAAAAGTTTGTTTTAAGATGAAAACAAGAATGATCCAAGTCTTGGAATAAAAATCCACTCAAGTAATAATAGGAAAACATCAGGGAAAAATATCAGGAAAAATAATAGGATTGTTTTCAGAAACATTTGGTATTGGTTTTATAAAGAAACAAAACTTGTGTTGCAAATATGATTAATATTATAAACACATGTTAGTTCAAACAATCATGTTGTTAAAAAAAATTGTTTCCCTAATTTTTGTGTTCTTAAGCACAGTACAAGAATCCAAAAACTGGGGTGTGACACATTTGTTCCTATTTGAGCCCCTTCTTAGAGTTGAAGCCTTGAGGAAAGTATTCATCGTGAAGCAATCGCTATCTAATGAACCTATGATGAGTCTTATACTACTTAACATATGAAGCGACGTCATCAACAACGCCGGTAAAGGAGAAGCTACTGAGTAGAAGGAGGAGTCCATTCCTAGACTTAGTTTCTCTCGAGCCATAGATTAGGGTTGTAATCAGCCGTACTGGATTAGGTTTTGAGCTAGAGTTATTTTCCAGCTTAGAGTTGCGATTTGCTTCTTCTGATGTTTCATTTGCATGAGATCTTCTTTGATAATTCAAAGGGATATTCTCGAGATTCTTTGATAAGTCCTTCTGTGAGTATTATGTCAATGCCTTGTGCACTACACATGCGATGGTGTGATGGGTCACTGCAATTGATCTCCGTGGATTTTCAGCCCTTTTCGATAATGTTTCCTTAAAAACATTTCTAAAATAGAAAAAAGTAGAAAACAACAACTTGCCTAGGGTATTTCGTTAATAGTTTAGTCTGTCAAAACATCCGGAAAACGAAGAAAAACAAAATAAAACATGTGAAAAAACAAAAGGTATCCATAAAACTAGATTTTTTTGTTTCTAGTAAAGACCAAGTAGCTGAAAGCTTTACCAAAGCTCTTCTCGTAAAAAACTTAGATGAATTTAGGAGTAATATCAATCTTTTTGTAGGTTGAGATTAAAGGATGTTGTTAGATAGTCTATACCTGTACCGTATAGGCATGGTGTAGTACACCACCTTATATGATACACCATTGTATATGCCACGGTGGAGGCTCTTTCCCCCTCATATAACACGTACTCAAGGTCTCTAACAAGACAACCGTTTGCCGCCAATCTAGTCTACCTGTTACTGTCGTCGCTAGCATGGGCATCGCCCTGTTGCGACTACTGGCGATGATGAAGGGTTGGAGGGGAGGACGGTTGGTTTGGCAGCTACATTTTGGGGTCCTCACGTATCGCCCGCCCATGGTACAATACAAGAGGGGCTCTTGGACTATATGTTTGACCCTAGTCCCATTTTAGTAGTCTTGACATGATAGCAAGGATGAGGCCGGTAGGCATCTTCACTTGGTTCACCATATCTAGCATGATTGTACTTGTGTATTGGACAAGTTTGAGAAATTAATTTAGTCGCAGGTGTATGATATAAAAGAATCCGTTCCATACTGGTCTCATACTAACAAAACACCTCATACTGATAAAACACCTACTGATAAAACACCTACTGCTTTCATACTGCTCTCATATTGTTCCTATTGTTTTCCTACTGTTTTCGACACCATACGTTTAGCCTCATTGTGTTCAGTAAAACCGGTGAGATTGACAACCTTACTGCTTCGTTGGGGCAAAGTGATTTGATTGTGTTGTGTAGGTTCCATGTTGCTTTTGAGCCGGTCGTGCGCCCTACCAACTCAGCTGCTTCAACCTTCTGAAGTTAATCCTTCCTCCTACTGGTCAATTCAACCTTGGTTTCTTTCTGAGGGAAACTTTCTACTGCACTCTTCATACCTTCCTCTTGGGGTCTCCCAACGAACGTGTGTTCACACGCATGAAAGCATTTTCTGGCGCCGTTGCCGGGGAGGAAGAGAATTTCTGCAAGGGGAGTCTCTCACTTCCAATCTCTTTACTTTGTTTTTGTTTTACTTAGTTTATTTTATTTTGCCATGTTTGCTTCTCTTTATCTAAAACACAAAAAAATTAGTTCTTATTCTAGCTGTAGTTTTATTCCTGTTTTTAGTCTTGTTAAAATGACTACTCCTGAGAACACTAAGTTGTGTGACTTTACTAGCACCAACAACAATCATTTCATTAGCACACGTATTGCTCCACCTGCTACTACTTCTGATTTTTTATGAGATAAAACCTGCCATGTTAAACCTTGTTATGAGAGAGCAATTTTCTAGTGTTAGTACTAATAATGTTGCTGCCCGTCTTAATAATTTTGTTGAACTATGTGAGATGCAAAAATATAAAGATGTAGATGGAGATATTATTAAATTGAAATTTCATCCATTCTCTTTGAGAGGAAGAGCTAAAGAATGGTTGCTCTCTTTGCCTAGAAATAGTATTGATTCTTGGACTAAGTGCAAAGATGATTTCATTGGACAATATTATCCTCCTGCTAAGATTATATCTTTAAAAAGTAGCATTATGAATTTTAAGCAACTTGATAATGAGCATGTTGCTAAATCTTGGGAAAGAATGAAATCTTTCGTAAAGAATTGTCCCACTCATGGACTGACTACTTGGATGATCATCCAAACTTTTTTACTTTTTATGCAGGTCTAACTTTTTCTTCAAGAAACCTTCTGGATTCAGCTGCTGGAGGAACCTTTATGTCCATGACCTTGGGGTTAGCAACAAATCTTCTTAATGGTATGATGGTAAATTATTCTGAGTGGCACACTGAGAGGGATATAACTGGTAGGAAGGTACATTTTGTTGAAGAAACCTCTTCTTTGAATGAAAGACTTGATGTTGTTATGTCTATGCTTGTGAATGGCCATGCTCCTATCAATCCAAATAATATTCCTTTAGCCTCTTTGGTTGCTCAAGAAGAGCATGTTAATGTGAACTTCATTAAAAATAATAATTTCAACACCAATGCTTATAGGAATAATTTTGGTAGCAAACAATTATAGGCCATATCCTCCCAATGATAGAAATGCTTATGGTAATTCCTACAACAACAATAAAAGTGTACCCTCTGATCTTGAGAACATGCTTAAGAATTTTATTAGTACACAAACAGCTATTAATAAATCCGCTGAGGAAATTTTTGGCAAAATTGACGTTCTTGCTTCTAAAGTTGATAGTCTTTCTCTTGATGTTGATTTTATGAAACTAAAGGTTATGCCTCATGATGTTAAAGAAAGTAAAACTTTAAATGCTATCCAAATTCGAAATGATGAGAATGTTAGAATGTTAGCTGAATTGCATGCTAGATGGGAAAGAGAAGATGAAATAGCTAGAAAGAATAATATAGCTAATGTTTGCACCATTACCAACACTGAAGCTTCTCATGCTAGAAAACCTTCTACTATCAATGGTAAAGAAATTGGTTTTGGAAACACTCCCACGTCTGCTAGTAAAAATGCAAAACTGCCTAAAACTGCTAAAAATGTTCTTGATAAAAGTTCTGCAATTTTTAGAAACATGGGAGACAATGGTCCCATTATCTTTGATAAAAATGATCTTGACTTTGATGATTGCAACATAACTGAAGTGATTAAGTTCTTACAAAATCTTGCTAGTTGTCCTAATGCTAGTGCTATGAATATGGCTTTCACAAAACATATTACAAATGCTCTCATGCAAATTAGAGAAGATGAATTAAGATGTGAAGCCTCTATCCCTAGGAAGCTAGATGATGGTTGGGAACCTATTATTAAAATGAAAGTGAATGATTTTTATTTCAATGCTCTATGTGATCTTGGTGCTAGTATCTCTGTTATGCCCAAGAAACTCTATGATATTCTTGATTTACCACCATTGGAACCTTGTTATTTGGATATTTGTCTTATTGATAATGTTAGAAAGAAACCTTTGGGGAGAGTTGATGATGTTATTATCATGGTTAATAATACTCTTGTCTCTGTTGGTTTTGTTGTCTTGAATATTGAATGCAATGCTTCTTGTCCAATTGTTTTGGGAAGACCTTTTCTTAGAACTGTTGGTTATGTTATTAATATGAAAGAAGGGAATATTAAATTTCAGTTCCCACTCAAGAAAGGTATGGAAAACTTTCATGGAAAGATAATGAAGTTTCCCTTTTGATTACGTTATTCTAACAAGTTAAAATTTGGATGCTTCTTCACTTGAAAATACTTGATTCCACTTTTCTGGGCCTAGCTAAAAGGCGTTATAGAAAAGCACTTCTTGGGAAATAACCCATGGTTTTATTTTTTTGCTTTGTTTTTCTCTATTTTCTTTGAGTCAAGAGGTTGTATACTTCTGTAGCAACTCCTTTGTATCTTTCTTTTCATGTTTTAGTAGTGCCAAGTAAGGTTTCTGACGAGAGTTGGAGTTGGTTTTTGGATTTCTGCGCAGGAAACAGATTTCTGCTGTCCATCGTAAAAAATCGTATAAAATCCTGGAAGATCAGAATGATCTGAAATATTTTTTTCTTATTCCTCAGCTAATTCTGCAACCTTTTGTTCTTTAAGTTTTTAGATTTGAGCAACTTAAGTGCCTCAAAAAAATTTGTCTTTACAGACAGTTCTGGTTTTGACAGGTTCTACCATTTTTCTTGCATTTGCTCTTTTTCGATGTAAAGTGGATTTCTTTGCTTCACGAAACATCAGTGGCTGTAGCTAATGTTTAAAAGTATCAATAGCACTTTTTTCATACAAAAAATGGATTTTTTATTGTTGCACTAACCCTCTAATGCGAAATATTGTTTGAGTGTGGTGTTAAGGAAGTTTTCAAGGGTCAAGAGAACAGGTCATATATGTGATCAAGAAGAGTGCATGGTAAAAGCTTGGGGATGCCCACGTGGTTCATCCAAGAATATTTTAAGAAGACTCAAGCATCTAAGCTTGGGTATTCCCAAGGCATCCCCTTCTTCGTCAACTATCTATCAGGTCACTTCTCGTGAAACTATATTTGTATTCGGTCACATCATATGAAGTTTACTTGGAGCGCCTGTTTGTTTTTATTTTGTTTTCCTTTGTTTTCTTTTGTTTTCCTTGATGCAATAATATAGTTGGATCCTAGAATTCTTTGTTTGGGAGAGAGACACGCTTGCTTTTTCGTTTGAATACTTGGTATGCTAGTATTCTTAGTTTTTCTTCTAGTTGCTGCAAAAATTCATGTTTAGCTCTTGTTTTCATTGCATCTCTTATTCAGAGTTGTTAGTTTTAGTAGTGTTATGTGAGTCCTCTCATGTTTTCTTGCTATAGAATTTAGAGAGTTTTTGTTAAAGCATTATTTTTATGGTGCTTGATGGGAAAAAAACTGCTGCTTGAGCTAGAATTATTAACGGTGCAAGTAGAAGCTTGTATAGACTGTGGCTAGACTTTTTCATATCATGCTAGATATTATTTTAGTTCTAAAGCCTTGTGGTTATTGAGTAGCATGATTAGCCTCAAATAGCTGAGAGTGTTTAATGTACCATTGAAAGAATCATGAGTTGTTCTTGTCATATTGAAGAATAAATTTGTGGTGTTCTCCTTTGAATGTTTTATTTGGTTGACTTGGCGCATGCTCACACCATGTTTATGACTATGAACCAGTCATGAATAGCCTCTATGATCATTTAGTTTTTGAACTTGTGGTACGAGTTATGTTTGATTAATGATGTTTATGTCTCTATGCATGATTATGGCTCTTATGCTCTCTTGATTTGTCGCTCCCAGTCCTTTGCTAGCCTCCACTTGTACTCAGTATGAGCTCTACTCGTGCATCCAACTCCCAAAAACCGAAGTCAGGGGCAAAAATTATGCTTTGACTGATAAATCAGGGGCAAAAATAGTGAAGAGATTTTGTGTGTATTAATTGGGGGCTGGGAACCCCGCTGCCAACTCTTCTATCATTTGGATAAGCGGATGAAGCCACAAGTCGAGGGTGTGAAATCCAATCAACAAGATAAAGATTCTCTATTGACGTCATCATGAGCAAAAACAGGAACATAAAGAAGGAGTAATTTTGAAGGTGTTAAAGGTAACACATGAGCAATTTACTTTGGAATGGCAGTTAAATACCACATGTAGGTAGGTATGGTGGACACAATGGGAAAAACTCTAGTTTAAGAGAGTTTTGATGCATGAGTAGAGCTCATACTCAGTACAGGTGGAGGCTAGCAAAAGACTGGGAGCGACAAATCAAGAGAGCATAGGAGACATAATCATGCATAGGGACATAAGCATTATTAATTAAAACATAAGAAGTATCACAAGTTCCAAAACTAAGTGGTCATGGAGGCTATTTGTGACTGGTTTGTAGTAAAATACATGGTGTGAGCATGCGCCAAGTCAACCAAATAAAACATTCGAAAGAGAATATCATATATTGGTGCTTTACTATGACAAGAACAACTCATGAATCTTTCAAGACATATTAAACACTCTCATCTATTTGAGGCTAATCATTCTACTAAATAACCACAAGGATTTAAAACTAAAATAACATATAGCATGGCATGAAAAAGTTCTAGCCACAGTCTATACAAGCTTCTACTTTCACCAGTATAAATTCTACTTTAAACAACAGTTTCTTTCTCCCAACAAGCACCATACACAATATGTTTTAACAAAAATACTCTTTATGATACAACAAGCAAACATGAGAGTACTCACATAACACTACTATAAAACTAACAACTCTGATAAGAGATGCATGAAAACAAAGGCTAAACGAAGTACTAGCAAAAAGTTAACACTCACATAACAATAAGAATTAAAACTAGAGTGTTGTAAGCAATGAAAACGGAGGGTGTCTCTCTTCCACACAAGTATGATAAGATCCAACCATTTATTACAGAAAATAAAACCAAACAAGCTGAAAACAAAAAATAAAAGATGCTCCAAGTAAAGCACATAAGATGTGACTGAATAAAAATATAGTTTCACTAGAAGTGACGTGATAAATTGTTGATGAAGAAGGGGATGCGTTGGGCATCCCCAAGCTTAGATGCTTGAGTCTTCTTGGAATTTGCTGGGATGTACCTCCAGGGCATCCCCAAGCTTAGGATCTTCACTCTTTTTGATCACATCATATCATCCTCTTCTCTTGACCCTTGAAAACTTCCTTCACACCAAACTTCTCACAATCTTTTTTTTAGAACCTAAACTATGGGGTAAAACCCCATAGCATTTTATTTAAAACTAGACTGTACAAAGATTACAATATTTACAGAGGTATAACCTCGAGCCAGATTAAGCAAGATTCTCAATCCATTGTAACAAAATTTGTAAATGCTTATCATTCACCCTATGCGTATGCATGGTGATCTCATGAACAAAATTCTTTTTCCAAGCCCTGAAAGTTGGCATAATGTGTTGAAAAATGGCCTAATTGCGTAGTTTCGAAATATGCCACGAAGCAATAATCACCACCTCAGCAAAGAAATGTTTATCAAACTTCCTCCGAGCATTATAAAATATTTATCAAAGTTGTCTCCATCATCCCAGTATATCTGAAGGTAATTCCAAATACGTGTACTAATATTTCATTGGAAGAAAATATGCATCCAGTCTTCTGTTTGGTGGGTGGGACAGAGGGCACAGTGAAAAATATCTGTCACATTCCAATGGCGACGACGAAGCATATCTCTGGTATTGAAACGGTCACTAACCATAAGCCAAGCAAAAACCTTAATGCGCAAAAGCACCTTACTTTTCCAAATCCAAGCAATAATTTTGTTAGCTCTGTGATCGCGAAAACAGTGATAGTAAAAGTGCCTTGAAGAGTACAAACCTCCTTTCCTCAACACAATCTTCATTAGCAACATTAGTGCAATCGAAATAATAAATTCACATGGTTCAGTTTCAACACAAGCCTAACACTCATAAACACATTAGCTACTGTCACAACTTCTTCTAAAACTCTTTTTCTCATAAGAACACCAAAAGAAAGCGATTAAGATGCAAATGCAATTATTGGCAGAAATCTGTCAAAACAGGACAGCAGGTAAAGATGATTTTTTTCGAAAATATTCTATTGCTCAAATCAAAAATTGGTCAACTAAGAAAAGTTGCTTATATAGCCCAGAATTACGCACAAAAAACTCAGGTCGTTTTGAAATTTCTGTGATTTTATACGAATTTAACAGTGGACAACAGAAATCTGTTTCCTGCGCAGAAATCCGAAATATAGTCGCAACTTTCCACTAGAGGCTTTACTTGGCTCAACAAAGACACAAAATAAAAAGATACATAGGGGTTTCTAAGGAAATAGAAAACACCCAGGTGCAAAGAAAACAAAAGAAAAACGACGGAAAACGGGTTGAAAACGGAAAAATAAAACGGGTTGTCTCCCGGTAGCGCTTTTCTTTAACGCCTTTCAGCTAGGCACAAATGATTTTTAAAAGATGCTCACATAAGAATAAGATTTGAAGAACAATAGGACATCATCAAGAAGCAAATATAAAACACATTTAAGTCTAACCCACTTCCTATGAAAAAGAATCTTGTAGAAAAACAAGTCAATGAAGCACAAAGTGACTAGCATAGGAAGACAAAATAAGTGCAACTTCAAAAATTTCAACATAAAGAGGGGAAACTTAATATTGTTGAGATGCATAAAACCATGTTTCCCTTTCTCATAATAACTTTCAGTATCATCATGAATAAAATTAACAATATAACTATCATAAGAAACATTCTTATCACGAGCCACATGCATAAAAGAATTAATACTCTCCACATAAGCATAGGCATTCTTATTAATAGTAGCGGGAGAAAATTCAACAAAATAGCTATCATTATTATTCTCATCACCATAATCATCAAATATAGGAGGCATAGTATCATCAAAATAAATTTCTCAACAATAGTAGGTGGACTGAAAATATCATATTTATCAATGCAATCATCATAAAGAACTCCAACATGATAGACAAGTTGTATATTAGGGAGATGGTTTTGAGTAATCCCTCCAAAGCTATGACAAGTTTCATAAGGATAATTGTAATCATATCCTATGTTATATCATCTTTTATAATAGTTATCAAAGACTTGAGGCATAGTATCATCATAGGCAATATCATCAATTTTACTAGAAAGAGATGTATCAAGCATATAATCATCAGTAGGAAAAGGATTTTCAAACACATCATCCACAAGCTCAGAGCTTTCTTTATCATCATTGGAAGGAACATGGATGGTACTAATAGTACAAAAATTATCATCATTTTCAGAATTGGTACCAAAGAGATTTTCAATATCAAAAGTAGTGTGTTTCTCCCAATCATGGTCACTTTCATAAATAACAGGCATAGAAAAATCATCGAGTTCAGACTCATCAGCAAAAGCTGTAATATGAGCAACATGCTTAGGGAGAGATACTGTTACATCTCTCTTTTTACTCCTCTTCTTCTTCTTCTTACTCTCTATAGGAGGGAGAGGCTTGAAAGGAAGGTTCTCCACATACCCTGGTTTATTGTCAGAAACAATAGAACAAACCTTGGAGGATTCCTCCTCTTCATTAATAAGATGAAAACAAATATTAGACCTGTCATATTTTGGTCAAGTGTCCTTTTTTAGAATATTCTGTATGTAAGTATTTGCATGGCAATTTTCAACACAATAAAGATGGCATTCATGCAAGACACTATTCATATCAAAAGCACTCATATCAATCAAAGAAGTTTTTCTTAATAACTCTTCACACCCCAAAAATAATGTAAGTTCATCATGCTCATTGGGGGTGATCATGTCATCACAATACAAACTTGCAGTACTCATAGGATTCGAAAGGCTACTATCATGGCTTGAGCATTGAAAATTAAAATGACCCACTTTACAACAAAGTTCACAAATAAAAGGATAGAGGGCACAGACTTTTTCACCAAGATCATTTAGAGCCATATACCACTTTGTAGTTTTTTCATTCCTATGATGGATACAATATTCTTCTTCGATTTGATTCTTTTCACAAGGTCTAAGTGCTCCACAGAAATTAACATGCTTATAAGAAATAGTACTTTCAGAAGTTTGAGCATGTTTATTGCAATAATCAATAACAATTTCATTTTTCATGCAAGTTTCTTTCAAAGGTTCATGATATATGTCCCATTTTAGGAAGATTAATATAAGAAGCAAAGGATCTATACCAACCGACAGCCATTTTAGGATCAAGACCATATTTAGCATTAAGCTCATGAAAAACAGCAGTTTCAGCAAAAGTCTTAATGCAATCATACTCATAGTTTATACCTTATTCTTTACCTTTATTGTTATTCCAATCTTCATTATTGGTTTCAATTGTTTCAAGAAGATAACATTTAGCTTCAACCTTCTTACTTGAGAAAGAACCCTCTGAACATGCATCTAGATAATCCATGTAATGTCTTGAAAGCCTTGCATAAAAATTAGTAACAATTATTTCCTTAGGAAGATCATGGTTAGGACATTTAAGTATTAATGTTATCAGTCTTCCCCAAGCTTGAGCAATGCTTTCTCCATCATGAGGCCAAAAATTATAAATGTTATTCCTATCTAAATATAGTTGATGAGAGGAATAAAATTTAGAATAAATAGAGATTCAAGCTCCCTCCACTCCAAATGATGAGGATCATCTAGCAGATCATACCACTCCCTTGCTTTGTCCTTATGAGATAAAGAGAATAACCTCCTCTTAACTTGGTCCATTGAAATACCTGCACACTTGAACAACCCGCATAATTCATGTATAAAGTGTAAATGATCACGAGGATGGACAATTCCATCTCTAAGAAAGCGGTTATCCATGACAAGTTCAACAATTTTCTTGGGTATTTTAAAAGAAATGCTTTTGGTAGGAGGATTTAAAATATCACAAGCATCATTAGATTTATCACATATGCGAGATAAAGTATCATCAAAGCAAATTTTCTCCTCTAAAGCTGGGGAAATAAAAAGTTTATAGAAACTAGCTTCCCCAAGCTTAGACTTTTCCATAGTACTAGAAATAATGGTATCCAAATAATTATTGCTAATAACATTGCTACTAGAATGCAAATAAAGCTCTCTCATATTTTTGTTGTTTTCCATTAAGACTAACTAGTAAAAATAAAAACAAGCAATAAGTAAAAAATTAGACTAACTAGTGAAAACAAGAAACAAAAAGATATAATTGCAGAATCTAAAGGAAATAACTTCGAGCACTCACACCCGAGGATGTGAGAACCTTTTACCTTACCTCCCCGGCAACAGCACCAGAAAAGAGCTTGATGTCTACGCACGCTTCTATTCTTGTAGACAGTGTTGAGCCTCCAAGTGCAGAGGTTTGTAGAACAGCAGCAAGTTTCCCTTAAGTGGATCACCCAAGGTTTATCGAACTCAGGGAAGTAGAGGTCAAAGATATCCTCTTAAGCAACCCTTCAATTAAGATACAATAAGTCTCTTGTCTCCCCAACACACCTGATACAATTTTCAGTTGTATAGGTGCACTAGTTAGGCGAAGAGAGAGTAAAATGCAAGTAATATGGATGATAATAAGTGATACTAGCAATCTGAAATAAAAATTGCAGCAAGCAAACATGTAGCAGAACAGGCGGAAAACGGTGTTTTAATGCATGGAAATAAGGCCTAGGGATCCTACTTTCACTAGTGGACACTCTCAACAATGAAAACATAATTGAATGCACAAATAACATTTCTTCACTATGCTACTCTAAACCACTCTCCGGTCGAATAAAAAACACCAATCATTGCGTAGGGCTGTAACAACACTCCTCAAAGTAAGCACTTTCCCAACCAAGTAACCCCCATGCTATCACCATGGGACCCATATGGTTCCACGCAAACACCACAATTTCATAGGGTTATCCAACACAAAATATAAATATAATACTAAACCACACGGCGCACACACTGTCACCTTTACACCATGATCAAAGTGTTTACGGAGATCTCATAACAAAAACCACTTGAGTAGCATAATAGATGAAGAATAATATCTATGAATTCAACTAGATTACAAAGCACGAACACATATAGATCACACCATGGGAGAGAGAGATGAAACACATAGCTACCGGTAGAACCCTCAGCCCCGGGGGAGAAGTACTCCCTCTTCATCATAGGAGACCACAACGGCGATGGAGATGGCGATGGAGTCGATGGAGATGGGTTCCGGGGGCACTTCCCCGTCCCAGGAGGGTGCCAGAACAGAGATCTGCCCCCCAAAACTTGTCGGATTAGCTACGAATGTATTTGTGGAAAAGGTCGATTGTTTTAGGGTTTATGCCTCGGGGAGTATATATGGGAGAAAGGGCGATGCCGGGAGGTGGCCACAGGGCCCACACCCCTAGGTGGCGCGGCAAGGGGGGACCCACGCCACCCCATGGTGTGTCCATCCTGTGGCCCCCCTCCGGGGCTCTTTGGAACTTCTGGATGCTTCCAGGACTTCTAAGACTTCTGGCTTTCGAATCGTCCAATTCCGAAAATATTTGCAGAACAACTTTTCTGAAACTAAAAACAGCTGAAACAGGAACTGGCTTTGAGGCATCTTGTGAATAGGTTAGTCCCGGGAAATCGATAAAAATGACATAAAGTGTAAGGAAAACATGTGGGAAACAACATGAAAACAACATGGAACATCAGAAATAAGGATACGTTTATGACGTATCAGGGAGCCATCGAAGAAATATTCCGCCGCCTCCACGAGGCGGAAAACAACAAAGAGAGAAAAGCTCTCCGGCAGGGAGAAATCTATTGCGGGAATTCCTTCCTAGAGGGGGGGGGATAATCATGGACATCGTCACCGTCATCGAGTTGGACTTCATTGGAATCATCATCATATCCACCGCCATCACCATCATCTCCACCGCTCCACTCCGTTCCGCTATAACATCTAGGGCTGAATCTTGTCTATTTCATAGGAGGAACTTTCCCAGTGTTAATTACTCCTTGTGGTTGATGCTATTGAGTGAAACCGTTGAATTAAGGTTTATGTCCAGATTGTTATTCATCATTATATCACCTCTGATCATGATCCATATGACGTCTTGTGAGTAGTTCATTTAGTTCTTGAGGACATGGGAGAAGTCAAGATGTTAGTGGTGGAATTATGTTGAGTAATATTTAATGGTTTGATATTTAAGTTGTGGCGCTATTCTTCTAGTGATTTCATGTGAACTTCGACTACACCATACTTCACCTTTATGCGCCTAGGGAAATACATTGTGTATTCGGCTACTAACTGTGGGGTTGCCGGAGTGACAGAAACCTAAACCCTCGTTAGGAAACCGATGCATGAGGGAGTGTAGGATCCCAGAGTTTAAGACTGTGGTTAGATTTATCTTAATTACTTTCTTGTACTTGCGGATACTTGCAAGAGGTATAATCACAAGTATGTATTAGTCCGAGTTAGGGCAGTGCATTAGAATAGGTTCACCCCCACAACACCTATCAAAATAATAAATATTAATCAGTTGTATGAAGCGAAAGCACTTGGCAAAATTCCCGTGTGTCCTCAAGAACGTTTGATCATCATAAGTAAACCAACCGGCTTGTCCTTTGCTCTAGAAAATATTGGGCCACTTACTGAAATTATTATTACTGTCTTTTATTTACTTGTACTTTATTTATCTGCTATATCAAAAAACCGTGAAAACATGTCTGCTAGTATTTATAGCCGGGCTTCGTGGCATCACTTTAGTCGATTACGAGATGGGAGTTCGAGTTTGTTGTTGTTATTCCATAGGCCGATAGGAGTCTCTAATTTATGTTTTATCTGATTGTAATGGATTGATAACGCTCGGGTTTAAGAAATAAAAAGATGTATGCATCAATCGCCGGGATCTCCTGCTAATAAAGCGATGGACCTCCGCACACACCAATGAACAGAGACTCGATTTGGCATTGGGTGGTGCTTAGTTCGAGAAAATTACAAAAAACCACCACAATTGTGGCTTGGTTTTCAAAAAACAACCAAAATTGTGGTTGGTGACAAAGAACCACCGACTACGCGTAACAGTTTTACGAAAAACACTAATCGTGCTGCGTAGCCAAGCTAACGTCGATTATGACATGTGGGGCCCATAGTCCGAATGATGTGGCAACGATTTTCCTGCCAGTTTTACAAAAAGGTCCTCTACACAATTGGATCCTCTTATTTATATCACTCTAATTAAAAAAAAGTCCAAATGAGCAACAACAAAGAGAGCATGGCGGCCTCGCCGAAGCACGCCTTGCCGCCGCAGCGGGCACTACTGCTCGGCAAGATGTAGAACGCATCGCTGAAGCGCGTACTGCCGCCACGGTGTGCGCCTGCTGCGTTGGTGCCCTATAGCGGCGACGCTGCTCCGACGTTTGTTGTGAGTATTTCATCGAACAGCTCGCGTGCGAGAACGGAGAGTGGAGCAGCACGTCAGAAGCTAGCGGCCGGAGAGCGGCAACCAGATGAGGGCGTGTTGGAAGCTCAAGCAACGCCCAAGCGGTTGCGGAGGGCGTCGAGGCAAGGGGAACATTGTCGACCCTGGAGCGGAGGAACAGTGGTCAACGGCGACGGCGGCGGCGATGTCGGGGCGGGAGAGGCCGATGCGGTTGCGGAGGGCGGCGAGGCGAGGGGCGACGTTGTTGACCCTGGATCGGAGGAGCAGTGGGTCGACGGCGACGACGGCGGCGATGTCGGGGCGGGAGTGGCCCAGGCGGTTGCGGAGGGCAACGAGGGGAGGGACGACGTTGTCGACCCTGGAGTGGACTAGCAGTGGGTCGACAGCGGTGATGTCTGCGCGGGAGAGGCCGACGCTGGAGACGAGGGCGAGCACAACGTCGGGGTTTGAGGCGGGCTTGAGGTTGGGGAGCTTCGTGGACGCCTTGAACACCCTGGCTCGGTACAGGGATATATAATTAGTAGATAAAATTTTTGGAGGTCATTTTTGTAAAGTTGGCAGAAACGTAATTGCCAAGTCGTCCTGACATTTGACCCCACATGTCATAATCCATGTTACTGTTGCTGAGCAACTCGATCAGTGTTTTTTTGTAAAACTGTTACGCAGAGCCAGTGGTTTTTTCGTCACCAACCACAATTGTGGTGGTTTTTTGAAAACCGAGCCACAATTGTGGTGGTTTTTGGTAATTTTCTCTGCTTGGTTCTGACTTGGGCCTTCAACCTATAAGAGAGAAGGTTTTATGGAGAGCTGCAATTGCTTAGCGTTCAGACTTGAAAGACTATATATAGCCACCTATGTGTCAACCCAATAATATTAGTTAACTTAGAACAATAAGTAAAAAATCGGTACAATAATGCTCAAACACGCACATTGAATCAACTGCCTATGTGCTTGGCCTTTTTTAGTTCTTCCTCTTGCAAACTATTTACTGAAATTTTTTCTCTACATTATTATATAGTTTATTGTTCTTCTTTTATCTTGCTTGATCGAACCGTCCTGTTTGAGACTTGTTGCGATCTGAAAACTAGGCACATGTGTTGTATTTCTTTGTGCGTTGGTATGTTGTTGGACCTTCCTAAATGTCGCTTCGTCGTATGATTATTGCAGGTTTATGCCAGTGTTAGATCTGTCTTGTGCGGCAAGCCGTGACTCCTAACTAGTGTTATTTATTATCTACATATTTTTCGCGAAAAGCAAAAACTTTGCGTTTTATTGCATTGATAGAAAGAGAGTTTATGTACATTCCTCCAAAGGAGGTAACCCCACCAAGTACAACTCGATCCAAGGTACACCTACACTACGGAAGCAGTTGATCTAGGTCTGGGGCTCCCGCGCACACTGATGACTGCCAAGTGCAGGAGATCAATTGTAGTACCTTTCGATAAGTATTTGAGTGTCGAACCCACGAGGAGCTGAACGTAAGCTATCTATTCTCTAAAGCCCTATAACCCTCTTATATGGCTGTTTATGCAAAGCAATAAGTTTGACTAAAAGAAACTAACTAATTAAAAGCAAGTGACGTGGAGTGTCGTTTGTCTATTACTAGTGAAGCAAGTTTAAAATGCAAGTAATCCTAGAGCAAGTTTTTAAAGCAAGTTTCTAAGCAAGTTTCACAAGTAGCAAGCAACAAATATCTCAAGTATCTCAAGGGAGCAAGTGTTCTAGCAATAGGTGTTTCGTTCGTGTGGTTGTCACAATTAGTGAAGCACATGTTTTAGTCTTAGTTGTTTCTTCTACGAAGGAGCCATGAATAGGTATAGTCAAGTAAATGATCTACAACCCCTTATGATGGATCATGTGGCCAAGTAAATGACTGCACAAGATTGATTAAGACATAAAGTCCCACCATAGGCTTACGTTCTAAGGTCCCCTATATATATCCCCCAATAACTTAACTTTGTGGCTCGGTCTCAGGTTACTGTCACTCCCAAGTCACCACCACTCCATTATGCTACCGGTGATCACCTTACATGCATTCCCCCAACATATGCGTGCACTCATATATTGTACATAAGGACAATCATAGAAGATAACAAACTTGTATGCAACCAATCAACGAACTATTTCACCATTGCCAAGAACAATTCACTACTCAAACATAGACGGGGAGACACAATACATCAAGGGAATATAGTATTGCATCATACATCGTGTTTGCCAAGAGATTACAGTGGAGATATGGAGCTGATCTTGCTGTAGATGTTGATGATGAACATGCCGGAGGAGATGGAGCCCTCCGGGGGTGATCCCGGCGCCGTTTCCCCCCTCCGATCTTCTCCGGCGGCAGCCTTCTGTCTCTCTGTTTTGTGGTTTCGTCTCTCGGTGCCGCCTCCTTCTCGAAAAGTCCAGGGGACCCTTTATATAGTCGTTTTTAGGTCACGAGACACTCGGGAGAATAAAGATCGACGGCATCGGAGCCACGGGGGCAAAAAGGGGGCCCCACACGCGGCCAAGGAATCTGGCCGCGTGGAGGGTCCTATTTTCCACCTGGTTGGCCTTTTGGCCCTCTACTTTGGCCCATGGTCTTCGTCTTGAAAATTCTGAACCGTGCTCTTTGGCCTTGCCCTTTTTGGAGTCCCGAAGCTCCCGGAAAGTCTGAAACACTAAAAAGTACGTTTTCTAGAAAAACAGGGTTAGAACCAAAAGAAGGGGGATTGTTCAGAAAATCCCCCAAATCATTATAAAACATGAATATAAGTTGCTAATATGTAGAAAAAACAAGTAATAACATGCAAAGTTCATGTATGCATTTTACATGCATCAACATCCCCAAGCTTAACCCATACTCGTCCTTGAGTATGAAGGTGATAAAACTAACATGGACTTTGCATTTTAAAAAAATCATGGAATATCAAAGAATATTATTCATGCTACATATAATCAAATGATTCATAATGTAGATGAGTAGCAACATACAATTCATGTTATAAGAAATATCAAATATGCAAGCAAAGATGCTTCATGAAAGTTCACAAAGTGTATAATGAAATTAAAGCACTATGGACCAAATGCATACACAAAATGTAAAATAAAATCCTATATTGGTCAAAGAATAGCATAATGGAAAATAGAAAATATGGTGGACACTTTGGAGAAAATTGAGTAGAGGTAAAACATGATCAAGTCTTATTTAGCCTCTAAATTATTCAACTAAAATTACTAATTGAAATGTGGCATCCATTGGTCTAAGACTCTCGTTGCCCCTTTATCACTAGCATCTTAAATTTTGAATGTTGAAGTAATGTGATTGACAAGGTGTTGGTTGAATGCCTCATGCCCCGTGAGTGTGAAAACCTACTCCATGATTACTCAACTTAAGATTCCTAATAAGCTTTGTACAATCATAATAAGTATTAATGACATCATAGAGAACCGCAAAGAGGTACCTCTTGCCCCATGACATGGAAACCATCCCATGTCACAATGACAAGATGAACAAACGGAGTAGACTCATCATCCTTTTTTATTTCATTCACTATATGCATAGCTTCTTATTTTATTGTAGGATGTGTCTGTAGAGTCCACTCTAGCTGTAAGTAAATTTCCACCATGATCAAGCATGGCTTGGGTTAGCGGCCCAATGCGTTTCTCTAGTCATAAATATACTTACTCATCAAAACTTACTATACCTCTATTTCATTTCGGCATGGCAGGAGTCCAAAAACAAAAGTACATGATATCAACCAAATGTAAATTTTTGTGCAATGTTGAAAGATTAACAGTGATACACGTTTATAGCTAGCTCCCAACCAAACACTTGTCAAACGCAAAACTTTTAGCTCCCGTTATTGGGTCATGTTTATTAAGTGCAATGAAAAGTAAAGGTGTGCATTCAAAAGTTCGTGAGAGTCCTATCCCAAATTCAGCTCATGACAATTAATAAAGTGAATATCTTAATTTAGAACATAAATAACACTATAACATGGTGAACATACTCGGAATAGCTCTGAAGCTAATAGGTAGATATGGTGGACTCACTGGAAATACTTGGCTAAAGGGTGTTGGAAACAAGTTTATACTTGTTGGAATTTTTACTTTTTTGGCTAGCAAGAGGGAGATAGTTGACCAGCTACTATGCAGTCATTAGTGTCCATAGAACTACTCATTTCATGAAAAACTAAGTAAACTAACAATTAACATCAAAAACATGAATAAGAGATAGCTCATGACAACACTATTGCAAATTTCTACACATAAAACAGCATATAAATCATGCAACTATAAGTAGCTTTTATAATCAACTAAAGCATCCCTTTCCCAATAAATATAACAACATCCAACTTAATTCAACCCATTATTCTAGTAGCTGATTCTCATAAAGATAATTGTGGTGGTGGTATCACAAATAAACTAAAAAAAACAAAACTAAACGCTTCAAGTTTCTGCGATAAATGCTTTGCTTAGAAAAACAGAAACTAGACGTGTGCTAACCAAAAGAGTGTTGGTCCAGGGGGTGTTCACCACATCCCCAAGCTTGTGGTTTTCACCACTCTTGGATCTCTCTTGGCGCAGCTCCTCTATTCCCTGTGAAAAAACTTTACAAAACATGTTTCTCCCATTCTTTTTCTGTGGGGTGAGATTAGCAAGGACAAACAAAACGTATGCATGCTGCGCAAAATTCCAAAACAAATGCTCCAGAAGATAGACAATAAGGTTCATAATGTTGTATGTTCACTCTCTAGCTCGAAAAGATCAAGGAAATTCAAGTCCCAAACCCAAAGAGTGCATCCAACAAAAGAAGGCAAAATCTGTCCAGAAAAGCAATAGCAGCAAAACGAACGTTTTCCCTAAGCTAGACTCATCAAAAAATTAATCCAATTTTTTTCTTACAGAGTACGAAAAGTTGCAGAACATACTAAAATATTAGCTCAATCCGACTTACAGATAAAAAATGAAAAATCGTACGGTGAGCAGAATCGTGCTGAAACAGAAATTCCAAGCACTAGGATAGCAACTTTTAAATCCAAATGGGTGAAACTTGACACTTTATTGAAAACTCCAGAAACTAAACTAAAGACTAAGTCTCTTGTTACAGCAAGAGGACACTAGGAAAAACCAACTAATAACAACCGGGTTGCCTCCCGTAAAGCGCTTTATTGATAGCCGTATAGCTAGGCTTTTCTTACTTAACATCATGATGGTTGGAGTGAGGTGGCTCGGCATCCCCAAGCTTGGATTCTTGTACTTATTTGATACATGTAGGGTGAGCCCAGGGGTACATACCCAAGCTTGATTGGTTGTCCCTCTTGATCTTTGTTCATCTCACTCAACTCTTCCTCCTGAAAAATTCTTCTTACACAAATCTCAACATAAAACTTGATTAGAGGGGTTAGTGCCTCCATAAATAAAATCCACATAGGTACAGCAAAGACACATCATGACTTGATTCTAAATATTAACTACTGTTACTACAGTTGTGCATTTCTCCTTGATCAAAAGAACCACACAAAACACAAGTAATGAGAGCAATGCAAAATAAAGACATAATCTGCCAAAAAACTGAACAGCCCGTAAAGAGTGAATTTTTAGAGGCACTTAAGTTGCTCAAATCAGAAAACTTAAAACTAATGAAATATGTAGTGATAACTAAATATTGCTGTCGTAAATTACCAGGTCAAAATTCCACTTCTGTGATTTTAAACATTTTTCGCAGTGAAGTTCAGGAATCTGTTTTCTGGACAGCTAATTACTATTATTTAATCCTATCTCTCATATAAGATTATTATTGCCATTTATGATGAGAAATAAGACAGAAATGTGATGTTACAGTAGTGAACTAATATTTTTTATTGTTTTTAGCTTTGGAAAAAGTTTTAATGATAGAGACTTTGCAATGGTTTTATTGGCATGAACAACACATGTTCAAGGTCGACCCCAACTTCTCCATTACTCATCCTTCTCATTTACTTTCCCAAAAAATTTATAAAATGAAAATCTTAAACTAAATGATAGATAACAGTAGGTAAAGGTATTTTACATGTTGAAAAGACATAAATGTGTGCTCAAACCGAATAGGAAATTAAAGCACAAGGAACAAACCAAAAAATATTAAACAATTTATTTTTAAGTCTAACCCCTTTCCTATGCATTGACATTTTGTAATGAAACAAATAAAAGAAGCACATAATAGCAAGCATAGAAAGGTAGATCAAGTGCAACTTCAATACTTTCAGCATAAAGAGGGGAAACTTAATATTGTTGAAATATGTGTAACCATGTTTCCCTCTCTCATAATAATTTTCAGTAGCATCATGAATAGATTCAACAATATGAATATCACATAAAACATTCTTATCATGAGCCACATGCATAAAAGAATCACTACTCCCATAAGTAAAATCATCATTAGTGATAGTGGGAGTTAAACATTCATAATTTTCATTGCAATCATCATATATAGGAGGCATAGTATCATCAAAGTGAATTTTCTCCTCCAAGCTTGGGGAACTGGAAATATCATGCTCATCAAAACCAACTTCCCCAAGCTTAAAACTTTCCATAGAATCAGAAAGTATATCATTTTTATCCTCAATAGTAGGGGGACTAAAAATATCATATTCAAGACAAACTTCCCCAAGCTCAAGGTTTTCCTTAGCAATAAAGGTGTTCAAAGAATTAGTACTACCACAAATATGATTGTTGTGCAAATAATTTTTCAATTTCTCTTCAAACACTTCATGTCCTAATTCAAGGTAGATATTATACAGTTCTAAAATTGTTTGGTTGTTTTCCATTTTATAATTTTTTTTGTGTTTTAGGTTTATATGTTAGTATGCAATGCAAACAAGAATAAAAGCTTAGCACAACGCTCCCCGGCAACGGCGCCAGAAAAGTGCTTGATGACTCCCAAGTGCAGGAGATCAATTGTAGTACCTTTCGATAAGTATTTGAATGTCGAACCCACGAGGAGCTTAAGGTATGCTATCTATTCTCTAAAGCCCTATAACACTCTTATATGGCTGTTTATGCAAAGCAATAAGTTTGACTAAAAGGAACTAACTAATTAAAAGCAGTGACGTGGAGTGTGGTTTGTCTAGTAACTAGTGAAGCACGTTTAAAATGCAAGTAATCCTAGAGCAAGTTTCTAAAGCAAGTTTCACAAGTATCAAGCAGCAAATATCTCAAATATCTCAAGGGGGCAAGTGTTCTAGCAATAGGTGTTTCGTTCGTGTAGTTGTCACAATTAGTGAAGCACATATTTTAGTCTTAGTTGTTTCTTCTAGGGAGGAGCCATGAATAGGTATAGTCAAGTAAATGATCTACAACCCCTTATGATGGATCACGTGGCCAAGTAAATGACTGCACAAGATTGATTAAGACATAAAGTCCCAACATAGACTTACGTTGTAAGGTCCCCTATATATATCCCCCAATAACTTAACTTTGTGGCTCGGTCTCAGGTTACTGTCACTCCCAAGTCACCACCACTCCATTATGCTACCGGTGATCACCTTACATGCATTCCCCAACATATGCGTGCACTCATATATTGTACATAAAGACAATCATCAAAGATAACAAACTTGTATGCAACCAATCAACGAACTATTTCACGATTGCCAAGAACAATTCACTACTCAAACATAGACGGGGAGACACAATACATCAAGGAATATAGTATTGCATCATACATCATGTTTACCAAGAGATTACAGTGGAGAGATGGAGCTGATCTTGCTGTAGATGTTGATGATGAACATGCCGGAGGGGGTGGAGCCCTCCGGGGGTGATCCCGGCGGCGTTTCCCCCCTCCGATCTTCTCCGGCGGCAGCCTTCTGTCTCTCTGTTTCGTGGTTTCATCTCTCGGTGCTGCCTCCTTCTCAAAAAGGCCAGGGGACCCTTTATATAGTCGTTTTTAGGTCACGAGACACTCGGGAGAAGAAAGATCGACGGCATCAGAGCCACGGGGGCAAAAAGGGGGCCCCACTTGCGGCCAAGGAATCTGGCCGCGTGGAGGGTCCTCTTTTCCACCTGGTTGGCCTTTTGTCCCTCTACTTTGGCCCATGGTCTTCGTATCAAAAATTCTGAACCGTGCTCTTTGGCCTTGCCCTTTTTGGAGTCCCGAAGCTCCCGAAAAGTCTGAAACACTAAAAAGTACGTTTTCTGGAAAAACAGGGTTATAACCAAAAGAAGGGGGATTGTTCAGAAAATCCCCCAAATCATTATAAAACATGAATATAAGTTGCTAATATGTAGGAAAAACAAGTAATAACATGCAAAGTTCATGTATGCATTTTACATGCATCACACACCCAATCCCGAGCTTCGGCTTTGATGTTCTCCACCAATACGCTCACCGAAGGACTCGCGTTGTCGAAGACGATTGCGTTCCGCTGCTTCCAGATCCACCAGGCTATGAGCATGAAAATCGTCGATGTGCCTTTTCTGAGCACGGGGGGTGTGGAGCGCAGAAGCAGCATCCACCAGTCAACGAAATCGTCTTCGACCGCCGGCGGGCGGAAGGTAGATCTGATCCAAGATAAGACCTCGTGCCAGATTGTGTGAGAGAATGAGCAGCCAGTGAGAAGGTGGGGCATGGACTCTACGACCTGGTCGCAGAGCAGGCACCTCGCATGGTGTGGCAAGGCGCGTCTCACTAGCCTTTCCCCCGTCCAGCATCGGTCCAAGCAGGCAAGCCAGATGAAGAACTTGTTAGAATTTTATATGGGCTCCTTATATGGGCTCACATGTCTAGCCCAACTAAGCCCACTAAAATCCTGAAATTGTCATGGCCCATTCATGAATAATACAAGTGGGGAGTGGGACTAAAGTTTAGTCCCACATTGCTAGTTTGGAGAGAGTGGAACCACTTTATAAGGTGAGCCATTCTAGCTCATGTATGAGTAGGCAAGGCAAGAGGAGAGGTGTGCCACACGCGCGCTCCTCCTCCGCCGCCCGCCTCGCCTCGTCACGTCACGACACGACGCGGGTTGCGGGAATGAGCCGAGCCGAGAGCGTTTATTTTGTAGCTTGGGAAAACTTAATGAGTCATTAATTTGGTAATTAACGGACGCGGTAATTTCCAAAACCGTTTCTGTTTGCTTTCTGGATCGTGGAGCCGAACCGACTCAGACGTGGAGTTACGCCCACGTCTCTCCCAGCCCGCATATAAATACGTGCATACGGTAAACCCTAGCCGCCACTTCGTCATATGGTTTCGCACCACCATTCCAAAGCACTGCGCCGCCAATCAAGCCTTCTCTATCCCTCCTTCCGGCGTGCACCGCGAGAAGGGACAGCAGGCTTCCGGAACCACGCCTCTTGTGATCCTGTACGGGAGAGGGGCGATCAGGTTTTTGGGGAGCGCACTCGCGCGACTGCTAACGGCGACTACTTCCCCAACGACGACTTCTTCCCCGTCCTCGGCAACCTCTTCATCAACGACATGGCCGACGGCATGGACAACAACAACAACGGCGGTGCCGCTACCGCTGCATCGTACGTAACTCTACTCCATCTCTATGAGATATTCCTGGAATTCATATGTCTAGTTCTAGCTATAGATTGGATCCGTCTGTCTATTGTACTAGATCTAGATATTTGCATGATTACTGTATTTGTTACTGTCGTAATTCATCTGCTGCTATTTCGAATTAAATCATGTGCTAAATTGCTAATATATTCAACAATCCAAAAACTTGATTATAGGTAATTTCTTGCACCTGCGTCGTCTGTCATTGCGGCGACAAGGCCAATCCCTTTCAAGTGTGTGGACTATAAGAGGTGGCGCACGAGAGCAGTGCTATGGTTTCAAACCATGCGCTGCTATGCGGCCACCAAGGGCAAGCCTGAGGGCGATATCAATCCAGCACAGCTGGAGGCCTTTGAGAATATGGACACTATGTTTAAAAGTGCCCTCCTCGGTATTATCGATGATTCCATCGTGGATCCGTATATGTCATTTGATAACGGCAAGGATATGTGGGCTCCACTCGAGGCCAAATTTGGGGCCTCGGATGTTGGCAGCGAGCTGTATGTCATGGAGCAATTCTATGACTACAGGATGACTGATGAGCGCTCTGTTGTTCAACAGGCTCATGAGATACAGTCACTCGCTAAAGAACTTGAGCACTTTAAGTGTGTGTTACCGGACAAGTTTGTGGCCGGAGGCATTATTGTCAAGTTTCCATCTTCATGGAGCACCTTTGCTACTTCTCTGAAACACAAGAGACAGGATTTTTCCGTTTTGGACCTCATCGGATCTCTTGATGTGGAAGAGAAGGCGAGAGAAAAGGATACACGTGCTCGGGCTGCTGAGGTAGGTTCTTCTGCCCATGTGGTACAGAAGAAACACTACCCGCCCAACAAGTCTAAATATAACAAAAAGAAATCCGAGTTTAAAGGCAAACCCGATGGCAAGTTTAAGACTTCGCACTCTACCAACTTCAAGAAGAGAAAGGGGTCATGTCACGTTTGCGGTGATCTGACTCATTGGGCTCCAAAATGTCCTAGACGTTATGAGTTGCAGCAGCAGGAGAACAGCGGCAAGACCGCTAATGTTGTCATGGCTGACACTGAGATGAAGGATTCTGGGTACGGTATAGTTCCCACTATTCTTTCAGTTTGTCTTTCACCTGAATGGTTAGTTGACACAGGTGCCAATGTACATGTTTGTGCTGATGCTTCCATGTTCTCTTCTTATCAGGTCACAGGGACTTCCCCCGTGCTGATGGGGAACGGGTCACATGCTACTGTTCATGGTGTTGGTACGGTCGATCTGAAGTTTACTTCGGGGAAGATCGTGCGACTGAAGAACGTTCATCATGTGCCCTCCATCAATAAAAATCTCGTCAGCGGCTCACATTTATGTCGAGATGGTTTTAAGTTGGTTTTCGAGTCTAATAAAGTTTTAATTTCCAAGTATGGACAATTTATTGGTAAAGGCTATGAGTGCGGAGGCTTGTTCCGCTTATCCTTGTCAGATATTTGCACCAAAGTTATTAATAATGTTTGCCACGATAATGATTGTGATGTTTGGCATTCACGACTTTGTGATATTAATTTTGGTTGCATGACGCGGTTAGCAAATATGAGTTTAATTCCGAAATTCAGTACTATTAAAGGTTCCAAATGTCAAGTGTGTGTTCAAGCTAAGCAACCTCGCAAATCTCATAAGACTGCGGAGGCAAGAGACTTGGCACCACTAGAACTTATGCATTCTGATCTTTGTGAGATGAATGGCGTATTGACAAAAGGTGGAAAAAAAATATTTCATGACACTTATTGATGACTCCACTAGATATTGTTATGTGTATCTTCTGAAATCTAAAGATGAAGCTCTAACTTATTTCAAGAATTATAAGGCCGAAGCTGAGAACCAACTTGATCGTAAAATTAAACGGCTTAGGTATGATCATGGTGGAGAGTATTTTTCCAACGAGTTTAATTCTTTCTGTGCTGAACACGGTATTATTCATGAGAGGACGTCTCCCTACTCACCTCAGTCAAATGGGGTGGCTGAAAGAAAGAACCGAACGTTGTCTGATTTGGTTAACGCCATGTTAGACACTTCGGGTCTCTCCAAGGCATGGTGGGGGAGGCGCTAATGACTGCATGTCATGTCCTAAACAGAGTTCCCACAAAGAATAAAATCATTACTCCATTTGAGGAATGGGAAAGGAAAAGGTTGAAACTCTCCTACCTACGTACTTGGGGTTGTTTGGCGAAAGTCAATATACCAATTCCCAAGAAGCGCAAGCTTGGACCTAAAATCGTAGATTGTGTTCTTCTGGGCTATGCTTTTAATAGCATTGGTTATAGATTCTTCATAGTAAAATCTGAGGTATCCGACATGCATGTTGGTACGATTATGGAGTCGAATGATGCGACTTTCTTTGAGAACATATTTCCTATGAAGGATATGTCTAGCTCATCAAATCAGGAGAAACCTGTCTCATCTAGTAAGGAATTAGCTGAGATTCCTGAATCCACCATTCCGATAGAACACGTTGAGAATCCCGAGGAGGATGACAATGAATTTCCTGTAAGGAGCAAGAGACAGAGGACTGCAAAGTCCTTTGGTAATGATTTCATTGTGTACCTCGTGGATGACACACCCAGGACTATTTCAGAAGCCTATGCGTCTCTTGATGCTGACTACTGGAAGGAGGCTGTTCGTTGCGAGATGGATTCCATCTTGGCTAACGGAACCTGGGAAATCACTGATCGTCCTTATGGGTGTAAACCTGTAGGATGTAAGTGGGTGTTCAAGAAAAAGCTTAGGCCTGATGGTACAATTGAAAAGTACAAGGCAAGGCTTGTGGCCAAGGGTTATACCCAGAAAGAAGGTGAAGACTTCTTTGATACTTACTCACCTGTGGCTAGACTGACCACTATTCATGTGCTACTTTCACTGGCTGCCTCGCATGGTCTTAGCATTCATCAAATGGACGTTAAGACGGCTTTCCTTAATGGAGAGTTGGACGAGGAAATTTATATGGAGCAGCCAGATGGTTTTGTAGTACCCGGTCAGGAAAGTAAGGTGTGCAAGTTATTGAAGTCATTATACGGCCTCAAGGAAGCACCTAAGCAATGGCATGAGAAGTTCGAAAGGACTTTGACTGCTGAAGACTTTGTTGTAAACGAAGCTGACAAGTGTGTGTACTATCGCCATGGTGGGGGCGAGGGAGTTATTCTATGTCTGTATGTCGATGACATATTGATCGTTGGGACCAATCTTGATTTAATCAAGGAAGTTAAGGATTTCTTATCTCGTTGTTTTGAGATGAAGGATCTAGGAGTAGCTGATGTTTCTTGAACATCAAGCTATTGAGAGATGATAATGGTGGGATCACACTGCTTCAATATCACTATGTGGAAAAGGTCTTGAGTCGCTTCGGGTATAGTGACTGCAAGCCTTCTTCAACTCCATATGATGCTAGTGTGTTGCTTCGAAAGAATCAACGGATTGCTAGATATCAACTGAGATATTCTCAGATTATAGGCTCGCTTATGTATTTGGCGAGTGCCACGAGACCTGACATCTCTTTTGCTGTGAGCAAATTGAGCCGGTTTATTTCCAATCCGGGAGATGATCATTGGCGTGTGCTTGAGAGAGTTATGCGCTATTTAAAAGGCACTGCGAGCTATCGAATTCACTATACCGGAAACCCGAGGGTTCTGGAAGGATATAGTGATTCTAATTGGATATATGATGCTGATGAGCTTAAGGACACTAGTGGTTATGTATTTACACTTGGTGGTGGCGCTGTTTCCTGGAAGTCTTGCAAGCAGACCATCTTAACGAGGTCAACTATGGAAGCAGAACTCGCAGCATTAGACACAGCCACTGTTGAAGCAGAGTGGTTTCGTGAGCTCTTGATGGACTTGCCTATGGTTGAAAAACCAATACCCGCAATCCTAATGAACTGTGATCATCAAAGTGAACAAATCTAAGGATAATGCAAAGGCATCAAGACATGTGAAGAGGAGATTAAAATCTGTCAGGAAATTGAAAAACTCCGGAGTTATTGCGTTGGATTATATCCAAACATCTATGAACTTGGAAGATCCCTTCACAAAGGGTTTATCACGGAATGTGATAGATAATGCATCGAGGGAGATGGGTTTGAGACCCATGTTATGAGTTGCCCACAGTGGTAACCCACTCTATGTGATCGGAGATCCCGTGAACTAGAAGTGGGAGACAAGCTGTTGGTCGGCTGAGAGGAGAGTATCCTTATACTTTATTCCACTCCATAAAAGATGCAATACTCTCCTGATCTGTATGGTAGGTTGACATTTGTCTTAATGTGTTCCAAGTGGCTTATATATATAAGCAGAGATGTGTCCTACAGAACATCTCCTGAGGAACTCACCTATATGAGTCTGACTGTTAAACGTTGCAGTCTATGAGAATCGGGTGCTCTCTAATAAACTCATGAAAGGCCTTCGGAGTATGACGCATACGCTCCAAACCGCGGGGAAGCCTTGCGGCAGCCTAGTATCGGTTCAGACGTTGTGTGAAACTGGTATCACAGCAAACTTGTAGTTCAAGGCGTAGTCCACTATTCAAGTTGTGAACTAGTGTAGCATGATATTCTAAGTGGAAGTTCAACTTAACAGTCTCCACTAACACCGGTATATAAACAATGTTTTGGAACAGAGTTTATGAAATGTGCTAATGACACTTTGTGGGGGATTGTTAGAATTTTATATGGGCTCCTTATATGGGCTCACATGTCTAGCCCAACTAAGCCCACTAAAATCCTGAAATTGTCATGGCCCATTCATGAATAATACAAGTGGGGAGTGGGACTAAAGTTTAGTCCCACATTGCTAGTTTGGAGAGAGTGAAACCACCTTATAAGGTGAGCCATTCTAGCTCATGTATGAGTAGGCAAGGCAAGAGGAGAGGTGTGCCACACGCGCGCTCCTCCTCCGCCGCCCGTCTCGCCACGCGTCGCCTCGTCTCGTCACGACGCGACGCGCCGCGGGTTGTGGGAACGAGCCGAGAGTGTTTATTTTGTAGTTTGGGAAAACTTAATGAGTCATTAATTTGGTAATTAACGGACGCGTTAAAACCGTTTCCGTTTCCTTTCTGGATCGTGGAGCCGAACCGACTCAGACGTGGAGTTACGCCCACGTCTCTCCCAGCCCGCATATAAATACGCGCATACGGTAAACCCTAGCCGCCCGCCAATCAAGCCTTCTCCATCCCTCCTTTCGGTGTGCACCGCGAGAAGGGACAGCAGGCCTCCGGAACCCCGCCTCTTGTGATCCTGTACGGGAGAGGGGCGATCAGGTTTTTGGGGAGTGCACTCGCGCGATTGCTGACGGCGACTACTTCCCCAACGACGACTTCTTCCGCGACCTCGGCAACCTCTTCATCAACGACATGGCCGACGGCGTGGACAACAACAACAACGGCGGTGCCGCTACCGCTGCATCGTACGTAACTCTACTCCATCTGTATGAGATATTCCTAGAATTCATATGTCTAGTTCTAGCTATAGATTGAATCAGTCTGTCTACTGTACTAGATCTAGATATTTGCATGATTACTGTATTTGTTACTGTCGTAATTCATCTGCTGCTATTTCGAATTAAATCATGTGCTAAATTGCTAATATATTGAACAGAACTTCCCTTTCGGAGACGCCTAGGTCTTCCTGTTAAGCTTCCCAGATCTTGATGCGATGGCCCCTAGAAACAGGGCGTCATAACAAGATTTGGAGGAGTACACTCTGTCCGATGTCCGATGCCAGAGCATCTTATCCAGCATCTCCCGCAGTTGGACCCCCTCCAAGTACCTCCAGGTCTGGATGTATTGCCAGAGGGCGAGCGGGTGTAAGGCTCCCGAGATGTCTGAGATCCAATGGCGCTCCGCCAGCACCTCCCGAACTGTTAAAAGTTCTCACTGGATCAATTTTGTCGTTTTGGCCCTAGCTTACGTCCTTCTGCTCTGGTGTTTTATCAGTTTATCAAAAAATCCATCCATCGACTACACTTTATCAAAAAATCCATCCACTGCACCGTCCTTCTCGGCCGACGGCCAATACTTTCGCAGCATATAGAAATTGGAAGCTGACCCAGAATGTTAGTTAAATGAATCTAGCAGTATCATGTGAAAATCTCTATGACCAGTTTAATGATTATATGCCAAGGCTAGATTCTGCAGCGAAGAGCATCGATCCATGGTTAGTCCAGGGTCCAAACTGTGCGCAGTCTTTTTTTTTGTACAAGAGGTGGCACCGAAGTGCCAAAACTGCTCAGAGACAGTGAACAGCGATGATTACATTGCCTTGCGATCTCAGGGAATCTATCGCGGAGATCGCCGGACACATACTACTGTCATGAGCCGTGTTCCTGCAAGAACTGATGGGCCCCGATCCACCTGATCGAAGGGCCTGCTGAGCACAGTTGTGAGCTAATACGTTGAATTCCCTGTAAGCATGATGACCTGAGAATGAAATATTCCGTAGGTTTCCCCTGATCTCAGCAATCTGCTTCCGGATGCTCCAGGGAATCAAGTGAAGTTCAGTGGATGAGGACTGGACTGCCTTCGCCATCGTGATGTTGTCGGAGAAGATCTGCACATGCGAAATGCTAAGAGCCGAGATAATTTTAACAGACAACACCATGCTGTCAGCTTCAGCACGAAGAGGAGAATCCACATCCAAAGAACAACCCTGCACGAAGATATCAGCGGTACAATGAGGTTGCTTCCAGCAGATGTAGATGCCTAGCCCAGCTGCAGAAGGTGAGAGATCTTGAGACGGCTTCCAGGAAGCATCTAGGAACACAAACGAATTATTCGTGATCGTGGGAGCAACAGGTGTTCTGATGGCTTGATGAAGAGAATGTCTTGAGGGGCATTGGACGTTGAAATCAGCAATCAACGCTTTCATGGCCATTCCCACCTGAAACGGCGACCCTGCTTTCCTGGAAAATAAAGTGTCATTCCTGGATTTCCATAAGCACCACAAGAAGGTCATTAAATTAGTTAAAGAGGAAAAAGGGTGCTCGCTGGATAATAAGGCATTAATGATACTCCCAATAGAAGCATGGTTATCAGAAAGGGCATCAGATCTAATGAACCATGGAGGCAAGAACCACGCAGCCCTAGCAAATTGGCAGGTGAAAAATATGTGTATGTCATCCTCCTCCTGATCGCACCTGCAACATATAGCATCAATATGCCTAGATCTCCAAGCAAGCTTTCCACCAGTAGGCACAGCATTCCTGATGAGCCTCCAGGCAAAGGTCTTGACTCTTGGAATCATGTCTTTAGACTTCCAAACCTGTTTAAGTAACTGAAGGGAGGTGGAATCCAAATCTGCAGTAGCATTTGGGGAGGCAGGGTGCAAATTTGAGAGAGCAGTAGCATAAGCAGATTTTGAGGAGCACTTGCCTGAGGAGGCAGGCTTCCAGCAAAGAAAATCATTGTCATCTGAATGTAAAATAGGAGTGTCCAGAATGATTTGAGCAGTGGGATTTGAGAATAGAGAGGTTACTACCTGAGTATCCCATACCTTTAAACCTGGTCTCCAAAGCTGATTCACCTTGTCAGGGTAGACAAAAGGCTGTTCCTGAATAATAAGGTCATCATAAACACTCTCCCAAGCTTGGCACCAAGGGGAACTCCAAATGGAGATATTTCCTGCAGAGATCTGGTAAAAGGAGTTTGATTTTAGCAAGGGCATAATTTTTAGAACAGATGACCAGAAGGCAGATTTAGGAATATTTGGGTTCGGTCTCCAAATAGATGTATCCGCAAAGTATTTAGATTTGAGCACTTGATGGATGTGGCTTTGCGGCTGGTCAGCAATCCTCCAAGCAGCCGAGATAATGAGACTTTGATTGACAGCCCTAAGGTTTCTAATGCCCAAACCCCCTTCCATTTTTGGCATCGTTATTTTGTTCCAAGGGAGAAGACAAATAGGTTTTTTAGCCTGGTCTGAAGAGATGCCTTGCGACCAGAAGGTCCTGATGATACCTGTAATCTTGGCAATGAATTTCTTGGAGAATATAATGTTAGACATATAATAGACAGGTATAGAGGCAAAGACAGAGTTGATCAGCTCCAATCTAGCCGCATGAGAAAGAGAATTAGCCTTATAGGTATTTAACTTATTCTTGAATTTCTGAAGGACAAAGTTGTACGCCTCTGATCTATTTTTCGCTGGAAGGATGAGGGGGTGACCAAGATGCTGAAATGCAGAGTCCATGATTCTAACTGGAAAAATCAAATTAATTTGATTGGAGATTTGAGTAGGCACAGACTTACTGAAAATGATCCCTGATTTGTTCCAGTTTGGGATTTGCCCGGACGCCTGACAGAAGGAATGAAGAATTTGCTTTATTCTGACAGCTTCAGAAGCATCTGCACGCCCGCAGATAATCAAGTCATCTGCAAAAAGTAACGAATGAATGGGATGGCAGGTGGGCCCCAGTCTGACACCAGAAAGCTGCTGATCCTGCAAAGCATCCTGAAGAGCAATAGACAATTCATTAATAGCCAAAACAAAAATAGTGGGAGAGAGGGGACAGCCTTGTCTTATGCCTCTGGAAGCGACAAATGAGGGAGTTGGCTGACCATTGAGGACCACTGCAAAGGAAGGGTTAGAAATGCATGCACTAATAAGACTGATGAAATGACCATACAGCCCTTTACGTGAGAGAGAAGCAAGGATGAAGCTCCATTCCAACCTATCAAAAGCCTTGGCTAGATCAATTTTTAAGAGGAAGGCTTGCTGGTTCCAAGATGACAGCTGGAAAGAGTGAGTGATTTCCTGGGCAATGATAATATTGTCGCTAATCCTACGCCCTTTGATGAAAGCTTGCTGAGCTGGAAGGATAAAGCCAGGAAGAAGGGGCTGGAGCCTATTGGCCAGGCATTTAGAAATGAGTTTGTAGATAACATTGCAGAGGCTGATGGGACGATAATCAGCAGGGACAATAGGGACCAGCTTTTTAGGAATGAGAGCAATGTGAGTGTCATTAAGGTGGGCAGGGAGAGAAGCAGACAGAAAGAAATTCCTAACAAGAGAAGCAACATCATCAGATATCCATTCCCAGGTGGCAAGATAGAACTCGACATTGAAACCGTCAGGCCTCGGGGAAGCATTTCTCTTCATATCTTTCAAAGTAGCTAACAGTTCAGTTTTATCCGGAATGGAGTATGTTGGATCGTCAGCTGGAACCGAACTGTCAGTATTAAAGGAATAAGAGGTACCCAAGCCAGAAGAACAGAAGATGCTTCTAAAATATGAAGTAAAGGTATCAACGATCTTATCTGGCATGTGCTGGAGAATGTTCTGCTCATCCTTGATAGTAACAATAGTGTTTCTTTTCCTTCTCTTAGCCACAGCACGATGAAAGAAAGATGTGTTCTTGTCTCCATCTTTTATCCAATGCTTTTTCGCTCTCTGCCTGTAGAAGTCATTCAAGTTTGAGGTTAGCAGCTCATACCTTGCCATCAGACTAGCTTCAGCTTGGAGGTCTTGTTGCTGCAGAGGAAGGGCTTGGATGTCAGCAATCTTCTGCTGAACCTCGATCAATTCTTCATTGATTGGCTTCTTTTTCCTGCACCATATTCTGAGTTTCGAAGCAAGATGTGAAGTTATGTTGTGAAAGGTTTTGTTTTTAGATGATTCCCAACAAGATTTAGCAAACTCTGAGAAGTCGTTTTCCTTGATCCACCAGTTTTCAAATTTAAAGCTCCTTTTATTTTTCTTAAACTTACCTTCAGTAGAACAGAGAATAGGAGCATGATCACTGAAGCAATGCATGAGGGGAAGGTTATACACATTAGTAACCGGAAATGAGACACACCAATCATGATTAGCCAGACAACGATCCAGTCTTTGAAAGAGAGATTTAGAGGCAAAACGACGATTAGTCCAAGTATAAGCAGGGCCACTAAACCCCAGATCAAAAAAACCACAGGATTTGATACGATTATGAAAAGCATTCATGCGCGAACGATTAGTAATGGGGGAGCACTTATCAGAGTCATATAATACATCATTAAGATCACCAAGACAAAGGATCGGCAGGTTGCCCAGGGGAACAACAAAATTTGCAACCTGCTCCCAGATCGAAGCAGAGAGCTGGTGATAAGGGTCACCGTACATACAAACCAAGCCAAACTTAACATTCGAGGCTTTAATAGTAACTAGGGCTAGGATAAGGTGAAAGGAAGAGCTATGCACACTAATATCCACATCGTCATTCCACAGAAGCCAAAGAACACCAGCTAGATTCCGAGGAGGGACTACAAAAACTTGAGACATGATGAAGCAATTTGTACATCAGAAAATCTAGCAGATTTCGTTTCAGAGAGGAAGATTACCTGAGCGCGTGAGGAAGTGATCATTCTGGCAAGATGAAGCATTTTAGGACTGTCAAGGGTCCTACCAACCCCCTGACAGTTCCATCCCAAAGTCCTCATGGCTCCCTTGACGCTTTTCCGGGCGGCGCCCAAGCCCTGTTAGAGAAGTCCAAGCCTTGCTCAGAATCCATCCTGTCGCCATCAGCGGGATCTGCAGATTGACTTTCGGCTCTAGCATACTGAGGTCCGAAGGTGCCAGTAGGAGCATTAACCGAAGACGGTTCAGTAAACGGCAATCGCCGCTTCCTGATGCAGACAGAATTCACGCATGAACCAGATTATTGTTATTATTATTTTGAGAGGACGCGTGCACCAGATTGACGGCAAACTGAACCTGCGCGGGAAACATGTCAGGGAATAGTGAGTGATAGACATGAGCAACTGCATACAGTTTCAGTTATTAAGTTGGTGTGAATTATTTTGTTAGCTGCTGTCGCATGTTTGTTTTGTTCAGTTCCACCAGACGTCGCGATTGCAGGCTTCCCGTCGACCGTCGTGACTAGGGAGTCCCTGACGACGTCGGATGTGTTCTCCGAATCTCTATGAACGAAATCGACAGTTAACGAGCAAACGACGATGGAGATTGACCTCGCGCGCGGGTAAACTTGGACAAACAAGTGGACCGTAGGAATTCCAGCATATATATTAGAGCAGCACATTTATATTTTTGTTTTGACAATAGAGCAGAGAGTTTATAAATGTTTCTAGGTTACCATCATTCCCAAAAATTTCTACTTGACACAAATCATGAGCGATTTCAGATTCTTTTATGCATGTAGTATATGCCAACTAAAGTTGTAGCAACACGTGCGACATTACTAGTTGCGCTAAAGACCAGCTCGTTCGTATGTTTGGTGCATGAATCGGGGCTGGTGCATGAATGTGGTCGTGTATGTACCTCGACCGTGACGCATTCCACTTGGGGAAAAAATGGTATCCTACATACAACGTACATGCTGCATGTCCGTAATGGACGGACGGATCGGAGTCTGGATTGCGAGTTGCGACACGTGACAATGTACATATACACAGCCAGTCATTAGGCTGGTGCCAACGCAGCCGATAGGGAGGGGCGGGAGGGGGCTTACCGCCCGTGGCGGGGCGAGAGGAGGCGATACGGGAGGCGAGAGGGAGGCGCCGGGCGGTGGCCGGGTCGCCCAGCGACAGGGCGCTACCGCCCGCGTTGGCGGGGCGATAGCGGCGGCCCGGGGCGAGAGGGCGGGCGATAGCGGGGCGACACGGTGCCAATGGGGGCGATAGGCCGGGCGATAGTGGAGGCGAGAGTGGAGGAGAGAGAAGTTACAGCCCGTGCACTGGCACCGTGGGGCGAGAGTGAGGTGAGAGTGGGGGTGAGAGTGAGAGAAAAGATGACGTGGCGAGGCGAGAGTGGGGCGGTGCATTGGTACCAGCCTTAATGTGTCGCCCTCGTGACGATCGACCATGCATGTCTCTCCCACAACACAAGTACTCCGGAAAAGCATCTCCAACAGCTTTTGTATATTTGCTCAATCTCGCTTGCTATTTTACAAACTAGCAAGGTGGCCCTCGCAAATGCGAGGGTTTTGCCTTTAAGTTATTGAATATGTTCATGATCTAAAGTCGTAGCTTCATAAATACTCTAGAGGAAATATATTACTAAGACCATTTTATATCATCATAAATATTATAATGGATTCACCAATGGGAACCTTTTAATTATTCTTAGGTTTCGAAAAAAAAAGTGATATTCTAGAAGGACGTTTAATTTAAGTCTATGTAGCACTGTTTCAATATTTTTTTTCTCTCTTCTTGTCATCCCATATTCTTCATTATATTCTCTGGTTGACAATTTTTTTTATTATGTATCATTTACTAAATGGACTTTGATGGGCATATAGTTTCATGTAACATAATAAAATAAAAGAATTACTTGGATGGTATAAAGTCTCACCATTATAGCCCACAAAATTATCCTATTTATTTGTTTGTGTTTTTCTATAGATCGACACTTAGCACTACCGCATAGAACCGATGATCCTCGTCGTGGCTTGTCCTGTTTTTTTAATTGAGCCTCGGGCTTTGCACCATATATATGTGTATAATTAAAGAGATCGAATTGCATTTTTGAATATCGGGGTCGATACCGAGCTAATAGTTATAATTTTGTGAATCTCAATGGACCTCAACGAAAGTCATCAATGAACGATTTAGTGTAAGTACGTAGGTATATATGGTCGTACCGTGCTTGTGCTCCCATGAGTATGTCTAGATCATACTCGGCGTTTTACAAAAATATTAGTTATCTTAAGATTGAGTTTTTATTCTTCACATACACTCTAAGTACATGACTGTATAAAGTTCTAGGCAGCAATATGCGTCCACAACTTTGGTTCGTTGGAGATCATTCTTTAATTTCAAAGAAAAAAGAAGGAAGAGACCCACGTGGTTACATGCTAGAGGAAGCCGAGTTGGATGAGCTTTTTTTTCACGTTCCAAAAATAAGGGAGCGCAGAATCGTATTCTGGGTCAATGTGATCTCTCTTGGGTGAACACACCGACTCTAAATTTTTTCGGAAAAATTAATGTTACAATTGTTTTCCAAAGAAATTACTAGATGTTTGGCTAGAGTATGCATCTCGCTCCAGTTAAAGATGCGAGCTAAGTCGTTGTTATTTGATATATGTGTGTGCGCAATGTTTAGCAAAGTGATCGAGAAAATCGAATCTGTGCTGTGAATGGTAAAAAAATATATATTCAGGTTGTTTTCCTTTAGATCTCGTAAAAATTATTTTGTCCTTCAGCCTTTGGGCTAGTTCGTGGGATGCATATGAATGCATGGGTTGGAGTTAGACCCCTTAGTTTACACGTGTTAGGCTAATTAGCAATTTGAATTAGGAGCCAAACTTTTTTTTTCGTGTATCCTTTAAGCTTTTTTTTAAAAAACCGTGTATCCTTTAAGCTAGCTGGTGCGATACATGTGGGTTGGAGCCATACTTCTTAGTTTTGACGTGTTATGCTAATTGACAATTTAAATAAGGAGCGTAACCTTTTTTTTTCGTTTGTAGGGTTAGTGTTAGAGTCCTCAACCTTCACGTGTATGTTTTTTTTTTTTGCATGGCACGTGTTATTCTAATTGGCAATTTGTATGACGAACGTGTTGGACCTGAGTACGTTTTTTTAATATTGAACTTTCATTAAATCCCAGCCACAAATATTAGATCTAACGATCAAAATATTTCTGATGAGGATCAACGTGGCGCTTCTACTCTAGACCCTTATATTGCTTTTAGTATATAATAGAATAGATGCTAACAAAAAACCACCTTCAAGAGTCGTTGTATAAGTGGTCCCCACAGGAAAATTATACAAAGCTTGCTATATTTTGCCAGCGACACACCTGGTAACGACACGGGCCACAACCCAGCAGGCCGGCCCACGAGAGTGAAGAAAACCCCATGATGGCTTGCAAGCCAAGACTGGGCCAAATGAGGCCCTGTAACATTCGTTGGCTGAACCTATATGTATGATAGAGCGAGAAGGGAGAGGGTAGCAAGGAAGAAAACGAGAGTAGGACGGCAGAGCCGTAGTAGGTGGAATTGGGTTGGATCTCAGCGAGATCGGCTTGAACAATACCTGTAATTCCAAACAGACTAATTATCGAGACAGTGGAACTCCTGAGAGCGGTAGGTTACAAGTGGTATCAGAGCCACACCGATCCCTAATCTGGAAATTCCTCCCCACCACCACCACACCCGATTCACGTCGCGTCGCCGGGAACAGATAATGGAAGAGTTCACTCCCGAGGCCAGGAAAATCTACGAGATCCAGCAGGCGGAAACAGATGAAGCCTACGAAGCGAAATTCCTCGCTCACAAGAAGGAAATTCTGGATGATGTTTGGAAGTTCGTCGCGGACACCGGGAAGCAGATCAGCGAAGTTGGCAACAATATTGAGGGCGTGCAGGTTCGCCTGGAAGCAGACCTCCGGGAAGTCAAGGAAACCCTGGTTGGGGAGCTTACTACGGCTCAGAGCTCGCTCAGCGCCGAGATTTCCACTCTGGCCGTGAGTGTGGATTGCACCATCCACTCGACTCAGAACGCTACGGCGGGAGGATCACCGGCACCGCCCAACTGGTCGCCGGGTGGTGGCACGCCCGGCCCTAATGGGCACCGTCATGATTCGACAAACCGGGGGAAGGCAAGTGCCTCGCACATGCCTCCTCCGGCAAAGGTATGAATCCTGTCCAGACAAATATTTCCTGCCAATTCTCTACTGAGGAACACCATACTGACCACACTTCATCTCCGTCACTGCGCATTAAACTCCCACAATTCGATAGGACCAACTCGAAATTGTGGCAACCGCGCTGTGGGGAGTACTATGGCGGATGGAACACGCAGCTGGATCATCGGGTGGGATATGCATCATCCTTGTTCATGGGAGCGGCAGCCACCTGGTTGGAAGCGTTCCTACCCAAGACACCGCACACAAGTTGGGAAGAATTTGCGGCAGTAGTACAGACGCGGTTTGCCAGGAACCAGTGTCAGATACTTGTGCCCGGGCTCTTCAAATTGTGTCAAACGGGATCGGTGGATGAGTATGTCAATCGATTTGTGGAGTTCATGGATCAGACTTCGGCGTATGAGACGCAACCTGACTCGATACATTATCTTACACGCTTCCTCGATGGTCACAAACCTGCTGTCAGGGTGATGGTGGCGACACAACAGCCGAAGGACTTGGACACGGCGTACTCTCTGGCCCTGTTGTACGAAGAACTAGGTGATGGGTGTACACCGTTGAATGTGCAGACACAAACCGCTCCACCCACATGCAGAGCGTTTGGGCCCTGGAACAGGGGATTGTCTGTTTACGAGGAGGAGTACCTCGCGATCTTGCTCACAGTCCAACAGTGGATGCCCTACTTGCAGTTAGCAGAGTTCGTTATTCATACTGACAATACAAGTCTGACACACCTAACTGATCAGAGGCCCCACACCGATTGGCAGCAGAAGACCTTGACAAAACTTATGGGCTTACAGTATAAGGTTGTGTACAAAAAAGGGATACACAACGGTGCCGCGGATGCCCTGTCCCATAAACCTACTGCCAGTTATGAGATCTTTGCACTATCCTCAGTGCAACTGGTTTGGCTCGATCGAGTGCCTCACAGCTACGCTGCTGATGCTCGCATACATGAGTTGCTACAGTAGTAGCTCTCGACCATACATCACAACCGAACCTGATTCTTAAGAATGGGTTGCTACGTCATAAAGCGAGGATGCTGATTGGATGTGACAGGGAACTACAGAAACAAGTCATCCAAGCGTTCCATTCGAGTCCGTTTGGGGGACACAATGGATTTCCGGTGACGTACCGCCGGCTGGTGGCACTATTCAAATGGCAAGGGATGAAAGCAGCAGTGAAGGACTTTGTAAAGCACTACCATACTTGCCAACAGGCAAAACCAGAGAGAACGCTGCCTGGGGGGTTACTCCAACCGATGCCCGTGCCATCAGGTCCGTGGGAGATGACGACCATGGATTTTATTGGTGGAATCCCTCCGTCGTTAGGCTACAACTGCTTGCTGGTTGTGGTTGATAAATTCTCCAAGTACGCCCACTTTATGCCACGCAGATACCCATACACTGCTATGATAGTTGCAAACTTGTTCATTGCAAACATTCACAAATTGCACCGTATGCCTCTCACACTCATATCAGACCATGATCCAGTGTTCAGGAGCAACTTTTGGCAAGAAATTTTTCGAGCGACATGGACATAATTACGACTCACCCGGAGACGGATGGGCAGACTGAACGTGTGAACCAGTCGATAGAGTGCTACCTCCGGTGCTTTATCAGTGCTCATCCCAGACAGTGGGTCAAGTGGATTGGATTGCACGAGTTCTAGTACAATACTAATTAGCATTCGTCGCTTGGCAAGTTCCCGATTTGAAGTGATCTATGAGCGCCATCCTCGCTAGTTTGGAGTTACTGCTTCTGTGAGTATCGCAACAGGAGATGTTCAGAAAGGGCATCGATCTAGGCTTTAGTCTGGCAGCACTTGATTCGCATGCAGCAGCCTATGAAGTCCCAAGCTGACAAGAAACGGTCGGAGGGATCATTCAAACCAGGTGATCGAGTCTTCCTCAAGCTTCAGCCGTATATACAGAAGTCTGTCCACCGGAGGGCTAACCACAAGTTATCGTTCAAATTCTTCAGTCCCTTCCGTGTTTTGGAGAAGATTGGAGCTATCGCATACAACCTGGATCTTCCGTCATCGATCAGGATTCATCCGGTGTTCCATGTCTCCCAATTGAAGTCGTGCCTGGGGTCGGGACAACAGGTAATGCAGGAACTGCCACCAGCTGACGTGATTTACCAGGTTCCTGTGCAGGTCCTGAAGAAGAGGGTGAGTCAGAAGGGCACACTACGGTGGTGCAAGTGCGAGTGCAGTGGTGTGGAATGCCAGCCGAGGCCGCAACTTGGGAGGACATGGAGGCGTTGCAGCAGCAGTACCCGGGAGCTCCTGCGTGGGGTCAAGCAGGTTTCCAATGAGGGGGATGTCAGTGACCCACCTGGTAACGACACACGCCACACCCCAGCAGGTCGGCCCACGAGAGTGAAGAAAACCCCACGATGGCTTGCAAGCCAAGACTGGGCCAAATGAGGCCTTGTAACATTCGTTGGCGGATCCTCTATGTATGAGAGAGCGAGAAGGGAGAGGGTAGCGAGGAATAACACGAGAGTAGGACCGCAAAGCCGTAATAAGTGGAGTTGGGTTGGATCTCGGCGAGATCGGCTTGAACAATACCTGTAATTCCAGACTAATTATCGAGATGGTGGAACTCCTGTGAGCGGTAGGTTACATATTTGGTCCCTCAGTTTGCAAATATGCAAAGTCAAGAGACCAGTTGCTATAATTTAGCAATCCTTTAAAAAGTGGTCCCCTACATATATTTGTCCCGATGACCGGTGGGCCCTTTGTTGCATGTGCTACATGTGTGTGATGTGTACGTGTACGCGTGTTATGTATATTTTTATGTTGTTTTTTGTACATGTTCGCGTGTGCGCCTCTATTTCTTTTCCACGTTTTTTGTGTGCATGTGTGTGATGTGTATATTTTTGTGCACGGATGTTGTATGTGTATATATATATGCACTCGTGTATGTTGTGTGTAATATATGTACATATACGCGTGTATGATACGGTACTATATATGTATACTAGTGTGTAGTGTGTATGCATGTCATTATGTGGTTTATGAAAAATATAACAATCCGTTATACAAAGGCGTGAAAGAACGATTTGGTTTGGATTGCTCTCTCCTCTTGCTATGAACACGTTTTTACAAATTTAATATGGAGGAGAGCAAGTCTTCGAGGATAAAGATGTGATCGCTTTTGGAGGGATTACTTAACCTAACTCGGAAGGTATTCAATCGAGTGCAAGGATTCGTGCGCAACCATTGGCTGCTGTACCCTCTATGGTGCGTGCTATGATGTTGGCGCAACGTCATGACGATAATCAGACCTCAGGTACGAAAAACCGCCCTGTACATTCTTTTGTTTATTTGAGTAATGAAGATATTGTCGAGAGGGCTACGAGGCTAGGGGTGTCTTTAGGATCGGATAGGGAACAAGAGACCAAGTCTGTTAATGTGATTAAAAGTATTGAAGCAAAACGTAAGCTTATTTTCTTACAACAATCATGCGATGATAAGGATCAAGATTTGAGTAATTTGTTCATTAAAAAAGCATCTGTTCTTTCTGAAGATTTAGTGGAGGAGGAGGATAACATGTCACGGGATATTGTGAACCCGGATCACTGTTTGATTAACAATAAGGTTATAGGTAAAAAGAATAAAGGCACTGGCCTATCTATTAAACGAAAGAGTGCTAGACTAGAAAAATTGAAAAAAGCTTCACAATGAGAGGGATTATTTGGAATAGTGATGGGTTTGGGGATTTGGCAAAACACTTGTTTGTGAGAGAAACTATTATAGACAAGAATTTAGATTTTATAGCTATTATTGAGACAAGAAAGTCTGATTTTGCACATCATTTCTTATCACATCTAGCTAGTGGTCTGGACTTTGTGTGGTACTGTTTACCACCACATGGTCAGTCTGGGGGAATCCTTGTGGGTTTCAATAGAGTGAATATTTTAGTTCAACATTTTATCACTGGGGAATTTTGTATTAAGTTCAAACTGAAACTATGCATGGATGGTTTTGTTTGGTCTCTTGTGATTGCATATGGGGCAGCACAAGACGCTCTTAAACTTGATTTCTTGGCCGAGTTGGTGCGTGTGTGTGAGAATGAAGAAACTCCTCTTTTGGTGGGAAGATATTTTAATATTATTAGAAGACAAGAGGAGAAAAATAATAATAATTTCAATGCTCATTGGCCATTCATTTTCAATGCGATTATTGAAAGTCTGGACTTGAAAGAATTGGAACTTTCGGGCAGACAATTTAATTGGGTCAGTAGAATGCCGGTACCAACTTTTGAAAAGTTGGATCGTTTTCTAGCGAGTGTAGATTGGGAGCAGAAGTTTCCTTTAGTCTCGGTGCATGCTTTATCGCGGTCTGGTTCAGACCACACACCACTCATTGTTGACTCGGGTGAATGTGCTCACCCGGGGAACAAGTCTAAATTCTCTTTTGAACTCTCTTAGTTGAGAAGAGAGGGGTTCACAGAGATGGTTAGTAGAGAGTGGAGAGAAACGAGGTGGGATCTTCACCTATTGAGACTTGGCAAAATAAAGTAAAACACCTACGACAATTTCTGATAGGTTGGGCAAAGAATATTAGTGGAGAATATAAAATTCTAAAACAAAAATTGACACTTCTTATTGAGGAGTTGGATATTAAGGCGGAAACATCTCTTCTTACGCCTGATGAAAGAAAGGCGAAAAAAGATGCAGATGAGTGGTTAGCGAGGCTTAGGAGAGACGAGGAATCAAAATGGGCTCAGAGGGCAAAGGTTAAACATGTTCGGGAGGGGGGAATAACTCTAAGTATTTCCATATTATTGCAAATGGGAAACATACGAAGAAACGGATTTTCCAACTAGAGCAAGATGAGGGCACGATTGTTGGTGAAAACAATCTGATGGTGTTCATTTCTGAATATTATAAAAAATTGTTCGGGGCACCGGAGCATAGCCATGTTAATATGATTGAAATATATAATACGGATATGCCTCAAGTGTCGAATGAGGAGAATTTGGCCTTGACATAATCCTTTACTGAAAAGGAGGTATTTGAGGCAATCTCCCAAATGGAACACAATAAGGCTCCCGGTCCGGATGGTTTGCCGGCCGAATTTTATCAGAGGTTTTAGGAGGTTATCAAGAGTGACTTGATGGCTCTCTTCTCTGAAATACAGAAGGGTGAGTTGCCTCTTTTTAGGCTAAACTTTGGGATTATCATGTTGTTGCCTAAGAAAGACGATGCATGTCGCATTGAATAATATAGGCATATTTGTTTGCTTAATGTGAGTTTAAGATTTTTACTAAAGTGGGTACGAATCGTGTTTCATCTATTGCTCACAAAGTCATTAGACCAACTCAATCGGCTTTCATTCCGGGACGTAATATTTTAGAGGGAGTTGTTATCCTTCATGAGACCATCCATGAGTTGAGAACTAAGAAGATGGATGGAATCATTCTCAAAATTGATTTTGAAAAAGCATATGACAAAGTTAAGTGGTCCTTTTTGCAACAAGCACTTAGAATGAAGGGGTTTTATCCAAAGTGGTGTGAGTGGGTCAGCACTTTTGTTTGGGGGGAGTGTTGGGGTTCGTGTTAATGATGACATAGAACATTACTTTCAAATGTTGAAGGGACTACGACAGGGGGATCCTCTATCCCCTGTTTTGTTTAATATTGCTGCAGATATGCTGGCTATTCTGATAGCTAGGTCCAGAGAGGATGGTCAGGTAGGGGCCTTAATACCACATTTGGTGGAAGGGGGCATTTCTATTTTACAATATGCAGACGATACAATTCTATTCTTAGAGGATGATATTGATAAAGCTGTTAATATGAGGTTAATACTGGCATTGTTTGAACAATTGTCAGGATTAAAAATAAACTTCCATAAGAGTGAACTTTATTGCTTTGGCAATGCAATTGAGAGACAAGAAGAGTATAAATCCTTATTCGGATGTGATGTTGGTTCTCTTCCGTTTAAGTATCTTGGTATTCCCATTCATTATAGGAAGTTGCTTAACAAAAAATGGAAAATGGTTGAGGATCGTTTTGAAAATAAATTAGGATCGTGGGCTAGGAAAATAGTGTCCTATGGGGACAGGCTTGTTCTTATTAATTCAGTCCTTACTAGCCTACCTACGTTTTTGTTATCCTTTTTTCCAATACCCGGTGGGGTTCAAAAAAGGTTGGATTTCTTTCGTAGTAGGTTCTTTTGGCAAAGCAGCCTACACAAGAGGAAGTATCGTTTGTCTAGGTGGAACATGATTTGTAGACCAAATGATCAAGGGGGCTTAGGTGTTGAGGTTCTTGAAGTTAAGAATAGGTGTTTACTATCAAAATGGATCTTTAAATTGTTAAATGAAAAAGGGGGTTGGCAAGAACTTTTAACAAATAAATATTTATCTAATAAAACTTTGACTCAAGTTGAAGTTAGGCCTTATGATTCTCCGTTTTGGAAGGGAATCATGACGGTTAAGAAAGAGTTTTTCAAGCGAGGTTCCTTTAAGATAGGTAATGACCTGTCTACTCGGTTTTGGGAAGACTCATGGCTAGGACTGAATCCTCTCGCTGCGCAATATCTTTCTCTGTATAATATTGTGAGGCATGAAAACGTGTTAGTGTCAGAAGTGTTGTCACATAACCCTCTTAATATTCAGTTTAGACGAACTCTTTTGGGAGAGAGATGGGACGCTTGGCTGCGGTTGGTTCGTAGGCTTATGAATATTCATCTAAACTCAGAGGAGGATAGGTTTGTTTGGGGTTTGAATGATACAGGTGTGTTCTCAGTCAAATCCATGTATTCTGATTATATGCATGGACATACCTCTTTTCTTCATAAATATCTTTGAAAATTGAAAGTCCCTTTAAAGATTAAAATATTTATGTGGTTCTTGCAGCGAAAGTGTGTTCTTACTAAAGATAATTTAAGGAAACGAGGCTGGGAGGGTTGTAAGAAGTGTGTGTTTTGTGACAACGAGGAGTCAGTCAATCATCTGTGTTTTACCTGTAATTTTGCTAGACATATTTGGAGGTTGCTTCATTTTACGTTTAGCATAGCTCAACCCTCTAGTATTGACCATATGTTTGGTAATTGGCTGGAAGAGGTGGATAATAAGAAATCTAAAGTAAGAATTCAAATTGGAACTTGTGCTTTCTTATGGGCTCTTTGGAACTGTAGAAATGATGTTGTGTTTAACAAATCAAGAGGTGTTCACTTTTTGTAGGTAGTCCACCAAGCCACATATTGGATCCACATGTGGTCTTTACTTCTGCCGGTGGAGCAGCGAGCTCTTATGGATTCTGGATGTGCTCGTTTGATGGAGGTACGTCATTCAGTCTATCTACAACCAGGGTGGCTGGTTGCATGCTAAAAGAATTCAATGAGTTGTAATTAGAATATTATTTTTGTTTCTCTGGTTGATCTTAGTATCGAACCTGGATGATGCTTGAAGTGTAATACTCTGGATTTTTATTTTTCTTATCAATATAAAAGCTACAGCTGTGTGCTTCATCACGATGCAGAGACTGGGGCTATGCTCCCATTTAAAAAAAAATGCTGTTGGAGATGATGTAACAGACTAGCGGTATATAAATACCGGATTCCCATTTCTCTCCCCCCTGTAATAATGTCACCATCGCTCGCTTTCTGGCTCCACCCGTGGCGATGGGGGTGGTGATGGGGAGGCCAGCGCACGAGCCGTGGGGAAAAGGGGAGCAACAGGGAGACGCAAAAGTTCCAGAGCCTTTCTCCTGGCCTCTCGCTAATTTTTTGTCCCACTCTCTGTACATAACGTATATATATAGAGGCGGTATTGGATTGGAAGGGTACGTCCTGGTTTCAAGTGTATTATTTGATTCTCCATCCGGCTGCTAGCTCCGCTCTGTTCGTTCATTTTGGCTTCCGCCGGCATCATCCTTGTTGAGTGAGCTCCCGCGTTTCGATCCGAGTGCCGTCGGTCTGGTCGATCCGGTCCATGGGAAACTGCTGGGGCGCCAAGATCAGCTCCTCCTCCTCGGGTGCGCCATCTTCGCTCCCTGATATATGCTAGCAACACAAATTGCATAACTTGTGCACTAAATTCATGCCCATTCTTGCTGAAATGGACAACAACTTACTTGTGCTAGAATGTGATTTGAATAACTTCTGAAAGTGTGCACGTCGTCGTATGATTTTTCAGGGACAAATTCCAACTACACTTGCAGGAACGGGGCAGCCTTGAACAGCTATGCCTCGGTGCCACGGAGTGAGACCGAGATTCTTGAGTCAGCCAATGTGAAGGCATTCACCTTCCACGAGCTGAGGACAGCCACGAGGAACTTCCGGCCGGACAGTTTGCTAGGGGAAGGAGGGTTTGGATCAGTCTTCAAGGGCTGGATCCATGAGAAGACCTTCGCCCCGGCCAAGCCAGGCACCGGGATGGTCATTGCTGTCAAGAAGCTTAACCAGGAAGGCTGCCAGGGCCATAGGGAATGGCTGGTTAGTCACAACTCTTGTCTCCTGGTAATTTATTATATCAGTTTTGAATTGTGTATGAAATCATCTTTGTTTGTTTTGGGGCACAGGCTGAAGTGAACTACCTTGGACAACTGTCACACCAGAATCTTGTAAAGCTCGTCGGGTACTGCGTCGAAGACGAACAACGGCTTCTCGTCTACGAGTACATGCCCCGTGGGAGTTTAGAGAACCATCTCTTTAGGAGGAGTAAGTGCCTTGCACATTGTTTTACCTTTCCTATTCGCTGGCTGTCATTATCCTCTTTAGTAAAGTGTTCAAACATGCATTCAGGAAGTTCACGTTTCCAACCGCTCCCCTGGAACCTTCGGATGAAAATCGCCCACGCAGCGGCCAAAGGGCTTGCGTTTCTCCACAGCGACATGGCCAAAGTCATCTACCGCGATTTCAAAACCTCCAATATCCTCCTTGATGGGGTATGTATATGCGCAGCCTTCAACAAGCTTTTTTCTCTGTTGTTTCACAAATATTGTCGGTCGGTGGGTCGAGCTAACAAGGGGCACACTTATATTTCTTCAGAACTATGACGTGAAGCTCTCAGATTTTGGCCTGGCCAAGGACGGGCCGACTGGTGACAAGAGCCATGTCTCCACAAGGGTGATGGGGACATATGGGTATGCTGCACCAGAATACCTTGCAACAGGTAGCTAGTGTTATCATCCCCCTTCTGGAATCCTTATCCACACAAGTACTCCAACCACATAGACATGAATCGTGATTCCCTTGTCACTAACGTCGTGTCATCGACAACAATGCTGAAATTGTCTAACTTTACTGCGTGCATTTTTTCAGGCCATCTGACCACCAAGAGCGACGTGTTCAGTTTCGGCGTGGTCCTCCTGGAGATGCTGTCGGGGCGGCGCGCGGTGGACAACAACCGGCAGAACGGCGAGCACAACCTGGTGGAATGGGCGAGGCCGTATCTGAGGAGCAAGCGGCGCATCTTCCGCGTCCTGGACGCCCGTCTGGACGGGCAGTACTCCCTCGCCAAGGCCCAGAAAGCCGCGTTGCTGGCGCTGCAGTGCCTCTCCGTGGATGCCAGGCACAGGCCGAACATGGAGCAGGTTGTCACGGTGCTGGAGCAGCTCCACGACGTCAACGAAAAAAGAAGCAGCCCTCGCCACCCGTCGCAGAAGAAGCCGAGCGGCAACCGGAGAATGACAGTCTTGAGACCGTCATCAACGAAGGGAATGACAAGCCGAGTGGATCATGTCAAGTTACTAGAGAGTAGAGAGGTGTGAGAGTATTTAGGGCTATCTCTGCGGTTTCTAGTGTTGGGGTGTACAACTTGTATCCATTTTTAGCTGGTCTGTACTCCCTTTCCATCCGGAAATAAGTGTACATTTACCTTTTTGTTGAGAAGTCAAATATTTTAGAGTTTGACCAACTTTATTGAGAAATGTAACAATATGGGCGGCAGGTGAGTGAGTCGGCCGCATTGTTCCATCAGTGTGTTAAGCAAGTTAGAAGAATAGCTTGTGCTTGTAGTGCAACAGTTGTTTTTAAAATGTTGTTTCATAATGCATATATTTCAAATCAAATATTTTGATATTATTTTCTACAAAGTTGGTCAAAATTTTAAAAGTTGGACCTAAACTAATTCTAGAAGTACACTTATGTAAGGAAGGAGGGAGTACGTATGTACTTCTTTTGCTATATGTCTGATGGTTTTTCTTCTTGATAAAGGGCTTTATCATTTAAAATGTTTATATAAGATGCAAACTGTTATTTGAGACAAAAATAAAAAGTAAACAAGCAACGAATTACAATCCCAAAGAAGTAAAACGATTACACATATGAAGGACCGATCCGGAGATCACGTGGTTATCATGTTGAGTAAAAATATCACTCGCCACATTCTTCGGTCGTACACAGGCTCACGGAAAAGGCTCGACGCAAACGAGAGAATTCTTATCAGTTAAAACCTTGTCATTTCTATATAGCCTCAGCGACGATATAACGGCTAGCGCTCACGCCCTGATAATAATCATAAACTTATTATCAATGACATGTAACAAATTGCCAAACACACTTAAAACGGACTTGAGACGATACATATTAGAAACTATTTTGATGGATCAGCAAATAAATCGTGCAAACGAACATTTTAAAAATAAGTGATTTATTGTCTTTTGATAAGGACAAAACACGCACTCCATACTTCCGTCAGTTACGCTTAACAAGGTTATCTTTTGTTAAAATGACACCTTTATGAAGATATCACCCAAAAAATACTTTTAAAGGTATCTACATTTGCCATATTTTTTTTATTGCTATCGACTAGAACTTCAGAATGGAACAACGACCTATGCATAGAACCTACCGAGAATTTACCATTCTCGCATATATTCAAGCGAAACTCATCGAAATCTTGTGACAACTGAACCGATGCTAGTTGAACTAACAAGGCAATCCAAGACACTAATAATTAAACAACTTAAATGAAAGAATATGCCAAATGTCCAAACGGCTAGCCTTACAATAATTTAATGTATGGATAGTTCGGAATTACAGCTAGTTAGGCAAAACATCAAGACAAAACATCAAGACTTCTGACTCTGCTGCCCAGGTAAAATCACACGGCTGCCCTCCTTCGTCATGAACGGCCTGGTGTCGCCATGAATAGCTAGGATGAGATCTATGTCACGGTTAGGCAGCTGACCCTTGCAGTGGAAGACCCCACTCGCGTGACTTCCTTAGTAGTGATCGTCGCAAACTTCTCCTAGGTATGGTACAACTCTTGTCCGACCGAATCATCCTGGATGGCCGACAAGCGCTCCGTCCAGTCTTTGACATCAGATGGCAGCGCAAGGATCTGTTGGTCCTGTACGTACGACTGCATGTGATGGATGGAGTAGTAGGCCTCCCTGTGACTGCCTGATGGCTGCTTGACGCAGGGGAACTCCGTTTTGTGGGTGAACACGTGATTGCCTTGAACGATCTTTTACTTCACGATTTTGCCTCTTTAGCTGCAGTAGCCAGTGAGAACACCATCAAGGACTTTCTTGACATTTTTGTAGTATTCTTCATCGTATTGCCTGAGTCGAGACACGTGACGAGAGAATGTTTCATCGAAATGCAGATGAGTGTGCAGTATTTATCTCTGTGCAAAACAATTCAGACGGAATGTTGGAAAAGAATGATTGAAATCTCAAAGAAAGCATTTTGATTTGACGAGTGAATGACTTACTCAGGAAAAATACGGCACGATGACCTAATCCTTGCTCTGGTTCCTGTGCCTCATGAGACTTCATGGCACATGTAGTAGAGATCCACTATCGCGGTTCTTGGGGTATTATCTCATCTGCAACGCCATATTGATCGAAAATAGGTAGATGGAGGAATAGTGTAGCAGATTGAGGTTTAAGATATCGTAGAAATCTGAAAACCGCAGGACCAACTTATCTACATCGCTTGTCTCGACGAAGCCCAAGCCCTTTGGCATCTATGAAAAATGGGTACGACTTATCTAAGCCTTGAATGATGCGATTTTCCATCCACACAACACTATCATGCAAACTCCGCATGTCCCCACTTGCGACCTTGAGCATTGCATAACTTAGCATCAGTGTACCCGTCAGACGCACGTGTGGCGTATCCTTGGATCTCGCGGGCCCTTCCTGAACCTGGAGCATGTTCTTAGTCGGCTGGCTCGTAGCTTTGACGGCCTTAGTTTTCTTTTTCGTGGCTTCGATGACAACTTTCCTCCGGCCGCTAGCTGCTCACCGGCGGCCCTCTTGATTGTGCTGGGGCTGAAAATAATGCCTCCCTCCGTGCTTGTCTCGGACTCGGTGAAGGGGCCATCTGTAGGCGTGTCCTGAGAATCGAACATACGCTTACAATTGGATTTCTCCGTGGGTCCAGCTTCCTGCGAGCCTCTGTGCTATGGTCTTCATCTTGTCCAGACATGTAGTGTGTGTCATTATAGTCATCGGTGATGAAATCTTCGACGTCCAGAAATATGCGTTCCTCCGGATTCTGTGACATCTGCATGCCAAGAGCAGCCATAGCATCTTGTGTAGGTGATGGCGGTAGCGAGGCGGCATCCTTGCCATTGCATCGCGCTGACGTGACTAGAGGTGTTGTCTGCAGGGTGGTGCTCCTCGTCCCCAAAAAAATCTGGCTCTTTGGCCATTGCAAATGCCAGTTTAAGCATTCTCAGAGCACCAACTTCTTGGTGTCTTCTTCTTCCTGGTTGGGTTGAATGGGAGGTTCAACTTCATCGTAGTCCCCCAACACCAGACTTAGTTGAACCATATACATGTGGTCTAGCATCCGCTTATTGTGGAACATGCGGATTCCCGGTTGAACAGTAATACCCTTAGCAACATCCTTCAACTCCCCGTTCACATAATATAGGAGAGTGCATGGAACATCTGCGAGCGACCACCCATGGAGGGTGTGAAAGTGATAACAGGGCTCTCTTTGCTTGCGCCCGCGCCACGGTGTCAGCGGGGTGATACGTTGAAAATCGTATCTATAATTTTTGATGCACCATGCTTGTTTTCTCTCCAATGCCCTTATGTTATTATCGTGTTTTCCTTCTTTTTCCAGATGATATCATATACTAACCTATTAACAAGATGCCTCGGGAAAGCTGTTGTTTTTTTGTTGTTTTTTATATATCACAAAAGTTCTGAAGGAAAGATTGTCGGAAAGAGCTGAAAATTCGCGGAGATTAGTTTTTACCTGGAAAGAATACAGAGTCCATAGAAGATACGGAGGGGTGTCAGGGGGTCCCTAGGGGATGCCAGGCATAGCCCCACCCTAAGCCGCACCTGGTGGGCCCCTGGATCCCTTGGCCACCGCCTCACGCCGCATCTTCGCCCATAAGATGCCTTTAACCCTAAAAACATTGGGACGGAGTTATTTTCCATGAAACATACAAAGAGGCGTTGTCACCTCGTCATCAGAGGCCTCTTCATCGCCATGATCGCCTCCAGATAGATGCGTGAGTAGTTTATCTCGAGACTACGGGTCCATAGTGGTCTCTGTATGGTTGTTCTCTCCCCTATTCCTCCATGTTTCGAGTCTCGTGATCTTCCTCACATGATCGAGACCATTGTTATGTAATTGTGTATGTTGTGTTTACTGGGATCCGATGAACCATGAGATTATGATTATTATTTTCATGTCAATCTGAGATGCTTGACTTATATTCGTAGAGAGTTTTAATTTTGTCTTGCAATGATCTCCGGTGTTTTTGATTACCTTGTGGACACGTAGTTGTTTTCACCTCCAAGAGAGGGTTTACATGCTAGATGGTAGGTTCATACCTCACTTACATCTGTGCTCGAGTGACAGAAACGTGACGGATGGGGGATCTGTTGTTGCTACTAGGGAGAAAGCAGCGGTGCTCTTGTCTACGGATGAGTACCACTTCTTACATTGTGTATAGTTCTTAATGCATTTTTCTGTTGCACACAAAGCAATCACTTTTTGCTGCAACTTAATACCAGAGATATTTGCTGGATACCTTTCTTGAAGTGAACTTTTAGATATGGATGCATGCTGGATAGCGGCCCATATGCCTTGATGTAATATCTACAATGTTAGAACCCGTGAACTATTTCTGTTCATAATAGTATTGTTATACGTTCATAATTTGTCAATTGTCCAGCTGTGATTTGTTCACTCAACATGTTTGTTTTCTTTGGAGAGACACCACTAGTGAACCTATGGCCCCCGGTTATATTTTCCTCATATTTAGAACCTTCTTTAAAGCACTTTCATAATTGTTTCATTGTTCTTCCGTTTTTTAACTTTTATTACTTTTTCAGACCTCATACGTTTAATTCTCTAGTTTTCAGCAAAACCGGAAAATTGAAAATCTTCTGAAAAGTTTTGGCAAGAGAGAGTTTGTGTGTTTGTGCAGGTTCCACGCTTGTTAACTGTTAGATGTTGTAGCGCGACTAGGTTTGCTCTGTCAAAGTCGTTGCGTCGGCCCTGAAAGTCGACATTCATTTCGCGCTGGCCCTCGTGGTGTCCCCATCCAGCGAGCCTGCCAAAGTGCATGTTTACGGGCAGACCAGGGTTCTCATCTTTATCTAGAAAATTCGTGCAGAAAGAGATGCACTCTTCTGTCAGAAAGCCCTTGGCAATGCTTGCGTCTGGACGGGCCCTGTTGCGGACGTATCCATTGATGGAACCATTCATCCTTTCGAACGCCATCATGGAGTGTAAAAACGGCGGCCCGAGCTGGATGATATCATCCACGACATGGACAAGGAGATGCACCATAATGTCGAAGAATGCGGGCGGGAAGTATATCTCAAGCTCGCATAGTATCACCACGATCTCTTTCTGTAGCCTTGCGAGTTGCTTCACGCCAATCGACTTTCGAGAGATGACGTCGAAAAAGTTGCAGAGTCCAAACAGCGTTTCGCGGACGTGCTCGTCCATTATCCCTCGTATTACAACTGGAAGTATCTGCATCATCATCACGTGACAGTCGTGAGACTTCATCCCGCTGAACTTCTGCTTTGGTACGTCTAGGTATCTGCTTATCTGCCCCGTATAACCGTAAGGAAATTTGACTCCAAGGAGGCACTTGAAGAATTGGTCGATCTCCTTCTCGCTTAGCATGAAGCACGAAGGGGGACAGTAATATTCCGTCTCCTTGGCATTTTTGCCCTTGCGGCGACCTTCCGTCCCATCTAACACATCATCATCATCGTCGTCATCATCATCCGGTTTTCCTCCGTGGAGCTCGCCCCTGATATTCAAAAATCTCAAGTCGTTCCTTACTTTCGGCCCATCTTTGGTCCTCTCCGGCATGTTGAGCAGGGTGCCAAGCAGACTCTCGCACACGTTTTTTGTGATATGCATGAGGTCAAGGCAGTGAGGTGTCCGGAGAATCTTCGAGTACATCACGCCCCAGAGAACAGACCTTGTTTTCCATACACCCTATAACGGCGCCGGCGCCTTTCGCTTCTTTCCCAGCGCAGGGCACTCTTTCATGTTCTTCAACAGCTCGTCGATTTCCTCGCCGCTCCTTTGACGTGGGGCTCTTCGCATCTCAACTTCGTTGTTGAACAGATCTTTGCGTTTTCTCCACGGGTCATCCTTGCGAAGACACCTTTGATGCCCCAAGAACACGATTTTCGAAGACCCGGGGTTTCTCTCTAGCTGGAGATACGTAGTGTCATCCATGCACCTAACGCATGCACAGAATCCGTCGTCACCTCCCCGCGACATATCCGTAACCGAGGTAGTCATGCACCATCGTGTTGAGCTCGGCTCTCATTGGGAAAAACGTTTCTCCATAGGCGTCCCACGTATTGGCTGGCTCGTCCCACAACGTGGCTAGCTCCTCTTCCAACAACTGGACATACAGATTGATGTCGTTACCTGGTTGTTTGGGCCCTTGAATAAGCATACTCATCTGTATGTACTTCCTCTTCAAGCACAACCAGGGGGGTAGGTTGTATATACATACAAACACGGGCCAGGTGCTATGGGTGCTGCTCTGGTTGCCAAAAGGATTTAATCCATTCGTACTCATGCACAACCTGATGTTCCTTGGATCGTCCCCGAATTCGGGGTATTCGATGTCTAGCGCCTTCCACTGGATAGCATCTGAGGGGTGTGTCAGCATCGTGTCATCCTTTTCCGGATCAATTCCATCATCCTCTTCTGGCTTCTTCCTTTCCGCGTTCCATCGCATGAGCGTCGCCTGTGTGGGGTCTGCGAAATACCGCTGCAGACGGGAAGTTATCGGAAAGTACCACACCACTTTTCGAGGAGGGGCCTTCTTCCCTGGATTGTATCGAGTTGCGTCGCACACCGAGCACATGGTTCTCTCCGCGTCCGCGCCCCGATAGATGATGCAGTCATTAATGCAAGCATGGTATTTCACGTGAGGTAAATCCAGAGGGCACACGACTTTCTTGGCCTCCTCGATGCTCGTTGGACACTTGTTCCCCGTGGGAAGACAGCCGTGCCTGAATTCCATGTTCTCATCGTAGCTCGCATCAGTCCATCGGTGTTTTGTCTTCATCTCGAGGGTCCTTAATGTTACGTTCAGACGGGTATCCTCGCTCACGCATCCTTCATACAATGGAGTAACCCCGTCTATCTCCAGTTGCGACAGCTTCGATTTCTCTCTAGCAGCAGCTCTGGTGTTGCTAGTCTCCTTGAGAAGCAGAGCTTGAACATGAGGGTCCCGCACCCAGTCCGACGACGATGTCCCGACATCTTCATCATGATGTCCTTCGTCTTGATTATGATCATGTCCTTCATCTTAATCATGATGTCCTTCGTCTTGATTATGATCATGTCCTTCATCATGTCCGGGAGACTCTTCATCTTCATCACTTGTCGGGTAAAGAGTGTAGCCATCCATGAAACCACGACGGATAAGGTGCGACTCCAAGTCACCACAATCGTATCTGATCAAGTGTTGCAATTTGCATCTTCGACAAGGACATCTTATCTCCGTCATGTTATTTCGAAACATTTCGGCCGTCGCATGTTTCATAAATCTAGCCACGGTGCCTGTGCTTATATGCATGGTTGCCTGCATAGTAAAAAAAGATCAAAGGACAAATTAATTAGAATCAAATTACGTAATATATGGATGATGCATGCATGGTCGTCGACGGAAAAATTCGGCATGACCTATGCTAAAAATAGGACATTCTCGGAGTGCATGGTCGCCGAAATGGAAATGAATCAACATTTTGGCAACACATGACAACTCATTTTTAAGACATCCACAACTTTCATCAAAAATACGCAACACAATTTCGCATATGTATATATGCAACCATATATATATGAACCTTTTGTGACGACGCACCGGCCGATACCGAGCGAGATCTATGAGAGAGCGAGATCAAGACACACACATATACATATCTCTCCAACAACTCACCAACTATAGATCTTGCCGACTCGAGACCGAGAGAGTGTGTGTGGCTATAGTGAGTGAAAAAGATGGAAGAGAAAGTGGTAAAGTGAGATATGGGGGTGGAGAGAGTGTATACTAGATTCCCCTCACATATATATATATATATATACTAGAAGGATACACCGGGCACTACGGCGGGATCCCTTATAGTAAATGGCATGTGTGTGTTTTGATGTAGGGGCCAAGGGTCTTAACTTCCTTTTCAAAAAAAAAAAAAAGCATGATACATTATATAGTCTAAAGAAATATGAAAATTTTGGTTGATCATACCCGAGATACTAAATTTTATAGACATGCGATACGTATTATAAACCATTAGCTTAAAAATGGATAGTTTAAGGAATGTATGATATGTAGCTTGCATAAATCATTAAACTGAAAAATGGATGGTTAAAAAAATGTATGGTATGTAGCTTGCATATAATAATTAACAATATTAGAGGGGATGACATGGACAATTGACTGGCTAAGTGGGTGGATGATGTGGATACGTTGCATGTTGAGATAGAAAAATAATTAATGCATGTTAGTGGGATTTTGCTTTATAACAAATATAGATATCAAATAAAATAGGTTAAATAAGTTTTAAATGGTGGGAAAATGGGGGAAATGGGGTGGTGAGGAGGTGGGGGGCGACCAGATCTAAAATGGGGTGGAGATGTGGGGGGGTGGGAGGTGGGAGGGGGTCTCAACCACTTAAATGGCTCCCAGGTATACCCGTGACACACCGTGCTGTTGGTGCGTCACGGCTATGTGGGATAGGCGCGGCGCACGGGGCCACGGTGCGTCACGGCTATGGTTACTATACATGGAACACGTAGCTGTGACGCACCGTGGCCCCGTGCGCCGTGCCTATCTCACATAGCCGTGACGCACCAGCAGAACGGTGCGTCACGGGTATCACTGGGAGCCTTGCCACCCCGACCCCATAGGTAGGTGCGGCGCGCTGTCAGCTTGGTGCGCCGCGGGTAAGGTAATAGGCGCGACGCACCCTGGCGTGGTGCGCCACGGCTATTAGGCGTGACGCACCGAATTGCAGGTGCGTCACGGGTATGGTCACTCCTATAGCTGTTTTCCTAGTAGTGAACAAGAAAACATCTCCAAGACTACGAAATCCTACTGCTTCGATGAACCCTAATTCCTTAACTGGGGGGAAATTTCCGCTAGACTAAATCATACATTCCGCTTGGGGTCTCCCAACAAGCGTGTGATCACGTCCAGCATCCAGTACTTTCTTTTGGCGACGTTTCCGGGGACTTCTAGCTTGCTGCAAGGGGAGTCTCACACTTCCACTTTCTTTCTTTTGTTTTGTTCTTTCTTACTTTACTTTTGTTTAGTCTTGTCTCTTTATCAAAAACCCAAAAATAATAATTCTCTAGTTTCTAGTCTTTTATTTGTCTTGTTATTTAGTTTTTGTCTTCGTGTTAGTTCTTGTTGCTGTTTTGCTAAGATGTCTACCCATAAATTTTCTATGAAAGATCTGAAAGTAGGAAGTGGATTCATTGTAGGAAGAAACAATATTGAATAATTCTTTAACCATGTTAATGGGCTTGGTGATTTTAATTATAAACCTATAGTTAAACTTGCCCATAACTATGAGACCGCTATAGATTCTTTCCTTGTCGTGATAGGAGCTAGGTTCGTCAATCTCAATCCTATAATACAAAAAATGTTTTTAAAACTTGATAGCATGGAGAAAGGAAAATAAAATTATTTTGTGTTGAATGCTTTATTCCTGGAATTTAATGACATTGCTATAAAAGCTAGAAAAGATTTTGCTTGTTATAAGATGCTAGGCTACGGTCTTGCCATCGAACATACTTTGAAAAATTTAGATATTGATAGAATCAAATATGAGGGGAAAACTGAATATGAAAAATAAATTAATATCCCTATACCATTCAAAGTTTTAGCAATGTCTGAGGCATTAGAGGAAAATTTTGGTTGGGTTGTTTCGGAGAATCTCTTTGATGAAAATAGTAAAACAAAAAGAGAAGAGAGATGAGATTATGAACCTTGTGTGTAGAAAATTTAATGCCTCTATGATAAGTCCTAGTTCCTCAAATTAAATGATTCTATTGATAATACTTGATTCATTCTTCATGCCTAGGTAAAAGGCGTCAAAGAAAAACGCTTGTGGGATGCAACCCACTTTGTTTTCCTTTGTTACTTTTATGTTTTCTTATGTTCTCTTTTTTTATCTTTGTGTCTGGAATTTTTTACATCTGTAACAACCGCTCCTTATAATTTTTGTGCCAAAAATAGTCTCTAATAGAGAGTTAGTATGATTTGGGGAAACTGTTGTTCCGTCCATATTTTTGGCTTCATCAAAAATCTCGGTTCTCTCACCCGGAACCCGAGGAATTTTTGATAATTTTTGGGAACCTGCCCTGGGTTGTTATCTAACTTTCATTAGTTTCACACTTTTTGTTTTGAGAAATATAAGGTCCTCAAAAAGAACTCATCTTACGAGTTGTTCTGTTTTGACAAATTTCTGCCAATATTTGCATTTATCTCTTAATATTTTTCTTTTGAGATTCTTTCTTTCCGTATCAATAGGTAGCCTTCCTTGCCTATGGCTACTTTCAAATGAAAAGGTCAAAGATGGATGTGTCTCTTTTTATTCTTCCAGTGTCTAAGTAAAGTATTCATTCTATATTCTTTGGCCAGGTAGCATAAAACATAAAGGAGTCTAGGTTTGAGACTCCTAACCTTATCGATAGTGGACCTTGGTGCAAGCCTCAGTAATTCATCTCGCAGGCGTACTCGGTACTCGAAAGTAAAGGCTGCTAGCTAATCCATCGGTAGGGGAGAGTTCCGCCTTAGAGGGAAGCAACCGCGAAAGCGTGGGTCGACGAAGCAGGGGGAGCCTTAAAAGAATTTCTGACAGTATATTATGTTTTAAATTGAGTGTTAGACTTCAGTTGAAACTCAACCATGTGGATTTATTATTTTTATGCACTAACGTTGCTAATGAACATTGTGAGAAGTTTTAGGTGGAGAAAGTTTTCAAGTGTAAGGAGAGAAGAATGATATGATGCGATAAAGGATGGAGAAAAGCTCAAGCTTGGGGATTCCCATGTCACACCAAGACATATCCAAGAAGTACAAGCGTCAAATCTTAGGGATGCCCAAGGCATCCTCTTCTTCATCAATAGAAATATCAGGTTTCTTTCAAAACACTATATATAAATTGCTTCACATGATATGCGTTATTCTTGGAGCGTCATTTTTTCAGTTTGTTTTTGTATTTTTTGTTGTAGTTTAAGGTTGGATCCTAGCATATTTTATTTTGGAGAGAAACACGCTTCGTTTTCATTGCTAAGAACACTCTAATTTTCATTCTTATTGTTTAGTGAGTGTTCAATTTTTGCTAGTACTGCGTTTAGCTCTTGTTTTTCATTAGAACTTTTTTTCAGAGCTTGTTGGTTTGCTTCAGTCATATATGATTTTCTCTCTGGTCTTTGATGAATATTTTCTTTAAGAGTTGTTTGAAAAATGTTGATTGGTGTTGGAAAAGAGTAAAATATTTCATGCTTACAGTGGTGCAATAGGAAGTTTATTTTTTTACTGTGGCTTAGGCTTTGGCATGTCATGTTAGATGTTATTTTAATTGTGTGCTTAGTAATATATGATGTATCATGACTAGTCTCATATATTCAAGAGTCCTTAATATGCCATTGAAATTAAATCTTTTGTTTCCTCATATTGAAGCATGGTATTGTGGTATTATCCTTTGAATTGTTTACTTGGATTGACTTGGCACATGCTCACACCATGTTATGACTATAAAAAAAGTCACCTCTAGTCTTGATGATCATTTAGCCTTTGACTTTTAATACCACTTCATGCTTTGATTAATGATGTTTTGTCGCTATGCATGATTATGGCCGTTATTTCTATCTTAGTTGGTCGCTCCCAGTCTTTTGCCAGCCTTCAGATTGTACTGATTATGGGCTCTACTCGTGCATACAACTCCCAAAAAACCAAAGTTTGCCAAATGTGTCCACCATACCTACCTACATGAGGTATTTCACCGCCAATCCAAGTAAATATCTCGTGTGCTACCTTTAAACCTTCAAAATTATTAACCTGTTTGTGTTCCTGTTTTAGCTCATGAAGAAGTATTGAATGCTTTATTATGTTTTCATATTTAATGGCTTCTCACCTGACGGGCATGATTAATGTGCTAGTCCTTAATTTTGCAAAAAGAGCAGGCAACCGGGTGCCCAACCCAAATTAAGCTACAACAATAACGTTAAAATCTCGTCACACTATGGACTTGAGAAATCATGAACTTAGCTTGTGCAAACAAAGGAGACAGTGAAATGTTATGATTCTCCTATGGGAGCTTATCTTGACGCCATTAAACATGAAAAGATGATAGGTCATTTAATAGTATTCGTTGACATAGACATACACCTTTCTCAAAATTGTTTTCAATATTTCCGTTTTATTAAATTAAAAGCTCTACACATGAGTAATCCATTATTCCCTCTACGAAGGGCCTTTCTTTTAATGTTATAATGAGTCTTCATGTTCTTAATTTATGCACCAGCTAAGGGAGTGTAGTTTTCATTCTGATTATAATGTGCATAATCCCAAAATTTATTATTGATTGATTCTTGATTATTGTATTGCTTGTTCTTAAATTATTTATATCTAGCCACCATTTAAAATTTGAAGGTGTCCTCGCATTTATGTTTTGCTACAACACGAAGCACAAGCGGGATACCATGTTATTATGTTTTTCTTTATGATTGAAACAAACTTATTGCTTCTACTTATTGTAAATTATTTTTGTTGCTTTTCATGTGCAACATAGTTGCTAAGTTTACATTAGTTCAAATAATATTTATCATGCCTTTGTTAAAGTACTTTGATCTCAGCTTGCAATGCTTTTACATAATGTTGATCAAGATTGTGTTGGCTTCATGTCACCTCAAAAATTATTTTTTCATCACTTACCTACTCGAGGTAAAGTAGGAGTTATGCTTGGTGATGATGATACGTTGCGAACGTATCTATAATTTGTGATTCTCCATGTTTGTTTTCTATCCAATGCCTTATGTTATTATCATTTTTTCACATGTTTTCTTTCATTTTCCAGATGGTTCATATACTAACCTATTAACAAGATGCCCCTGACCAGTTTCTGTTTTTCTATTTCAGAAAAGTTTGAAGTAAATATTTTCGGAAAGGGCTGAAAATTCACGGATATCCGTTTTTACCCGGAACGAAGACAAAGTCCAAAGAAGAGACGGAGGGGTGCCAGGGGCCCACCAGGGGTTCCACGCGCGGCCTGATGCTACGTGTTGGGAACCCCAAGAGGAGGGTGTGATGAGTGTAGCAGCAGGAATTTCCCTCAGTTAAGAACCAAGGTTATCAATCCAGTAGGAGAAAGAGGATATTTTGAAGGTTGATGCCACTGACGATGGTGATGGTGCCTCACCGGTGTCAGCAACAACGCGGAAACTGCACACAACACAACCAAAATACTTTGTCCCAACGGTACATTGAGGTTGTCAATCTCACCGGTCTTGCTGAAAACACAGATTAGACGTATAGTGTGGAAAAAATTGTATGCTTGCAGTAAGTAAAGAAAGCAAGAAATTATAGTGGTTTGTTTAACAGTGTAAGAAAATGGACCGGGGTTCATAGGTTCACTAGTGGTGTCTCTCCATAAAAGATAGCATGCTGGGTGAACAAATTACAGCTAGGCAATTGAAAAATAAAGGTTGCACCGTAATGCACATCCATAACATGATGACTACTATGATATTTAGAGCGGGCATTAAAACAATATACATAAAACGTAATCCAACTGCATCTATGACTAATAATCCACCCTCAGATTATCATCCAAACCCCGTTAGGTATTAAGTTGCAAGCAACAGATAATAACATTAAGCAATGTGTGTAATCTTCTATATTTAAATGGATATCCCACACTACCTGATTTTCCATCCCATTAGTGCGTCCACGTCACCTTTAATTCTCCCAGCCAATCAGCTAACAATGAGACCACGTTGTGCGAGCGAACCGGTGAACGATGCGACCATATTGTGCACGATCCGTACCAGCCACGCTACGCGATCGGTATGAAATCACTCTTAAAGCCTGAATGGGCCATCGGCTGGACGAGACCCTCTTTATGAGTTATCCTGCTTGGCCTGCACGAGACAGACATCCAGCTCACCCTATCGCTCAGTCCTGAAAAAAAAGTTAGCATTGTGCGTCTCTCTGCTCCCCGCAGTCGTGACCTCCGACTTCATGCCCACAAATCCTTCCGCTCTGACCTATTGCCTTCTTCTAAGAATTGCTCCAGAAACTATCCCATCGTGCACACCATTCATCATCCACGAAGAAACTGCTCTTCTCGGTTCGCCTACCCACCCCCACCTTCCATGTTTAAAAAGTTGTCTTTCTTGCCATGGATATCCAGCGCCCCCGTCCGCTCGACTCGCGCAATCTCTGCCATACTGTCACCGTTCTCAACTCTGGTAGATATAAAGATTATCCTTCTCTTTCTCTTCTTTTTTATCAACAATAATTTATGCAAGTCTGCTAGGTTGCGGTGTGCTACGAAGCTGCTCGATGTTTTGCCTCCCCAGGATTTGATTGGATTTTCGTTGGATTCTGCACCATTTTATTGGGTTCTGATTGGATTCCGACTGCTCCTAGCTAAAGGAGGGGGAAGAGTTTACCATCAAGTGTACGCATAGACTATTAATTGGTATACATCCTGGCATACCTTACACCTCATTTTTTATTTTTTACAAGAATTAGCACATGATGCCCCCTGAATTTTTTTCATTACATTCGAAACTCTAACTAGAGAACAGAAGTTCTTTCCAATTTATCCTCATTTCAGTGCTAGCAACATGTTGGTCAGCACAGTGTAGCACTTTTGTATTTAGGTAACAATTAACATACATATGTACCGCTTGCTGTATAGAAATGTAAAATTACAAACTGAATTAAAAGCTTGGCTACTGAACATACCTTTTTATTGCTCAAGAATTTTTATTTTCCATTAAATCAGCACATGCATATTATACTTTCTTACTTCTACTGGTCGTATATCTTTGTTCCCCTGAAATTTCCTCGGGAATTTATTTGTTACATTGAAAGCTTCCCTGCGGTTTTCCATCAAATACAATTGTTTAATATATTGGCTACACAGCAGAACACAAACTCTGCCTCCTTTACGACAAAATGCCCATCAAATACATTTGTTAGGAAGATTGGCTAGACACCAGAAAACATAGCCTGCTTCCTTTACGCCAAATTTGTATGTCTTCAGTTTGCAAAGATGGATAACCCTGAAACTCCGGAAAATCCTGCGAGCCAGGATGGTACACTGTGAGTTTCACATAAATGTGGACGCCCACGCCGTCAATCCCAACCTGTCGTCGCCCCTGAAACAAACCAATTAATCTGCTTGCGCCGGTAACCGGCACCGGGGCTCATAGCTCAGGAATGGAGGTTAGTTAGTGTCAATTTTCCCCTTCAAATCTTACATATTTCTTGCCCCTGTCCTCACCATCTGTTTGGGTTCTTGACAATGCATCTTCTCGCTACAGTTTCAGGTTAACCAAACGACCCAGCCTAAACAGCGTGGAAGAGTTTCTCTCATCCAGACTACTTCAGATCCTCTTCACTTCGGCGTGATGGCACACTTGGACATCCACTCTAGCGCCGGCCACTAGTATACGAAGAAATTGTTTATGCTTTGAGGAGTGCAGTTGTTATTTGTGTGCACACAGGTTTCTGTTCCTATATGGAAAATCTAACAAGTACCTCCCTTATCTCTCATGCATCGTTGATCCCAAATACACGTGCAGTGTCATAGTTATATTTATCGGATTCATATCAATGTGGTTGTTGTTGTACATACGTTCTCTCTTGCTTGAAGATCGCTGATGGACTTTGGCCCGAACTATTCATTTGAAATAGTAGCAAAGGCAAAAAGGAATAGATAAGGCGCTAGATTATAATTTTAATATTACGGTGTTGTAGTGACTAAGATTTTAAATCTGCCGTCTCAGTTCAAGAAAGAGCTCTGGCATTAAAAGTGTATTCCTCTTTCGTCATTTATCTAAACGGTGGGTATATCATGGACTCCGTGTTGCTTTTTGCTGTCAAATTACCTCATGTATACACTGCGGTTAGAAGGTATGTAATAGATATTTTATGTTGATTTGTATATGACAGAAGTGCCAAAGATGGAAGCATTCTGATTTACATAGTAAATTTCATTGTTGTTTGGGACTTTATTTGCCCGATAACTATATCTCCTATCTATTGACACGATTTTAGCTCATTATTACCTATGTCAATTCTTTTGGCTACATAGGGAAGTTGTATAACTTTGTTGGATCTTTCAGGGATTTTATTCCATGTATTGTCATCTACGTTATGATTATTACAAAGAAGAGAAAAGATTAAGTTACCACTTGAGCAACAAAAATACGCTCCATTCTATACTAAGAAAAAAACATAAAAGTGCCAACACTATTAATTTGTTTGCTCTTGTGAGCTTTCCAAAAAAAAAAAATCAACGTGTCGCTTTAGATCTTGCTTTTATTTGCTCAGATTGGCTACTTTGTTTCCAAAAAAAGTGCCAACACTATTAATTTATCCAGTTGATGATCCTCCAAAGGATAATTTTCTGTCATTGGGTAATCAGATTTTTTTTTAATCCATAGTATGCCAGGAAGATGTAATCGGCTATTCATACTTTCAACACCGCGTCATGAATAATCATGTAAAGAATACTGATCATTTTCAGATACATTTGTTAGCTATGCTTTGTTCCTTACCCATTCTTTTAACTATTTTGATTAACCGGCAACTCTTCATCCATCTAGCAAATAGTATAATTAGGTTTTTATTTTGGTTTGCGACATAGCTTTGGAAAGAGAGACATTACAAGTTACGGTGTATTGAAATTTTTTGCCGATGGATCTTTAAATATTTCTGTAACTAAAGTCCTTCGGTGTGCAATCATTGCAATACTTCTATCACTACTCAGTAAATTTGTTATTCATGTTATTTCCTTTAATAGTACCGCAAATGGATTAACTATTTCCTACATTCCAGGCTCCATTTGTGCAGTTTCGTTCAATATATTTCAAAACAATTTCTCACGGGGCTCTAATTAAACTTTATATTTGATAGAAAATATGCTAAAAGTCCCCACAGCAAAGCGCGGGGTATCATCTAGTGTAAGCAATGATTGTGCACGCGGGCATTCACACCGTTGTTTTCTCCCTAATGGAAACAACACATCCTCCCCCGTCATGTTTCTATCATTCGAGCACAGGCGAAAAGGAGGCATGAACCCACTATCAAGCATAAATACTCCCTCTTGGAGTTACTAGAAACTAGTTGGCCAGAGCACCACTAGCAACGGAAAGCATGCAAGATCACAAATAACATATGCAATAAAAGACTATAATCAAATTGGCATAAGTTCAATATTCATCGGATCCCAGCAAACACATCACAAAGAGTTACATAAGAACAATCTCGATCATGTTAGGCAGCTCACGAGATCTAAACATTGAGGCATAGGAGGAGAAGACAACCATCTAGCTACTGCTATGGACATGTAGTCCAAGGATGAACTACTCACACATCAGTCCGGAGGCAGGCATGGTGATGAAGAGGCCTCCGGTGATGATCTCCTCTTCGGCAGGGTGCCGGAGACAGCTTCAGAACCCCCCTAATCTAGGGTTGACGATGACGGCGGCTATAGAACTTTTCGGGGATATTTGATCAAGTATCTAGGGTTTTCCATCCGGGGGGGGGGGATAAATAGGCGAAAGGGCAGAGGCGTTGGAGCCCTGGGGGCCCCACACCACCCCCTGGCGCGGCCAAGGGGGCGCGCCACCCATGGTGTGGGCCCCCTGGTGCCCCTCTTCGACTCCTCTTCGGTCTTCTGGATGCTTCCGGGGAAAATAGAACTTCCAGGCATCGAACTTTCCAATTCTGGGAATATTTCCAGAACAACTTTTCTGAAACAAAAAACAGCAGAAAACAGGGAACTCGCTCTGTGGCATCTTTTTAATAGGTTAGTCCGGAAAATCGATAAAAATGACATAAAGAAGGGAGAAAACATGTAGCAATTGACATAATATTATCACAGAGCATCAGAAATTATAGATACGTTGAAGACGTATCAAGCATCCCCAAGCTTAGTTCCTGCTCGTCCTCGAGTAGGTAAACGATAAAACAATAATTTCTTAGGTGACATGCTACTAACATAATCTTGATCATAAAAATTTCTAAAGCATATGTAAGCTGAGATCATAGAACCTTTAACACGAACATGATAAATAGAACTTTAATAATAAAGCATAGCAATCACTTTTCATCATGAGAAGTATCTCAAATAAAAGGTCATGAATAACAATGCATAGACTGATGTACGTTTGTTTCAGGTATAGAGAAAATATGGAAAAGTGATATTTCGCTAGTCCTTAAGAGTGGGGCAAAACATAAATGCGAGGACACCTTCAAAGTTCATGAGGAAGACTAGAGCAAATAATTTGAGAACAAGTAATAACACATCATGAATCAATTAATAATATTTGTGGGACAAATGCACATAAAACTCAGAATGGCAAAAATGATCTCTCAACTGTGCATAAAGTTAGAAGATGGAGACTCAACATAAAAGTAAAAGAAAGGCCCTTCGTAGAGGGAAGCAGGGATCACACATGTGCTAGACCTTTTTATTTTATTAAACAGAGGTATGGATATGTCATAAACGTATCCTTAACTCATGATGTTCCATGTTGTTTTCATGTTGTTTCCCACATGTTTTCCTTATACTTTGTCATTTTTATCGATTTCCCGGGACTAAACTATTGACAATATGCCAAAGAGCCAGTTCCCGTTTTCTGTTGTTTTTTGTTTCAGAAAAGTTGTTTTGGAAATATTCTCAGAATTGGACGATTTGAAAGCCAGAAGTCTTAGAAGTCCCGGAAGCATCCAGAAGTCCCGAAGAGCCCCGGAGAGGTGCCACAAGGTGTCCACACCATAAGGTGACGCCACCACCCTCGACCGCGCCATCTGGTGGTGTGGGCCCCCTGGTCACCCCCCCGGCATCGCTCTTTCGCCTATATATAATCCCCGATGCATAAACCCTAGAAGAATCGACCTTTTCCACGAAATACATCCGTAGCTCCGCCGCAGCCGCTGACAAGTTTCGGGGGACAAATCTCTATTCTGGCACCCTGCCGGGACGGTGAAGTGCCCCCGGAAGCCATCTCCATCGACTCCACCGCCATCTTCATCGCCGTTTCTGTCTCCTATGATGAGGAGGGAGTAGTTCTCCCCCAAGGCTGAGGGCTCTACGGTAGTTGTGTGCTTCATCTCTCTCTCCCATGGTGTGATCTATATGTGATCATGAGCTTTGTGATCTAGTTGAATAAGTAGATGTCACTCTTCATCTTGTGCTACTCAAGTGTTTTATTAATATGAACTTTGGAGTCACCTTGTCCCGTGGTGTGAAGGTGACAGTATGCACATCGTTAGTGCCTCCTCTATGAATTATGGTGTTTCTCTAGTACCTTCTAGGGCGCCCATAGTGACAGCGTGGGGTTAACTAGACATGGGAATGCTTACTTTAAGGAATGCTTTTTGCAGCCCTACGCAATGATTAGTGTTCGTTATCCAACCGGAGAGGGTTAAGAGTAGCATAGTGAAGAGAAGATATTTAGTTATTCATTATGTGATCATTGTTGAGAGTGTCGACTAGTGAAAGTAGGATCCCTAGGCCTTGTTTCCAAGCATTGAAACACCGTTTTCCGCCTGTTCTGCTACGTGTTTTCTTGCTGCCATATTTATTTAAGACTGCTATTATTACTTATAACCATCAATATTACTCGCATTTCACTATCCCTTCGCCGAACTAGTGCACCTATATACCTGACAAGTATATTGGGTCTGTTGGGGACATAAGAGACTTCTTGTATCTTAATTGGAGGGTTGCTTGAGAGGGATATCTTTGATCTCTAGCTCCCTGAGTTTGATAAACCTTGGGTGATCCACTTAAGGGAAACTTGTTGTTGTTCTACAAACCTCTACACTTGGAGGCCCAACACTGTCTACAAGAATAGAAGCGTGCGTACAAATCAAGCTCTTTTCTGGCGCCCTCGGGTGTGAGTGCTCGAAGTTATTTCCTTTAGATTCTGCAATTATATCTTTTTGTTTCTTGTTTTCACTAGTTAGGCTTATTTTTACTTATTCCTTGTTTTTATATTTACTAGTTAGACTTAATGGAAAACAACAAAAATATGAGAGAGCTTTATAATATTTATCTTGAGTTAGGACATGATGCTTTTGAAGAGAAAATTAAAAACCTATGGAAGTTTGTTTGCATAATAGTGATAGCAATGTTATTAGCATTAATTCTTTGCACTCCATCATTCCTAATGCTAGGGAAAAGTCTAAGCTTGGGGAAGCTAGTTTTTACGATCTTTATAGTTTTCCAGCTTTAGAGGAGAAAATTTGCTCGGATGATACTTTCTCTCCCATATGTGATAAACCTAATGATTCTTTTGATATTTTAAATCCTCCTACTGAAAGCATTCCTTTTAAAATACCCAAGAAAATTGTTGAACTTTTCATGGATAACCGTTATTTTGGAGATGGAACTGTCCATCCTAGTGATCATTTACATTTTATGCATGAATTATGCGAGTTATTCAAGTGTGCAGTTATCTCAACGGACAAAGTTAAGAGGATGATATTCCCTTTGTCACTTGAGGACAAAGCAAGGGAGTGGTATGAACTACTAGATTATCATCATCATTTGGAGTGGAAGGAACTTGAATCTCTCTTTTACTCTAAATTTTATCCTTCTCGTAAACTATATTTAGATAGGAATTACATTTATAATTTTTGGCCTCATGATGGAGAAAGCATTGCCCAATCTTGGGGAAGACTGAAAACATTAATGCTCAAATGTCCTAACCATGAGCTTCCTGAGGAAATAATTGTTACTAATTTTTATGCAAAGCTTTATGGACATTGGAAGGATTATCTAGATGCTTGTTCAGAGGGTTATTTTTGTAGTAAGAAGGCTGAAGCTAAGCAGGGTCTTCTTGAGAGAATTATAATCAATAGTAAAGATTGGAATAACAACAAAGGTAAAGAATCATGTATAAACTATGACTATGATTGCATTAAGACTTTTGCTGAAACTTCTGATTTTCATGAGCTTAATGCTAAATATGGTCTTGATCCTAAAATAGTTGTCGGTTGGTATAGATCCTTTTCTTCTTATATTGATCTTCCTAAAAATGGGGACATGTATCATGAAACTTTTAAAGACACTTGCATGAAAAATGAAATTTTTATTGATGATTGCAATAAACATGCTCAAACTTATGAAAGTACTATTTCTTATAAGCATGTTAATTTCTGTGGAGCACTTAGACCTTGTGAAAAGAATCAAATCGAAGAAGAATATTGTATCCATCATAGGAATGAAAAAACTAGAATATGGGATAGGGATCTAAATGATCTTGGTGAAAAAGTTTGTGCCCTCTATCCTTTTATTTGTGAACTTTGTTGTAAAGTGGGTCATTTTAATTTTCAATGCTCAAGCCATGATAGTAGCCTTTCGAATCCTATGAGTACTGCAAGTTTGTATGGTGATGACATGATCACCCCTAATGAGCATGATGAACTTACATTATTTTTGGGGTGTGAAGAGTTATTAAGAAAAACTTCTTTGATTGATATGAGTGCTTTTGATATGAATAGTGTCTTGCATGAATGCCATCTTTATTGTGTTGAAAATTTCCATGCAAATACTTACATACAAAATATTCTAAAAGAGGACACTTTACCAAAATATGATAGGACTAATATTTGTTTTCATATGAATAATGAAGAGGAGGAATCCTCCAAAGTTCTATCTATTGTTTCTGACAATAAATCAGGGTATGTGGAGAAGCTTCCTTTCAAGCCTCTCCCTCCTATAGAAGAAAAGGAGGAGTAAAAGGAGAGAGGTAACAGTATTTCTCCCTAAGCATGTTGCTCCTATTATAGTTTTTGATGAGTCTGAACTCGATGATTTTCCTATGCCTGTTATTTATGAAAGTTACCATGATTGGGAGAAACACACTACTTTTCATACTGAAAATCTCTTTGGTACCAATTATGAAAGATGATAATTGTTGTACTATTAGTACCATCCATGTTCCTTCCAATGATGATAAAGAAAGCTCTGAGCTTGTGGATGATGTGTTTGAAAATCCTTTTGCTATTGATGATTATATGCTTGATACATCTCTTTCTAGTAAAAATGGTGATATTGCTTATGATAATACTATGCCTCCAGTCTTTGATAACTATTATAAAAGAGGCTATAACATAGGCTATAATTACAATTATCCTTATGAAACGTGTCATAGTTATGGAGGGATTACCCAAAACCATCTCCCTAATATACAACTTGTCTATCATGTTGGAGTTCTTTATGATGATTGCATTGATAAATATGATATTTTCAGTCCACCTACTATTGAGGAGAAAATTAAAAATGATTACAATAAGCCTCCTATGTTTGATGATTATGGTGATGAGAATTATAATGATAGTTATTTTGTTGAATTTTCTCCCACTGCTATTAATAAGAATCACTATGCTTATGTGGAGAGTATTAATTCTTTTATGCATGTGGCTCGTGATAAGAATGTTTTATGTGATAGCTATATTGTCAATTTTATTCATGATGCTACTGAAAGTTATTATGAGAGAGGGAAACATGGTTTTATGCATCTCAACAATATTAAGTTTCCGCTCTTTATGTTGAAATATTTCATGTTGCACTTATTTTGTCTTCCTATGCTAGTCACTTTGTGCTTCGTTGACTTGTTTTTCTACAAGATTCGTTTTCATAGGAAGTGGGTTAGACTTAAATGTGTTTTATATTTGCTTCTTGATGCTCTCTTATTGTGCTTCAACTCTTATTCTTATGTGAGAATCTCTACCGGGAGACAACCCGTTTTATTTCTCTGTTTTCAACCAGTTTTCCGTCCTTTTCTTTTGTTTTTTTGCACCTGGGTGTTGTATATTTCCTTAGAAACCCTGATGTATCTTTTCTTTTGTGTCTTTTTTGAGCCAAGTAAAGCTTCTAGTGGAAAATTGAGACTATATTTCGGATTTCTGCGCAGGAAACAGATTTCTACTGTCCACTGATAAAATCGTATAAAATGACAGAAAATTCAAAATGACATGAGTTTCTTTGTGCGTAATAATGGGTTATATACGCAACTTACCTTTGTTTACAATTTTGATTTGATCAACAGAAGATTTTCGAAAAAACCGATCTTTACCTGATGTTCTGTTTTCACAGATTTCTGCCAATAATTGCATTTGCCTCTTAATCTCTTTCTTTTGGTGTTCTTTTGAGAAAAAGAGTTTTAAAATAAGTTGTGACAGTAGCTAATGTGTTTATTAGTGTTAGGCTTGTGTTGAAACTGAACCATGTGAATTTATTATTTCGATTGCACTAACGTTGCTAATGAAGATTGTGAGAAGTTTGGTGTGAAGGAAGTTTTCAAGGGTCAAGAGAAGAGCATGATATGATGTGATCAAGAAGAGTCAAGATACTAAGCTTGGGGATGCTCCGGTGGTACATCCTAGCAAATTCCAAGAAGACTCAAGCGTCTAAGCTTGGGGATGCCCAAGGCATCCCCTTCTTCATCGACAAATTATCAGGTCACTTCTAGTGAAACCATATTTTTATTCAGTCACATCTTATGTGCTTTACTTGGAGCGTCTTTTATTTTTGTTTTCAGTTTGTTTGGTTTTATTTTCTGTAATAAATGTTTGGATCTTATCATACTTGTGTGGGAGAGAGACACTCTCCATTTTCATTGCTTAGAACACTCTAGTTTTCATTCTTATTGTTCTGTGAGTGCTCACTTTTTGCTAGTACTGCGTTTAGCCTTTGTTTTCATGCATCTCTTATTCATAGCTGTTAGTTTTAGTATTGTTATGTGAGTACTATCATGTTTGCTTGCTGTATCATATAGAGTATTTTTGTTAAAACATATCTTGTATGGTGCTTGTTGGGAAAAGAAATTGCTGCTTGAAGTAGAATTTTTAATGGTGCAAGTAGAAGCTTGTATAGACTGTGGCTAGAACTTTTTCATATCATGGTAGATGTTATTTTAGTTTTAAAGCCTTGTGGTTATTGAGTAGCATGATTAGCCTCAAATAGCTGAGAGTGTTTAATGTGCCATTGAAAGATTCATGAGTTGTTCTTTTCATGTTGAAGCATAACTTTATGGTATTCTCTTTCGAATGTTTTATTTGGTTGACTTGGCGCATGATCACACCATGTTTATGACTATGAACCAGTCACTAATAGCCTCTATGATCATTTAGTTTTTGAACTTTTGATACCGCTTATGATTTAATTAATGATGTTTATGTCGCTATGCATGATTATGGCTCTTATGCTCTCTTGATTTGTTGCTCCCAGTCTTTTGTTAGCCTCCACCTGTACTGAGTATGAGTTCTACTCGTGCATCCAACTCCCTAAAACCAAGTTTTCTCATTGTGTCCACCATACCTACCTACATGTGGTATTTAACTGCCACTCCAAGTAAATTGCTCATGTGTTACCTTTAAAACCTTCAAAATTACTCTTGCTTTATGTTCCTGTTTTTGCTCATGAGGACGTAAATAGAGAATCTTTATCTCACTTGTTGATTGGATTTCACACCCTGGACTAGTGGCTTCATCCGCTTATCCAAATGATACAAGAGCTGGCAGCGGGGTGCCCAGCTCCAAATTAATAGACACAAAATCTCTTCACTATTTTTGCCCCTGATTTATCATTCAAAGCATAATTGTGTAAACAAAAGAGAAAGAGGGATGACCTTCTACCGAGATGCGTCCTTCATATGGGAGCCGCTCTTGTGAATCCAGTTGACTTGTGACGTACTATATTTTCTGTTTAACATCCGTTGACATTAGCATACATCTCCCAAAATATAGACACTCCTCCATGGTATGTGATTGTTGGTAGGCACCCGAGGATTCGGTTAGCCATGGTTTGTGAAAGATGGATGGGGGGGGTGTCAAACTTTTAATACCTCTGTTTAATAAAATAAAAAGCTCTAGCACATGAGTGGTCCCTGCTTCCCTCTGTGAAGGGTCTTTCTTTTACTTTTATGTTGAGTCTCCATCTTATAACTTTATGCACAGTTGAGAGAGCATTTTTTCCATTCTCAGTTTTATGTGCATTTGTCCCAGAAACATTATTAATTGATTCATGATGTGTTATTACTTGTTCTCAAATTATTTGTTCTAGTATTCCTCATGAACTTTGAAGGTGTCCTGGCATTTATGTTTTGCCCCACTCTTAAAGACTAGCGAAATATCACTTTGCCATGCTTTCTCTATACTTGAAACAAACATATATATTTCTTTGCATTGTTATTCATGACCTTTTATTTGAGATACTTCTCATGATGCAATGTGATTGCTATGCTTTATTATTAAAGTTATATTTATCATGTTTGTGTTAAAGTTCTATGATCTGAGCTTACATATGCTTTTACATATTATGATCAAGATTGTGTGGTAGCATGTTACCTCGGAATTATTTTTTTATAGTTTACCTACTCGAGGAAGAGTAGGAACTAAGCTCGGGGATGCTTGATATGTCATAAACGTATCCTTAATTTCTGATGTTCCATGTTGTTTTCATGTTGTTTTCCACATGTTTTTCTTACACTTTATGTCATTTTTATCGATTTCCCGGGACTAACCTATTGACAAGATGCCATAGAGCCAGTTCTTGTTTCTGCTATTTTTAGTTTCAGAAAAGTTGTTCTCGAAATATTCTCGGAATTGGACGATTCGAAAGCTAGAAGTCTTAGAAGTTCCGGAAGCATCCAGAAGTCCCGAAGAGCCCCGGAGGGGGGCCACAGGGTGGCCACACCATAGGGTGGTGCCACCAACCCCCTGGCCGCGCCACCTGGTGGTGTGGGACCCCTGGCCACCCCCCGGTATCGCCCTTTCGCCTATATATACTCCCCAATGCAGAAACCCTAGAAGAATCAACCTTTTCCACAAAATACATCTGTAGCTCCGCCGCCACCGCCGACAAGTTTTGGGAGAAAGATCTCTGTTCTGGCACCCTGCCGGGACGGGGAAGTGCCCCCGGAAGCCATCTCCATCGACTCCACCGCCATCTCCATCGCTATTGTTGTCTCCTATGATGAGGAGGGAGTAGTTCTCCCCCGAGGCTGAGGGCTCTACGGTAGCTATGTGGTTCATCTCTCTCTCCCATGGTGTGGTCTTTATGTGACCGTGAGCTTTGTAATCTAGTTGAATAAGTAGATGTTACTCTTCCTCTTGTGCTACTCAAGTGTTTTATTAATATGATCTTTGGAGTCACCTTGTCCCACGGTGTGAAGGTGACAGTATGCACATCGTGTGTGTCTCCTCTATGAATTGTGGTGTTTGTATAGTACCTTCTAGGGCGCTCATAGTGACAGCCTGGGGTTAACTCGACATGGGAATGCTTACTTTAAGGAATGCTTTTTGCAGCCCTACGCAATTATTAGTGTTCGTTATCCAACCGGAGAGGGTTAAGAGTAGCATAGTGAAGAGAAGATATTTAGTTATTAAATTATGTGATCATTGTTGAGAGTGTCCACTAGTGAAAGTAGGATCCCTAGGCCTTGTTTCCAAGCATTGAAACGCCGTTTTCCGCCTGTTCTGCTACATGTTTGCTTGCTGCCATATTTATTTCATATTGCTATTATTACTTATAACCATCCATATTACTCGCATTTCACTATCTCTTCTCCGAACTATTGCACCTATATACCTGACAAGTATATTGGGTGTGTTGGGGACACAAGAGACTTCTTGTATCTTAATTGCATGGTTGCTTGAGACGGATATCTTTGACCTCTACCTCCCTGAGTTCGATAAACCTTGGGTGATCCATTTAAGGGAAACTTGCTGCTGTTCTACAAACCACTGCACTTGGAGGCCCAACACTGTCTACAAGAATATAAGCGTGCGTAGACATGAGGTATTAAAAGTTTGACACTCCCCTCATACATCTTTCACAAACCATGGCTAACCGAATCCTTGGGTGCCTGCCAACAATCACATACCATGGAGGAGTATCTATATTTTGGGAGATGTATGCTAATGTCAACAAATGGTAAACAGAAAATACAGTACGTCACAAGCCAACTGGATTCACAAGAGCGACTCCCATATGAAGGACACATCTGGGGTAGAAGGTCATCCCTCTTTCTCTTTTGTTTACACAATTATGCTTTGACTGATAAATCAGGGGCAAAAATAGTGAAGATATTTTGTGTGTATTAATTTGGGGCTGGGCACCCCACTGCTAGCTTTTCTATCATTTGGATAAGCAGATGAAGCCACTAGTACAGGGTGTGAAATCCAATCAACAAGTGAGATAAAGATTCTCTATTTAGGACCTCATGAGCAAAAATAGGAACATAAAACATGAGTAATTTTGAAGGTTTTAAAGGTAACACATGAGTAATTTACTTGGAGTGGCAGTTAAATACCACATGTAGGTAGGTATGGTGGGCACAATGGGAAAACTTGGTTTTAGGGAGTTGGATGCATGAGTAGATCTCATAGTTAGTACAGGTGGAGGCTAGCAAAAGACTGGGAGCGACAAATCAAGAGAGCATAAGAGCATAATCATGCATAGCGACATAAACATCATTAATTAAAGCATAAGCAATATCACATGTTCAAAAACTAAATGATCATAGAGGTTATTAGTGACTGGTTAATAGTCATAAACATGGTGTGAGCATGCGCCAAGTCAACCAAATAAAACATTCGAAAGAGAATACCATAAATTTATGCTTTACTATGACAAGAACAACTCATGAATATTTCAATGGCACATTAAACACTCTCAGCTATTTGAGGCTAATCATTCTACTCAATAACTACAAGGCTCTAAAACTAAAATAACATCTAGCATGATACGAAAAAGTTCTAGCCACAGTCTATACAAGCTTCTACTTGCACCATTAAAAATTCTACTTTAAACAACAGTTTCTTCTCCCAACAAGCACCATACAAGATATGTTTTAACAAAAATACTCTTCATGATACAGAAAGCAAAAATGAGAGTACTCACATAACACTACTAAAACTAATATCTCTGATAAGAGATGTATGCAAAACACGAGCTAAATAAATGCAGCAGCCAGACAAAGATTAAGAATACAAAGTATTCCCATGAAAAAGCGGAGATGTCACTCTCCAATAAAAGAATGCTGGGGTCCAACCAAGCTTATTGCAAAAATAACAACAAACTGAAAGCAAAAATAAAAGACGCTCCAAGTAAAGCACATAAGATTTGACCGAATAAAAATATAGTTTCACCAGAAGTGACGTGATAATTTGTTGATGAAGACGGAGATGCCTTGGGCATCCCCAAGCTTAGACGCTTGAGTCTCCTTGGAATTTTCTGGGATGTACCACCCGGGCATCCCCAATCTTAGGATCTTCACTCTTCTTGATCACGTCATATCATCCTCTTCTCTTGACACTTGAAAACTTCCTTCACACCAAACTTCACACAATCTTCATTAGCAACGTTAGTGCAATCGAAATGATAAATTCACATGGTTCATTTTCAACACAAGCCTAACACTCAAAAACACATTAGATACTGTCACAACATATTTTAAATTTTTTTTTCTCAAAATAGCACCGAAAGAAAGAGATTAAGATGCAAATGCAATTATTGGCAGAAATCTGTCAAAATAGGACAGCAGGTAAAGATGATTTTTTTTCGAAAATCTTCTGTTGCTCAAATTAAAAAAGCGGTAAACTAAAAAAGTTACGTATACAGCCCAGGATTACGCAAAAAAAGACTCAGGTCATTTCGAATTTTCAGTGATTTATACGGAATAAATAGTGAACAGCAGAAATCTTTTTCCTGCGCAGTAATCCGAAATATAGCCTCAACTTTCCACTAGAGGCTTTACTTGGCTCAACAAAAACACAAAAGAAAAGATACAACAGGGTTTCTAAGGAAATAGACAACACCCAGGTGTAAAGAAAACAAAAGAAAATTAAGGAAAACGGGTTGAAAACGGAGAAATAAAACGGGTTGTCTCCCGGTAGCGCTTTTCTTTAACGCCTTTCAGCTAGGCATAGAAAAGTGGAATCAAGTAGATGCTAACATAATAAATATGAATGAAGCAAAAGATAGCATCAAGAAGCAAGTATAAAACAAATTTAATTCTAACCCACTTCCTATGCATAGGAATCTTGTAAAGAAATAAATTAAAGAAGGTCAAACTAGAAATCATGGGAAGGTAGAACAAGAGCAATTTCAAAACTTTCAACAAAAACAGAGGTGTATTATTAACATGAAAATTCCTACAACCATATTTTCCTCTCTCATAATAATTTTCAATAGCATCATGAACAAAATCAACAACATAATTATCACGTAAAGCATGTTTTTTATGGTCTAAAAACACACAATTCATATCAAGCTAAAAAACAGTGGGATCAAAATTTAAAAACATCTCTTCTTTTCCCCCACTTTTAGCAATAGCAAAACAAGATAATTGGTCACTCTTAAAAGGTATAGGACACATTATAGCAATCATATTTTCAGTAGCATTATGATTTATAATCAAGTAACATAGGACCATCATCAAGAGCATTATCATATGATTTATCCAAGTAGAATTTATTATCATAAATAACTGTAGCAATATCATTCTCACAAGTTTCATTCATAGTAGTATCAAGGCCACAAGTATAGCAAGTATCAATTTCATCAAATAATGTATGAGTTAAAGAGTTACTATCATTGGGAGGTTGACATGGGTAGCTCCATTCTTCCTCCTCTCGATCATCACTCTCCTCCTCTTTTTCATCCAATGAGCTTCCAGATTCAGCAATATCTTCTTCCATAGGCTCCTGCAAGGCATTAGTCTCTTCCTTAGGTTGAGAGCATTTATTAAGATATTCCAATATGTAGTAATTATGATCCTTGTAATTATCAAAGCAATATTCAAGTATAGCATAAATCTCGTATTTATAAGGTGCATCATCAATACTTTCAAGCAAATAGGCAATTTCGAATGCACCCTTCCAAGCAATAAATTCTTCAATTTGTTCCACATCATATAATTCATAATTTCCCTTAACATAAGAAGATATGGTAACATCATCATTATACTCACATTGAAAAGGGAGGTGTTTATACCTCCTACAGCAGCAAGATTTATCAAAGCAATAAGTAACATTATAACTAGAGCACACGTTTTTAGCATAGGCATGCAATTTATTAATTTGCTCCCACAAGTGTATTCCTTTTTGTGACAAGAGGTATTCCTTATAATATTTTTGTTGTTCATCCATGAACCTACCTTGCCAATAAGATATAGTTTCAAAGACATCAACCATTGATAGCAATCATGATAAAGCAAAAATAACAACTAGAATAAGAATTATTTTTTGTTTTTTTATAAAGAGAAGAAAACAAGACAAAAGTAAAAACAAGACAATAAACAAAATAAATAGGTTGAGAGTGCGAGACTCCCCTTGCCATAAGACTTCTTCCTCCCCGGCAACGGCGCCAGAAATTTTCTTCACGCTACGTGTTGGGAACCCCAAGAGGAGGGTGTGATGAGTGTAGCGGTAGGAATTTCCCTCAGTTAAGAACCAAGGTTATCAACCCAATAGGAGAAAAAGGATCTTTGGAAGGTTGATGCCATTGACGGTGGTGATGGAGCCTCACCGGTGTTAGTAACAACACGGAACCTGCACACAACACAACCAAAATACTTTGTCCCAATGGTATAGTGAGTTTGTCAATCTCACCGGTCTTGCTGAAAACAAAGATTAGACGTATAGTGTAGAAAATAATGTATGCTTGCAGTAAGTAAAGAAAGCAGGAAATTGTAGTGGTTTGTTTAACAGTGTAAGACAATGGATCGGGGTTCATAGGTTCACTAGTGGTGTCTCTCCATAAAAGATAGCATGATGGGTGAACAAATTACATCTAGGAAATTGACAAATAAAGGTTGCACCGTAGTGCACATCCATGACATGATGACTACTATGATATTTAGTGCGTGCATTACAACAATATACATAGACCGTCATCCAACTGCATCTATGACTAATAATTCACCCTCAGGTTATCATCTGAACCCCCTTAGGTATTAAGTTGCAAGCAATAGATAATTGCATTAAGCAATGTGTGTAATGTAAGTAATGATTGTGCACGTGGGCACTCACACCGCTGTTTTCTCCCTAATGGCAACATCACATCCTCCCCCGTCACGTTTCTATTGCTCGAGCACAGGCGAAAAGGAGGCATGAACCCACTATCAAGCATAAATATTCCCTCTTAGAGTTACTAGCAACTACTTGGCCAGAGCACCACTAGCAATGGAAAGCATGCAAGATCACAAATAACATATGCAGTAAAATACTATAATCAACTTGGCATAACTTCAATATTCATCGGATCCCAGCAAACACAGCACAAAGAGTTACATAAGAACAATCTCGATTATGTTAGGCAGCTCACGAGATCTAAACATTGAGGCATAGGAGGAGAAGACAACCATCTAGCTACTGTTATGGAACCGTAGTCCAAGGATAACTACTCACGCATCACTCTGGAGGCAGGCATGGTGATGAAGAGGCCTCCGGTGATGATCTCCTCTACGGCAGGGTGCCGGAGACAGCTTCAGAACCCCCCTGATCTAGGATTGATGATGACGGCGGCTGTGGAACTTTTCGGGGATATTTGATCAAGTATCTAGGGTTTTCCATCTGGCGAGAATAAATAGGTGAATGGGCAGAGGCAGTGGAGCCCTGGGGGCCCCACACCACCCCCGGCGCGGCCAAGGGGGTCGCGCCACCCCATGGTGTGGGCCCCCTGGTGCCCCTCTTCGACTCCTCTTTGGTCTTCTAGATACTTCCGGGGAAAATAGGACTTCCGGGCTTCGAACTTTCCAATTCCGAGAATATTTCCAGAACAACTTTTCTGAAACTAAAAACAGCAGAAAACAGGGAACTGGCTCTATGGCATCTTGTCAATAGGTTAGTCTGGAAAATCGATGAAAATGACATAAAGAAGGGAGAAAACATGTAGCAATTGACATAATATTATCATGGAACATCAGAAATTATAGATACGTTGGAGACGTATCATGACCCCACCCTAGGCCGCGCTTGGTGGGCCCCTAGAGTCCCTGGCCACCGCCTCACGCCGCCTCTTCACCTATAAGATGCCCTTAACCCTAAAACCATCGGGGATGGAATTATTTTCCACGAAACATACAGAGAGGTGATATCACCTCAAATGTGCAATATAGGGATTCTGCAGCCCTGTTCCGGCATCCTGTCGGAGGGGGAATTTTCATTGGAGGCCTCTTCATCACCATGATTGCCTTTCAAACAGATGCGTGAGTAGTTCATCTCGGTACTGCGGGTCCATAACAGTAGTTAAATGGTTGTTCTCTCCTCTACGCCTCCATGTTTAGAGTCTCGTGAGCTGCCTCACATGATCGAGACCACCGTTATGTAATTGTGCATGTTGTTTTTGCTGGGATCTGTTGAACCATGAGATTATGATTATTTTGTGCATGTCAATCTGAGATGCTTCACTTATATTCGTAGAGAGTTTTAATCTTGTCTTGCAATGCTCTCCGGTTTTTATGATTACCTTGGTCACGGAGTTGTTTTCACCTCAAAGAGAGGGTTTATATGCTAGATGGTAGGATCATGCCTCCCTTACATCTGTGCTCGAGTGAGAGAAACATGACGGATGTGGGATGTGTTGTTTCTACGAGGAAGAAAACATCGGTACTCTTGTCTATGGACGAGGACCACTGTTTACAATATGTATTATTCTTAATGCATTTTTCTATTGCACAAAAAGCAATCTATGCATTGTTGTAACTTAAGACGAGAGAGATTTGCTGGATAGCTTTCTTGAGGTGGATATTTATATATGGATGCATGCTGGATAGCGGTCTGTATGCCTTTACGTAATGCCTACAATGTTACAATCTGTGAACTATATCTCGTCATAATAGTATTTTTATACTTTCATGAATTTTCAATTGCCCAGCTGTAATTTCTTCACCCAACATGTTTCTTTTCCTTGGAGAGACACCACTAGTGAACCTATGGCCACATGTCATATTTCCTCACATTTACAACCTTCCTTAAAGAACTTTCATAATTGTTTCCTTGTTGTTCCGTTTTTTAATTTTAATACTTTTTAAGACTCCATGTGTTTAATTCTGTAGATTTTAGCAAGACTGGAAGATTGAGAACCTTCCGGAAAGTGCGGTCAAGAGACAGTTTGTGTTTGTGTGCAAGTTCCATGCTTGTTGACGCGCCAGACAACAAGCAACCTTCTCCAAGACTACAAATTCCTACTGGTTCGATAAACTCTGGTTCCTTGGCTGGGTTAAATTTCCAGTAGACTACATAACACCTTCCGCTTGGGGTCTCCCAACAAGTGTTTTATCACGTCAGCATCATAGGAGGAGTCACCGATACGTCTGGTGCCACGTTGTAGGGGGATGGAGTCACCACTACGGTCGCTAGTGTGGTGTTGGCTGGCGTTACTTGAGACGTAGCTCTTGAGTTACTGCCATGCATGCTGGGAACTGGGACGAGCCCCTGTCGACCTCCCATGTTCTATTGATCTACAACGTCAACCATGACAGGCATATAGTTTTTCATACGTTTGTTCACTTGTTGTTCGATCATCTTCGGAGTATCCGACACTATTTTCTTGAGTTCGGCAATCTCGTGATCGTGAGCTTCATTGCGTTTTTGATTATCATGGGCCCTCCTTCTTTCTCTCTTTCCATCTCCTTGGGCACGTTACAGTTCAACTAAGAGAGCGATAACGGTCATAATCATGCATTGCGACAAAACAACATTGAATAAAGCATGGTTGTAATATTATTATCCTGAAACAAAAGATCATCGAATCTTGATAAGATTTTTCATAGTCTTTAACATGTGTGAGCATGTGACAAGTCTATACAAATAAATTCTTTGGAGGGAGATACCACCATACAATACCATCTAATGAAAAAAAACAACACATGTGACAGTCTAATAAAAGCACTCTTAATTATTTGAGATTAGTCATTAGAAAGCATGAACTACTGAAGAAATATTGTACATACAACTATCTATCATGACGAGCTAATATAATATCATGCGAAAAGTCATATGTACAAAAATGAAGAGAAACAAGTTCATACCATCTTTTTTATCACGCCCACTTCATCATATATCGTCATTATTTCCTTCTCACTTGCATAGCCGGATGATATAAAGATAATAATATAGTGCAAGTCTCACCATGGACGTGAGCTGAACTCTGCAAACAACTACAAAATATCAAGAAGAATATAATTTTTTTTGTTGATTTTGAGTTTTAATAAAGCAGAGAATGAAAGAAAAGAGAAAACACAAACAAAGAAACACAAAAAGGAAAATGAAAAGAGAAGAACAACGGAAGCACAAAAGAAACAAACAAACAAAACGGGATATTTTTGGTATTTTTTATTTGCGGAGAGAACAAAACGAAACAAAGAAAACAAATCAAAAAAGAAAGAAGAAATATTTGTGTTGTTTTCTAAATAAGTGAGGACGCAATAAAAACGAAGAGACGACGAAGGAAAAATACTTTTGGGTTTTCAATAAGAAAGATAAGAACACAAAACAACGAGGAAACTAAATAAAACAAAAAGAATGAAAAGAAAGATAAAAATCAAAGCAAGAAGAACAACTAGGAAATATTTTTTGGGTTTTTTATTCTTTAAAGAAACATCAAGAGAATGATAGAATAAAACATAGTAGGAATTTTGAATTGTGTGTTAGCGTATACATACTCCCCCAAGCTTCGGATATCACCTAATAGTACTGATGATCCCACGGACTACATTCCGATGCTGGTCCTTGTGGAGGCTGCTCATATGACGGAGCCTACTCATCCCACGCCGACAGTTGTAATGAGTGTGTGTCCAATAATGGTTGTTGCTATGAAGACCCCTCCCTGTAATTAAACGGCATTGGCCTTCCCGCATAGGTCAATGGTGGTGGCGGCGAGGGCTCCTTGGCGTGTGCTTCCTCCTGAATCACAGGGTGTATAGGCATCCTTGACGTGAGGTACTCGTTCAATATGTCTTGAGAGAAATGATGGAGATCCACTGAGTTCTTGATTTTCCTCGTGTCCCCTTGGTTGTTCACCCCGAGTGCCTTGCAAAATTCATCAAGGAACATTCGTCTTCTTCTATCATAGAGGCAAAACTCTATAGAAGGGTTATTGTCATCATTGAATGTAAAAGTTTGCACAAAAATGCAAGTGAGCCTTCTATATTGGTTCACTTCACTAAGAGTGAATTCTAGCAAACCTGCATCACTTATTATCTCATAAAAAATTTCATGAATACCCAAAGCTAATAGAAGATAATTGCAAGAATATGAAGAAGCTTAAATCCACAAAGTATCCATTAAGAGAAGGCCTCATGTTTGGTTTGTTCTTGGAGGATCTAATATCCCTTAAGGTGGAAGGAGGAATCATGCTCCCAAACCATCCCCTAGATTTTTTCTTACTTCCTATTCTGAATTTTTTGGGAAGTCCAATAAAAATCAACTATGGTGCATGAAAAATTATATAGGACTACTCTAGAAACCATATGGGAACTACTAAATGCATCAAAACATCTTAAATTGTCATAAAACAAGCATGCAAGCTCAAATACTCAAGATATACAAAACGATTCAAAATTTTGCAAGTATAGGCGAAGGAGTAACATAATAGTGAAGTGATGCACCAAAATTTCAGCACATATAGTGGGGTAAACAATGAGATCAAGGAAATTCGAGGAAGAGCATCAAGAACACGAAAGGTGGTTGTGGCAAAGTGATTTTTCGGGAGCGAAAAAGGATGGGGAAGTGGACTTGCATGCAGGGGGCTGGGGTCACCAGGTGACCCCATGGCGCGGCCAGTGGGGTACCCATGCATGGCACCCCCTCTAGTGTCTGTGTGGGTCTCCCTGGTCAGCTCTAGGTGCCTTGTGGATCTTTTTACTCAAAATTTTGATTATGAATTTTCTGGATTTTTTCGAGAAATTTTGTTTACGAGCATTTTCAGAAATTTAATAAATGAATATAATACAGAAACCACTTGGTAGACTGATGAAAATCAAATGCAAATATATTACTACATATGTTCTATAACATTCTACAATGCAAAGGACAAGTGAAAACATACTAAAATATGGTGAAAACATGTGAAAATATGGGGAAAACATAAGAAAACATGATGAAAACATAGTTTAATTAATGCAAAATTAGTTTGTTAACAAGGTAGATAAAGTCTTTTTACCAAACCAAGTTTATATGACATAAAACCTTTTAATATCACTACATAATTATGTTACTTCAACTTTGATTGACATTGTCCTGATCATAACAATTTATATTCTTTTTGTGGCACTTGAACGGAACAATAGAATTCCTCCAATCTTGAATTTAGAACATATTTCTTATGAATCTTTGTTGGAAAATAAACTGTATGATCTTTATCATTAACATTTAAAGTGACTTTCTCTTTGTTACAATCAATAACAGCCCCTATAGTATTAAGAAAAGGTCTTCCAAGAATAATAGACTTATTCTCATCCTTGGGAATTTCCAACACAATAAAGTCAATTAATATTAAACAATTAGGAACTTGGACAGGTACATTCTCACATACACAAATAGAAACAACACTAGACTTATCATCCGTTTGCACATAAATATAAGTAGGTATGAATTTATCTAGATAAAGCCACTCAGAAAAATATTTCATATACTTGGAATAAGAAGGAAACTTAATAGGATCAGTCAAAGGAATTTGCAAGAAGAGAAGTTTCATCCACTCACAAAATTTATTAGAATGTGCTTCTTCTTTAGTCTTAAGAGACATTCTAGGAAAAGGCATATGTTTTTGCACCCAAGATTCTCTTTTTTTACCATGCTTCCTAGCAAAAAAAATCTTCATCATCCTTTTTATGTACATGAGATTTTCAGGTTCTTCTTCACTTTCTTCCTTATTGGCGGCATCATTTTTATCATTATCATTAGCATGTTCATTACCACTTTCAGTTTTAGCATCAGAAATAGAGATATATTAGGATCTTCCATGGGTTCTTTATCAACATCATTATCATTAAACTCTCAAATTTATTTATGTTTCTTCTTCTTTTCCTTCTTAGGAGAGATAACAATATTTTCATCTAGCATTTGAGAGTCTTGTTCAAGCCTTTTTGGGGTCCCTCGGGATATAGAGAATCCCGAGTAAAAGCACCACCTCTAGTTTCAACACTACAAGCTTCTTTTTTAACCTGATTAGACATCTCAGTAAATAAATCGTTTTGCACTTTAGTGAGTTGTGCAATTTGAGTTTGAATCGTTTAAAAATGCTTAACATGACCTTTAACATCATTAACAGTTCTTCCAAGAGTATCATGGAAGTTTTTAATAATGAGATAATTTTCATTCAATTAGTTTTGAACTTGCTCATTAAAATGAATCTGTTTAACAATAAAATCATCAAATTCATCCGAACATTGATCACTAGGTTTATTATAAATAATATCACCAACATAAAATTCATAAAGAGAGTGTACCTCTACCATAGGAGGTAGGCTCACATAGTGTTTCAATAGGATGTAGGTTGTTGACATGTTTAGATTTAATACCCTCCATTTTAATAGATTTTTTAGCCTCTTGCATATCTTAAGGGTTAAGGAAAATAAATCATCTCTTCTTTGGTGTGGGTAATGGTGGAGGCTCAGAAATATTCCAATTATCATGGTTCTTGGCTATATTACCCATTAAATCTTAAACTTCATTTGCAGTTCTTTCGTGAAAATACAACCAACACAACTATACAGGTATGTCCTAGATTCAACAGTTAGTCCATTATAGAATATATCAATAAGCTAATTTTTATGTAAACCATGGTCAGTTCTACCCTTAAGTGTAGCACAAAACGTCCCCCAAGCTTTGCGAATTTTCTCGTCCTCAAGTTGTCTGAAATTAAAAGTCTTTTGTAAATCATCGTGTTGCATATGTTCGGGAAACTATTTCTCGCACAAGACACGAGTCACGCATTGAGGGTTCTCAATACATTCATTAGGTAAATTATCATACCAAATCTTAGCATCATCCTTTAACAAGAAAGGAAACAATTTAACCACATAATAACCTCTTATCAAAATTTTATCTGAAAACAGAGCACCAATCTCAGAAAATCTAGTCAAATGAGCAACAACATCATCATTTTCTTTACCACAAAAGGTTACAGCTTCAACCATAGGAATAAGTGGGGAGATCAATGGAAAAAATTCAATTCATTTTCTTTAATGTTTGTAGGTGATTTGGCAAATTTAGGATCAGGAACAAACTTGTTTTTCATAGAATGTTTCTCAAGCAGCTTCTTAAAAGTTTCAGGATTAGGAGAAATTTCATAACCCATATAATCATTAAAGAATCCATCATAAAGTGAAACAAATTTATCATTAAGATAAGAACTTTTGTATCTCTTAGGATCGGGACATTCCGTTGATTGTTTAGGTAAAGAAAGCATTTTATCAAAAAAAATTACACGTTCAATTTCTGTAGCTTTAAAATTTGGGTTTCAAGGAAGGAACCTAGCGAAAAAAAAGTTTCAAACACAGTAGAAGAAGCATCAAATTCATAAGACATAGCATCAGACTCAGCAGTAATAGCGCGCATGTAAGGACCCCAGACCGGCAGTCTGAAACCCTCCGTATGCATACATTCACGATCCCAGAAAGATCAGTCGTGAACAACATACAAAGTTGGCATACAGAAAAAAATCATCCATTACACGAATACATAAAGGTATTACATGATCACATGATCAAGTTTAACACAACTGCCACGTAGGGCAGGCAACTTATCAAACACAGCGGAAGACAATTTAAACACAACGTAGATGAGCCCAAGTCACGCCTTAACCTACAGGCTGCTGACCCGGAGACGATCCTAGTTCGCAAAGCCATTAGCTCCGTACTTATCTTCATAGAATCTCCTTCGGAGGCTCCTTCTCAAAGTCTGGCAAGTAGATACCAGGGGCGAAACCATAATGAGTACATTTGAATGTACTCAGCAAGACATCCATCATGTCACTTACCAAATATGCATGTATGCTTATATGGTGGAATAGGTAGGCTATAAATAGGGTTCACTACCAATGGTGTTCATATATGATGACACCACAGTTGCAGTCAGGTTAATCTGTATCTTCGTTGAAGAAGATACTTCAGAAGAAAATAATATAGTTTTATTTCTCTTGTAGATATCACATGTACAAGAGGTTTTGTAAAGCTTTGTTACAGAATATTTTCTCTTTGCAAAACTTCTTGGAATCAGTTTCCAGAATTCTTGCTTAGAGTAGAAAAGGTTTGCAAAAAAATTTGTTTTGTATAACGACATATGGCTTTTCATCATCGATGGTACCTCCACGGTATAAGTTTTCCTTCCTTTCCGAACTTCACAAGTTCAAAACTCCCTTTCAAAAACTCCTTTTTGAAAACATTGACACAATGCTAGCTACATGGCCATTCAACTGTCCATATCCGAGGACGCGGCTTCTTCGAAAAAGTTGTACTCTGCAGAGGTGTACACATCCACCAGATACAGTACACCTACCGTGAACAACCACGGTCTGTAACAACAGTATGTAAACATCAGGTATCTGATCATAACCATCCACTATGTTCAAGATAGAATATGTATATCTCTCGATTGAGTTTGTTCTCCCCGGCACCAAGTCGCACTCTGCCTAGCCGGGAGCCTCAATGAATGCATCCGGAGGAAAAATTAATCCCACACTTTATACGCCGCAACATTGGGAGTTTTGACGACATTCGGTTCGAGGGTACGACGTCCCTTATAGGAAGTGAGATAGCACACACTAATAAGAACAAACTTCAAGTTAAGCCCCGTGCCCATGTTGGGGTAGGGTGGCAGTACGGTAAAGGTTGTCCGGCGAAGACTAGGTTATGTGTCATTTTTGAAAAAAAACACCAATTTCCCAAAAATGGCCACTTCCACATTCCTCCGGAGAATAAGGATCCGCCTTTTCTCCGGGTTTTTCCGTAAAGCCTTTGTTTTGTAAAATTACAATTTTAGGGTGTCCACTTAGGGACTAGTATATTTGATGGTAATAAGTACCATATGGTGGCTTATGGGCTTGGTATTACCAAGTTTAACTACTAGCATAATAGTAACCTATCTATAATAGTATAGTAGTAATAGCCACATCAAAAATAGTTTTGATAATCAAGTTTTGGTAAAACTTCAGAGGTAAAACATGCATGATAGATAATGATAAGTATTGTATCAGCAAGCATCAGGATGTCTTGCTTGGCAACTCCTTGTGTCCCTGGTTTTGGAGTGACTGGAACTTGGAACAGAGCTTCACGACACTTCCTTCCTCTTCGTTTTCTAACGTCGTAAAAAGAATAAAGGACACACATTCAGAACCAATCAAGGCAAGCAACAATGCATAACAATACATACAGCAAGGAAACTAATAATAACCAATCACCAAATTATTAATTGAGGCAAACAATCAAACAAACACACTTGGCAGAAATGCCATTTAATAAGACAACTCAAGGTTGGAGGAACATATCTCACAACCTCAATATCATGGATTCAGTGGGTGTGCCACTCTCATACCAAGATATTAAGAAACCCAAAATACACTTAGTTTCACATGGGTGAGACTACTAAAAGTATATAAAACATGCACAATAATAATCATGGCAATGGGTCTATCAACCAAACCACGAAAAGAACAAGGTAGCTATTCTACTAAGCCTAATTTCACATCAAGAATAAATAAAACACATGATTTGCAAAAGTGACTTTTACAAATCAGTGAGCCTACACAAGTGCAACAAGGCAATAGACTCATCACAGAACACACAATTCTCATGGTGAGAACAATAGAAACAATGACTAAAAAGGAGGAATCCTATTGACATGCTTCTACTAAGGGTTTTCTATGCAAGCATGCATAATAAGTAAAGTACTAAAATGCAAACAAGGAACCATGTTATCATAATGGGAAATGAAAACATGTCCTCATGCCAGGATACACAAATATCTACCAAACACAAGTTGGTAGGAAAAATTCAATACAAAAATGCTAGGGAACAAGTACTACTCAAACATGAAGAATCAATGGATGCATTTCAATCAAGTAATTGAAATACAACCAGAGGGTCCATGTCATAAAAACAGGAGTGAAAAACATCTATACTTGCTATAACAAAAATAATACCCCATTTAATAAAACAAGGCATCAATTTGCAGGGCAACTCCTACATACTAGTGGTAATAAAAACAGCATTACTAGAGGAATCAAACAACACCCCAAAGATGGATTTTTACTAGCAAGCCACACATGATTACAACCACTTACAAACAGAATCATACACATTTTCATTTAGCACTCAAAAATCCCAAGGCAAAAATACTAGGCACTCATTAGTTAGAGAACTATATAAAGGAAACACATCTAGTGTGGGGGAAATAATGTTTCCACCAAAAATGCAATGACAACAGTGGGTGTTCCACTATCATATCAAAGCATTAAGAGGTCACAAGGCCTCCTGTCATACTTGCTAAAAATTAACAAAAGACTAAACTAGCATCTAGGGCAATAACCATACTAGTAGAAAATAATAGGATGCTAAAAATAAGCAAGGTAATGCCACTCATGCTATTATTTCCACACAAGTGAAAACTTCAGGGGTCAAGTACTCATTAAAACATCACCAAAATGTTAATGTTCCTATGAGAACAACACAAAAATATGTTGCTACACATCCACAAATTTTTATGCCAAAAATTCTACACAAGGGAGAAAATTACTAGCATTTGCATAGTGATGACTAAACTACTCATGCTTCTCTACCAACTCAAGTGCAAGCTAGAAGAGGTGATACCAACACAATATAAGTACCAACATGGTACTGGATCCAATCTCTCAACACAACAATCCAAGTGCTTGCACATAAATTCATCACTCAAAAGTCCTATGCAAGTATAAACTAGAGATAAAACATATGCTACTAACATAAATCCTATTTCTTCTCAACTCAAGTCCACACAATCTAACATGCTAAAATAGCTAAGTAAGACTTAGAAAACAAGTTCACACAACTTGTACATGCTAGAAAACAACATTGCAACACAAAAATATATTCACTCAAATTAAATACCTAAAATGCCAAAATGGCGGAAACATGCAAAATAAAGATCTGTCCACCAAATTTTCTATAATTCTCTACAAATGAAACCAAGCTAGTTATGGATATCCCTAAACATATACAAGACCATCCAATTACGTTTGCATCAAAAATCATCTTTAATGATTTTATAAAAATCACCAAAGTGCTCTCTGGTGTTTTACAAAATTGCATTCCATTTCAAAAATACTAGTAATTTGGAATCATGGTTAACTGCTCCTGTTAGTTAATTTTAAGGGCTTTCCAATGCAATTGGATACACCTCATTCCGAGTTGTGAATTTAAAATGGTGCTCATTTTGCTGTTTCTGGTACCTGTTGCCAAAACATTATTCATGGCAAAAGTATTCGTCCAAAAGTAGATCTACAAATTGGAGATTGTTTAGATTTAGTTGCTTTACAACTTTGAATTTTTTCTTGGTCAAATTCATCTTTTAGGTTGGTTTTTAAGGCCAAAAGTAAACATGCATGTTTCTGGGAAAAATTTAAATGGAAAAAGACTATGGATGGGCTAGATCCAGCTACTGGGCCGGCCAGGACATTTTCCACCGCGCGGAGATCCAGCCCCAGTCGCTGACCAGCGGGCCAGTCAGCCACGGTGGCAGCCACACGGGCAGGCGCGGCACACACGCGGGTTTGACCGCCCACGCGCGCGGTCAAGGCGACGCGGCTTCACCCGACGTCACCTGCCGGCGGGAGGAACTCCGGCGAGGTCCAATCCGGCTAATCCGACCATCATTTCGCGATTCAAAACCATCCACGCGTTGTCCTCGACGCGGGCAACCAAACGAGGGTGGCCTCGCTTCCAGGCGACCACCGGAGAGCAACCGGCGACGACGGCGCGCGGCGGCCGAAGAAGGAGGACGACGCGACGATGATTCAGAGGGCTAGGGAGAGGGGAAAAGGGATGGCGAGGGGCGCAAGCTCACCCTAGACACGCGGGAACACACGGCAAAGACGGAAGGGGCTCGAGTCGACGGCGATCTCCCGCCGGAGCTCGCCGGACCCGAGGAAGAAATCCGGACGGCGCGGGCTCCCTGCGGCGTCCCTTCCCGATTCCTTTGGCGCGGACTATCAGGACGACGAGGCGGAGAGGATGAGCCACACGGCGACCGCCGGCAAGCTCTCCAACGGCCGAATCGACGGCGAGCACCTCGGGCTAGGGTTTCGGTTTGGAAAAAAAGAGAGAGAGAGAGAGAGGAACTCGAGGGGGAGAGAGAGGGGGCAGGTAGCAACATGGAGATGCACATGGGGGGTTTTATCCACTAAGAAGCCTTCCACTCAAAGGCATGGAGCATGGGCAGCCATGCCTCCACTTGCAGCTACAGGGAGGAAGAAGAAGATGGTGACTAGGCTCACAAACAAGTCCCTGGCCACTTTGTGAAAATTACAAAGAGATCCTTTTGCCTCTTTTCCATCTCTGAAAAATGATGTTTCCACCAGTCAAACAAAGTCTAAATTAAAAATCCTTTTGCCCAAAATTCCTATTAGTTGAGATGCATAACATATGTGAAAATTGGCCCAATTGGATAAAGTTGATAGTTCAAAGTTGTTCAAATTTCAATTCTGACATAAATGGACATTGAATTTATTAGACTACTTAGGAGCTTCCAAAAATGATAATTATTGGCAGACATTCCTTATTTGGTGTGTTACTTGTGTGGTAGAAAATTCAAGTCATTTTGAGTTACTTCATAGAACAAACTTGTTCAAATTTCAGAAAGATGCTGTCTAGAAAACAGGGGTTTTTGGCAATTTAAACTATTCAAAAACTTGTGCCCTTTTGGTTTTCATCCTTATTTGAGATATAGAGCAGGTGGTATTTATTGAATGGCATTTTGAAAAAGTTTGTAGAACAAACTTGTTCAAAATTCCAAATGTTGCTGTTGAGAAAAATCATGTTTTCAGGACTTTAATGGATTCAATTTTTGGTCTCCTATTGTGTGTGTTCCTTATTTGATATGAGGAAGTACTGGTATCAATTTCAGATCATTTTGAGAAAGTTTTCAATAGTAACTTGTTTGAGTTTCTTGTTTCTGGAAATATTGAAAATTCAATTTAATAAGGCACTTGGCTTTTCTTTAACAATGCTTTGCCAAAATATTTATGTGGCTAGAGATAGAAAGTCAATGCTCTCTAATACTTTTGTTTTTAAGCTTGCAAGGCTAGAAAAACATTTGATAAGATTTTGGTGAAGCATTTAAGAATGCCTCTTTTTCCTGATAGTCTTTTAGGGAAATTTATTAAGTGTTTCACCTCTTCCTTAATTTATACCTTGGAATAGTATTCAACAAGTAGGAGATTCATAAGATAGATTTGGAATGCTCTTTGATCAATATTTTCTTTAGAAAATATTGCCAAGGTCATTGGAACAATATGTTGAATACTTTTATTTTACTGCGTTGCTATCTTTTTAAGTTTGTTTTCAATTTCTTAGCCATGTATAATGTGGGAAAAGAATCATTCATGGGATGAGATCCCAAAAGATATATTGATGCAAGGATCAGGAATACAAATTATGGTATGAAGCCATGATGGAAGAATTGACACAAAACAAATGATAAGATTTAGATGGAAATGATTTCAGATTCTGCTATGTGATCTTGCTACTTATATAACTAGTTTATTTAGTTGCACTCAAACAAACACAACCAAAGTCAAACAGAGCAATGGGAAGTGAAACAAAGTTTATTTGTCAAGCAATTAGCAAAACAACTGTGTTTTCAGGTATTCCAAAATTGGGATGTGACAGCGCAAAGCATGTGATAGTGTAAGAATCTTACTTGAAACAGAGGGTGAATCAAGAGCAACAACGATGTTTAGAGTTGTACCTTTCCTTGTGGTGGAAGATAATATTAGAAACTTTGGATCAGTGGTCTTTCCCATGATCGATAATAAATTGCAGCAGACAAAATAATTCGCAAGTGAACTTAAAAATAAAGACATGCTCCTCAGTGATACATCCCAAACGTATCAATAATTTTTTATACTTCATGTTTTTTTCAACCAACTGTCCTATGTATTTACTATATTTTTATATTATTTATTTGACTAACCTATTAGTGGTTTCAAAATGCACAAATTCTTTTTTTATACTTTTATGTTTAGAAATCAATTGAATAATGGCAAGAAAACACAAAAGGAGCAATGTTGGAGAAGGACTCTGACTTTCCTGAAATCTGTCCACCAATAGTCTTTAGAGATCGTCCGTTTCACCTCCAAAACCAACGTCAAATGAAGATAAAATTTCCTACAAAGTTGTTGGGAATTTCCATAGATTTCATTTAAGCTAAAGAACAGTCTAATCGGAGTTTGTATGCGGCCTGTGGACACGTTTTACTGGAGATAAAATATCTGATTATGGGATCACAAGAATTGATGACGTGATTGAATCCAACTCTTACCATATTTGATGGATTCGGCCACACCATGACTTTGGGGCCTCATGGGGGCTGTGAGGAGTCCCTAGCAAGGTTCTATAGGTGCCCAAGAGCCATTGGATCAATTTTCCATCCATCGGAGGGCCGGAGAGGAAAAATCTAATTTTGGGGCAACCACCAAAAGCCACGAATTTTGCCTCTCCCTTGGCAGCCACCAAGAGGGGAGAGGCTCCTCCATTGTAGAACCAAGAACAAGGAAGAAGGGGGGAAGGGCCGGCGGCCACCGCCGTGTCCTCCACCGCCTCCATCTCATCGGGGCTGCATCTCTCCAGCAACAACTCTCTCTTCCTCACCATGATAATGTGTGAGTAGTCCTTCGCGGGGCGGATGGATCGTGCTAGTTTATATGTGGTTATCTCCCTCTCTCATGGTGTGATATTTATTGTGATCATGTGCTATGTTATCATTGTTGAATATATGATGTTTCCCCTTCATTACATAATGGATACGATGTGTTCAATTGGTTTTATATGATATAATTCTTCGGAGTCACCTTTGTCCCACGGTGCCAAGGTGACAACGCGAATGTCGTGTGTGACTCTATGGACCATGTATTAGAGGGATACTTACCATGATCTTCTTCTTACTTTGTTGGATTGAATTGGAATCATGAGGTTTCTTGATGCTTTTGCTTAGTATAATCTTCATAGTGCCAAGATGATAGTGTGGGTGTTGTGTATGTATTAGAAAGGGACTATTCAAGAAATGTATACATTCAACCTATACCCACTACAAGAAATATGTTGATACATGACCCTTTTATAATGACCATGGATGAACTGGTCATAGATCCATGACCATTTTTAATTTGTTGGTCATGACATATTTGGGAGGTCCTAAATCCCTATATTCATATGACTTTTAAGGCAAAAACATCATGATTTTCTTTTAACAAGATAGTCATAGCACATAATACTTGGTGTATGACTTTTGTTTTTCTTAACTAAGACCAATTGAATTGGTCATGAGTTTGTTGGTAGTGATTTTTGCCTATGTGTCATGTCGACGTGTCAATTTTTTCCTATGTGTCACGTCCACGCGTCAATTTTCGCCTATGTGTCACTTCCATGTGTCAATCTTTTTCATCCACGGAAAACAAAGAAAGACCAATTGAACCGTTCATAACTTCGTTGGCAGTGATTTTTGTCTATGTATCTGTCCACGTGTCAATTTTTCCTATGTGTCATGTCCGCGTGTCAATTTTTGCCTATGTGTCAATCTTTGTCATCCACGAAAAATAAAGAAAATAGGCAAAATGGGGATTTGAACATACCACTCCCAGGAGTTCTACAACCAACATAACCACTAACTCAGCAATTCTTTCTTGATAAATACAAAGCACAACTCTATTTGACCATTAAGGAGCCATCCGAACTGAGACAAGAAAAATGAAATAGAAAATAAGAAAAAGTGAGGATTTGAACCCACGCCTACTAGGTCCCTCTACAACTAACTTAACCACCAAGGCAGCAATTATTTCGTGTTAAATAGGAAGTGCAAATCTATTTGACCACTAAGAGCCATCCGAAGTGAGACAAGAAAAATGAAATAGAAAATAGGGGCAACTTAGGATTCAAACCAACGACATCCTGCTACAACTCGCATGCTCTAACCATCAGCCCACGAACAACTTCGTGATTCAATTAGCTATTTATGCAATTTCTTTCAATAACCCATCCTAGAGAAAGCTGGACTGGCCGGCCTGCTGCTGGGAGGGATGGGCCTCGCTGCTGGGTCGGCCTCCCTGTAGGTTTGGCTGGCCGTTTTGGCAGTTTTTTTTTCTCTATTCACTTCTTTTTTCTTCTTTTATAATTTTTGCTTTTGAACTTCAATTTCAACCAAACCAATTTCAATTTTTTTAAATATGTATTCTGTTATTATAGACTATTAGGGACCATTTTTAGTCAAAATAAAATAAAAATACCCGACCCCTAGGCTTTATATATTGCTTCATATAAGAATGTGAAGATTCATAATTAAAATTTTGGATTACTCTTTTAAATTCGAATGCAAGATAAAAAATGCAGGTTTTATACATTATTCCAAGTTTATTGTTTTGTAAGGTTACTAGGTCACTTATGATGACACATTGCGAAGTTTTTCCATTTTTTGAATTTCTTTTGAACCTCTTATGTTGATTTCGGAAAACGGTTAAAACGGAGGACGTGACCGTTCGTATCTAGGTGTTGAATCTCACAAAAAATCTTGGTGTATCTCTGATGAAATAGGTGCTTTTGTACCTAAAAATGGTTTTTAAGAAAAATAAAGAGCAAACTACGAGGCACGTGTAGTTCAAATTTGGCCCGGTTTTAGCTGAATTGGGTAAAATTTGTCTTTTTCAAAAGAGGTTTATGTAAATATTTTTAGAGAAAGTAATTTGAGTTTTTTTAGATACAATCTGGTCTAGTAACTATATAATTTTATCTGGTACAATTTTTTGTCATATTTTTGGTAGATGCTTCACAAAAAATCCCGTTTTCGAGACTCCAAAAATGGAAAGTGATGTTTTTATTCAACGAAAAATAAAACTTTCTTCGTCAACATTGTTAGTTGTTCTAATATGCATCTTTGTGTGGAATATGGGCATTTTTAAACAAACTATGCCATGAAAATGGCCATAACATCCGTCATTTGGACCGAAAGCCATGAATCTCCGTAGATGGTAGCTCATTTCTGTGAACACTTTTTTGATATAACTGTCGTATTTCAAGTTTATTATTTTTTATGTGTACTAGGACATATATAATAACACCACGCGAAGGTCTTGCATCATTTAGAGTTGTTTTGAATTTTCTGGAATTTTCTAAGCCGGTTTCGGAAAACGGTCAAAGCGGGGGACATGACCGTTCGTACCTAGGTGTTGAATCTTGATGAAATCTTGCTGTATCTATGTTAAAATAGATACTTTTGTACCTAAAAATGATTTTTACAAAAAATAAAAAGCAAACTACGAGGCACGTGTAGTTCAAATTTGGTACGGTTTCACCGGAATCGACTGAAATTTGTCTTTTTCAAAAGAGGTTTATGTAAAGATTTTTATAGAAAGTAATTTGAGTTTTTGTAGAAACAATATGGTCTAGTAACTATATAATTTTATGTGGTACAATTTTGTGTCATATTTTTGGTAGATGCTTCACAAAAAAAACCGTTTTCGACACTCCGAAAATGGAAAGGGATGTTTTTATTCAACGAAAAATAAAACTTTCTTCGCCAACATTGTTATTTGTTCCAATATGAATCTTTGTGTGGAATATGGGCACATTTAAACAAACTATGCCATGAATGTGGCCATAACATCCGTCATTTTGGACCGAAAGCCATGAATCTTCGTAGATGATAGGTCATTTCTGTGAACACTTTTTCGAGATAACTGTCGTATTTCAAGTTTATTATTTTTGATGGATACTAGGACATATATAATAACACCACGCGAAGGTCTTGCATCATTTAGAGTTTTTTGAATTTTCTGGAATTTTCTAAGCAGATTTTGGAAAACGGTCAAAACGGGGGACATGACCGTTCGTACTTAGGTGTTGAATCTTGATTAACTATTGGTGTATCTATGTTGAAATAGGTACTTTTGTACATAAAATGATTTTTACAAAAAAATAAAGAGCAAACTACGAGGCACATGTAGTTCAAATTTGGCCCGGTTTCATCTGAATCGGCTGAAATTTGTCTTTTTCAAAAGAGGCGGATGGAAAGATTTTTGGATAAAGTCATTTGAGTTTTTGTAGATACAATATGGTATAGTAACTATATAATTTTATGTGGTACAATTTTGTGTCATATTTTTGGTAGATGCTTCTCAAAAAACCCGTTTTCGACACTCCAAAAATGGAAAGTGATGTTTTTATTCAACGAAAAATAAAACTTTCTTCGTCAACATATATGCATCTTTGTGTGGAATATGGGAAAATTTAAAAAAATCCCATTCTTGGTCCATGAGCTTCAACTAACACTTTTCGAATACCTAATGCCACCTTTATAGTCACCCTGTTACGGTGTGACGTTTGATGTCATCAAAGTATTCTTTCGGTATTAGTGATTAACATGATCTCATGGTCTAAGGAACAATGTTACTCCGAATGTAAGACATAACAACAAAACTAAATGACTTTATCATATTGTTATATTTAGTTAGGGTCTAAGTTCATCATGTCATTCTCCTAATGACATGATCCCGTTATTAACAACATCCAATGTCTATGATCAGGAAACCTTGATGATCTGTTCATCAATGAGCTAGTTAAAAGAGAGGCTTCACTAGGAACGTTGGTTTGTTTATTAATCACACATGTATCAACGTTTCCGGTTAATACAATTCTAGCATGAGAAATAAACATCTATCATAAACAAGGAATAACATACTAAACACTTTATTATTGCCTCTCGGGCATATTTCCTTCAACCACTTGTTACGATCGTAGGCGCACAGTCGATCTAGGACCAAGCAATCACAACAATGATGACGACACCGAGATTTATTAACGCAGTTCGGCGAACTCGCTTACATCCGCGGGGCATGACTACGGGCACACCTCCCCATTAATGCCGTTTTCATAAAGCAAGTTTTCCCCTATCTCTTTTGTAAAATAAACTCTTCTTTTCAAAGGGTGGCAACATTGAATTGAAATCCAAGCACCACAACTACTGTTCACTTGGACAACGCTTTACTTGTTGAAAATAGTGTTGAGACTCTTCTGTCCATCCTTGTCCAGCTGCTCAAAGTCGTCTATTACCGGGGACACGGCTATGATCATAGTTTCTAACTCTGCAGAGGCTGTGCACTTTCACCCTTTGTCTTCAATTAGCCCAAACATCCTATACACACGGAGTGCCTCATGGAAAGGAGAGAATTGAGACGAGATCTTTCAGAAGCAAGAATCCAACCCACCAACAAGACCTGTTCCACCTATAATTATGCTACATCAGCTTGTCAAGCACGGGCTGAATTCTCACAACTTAGTTGATCAAGACAGACCCCATATTGTGAAAAGGCTGCACGGGAAGCTACTAAACTTAGAGGAACATAGTAATCTCTTTGTTCCTAGGTGGCCATCCGCAAGTGACAACCTCAAGTGGACTAACCCTTAGACAAGGGCCCTGAGGCAGCACTCAACATAAACAAGTCTTTCCACTTCCACCCAAGTGGTTCATTTATTAGTTATACTTAGAATTTTTCCTTAACAACTAGTAAAACAATTTGTAACTTTGCATAGCATCTACTAAGTTCTAAGTCTATCAAAATAACAATGGTAAAAGAGATGGATATGCACTACTAGGATAATAGCATAGCATAATATAACTTAGTATTTTTTTTCTATCAATGCATACTACTAAAAAATCAACTAATTCATATAGAAAATAATGGGTAGTTGATGATGTGTTACTTGCATTTGAATCCGGTGAAGAAAAATCACCTCTCTTCACAAAAGAATGTTGCTCTCCGTACAATCTAACATTGAAAACACAACAACAGAATAAATAAGCACGCTAATCAAACAAACAAACAAATGAATAAAACATACAAAACAACAAACAAAGCAAAGGAAAACATGTAGTTTCAATGCACAAAAGAAAACTAAGTGATTTGAGTTAGAGTTTGGCATTTTTGACTAAGGATTGGTCTTGGAAAATCTTTAGTATCCTTTGTAGCTTCCTCCTTGGTGTGGTGGCTTCATTGGACTTTGACAAAACTTGGTGGTATTGGTACAAACTAAGGCTGGTCTTACTCTAACTTAGCCATAGCACAAGTTCTAAGAGAACAGAAAAGAAAAGTTAAAAAGACTTAGAGAAAAATAGAGAGAGATGTGGTTGGCTTCTTGAAGTTCCTCTTGATTTTCTTCTAAGTGCTTCTACTTCTTGGAGATGCTTCTGAAGTATGTTTTTCTTGGCTAAGTCATTCATTGGATTTCTTTCTTCATGTTGAAAATCTTCAAGTTGGCAATTGTAGCATCCTTGTACTTCATAATTTTCTCATCCCTTGGTGTTTTTTCAACTAAGAGGGCCATCTATAGCAAAACTACATGGACATGGTTTCAAGGCCTCCAAGGGCTTAGGTTTTGGTCTCTCTGGTCTAGGGTTAGTACTTAGAACAAAATTGCTAAAGAAAACATATTGAAAATATTTATAAAATTTACTATGCGTTATAATTACCACAATGTCCATTATATTTCTATAAGTAAAAACAAAATTGTTTCAGACATTATTTTTGACAGTAGGTTCTAATAATATACGTCCTAAGATTCACAAAAATATTTTATTTACAATTTATGAGATTATAAAATTTAAATTAAGTCAAAAATCATCAAACAAGCATATTTAAATTTGAACCAATTTTAGATAGTCAACTTTAATTTTCACCGGTACTAACAGAGTCTACATGTTCATGGCTTTTCAAAAAGTCCAATTTTGTCAAATTTGGTATTATAGATATAAAGTTATTCACAAAACAATATTTACAAAGATCTACAAATAACAAGTGTGTGAACGTATCAAATTTAAATTTCTTTTAGTCTAATGTGTTCTACACATTGTGCTGATTTCAAAAATTACAAAATCATCTAATTTGGATTTATGGTTCAAAAGTTATTGCAATTCTAAGTTGGGGGCTTTTCTGCAAAATTACAGGGGGCTAAACTGTTTTTAAAAGAAAACATGTGATCCGGGGGTTACTTAACGAAGGCCCATGATTGGCTGATACCGTTTCAACGTGGATCATGGCTCGCGGCCGTTGGATCTGAGTAACGGTGGACGCTCGAGATTCCAAGGTACCTCTTCGGTAAGTGAAATAACAAGATCCGTATCAAGATCGGACTGTTAGAAGAGGGGAGCTCACCGGGCGGGGCTGCTTCGCCGGAATATGGCGACGCGGTGGCGCAGAGCGCCGAAATTTCGACGACGTTGGTCCCCGGTGGTCATGCGGGCTCAGAAAGAGATGGGGAGGCGCGGAACGACAAGGCGAAGATGACGGCGGGGTCGGCGCGCTTCCTCGCTTCCTAAATCGACGGTGCGGTGTAGATGGAGACAGCGTGGGATCTAGTGCCTCGGGTGTGCACGACGCAGCCGTTTTATTGCGTACAAAAATCAAAGAAGGGGTCAGGGACGTGCGCGAGGTCACGGGCGTTCAAAAGAGCCCAAAAGGGGCGGCGCTTGCTCACTTGTTTGGCCGGATATGGAGATCGATGATGGCGGCAACATGAAACTTCGGCGAGGAATTTGTCGAGCCTCGCGGCACGATTGATTCCGGAATCAGAGGGGAAACGAAGAGGAGATGTGCGGGTATAAATAGGGTCACGGGGGCTAGGGTTCGTGCCGTAATCGCGAAGAAATTGGCGCAGAAGAAATCTCCCCCGGGTCGGAGTACCTATCGTGCACGGGAGGAAAAAGGGTGACGTCGCGCTTGCGTCACGCTGGCGTTGGGGTGGGTCCCACCTGTCAGTGAGAAAAAGAAGAGAGAGACGGGGCGGGTTGCTGGTGGGCTGGTTTGGCTGGGTCTCTGTTCTGCACGTGGGCGGGGGATAGGGATAGGGGGTTGGGCCGGCCTAGTTGGGCTGCTGCGCTCTTTTTTTCCCTTTTCTTTTTCTGTTTTCTATTTTCTTTAATAAATCATAACTATTGTTTTATGAGCCCAAAATGCCTCTAACAAAAACCTATGGTTTTGTAAAAACATTCTGTGTCAAAAGGAATTTTATGTGCTGTTTTAACATGTTTAAAAAAAATTATCTTTTCAGAACATGATTAATTCTCTAATAGCTACTAAATACTATTTTCAAAATAGGGGAAAATATAAATTGAAAATATGGTCAATTAAAATTCAGAGACCTGCATAATTGAAAATATTGTTTCCCATAGTCATTAAACTTATTTTTATAAGCAAAATACTTCATGAAAACACTTTATGGAGAAAACAAATACTTTGCATAAATATTTATTCTGAGAAAGACTTAGGATTTAATAAATAGAAGCATTTTTAGATTATCATTTCCAATAATATTGGAATAAACAAATAATGTTTCTTTTTTTAGTTTTATTTGTTTTTGGTGACTTGTTTTAGTGGAAAACAAAAGTTTTAATTTTTTTTGTGATTTTTGAATTTCTCCAAAAATTAGGTATGTTACAGCCGGCTTCCCTTGTGCGTCTGCTGCTATCTAGTCGTCATAGCTACATTGTGTGGTGCCCCCTTATTATATGAGAGGCCAAGGCCCAAGTGTCCGACTCGAACACTATTCGTATCTATACACACCTATTACAACTCCAAGTCTTATTTGTAACCCAACTTAAATACAACAGGTCTCGATATCGAAGGTGTTGGTGCCATGTTCGACGGTCCATCCACAAATAGTCAATCCGTCCACGCATATCTGACTTAATATCATTTGTTTTCTCACTGATAAGTCATAGGCGTCATAATGCATACACCATGTCGGATTTTATAACATAGTATTCTGACTTGTAAATTATAATTTATATTACCACAAGAAAACTAGGCATTCACCCCTTTAATAACAGTATAAAATTATTATAGTGCACACATGTAGGAAATTTTCAAATACAACATCTCCCTACCACAGTAGGAAATTTTCAACATCAACTTGAAGCATATTTTGCCGCAAACTCAGCAATATTTTTGTCCGAGCTCCCCCCTTCCTGTATTGCCTCCTTCGCCCTCTTCATCCACCCATAAGCATTCTTTTTGTACTCCTCCTTCCTCACACCATCTAATACTTCTCTTATGCACCTCTCTACCTCTTCCTTTCTCACCACACCTTCTTCATCACGATGCAGCCGCACACCAATCGCCCATGAACTCTCAACGTACTTTGCTGTAGTTGGTTGATCTGTCCCCTGAGGCATTGCCAACAGTGGTACGCCAGTAATAATTGCTTCTGTTGTAGAGTTCCATCCACAGTGAGTTAAGAAACAGCCTGTTGACGAGCACAAGTAAAATATCATCTTCTACCATGCTATTTTGTTATTTGGAACTGATCACTCAATATAGACTGCGAAATATGCAGGACGCACAACCTTTTAACGCTTTGAGTTGGACAGAAATTTATTTGATTAAGAGATAAGCTACAGCTTACAAGATTTGTCTGATTAGATGACCCGTTAAATCTAATTCTTTGGAAGTTAACAACACTCTAGTACTATATATACCCCTTGTACTATAATATCAGGGGCAAAGGCAATATTCCCTTGTAGCATCGAATTAGTGGAAACCATTACTCCATGCTTAACACTAAATTAACTAATTAAGCGAAGATACAACCTACGGAAGGATGGCCAGTATCAAAAGTTACAGTTATCTGCTCATGTTTCTATGTTTTTTCCCTGCAGGTTTCTCTAGTGCTGCTAAGTTTAAATGGACACTGACAATTTTAAAACTTCCCGCGACTGAACTATCACAAACCATTACCCAACGCCGCACGTAAACAATGATTGGTTCTTAAACTGCGCTCCCCTTGCTTTGATCATTTTTTCACGCATTCAGCTTAGTGTTTATACATGAGCTTGTAAGAATAGTTAGATGGACTTTCTTTTTGCTCAAACAATCCTCGCAGGAGTGGTAAGTAGAACAGGTACAGAATTCCATACCTGTGGCCTTGTGAGATAAGACCTCGAGCTGGGGGCACCATGGAACAATTAGGCCCCTCTCCTTGCACCTGTCACGGAGTTCTTCCAACAACTTGTGCTCATAAACGGACCTGACAACCCAAAGGAACTGTTTACCGGAATTGCACAATCCGTTGCCTATCTCCTCTAACTGGGTCGGCTCAAGGTCCGCGACTGTTCCATATGAGGCATAGACCACTGAGCCGGGGGGCTGGCTATCTAGCCATGCCATGCACGGTGCTGTGCTGTCGAAGAGGTCGAACCCATATGTCTTGTTGGAAGGCAACCGGTTGTCGTCCAGGTAGAACGATGGCAACGTCGGGCCGATGGTCTTAACACGCCGTGTTGACGCCAAGTAATCTGCCTCCTGCTTAGATCAATAAGAAGCACATTGAATTGAGCATTTACATATCTCTAGTTTGGTTTTGACTTGAGCAAAACAGCAAACAGGTGGGGATGGGACCTCACCTTCGGCTCGAGTTCATGGAACGAGTTGACAAAGACGTGGTCGGCGTCCTCCAACCCATCGAACTGCCCCACCACCGCCTGCACGAACATCGGGTACGTCTCCGGCGCCGCCACGAACGACGGCACATCCTCCGGCCCAAGCTCGACGCTCAGCAACCCCCTAAGCGCGGTCCCGTCCACGACCGGCAGCCCGACGCGCCCCGCGTACACCTCCCCGTAGATGAGGTCCACCGCGCACTGCTGCGAGAAGAGAGCCGCAGTGGGCACGCCGGCGGCGCGCGCCACGTGCCCCGCCCACGGGATGTGCGGGTCGTACACCAGCGCGCGCACGGGCCTGCCAGCCGCGGCCTCCGACCGGAAGAGCGCCTCCAGGGTGTCGGACCCCGCGACGGCTAGCCGGCGCGCGTACTCGTGGAAGTCCGGGCACGCGGCTATGCCGCCGGCGTCGAAGCCGTCGGATATGGCGGCGACGCGGAAGGGGGCCGTGGGAGGAGAGAGCTTAGCGAGTAGGTAGCGGGTGGTGACGAGCGTGGGGCGGAGGCCATGGTAGGCCAGGCGGCGGCCAAACTGCAGCATCGGGTTGAGGTGGCCCTGCCCCACCGGGAAGGCGAGGAGGAGGACATGGCCTCCGTCGCCGTCTGCTTGGACGGGGCGCGGGGGGCTCGTCCCTATTTTTCGAAGAGTGCAGTTGGATTTTGAAATGATGGCCCTTCTAATCAAAATGAAGGAGGGGTCTTTATTCACCCACCGCCTACACGTGTTGAAAGACACACCGCCTACAGTGCGCCCGCACTTTTTTTTTTTTGATTCCGCTGTCCACTTTTTTTTTTTTGATTCCGCCGTGGCGGCGCTGGTTGGAGGGGCCAGCTTCGCTCTGACTCGCCGCGGCGAGACGGCGTTGCTCCGCCCGTTCCGCTCGGGCTTGCAGGCGCAGCCGGTGCAACTGCGCCTGCTCGGAGGGCGGGCGGCTGCGGCGCTCGCCCTGCAGCGCCACCTGCCGCTGGTCGGCCTCGTAGAGGGCGATAATGCCCGCCTGCTCGGCCGAGGCAGCGCGCGCGACCATCTGCCGGCGCACCTCTCGCGCCGCCTCCTCCCTCTGGTGTGACTCCAGAGAGGCCCGGATGGCGGCCGCCTCCGCCGCCTGCGCCGCCTGCTCGAGGACGCCGCGAACCTCGCGGTACGCGTCCTCGTTCTGCGCCGTCTCGAACGAGTGCAGCCCGGCGTGCTGCTCGGGCCATATCGGCTGCCGCCTCACCTCCCGCCTCCACTGACGGGCAGCCCGCCGTGCTTCATGTGCCTCGTCCTGCTGCGGCTCCGGCGCCACCTGCTGCGGCTCCGGCGCCACCTGCTGCGGCTGAAGCGGCTCCGGTGCCACCTGCTGCGGCTGAAGTTGCTCCGGCGCCGCTGGCTGCAGCTCGTCGTCGTAGTCGCTGTCGGGCCACGCGTCCCAGAGACGATCCATTGCGGCGAGGGTGAGGACGGAGAAGGTGGAGAAAGAACGGCGAGGGAGGAGGCGAGAATGTGCGTACGGGGAGGGGGCGGGCACCATTTTTATAGCTTGGCGGGCCAGTCGCCGCGTCGCGCGTGTCACCGCTGCCGCCCCGCCATTAATCCGGCAGCCTTTGACCGGGGTGCATGCACTGGCCGGCCGCCACGCCATAACTCCGGCAGCCTTTGACGGCGCGGGCGCCGAGAAGGAGGTCACGGGCGGTGGCTTCTATTCCCGCGCTTTCCCGTCGCGTCGCTGACCGAGCTGGCCCACGCGCGCGACCGCGCAGTTTCGCCCCCCCAGGCCGAACCCAGCGGGCTGGGTTTGGCCTGGGTGCCGCGGCGCTATTTAGCGCCGAAACGGCGCTATTTGGGCCTCTGGGGGGGCCGAGTGGTGAAGAAGCGGCGCTATTCGCCGATTCCGCCGCGAAAAAAACCGCTGGGGGGGCTCTGGGGGGGACGGCTGGAGATGCCCTGATCTACAAGTGTGTAAAATAAGTTCGCTATATTTTATCCTCGACAAAAAATGATATTTATTGCAAGTTAAAATTAGTGATAAGACTGAACGAAGTGAATACAACGATGCTATAGGCACGACACTTGCCATCCAATCAACCGTGGAGTCTCACGGTCTCTTGAATATGATGTTGTTCAAATAGTTGATGTCTATTATAATTTCTATAGTCTCGCGGTGATATTGAAAACTCAATGGATGATAGATTAGAGGGATACTGATCATGAGTTTGTGCTTCTTTGTTGGATTGAATAATGGAGTTATGAGGTGTCTTGATGCTTTTGTTTAATATGATTTTCATGGTATTCGGTGATAGTGTGGATATCGTGTTATATTAGAAAGGTATATTCAAGATATATTTTGTGGCGTTTGTTAGTATGATATTTGGATGCTCACATTGACAATTAGGGGCGTCCCGAGATGAGGAATGTAGACTTTAAGGTGTGCTTTTCTAGCCCAACGCATGTCTCGCCATGTTTTGATCCATAGAGAGTGATTTTCCGAGTAACGTTTATCATGCATGCTTTTGGAGTATTTATCATGTGCTTAATTATTTTAATGTTGCTAAAAGTTACAACTAGTTAAAGTATGATCCATATAATACTTGGTGTATGACTTTTTTTTTGCTTAACTAAGACCAATTGAATTGGTCATGAGTTTGTTGGTAGTGATTGTTGCCTATGTGTCATGTCGACGTGTCAATTTTCGCCTATATGTCAGGTACACGTGTTAATTTTCGCCTATGTGTCACTTCCACGTGTCAATCTTTGTCACCCACGAAGAACAAACAAAGACCAATTGAATCGGTCATAAGTTTGTTGGCAGTGATTTTTGCCTATGTATCTGTCCACGTGTCAATTTTTACCTATGTGTCATGTCCACGTGTCAATTTTCGCCTATGTGTCAATCTTCGTCATCCACGAAAAATAAAGAAAATAGGCAAAATGGGGATTTGAACATACGACTCCCAGGAGTTCTACAACCCACATAACCACTCAGTCAGCAATTATTTCTTGATAAATACAAAGCGCAACTCTATTTGACCATTAAGGAACCATCGGAACTGAGACAAGAAAAATGAAATAGAAAATAAGCAAAAGTGAGGACTTGAACCCACGCCTACTAGGTCCCTCTACAACTAACGTAACCACCAAGGCAAAAATTATTTCGTGTTAAATAGGAAGCGCAAATCTATTTGACCACTAATGTGACTCCCCGGGATCGGGCACTATGCAGATTTCGGCATTTCCACACAAATCCGCATAATAACCGATTCCAGGTTGCCACTTGTGATAACATTACAACAGTTCACGAATATTCCGCAACAACAACAGAAAAGATATATACAAGACGACTCAAACGAGTCAAGAATACAACTGATACCATACAAAGATCCAAATAACAGCGGAAGAAACAACATAGTGTCCGACTACGGACAAGATACAAATTGGACTAAGAGTCCTGAAGATAACCGATGGCGTCCAATCCCTGCCCAGGCCAAGCCGGAGGGATTCCCAAGCTAACGTCGTCAGACTTCAAACCTGTTGACTGCAATATGGAATATGCAGCCATGAAAGGGATTCGTGGGTCAGTACGGTTAAGTACTGGCAAGTGGATAACCCATACTCACAAGATACCAGCGTAACCAATCATCACAAGATACAAATACTTTGGGTACAACGGAAAGGAAGGGATTATTGCAAAGAAGCGGCAGCTGGCTGCACTAACTAACTACAGAGACGCGCTACAACATCCGGCTAAAAGAAAGGGATAAGATAGCGTATCAGAACCAACTACAACTACTCACCAAACAATACCCATCCAATGTTACCCCCTACTAAGGAAGCAAACCCAAGGAAACTCACGCTTGATTAAGGTGACATTCATGATGGTGGAGTAATCTAATTACTAATCAAGTTATTATCATTAGGTGTAAGTTGTCCGAGTACTTGTTAGCCAGCACTTTCACCAAGTCATCCATAACCGCGGACAACACGGCCTCTCGAGAAGATTTAACCCTGCAGGGATGCACCAATTTGGTCGTACACGTAAGAATGACCCGCCAGATGGAAAGGCCCTTCCACCAAGCGAGGCACTCAACACAACCCAATTCTTCTTCGCATCAAGCCCAAAGAACCCCGTGCAATTGAGTGCACGGCTAATCAAGCCCCACGAAGAAAAGGGGACCCTCATAGCACTCTAAGAACGTGTCTCCCTAAATGCCGACTACAAAAGTTCCACCCTGGCGCCAAGGGTTCGCACCTGCATATGCATGCGGCAAATGGAAAACCCAAACTAAATGAGGCGATTTGGACGAGATGCGAATCGAATCAGAATTGCGGGGGGCGCCCATACTCGCTTCCCACATGCGGTTAGTGCGCTCATCATGGATCAATGGACAAGACCCTTTTCCTAATTAAGTTCGACACTAGCAGGCCTCAAAACCACGCCGGGCCTCCTGCCGGTGCCTTATCATAAAATTAATATTACCCAAAACATTAACATGTTGTTGATTGAATTAAAACCCAACTATCGACTAAACAGGTGATAAGACAAAGGACAACAAGACTCGAGCGCAAACAACACTAAGCATGCCACTACGACACGAGGGCCAACAAGGTAAACAAGCAACAGGTAATAGGAAGTGGAAGGAAGGCTATATCATGGTTGCAAGGTAAACATGTGATAGAATCGAGACACAAGCATCGAATCATAAGGCTAGAATAAAGGCAACGGGAAGAATCGGTAACAAGTGATGAAAGGCATCCATAGGTAGCAAGTGAGTATACTTGCCTGGGATCCAGCAAGTAGAGGTACATCCGCAGAACTTGTCGTTGCTCACATCATCTCAACGTCCTATCCGTGAAGAAGCAACGAAGTAGAACAAACACCAGATGCAACAATTACTTCTACGGCAAAAGATCCAGCATGATCAAGATATGGATGCATGACAAGTTTAAGGATGCATCAAAGATAAATTAGTTGACATGGCAAACATATTTAAATGGGCCCATATGCAATTTGGATTGCATAGGGGAAAGCCCATGGATTAATGTTGAATTAAATGATCTACAAATAACTATCATGTGAAAGTTGATTAGAATGATGCATGGATGATGAAAACAATAAGAAAACAACAATAGCTTCAATTTGATATGTTGTTTACCAAGTTGGAATTTTATTTGTTAAGGTATGAAATTTGGCTTATTAAGTGAGTTACACAAACATTTATTGTTTTCACCCATTTTAATTGTTCAAAACAGATAACAAAATACATATTTGGAAAGAACACAAAAATTTTAGATGGAATACATATTTCATTTGTTGAATTTGGATTTTAGATGAGCAAGTTATTAAATTGACAATTTTAAATGCATTAATTAAGAGATAGTTGTTTTCAGCAATTTAATTTATTCAAAACAGAAAACAAAATTGATATTTGCAAAGTTCATGAAAAATGGGATGGAAAACATATTTTACATGTTCAAAAAGAATTTATTTTGACCAAGTTATTAATTTAGCAATATTAAATGAATTAAACAAGATTTAAATTTTTTAACCAATTTTAATTATTTAAAACAGGAAACAAAGTTTATATTTGGTAACCTTGTTCAATTTTGCATGGAAAACATATTTTACATGTGCCATTTGAATTAAATTTGAAATAGTTATGAGTTTGACCAAATTTGAAAGAGTTGTTTGAATTTGAATTTTTGAAACCATTTGAAATGTTCAAAACAGTGCACAAACTGCATATTTGGAAAGTTCATTTTATTTAGAGTGGTTTACATGTCTTACATTTTGAATTTGGATGTGTTTTGCAATTTTTATATGGGTTTGAAATCCAGGGACTGATCTGTGATCTCCAGGGACCAAAAAGTGGCCGAAAACCATTGCAGGCAGGTCCCTGAGGCTCTTCTACTCCACACACAGCGCGCACAGCCACTGGCCAGTGGGCCAGTCGACATGCTGTCGCTTATGTGGCGTGGGGGGAGGATGTGGCTGCCAGGGTCAATGACTTGTGGGTCCGTGCGCGCGGGCAGAAAAATCCCTAAAAGAAAAAGGGGCAGCGGGGGGACTCGAACCCTGCCCGCGGGCGTGAGCGCGGGGGTGCACTGCCACTGCGCTGTCGATCGGTTACTGAATGTATCCGTAACTGACAGAAGATGAAGATTGCAGGGTGCGTTAACTGAATTTGCCAACAAGGTCCAGACTTTGGAAATGGGATGGAAACAGAGGGAGGTGACCGGCGGCGATCACGGCTCGCTCGTTGGCGAGACCTCGCGGAGCAAGAGGGGCAAGAGGAGGAGGGGACTCCCGAAGGCAGCTGCTCACCGAGGAGGAGGTCTTCGTTGCTGCGCCGTGCTCGACAGGGGACAGAGGCGCGGGAGCACCGCTGCTGTTAGCAGCAGCAGGCAGCGGCTCCGGTGGAAGACGATGGCGACGGCGGCGCGGCCCTGGTGCCTCTCCTGGCTGTCCGAGACCGCGAGGACGGGGAGGGCACCACCACTCTTCCATTCCCGCAGCTGGACAAGCCCTGCCGTGCCCGGAGCGACGGCGGCAACGAGCTCAACCAGCTCCTGCCATGGCAATGGCTCTCGGTGGAAATTTCGTGGAGAGGAAGTAAGGAGGAAAAGAGAGTGGCGGCGCAGAAGGGAGAGAGGAAGATGGTAGGTGGCTAGGGTTTCCTCTGGATCTAGGGAGGAGGGTAGATAAGGGGGAGGGAGAGGGAGCAGGTGTACATGGGGGGGGGAGCTCGCTGCAATCCCCTTCCTGCCCCTGTTCCGTACGAAGAAGAAGGGTACCAGGGGGTGTTGGGCTGGATCGAGTGGGCTGGCCCGACTGCCTCCCCCTCTCAGCTTTTTTTTGTTTTTATTATATTTTTTTTGTTCAAACATTTTTGTAGGAAAGGAAGAGAAAGAAAAAGGAATAGGTTGTTAGGGGTTTTTAATGCTAAAAGTAATTTCTTATTGAACTAGAAGGCAGCAAGCCCAAAGTAAGTTAACTTTATTTTCAAAATTTTCAAGTTGCCAAATTGATTTGAATTTGCCATTTTAATTTCAATTAGTGTTTCATGAAGAAATGGTTTTTGAAATAACCAAACAAAAAATTAATTCCAATCAACTTATATTGAAAAACAATTTGAGTTTGAAAAACACAGGTGCATTGTTTGAAAAATTTTAAATGGATTTGAATTTTTGTTTTGTTTTTGAATTGGTTTGCAAACAATGTGCAGGTGATGCATGTGATGCAATGCCAAAAAGGAAAACAACTAATTTTCTAAAATTAGGGATAACACCCCAGGTGTTACAACTAAGAGCCATCCGAAGTGAGACAAGAAAAATGAAATAGAAAATAATGGCAACTTAGGATTCGACCAACAACCTCCTGCTACAGCTCGCATGCTCTAACCATCATCCCACGAACAACTTCGTGATTCAATTAGCTATTTATGCAATTTCTATCAATAACCCGTCTCAGGGAAAGCTGGACTGAGCCGGCCTGCTGCTGGGAGGGATGGGCCTCGCTGCTGGGTCGGCCTCGCTGTAGGTTTGGCTGGCCGTTTTGGCAGGCTTTTTTTCTCTATTCACTTTTTTTTTCTTTTTTTCTTCTTTTATAACTTTTGCTTTTGAACTTCAATTTCAACCAAACCAATTTCGATTTTTTAAATATGTATTCTGTTATTATAGACTATTAGGGACCATTTTTAGTCAAAATTAAATAGAAATACCCGACCCCTAGGCTTTATATATTGCTTCATATAAGAATGTGAAGATTCATAATTAAAATTTCGGATTACTCTTTTAAATTCGAATGCAAGATAAAAAATGCAGGTTTTATACATTTTTTCAAGTTTATTGTTTTGTAAGGTTACTAGGTCATTTATGATGGCACATTGCGAAGTTTTTTCATTTTTTGAATTTCTTTTGAACCTTTTATGTTGATTTCGGAAAACGGTTAAAACGGAGGACGTGAACGTTCGTATCTAGGTGTTGAATCTCGCAAAAAATCTTGGTGTATCTCTGATGAAATAGGTGCTTTTGTACCTAAAAATGATTTTTAAGAAAAATAAAGAGCAAACTACGAGGCACGTTTAGTTCAAATTTGGCCCGGTTTCAGCTGAATCGAGTGAAATTTGTATTTTTCAAAAGAGGTTTATGTAAAGATTTTTAGAGAAAGTAATTTGAGTTTTTGTAGATAAAATATGGTCTAGTAACTATATAATTTTATGTGGTACAATTGTGTGTCATATTTTTGGTAGATGCTTCACAAAAAAACCCGTTTTCGACACTCCAAAAATAGAAAGTGATGTTTTCATTCAACGAAAAATAAAACTTTCTTCGTCAACATTATTAGTTGTTCCAATATGCATCTTTGTGTGGAATATGGGCACATTTAAATACACTATGACATGAATGTGGCCATAACATCCATCATTTGGACCGAAAGTCATGAATCTTCGTAGATGATAGCTCATTTCTGTGAACACTTTTTCGAGATAACTGTCGTATTTCAAGTTGATTTTTTTTGTGGATACTAGGACATATAAAATAACACCACGCGAAGGTCTTGCATCATTTAGAGTTTTTTTAATTTTCTGGAATTTTTTAAGCCGGTTTCAGGAAACGGTCAAAGTGGGGGACATGACCGTTCGTACCTAGGTGTTGAATCTTGCTGAATTATTGGTTTATCTATATTGAAATAGTTACTTTTGTACCTAAAAATATTTTTACAAAAAATAAAAAAGCAAACTACGAGGCACGTGTAGTTCAAATTTGGCCCGGTTTCATCTGAATCGGCTGAAATTTGTCTGTTTCAAAAGAGGTTTATGTAAAGATTTTTAGAGAAAGTAATTTGAGTTTTTGTAGAAACAATATGGTATAGTAACTATATAATTTTATGTGGTACAATTTTGTGTCATATTTTTGGTAGATGCTTCATAAAAAAACCGTTTTCGACACTCTGAAAACGGAAAGTGATGTTTTTATTCAGTGAAAAATAAAACTTTCTTCGTCAACATTGGTATTTGTTCCAATATGCATCTTTGTGTGGAATATGGGCACATTTAAACAAACTATGCCATGAATGTGGCCATAACATCCGTCATTTTGGACCGAAAGCCATGAATTTCGTAGATGATAGCTCATTTCTGTGAACACTTTTTCGAGATAACTGTCGTATTTAAAGTTTATTATTTTTGATGGATACTAGGACATATATAATAACACCACACGAAGGTCTTGCATCATTTAGAGTTTTTTGAATTTTCTGGAAATTTCTAAGCCGATTTCGGAAAACGGTCAAAACGGGGGACATGACCGTTCGTACCTAGGTGTTGAATCTTGATGAACTATTGGTGTATCTATGTTTAAATAGGTACTTTTGTACCTAAAAATGAATTTGACAAAAAATAAAGAGCAAACTACGAGGCACCTGTAGTTCAAATTTGGCCCGGTTTCAGCTGAATCGGCTAAAATTTGTCTTTTTCAAAAGAGGTGGGTGGAAAGATTTTTAGATAAAGTAATTTGAGTTTTTGTAGATACAATATGGTATAGTAACTATATAATTTTATGTGGTACAATTTTGTGTCATATTGTTGGTAGATGCTTCACCAAAAACCCGTTTTCGACACTCCAAAAATGGAAAGTGATGTTTTTATTCAACGAAAATTAAAACTTTCTTCGTCAACATTGTTAGTTGTTCCAATATGCATCTTTGTATGGAATATGGGCACACTTAAACAAACTATGTCATGAATGTGGCCATAACATCCGTCATTTGGACCGAAAGCCATGAATCTTCATAGTTGATAGCTCATTTCTGTGAACACTTTTTCGAGATAACTGCCGTATTTCAAGTTTATTATTTTGATGGATATTAGGACATATATAATAACACCACACAAAGTTCTTGCATCATTTAGAGCTTTTTTGAATTTTCTAGAATTTTCTAAGCCGATTTCGGAAAACCGTCAAAACGGGGGACATGACCGTTCGTACCTAGGTGTTCAATCATGATGAACTCTTGGTGTATCTATATTGAAATAGGTATTTGGGTACCTAAAAATAATTTTTTACAAAAAATAAAGAGCAAACTACGAGGCACCTGTAGTTCAAATTTGGCCCGGTTTCACCTGAATCGGCTAAAATTTGTCTTTTTCAAAAGAGGTGGATGGAAAGATTTTTAGAGAAAGTAATTTGAGTTTTTGTAGATACAATATGGTCTAGTAACTATATAATTTTATGTGGTACAATTTTATGTCATATTTTTGGTAGATGCTTCACAAAAAAAACCGTTTTCGACACTCCGAAAATGGAAAGTGATGTTTTTATTCAACGAAAAATAAAACTTTCATTGTTAACATTGGTAGTTATTCCAATATGCATATTTGTGTGGAATATGGGCACATTTAAACAAACTATGCCATGAATGTGGCTATAACATCCGTCATTTGGACCGAAAGCCATGAATCTTCGTAGATGATAGCTCATTTTTGTGAACATTTTTTTCGAGATAATTACCGCATTTAATGCTTATTACTTTTCTACACACACTAGGACACTTATTATGCCGATTTGAAATCACCGCCAAAATCTTTTGTTCGCTCGAGAAATGAACCATGATATTTCTACTTTGATTTATATTTGGAAATTGAATGACTCCATTGAGAGAAATTCTTTGTTCCTTTATCACAACAATTCCCGTTTTATAATTTAAAAAGTGATAAACTACTAAATATAGGTCTTGATATTTTTTTTAAATCAAATAGAAAAGTAAATATTTTTAGATAGTCAAACAAGAATTGTTTTAGACAACGAACCATCCTATTGCCCAGCTTAAGAGTATGCGCCGTGGGGTCAGAAGGAGGCTGGGCCTACGTGCAACCACACTAGCCTAAGGTGCACATGTACTAAGGGAAAACGAGGTGGAGGGGAAAAATTGGAAACGACCGCGCGGCCTCAAATTCTCTTCAGAGGGCTAACCCTAATTTATTTCCCATTCGTGCGCCGCCGCTCCAAATCCTCACCTCCTCTGACTCCCGTTCCAAATCCCCACCTCCATCGACTGTCCTGTGCTCTCCCGACCTCTCCCTTCCGTGCTCGCCCCGGCCACCAGCCCCTCTACGCTGCTCCCATTCCCCGCAGCTCGCCCAAACCCACGATGTCTCCGTACACACCAGGCGCCGTCCACGATCGCCCGCTTCCTCCCAGATCTCCTCCCGTAGATTGATGTAAGGATGTGTCCGCCTCCGCATTCTTCTCCAGAGGTTTTGCCCACAACCCACACTGTTCCCATTTCTTGCGTCTCCCTCTCCCCACCCCCTAGGCCGCCACTAGCAAAGGGAGAGGCAAAGCCACCACGCCCTCTCGATCTGCGATTCTTCCCCTTCCACGCCCCCACGGATATGCTGCTTCTGGAAGGCTAGGCGGGAGCTGGAGCCTGGAGGATTCTCGGCGTCTAGGGTTGGGGCCGAGAGGAGCGGAGGCACATGAGGATTCGCGAGCTGGGCGACAGTGACGGGAGGCCGGTAGATGGGGAAGAGCAGGAGTAGGCCCAGGTCGGAGGCTAGGTCGTGCGACTCAGGGCCAAGCGCGCGCTCGTCGGCGCCTGCGCCAGGGTGCTCTTCTACCCCACGCTTCTCTACAACATGTTGCGCAATCAATTCGAGGCAGAGTTCCGGTGGTGGGATCGCGTCGACCAGGTGGTGAACCCTGCCTTTAGCTGCCTTTAAGAGGATTCCGCGATTTTTTTGTCTAGGGCTATGGGCTCAAGTATTGACTTTTTTTTAATGTTCAATTAGTTCACTAGGCGCTCGTAAAGCTTGGATGATGGAGTGGGACCATATTTTTTACTGGTTATTAAAGATGTGATTGAGCACCAGTTTTACCTCTGGGATTTTGCCGTGCCTTCTAATTGGGAGTTTCTACTCTATATGTGGTTCATGCAAGTCATGTCATAGTTAAGCCAATTTCACTTTCAAAATATAAACTAAATTGACGGTCATAACATTTTTGATCATGTATGCCCACATGTAATTTCATTGATTCACATTGTTTAAATAGTAGTACAACATCCACTTAGACTTTTGGACCTGATTTGGTACTTCCCCTTGAGAGCAAGAATCACGTCTTCTTTCTAAATGTAATTTTTTGTAGTTTACTTGCAAAAATCTTACTATTGTTTGTAGTATGAAGTGTCTGTTTGCAACCTTATCGTCCATCTGAATCATGTTAGATAGCTACAAAAATCAACCTTACAATTCATTTTTTATGTTATCTAGTTTATGTAGATTTATTAAGAATTCAACTTGCTTTTGTTTATACTAGCCAAGTGACCAAGGAGACTAGCCTCTATGCCTCCCACCTCAGCAACCGCGGTAGTGTCAATGATGGTGTTGGAACTACTGTAACCCAAAGTGTTAGGCTGCTGTCATGTGACGGTGATGGGCTCACCGTACTGCAACTACGGCGCCGTGTACTGCTCCGGCTACAACACTAGTCACATTTCTCCTCGTGTCCTCCAACCCCCTTTGTTTGCAAAATCTATGTAGGTTCATGCTCTTGCGTATGTGTTGTGCAAAAGTGAATTGGTTTCTTGTACACACTATAATTCTTTCTTTTTAACATGTGTTTCTTTATAAATAAATTTCTAATCTGAGTTGAGTAATTTGTTGGTGCAGCCTATGGTGTTTAGGCTGCCAACTGCGGGGACAAGCTACAAATTCCCTCTGTCGGTGGTGGGTGAAGTTGTATACGTCTGAAGAAACTTGGGTAATGCGTCTGACTATCTAATATTTCCATGTGGTCTTGTTTGATTGACCAAGCGAATAGCTCATGAACTGGGTCTATCTTCTCTCTATAATTTTATATTTGCCATCTGTGGTACTCATATGTGTATATCATCTGAAGTTCATTATCTGACTGCAAGTGTTCTTTGTCAGGATGATTTTTTTTTGCCTAGAATGCGAACACAATTAGAATACATTTTTGGGTCATGTGAAGTTCATTATCATCTGAAGTTCATTATTTGACTGCAAGTGTTCTTTCCAGTTCCTAATTCCTGTAAGATGAGGTAGAAAATAAACTATTTTTTTTTGTAATTCAGGGGAGAAGTGGAGCTGGCCAGAAGGTAGCCACGGCCAGCGGTGGCCTTCCTCTTCATTTGGTGAGTTTAGGTGAGTCCTCAGCAGCCAATAACCGTTATTGTGTGCTCAATGCATTGAGCGGATGACGATCGGTATGATTGGTACTCGGTGGTGTCTTTATATTGTACAGGGATATGAATAATAGTGGTCCAGTTTTGAAATAGTGAAGTCGTTATCCTTGGTGTATGTTGAAAATTGGTTGCTGCGTGTGGTGATGATAACTTGTGTTTCATTTATGAAGTGTGTGTGTCTACTCCTTCGAGAGTAAAACACTGAAATGTTTCATTTATGAAGTGTGTGTGCTTCCAGCATGTTTTTCGATTCCAAGTATACCTGACATATACAGATCAATAGTCTAATATGCATGAGCTTCATCTAGCAATTTCAAATGCTAGCGCTTAACTCCCATGTTATTGCTGGTCAGAGGTTACATGCATCTATGCTGAATTGTTGATGCTCTAGGAGTTAATCTTGAATGTCATGTTTATTGATTCTTAATTCTAGGTCGGCACTCCATGATCCTGCCTACTTTTCTTTAAAACAGATTGTATGCAATGCACATCTAGGACGATATTTTCTCTGTGTGTGGTTTGGTTCATCGACAAACGTATGACGTAGTTTCTAGTCCTGTAGTATAAATGGCCGGAGTTTTCAGTTTTAGGATATTGGATATATTTGAAGTTTTCTACTTTCCAGTTTACATGTTAATGCAAAAAAAAAATAACTATAATTTAACGTTTAACTATTTTATCCATGTTTCAGTCTGTCAAAGGAGCTTGAATGCTAGAATGATCAAGCTGGTTACGGACACTAGGTTAGTGGGCGATGAAACCCATCCCTCTTCATCTTTAATTTCCTTTGGTTTCTGTTTGGTGTTCCTGTGACTCTATGTCAGTTTTGATTCAATTTGCGGATGGTTTATGTTGTGTTGCAGGCTCTAGGTAATGAAGAGAGCTGAGAAGGACCCCCACAAGCCCAAGCAATCTCTGAGATCCTTTTTCTTCATTCAAGTAAACCAAGGATGTAGATATAGATCATAGACTACATTGCTATTAGCTTGCAACCATGATACAGAACATTTACTCCTAGTGAATGTGTGTATCTGGAATTTGATATTGCATTGCTGGATGTGTGAATCCGTAATTTGGTGTTTTTATGATCGGTTTGGTGTTATGTAATGTGATGAAGTGACATGTACATCTATTGCTTATGATGAAGTGTGATTAACTGTAATGGAGGTGAAATGAAATTTGTTTGGTGCTTTGTGCATATCTTGTTATTGTTAAGAAACAACTTGAACGTGTCTATGGCCCAGCAGTATATGTGCTACTAAAAGCCCTTGGGCTGGAATAACCTTACCATAAAAGCCTGCAAAAAAGCTCTAATTTGGAATCTGAGGCCATGGCCCAAAAGAATGAAATAAAAATTAGACCGTGTAAAGGCCAGGGCCCATGAAAAATTGCCCAAAAATATGGATTTGTTCCATTTAGCTGAAAAATCACTCAGGCAAAAGAAAACTTCAATGGGCCGAATGTTGGGCTGGCCCATATGGAGGAGCAGCATGGACTGGGCTGAATATCTTCCATGACCTAGTTCAGTTGGTCATAATTTTGCCACGTAGGATCTGACGTGGCTATGGCAGGATATCACATGACCAAATCAATTGGTCATAGGGTTATGACCCCTGTGATTGGGTCATAGAGGCTATGACATTTCCATTAAGTTAGTCCTTGACGATCAAATAAAACGCTCGGTATGTGACTTTCCATTTTTGGTCAAAAAGGGGTCATGAATGAAACTCCGTGACCTTCTAGTGACAAAAATTGAGAGTCATGTATCAACATATTTCTTGTAGTGACCTCCCCGAGTTCGATAAACCTTGGGTTACTCACTTGAGGGAAATTTGCTGATGTCCTGCAAACATCTGCGCTTGGAGGCCCAACATAGTCTGCAAAAGTAGTAACATGTAGTAGACATCACCCGGCAATGGCGCCAGAAAATAGTCTTGATGACTCACAAGTGTAGGGGATCACAACAGTCTTCAAGGGTAAATATAGCCCAATTTATTGATTTGACTAAGTTGTCAAAGAAATACTTATAATCCTTAACAACTGAGTTGTCAGTTCAGCCGCGCCTCGAAAGTAACGTGCTTGACACAACTTATTAGTAGTAACGGTGATATGGTGGCAGCAATAGATAGTAAATGTAGCAGTAAAATAGTAGTAGCAATAGTAACAGCAAATGCAAACAAAGTAGACAACAGTGCTAAAAACATCGTAGGCATACAGATGGATGTACGTGCGTTGCATGAATGAGATAAACCATGTAGTAACTAAACATAGGGCAACACAAATATATAAGAGAGCATCCAAGTCACTAACAATCATAGGGATGTATCCCGAAACTAGTTATACATGCTTACAATAAGAACCTGCACAACATCTTTTGTCAAACCATCCCGTTGCTGCGGGGCCAATTTGGAACTAATGGTATTTAAGTTACTTGTTTTACCAAGTCCCGGATTAGAGCATTAACCCTCAATGGATACATGTAATCCTCGAACTAAAATTCATCCCCCTTGTTATCCCAACATGTCACCTTTGGGGTCTCATGTTCCGGACAATAATAGGTGCATACAACTCATAGATACGATCCAAAGCAACATTTATATTCATGAAAAACATAACATGGTCATATCTGAAATCATGGCACTCTGTCCCTAAGTGACAAGCATTAAGCACTTAAAGTTGCAACAATGATAATTAACATCTATTGTGGATACCAGGATAAATACCCTATCAATCACATGAACTATTACATAATCAATCACATCCAATCCCTACCACTCCCTCTTCCTACAACAGAGAATTACTCACACATCAAAGGGGGGGATCATGGAGGGTTGATGGAGAGATGTTGGTGATGACGATGGCGATGATCTCCCGCAAATCCCCATCCCGGTAGGGTGCCAGAATAGGAACTTCTGTCTCTCGAACTAGGGTTCCGGGTGGTAATGGAGTTATGTGTCATATTTGGGAAAACCATTCGGGGGTTTTCCGCTTTGGGGCCGAAGGAACATATGTACCAAAGGAGAGTCCTAGTACCGAGGCGACGCCTAGGCATGCCCATGGGGCGCATGGGACCCCTCTGGTGTCCCTAGGACCCAACTCCGGGTGCCCTTTTGGCTCCATGAGTTTCCCGGTGAAAAATAATTTCTGTGAATTTTTGGAAAAAAGGTGGGAGAGTTGATTTCTGCATAAAAATAGACATCAAGGGTAATTTTGTTAAAAACAGCATCAGCCCGTGTTAGTTTGATCCAAATCATGCTTTAAGGGGAAAACAACAAGAAAAATGCTTGGACAAATAGATACGTTTAGGACGTAACTGCATTGCGCACGCAGTAGAAAGGCAACTACACCACCGCAATCACTGACCTGATGGTGACGCTGGAGGAGGACATGCCGAGCTACACCAATGCCATGGCCTCCTCCATCACCGAGGCCTCCTCCTTGTTCGGGATCGCCTCTACCAGTCGCGCAGCTCCTGGTGACAACGTCTCCTACAACCGTCCCCCCGACCTGATGCCTCCACCAGCCGTGCTGCCTCCTCTCCCACGGTGGTTCTCGACGGCTGCGACGACGACGACCTCTACGACTTCTACTGGGATGGCAACGGAGAGGAGTAGGCTAGGTTTAGGACGAACGTCTTTGCAAATTCGTTTAAACTATGTAAAGTAGATGAAAATTTGAATGAAATTTGCTAATTTATTTATGTTATCATGTTCAAAGTTTTTTGTTTTTTTGTTGTGGGGCGCTGTTGTGCGATGCACCCCTTATCGCGGCGGACACAAGTCCGGCACCCACCAAAAAGAGCACCATTGGGGGTGCCCGACAGAAAATAAATGGGCGCCATGGAGGTGCTCTAATGTTCTTAAAATTAACCATGAGGCCATTTCATCTGCCTGCCGCGGAGCACCTACGTGTGCAAAGGAGCTGAAGTGGATGTCGATGAATGTCCCTTATGATGTTTTAACAAAGTTTAGAGAGCGGAAATGCTCAGTTTTCAACAAAATAGGAATACTCTCTATTGTCGATGTAACCGAAGTGGTTGTCGATACTCTGGCCATCTTTAAAAGCATCTCCAGCAGTGGTGCTAAATTGCGCCGCGCGGGAAAACCGCCGATTCCTAGCGCGCGGGGCAAAAGCGGCGGCTCCAACGGACGCGCTAAAATTACTCGGCATGCGAAAATAATCGCTAAGCGCGCGGGAAAAAGCTCGAGCGGGCGCCCAGAATCTTGTGCTTCCCCTTCCGCGCACTGGACGGCCGAGCTCGCGTGCGAACTCCCAACTGTCGCATGAAACTTCCGCGCCCACCACCGCATCTTTTATTCCCAGAGCCTTCCCCGCCCCTCCGACGCCCGGATCCCCCCACCGCCACACTACTGCCCCGGACGAACTACTGGCCCGGCTCGCGCAGCTCCGACCACCGCCCAGATGGCCGCGCCCCTGCGGTAAAAAGCACCTCGCCGGTGACGCTCCCACAATCACCTCCCCGCCGCTGAAGCTTTCCACCGCCTCCGAGTTATTCCCTTCAATGCTGACTGCAGTGGGAACCTTCCACGCGTGCGCGCCGGCACACGGCGGCAGTATAGCAACCCACCGCGTGCAAGTTGTTCGACGGAAATTCTCAAAGGTATGTGTCGGCGCCAAATTGCTCCTTTCATGATTGTTATTTTTAGTTACGCTAAAATAAGCGACTCTTTTGTGTAGATGAGTTCATCTTCTCATAACTTGTTCGATAAAAAATGGGAGCTCCAAGAGGAGGATGACATAGCTAATATTTTGCAATTGCACACCAAAGAGAGGCTGAGGCATGGTGGCTTTACTGTCGGTAGAGAGAGGTTATGGAGGGAACAGATCGATGGGCACAATTGATGCGCAACTACTTTGCGGAGAAGCCCATTTATTCGGAGAAATATTTTCGGCGCCGTTTTATGATGGGCACCGAGTTATTCAAGAAGATATCAGTGGAGGTGATGAAGTATGACCAGTTTTTTCATCAACGGAGGAATGCCGCCAGAGAACTTGGCCATAACACTTATCAGAAGGTGATCGCCGCCTTGCGTGTGTTGGCATACGGTATTCCGGCGGATCTTGTTGATGACCACTTGGCAATGGGTATGAGTCAATCTATCATGTGTGTGAAGTGCTTCGTGGTAGCAATTGTGTAAGTGTTCGGTACTGAATACTTGAGATCCCCCAATGCTCAAGACACGACTAGACTCCTGGAACTGAAAATAAGCACGGGGATTTCCATGTATGCTTGGCTCTATTGATTGTATGCATTGGAGTTGAAAAAAATGTCCGTCGGCATAGCATGGACAATTCAAGGGGCTGAAAAAGGATTGCACTATAATCCCTGAAGCCGTGACAGCTTATGAGGCGTGAATTTGGCATACTTTCTTTGGAATGTCTGAATCTTGAAATGTTATCAATGTGCTTCACCGGTCATCATTGATGAACTGGACTGCTAATGATGGAATGTCACCGGTCTAGTTTGAAGAAAATGGGCGCACACACAATTACGCCTACTAATGATGGAAACCCAGCCTCTAAACGGCCAAAGTATAATTGGGAAACATTTTGACAGCTATTTGAGTTCATGAACGGTCATACCTCTAAAACAAACGCACGTTGAATAAAGTTTCAAAAGTATGCATGGCACTTGAGCTGCCGTATATGCAAAAATAAGCACGGATGCATCACAATGACAAACATGCCAGAAAATAGACGAGTTGCCACACTTGAACGAAATTACTTTCATCGAACTCAAGGGTAAATAGGAGCACTGTCAAGTTGCTCAAAAACATATAATGGAAGTTGGACATAAGCCACCATTAGGCAAAACACTACATCACCCATAAGACTTATTTGGGCAATTCAGCACCTAATTACTACGCTTCAATTCCTTCAGCCACGCATGGTGACAGTGCTAGTAAGCGCTGCAGGGCAGCTTGCCTCCAGACGCCTATACCCCTCCGTGGCCACCACTGCATCAAGAATGGCAGGAGTGCTGACGATGAACTCGACGCACTTGGCCTTGAGGTAAGCACAGCTGTGCCGCTCAGCCAAACCCAAAGTCGTGGCCGCTGTGTCCACGGTGATGCCAGTAGAGAGCTTTATTTCACACATCAGCTTGAGCCTGTCCAGCCCAACCTGTCAGAAGCCTTAAGGAGATGCTGAGCCCAGGCCGTCGCCGCAGCTGCCGCGCCGTCAAGTTCAGGCACTGTGTCAGTGTAAATGAAGTGCAGCATGGCCTTGAAGGCTGTTGCCGAAACGGCCGGCACATTGACACGTCCAGAGCTGGCCACCCTCGTGTTCCCAAAGAACTCGGCCATCAGCACAGGGGACCTTGCGGCGAGTATGACCTTGTGTGCATGTTGGAGGATGGCATGGGAACCACCAGGTTCACCGGCACCATGGGCACCGGTATGTCCTTGAGCACCGTGATGGTGCACTGCACGGTCAGGGTGTCATCCTGAAGGTAACCCGATGTCGGTACATCACCTGACGGCAAAACGTCAATAAAGCCTAAGGTCTGAGGGCATCTCCAGCCGTTGCGCCCCCCAGGGCCCAAAACGCCGCTGTTTTGTGGCCGCCGCGGCGCTAAACGGCGCTATTCTGGAACCTGGGGGGGCGCGTTTCCTAGTCGCGTCCCGAGCCCAACAATCGGCCCAAACAAACGCAATTTCAAAAGAGACGAAATTTTATAGATTTTGTTGAAACTGCGTACATATTCGGCGCGAATTTAAAAATTTAAACTAAAAATCTAAACTACTGCAGCCCGAGGCTGGCGGCGATCGCCTGGCTGTAGTCGCCGCCGTCGTCGTCGTCGTCGTCGCTGGGGGGGTCGCCGGGGCGCCTGCTTCCACCCTGTCCCTCGTCGCCGCCGCCGCAGTCCCACCTGCTCGCCTCGAGGGCTTGCTGCATCGCCTTCTCGTCGTCGGAGTCCTCGTCGAGAATGATGTAGACATTCTCCTTCGTCGGCGGTGGGGGAGGGACGCGGAGGAGAGCCGCGGCGGCGGCGGCCTCACGCTCGCGCGCCGCCTTGCGCTGCTCGGCTTCAGCCAGCAAGCGGCGCTGAAGGGCGAGCTCAGCCTCCGTGCTGTCGCGCAGGCTCCACCGGGCGGCGGACTCGACGTCGAGCGGCTGCAGCGTGTCAAGAGACAGCTGCTCCGCGGCCCTTTGGTCGGGCCATTCGTCGTCGCCTTCGTCGCCGGTGTCCTCCGTCTTCGGCCGAACCACGCGTTGTGGCTCGCCGATGCGGAGCGCGCCGCCGCTGCGCCTGCGGGAGGGCGCTCCGGTGTTCAGAAATGGGGGGGAGGTGGAGAGGGAATGGCCGGCGGAGGAGCTCGACGTCGCAGACGAGTAGGACGCGCCGGAACGCCGCGCCACCCACGGCTGGGTGGCCTCCGGCGGCGGCATCTGGAGACGCGGCTGGTTGCCGTGGTGGATGTGCTGCAGGACCTCGTCGAGGGTCCTGCCGGGGGCGCTCCACCATTGGCGGCGCCCGTGCGAGTTGAAACGGCCCTCGACAGGGCCGTTGTCGTTCAGGGACGCCAGCTCCCGGTTGCGGCGCGCCGTCAGTCGATCCCACCAGAACTGATCCACTCCGGTGAGCGGATAGTTCGCGGGGTTCGTCATTCCGGCGCGCATCTCGTGGATGGCGCGACGGAATTCTTGGTCGGAGTTGGGAGGGGAGGAACGGGCACACCGCCGGCGCTGAGCGCCCAGCGGCTCGCCCCCGCGGCGGAGCTAGGGAGGCGCATGTCCGGCGGGCAAGGGTAGCCCGCGCGGTACAGCGCCATCGCCTGGCCCCGGCGCAGGTTGTGGCGTGGGAACCCGTTCGCTGCCGCTCCGTCGGACATTGTCGTGGAAGAAGGGGGAAGAAGGGGAGGGGAGAGAGCTCGCCGGTGTGAAGAATGGGGGGGCGAGGCACGCGGCGGGGGGGTTTTATAGCGCGGCGAGGAGCCGGGCATTTACTGCGCGCGCCCGTCCCCTCGCTGCCGCCCGCCACGCCATTACGCCGGCAGCCTTTGGGCGGGCGCATGCACTGGGCGGCCGCCACGCCATAAACGCCGGCAGCCTTTGACCGCGCGGTAGCCGAGAAGACGATCACGGGCGGGAGTTTCTGTTCCCGCGTTTTCCCGGCGCGTCACTGACAATGCTGGCCCGCACGCGCAGCCGCGCAGTTTCGCCCCCCCAGGCCGAACCCAGCGGGCTGGGTTTGGCCTGGGTGCCGCGGCGCTATTTAGCGCCGAAACGACGCTATTTGGGCCTCTGGGGGGGTCGAGTGGTGAAGAAGCGGCGCTTTTCGTCGCTTCCGCCGCGAAAAAAACCCCCTGGGGGGCTCTGGGGGGGACGGCACACACGACCGACCGAGCGTTCCACACATGCTTTTCTCTTCGGACGTTGCGGGAAGCGAGCCTGCGGGATGAACCAGGCGGCAGCCCAGGTTGACCCTCACAGTGGGGGGACGGGGTTCGCTCACAAGGGCGAGCTGCACTGATACCCACGGATCGCAACGATACCTTGCAGGATAGAGGCGGAGTTCCCAGTCATGGCCGGCCGTCGACGTTCCATCTGGATTTGATGGATTCGTGGCTGCTCATGGCCCTCGCGGCGCTGTAGCCGTTGATCTTGAGCAGCCGCACCGAGCGCGCGGCCTCAGTGAGGTTTGTTGCCATCGTCAAGGCTGGGGAGTGGAGAGTTGTGGGATGCGTGGTGAGAGGTTCGTGACTTTGTGCGAGCACATGGTGGTGGAGGAGGGCGATTTTATACAGCGGGGCCGGGTTGCAGTTAAAATTAGCGAGGTGGCGACTCCTCGGGTACTCGGCCATCAGTACGTAATGTGCATTCATGGGCGTTGGAAGTTGAAAACTGTTCTCGGAATCCATCAACCGACGCAGCAGAATGCCAACAATACCATCTTGAGCCTTGACCGCCTGTTGGTGTACTATTCTGTTTCTGTTTGCCTTCACGACGATTCGCGTCGTGTCTAGTGGTCCACAGCAGCTGAAGGGGTTCTCCAAGCCGAAACGGCTGAAGGGTTTTGCTGGGGAAGCAACGAGAGTACTGGGGTGTATTCCAGGGTTGAGAGGAGCTGTATAATTCGTACCTTAGGCGTCGATGTTTGGTATGCCTGGTTTTCACTATACAGAGATGACCTATACTCATTGCAAAAAGAATATATATGAGCTATACCATTTTGGCTGCCTGTATTCAGTGGCGCCATAAAAATCAGGTGGTAGCAGAGAGCGTACGGCTTGTGCATGCCATATACAGAGACAGAATACATGAGGACAATCGAAAACATTAGAATGCGCATGCTCAGTTTGGACCAACAGATGAATATCTCTACTGTCTACGCGACTGAAATGGCTACCGGTTTTTCGAATCCTTGGCGAGTACAGCCGACGAAGTGCATCCCCTTAAGGGCATCTTTACCAGTTTGTTGATTAACTTGTTGGTAAAAATGGACATATCATCAACCAACAACACATCTTAGACTAGTCACAATGGGGAGTATCATATACTAGTATCATGCACATGATACTAGTCTATGTTACTACTCCCACAATGGATAGTAACATATTTGTAGTATCATATACTACTATATTTATTAGGCTATAGACACATCTTGTCTTGGAATCCGTTATGTTACGGTATCTACCTATGATACCACTAGCACCTCTCTCCTCATTAAATGAGTGCCACATCATGTTTTTTGTCTACGTGGCACTTATGTTACCACTTATGTTACTCCCATTGTGGCTAGTCTTACAATCACTCCAATGGTTGTATGTAGTTTAGCCAATAGCAGGTGAGAGAATGTACAAGACCACCATCTATTCTACCTCGGAGTTTGTGCAATGATTATTGGTTAAACTATATACAACCTCACGCTCTCACATCATTTATTTTATATCACATCATCAAAAATCCTATGTGGCAAAATCTACCAACGTGTATGTTACAACTATTTGTGATGTCCTAACTGTTTCCATGTCTACGTACTCCCTCCGTTCCTTTTTACTCTACATCCTGAAAAATTTAGACAAAATAAGCAAGCATTTACTAGTGTTAGTATACCACACGGCATAATAGTAATTGTATCATAGGATTCAAAGCATTAAGCGGATTACCCAATGGTTAATTAATGCTAGCATGCAATTTCCATCCAACGAGAATGAAGATGCATGGGGATGGGTCGCTGCATGGATGAGCTTTTCCTCTATCTCTTGGTATTAATTCCTAGCATGTGATTTCTCTCTTTAATTAACGAGGTGGGTTCCAGCTAAGATGTAGATTATTTTAAAACTTAATATGGACTTGAAATGTTGAGTAAAAAGAAACGGAGTATATACAAAACCTTTTAGACTGCTCACAGTGGAAGTGCCATAGGTGCTATCATAAGTACCACATAGACAAAAAATATGATGTGGCGCTCATTTAATGAGGAGAGATGTGCTAGTTGTATACTCCCTCCGTCCGCATAAGACTGCACGTCTAGACTCCACAAATTTTCCGGAAAAGACTGTACGTCTAGATTGTGTACGATATATTTGCATTTAGCCCCTCCATCTAGGCCTTGTAACTTACAAAGCCTTAATTAAAACCAGGCCAACGTACATTCCCAGGTCCAATTCTAGATGGCCATCATTCCAGCCTCCAATCCAAGCATGCCTAATAACTGTAACGGTGGGAATCAAAGCAACATGTCTTTGATGGTGGGCAGCGTGAATGCGTGAAGGAGGGTTTCTTTGCAAAATGATTAATTTGTCTTAGAAAACGTAGAAGTACAGTCTCTCGCGAACGGAGGGAGTAGGTAGATAGCGTAACGTAACATATTCCAAGACAAGATGAGTCTATATGTTAATAAATATACTAGTATATGATATCACAAATATAGTACTACACATTGTGGAAGTAGTAACATAGACTAGTATCATATACATGATACTAATATATTATACTCCCCACTATGACTAGTCTTACTTAAGAACTTGGCTGTTTTAAGTTTTCAACATTCTCGTTGAATCCTTCGCACTTGTAAGAAGAGTACAGTAAAAAAGAGAAAACTGCTCAAAGTGCTCATGATAGGAAGTACATCCACTTTGGTGAAGCACTCAGACTGTTAGAATTATTAGGTAATATCTAGGGATGTACAACTTGTAATTTTCCTCCCAATTTTTCTTGGTTAAACGGCCTATTTAACACGTAACAGGCGACCCCTAAGGGAACAACGCCTTTCACCCTAAACATTAGGTATCGCATATGGTATCAGAGCCAACCTCAATAGATTGCATCTAGTTCTTCACCTCCTAGCCAATGACATCCAATCGCAGCCGCCATGACCTCGCCCTTCACCCGAGACTAATGGAGGGCTTCATCAACGACACCTCCGTTGCTCCTCCTATGGAGATCACCACCGGCACCGGGGACGCGGCAAAGAAGATCGCCAACCCCGAGTACACTCGTTGGGATGCCCAAAACCAGCAGGTCTATGGATACCTTTTATCCTCGCTGCATCGCGAGGTGATGGCGCATGTGCTCACCACCCACGCTGCGTGTGAGCTGTGGAACGCCATCCACGCCATGAATGGTGCCCGAACCCGTGCACGCACGGTCAACACACGCATCGCCCTCGCCACGACCAAGAAGTTGTCGGGCATGACCCACTACTAGAGAAAAGCCTATAGGAGAAAATGAGGGCTCGAGGCACATATTGGCAAAATGCGCCTCCTATATATTATGCGAGGCGCATTTCCAAGATGTGCCTCCTATAATGCATATATAGGAGGCGCATTCCAAACATATGCGCCTCGAATACTTCATGTAGGGACCACAGCCTCCTGGACCCTGGTTATGCGAGGCGCATCTGTCAATATGCGCCTCCAATAATGTAATTATAGGAGGCGCACTTCTATAATATGCGCCTCCTATATTTTGTGTGGGCCCGGGTGGCTTCTGAGTCAGCGAAGTCGAGGCGCATCTCACAGATGCGCCTCCTATAGTTGGAGTATATAGGAGGCGCATTCCACAAATATGCGCCTCGCATAACATATAGGAGGCGCATCTTCAAAATGCGCCTCGCATAATATATAGGAGGCACATCTTCAAAATGCGCCTCGCATAATGTATAGGAGGCGCATCTTAGAAATGCGCCTCGCATAACATATAGGAGGCGCATCTTCAAAATGCGCCTCGCATAATATATAGGAGGCACATCTTCAAAATGCGCCTCGCATAATATAGGAGGCGCATTATGATAATATGCGCCTCCTATAATATCCAGCACGATTTTTGCTACTTTTTAGCACATGGGAGCCACTACCACTCCACTCACATGCCTCACTTATTCCTCTTCACCAAACATAGATCTACTCGTCCCCAACCTCCTCCCCACCCTATTTCCCCCATTAATTCATCATAAAAGCTTGCTCAACCTCCCTTGGTTGACCCTCATATGTAAGTGAAGTCCCTTACTCCTCTAGATCTACAACATCTCTCTTATTTCTCGTCCGGATCTCTTGCGCAAATCGTTGTTGGAGGAAACATGAAGGAGTGGTTTGCATGTATGCGCGTTGTCGGCGGCACCGACTATGTGATTGTGTTGTGGTGCTTCTTTTTTTGTGAGGTCCGGCTCTCTTGCGCAAACCGTTGTTGGAGGAAACAAGAAGGAGTTGCTTGCATGTATGCGCGTTGTCGGTGGCACCGACTATGTGATTGTGTTATGGTGCTTCTTTTTGTGCAGGGATTTCATTTTGGGATGCCAATGTTTCGCCGGAAGTCGATTCATTTCTTTCCCGGCGAATTTCTGGCACTCGCGGATGTCCTCCTTTTAGGGAGGTCATGCCGATTTTTTCGGCGAGATCCACGTCCATATGCTCTAATTATGTTCTTCTTGGTCTTTTGTACCGCGCAGGCGACCATGGTCCGGCAACTGGTGAACAAAGCCCTCGTGGATAGGTGGATGACATGCGCGAGGGCCGACATGGCACGCGCAAAGAAGACGGAGATACGATGTCCGTGTCGCGACTGCAAGCTGATGTTCCTGATAAGGCACGATTCTGGATTGCTGGAGTCGCACCTTCTCCGACTGATTTCATGAATGGCTACACTCGTTGGATACGTGATGGCGAAAATGGTGACGAGGAGGATGTCAATAACAGTGAAGATATGGACGCCGGTGGCTCGGCAGGTGATGACGATCATGAAAATGATCATCAGGGTGGCGCCGGGCATGGCACGAGGATGATCAGGGTGGCGCAGGGCATGGACACGAGGAAGATCAAGGCGGCGCCGGCCATGATTCGAGCTGGCTGCAAGACCCTCATTACCAAGATCTTCTTCTCAAGGAGACGAGTAACGCTAGAGCCGCCGCCAGAGAGAAAGCTAAGCTTGCGCAAATGGAGAAAGACGCGGTCACTCCATTGTATGACGGATGCAACGACGGGGATACCCGTCTGAATGTAACGCTCAGGGCTCTAGAGATGAAGGCGAAACACAAAATGACCGACGAATCCTTCGACGACATCATGGGATTCTGGCATGATATTCTTCCAAAGAAGGGGAACACGTGTCCGACTGGTATCGCCGAGGCCAAGAAACTTGTGCCCTCTCAATCTACCGCACGTGAAATACCACGTCTGCATAAATGATTGCATCATCTACCGGGGCGAGGACGCGGAGAAGACCGCGTGCCCGGTGTGCAAGGCCTCTCGATACAAGATGGGGAGCAAGAAAGCTCCTAGAAAGGTGGTGTGGTACTTTCCTCTAACTCCTCGTCTGCAGCGGTATTTCGCGGATCCTAAGGAAGCAGAGCTCATGCGCTGGCACGCGGAGAGAAAGAGGCCGCAGGACGATGATCCGGAGAAGGAGGAAATGCTGAGGCACCCTTCGGATGCTTGCCAGTGGAAGGCGTTGGACCTCCAATATTACCATCATTTCGGGAAAGAGTCAAGGAACCTAAGGCTGGGTGTGAGCACCGACGGGCTCAATCCGTTCGGAAGCCAGAGCAGCACGCACAGCACCTGGCCCGTGTTTGTATGGATCTACAACCTCCCCCCTGGCTCTGCATGAAGAAGAAGTATGTAACCATGAGTATGCTGGTTCAAGGGCCGAAACAACCCGGCACAGACATCAATCTGTATCTCACGCTGTTAAAAGAGGAGCTGGCCACGTTGTGGGAAGAAGGAGCTCGTACGTGGGATGCCTCGAGAGAGGACTACTTCGACATGAGAGCGGCGGTGATCACGACGGTGCAGGACTATCCTGGTTACGGATACTTATCGGGACAGGTGACCCAAGGTTTCTATGGGTGCGTTAGGTGCAAGGATAATACAACGTACCACCAGCTAAGAAAGATCCTGGGTCCGGGAAAACCGTGTACCTCGGGACTCGGAGGTGGCTTCCCCTGAATCACCCATGGAGAAAGCTAGCACATCTGTTCGATGGACGGTCGAGCGCCGAGAAAAACCGGACCAGAGGAGCGGCGCGGAAATCTGCGACCTGTTGAATAACTGGGAGTGCCCTGCGCCGGGAAAGACCCAGAAGAAGCCAGAGCCGCTGCTGATGGTATGGAAGGCTAGGTCTGTTTTCTCGGACTTGCCATACTGGTATATCCTCCGCGTGCCTCATAGCCTCGATATCATGCATATAAAAGAAGAACATTGGCGAGAGTCTGCTTTCCACCTCCTTAACACCGATAAGACCAAAGATGGGCCGAAGTCAAGGAACGACCTGAAGCATATGGGCATCCGAAGTGAGCTTCAACCACCATCTAACGATGACGAGGAGGAGAGGAGGATGATCAGGAGCAAGAGGAGACGAAAACGCAGAATAGCCATCATTGTCGCAAGGGAAAAAATGTCAAGAAGGGCGTGGTCAAGCTCAAGGCCGCGTGCTTCACCCTGAGTAAGCAAGAGACCATACAGTTTATGAAGTGCCTCCTGGGAGTCAAATTCCCGAGCGGCTACGCGGGGAAGATAAGCAGGTGGCTAGACGAGGCGAAGCAGCGCTTCAGCGGGATGAAGTCTCACGATGTCGCCGTGATGTTGACGCAGGTACTCCCGGTCGCGCTCCGAGGTTATAATGGACCAGCACGTCCGTGAAACGCTTTGGGGGCTCTGCAATTTTCTCGACGTCATCTCTCGGAAGTCCATAGGCATTAAGGAGCTCACGAGGCTACAGGAGGAGATCGTGGTGATACTATGCGAGCTCGAGATGTATTTCCCCCCCGCTTTCTTCGACGTCATGCTTCATCTGCTTCTCCATGTCGTGGAGGATATCGTCCAGCTCGGTCCTCCGTTCCTGCGAAGCATGATGCCCTTCGAAAGGCTCAACGGACACATCAAGGGATACGTTAAAAAAGGTCCCGTCCAGATGGAAGCATAGCGAACGGCTTCCTGGCCGAGGAGTGCATCTCTTTCTGCTCGAACTTTCTACAAAGCGAGGACACTCTCGGGCTGCCATTCAACAAGCACCTCGGAGGCTCGCTGGATGGGGTCATACTGAGGGCCGACGCGTGAAGCATGTCGACTTCGAGAACCGAAGCAAGGACTATGAAAGAGCAAACCTGGTCGCCCTGCAACACCTGCAGGTGGTCGATCGATACATAGATGAGCACAAAGCGTTTATCAAGAAGTTACGCTGACCGGGGCCTCTCGGCCCCGAGGGAGGAAGATGTCGTCAAGGAGCACAACTCCAGTTTCACGCGGTGGTTCAGGGAGAAGGTGCTTGCTAATCCACCGCAGGCGAGTATTCGGAGGAAGATAAACTCATATTAGCCTTGTCACAGGGCGCCTCGCGCAGCGTGATGACCTATCAGGCATACGATATCAACGGATACACGTTATACACCGAGGAAAAGGACAATAACTGCGATTACCAGAACTCAGGGGTAACAGGGATATTCTACACCGGCGATGTCCCAGAAAGATACTACGGAAGGATCGAGGAGATCTGGGAGCTCAGCTACATTACGGAGAAGGTGCCGATGTTCGGTGTGAGGTGGGCTAAGAGCGTCCTGAAAGAAGGCCGGTATTTCACCACCATGGTTATACCGAAAAAGACCACCAGCGCGAACGCACCCGCGAGCAACGAGCCTTGGGTTCTGGCTAGCAAAGTCGACCAATGTTGGTTCATCACAGACCCATCAAAGCCTAGCCGGGTTGTCGTCAGGAGAGGCAAAAGGAACATTATCGGAATGGACGGAGTCGCCAACGAGCAAGACTTTGACCAGAACGGCGACCCGAAGATGGAAGACGAATACGGCGACCAAGCACCATACGTCACAACCCTACCGAAGAAAGGAGTACTCCCATTCAAGAGAAGTAGTAAAGACGTCCCGGACCTAACCTATGCACCCGCGACGAAGAGGGGCAAGAAGAAGATGGCGGCTAAGAAACGCTAGTTACCGCACTTCGACCATTGTCAAGAACCGTGTGACATGTGTACCCTACTATCATGTATCGAAAAAATCATAATTATCACGTTGTGTAATGTTATAATATTGTATTACGAATATTATATATTTACGAGAAACATTCATAATTGACAATTTTATGTTTTGAAGCTATTTGGATATTTAAAATAGTTTCACTTTATTTTTATAGTTCATACTATGTTTAAGTTACGTTTTTACACTAAAAATAGGCTTAAATAAAAAAGGCAAAAAAATATGACCAAACCAGGATTCGAACCTGGGTGGCCAAAGGGGCAGATAACAAACCAACTCAGCTAGCAAGTCTTAGTGATATATGATACACGCCTAACTAATTTAACTAGACCTGGGAGTTATACAAGGCGCGCACTAAAATGCGCCTCGCATAACTTATTCGAGGCGCAGCTCCTAGCAATGCGCCTCGCATATTCTTAACGAAACGGCACCCGCGCGCGTGGTTCCGTCCCCGATTCCCCACATTACCAAACTCCCACACACGGACGCGGCGACGGCGACGGGATCAGATCGAGAGGCGACGACGACGGGATCAGATCGAGAGGCGACGGCGCGTGGTTCCGTGCAAGCTCGCTGACACCGGCGGCGGGGGAGAAGGACCTTCGGGTGCTGCTCGTCCGAGCTTCAGAAGGTCTCCATCCACTCCCTGGCCGCCGGCAAGAAGGTCGTCCTCTTCGGCGTCCCTGGGGCCTTCACCCCCACCTGCAGGTCGACCCCGAAACCAACACCGTACCATGGTGAGCCAGCCAACCACCCACTCGCTCCCTCCCCTACCTCCCGCCGGTTCATCTCGTCTGTTTGACCGATTTGGTCCCTTCCGCTCTTCCGTCAGCCATCATGGTCACTGGTGAATTTGTGCTAGTTTAGAGACGCTTGATTGTTGGCCGCTGTGGGAGAACGAATTGGCGCCTAATTATCGTTCCTTCTGCCGAAATACTCAAAATGTGCTCCAGATGTTCGTTGGAAATTCAGTGAACGCGGAGTTTTGCTAGATTATTATTAGCCCTGTTGCGGTTTGCGAGTTCAAGGTGATAATTTCTGCAGCCCTGCTGCCGTGTCTTCCTTCTGTAGCTGTTTAGCAAATGAATTTTATTCGCAGGAGTAGAAAAATGAAAAATAGTCCCCACCAACAGGGTTTGCTCCTGGCATAGCTTTCCTATTGGATTGATGCACCATGCTCCCACTGCTTGCTATAATTTTTTGGACCTGGATGCATCTAGCTAGGTGTCAATAAGATTCATCTTGTTGCGGCTGACTGCGCTGAACAACCTAACTTGAGTAGATTCTTGGTAGACCTTGGTCTAGTACTTACATAGATTATTGTGTTTGCACTGTTTGAATTGCATTGTAAGTTTTGAGATATCGGAATCATCACAACCATGAGGGCAACTTTATGTTGGTTCTGTATTTGATCTCAATCTGCTCCTTCTCTAAGAATAGTTTGGTCGTAGTCTTTTTTTTTCTCTAAGAATAGTTTGCACTGTACTGATTGGTCTCCATCACGCATATATCAGCAGCAGCTATTAGCAGGAAGCAATATTCTTGCAGAGAACCCATAATTAGTTCATTTTTTCTCTTTTGCTATTGTTCATTTTTTGCATGTTAATTTGATCTTACACAAAATCTGGCAAAAAATTGCTTTAGGTCTTTTATTCTAACTTTCCAAGTTTTCATTGCAGAACTGCAAAGGAAATTGCAGAGAGGATTACTTCTAGAGGAACTGAAGGTCTAGTGAGGCGCCTCAGGCTCTGCTCCTTACTCTTCTCTCGCTCTCAGTATTTGCAGGAAACAAATGAAATGATGCTGTTGTAGAACTGTTGCTGGATGATTTTTTGGCTGAAAGGGATCTTTGTAGAGCTGTTGTAGAATTTTATGCATTTTTTGTGCAGGTTTTTCTTTTTGAGATGCCAATGTTTCGCCGGGAAGTTGATTCATTTCCTTCCCGGCGAATTTCTGGCACTCCTAGACTAGGAAAATTAGCAAAGGTCATGCCCAAATTTTCTGTCAATTTATACTTTGTAGTTTCATTTCTAAGATATTTGAAGAAATGTTAAATACACTGAAATGAAACTGTTTGTTTGTGGTAATCAAATTTTAATTTGCATGCTCACCAACCAAGCAGCAAATTTATGTTCTTCAGTGGATGTGTACATATATATTCCTGCCATTCTACTTGCTGAATCAATCCCCTGATATTTTCAGATCCATCCATTGCAGCAAGGGATTTCGTGGGTGGCTGCTAGTCCATTGAGTTCCTGCTGTTGACCTGCACCTTAGAGGTAGAGCCTGGCAACTCCTTTTAGTTTCCGTGTCATAATTGAATATCTAATGCTGTTGGGAGTTGATTACTGTTCATGTCATTGCTTGACTATCCAAACGAATTAAATCTTTCTTGCACGAAAGGAGTGTTTTAAAATTGCATATTTCATCTTAGAGTTGAGTTATGCCACTGCCATTATTGTTACAAAATGAACAAAGTACATGTAATGTTATACCTTTTGCCTGACTGGTTTACTAAGATGGTGATTTGTCAACAATCAGAAGCTCAAACCACACCTTATTGTTCCCTGCAATTTTTTTGTGAATCAAATTTTGCCTTGCTTGATCTCCCCATTCGGCGAGTCTCTAGGAGTCGCTGTATTTTGTCGCTATTATTCCACTAGGACAATTTTGTGTCACTTGTGTGTGGATTAACCAACTTCTGTACTGTTCATTATGAACAGATGACAAATGCTTTTGTTGATTTTGTTTTATCTAATTCACATTCCTCGTATCATCATACAGTGGTAGTGACATGTACTCATCTTGTGGTGCAAATGCAGTGACAGCAGCATAGATACATAATTGTCTTTTTTTTCTCGCCTCATAGTTTTTCCTTAACATGAACACACTGTAGTTATCATCTTCATGCAACAAGTTTTAAAATCTGATGTACGTAAGGACATATCAGCAAACATAATGCAGAACTGCTACATATACTATGTATGTATATGTTTCAGTCTCTTAGCTAAGTTCCTTGGGTTCAGCTTGTCTTCCTGTGTACAGAAGCCTGAAAAAGAATATGTACCGGTACCCAAACTGTAGCAGATTAATCAACCTAGATAAAATTTCAGTCTGAAATATAAGTTAACTAAAGTATTTATCCTCACTAGTCGTTATATAAATCTACAAAACTCAAATATACTCCCATAACACCATGGACACTACTACCTCCAACAAGTGCCTTATGCAAATATTTAGTGAGCCACAAGTTACATTTCTTTTATTTGGAATAAATGGAAATTTTGCACAATGGTAACTGATTTGAGAGCTTTCCCAGATAAGAACTCAGAACCACCAAGTGAAATATAAGGAATTGTCGGTAGCTGGTTGGTTGCCGGTTCAGAATGAATGTAGTTTGTAAAGAACCGTGTAATGTTTCTCCTCCAGTCCTCCAGCAGAAACCTTGGTGGCATATCGGAATCGTGCTTGCACCTTTGAGTCCAATGGTTGTGTGAGTGGATCTGCCAGACTATCTCAGACTATTGCAATTCCACTGAAATTAAGTCAGCATTTGCTTAATTACTAAATTGTGCTATAGCTTATTTCTGATAGTATTGTGTAGGGAGAGCACACTAGAATGTTCAGATTTTAATACTGCTTAAATTTACCATTTCTTGTGCAGTCTGTCATCTCTCATTTGTCGTCCATTGCTCGCCTGCTAGGGTCGAATGAGAGGATATTCTGGCGATTTTTGCGTGAGTTTTGAATTTTGATATACTGATTCCAACTTCGGGTGCATAGCTATTATTAGGCCGGTGGAAACCTAGTAGTATGATTGCCTCTAGTTTAATATTTAGTGGAATAAGTTGTGAAACACAACTGGAACTGTCTGAACATGTGTTGATGGGGTGTAGGTTACTGATTTTGCCAGTTTTATTTGTGAATTGTTGCTAGTTGTGAGCTGTACAGAAGCATCTCTTGACATATAACAGGTGACAATTTAGAAATAATTATGTTCTTCAATTTATGATTATATTTATGTTCTGCTGTTTTCTCATATTAGTTATACACTTGTATTTTTAAGTTTTAACTGATCTGGAGTGTTGCTATATTTTTTATTTTATTGTTTGAGGGAGAGTGCTGTTAATTTAGCAACTAGCTAGAGTCATCTGTTTCCAAATGAAAGGCACTTTCTTTACTTGACTGTTCTTCTTGACAATTCATTGCTGGTCAGTTCTATTTAATTATTCATCGCTGGTGTGCTGGTGTGGATTCATCTGCAGCTCTACATGGGTCCATTACCTTTTGAATAGCATAAAATTACCATTATCTGACTAGACTGTTTTAACAAACTGTAAAGTAGATTTTTTTTTGAATAAGCTACAGAGCTGAACACACTTACTTATTCCCAAATCTTCACTCACATATATGCAACTTTAACTTTGACAGATTTTTATTGGCAAAGCCGCACTTGAATAAGGTTAGTTGTGGGAAAGTTAGCTAAAACCAAACACACCAGCACTCTTAATGTGGGAAACTACCTTTTATGGTGGACATCGGCACTCTTAATGTACGCCTAGAAATTTAATATTTAGTAGTTTCATTTCTTTGTGTGTTTTTAGAAATGTCGGGGGCGCCGGGACCTTCAAGCAATAAGCTGGCCTATTGGGAGCTAGAGGCGGAGATGGAAGCCCGCGAGGACCCGGAATTCCAACCGCGGGACGAAGAGATGGAGGAGGCTGAGGAAAACTCGTCGGACGATGAGGAGAAAATGGTGGACACAGAGGACGCCAGTACCACCGATGGCGGCGGTGGTGCCACTACGAGCGGTGGTAGCGCCTCGAAGAAGGCCCGGAAGGATCGGACCCCGATCATGGTGGACGTCGGCACAAGGTCCATCATCACGAGTGTGAGCGCTCATGGTGTTCCGGAGGAGCCGAAGAAGGTTACCGGGGGTTACTCCCACCAGCTCGCGGCAATCCTCCGGAGCACCGCCACGATCAACACGGCGAGCCTCAAGTCTAATGCGAACAAGGGTTTGCTCGTCACGCTCTTCCGAAAGCTGCACGCAAGATACGCGTTCCCGGGTGATGAGGAAAACAACAACAACGACGAATTGAAAGGGAACCCGGTGAACAAGAACGCCCTCAAGACGATGACCAAGGCCTTGGGCAATTGGAAGGCCCGGGTGAAGAAGCTGATCATCGAGGACAAGCTAAGTTACCCGGAGGTCTTTAAGAAGGAGCCTATGGTCAAGGAAGAAGACTATAATCTCTTCAAGACCAGATGCAACTCGACCTTGAGCAAGCTTAAGAGTGAAAGGGTAAGTATATGAGGAGCCTCAACATTGGTACCCACCATCTCGGCTCCGGCGGTTATAGAACCGCGATGCCCAAATGGGAGAAGGAGGACGCCGAATATCGCGAAAAGGGGTTGACACCACCCTTTGCCGACATAAAGGAGCCGCAGGCAAGGAACTTTTCAGGGCCCGACATTCCAAGGTGAAAGGGAGCTCTAATTATACCTCGGAGCCCACCGGCCCCTTCGCTTCGAAGGTCCTAGACTTAATGGGAAACTATGTAAGTAGTTTCCATGCAACTCGATTCTTTGCGTTCACGACTAATCAATGAAGTCGACTAATCGCGTTCCCTCGTGCGCAGAGCGAGGAGTGTAAGAGCTCCTCTTCCCAGGGGTCGGAGCCTATCGCCAAGTGGGACACCACTTTCAACAGGGCGCTGAACCGGACCAAGAATGTCGAACCTCTGAAGGCCCCGTCGTCGGCTGGTCGTGTGCCCGGCTTCGGAGGCATACCGTGGTCCGAGTACTACGGCGGCAACTCGAAGGGAAAGAAGGCCGAAAGCGCCGAGGTGAAAAAGTTAAGGGAAACGGTTGAAGCCTTTCCCGGTGTAGTAGAAAATGCCGTGACCAGGGCTGTGACGGTTGCCGAGACGAAGTTCAAAGAACAAGTCAGGACAGAAATGCAGTCGCAATTGAACGAGAAGCTCATCACCATCCTTCCCATCTACATGGAGAGGTACAAGAGGTGGGAGAGAAGTGGTATGAAGGGGCCACCACCTGTTCCCGACCTCGCGATCGGCAGCACCCAATCGGACAACATGTCGTGGCCGGAGGCGCTGGTGACTCCTCTAGCGGCGGGCCGGTGTTGGTGGACACTCCTCCAGCTCCGGAGGTTGCTGCGGCGAAGGCGCCGACCCGCACCACCGCTCCTCCATCAGGCAGCCACTCCGCCACTTGCGCGCTCAAGCGTGTCGACGGCGGTCCCTCGCCATTGGCCGCGTTCGACGCCCTCAAGGTAATTACTAAGTCATTAAATCTAGAGTTGGGAGGCTCAACCACACTGATGACTTGATCTCGGTTGTACTGACGCCCGGCCTGCATGTCTTTCGCAGAAAGACACTCCTTGCACTCTAATGCACTTGGTGGGCGGCCAGCTGAAGGATGTCGCCATGGGCTCCATCATTATGCCGGATAACCGCGTATGGCACACTGGCACAATGCCACCAGACATGATGAGGGTCCAAATCAGTATGGTGATATCCGGATACGAGCAATTGGAACCTCCCTCTCAACCTTCGGGATGGGAAGATGACGCTCCGCCAGCGGTCCTCGTACTCTCTTTGGCTACTTGTTCCTATGGCCGAAGAGCCAGATCCGTTTGGGGACAGACGTGGACCCCCAGCCCAACATTATCACCGCGGAGGCAGCACAGCCAGCACATGAAGAAGATTTCAACATGGCACAGAATCAAGACGATTATGATGATGATGTTGACCCCAAATTCGGCGACCAGTTCATTTGCACGAGGGCTTCAAGTGAAAGAGGGGTTTCTGATATGTTTGAGCCGGCAGAGCCAGAGACCCAACCGGCGAAACCCGCTTGCCAGCTGCGGCTCTTCCCAACTAGCCAGGACACGCCGCCACCCGCAACCTTCACCGAGCCTCCGAGACCAGCAGTTCCTTTGGCCACCCTCCATAGGGTTGTCGGTGAGACGCAACACGACTCTGGAAAGCCAAAGAAGGGTCGCAAAAGGCCAGGAAAGAAGGGCAAGGATGCTTCGAATCCTGTTTTCCGGGCTCAGGATGGCCCTGCGTTCCAAGCCAACAGGCCTAAGGTGCACGTGGCAGGTGTAGGGATGATGTGTCCATCGATGCTCGCCGTCGCGGGCACTTATATGCGCAGTCTTCATCATGTGTGTTTGTATACCGAGGAGCGTCGCATTAAAGAGAACGACCCATCGTACCTGGTTATGATGGCTAAGGTGCCGAACAGGAAAGAGCTGTGCTTCGTCCATGTACCCCCAGGGGATATCTTCTTCCTGCGGCATACTGACATCTTCGACTTGTTGAACGGGTTCCGGCTGCATGATACCCTGGTCCGGCTGTTCTCCCTCAATACTTCCATGGCGATTACCAGAGACAACCTTCCGCTCTTGCAGGTAGTGGATCCCTACTTCTTCCGTGACGCCTTGTTGGGAACAGAGGAGGGAATCCAAATGGCGACCGACTATCTGACGACCTTCATGCAAAGATACCCGGACAGGCTTGCGATTCTCGTTCCCTACCATCCCACTATGCCGGGTGCTTCGCAAGGCTGCGTTCTCATATGCTTGAACATGAGGCGCTCGACAGCCTTGTACCTCGACTCCAACAGTGCGATTCCGAAGGACTACACAATGATCAAGACCGTGTTTGATGGTGCTCTCGCCGCCTACGTCGCTCAGGAAGGCACGCTACCGGAAACTCCTCATGTAAGGTTCGGCGCGCACGTCTTCAAGCACCTGATGAAGTTCCCCTGCGCCAAGCAGCCGGCAAACAGCAAGAAGGATGCCTTCTATGCCCTTTACCACATGAAGCACTACGTCCGTGAGATGGAGCAGCTAACGCTGCCAAATGACGTCGCCAGGTGGGGTGAAAAGCTTGCAACCACGTCAACTACCGCTCTCAGGCAGGCCTTCTTCGAGATCCAGGAGGATATCGCGGCTCTCGTGCATAATGGAGTCGTCAGATCCGGGGGCATGTTCTACGGTGGCAATCAACCGCCCAATAAATCCATAGACGAACGCTTGGCGATGCAGGGTGACGACAGGTCCATGATGATGCTGGCGGCCAATAAGAAGGGCTTGCTCCATGCCGGCCCTGACAAGCCGACGAAGTCTTGATGCTTCCATTAGCTAGGTAGCTAGCTGTTAGCTAGTTCCGAACTCGTGTTGTAAACTCTTTATTATCACTATGTTGTAAACTTGGTTGTGAGCGACACTAGTAATTTATTTATGTTATGAACTATCCTAAGTGCTTTGTTGCTTTTCATTCGTTCTTGCCGATCTATTTCTTGTGTTTTGCCGATGATTAGAACATGTTGTGGCGTTATGTGTGATGACAATGTCGTTGTTTGATCTCGTGTGCCAAGTAGACTAGTAATTTAGGATATATTCTATTTGCCGCACAAGATCAAACAACGCCACTGTCATTTAGGATATACGTCTTATGCATTGTCTAGCTAGCTACCAAGAGTTGCCCTAAACCTTAGCTAGCTAACTGTAGTAGTTTTCCTGAACACCATCGCCAGTAGCTCGATCTCACCTAGGTAGTAGACAGTGACACCCATATATGCATGATTATGTATATATATTGTCAACTGCTAGCATCTATGTATATATATTGTCAACTGCTAGCTATTTTAGGTGATCATCTTGTTTCACCCATATATATGCATGACTCTGTATATATTATCAACCGCTAGCTATTTTAGCTATTTATTTCCACTGACATGTAACTAATATCATCTTTCTTTGTGTGTGTAGGAGATGGCGAAGAAGTGCTATGTCGTGTACATCGGTCGGGTTCCAGGTGTGTACGAGGAGTGGGAAGACTGCGCGAAGCAAGTCAACACCTTCTCGGGCAACCTCTACCAAGGCTATACGAGTAGAGAGGTGGCGGAAGAGAAGTGGAGGAAGTGGAGAAAAAGTGGAGGAAGTGGCGGAAGAGAGATGGCAGAAGAGAAGTGGAGGCACGGAAGAAAGAAGTGGAGCAACTTCATCGTGATCATCATCGCCTCATTGCTATCCATCGTAGTCTATGTGCTTTACTCTCACCTAAGGTAGCTAGAGCTCGATCCCTCGTCGCAGTTGTAACGTGATTGTGAACTTGTACTCGATCCGAGACGCAAACACTTGTGTTGTGTGATGTACTTCGTATAAATGAACTTGCGTATATGTATGCCGTGATTTGATTCAAGTTGATGGTATTCATGGTGATGCTACTTTCTGGAAATTCTGGACTGTTGTACTGTATTTGTGTATCTATATACCTGTATATGTGTATTCTGGAACACGCAGTAATTCTGCAAATTTTAAAATTCGAAAATGTTATACAAGGCGCATATTAAATGTGCCTCCTATAAGTTATAGGAGGCGCATTCCAGAATGCGCCTCGTATAAGTTATAGGAGGCGCATTTAATAGTGAGCCTCCTATACCTTATAGGAGGCGCATTCTGAAATGAGCCTCCTATAACTTATACGAGGCGCATTCTGGAATGCGCCTCCTATAACTTATAGGAGGCTCATTATTAAATGCGCCTTCTATAACTTATAGGAGGCGCATACTGGAATGCGCCTCCAATACTTGAATATATAGGAGGCGCATTTCAAATGCGCCTCCTATATGCAGGTATAGGAGGCGCATTTCAAAATGCGCCTCCAATAAGCCAAAATATGCGAGGCTTGGCTTTCGAGGCTCATTCCATATGCGCCTCGAATAACAAAAAAACGAGCCTCCAATAATCTTTTCTCTAGTAGTGACCATGGCAGAGTACATGGCCAATATGAAGGGCTACGGGGACGTGATGTCCTCTGCTGGTAAACCCCTCGACGACGAGGACATGGTGTCCTACCTCATTGCTGGCCTCGACGAGAAATATGATTAAATCGTCGCCCCCGTTCTCGCTCGGGAGATCCCGATCTCAGTAAGCGAATTCCACGCCCAGCTCCTTGACTATGAAAACCGTCAGCATCTTCTTCATGGCAGTGGATCCTCCAACTCCTCGGTGAATGCTGCGGCTCGCGGTGGCTGTGGAGGCTTCACGCGTGGCGGCGACCGTGGCTACAACGGCAACACAGGGTGTGGCCGCGGCAACTCCAATTATGGGGGTGGCAATGCCAACTACGGAGGCAACAATCAGGGCGTCGGTGCAGGCGGTCGCGACATCGTCAACAACAATGGTCGTGGTCGTGGAAATCCGTACGAAAATCAGTATGGAAACGGGGGAGGAGGAGATCGCCCCCGCTGCCAGCTGTGCAATGTCTCTGGCCACTCGGTCAAGGACTGCTGGCACCACTACGATCCAGATTACGTCCCTAGAGAGAGATCTGCATCGACAGTCTACAACAACAACAACAACAACACCAACGAGTGGCACATTGACACTAGCGCTACTAACCACATTACCGGCGGTCTTGATCGCGTGACAACCCGTGAGAAGTACCAAGGGTATGACCAGGTCCACACCGCCAACGGTGCAGGTATGGACATTAGTCATATTGGAAATACTGCTCTTCACACACCCTCTAAAAATTTGCATCTAAACAAAGCTCTCTATATTCCTCAAGCAACCAAAAATCTTGCTTCTGCTCATAACCTCACCTATGACAATAATGTATTCCTTGAAATTCATCCTTTCTCGTTTTGTATCAAGGACCATGACACGAAGAAGGTTCTTCTTAGAGGACCATGCATGTCGAGATGGCCTCTATCCACGTCCTAACTCCGTCAAGCAAGCCTCGGCTGCAGTCAAGCCATCATCAACACGATGGCATAATCGTTTAGGCCACTCGGCCCTTGCCATAGTTCAAAGAGTTGTTACAGAATAAACTAACATGTTTGAGTGATTTCAATAAGGAAGTTGTGTCTGATGCATGTCAAAAAGGCAAACATCATCAACTACCATATCCTATTTCCACTATCAAATCCACTACTCCATTAGAGCTTGTTTTTTATCATGTATGAGGACCAGCTCCTGATTCTGTTGGGAGAAAGAACTATTACGTTAGTTTTATCGATGATTTAAGCAAATTTCCTTGGATATATTTTCTTAAGAATATATATGAGGTTTTTCACATCTTTCATAAATTCCAAGCCTGGGTTGAGAGACGCCTAGGCCATAAGATCATAACCATGCAAACGTATTAGGGAGGTGAATATGAGAACTCAATTCCTTTTTATGCAAATTGGCATCACCCGTCACGTGTCATGCCCTCATGCACACCAACAAAATGGATCTGCAGAGAGAAAGCACTGTCACATAGTTGATACATAGTTGAAATATTGGGATGAAGTGTTTATTAACGCTACCTATATTATCAATAGGCTACCCACCAAAGTCTTAGATTTTTTCACTCCTTTAGAAACACTCTTTCGTGAAAACCAGACTATATGTCCTTTAGAATCTTAGGATGTGCATGCTGGCCAAATTTGCGTCTATACAACACTCGCAAACTTGAGTTCCATTCCAAGAAATGTGCCTTTCTCGGCTATAGCATCATGCACAAGGGGTTTCAGTGTCTTGATATAGCCTCTGGCGAATTTACATCTCTAGAGATGCTATATTTGATGAAACGGTGTTCCCTTTCTCAAAATTAAATCGTAATGTTGGTGCATTGCTTAGATCTCAAATTCTTCTCCTACAAAATTCTCCACACTTTGATCAAGGGGGAGAACAACTAGTTCGTCCAAGTGTGGCTAATGCTCCTATTATTCCTGCTAATCACTCTGATAATTTTGGTGTTGAAGATTGACGACCCACAAATATAGGGGGTCTATCATAGTACTTTCGATAAATAAGAGTGTCGAACCCAACGAGGAATAGAAGGTGTTGACAAGCAGTTTCGATGAAGGAATAACTGTAAATACTAGAAGATAAACTTGTAGTGGTTTTTTATATTGCAGATAAATAAAGTGCGAGTAAATAAAATGCAGTAGTAATAACTACAGCAAGTTGCCCAATCCTTTCTTTAGCAAAGGACAAGCCGGTGGGTTTACTATTGATTAACAAACGTTCTCGAGGACACAAGAGAGGTTTCTGCCAAGTGCTTTTGTTCCATCCAGCTGAATAATCTTAAGTGTTTTGATAAGTGTTATGTGGGCGAACCTATGCTAATGTATCGTCCCATCCAAGACTAATACATACTTGTTATTATACCCCCTGCAAGAATCCGCAACTACAAGAAAGTAATTAAGAAATAAATCTAACCACAACTTTAAAATCCAGGATCCTACGCTCCCTCGTGTAATGGTTTCCTAACGGGGGTTTAGGTTTCTGTCACTCCGGCAACCCCACAATTAGTAGCCAAATACACGATGCATTCCCCTGGGCCCATAAATTGTTAAGTATCATGTATTCGACGTTCACATGACACCACTATAAGAATAGCACCACAACTTAAATATCAAACATTAAATATTACTCAACATTACTTCACTACTAACAACTTGACTTCTCCCATGTCCTCAAGAACAACACGAACTACTCACAAGACATCATATTGATAATGGTCGGAGGTGATATAATGGATGATAACAATCTGGTCATAAAGTGCAAACACCGATAAATCTCATAAGCATCAACTACTAACAAGCAATCCACACCGGGAGAGAGATCTAATGCAAAACAATGATAGAGGCCCCTAATTGTTACAGCGGGATGACGGTGGATGATGAGGGTGATGGTGCTGATGGTGATGATGATGATGATGACGATCTTGATGATGCCCAGAGTGATGACGGTGACGATGGCGGTTATTTCCCCTTTCCGGAGAGGAATTTCCCCGGCAGATTTCTCCCTGCCAAAGAGCTTTTCTCTCTCAGGGTGTTTTCCTCCCCGAGGCGGCGGCGGAATAATTCTTCGACGATGGTATGAGGCTTAGGGTTTCCTCGGGGACAGATACGCAAAAGATATCCCCCAGAGGTGGGCCAGGGTGTCCACACCCCAGGTGGCGCGGCCAAGGGGGGCGCCACCTCATGGTGCGGGCCCCTAGTGGCCCCCCTTTGGCTCTCCTTCTGGATGGGTTCCTCCTCCGAACTTATAAGACACCCCCGGTCTCCCACTTCTTCTTCTGATCTTCTGAAATATGGTATCCCGGCCGTGCTTTTTTCCATCAGATTCCTGGTCACGGTGTTTATTCCCCAAAAATTATAAAATATGCAAAATAATATAAAATAACATAAGGGATGCATCATAACATGAAATATATCGATGAATAATAGAAAATTATGATATAAAATAGTGATGCAAAATGGACGTATCAACTCCCCCCAAGCTTAGACCTCGCTTGTCCCCAAGCGAAACTGAACTCAGTAAACATGACCACAGGTGTATGGAGTGAAGAGTCGATAAATAAAATACGGACAATAAGCATCACATCTATCTATGCACCAATCATTATAGACAACAACTCCCTCTCATATAACCTAACTTTGAACGAGTAATGGGAGTCACAAACAAAGATGCAAAAGATAGAATCAAAATTGGTAATGGCAAACTTCATTCTTGGTCAGAGAACATTTAATGATATCATCCTTATCTTAGGTGAAGTCTTTATAACAAGGCTTATATTGTAGAGATTAACATGTTTAATTATAACAATTCTTTTACAGTGATTCAAAGCTTTCAAAGTAATATTCATTCAGATAATAAAGCATGTGCTAAACAAAGAAGGATAGAAAACATGATTGAATAAATCAACATATAAATGGTGAGATCACAATAACTCAAAAGCTTGCTGGAGACATGAAGGAATGGGTTTACTGAATCAACATAAATGTAAAATATAGGCCCTTCGCAGATGGAAGCATGGATCACTCATGTGCTAGAGATTTTATTTAATAAACAGAGGTCTAAAAGTTTGACACTCCTCCCATCCATCTTACACAAACCATGGCTAACCGAATCCTCGGGTGCCTACCAACAATCACATACCATGGAGGAGTGTCTAGATTTTAGGGGAGATGTATGCTAGTGTCAACGAATGGTAAACAGAAAATACAGTACGTCACAAGCCAACTAGACTTCATAAGAGCGGCTCCCATATGAGGGACGCAACTAGTGTAGAAGGTCATCCCTCATTCTATTTTGTTTACACGATTATGCTTTGACTGATAAATCAGGGGAAAAACTAGTGAAGAGAATTTATGTATTAGCTTGGGGCTGGGCACCCCGCTGCCATCTCTTCTAGCATTTGGATAAGGGAATGAAGCCACTAGTCCAGGTGTTTGAAGTCCAATCAACAAGTGAGATAAAGATTATCTATTGACATCCTCATGAGCAAAAACAGGAACACAAAACATGAGTAATTTTGTAAGTTTTAAAGGTAGCAGATGAGCAATTTACTTGGAGTGGCGGTGAAATACCACATGTAGCAAGGTATGGTGGACACAAATGGCAAGGTTTTGGGGCTCAAGGTTTGGATGCACAAGAAGCATTCCCTCTCAGTACAGGGTTTTTGGCTAGCAAGGTTGGGTAGCAAGCATAAGAGTTGAGGGAAAACAAACAAATATACATATGATAAAACCAATCGTGCAATCTTCATTGAAATCCCAAGCGATCTTAACTTGTGAATACTAAGTTTATGAGATAATAGGCAATTCCGCTTTCTTATACTAGCATCTCAAATTATTACTCAACATTACTTCACTACTAACAACTTGACTTCTCCCATGTCCTCAAGAACAACACGAACTACTCACAAGACATCATATTGATCATGATAGGAGGTGATATAATGGATGATACCAATCTGGTAATAAAGTGCAAACACCGATAAATCTCATAAGCATCAACTACTAACAAGTAATCCACATCGGGAGAGAGATCTAATGAAAAACAACGATAGAGGCCCCTAATTGTCACAGCGGGATGACGGTGGATGATGAGGGTGATGGTGCTGGTGGTGGTGATAATGATGATGACAATCTTGATGATGCCCGGAGTGATGACGGGGATGATGGCGGTGATTTCCCCTCTCCGTAGAGGAAGTTCCCCGGCAGATTTCTCCCTGCGAGAGAGCTTTTCTCTCTCGGGAGTTTTCCGCCCTGAGGCGGCGGCGGAATAATTCTTCGACGATGGTATGAGGCTTAGGGTTTCCTCGGGGCCAGATACGCAAAAGATATCCCCTAGAGGTGGGACAGGGTGGCCACACCCCCAGGTGGCGCGACCAAGGGGGGCACCACCTCATGGTGTGGGCCCCTAGTGGCCCCCCTATGGCTCTCCTTCTGGCTGGGTTCCTCCTTTGAACTTATAATACACACCCGGTCTCCCACTTCTTCTTCTGATCTTCTGAAATATGGTATCTCGGTGGTGCTTTTTCAATCAGATTCCTGGTCCCGGTGTTTATTCCCCAAAAAATTATAAACCATGCAAAATAAGATAAAATAACATAAGGGATGCATCATAACATGAAATATATCGATGAATAACAGAAAACTATGATATAAAATAGTGATGCAAAATGGACGTATCAACTCCCCCCAAGCTTAGACCTCGCTTGTCCCCAAGAGAAAATGAACTTAGTAACATGACCACAGGTGTATGCAGTGAAGAGTCGATAAATAAATACGGACAAGAAGCATCACATCTATCTATGCACCAATCATTATAGACAACAACTTCCTCTCATATAACCTAACTTTGAATGAGTAATTGGAGTCACAAACAAATATGCAAAAGATAGAATCAAAAAATGTAATGGCAAACTTCATTCTTGGTCAGAGAACATTTAATGATATCATACTTATCTTAGGTGAAGTCTTTATAACAAGGCTTATATTCTAGAGCTTAACATGTTTAATTATAACAATTCTTTTACAGTGATTCAAAGCTTTCAAAGTAATATTCATTCAGACAATAAAGCATATGCTAAACAAAGAAGGATAGAAAACATGATTGAATAAATCAACATATAAATGGTGAGATCACAACAACTCAAAATCTTGCTGGAGACATAAAGGAATGGGTTTACTAACTCAACATAAATGTAAAAGATAGGCCCTTCGCAGATGGAAGCTTGGATCACTCATGTGCTAGAGATTTTATTTAATAAAACAGAGGTATAAAAGTTTGACACTCCTACCATCCATCTTACACAAACCATGGCTAACTGAATCCTTGGGTGCCTACCAACAAGCACATACCATGGAGGATTGTCTATATTTTAGGAGAGGTGTATGCTAGTGTCAACGAATGGTAAACAGAAAATACAGTATGTCACAAGCCAACTAGACTTCATAAGAGCGGCTCCATATGAGGGACGGAACTGGTGTAGAAGGTCATCCCTCATTCTCTTTTGTTTACACGATTATGCTTTGACTGGTAAATCATGGGCAAAAATAGTGAAGAGAATTTATGTATTAGTTTGGGGCTAGGCACCCCGTTGCCAGCTCTTCTAGCATTTGGATAAGCGGATGAAGCCAATAGTCCAGGTGTTTGAAGTCCAATCAACAAGTGAGATAAAGATTCTCTATTGACGTCCTCATGAGCAAAAATAGGAACACAAAACATGAGTAATTTTTAATGTTTTAAAGGTCACATGAGCAATTTACTTGGAGTAGTGGTGAGATGATTTGAAGGGGATTTCTCCTGCTATATGTCAGCATGATATTAATAGTTTCACTAGAAGTGACCTGATAATTTGTCGATGAAGAAGGGGATGCCTTGGGCATCCCCAAGCTTAGACGCTTGAGTCTTCTTGGAACTTGCTGGGATGTACCTTAGGGGCATCCCCAAGCTTAGGATTTTCACTCTTCTTGATCACGTCATATCATTCTCTTCTCTTGACCCTTGAAAACTTCCTTCACACCAAACTTCTCACAATCTTCATTAGCAATGTTAGTACAATCGAAATAATAAATTCACATGGTTTAGTTTCGGCACAAGTCTAGTACTCAAAAACACATTAGCTACTGTCACAAATTCTTTTAAAAATCATTTTCTCAAAAGAACACCAAAAGAAAGAGATTAAGATGCAAATGCAATAATTGACAGAAATCTGTCAAAACAGAACAGAAGGCAGAGATCAATTTTTTCGAAATTCTTCTGTTGCTCAAATCAAAACATGGCCAAGTAAAAAAAAAGTTGCGTTTATAGCCCAGGTCATTTTGAATTTTCTGTGATTTTATACGTAATTAACAGTGGACAGCAGAAATCTGTTTCCTGCGCAGAAATCCGAAATATAGTGTCAACTTTCCACTAGAGGCTTTACTTGGCTCAACGAAAACACAAAAGAAAAGATATATCAGGGTTGCTAAGGAAATAGAAAAAACCCAGGTGCAAAGCACACAAAAGAAAACAAAGGAAAACTGAATGAAAACAGAGAAATAAAATAGGTGTTCTGCCGGTAGCGTTTTTCTTTGACACCTTTCAGCTCACAATGATTTTTTAAAGATGCTCACATAAGAATTATTTGTTGAAGAAAAATAGAGCATAAAGAAGCAAACATAAAACAAATTTAAGTCTAACCCACTTCCTATGAAAAATAATCTTATAGAAAAACAAGTCATGAAAACACAAGGCAACAAGCATAGGAAAGCAAAACAAAGTGCAACTTCATAATTTTCAACTTAAAGAGGGGAAACTTGATATTGTTGAGATGCATAAAACCATATTTCCCTCTCTCATAATAACTTTCAGTAGCATCATGAATAAAATTAACAATATAACTATCACATGAAACATTCTTATCATGAGCCACATGAATACAAGAATTATTACTCTCCACATAAGCATAGTCATTCTTATTAATAACAACGGGAGTAGGATTATCATAAAGAACTCGAACATGATAGACAAGTTGCATATTAAATAGATGGTTTTGGGTAATCCCACCATAATTATTGAAAGTTTCATGAGGATGATTGTAATTGTAGCCTATGTTATAAATTTCTTTATAATAATTATCAAAGACTGGAGGCATACCAAAATCATAATTAATTTTCTCCTCAATAGTAGGTGGACTGAAAATATCATATTTATCAATGCAATCATCATCTATTGGAGGCATTGTATCATCACAAGCAATAAAATATTTGTCTTCCAAAATGCGTTCATTTGTAAATATATCATCATTTTTACTAGGAGGAGATGTATCAAGCATATAATCATTAATAGAAAAGGGATTTTCAAACACATCATCCACAAGTTTAGAGATTTCTATATCATCATTGGAGGGAACATGGATGGTACTAATAGTACAGCAATTTTCAGAATTCGTACCAAACAAATTTTCAATATCAAAAGTAGTGTGTTTCTCCCAATCATGATCACTTTCATAAATAAAAGGCATAGGAAAATCATCGAGTTCAGACTCATCAGCAAAAGTTGTAATATGAACAACATGCTTAGGGGGAGACACCTTTACCTCTCTCTTTTTACTCCTCATCTTCTTCTTCCTCTTATTCCCCTCTTTAGGAGGGAGAGGCTTAAAAGGGAGCTTCTCCATGTACCCTGGTTTATTATCAGAAACGATAGAAAGAACTTTGGAGGATTTCTCCTCTTCATTAATGAGAACAAAACACATATTTCCTGTTATATTTTGGTAAAGTCTCCTCTTTTATAATATTTTGAATGTAAGTTTTTGCATGGAAATTATCAACACGATAAAGATGGCATCCATGCAAGACACTATTCATATCAAAAGCACTCATATCTATCAAAGAAATTTTTCTTAATAACTCTTCACACCCCAAAAATAATGTAAGTTCATCATGCTCATTAGGGATGATCATGTCATCACAATACAAACTTGCAGTACTCATAGGATTCAAAAGGCTACTATCATGGCCTGAGCATTGGAAATTAAAATGACCCACTTTATAGCAAAATTCACAAATGAAAGGATAGAGGGCACAAACTTTTTCACCAAGATCATCTAGAGCCCTACTCCACATTCTAGTGTTTTCACTCCTATGATGGATACAATAATATTATTCAATTTGATTATGTTCACAAGGTCTAAGAGCTCCACAAAAATTAACATGCTTATAAGAAATAGTACTTTCAGAAGTTTGAGAATGTTTATTGCAATCATCAATAACAATTTTATTTTCCATGCAAGTGTATTTAAAAGGTTCACGGTATATGTCCCAATTTCCTTTAGGAATATTAAGATAAGAAGCAAAGGATCTATACCAACGAACAGCTATTTGAGGATCAAGACCATATTTATCATTAAGCTCATGAAAATGAGCAGTTTCAGCAAAAGTCTTAATGCAATCATACTCATAGTGTATACCTGACTCTTTACCTTTGTTGTTATTCCAATCTTCACTATTGATTAGAATTCTCTCAAGAAGATCCCATTTAGCTTCAACCTTCTTACTAAAAAAAGAACCCTCTGAACAGGCATCTAGATAATCCTTCCAATGTCCTGAAAGCCTTGCATAAAGATAGTAACAATTATTTCATCAGGAAGCTCATGGTTAGGACATTTGAGTATTAATATTTTCTGTCTTCCCCAAGATGGGGCTCTTTCTCCATCATGATGCCAAAAATTATATATGTAATTCCTATCTACATATAGTTCATGAGAAGGATAAAATTTAGAGTAAAAGAGAGATTCAAGTTCTTTCCACTCCAAATGATGAAGATTGTCTAGTATTTCATACCACTCCCTCGATTTGTCCTCAAGTAACAAAGGGAATAGCCTCCTCTTAACTTGGTCTGTTGAGATACTTTCACACTTGAATAACTCGCATAATTCATGCATAAAGTGTAAATGATCACTGGGATGGGCGGTTCCATCTCCAAAATAAGGGTTATCCATGACAAGTTCAACAATTTTCTTGGGTATTTTAAAAGGAATGCTTTCAGTAGGAGGATTTAAAATATCACAAGCATCATTAGATTTATCACATATTGGAGATAAAGTATCATCATAGCAAATTTTCTCCTCTAAAGCTGGAAAACTAAAAAGTTTATTAAAACTAGATTCCCCAAGCTTAGAATTTTCCATAGTAGTAGAAATAATGGTAACCAAATAATTAATGCTAATAACATTGCTATCACTATTATGCAAACAAACTTCCATAGGTTTTTTAATTTTCTCTTCAAAAGCATCATGTCCTAATTCAAGATAAATATTATAGAGTTCTATCATATTTTTGTTGTTTTCCATTAAGACTACTAGTAAAAATAAAAACAAGAAGCGAGTAAAAATAAGCCTAACTAGTGAAAACAAGAAACAAAAAGATATAATTGCAGAATCTAAAGGAAATAACTTCGAGCACTCACACCCGAGGATGTGAGTACCTTTTACCTTACCTCCCCGACAACGGCGCCAGAAAAGAGCTTGATGCCTACGCATGTTTCTATTCTTGTAGACAGTGTTGGGCCTCGAAGTGCAGAGGTTTGTAGAACAACAACAAGTTTCCCTTAAGTGGATCACCCAAGGTTTATCGAACTCAAGGAGATAGAGGTCAAAGATATGCCTCTCAAGCAACCCTGCAATTAAGATACGAGAAGTCTCTTGTGTCCCCAACACACCCAATATACTTGTCAGGTATATAGGTGCACTAGTTCGGTGAAGAGAGACTAAAATACAAGCAGTATGGATGATTATAAGTGATAATTATAATCTGAAATAAATATGGCAGCAAGCAAACATGTAGCAGAACAGGTGGAAAACGGTGTTTCAATGCTTGGAAATAAGGCCTAGGGCTCTTACTTTCACTAGAGGACACTCTCAACAATGAAAACATAATTGAATGCATAAATATCATTTCTTCACTAAGCTACTCTGAACCACTCTCCGGTCGAATAACGAACACTAATCATTGCTAGGGCTTGAACAACACTCCTCGGAGTAAGCACTTTCCCAACCAAGTAACCCCCATGCTATCACCATGGGACCAGATGGTTCCACGCAAACACCACAATTTCATAGGTTCATCTTCCAACACAAGATATAAATATCATGCTAAACCACACGGTGCACACACTATCACCTTTACCCCGTGATCAAAGTGTTTACGGAGATAACAAAACCACTTGAGTAGCATAACAGATGAAGATCAATCTACATATTCAACTATATTACAAAGCTCATGATCACATAAAGATCACACCATGAGAGAGAGAGATGAACCACATAGCTACCGGTAGAGCCCTCTGCCTCGGGGAAGAACTACTCCCTCCTCATCATAGGAGACAACAACGGCGATGGAGATGGCAGTGGAGTCGAAGGAGATGTCTTCCGGGGGCACTTCCCCGTCCCGGCAGGGTGCCAGAAAAGAGATCTGTTCCTCGAAACTTGTCGGCGACGGCGGCGGAGCTACGGATGTATTTTGTGGAAAAGGTCGATTCCCCCAGGGTTTATGCACCGAGGAGTATATATGGGCGAAAGGGCGATGCCGGGAGGTGGCCAGGGGGCCCACACCACTAGGTGGCTGATGACCCATAAGTATAGGGGATCGCAACAGTCTTCGAGGGAAGTAAAACCCAAATTTATCGATTCGACACAAGGGGAGCACAAGAATATTTGTGAGCCTTAACAAGCGAGTAGTCGATTCACTTGCACCTGAAAGTTGACTAGTTCGCATTGGTTTATCAGTAGTAACAGTTTTATAGCAGCAGCAGTAATGAAATAACAACAGCAGTAGTATGAAATCAGCAGCAGTGTTGTTTGAAGTAAACGACAGGATTAAATATTGTAGGCATAGGGATGGATGAACTGGCGTTGCATGGATAAGTCCAAATAATGATTATGTCATGGGCATTGCAGATAAATAAGATAAAACATCCAAGTACTAAGCAACCATAGGCATATGTTCCGTAAATATTCGTACGTGCTTGCAATGAGAACTTGCACAACATCTTTTGTCCTACGGGACCGTTTTCAGCGGGGCCTCAAGGGAACTACTGATAATTAAGGTGTTCCTTTTAATAGAACACCGGAGCAAAGCATTAACACTCCGTGAACACATGTAATCCTCACATTGCAGCCATCCCCTCCGGTTGTCCCAATTTCTGTCACTTCGGGGCCTCGGGTTCCGGAAACGATGTGTGTAAACAACTTGCAGGTATGATCAAGAAACAATTATTATCATCATGATTCAATAACATGTTCAGATCTGAGATCATGGCCCTCGGGCCCAAAGTGGCAAGCATTAAGCATAACAAGTTTCAACAATGTCAATAGCACTAATAGAGGATAGTAGGCACTATGCCCTAACAATCACGGCATTATTACATGAACAATCTCATCCAATCCCTACCATCCCCTTCATCCTACAACGGGGATTTACTCACACATGGATGGGGGAAATCTGGATGGTCGATGGAGAGGTGTTGGTGATGATGGTGGCGATGATCTCCTCCAATTCCCCGTCCCGGCAGGGTGCCAGTACAGGAACTTCTGATCCCCGAATAGAGGTTCGGGATGGCGGCGGCAATCTATTGTGTTTCTGTGGAATATGACGAACCCCCTCGGGTTTTAGGGTTGGAGGCTACTTGTAGTCGAAAGGGGAGTCCGAGGGGGACTCTGTGGGGGCCCACACCCTATGCTGGCGTGGCCAGAGGACCCGCGCCAGGGGGTGTGGCCACCCTGTGGCTCCTCTCCTGGCCCCCTCTGGCTCCCGGGGTCTTCTGGGGTGAAAACACCATTGGGCTCTTTTCTGGGCATTTTCCCGAAAGTTGATTTTTCTGCACAAAAACAAGACACCAAGGTAATTCTACTAAAAACATTGTTAGTCCGTGTTAGTTGTATCCAAAACACACAAGTTTAGAGGAAAACAATAAGAAAAGTGTTCGGAAAAGGAGATACGTTTTCGACGTATCAACTCCTCCAAGCTTAGCTTATTGCTTGTCCTCAAGAAATTCAGTGACAACTGAGTGCGAATAAAAGACTTTTACGAACACATTTGTTTCATATGATGTAAATATACTCACTATATGATCAGATACTTAGTTATGCTCATGATAAGATACATGCAAGATATTGTCACTTAATAGCTATGCAAACCATGGAAAGATAACAACATATTAATAATAAACAACATGAAGCATAACTATTTGCAAGATTGAAGTATTCCTAATAGGATCTGATAAAGTGGTATCTCGCTTGCTTTTAAGTATGGGGCAAAACATAAATGCCAGGGCACCTCTGAAGTTCAAGGGAAGACTAGAAGTAAAGATATCAAAGATGCACGTATCAAGAATATACCACAATCAATCGAGCTTTGGGACAAACATATTACACTAATAATGATAACTATGCTCTCAAGAAAGTGCTCAAAGAATTTGGCATAGACTCAACATAAAAGTAAAAAAAGAAAGGCCCTTCGCAGAGGGAAGCACGGGTCACTCATGTGCTAGAGCTTTTTATTTTGTTAAACAGAGATATTGAAAACATTTTTAAGAGTGGTGTATGCTTATCTCAACGAATGGTAAACAGACAATACAGTACGTCACAAGCCAACTGGACTCACAAGAGCGGCTCCCATGGTGAAGTACGCAACTGGTGTAGAAGGTCATCCCTCTTTCTCTTTTGTTTACAAAATTATGCTTTGACTGATAAATCAGGGGCAAAAATAGTGAAGAGAATTTGTTCGTATTAGTTTGGGGCTGGGCACCCTGCTGCCAGGTCTCCTATCATTTGGATAAGCGGGTGAAACTAGTAGAGGGTGTGAGATCCAATCAACAAGTGAGATAAAGATTCTCTATTTACGTCCTCATGAGCTAAAACAGGGGCACAAAACATGAGTAATTTTTAGCAGGTTTTAAAGGTAGCACATGAGCAATTTATTTTGGAGTGGCGGATAAATACCACATATAGGTCGGTATGGTGGACACATTTGGCAAGCTTTGGTTTTCAGGGATTTGGATGCACGAGTAGAGATCATACTCAGTACAGGTGAAAGTTAGCAATAGATAGGGAGCGACAATAAAGAGAGCAACAACTATCATAATCATGTTTGCGACAAAGTAAAATTTACTGAGGCATAAAATTGATACTAGAACTCGGAGGCAAAATAAATAATCAAGGCTTATTGACTTTTTGTTTTCAGTCTTAGCATGCGTGAGCATGTGCCAAGTTGATTCAAATGAAACAGTCAGAGGAGGCTATCACAATGTGATACTCTTCTCATGAATACAACAATGCAAACAAATATTTATGTGACATATCATTAACTATTAATAAATTGGAACAAAACATGCGAGAGCATGAACTATTAAGCAGCCATTAAGTCACATATATCTTATACGAACAAACTAAGCATGCTCATATAGATAGATATATGTACAAAAATGAAAGATAGAATTCATACCAGCCTCTCACCACACTTGAATTGTCGTAGATCGTCATTATTGCTCTTCACTTGTGGCTAGAATAATATATAATGAAAAACAAGCTCTAATGGAATCAGGAACGACTGTTGAACTCTGCAGCAAACTTTACAAAACCAAAGAAGAACAATAAATATTTTTGGTTTTTTCAACTAAAGCACGAACAAAAAGAGAGCAAGCAAAGAAAGTAAAAATATTTTTGGGTTTTCCAAATAAAACAAGAATAAAGGAAAGCAAACAAAACAAAATATTTTTGGGTTTTTGAATATTAAAGTGCAACTAAATAATAAAGCAAACCAACTAAAGAAACAAAAATAGAGAGAAACAACAGAAATATTTTTGGTATTTTTGTGTTTTGGAAAGTGAAAACAAAACAATAAAAACAAAAGAAGTGAAAGAAATGAAAGAAACGAAAACAAGCGAAAGAAACGAAAATAAAACACGGATATACAGAGAACCGACAGAACATGATACGTAAATGAGCGTGATGTCGGTATACCTCCCCCCAAGCTTAGGCTTTTGGCCTAAGTGGAGATCAATCACCAAGGGGACCATGAGGTGGCGCCCCCGTAGTATGCTGAGGAGGAACCCTCCTCCTGATATGTTCTCGAGGATGTGTCGGTGTACTGCGTGTTGTGGTCCTCGGGAGGCGCATCTCACCTCTCCTGCTGCCGGTAAAACTCCATGGTGCTCAAATGCTCGTCTATCTGCTCCTTGGAGAGCGACCATGGTGACATGTCAATCTTAAACAAAACAGGCGGCATCAAAGTAACTTTCGATCTTCCCCATCCATATATAAAACTCTATAGACTAAATGTTCAATAGTAGAGTTAGAAGTGACAAACTGATGGGATTTCATAGGAGCAAGGCGGCGTGCAACAAGTGCATCAAGGTTATACTGTGTGCTACGGTTCAACGCAGCATCAATGAAAGTAAGGTGGTAACTAGAAATATTACTAGTGTTCTCTCTACCAAGGATACTAGTACCAATATAGTAAGCAAAGTATCTAAGAGCAGGAAGTTGAATGTTCCTTATCTTCCCACGTTGGGATGAGCGACTGACATCGTTGGTGACTTCTCGATAAATTCCCTGGAGGTCCGCCGGTCTATCTTGAATCCTGCTTGTTGTCCCAGTTGAAAGTGCACTTGCATCTTTGATCTCTCTTAGGTTTTGGAGTTGATAACAACACCACTAAGCTTCTAACAGTGCGTCAAGTATTTCAGGTTAGATCAACTAGACGCCAAAAAGGTGAAGAGAATTCCAAGACAAAGCCACCAAAATTAACTTGGTCCAGCGGTAGTACCGGGCGTGGCAGCGGTAGTACCGCTCTGCACAGGGAGCGGTAGTACCGCGCCCAGTACCGCCAGAAGTACCGCTAGGAGGAAATTGCGTACTGCCTCCAGCGGTAGTGGCTCGGTATTACCGCTGAACTCTTTTTAATCTTGAGCAAATCCTTGCTCAGCGGTAGTACCGCTACTGGCTGGCGGTAGTACCGGTCCCTCCAGGAAGCGGTGGTACCGCCCCCAGTACCGTCTCTTCTACCGCTGGCTAGGAAATTGCTCTCTGTATCGCACGGTACTAGAGCGGTAGTAGCTCGGTACTACCGCCAACCACTTCGCATTAATTCAAAGTGGGTGGCCAGCGGTAGTACCGTGGCGCACTCGCGGTAGTACTGCTGCTGGAGTACATGGTACTTCAGCAGCAGTACCGCCTGCGCTCTGCGTCAGAGACGTGCTAGTACCGCGTGGATACCCAGGTGGCGGTAGTACCACTGGGTCCAGCAGTAGTACCGCCAATCACGAAAAGGGTCAAAACGGCTAGTTTTGGGATGGGGCTATAAATACCACATCCCCTTCTTCCCCAAGAGGTTGCTCGTTCCAGCATTTATGTCAATCATTTATTGAGCCTCCAAAAGTTAGATCTCTCCCAATCCCTCCACCCAAACTCGTTGATACTTGGAGGATTGGAGGAGAAGACCTAGATCTACATCTTCACCGACTCGTTCTTCATTCCCCCTCTCTAGCTAGAGGGATCTAGCCTAGGGTTTCCTCTTGTGGAGAATCTAGGAATCTTGGTACTTGTTGGTGATTCAAGAAGAGTTGGGAGCCCCCAATTTGATTGTGGGTGTGTGCCCCAAGTTGTTTGTAAAGGACTCGATCCCCGCCTCAAAGGGGTTCAATAGTGGAAGGTGAACTAGGCCTTTGTGGCGGAGTTCATTGGAGAATAGGGTGAGGCCTTTGTGGCGTTGATTAGGCCTTCGTGGCGAGCTCACACCCCTCCAACGAGACGTACTCCCTTAACAAGGAGGAACTCGGGAATACATCGTGTTTTCCGTGTGCTCCACTTTGGTTACCTCGTTCCCTCACTCCCTTTACTTATCGCTTGCATTGTGTTTATCATTATCCTTGTCATATAGGTAAATTCACCGTAGTCGCATTATCAAGAGAATTTACCTTTCTGTCAAGCCTAATTGTTAGAGAAAAAATAAAATTGGTCGTAGCACCTATTCACCCCCCCCCCCCTAGGTTCCCATACTTTACTTTCAATTGGTATCAGAGCCTCAACTCTTCTATCGGGCTTAACCGCCTAAGAGATTTAGTATGGGAGACGATTTGGATACCGAAACGTCCGTGGCAAAGGTGACAATGGATGATCTCAATGAGTTGATAACTTCATTGACCTCATCCATAGACACCAAATTTGATGGGTTGTGTCAAGCCTTGGCACAACTCCTCAAAGCCAAAGGACCGGAGGTCGCCGAATCTACTCCTCCGGAAACTACTCCGGAGGGCGCCAAGAAAGGGGTAGATTGTGATCCATCTAAAATTGCTTCCGCCAAAAACTCCACCAAGAAGGGCACGGATGGAGACAAAGGATATCACTCCGTTGAAGGACGATATTCTCCCGATCCCCCCGTCCCTCATCCTCATATAATCCCTAGGGGAGATCCACCTAAAATTGATGCTTTTTCTTTTCGTGAATGGCAATACTACATGGAGACTCACTTGAACTCTTCTTGTATAGATCTTTGGAGGATCACTCGTGATGGATACAATCCATTTGATCCCGAGAACCTAACAAGAAGAGAAGCCGTATATTGCCAACTCAACTACACCGCTTTGTCCATTCTTCAACAAGACTTGGGTCCTAACCACATGCCGCATCTTCAAAAATATTCCACCGCCAAGGAAACATGGTACGCTCTTGTCATCATGTTTGTGGGAAATGAGAGCATGCAAAGGAATAGATATGATGCCTTGACCAATGAGGCCGAAGGGTTCTATATGCATGATGGAGAGGATCATGTGGACATGTACCGGAGACTCAAGACTCTTGCCACCGCCTTCTCAAATGTTGATGCCAAGTACAATGATGATGCTGGGATCAAGAGGAAGTACATGATTGCCATAATTCCATTTGAGGGTGCGGACATGAAGAGCATTCAAGGAAGACATGATTTCTCTTCCATGACCTCAACTCAAGTGATGCAAGAAATGTGCTCCTATAAAGTGCAAACCAAGAGTGCTCTTGACAACCGTGCTACGGCCATTGGAATGCACCAAGGAGCACCTGTTGCTTTGAAGGCCAAGGTTGTGTCAAGAGAGGTTAATTGAGTATGAAGAAGAAGGAGAAGAGGCATTGCCTCCCTTGAAGGAACAAGACTATGATCCCGTGCTAAAGGATCTAATTTCTCTCACCGTGCAAAAGTTTTGGAACAATCCTCCCAAGGGCAAGAAATTTGTTGAGGAGAAGACCAAGTCTCGCTATGGCAATGATGGGGGCTCAAAAGGTGAGGTCTTGCTTCAATTGCCAAGATAAGAACCACTTCATTTCGGAGTGTCCCTATGAGAATAGAGAGCTCCATAGCGGCAAGCTCATTCGCAAGGACAATCCCAAGGTTGAGTACAAGAAACCTGACTTCAAGAAGAAACCATTCAACAAGAAGTCTCCCACCAAGTTTGTGCTCTTGACTCAAGAGGAGTATGATTCCGGGAGTGATAAAGAAGAATAAACCACAAGTGAAGTGGCCGCTCTAGTAATTGCTTCCATTCCATCATCTTCATCTCTCTTTGTATCCCCCAATGACGATCATCCTCAACGAAATGCCAAGTGCTTCATGGATAAGGCCACGGAGGTATCACCTTCTTCCAACTCTAAGACCCCTAGTGAACTAGAACATCTTTCTAGTCTTAGAGAAGAAGAGGAGAGGGTCTCCTTGGAACGTTTTATGTGTAACATGCAAGTGGAGACCAAGAAGTACTTTGAGTATCTCATGAGGCAATTGGGATAGGCCCAAGATTCTCTTGAGAAGAAAGGTGAGGTTGAAAGAAGGGATGCGGATGAAATTGCATCCCTCTCTATGACTCTTGAGGAAGAGCATGATGGTAGAGTTTCTCTAGAGGATGAACTTGAATCTATTGAATTAACTCATAATGAACTTGTCTCTAACATCACTAAGGAACGTGATCTTGCTATTGTTAAATGTAAAAAGGCTAAAAAGGATAAGGTTGAGTTTGGGGTTGTTCATGGTAAACTAACTGAGGAGTTTGAAAAGCTAACCAAGGCTCACAAAGCTTTGGAGAGCCAACACTCTTCCCTCAAAGAGTTGCATGAAAAACTTCAAACTCAACTTAATCAACCTAACAATCCTAGAACCTATACTTCTTCTTGTGATCATGCAAATATTATTGAGGAAAATGCTAGGTTTAAGGATGAGCTAGCAAGGCTCAAGGGCAAAGGCCCTCAAGTTGAGAAGGTTGTGATCTCTACCCCACAAGTGGTTGCCGCTAGCTCTAATGTGGTCATTGCTAGACCACAATTGAGTGCTCCAAGGAAACTAATGGGCAAGCAAGGTCTTGGCTATGTAGCCAAGAAGAAGAACAAGAAGAAGAAGACCAACAATGGTGCTTCGGGTGGTATTGTCATTAGGGATAACACTACTCGTAGCACACCCGCTCAAGCAAACAATGTTGCCTCGAGTAGTAGTGTCATAAGGGACAACACTACTCATAGCACCTCCGCGGGAACTAAAAATCCACACCATTTCTTATATGTTGATTATTATGGTGTTGTGCAAGCTAAATATGTTGGTCCTATTGAAGGTTTCATTAACTATACTATTTGGGTTCCAAAGGCCCTTGTTGCTAACATGAAGGGACCCTCCTCGGGTCCTAACTCTAGTCAATGATCTCTTGCAGGACTATGCTTCCGGTGGGACTAAATGGATAATTGATAGTGGATGCACTAGCCATATGACCGGAAGCAAAGAGCTTGTGACGGAGTTACGCCCAAATGACATACAAGCAACCGTCACTTATGGAGACTCGTCCTCGTCTAAGCTATCCGGGTTCGGCAAGGTTGTGGTCGCTCCCGATATCACTATCGTGAACGTCATGCTTGTCGAATCCCTTGGTTATAATTTACTTTCCGTCCTCTCTCTTGGAAAGATGGGTTTCTCCGTCTTTTTTTATGTTGATATTGTGGTCCTTTTGAGGAGCAAGACTCTTGGCGTCTCTTACGTGGTACATGTTGAAAATGAGTTGTTCGTGGTGGACTTTTCGAAGTCTACCAACTCTCAAAAAATGTGTCTTTTCAGAAAGGAGGATGTGGGATGGTTGTGGCATCGCCGCTTGTCCCATGTCAACATGAGAACTTTGCAAAGTCTTCACAAAGGTGGCCTTATTGTTGGACTAAAATAAAATGTTTCCTTTTCAAAGGATCGCGTTTGTAGGTCGTGTGTTGAAGGAAAGATGCATGACAAGGCGCACAAGGCCAAGACTATTATTTCATCAAAGAGGATCTTGGAGCTTCTCCATGTTGATCTCTTTGGTGCCGTGTCCGAGGCAAGTCTTGGTGGCAAGAAGTATTGCTTGGTGATTTTAGATGATTATTCAATATACACTTGGGTTTATTTCTTCAAGTGCAAGAGTGAAACTCAACAAACCATCATCCACTTCTCCAATTAAGTGCAACGTCAACACAATATGGAAATCATGGCTATTAGGAGTGATAATGGTTCGGAGTTCAAGAACGACACTTTGAATGAATTCCTTAGTGAAGAAGGCATTTGTCATGAATACTCCACCACTTACATTCTTCAACAAAATGGTGTTGCCGAAAGTAAGAATCGCACTCTATTGGATATGGCAAGGACCATGTTGGCGGAGTACACTTCTCCCCAATATTTATGGGCTGAGGCCATATCCACCGCATGCCACTGCTCCAACCGCCTCTACATTCGCAAAGGCTTGGACAAGACTCCATATGAGATCCTCGCCGGCAACAAGCCCAACGTCTCCTACTTCCGTGTATTCGGTTGTAAGTGCTTCTATTTGATCAAGGGTGTTAGGTTGTCTAAATTTCAATCCAAAAATATTGAGGGTATATTTGTTGGTTACGGTGCCGAATCCCACACTTATAGAGTCTTTGACAAAGCCTCACGGATTGTCATAGAATCTTGTATTGTGGTTTTCGAGGAAAATGATGGCTCCCAAGTGGCGCAATTTCATGTTTCTAATGTAGATGTTGAAATACCTCAATAAGCCATAGGAAGGATGGGTGTGGGATTTTTCCGCCCCATTGAGGGACACCTTATGGCGACTCGAGAAGGACTATGCTCTACTCAATTGGAGCCCTCCTCTACAATATAAGAACAAGCCAAGGAGCCAAGTATTACACCTAACCAAGAACATGTTGAAGACCCTACTCTTATTGACCAAGACACTACGCAAGTCGTACCCACTCCTCTCACTAATGCGAGTCAAGGTCAAGGCCAAGATCAACCATCCTCTTCATCCTCTCCTCAAGTTGAAGCAAGTGTTGAAGATATTGATGATGATGATGATGATGATAATCAAGGACAAGTTGGTCAAGATGGGGACCCAAATGATCAAGATGATCAAGTGATCCCTCCGCGCAATAATGCGGAGATCGAAGCTCGTCGTGTCAAAAGGATAATAAGAGATTTGAAGCAAATTGATGCCCAAGACAACAAGGTCTTGGAGTATATTAAAGCTATAAGATCCACAAGAAAGCAATTGACACATTTTAGTGAGCATCAATCTCATATCTCTATGGTGGAACCTAAGAAAGTGTTTGAAGCTCTTGAGGACTCCAATTGGGTTGAAGCAATGAATGATGAGCTCAATAACTTTGAGCGCAACAAAGTTTGGAGATTGGTTGAGAAGCCCAAAGATTGACACAATGTTATTGGCACTAAGTGGATTTTCAAGAACAAGCAAGATGAGAATGGCATTGTCATAAGGAACAAGGCTAGATTGGTTTCTCAAGGTTACACTCAAGTTGAAGGCGTTGACTTTGATGAAACCTACGCACCCGTGGCTCGCCTTGAGTCCACCCGTATCCTCCTTGCTTATGCTTCTTCTCATAATTTCAAGTTGCAACAAATGGATGTCAAAAGTGCTTTCTTGAATGGTCCACTAAAGGAGGAAGTATGTGTGAAGAAACCTCCGGGTTTCGAGAATCTCAACTTTCCTAACCATGTATACAAACTTGACAAAGCTCTCTATGGTCTCAAACAAGCACCTCGTGCTTGGTATGAGCACCTTAGAGAATTGTTGGATGACCGTGGTTTCAATGTTGGGAAGATCGACCCCACTCTCTTCACCAAGAGAGTAAACGGAGAGCTTTTCATATGCCAACTCTATGTGGACGATATTATCTTTTGCTCAACTAACCAAGCTTTCAATAATGAGTTCTCTAAGCTTTTGACTGACAGGTTCGAGATGTCTCTGATGGGTGAGCTTAAATTCTTCCTTGGCTTCGATATCAATCAATTGGCTCGTGGGACTTTCATTTCTCAAGCCAAGTATACCCAAGACATGATCAAGAGGTTTAACTTCCTAAATGCAAAGATCAAGACATCTCCTATGCAAGTCAAGTGCCACCTATCACGTAATCCGAAGGGTAAAGATGTGGACCAAAAGATGTATCGTTCTATGATTGGTTCTTTGCTCTATCTTTGTGCATCTAGGCCCGATATCGTTTTGAGTGTAGGTGTGTGTGCAAGGTATCAAGCGACTCCTAAGGAAAGCCATTTGATGGCGGTCCATAGGATCTTTAGCTATTTGGTTCATACCCCAAGATTTGTTTTGTGGTACCCAAAGGGAGCACAATTTTCTCTCAAGGGCTACACGGATTCCGATTGGGCGGGTGATCAAGATGATAGGAAGTCTACTTCCGGGGCTTGCCAATTTCTTGGTAGGTCCTTGGTGAGTTGGTCTTCCAAGAAGAAAAATTGCATATCTCTCTCCACCGCCGAAACCGAGTATGTAGCCGCCGCAAGTGCTTGCACTCAATTGCTATGGATGAGGAAAACTCTCAAGGAATATGGAGTTAATTTGGATAAGGTGCCTCTTTTGTGTGACAATGAAAGTGCCATCAAGATCGCATACAATCCCGTGCAACATACAAGAACGAAGCACATTGTGAGTCGCCATCATTTCATCCGAGACCATGTGGCAAGAGGGGATGTTGCACTATCTTATGTGCCCACCAAGGACAATCTTGCGGATAGTTTCACGAAGCCACTTGATGATGCAAGATTCTTGTTCTTGAGGAATGAACTAAATATCATTGATTCTAGGAGTTTGACTTGAAGATCTTGCACACACACCCCTATAGATGAAACGTGTTCGAGCTTAGGTGTAGGCATGGACATAGGGGGAGTGTTATCCTAACACATTGGGTTCTTCCTCCCCCCATTATTCCCAAAGAAAATACTCATTGTTATCTATCTTTTTCTAATGTTGAATTGTGAGCTTCAATGTTGAGAATTGGCAATGCACCCAAGATATATCTTCGCGGTTGCATACCATGATCTCTTACATGGTGGATTAGGCCACCAACCTCTTCTCTTGAAGAGTTGGTTCTTGTTTTGGTTTTATAGTGGTTTTTTCGTTGTGTTGGTTTGTGTTTTGTGTTGTGTCGGTGTTGGTTTGGGAATCACACTCCCTCTTTTCCTTATTTGATTTTTTAGTTTGTTTGCAAAAGTTGGAGTGTGTAGTACCATCTCAGTTGGTCTTCTAATCCCAAGCCCAAACAATTTCCCATAAGACATTTCTCTCTCTGAAATTTTCAATCTTGTTGATCCCTTGGTGAAATGAAGTTTTGGCTAGCGGTACTACCGCTGTAACTGTCAGTAGTACCCAGCGCATGGTACTACCGGTGGCCCCGAGCGGTACTACCGCTGCAGCAGTCCGTGCTCAGCACAGACTCGGCAGCGGTACTACCCCTTGGCCCAGGTAGTACCAGGTGGGCGGTACTACCGCTGCGGAAAAAATCCGGGGGATAAAAGAGATCTGGAAACGCGGGTTACCCTCATAACCCCCCACTTCCTCAACTCCTCCCCACTTCGGATCTTGCCGCCGCCAAGCCTTCAGGTCACTGGGGAGGGCTCTCTCCAGCCGTTGAACGCCCCTCTCTCGCCGGAGAACGCCCGGGGACCACTCCCAACTCCTCCTCCTCAACGATGAGCTCCGGTACCCCTTCTATCCCTTTCCCTCGAGAAATCTTGAGAGATAACGATTCCTAGAGTCTAGAGATCTCCTAGTCTAGGGGTAGTTGTTGTGTTCCCTACGTAGAAGAAATCATATTAGCACTACTCGTTGTTTTTAGTTTTGCATTGGATTTGGTAGTATCGTTTGGGTGCTTTGGTTGAATCCGCCAACAGCATTACTACCGTTGTCACCAGCGGTACTACCGCTATGGCTGGAACCACTGGCAACAGTGGTAATACCTTGGCCCCCAAGCGGTACTACCGCTCCCTGTAGACTGAAACAATTAGAAGTTCTAGTTTTATTCCCTCTCGCAGATCACTTTGATTGAATTTTCGCTTATGTTGTGCTATCCCCCTGTTCCTTTATTAGGAGCAAGTGCTAGTGGTTCGAAGGGTGGAGGTCGCAAGCGTGTAGCCAAGCAAGTCTGCAAGAATCCCGAGGAAGATGAAGCCCCCGAGGTTATGCCACACGGCATGACAAGGAGACAGAAATCCATAAACATGAAATCAAAGGCAGCTCGTGATAAGTCCATTGCCAATATGCCAGATGAGCAGTTTCGTAGGGAAAGGAGGACCAATCCCTATACTCAGCCTAGGGAAGCTCGAGCAATGAGTGTTTCTGGACACGGTTTTAGGAGAGGATCTTCTATGAGGAGTATCCACTTAACAAAAATAAAGTGGTTACTCAATTCTCGATCAATGTTGCATACATGAGAGCCAAGATGGACTATTTTGTTAAAGCCCTAGAGATTTGTGAAGAATTTGGGCTTGTGGATTTCATTGAGCTGAACGAGGACTATGATGAGCATCTAGCGGCCCAGTTCTATGCCACTCTGTACTTCCACACTGATGAGAGGAAGATCACTTGGATGACGAAGGATCAGAAGTTCTCGGCGTCATGGAGTCAGTTTGCCACTATTCTGGGCTTCCAGGACTTTGGAGAGACCCCTGATGCTGACTTTCACACCACCTACTTCAGAGTTCCTTATCCTGAGAAGTCCATGTCACTCACTGAGATGCATGACCTTTACATTCCTGGACGTGATGTGGTTGGACAGTCCAAGAATCTGTTGCCAGTCTATGATATTTTGCACAGGATCTTCAGGAACACTTTGACTCCTCGAGTGGGAAACTTTGATCAGATCCATGGTTCTCTTGTTGACTTGATGGTTTACTCTCACATGCGTCGTGGTGATGGGCTGAGGCTTGATATTATGGACATTCTGTACAATGAGATGTACAACTACATTATGAGGAGGAGAGTGCATGTTTTTGTTGTGTTGGTCTATAAGCTTATCTCCACCACTTGGCGCAATGCCAAGCTTGCTGATGCTCTATTGGACAGTGATCAGGAGCTGAAAACTCATGCTGTCAAGGATCTCCGTGTCAAGAAGCATGCCACTCCTCTACTTGGTCCGGATGATGTTGGTCCGGATACCGATGGCTCGAGTGACTCAGACCTTGAGATGGAGGGGAGAGCTCGAAAGGAAGGCTTTCGCAAGTGGATGACTTCTACCTTGAAGAAGATCTTCTGTCGCCAGGTTGATATGGAGGACAAGGCATATCGTGCCCATGTCCGTAGCAAGGAGGAGAGACATCTTACACATGATAGGTTTGCCCATCTGGGGGTTCCTGTTCGTGCTGGGTCTGAGGACAGGATCACAACTTCTGGGGAGTGGAAATCCAAGCAAGGAAACAAGTGGATTGATCCAGATCTTCTATATCATGCTACCACTTCTCACGAGTCTTCGACTCGTGGTGACACTGACGAGGAGGTTGAAGATGTGGACGGGGAGGATGAGCGCAATCTTGGAAGCCTGGCTCGTGCGTCTAGCTCCGACGAGTGACCTCCAGGGACGCTAGCATCGCCCTCTTCCCTTTTTGGTGCCTTGATGCCAAAGTGGGAGAGACGTGTATTAGGATCGCTTTATTTGCTTGGGTTTGTGTTTTGTGTGTCAAAGTTTGTGTCGTGTGTGCTTGTGAGTTGAACCGTTTGTGGTAAGTTTGTGTGGTTGAACCATTTGATGTTATGGATTTGGATTTTATGGCCTTTATCTTTATTCATCAAGCAAGCATTCATATTATCATATCTATTGTACCCTTGCTAGGTTTAAAAGAGTTAGGGGGAGCACACTTTCTAAAAGAGACCAAAGTTTGCCTCATAAGCAAATTTTTATTATGTATCACTCTCTCGAAGTGCTCGTCCAAAATTCTTTGTACCTCTCTTAGTTGTGTTGTCATCAATCTCCAAAAAGGGGGAGATTGGAAGTGCACTTGCATCTCTGATCTCTCTTAGGTTTTGGAGTTGATAACAACACCACTAAGATTCTAATAGTGCATCAAGTATTTCAGGTTAGATCAACTATACGCCAAAAAGGTGAAGAGAATTCCAAGACAAAGCCACCAAGATTAACTTGGTCCAGCGGTAGTACCGGGCGTGGCAGCGGTAGTACCGCTCTGCACAAGGAGCGGTAGTACCGCGCCCAGTACCGCCAGGAGGAAATTGTGTACTGCCTCCAGCGGTACTAAAGCGGTAGTGTCTCGGTATTACCGCTGAACTCTTTTTAATCTTGAGCAAATCCTTGCTCAGCGGTAGTACCGCTACTGGCTGGCGGTAGTACCGGTCCCTCCAGGAAGCGGTAGTACCGCCCCCAGTACCGTCTCTTCTACCGCTGGCTAGGAAATTGCTCTCTGTATCGCACGGTACTAGAGCGGTAGTGGGTCGGTACTACCGCCATCCACTTCGAATTAATTCAAAGTGGGTGGCCAGCGGTGGTACCATGGCACACTCGCGGTAGTACCGCTGCTGGAGTACCATGGTACTTCAGCAGCAGTACCGCCTGCGCTCTGCGTCTGAGACGTTCTAGTACCGCATGGATACCCAGGTGGCGGTAGTACCGCTGGGTCCAGCGGTAGTACCTCCAGGCACGAAAAGGGTCAAAACGGCTAGTTTTGGGATGGGGCTATAAATACCCCATCCCCAAGAGGTTGCTCGTTCCAGCATTTATGTCAAGCATTTATTGAGCCTCCAAAAGTTAGATCTCTCCCAATCCCTCCACCCAAACTCGTTGATACTTGGAGGATTGGAGGATAAGACCTCGATCTAAGTCTTCATCGACTCGTTCTTCATTTCCCCCTCTCTAGCTAGAGGGATCTAGCCTAGGGTTTCCTCTTGTGGAGAACCTAGGCATCTTGTTACTTGTTGGTGATTCCAGAAGAGTTGGGAGCCCCCAATTTGGTTGTGGGTGTGTGCCCCAAGTTGTTTGTAAAGGACTCGATCCCCGCCTCAAAGGGGTTCGATAGTGGAAGGTGAACTCGGCCTTTGTGGCGGAGTTCATCGGAGAATAGGGTGAGGTCTTTGTGACGTTGAGTAGGCCTTCGTGGCGAGCTCACACCCCTCCAACGAGACGTACTCCCTTAACAAGGAGGAACTCGAGAATACATCGTGTCTCTGTGTGCTCAACTTTGGTTACCTCGTTCCCTCACTCCCTTTACTTATCGCTTGAAGTGTGTTTATCATTATCCTTGTCATATAGGTAAATTCACCGTAGTCGCATTATCTAGAGAATTTACCTTTGTGTCAAGCCTAATTGTTAGAGAAAAATTAAAATTTGTCGTAGGACCTATTCACCCCCCCCCCCTCTCTCTAGGTGCCCATACTTTACTTTCACCAGTGGCGTTGATACCTATAATAACACAAAAACCTCCCAAGGACAAAGAAAAAGGACTACCATATAGCTTGAATGCAACAATTGGACCATATTGAGTGTTCAGATATTTAAAACTCTTAACAAAAGTTTTTATGAGCGTGGAATATTGAGGGCTTTCATACCTCATAAAGTTGGTGAGCCCAATTCTATCAATATGCATAAGAAATTCATCTGAAAGACCTGCACTTCTTAAAAATGTATGGCAAGGGAAGCTAGATGGGTAAACGATACCATCATCGTCTTCATCGTTAATAGTTGACGCCATAACATCCTCATTATACGATGGCCTTGCTGAAGTGTATGAGCGTGAAGGCCTTGTCCTTCTAGGAGCATCACTCCTAAATATCTCTCCAAAATGATAACTATCCATCTCTGAATTTTTTCAAACACTTATCTCCACTATCCATCTCTGAAAGTTTTCAACAATCGTCACAAAAATTAATTTCAAGCAACTATAAGGTGGAGAGTAACATAGGGATTTATATGAGAGCTAATCATACATCAAAAACAAAATATTTCTACTCAAATCAAGCATGCAAACTCACATAAGTTGTCGCCTACAGTACCAAAATACTCAAGAAATACTTCACTAAATAAAATTCTACTTGGATCATCGGAGGGGTCACATACCAGAGATCAAACACCCCAAATATCAGCACAAATGATGGGCTGAAGAAGGAGATCGAAAATCCAGAGGCAAGAGCAGAAACAACACGGGTTACAGGAAATGTTTTTATCTTTGGGGTGAGATAGAAGACTTTGGCACTGGAGAGAGTAAGTGGAGGGCCAGGGGGCCCCACACCATGTGCTGGCGCCACCCGGGGCTGGCCGCGCCACCCTAGGGTGTGCCTGACTGGTGGGTCCCCTGCGGTCTCCCAGGTGGCTTTCTGCCTCATTTTTTACGTAAAAAATTATTATAATTTTTATGGAATTTTTCGAGAAACTTTATTTTTTAGGTATTTCCAGAATTTTAATAATTAATAAAAACCAGGAAAACAAAAGTGAAAAGGTGAAAAACAAAACCAAAACCAGAACTACAGAGGTTCTATGACACTTTAATGAAAGAATAACCAAAGAAAACAAAGGTGGTAGTGGTGAAAACAAAAGTATGGATGGTGAAAACATGCATAACTTCAGAACTCAGAGTGAAAGTAACAGGAAAACATGCATCAGGATGATGGAAAACATAATTGTACTCAAGTAGCAATGTAATAACAGAAGTAAACATGGTGAAAACATAGTGGGGAAGGTGGAAACATAGTAAAAACAATGTCCTCTTCATTAAAAACCATTTTGTTAACAAGGGTGATCAAGCCTTGCTACCAGATAATTTTCATATGAAGAAAAACTTTGCTAAACACTAAATAGTTATGTTACCTCAACCTTGATAGGCATTTTCCCGATCATAATAATTTCATATTCCTTTGTTGGTACTGGAATGGGACAATAAAATTCTCCAATCTTGATGGTCTCAATATTTTCAATTGAATTTAGACCATATTGCTTATCAATCTTCTTGGGAAAATAAACAGTGTGCTCTTTATAATTAACATTAAAAGTAACCTTTCCTTGGTTGCAATCAATAACATCCCCTGCAGTATTAAGAAAAGATCTCCCAAGAATAATAGACATATTATCATCTTCAGGCATTTCCAACACGACAAAGTCAGTTAATATCAGACAATTATTAGAAACTTGAACAGGAACATCCTCACATATACCCACAGGAATAGGAGTAGATTTATCAGCCATTTGCAAAGATATATCAGTTGGTATTATTTTTTCTAGGAGGAGTCTTTTATAGAGAGTAAAAGTCATGACACTAAATCTAGCTCCCATATCACACAATGCAGTTCTAACATAATTATTTTTAATAGAACATGGAATAATTGGTATACCAGGATCTCCAAGTTTGTTAGGAACCTTGCCATTAAAAGAATAATTAGCAAGCATAGTGGAACTTTCTTCATTAGGAATCTTCCTTTTGTTAGAGACAATATCTTTCATGTATTTTGCATAGGGAGGAAATTTAATAGCATCAGTTAAAGGAATTTGCAAAAACAAACGTTTGATCCATTCACAAAACTTGTTATAGTGTTCTCTTCCTTAGATTTATGTTTCTTATTAGGAAAAGGCATTGGTTTTCGTACCCAAGGTTCTCTTTCATTACCATGTTTATTAACAATAAAATCTTCCTTGGTGTACTTTGCAGTTTTAGCTTGCTTTTCAGGTTCATCTACAGATTCTTCTTTATCAGAAGCATCATTCTTTTCATTACCACTTTCAGTTTCAGCATCAGAGACAGATATACTATTATGATCTTTACCAAGTTCAGACGATTCTACAGCAGTTTTATGTTTCTTCTTCTTTTTCTTCTTAGTATGAATAACATCATTATTAGTTTGCTGAGAATCTTGTTCAATTCTTTTAGGATCTCCCTCGGGATATAAAGGGTCTTGTGTAGCAATACCACTTCTAGTTATTATTTCATAAGCATGTTTTTCTTTAGAAGCATTAACTAGCAAATCTTTTTGCACTTTAGCAAGTTGATCAATTTGAGTTTGAACCATTTGAAAATGTTTAACAAGCATTTTAACATCATTAGAGATTCTTTCTATAATACCATGCAAATAATTAATAGCTTTAGATTTTTCCATTAGGTGATTTTGCACTCTCATATTAAAATTATCTTTCTTAATAACATAATTATCAAATTCATCTAAGCATTGATCAGGAGGTTTTATATAGCGAATATCTCTACTATCAAAATATTGGAGAGAGTGTACCTCAATGGGTAATGAGTGAGGGATTGGCTTACATAATTCTTCTATAGGTGGAATATTCTTCACATCTTCAGATTTAATACCCCTCTCTTTAAGAGATTTCTTGGCTTCTCTCATATCTTCATCATTTAATTCAATCATTCCCCTCTTCTTGCGTGTTGGTGCTGGTACTGGAGTAGGGGTCGGCTCAGTCTCAACCATAGTCCAGTCATCATGATTTTGGCTTATTTTATCCATTAATTCCTCAGCTTCTTCTGGAGTTCTTTGCCTGAAAACACAACCAACACAACTATCCAGGTATGTCCTAGATTCAACAGTTAGTCCATTATAGAATATATCAAGAACTTTATTATCTTCTAGCTTATGCCCAGGTCTAGCCTTTACTAAAGAACCGAACCTTTCCTAAGATACAGGAAATTTCTCTTCTTCCAATTGCTTGAAATTAAATATACTTTGTAAAGCAGCATGTTGAGCACTAGTAGGAAAATATTTCTGAAAGAAAGCATTAACCAAACCAATAGGACTGTCAATAGATCCAGGAGACAAATTGTTAAACCAAGTTTTAGCTTCATCCTTTAATGAGAAAGGGAATATTTTAGAAACAAAGTAGCTACGTTTCTTAAGATCATCATAGAATAAACTACTCAAAGAAGAGAGCTCATTCATATGTTTCAAAACACTTTCATTTTCAGTTCCACAAAAAGGTTCTTTATCAACAATAGATATATATGATAAATCAAGAGACAAATCATAATCCTTATCCCTAATATGAATAGGAGAAGTGGCAAACTTAGCATCAGGAGCTAATTTATATTTAACAGCACGACTTTCCATAAGACGTATAGCAGCATCTTTATCCTTCAGAGCATGTGTTTCTTCAATGAGATCATCACTCAGTTCAATATAGGCATTATCTAAGTCATCACTAGAGTTTTCTCTAAACTTAGGTGAGAAAGCAGGAGTAACAGGGTTTTTATCATGAGTTTCAGTAGTTGCAATATTTTTAGCTTTAGCAATAGTAGCATCTAGGAAAAGACCGAGAGAACAACTCTCATAAAGCACAGTAGAAGCATCATCAAAAGTATCAGAAGTATTTTCAGATTCAGCAGAAGTAGCATTTGTTGCATGTGGTGGTGTAAGCAGCTTACTCATAACAGACGTTGAATCAAGAGCAACAGAGGTGTTCAGAGTTGTACCTCTTCTTGTAGTGGATGGTAATATAGGAACTCTTCCATCACGAGACTTACCCATGATGAATAATTGGCAGTAGATAATAGTACTCTTCGGTGAGCTTGCAAATAAAGCTATGCTCCCCGGCAACGGCGCTAGAAAATAGTCTTGATGACCCACGAGTATAGGGGATCGCAACAGTCTTCGAGGGAAGTAAGACCCAAATTTATTGATTCGACACAAGGGGAGCCAAAGAATATTTGTGAGCCTTAACAAGTGAGTTGTCAATTCACTTGCACCTAAAAGTTGACTAGTTCGCAGTGGTTTATCAGTAGTAACAGTTTTATAGCAGCAGTAGTAATTAAATAACAACAACAGTAGTATGAAAACAGCAGCTGTGCTGTTTGAAGTAAACAACGGGATTAAATACTGTAGGCATAGGGATGGATGAACGGGCGTTGCATGGATAAGAAAGTCCAAATACTGATCATGTCACAGGCATTGCATATAAATAAGATAAAGCATCCAAGTACTAAGCAACCATAGGCATGTGTTCCGTAAATATTCGTGCGTGCTTGCAATGAGAACTTGCACAACATCTTTTGTCCTACCAACCTGTTTTCAGCGGGGCCTCAAGGGAACTACTGGTAATTAAGGTGTTCCTTTTAATAGAACACCGGAGCAAAGCATTAACACTCCATGAACACATGTAATCCTCACATCGCAGCCATCCCCTCCGGTTGTCCCAATTTCTCTCACTTCGGGGCCTCGGGTTCCGGACAACGATATGTGTAAACAACTTGCATATATGATCAAGAAACAATAATTATCATCATGATTCAATAACATGTTCAGATCTGAGATCATGGCACTCGGGCCCAAAGTGGCAAACATTAGGCATAACAAGTTGGAACAATGTCAATAGCACTAATAGAGGATAATAGGCACTATGCCCTAACAATCACGGCATTATTACATGAACGATCTCATCCAATCCCTACCATCCCCTTCAGCCTACAGCGGGGATTTACTCACACATGGATGGGGAAACATGGATGGTCGATGGAGAGGCATTGGTGATGACGGTGGAGATGATCTCCTCCAATTCCCCGTCCCGGTAGGGTGCCAGTACAGGAACTTCTGATCCCCGAATCGAGGTTCGGGACGGCGGCGGCGCTTTGTTGTGTTTCTGTGATATATGACGAACCTCCTCGGGTTTTAGGGTTGGAGGCTACTTCTAGTCGAAAGGGGAGTCCGTTGGGGAGTCTGGGGGGCCCACACCCTATTCTGGCGCGGCCAGAGGGGACCCGCGCCAGGGGGTGTGGCCACCATGTGGCTCCTCTCCTATCCCCCTTCTTGCTACCGGGGTCTTCCGAGGCGAAAACACCAATGGCCTCTTTTCTGGGCATTTTCTCCAAAGTTGATTTTTCTGCACAAAAACAAGACACCAAGTTAATTCTGCTGAAAACAGTGTTAGTCCGTGTTAGTTGTATCCAAAACACACAAGTTTAGAGGAAAACAATAAGAAAAGTGTTCGAAAAAGGAGATACGTTTTCGACGTGTCAGTGGCGCGGCCATGGGGACCCGCGCCACCCCATGGTGTGGCCTCCCTCCGGGGCTCTTCGGGACTTTTGGAAGCTTTCGGGACTTTTAAGACTTATGCCTTTCGAAATTTCCAATTCCGAGAATATTTCCAGAACAACTTTTTTGAAACTAAAAACAGCAGAAAACAGGGAACTGGCTCTGTGGCATCTTGTTAATAGGTTAGTCCTGGAAAACGTGTAAAAATGACATAAAGTGTAAGGAAAACATGTGGGAAACAACATGGAACATCAGAAATTAGGGATACGTTTATGACGTATCAATGTTCAACAACTGGCTTTGCATCAGGTTCAGTATTAATAGCATGCTGACATATAGCAGGATAAATCCCCTTCAAATCATCAAGAGTATAACCAATAGCACCTCTGTGTTTCCTCAATATTACCAATAATCTCTTCTCTTCTTCACCAGAAAGTTTAGAACTAATAATAACAGGATATAATTTCTTATCATCAATATCAGCATATTTAAGATTGTCAGGAAAAGGCTTTAAATCAAAAACAGGATCCTCCTTGGGAGGTAATGTGGTACCCAAGTCTTCCACCAGTAAAATCTCGTCAATTTCATTCTTTTCTTCCATAAAGACATCACTTTCGTGGTCTTCCTTGTATTGCTGCAAAGGATTGTTAGGAGCAAGAGCAATAGGAGCCAATTTTTCAACTCTATAATTCTCATTAGGTAATTCGGCTTCATAAGGTGCTCTAGCAAATTTAGATAAATTAAATTCATAAGATTCTCCATCAAACTTTGTAAGGATTTTCTCCTTTTTACAATCTAGAACAGCACCACAAGTGTTTAAGAAAGTTCTACCAAATATAATAGGACAAGTATCACTAGCAGAAGTTCCTAGTACTAGAAAATCAGCAGGATATTTAGTTTTACCACACAATACCTCCACATCTCTAACAATACCAATCGGAGAAATAGTTTCCCTATTAGCAAGTTGAATAATCACATCAATGTCTTCAAGTTCACAAGAACCAATTTCATGCATGATTTCTTTATAAAGCTCATAAGGAATAGCACCATAACTAGCACCAATATCACACAAACCATAATAGCAATGATCACCTATCCTAAAAGATAGCACAGGAACACTGGGTTTCCTAGATTTACTAGGATGAGAGACAATATTAGAAGCATCTTCACAAAATATAATGTGTCCCTCTTCTATATTTTTAGAAACAAGGTACTTTACTATTACTACTGTAGGTTCTACAGTTATTTGTTCCTCGGGTTCTAAAAGTTTCCTTGCACTTTTATTAACCACACTAGCTAACATAGAATTTCTTTTACCTTAACAGGGAAAGGCATTTTCGCAATATAAGGTTCAGGCAAAATAGAATCAACAGTATGAACTTCTATATCTCTAGCAGGAACACAATTAACAATATCTTTATAAGATGCATGGTACTTGTCCCATTCCTTTATAGGAATATCAATGTAGGAAGAAAAAGCCTTATATAAGTTTGCAGCAACTTGAGAATCAAGACCATAAACAACACTAAAATTATGAAAATCATCGGATGACATAAAAGTTTTAATGCATTCATAATCATAATTTATACCTGACTTTCTACGTTTGTCATTCTTCCATCCTTTAGTGTTTTTTCGAATATGGTCAAGAAGATCCCATTTAGGTTCATCCTTCATACGTGTAAATGATCCATAACAAGAAGCATCCAATAAATCCTTACATGAAGAGGAAGTCTCCCCCATGCTTGGGCAATACTATCTCCGTCATGAGGCCAAAAATTACATATATAGTTTCGATCTCTATGAATTTCACTTGGAGGATAGAATTTAGAATAAAAGAGAGGTACAATTTCCTTCCATCCAATATTCTGGCTATTTTTCAGCAGTTTGAACCATTCAGCGGCTCGGCCTGTCAATGATATAGAGAATAATTTCCTCTTCACTTGGTCCATTGTAATACCTGCACACTTGAGCAACTCGCTTAATTCATGTAAAAGGAGCAAATCATCACCAGGATGGACAGCTGAATAGCAGTTATTCCTAACATTTTTAACAATCTTTATAGGTATTTTATAAGGATCCAAATCAATAGATGGTGGGTCACTTACTACCCTAGGCAGTGGCAGCAGTGCCCGCAAATAAGGATTCAAACGGAGATCCAAACATAGTGTAATAAAGCAGTACACAATAATAAAAACAACACTTACAACCGAAGCTTGCTTTATCAATTCCACTTCCCAATAGCGCTTCACTCCCCGGCAACGGCGCCAAAAAATAGTATTGATGACCCACAAGTATAGGGGGTGCATCGTTGTACTTTCAATAAATAAGAGTGTCGAACCCAACATCATGGTCTGGGCCCCTGGTGGCCCCCCTCTAGCTCTCCTTCTGGCTGGGTTCCTCCTATGAACTTATAAGACACCCCCGGTGTCCCACTTCTTCTTCTTCTCATCTTCTGAAATATGGTATCCTGGCGGTGTTTTTTCTATCAGATTCCTGATCCCGGTGTTCATTCCCCAAAAATTATAAAACATGCAAAATAAGATAAAATAACATAAGGGATGCATCATAACATGAAATATATCGACGAATAACAGGAAATTATGATATAAAATATTAATGCAAAATGGACGTATCAAAGATCTTAGTGCAGATGCAGAAAATTTGGATGAATCAGATACAAATCCAAGCGAAATGGTGGATGTCTCCGACACGGAGACCACCTCGTACTGCCAGCATCTAGCACGGAAACTGGAGCTGATACGGTGTCGGGATCTGAGGCGTCAGAATCCTCCTCGGCTGAATCTGCTCTAGAGTCTGCGACCAGCCATTCGCAGGCCGCCACGCCCCCACGACCGGATCTGCGCGTGGGTCGCACAACAACGACGCCTGACGCGCGCCAGGGTGATCCGGGATCTTCTACGCCGCATCAACACACCCGTGCTACTCCAAGCAGCCACAAAGAATCTCGCGCAGAGCACGAGATGGATTCACAGGGGACAACTGTTGAACCCGCAGTAATGCTACTAGGCTACGTACAGGTAAAATTGAGCGGAAAAATTATAAATCGATGATTAGTAATTCCCTGGTCAGGTATGGTTTACTTTCTACCTCTGGGGAACCTGAAACTCTGACCGAAGCTCGAAAAAATAAAAATTGGGCACAAGCTATGAATAATGAATATGAGGTACTAATGAAAAATAATACTTGGCATTTAGTTCCACCTAGTGAAGGAAGACATATTATAGATTGCAAATAGGTTTACAAAATTAAAAGGAAAGTTGATGGATCAATAGATAGGTATAAAGCTAGACTAGTAGCAAAAGGTTTTAAGTAAAGATATGGTGTTGATTATGAGGATACATTCAGTCCGATAGTAAAATCTGCCACCATTAGACTTGTTCTATCCATTGCAGTATCCAGGGGTGGAATCGGTGACAACTTGATGTTCAGAATGTGTTTCTTCATGTTGTTCTGGAGGAAGATGTCTATATGAGACAGCCACCGGGTTTTGAGGTGAAATCGAGACCACATCATGTGTGTAAGTTGGACAAGGCCCTATACGTGTTAAAACAGGCGTCGAGAGCTTGGTACTCTCAGTTAAGCATGAAGTTACACGGGCTTGGCTTCACTCCATCTAAAGCTGATATTTATTTGTTTTTCTACAGTAAAGGAAATGTGGCTCTATTTGTACTCATCTATGTTGATGGCATAAATGTAGCCAGTTCATCACAGGAAGCAACTACAACTCTACTTCATGATTTGAAGATGGATTTTGCACTCAAGGATTTAGGAGACCTACACTATTTCCTTGGCATAGAAGTGCATAAGCAAGAAGATGGAGTTCTTCTTACACAAGAGAAGTACACCTCCGATATTCTCAAGCGTACTGGTTTGACTAAGTGTAAACCACCAAGCACTCCTTTATCTACTTCAGAAAATTTGTCAAATTTTGAAGGAGAACCTTTGAGTTCGGATGATGCTACGAACTACAGGAGTGTGGGTGGGAGCCCTTCAATATTTGACTCTAACCAGACCAGGTATTTCCTTCTTTGTTAACAAATTTTTCCAATACTTGCATTCACCTACTAGTACACATTGGAAAGCAGTAAAAAAGATCTTGAGGTATCTAAAGGATACAATAGGTGTTGGATTAAAACTGAATAAAAATTCATCTATGCTTGTCAGTTCCTTCTATGATGCAGATTGGGCAGGATGTCCAGATGACAGAAAGTCAACAGGTGGCTATGCAGTATTTTTGGTTTCCAATCTTATATCTTGGAGTGGTCGAAAGCAACCCACTGTGTCTAGATCGAGCACTGAAGCTGAATATAAGGCAATGGAAAATGCCACCGCTGAAGTAATATGGATACAAACTCTTTTGAAAGAGTTAAAAGTTATACACCCCAAGACAGCTATTTTGTGGTGTGATAATGTAGGTGCTACATATCTCTCAGCAAATCCAGTATTTCATGGAACAACAAAGCATATCGAAATTGACTATCACTTTGTCAGAGAAAAAGTAGCAAATAAGTTACTTGATATTCGGTTTATACCAACAGGAGAGCAAATTGTTGATGGATTCACAAAAGCTCTCAATGGTCAACAATTGCTTGCGTTCAGAAACTATCTTAACTTAGAGAAGTTATGATTGACGTGGAGTGTTAGAATTATTAGGTGATATCTCGGGTGCAAGTCTTGTGCACCAAGTTGTAACTCAACCGCATCCGTTTGTATAAGGATATGAGGTTAGTATCTAGGGCTGTAATAACTTGTAATTTGCCTCCCGATGTTTTTGGTTAATCGTCCTATTTAACACGTAATAGGCGACCCCTAAGGGAACAACGTCTTTCACCCTAAACCTTAGGTATCGCACATGGTATCAGAGCCAACCTCCATAGATTTCGGTGCACAGGTAGTCCATGATCGATCATACACACAGGAGCAGGAAAACGTACAATGTTCGAATGTTCTTAAATTTAACCAGGAGGCCATTTCATCTCCCGACCGCCGAGCACATACACGGGCAGATGGTAGACTGATTGATCTAAAGTGAGCAGGAAGATGATACATCGTTACCAATTAGCGTATATGCTGAAAATACTGTGGTGAAAGGAGCAGAAAGAATTGTTGGGTGGAAGATCTTCTTTACATCCTTCTGCTTCGTTGTCTATGACGACTCGGAATCCATCTGCCATGCCTTCCTTCTCAGCCACTACTTTTTCCTTCGCTGAGCTCCGTTGTTGGAGGGGCTTCTCTTCTCGCCTCCCTCTGCCCATCTTCCTCTCATTTTTGCTGTTTTTTATGTTACTTGGTCCTACTTGTGCTGATGCAATGTAGGTACTCTCTCGAAATAGGCTTTCGACCCGCTATATTAATAGCAACCACCCGATACAAGTTTTGAGACCACTGCTGGGGCAAAACAGCACATTCACGCCCAAAAGAAAAGAAAGAGAAAAAGAAAAGAAAACAAAGCCAACAAAGGTGGATCAACGAAAATAAAAGAGACTCGCATTCGTTGTGCTCTCTCCGGCAAAATCCCACCACTATCCTAGCACTCTGAAATGTCGCGTACCAAACAACACCTCCAATAAGGAAAACAACGACGACGTTGCTGCTGTCCGGACGGGTCCTAGGATTTCTCCCGATACGCTACATGTAGTGGGGAAGAGGTACACCCGACGCCCTTCAGGAAGGAAGGGCGACACTCCAAGCGCCACCGCGTCGGTGTCACGAAGACAAGGATTTCTCCTGACCTCGAAACCCACACCCCTGGACAATCCAACATGCTCCACCCATCTTGCCACCCACCAACAAACGCCACCACGGAATTGAAGACCCCAAAGTCGTATCACCAGGAGAGCACCACACGACCGGTCGAACCGAGGAGAACCCGCCGTAGACAGGGCAGCAGTAGCACAACCATGTGGGAGGGATCGACCTCCACCGCCGTAGACGGTAACCGACCGGACGCAACACACAGGAGCACACCACGCCACATTGGAGCCGGAGGGCGGCAGCAGCACAGCCACCTGGAGGACTACCTCCACCGCCATCGGCGGGTGCTGACCGGACGCGGTAGCAGAGACACACCAGGCTGGGCAAGCCCGGCCGGTCCCTGAAAGGGTCCGTGAAGTCTCCGCCACCACGCTGCTGCACGTAGTCCGACGCCGCTGCTACCCTCATGATCGGCACCAAAGACCCGGCCGGACCCATACGGGTCCGCGAAGCTCCCGGCGCCACGCTGCAGAAGACATGTTGTCATCACCGCCGCCGCTCCGTCACAAGCATCCTCGTACCTCAGTCAAACCGGGTAGTCGGGTCGAGATTGGGCCCGCACCAACCCAGATTGGGCCCATAGGCCCCAGATCTGGGCCTACATGGCCCTGGCAAAACCCTAGCCACCCGCACCACCAACTGGCGGCGCCGCCGCTGCGCTCACCTCCGACGGCCGAGGAGAATCGGAGAAGGTGCTCCGTGTCCGCCGCCGCTGCGCCGTGTCCGTCGCCGCTGCCGTGTCCGCCGCCACCACGCCGCCTCCCGGCCGAACCCGAGCCGCTGCCGGCCGAGGTGCACCGCCGCCAGATGGGCAGAGCCCCGCCACCACCCATCCCGGCGCAGGGAGAGACGTGCCGCCGCCGGCGGCGCCGCGCGGGCCGCGCCCGGCGGGCTCTGGCGACGGGAGAGGGAGAAAAGGGGGCGGGTAAAGGAGGTCGCGGGGGGCGCGCGCCGCCGCCGCGCGGGGGCGACAGCCACGTGCGAGGGAGGAGAGGGAGGGGGCGGGGGCGGGCCACGCCGCCGGCGGCGGCCGGAACCCTAGGGACTCGCTCGGGGGAGGGGGGTCGCGAGCGGTCTTTTCCTCCTCGCTCGAGCTTCCCCAATGTAGGTACTGTCTACTCTACTCTCTCCTTTTTTTCATTTTAGCTTGTTGTATGAACTTTGATGGTGGTTGCTTCATTTATAAAGCGGGGCGAAAAACTTTTTTCAGTAGAGATGATTGAAATATAACCGCAGATTTTTCTGCTAAGAAGAATGTGGTACGCAGACAAGCTGTGTTATTTTTTTCTGCTAAGGAGCGGAAGCTGAATCTTTCTCTCTCGTAACTTGTAAGAGTAAGTAGTAAGCACTAAGAAAATTTCAAAAATAAAGTAAGCACTAAGAAAACTGATCGAAGGAGGGGCATCACCAGTGCAGATGCCAGATTGTACGTCCTTTAATTTGGGAGAAAGAGGTAGGCTATCGTAGAGAATGATAGGTGTCCATTTTATGAGTTTCGGCTGGCTTCTCCCAAGTACCTATACGGTACACGCACGTGTGCAGATGTTATAGCAAGAACGCTAATACTGTACAAGATCTCCTTTCGAAGGACCAAAGTTTAATTGGAAAACGTTCTGACAGCTATATTTGAGTTCACTAATGGTCATGCCACCAAAACAAATGCGCATTTTATAAAGTTTCAAACGGTTTCACGGGACTTGAGCAGCCGTATAAGCAAAAATAAGAGAATGAACAACGAACAAACATGCCAGAAAATAGATGAGTTGGCACACTTGGAATATTTGGATATAAATTACTTTCATCGAACATGATTAAGTGGAAATGTGAGCACTATCAAGTTGCTCAAAGCAGGACAGGTCGGCATTAGGCAAAAGAATACATCACCCATTGACTTCTTTGGGCCATTCTGCACCTAAATACGCTTCAAATCCTTCTCCCACGCATAGATATGAGAATGCTAGCAAGTGCCGCAGGGCAGTCTGCCTCCAAACGCCTATACTCTTCTGTGGCCATCACTGCATCAAGGATGGCCGGAGTGCTGACGATAAACTCGACGCACTTGGCCTTGAGGTAAGCACAGTTGTGCCGCTCAGCCAAACCCAAAGTAGTGGCCGCTGTGTCGATGCTGATGCCGGTAGAGAGCTTTATTTCACACATCAGCTTGA